>BSBN01001583.1:22950000-24322000 GCA_027924645.1 Cunninghamia lanceolata
ACCAAGAGGATCCTGTAAGTATGAAGAAAAGTTGCCTTTCAAATGTTTTTCTTGTAATAAGATTGGTCATTTTGCCTCAAGGTGTCCGGAGAGGGTTTCAAAGCCAAACTCTAACAGATCAAGGGCTCAGAAGAGATGTTACTATGTCCAAGAAGTTGAAGAAGGTGTCACTGATGATGAATCTGATAAGGGAAGCAACTTAGGAAATGAATGGGTGTTCATTGCCATCAAAGAAGAAGATCTGATGTCTAATGAATCTACTAGCTATGTGAATGTGGAAAGTGCCTTGGCTGCTCAGATTGAAGAAAAGGATGAACGGGTGAATGACAGTGGATGCTCTCATCATATTATTGGTGATAAAAGTAAGTTCATAAGTTTGGAAAGATATGAAGGAGGACTTGTAAAGTTTGGAGACAACTCAGTTGGTAGAATTCATAGCATAGGATCCATCTCTTTTGATGGTAAGAATAACACTAATGATGTTTTGTATGTAGAAGGATTGAAGCATAATCTTCTCAGTGTTGGACAATTAGTTGACAAAGGGTATGATTTCTGATTCAAGGATGGAAAATACAAATCCTAGCAAGCTCAGGAGCTATGATTGCATCAGGTACACAAACTAAAGGTAACATCTTTCATTTAAGTGGTACTGGCAAAAGTTGTTTGATTGCTCAGATTGATTAGAGCTGGTTATGGCATAGGAGAATGTGTCATGTGTGAATTTTGATAATATTGTCAAGATAAGTTCTACTCAGGCTGTAAGAGATCCTCCAAAACTTGTGAAACCTGTTGATAGCATGTGTAGAGAATGTCAATTGGGTAAACAAAACCTAACTTCATTCAAGAGTAAAGAACAATTTTCAAGTGGACTATTGGAACTTGTACATACTGATCTATATGGTCCTGCTACAATTAGGAGTGTGCAAGGAGACATATATTTTATGTTGTTGATTGATGATTACTCCTGGATGATGTGGGTAACCTTCTTGAAAGAAAAATCAGAAGCTCTTGACAAATTCAAAGTGTTCAAGGTTATGGTGGAGAATGAGATTGGTGTGAAGATAAAGTTTCTAAGATCTAATTGTGATACGTGAAATCAGAATGAAGATAATAACTAATCTAATGCATAAATCAACACGATTATACCTTCATGAAGACCTCACAGATCCATGCGGGAAGGAGATGCGCCTATGTAGAACTCCTTAGATGTTTCCCTTGATTAGTGTGTAGATGTGGAGAATGTGGATTGCTCAATGCATACAACACAATGTGGATAAGAGATAAGTGGTTTGATAGGATTAGGAGATTTGTGGAGTGATTTTGATAGAGTTCTGATGCATCCAAGTGGTCTCTCCAATGGCTTAGAGAGGGGTCCTATTTATAGGATTTTGGAGATGAGGATGGACGGTGAGGATTTAGTTGACAAGATCAAGGGCTAGGAATAAAAGTGAATCTTTTATTCCTAGTGGATGAATTAAAAATTCCCATTTTGGGAAGAGTGGAGGAGTGGATGAATAAATAATTCATCTTTGGGGAGAGTGAAGGATAATGGGGGACAACTAAATATTAAATTCAGTTTAGTGGAGGATAGTGGGAGACATCTGAATATTAAATTCAGTGATTGGAGATGAGTGGGAGACAACTGAATATTAAATTCAGTTTAGTGGATGAGTGGGAGACAAGGTTAATTAAGTGTTTTCTTAATTAACTTAAGCCTAGGTTAATCAGATAAATAGGATTTATCTCATTAACAAGGATTAGGGAAAATCATCTAAATGAATTTTAGGAATATTGATTTAATTGATAGGATAGGGTTGTAAGGTTAAATGGACTAATTAAGTGAATTAATTAATCACCAGGGATATGCAGATTGGGGGAGTAGATGAGTGCAGAGGTATGGAAAATTAGTTTGCAGAGTAGTCCAATTTTAGGTGTCTACATTTTGCCCCTCTTTGAGATGGTGTTGCGGCTAAGCAACATCATTTGAAAGAAGTTAAAACATAGAGATGGATTGGATAGAAAAAAGATTTTGGTTTGGAAGAATAAGGCTTGGGGATAATTGGTAAGGGTGATGCCCCCTTGAGAGGATAGGCAGGTTGCGAGAACATGGTTGTGCTCTCGAAATGGATGAGACAGATTGGTTGAACGGGTCAGAGGATAAGTGGTGGGATGAAAGGATGATGATGTTGGGATATGATTGGTGGATGATCATTGTGCTGAAACTAAATTTGAGAAATCCTAGGTTTGATATAGCAAAGTGGATATGTTCACCAAGGTATAGAAGACCAGGGCAATGATGTTTATCCAACATTTGCATGGACTAGACACACAGACAAAGGGATGATCCCATGCATGCCCAAGATAGTACAACCTTGTCTAGACGAGGGAAGGGGACTCATAGCATAAGATCTTAGTACAAAAAAAGTATGATGAACCTTAGATGCTTAAGGAGATCAATATGCTAGAACCGACCCTATGATCGATCAAGATATGAATACTAGCTTGGAGTAATGAGACCAACCCACAAGCACAGCATATGAAAGCAAGACTATGCCCCATTCTAGATGTTTTCGCCACATACCATGATATAGTAAGATCAAGGTAGCTTTGATGTGATCTTCGAATAGGACAAAAGATAAAAATCAAAAACTAAAAGACCAACGAACCAAACAAGTAACCATTGTATCTTTTGCCAAGATAGATAATGATGTGATAGATTCTGCCTATTGTAGGAAAGATATATCCTAAGGCAGGGATCAATTGATGATTGGATAGATTCTGCCTATCGTAGGAACGACATATCCTAAGGCAAGAATCAATTGATGATTAGATCATGTTTTGTTGATGTAAGATTGGCTCAAGATATGACGGTGACAAGTTATGGTTGATGTTGATTTGATAGTTGATGATTTTGATTAAGGGACAACGCTTTGATAGGTGATGCGAGGCTTGGATCTAGTGTAAGCTTATTGATGATAGATGTGATGATGAATAAATTATTTTTGGAATTTTGTGTTTTCTATTGTTTTGGTATTTTTGATGATATTTGTGATGTTTTTGGATTTTTGATTTTTTTTTGGTGATGTTTTTTGGATTTTTTGATTTTTTGGACAAGGAATGGTTTATTATAATGGTGTCTTGGATTTCGTGTGCATAGCCTTTGTGCTAAATACCAATGACAAGGGAACACCAAGTCTAGAGGTGAAAGTACATAAGAAATGGATGAATGATATGGAATGCAAGATAAAAAGATGACACACACAAGCAAGTCAGCAAGTATGCCCGAATTATGCAGGCACAAACAAGGTATTGCCCCTGTCAAGCGGTAAACCCATGATATAGATTGATGATGTCTGTTTCCAAGAATGAAGTATGTCATATAAGACTCCGGGTCTGGTTTCGACAATGCGACATCCTGTCTAAGACATATGATAACGATATACGACAGTATTGTCATGGCTGGGAGTGATGTATCCCTAGAGCAACACGAAGGACAGTTATGACTGATTGATATGGTTTACGACTGGACAAGGATCAAGACCACTGATTGTGATCGAATCATTTGACAAGATTGACTTGACTTGATTGGCATGGATTAAGGATAGACTTGCAATTGGATATGGTATGGATATGGATATGGATATGAGGCGCACTTGGATATGGTATAGATATGGAAATGGATATGAGCTGTAGTTGGATACGGTATGGTTATGAGGATGAGCAATAATGGATAGAAGGAAACAACGATGTGATCTCCAAGGACTATGTCACATAAGTGTAACATGCCCCATTGTAGGTAGAGTACATAGGATTGTTCATGACAATGTTTATGATGAGGAGAGGATGAAAGGATAATGAAGGATTTGCATGTTTTGGAGGGATAAGGTATGTCAAGAGCCATCTAGAACATTTGTCAACATTGTGCCCCCAATCTTTATCAAGACCAAATAATAGAGGAAAGGAAGTTTGGATGAATGGACGAGACAGGATAGGCATGCAACGGATAGAGGATAGGATAGGAAATGGTATGAAAGGGAACTGGTAGGAGAAGAGTGATATGCTGATGAGACAAGGTGCCCCCAAGTGTAGGTGACATAGAAGATCAACTTACACATGACGCCTGTTTGCCAGGTTTTCATCATGGTACTTATCCAAGGCGCCTATTTGCCTGGTTTTCACCATTGGATGAAGGGATTTTTCTTTACTATTTTCTTTTTTCTTTTTTCTTTTTTTTTTGAATATTGAGATTGGAGAAGGTGGATATGGAAAGACATTAGCATATAGTTCCTTGAAAGGGGAGAGTCCCGCTAGATAGATACTGTCGAATGGACCATGTCCAGTGCTCTCACAGATGTTGGTAGGGGATCGTATGAAAGTGATATGGCATAGGTAGATAGTGGATTATGATGCAGAATATGGAGGGAAAGCTTATGCAATAGCATGGACCATAGGCATAGGATGAGGAAGATGTGTAGGATAATGGATGTAAGATGGGGAGATGTAGTTATGTGGAGGTGTTGTGAAGTGGAAAGGAACCATGACCAACGGCTGCACACACCGTGATAAACATTGAAGCTTTTGATGATATGGTGGTGTAGGAAGCAATGGAGATGTTTGTGTAGGAGATGGTTGATGAAGTGATTTAGGAACCCACATAGATTTAATATTTTTGGTGCTTTTGTTTTGCTTGTGGGATTTGTGAAGGGAATGGAAGTTTTGGATGGAAGTAGGCTTTGGATGGATATAGGTGGTTGGGATTCCTGAGATGTGGATGAGGATGCCTCATTTGACTTGCTAGCTATTTTCTTAGGAACCCAAACCATTTTGCTTTTGGGCTTTGCATTTGGAGGTAAGGGTTTTGATGGTTGTTCAGATGAACTTTGCTTTGATTTTGATTCTTTATGTCCTAAGGTATGAAGACCATTAGGATTTTTAGTAGGATTTTTAGCTTTATGGATAAAGGCATCAAACTTTTTGCTTTTGAATCCCATGGGGTGGGTGGAGTGGATGGAATGATTGGAAGCTGCATGCTTAAATGATGTGTGCTTTTGTTGGCCATGTTTAGGGATGTAAGGATAGTTAGGTGTCGGAAGCAATGGTGGCAAGGTGGATGGAAAGACTTTGGGAGTTGGAAGGAGTGGAGGTAAAGTGGATGGTGGAAGGTGTATGAACACATGCTTTTGACATTTATAGGATGATGGAGGTGGAATGGCGACATAAGTTTTAGGGATATGATAGGGTTTGCGATGGAAAGTGGTAGACTTAGGAGGAGTGGAGGAAGTACCAACATCTTGAGTTTGTGCACCTTGGGGTATGTATCCAAGGCCATATGAAGGTGGAGGAACGTTGACATGGATAGGTTCCAAAATACCTTGTTCATGAAGGCCTAAGCCTTTACCTTGATAGTTCATACACTGGAGTATACGGTGGACAGTGGGATTATGTGTAGGTAGAATACTAGACACAAGTTCGTTATTGGATGGAGAAGGTGAGATAATGGATAATGGTTGCTAGTGTTCTAAGAAAGAACATTCATGCATGAAGGTAGTAAGACCAAGGATATATGGTGGAGGATTTGTAGCATGGTCAATAATGGATGGTGAAGGAGAATCATTAGGATCGTGATTAGCATTGTGTTCACTAAGATCCAAGTTATTTGGTTGATCTTTTATGCTTACTTGGGAGACAAGTGTCTCATCATGACAAGTGGGTGTTGTGGGATGGATAGGATCAAGTGGCTCATGGATAGATTCATCATTATGGCTATCATCTTGATCATGGAAAAGATACATATTATGGATAGGTTAAAGTTGGATAGCGTGCTCGGCTATTGAGGGATGGTTAGGATCAAGTGGCTCATGGATAGATTCATCATTATGGCTATCATCTTGATCATGGAAGAGATACATATTATGGATGGGTTGTATAAAAGTGATTTGATCTTGAGTTCGACTAGGGCTTAATGTTTCCACATGCTTTAAGGTGTGCTCTTGACATATCTCTTGGTCTTCTTGAATGGAAGTGGATAGATCGTGGATAGGTTCTTGGTTGGCAATATGGATGGTTGATGGCCCTTGACTTTGGGTCATGATAGGAGGTTCTGTGATAAGCTCAAGGGGTTGCAGATGACATGAAGGGGTTGTAGGATTTGACAAGTCATGGGAAGAATCTTTGGTAAGGTCAAGGACCAGACTTTGGGGACATGGTTGACTCTCAGCTAGTAGTCCTTGGCTCACATCCTTCGTAGGTGTAGGGGTAGATGAATGAGGTAATGGAGGAGTAGATTTAGAGTTCTCCCTAGCTTTTATTTTGCTGTGTAAATCTAGAAAATATTGTTCCCAATTAAAATTTGAGGACCTAGATGGTGGTGTTGTTGTAGAACTGGTATGCTTTGGGATAGGTGTCCTAGAATATGGTGAAGGAGGACTAGTAGATGGGGTGATATATGATTTCCCTCTTGAAGTGGTGGTTGCCTTGTCAATAGTATCACTAAGATGGGAAAAGAAGGTAAGGTTTTGGGATGAGGCATAGCTAGTATTGGCCCATTCAGCTTGCAAGCTTGTCAATTCTTGTTTTAAGACTTGGATTTGTTGAAGAATTGCTATACAATCTTGGGGTGAGGGACCTAAGTTTACTTGCATTATCAGAGATTGAAGTTTTTGATCAAGATATTCTAATTTGTTTGCCATTGACACAAGGCTGGAAAAGCTTACTAGTTTGGATGTGCAAAAACAAATGCGTCCCAAGTCGAGACAAGTGTGCTTGGAAGAATGAGTTGAATGACTTGTCTTATGTGTTTAATGTTGTAGTTTGATTTGGCAATGTTTAGCAAATGATCACATGTACAAACAAGAATCACTCACACAATACACAAGCAAATTTGAATTTTGAATAATATGAGAATGATTAACAAGCACATGTGTAAGACAAATCAACAGGCCCTAATGTCTAGTTTTGATGGGGTATGGCCAGTTAGGTTTGGTCAATGTTTAGACGAGGTTGACTAATGATTTGAAATTGAAATCCTGTCACACAGCTGGGAGAAGGGGGTAACCCACCCTTCACCTTCACTTCCCAAAGGTAGAAAGTTCTTTGGGGCTTAGCCGAGAGTGATAGGATTCTGGTTTCAAAGAGGGTGTCTTTCAATTCACCTTGAATGAGGTCATCCCTAGGGGTGATGAAATCCCCTAGCAGGCCTCCTAGGATAGGGGTGGACAAAAGTGAATTAAGTGAGGTGTTTTTGATCTCCAAGATCACCTTGCGGTGCGAGGAGAGAGCATACACACACCCACTTGATTCACACTCGCAGTTGATTAATTGACCTTAGAAAATTGAAATGTGATGACAAACACGTCAAACAATGATTCTTTTTATCCCAATTTCAATGTGTGATTGAAGACACTGGTTGATTTTATGCCCAATTTTAATGTGTGATGATCAAACAATGTTCGTTTTATGCCCCAAACTGAAGTGTGTTTTCAAGCAATGATTGAGAGATAAAGGATGAAAATGGATGCACCTGATAAAATTACTATCCAAATTGATGTGTTTTTTGGTCCTGATGTTTGTCCAGTCCCGAATGATCACCTGCAAGTCATGAAACCGAAAACAGAGCAAGTAGACTAGCCAAAACGATTGTTATGCGAGAATTGATAATCTGATAAAATTTGATGAAAGATGAATAGATATAGAGAAAAGAAGTGCATAAACAGATTCTTCAGGAGATTCTATGCAATTTGAAAAAAAAATTCACTAAAAATTGATCAAAATTGCAAAAGATATGATGATTTGAAGTTGAAATGCAAGTTTGAGTTTGACTGATAAAAATGGTGGGAAAAATGTACCATCACTTGATCAAAACCTCACAACTACGTAGTGCTCGGAGTCCCCTTTCCGACGACTATTCGTTTGCAAAATTTTGTCTCTGTTTGCTCCAGTTATGATCAAGAGAAAAAAAATGCCTCCTTCGGTGTATAGGAAGCACCAGAGATAAGCTTGACTGTCAAAAAGACTGTTAGCTATTTAATTAAAACTTGTCACATAGAACGGTTTGTTGCCTGGTGGTTAATGTAGTGGTTAGTGTTAGATGGGGAGAAATAGGCCCCTAGGCGCTGATATGACCAGGGGCTCAAAATGTTTTTTAAAAAAAAATATGAAAAAGGGGGCCCCCCGATGGTTAAAGAGTTAGGGTTTGGGAGATTAGAAGGGGGAAAGGAACATTAGGGTTCAGAAGAGTAGAAGGGAGAATGGAGCTGGGCATAGGAGGCGGGAACAGGGGGTGGTGGAGCGCGGTGTTGGAGGATGGAGGTTCTGCAGGGTAGAGGGGACGGGAGGAGTAAGGGGGTTTGGGGGAGCGGTCAGAGGTGTGTCGGCAGGGAGGAGAGTTGGGGGTTTTGTGTGAGCGGGCAGAGGTGAGTCGGTAGGGAGGAGAGTTGGGGGTTTTGTGTGGGCGGGCGGCGGGAAGAAGGGAAGTGCAGGAGGCGCGGAGGATTGGAGGTAGCGGGAAGTCTCGCGGTGGCGACAGGGTAACAAGGGGTGGCGACCGGGCAGAAGGGGGTGCTGGTGGCCGTGGTCGATGGTGTTCGGGAGGGTTTCAACCTGGTGGGGGTTGGTGGAGTGGTAGACCGGGCGGTGATGTTTAACCGAAACCTGCAAAAAAAACCATTAAACCTACAACTTCCTAAAAAAAAAGCTTGCACTTCAAATAGAAACCCTTAGTACAAAGTAGTACAACAGGGTATGGTTCCGTACTGTACGGATACGTATGGTACGGATCCGTATGGTACGGACTGTACCCTAAATTTTTTTGAAATTTTTCAAAAAAAATTTCTCAGAACCTAAGGGTGTTTACTGTCAAAATTCACAGAAACAGCATCCGGAGCGCAAAAATGATGTCCGTTTTTGCTCAAAATGAAACCTACAACAGCTTATCACAAAAACTTGCAAAAACTGTTAGAAAAAGAAGATTTTGACAACAAAACCTTCTCAAATTAACGATTGGATTCGATAGCGGGCGTGCCAAATGTGATACGTAAAATCAGAATGAAGATAATAACTAATCTAATGCATAAATCAACACGATTATACCTTCATGAAGACCTCACAGATCCATGCGGGAAGGAGATGCGCCTATGTAGAACTCCTTAGATGTTTCCCTTGATTAGTGTGTAGATGTGGAGAATGTGGATTGCTCAATGCATACAACACAATGTGGATAAGAGATAAGTGATTTGATAGGATTAGGAGATTTGTGGAGTGATTTTGACAGAGTTCTGATGCATCCAAGTGGTCTCTCCAATGACTTAGAGAGGGGTCCTATTTATAGGATTTTGGAGATGAGGATGGAGGGTGAGGATTCAGTTGACAAGATCAAGGGCTAGGAATAAAAGTGAATCTTTTATTCCTAGTGGTTGAATTAAAAATTCCCATTTTGGGAAGAGTGGAGGAGTGGATGAATAAATAATTCATCTTTGGGGAGAGTGAAGGATAATGGGGGACAACTGAATATTAAATTCAGTTTAGTGGAGGATAGTGGGAGACATCTGAATATTAAATTTAGTGATTGGAGATGAGTGGGAGACAACTGAATAGTAAATTTAGTTTAGTGGATGAGTGGGAGACAAGGTTAACTAAGTGTTTTCTTAATTAACTTAAGCCTAGGTTAATCAGATAAATAGGATTTATCTCATTAACAGGGATTAGGGAAAATCATCTAAATGAATATTAGGAATATTCATTTAATTGATAGGATAGGGTTGTAAGGTTAAATGGACTAATTAGGTGAATTAATTGATCACCAGGGATATGTAGATTGGGGGAGTAGATGAGTGCAGAAGTACAGAAAATTGGTTTGCAGAGCAGTCCAATTTTAGGTGTCTACACTAACAGAGGTGGTTAGTTTACCTCTGGTGAGTTTGATACATTTTGTGAAAAGCATGGAATAAAAAGATAGTTATCTACTCCTAGGACTCCTCAGTAGAACGGAGTTGTGGAAAGAAAGAACCGGACCATTCAAGAAGCTGCTAGGACGATGATGATGGAAGAAAATGTTCCACAAGTCTATTAGAGAGAAGCTATGAGTATTGCTGTCTACACTCTTAATTGGGTGCAGATCAAAGGCAATTCTGGTAAGACACCTTATGAACTATGATTTGGTCATCCTCCTACTATGAAATATTTCAGAGTTTTTGGTAGTAAATGCTATATCAAAAGAGATGATGATCTAGGCAAGTTTGTTGCAAGAAGTGATGAAGGAATATTTCTGGGTTACTCTACTCAAAGCAAGGCATACCGGTGCTTTAAGAAGAGATTGAAAAAGATTATTGAAAGTGGTAATGTCAAGGTTGATGAAAGCAAAGAAAGACCTTCTAGGTCTTGTGGATATGATTTAGATGATCAAAATGAAAGTCAAAGTCAAGGAGAGCAAGTTCAAACCCAGACTCAGATCCAGATTTATCTAGATTGATCCAAAAAATTTAGTGACTCAAGAAGTTGATGTAGATGTTGAGGAACAAGCTCAAGAATCAGAAATTCAAGTAACTTCCAAAACCCCCAGGTATGTAAGGTTGAATCATTCTGAAGATCAAATCATGGGAGACAAGAATAAAGGAGTTCAAACTAGAAGAAGAATTGTTGAAGATCAAGTAGAGCATTGAACTTGATTTCAAAGATTGAACCAAAAACAGTGAATGAAGCTTGTAATGATGAGAACCAGGTAAAACCAATGGAAGAAGAATTAATGCAAATTGAAAAGAATCATACTTGGGATCTTGTTCCTAGACTTGAAAACAAAAATGTAATTGGAACCAAATGGGTCTTCTAGAATAAACTGAATGAAGATGGTGAAGTTGTGAGAAACAAAGCAAGATTGGTATGCAAAGGATATTCTCAAGTAGAGGGAATTGATTTTGAAGAAACATTTGCTCCGGTGGAAAGAATTGAAGTAGTCAGATTATTTCTTGCATTTGTTGCATTCAAAGATTTTAAAGTTTACCAAATGGATGCCAAGTCAACATTCTTCAATGGAGAGTTAGAGGAAGAAGTCTACATTGAGCAATCGGAAGGATTCCAGTTGTCTGATCAAGAAGATATGGTCTGTAGATTGAGGAAAGACTTGTATGGACTTAAACAAGCCCCAAGAGCATGGTATGAAAGATTAGATAAGTATCTGCTAAAGCTAGGATTTAGCAAAGGCATAGTTGACAGTAATCTTTATTTCAAGATTGATTATGAGCACATCTTAATTGTTGAGGTATTTGTTGATGATATCATTTTTAGTGGAAATGGAAGTATGTGTAAGAAATTTGCTGATTAGATGCAGAGTGAATTTGAGATGTCCATGTTTGGTGAAATTAATTTATTCTTAGGTCTACAAATCACTCAGTCAAATAAAGGTATCTTCATATCTCAGTCCAAGTATGTGAGAGAATTGTTGAAAAAGTTTGGAATGGAGGACTCAAAACCGGTAAGTACTCCTATGGTAACCGGATGCAAGTTGAGTAAAGATGATGATTCACCTATGGCAGATCAGAAAATGTATAGATCAATGATTGGAGGACTACTTTATTTGACTCAGACCATACCTGACATTATGAATGCAGTTGAACTTATTGGTAGATTTCAAGCTAATCCTAGGGAATCCCATATTTTAGTAGTCAAAAGAATTTTTAGATATCTAAAGGGGACATCTGATTATGGCTTATGGTATCCAAAGGATAATGACTTCACTCTTCATGCATATACAAGTGTTGATTGGGCAAGAGATGTGGATGATAGGAAAAATACAAGTGGTGGTGGATTCTTCTTGGGAAGGAGGTTGGTTTCTTGGTTGAGCAAAAAGTAGGAGGCAATATCTCTGTCTATTGCAGAGGTAGAGTATATAGCAGTAACAAGCAATTGTACTCAAGTCTTGTGGATGAAGCAAATGTTGAAGGATATTAGAATTGTGTTTGAAAAGCCTATTACAATATTCTATGATAATTTAAGTGCAATAAACATCTCAAATAATCCGGTGTTGCATTCAAAGACAAAGCACATACCCATCAAGTTTCACTTCTTGAGAGAGAAGGAAGTCAAAATGGAGTTTGTTTCTTCAAAGAATCAGATTGTGGATATATTCACCAATCCTCTACCTAAGGATACTTTTGAGTATCTCAAAGGGAAGCTAGGCGTTATTAGCCCTCCTGTTCAGAACTAACATGCACTAGTGTGTATCAATCCAGAGGAATTCACAGTCATATCTTGATCTGGATTGATGTTAAGGAGATACTACTCAGGGGGAGTAGTTAGTATGCAAATTTTGGAGATCAGTCTGAAACAAAAAAAGGGGAGAAAAGATTGCAAATATGTGCCCTTCACCATTGATGTCAAAGAGGGAGAGAAGTCATGTGAAAAACTAGTTGCTGATGAAAGGGGGAGCAATGAAGAAAGTGGTTGCAAAAGTGATAAGAGAAAGGGGGAGAAATCCTTGTCTTGATGGTTGAATCAGTTTTTCACATCATATGTTGCTATCAATGACAAAGGGGGAGATTGTTGCAAATATGTGCCTATGATGTGTTGTCATTGATGTCAACATATCTCTTTGTCAAAAACATGGGAAACAGTGCAGATCAGTGAAGTAGATTACTCTACATCTCCAGAGGAATGAAGATCAAAGTATACGAACCATATGGCTATGTAGAGGATTATCTGAAGTAGCTCTAGTCAAGATTTGAGAGGTCCACATGAAAATTTAAAGAAGCTATGGTCATCTGAGTAGAACTAGGTTTTGCAGTGTTTAGAAGAGAGAGTGACAGGAAATTGGTCTGGATTGCTCTGCAATAAAAACTTATGATCTGCAGATTTAGAGGCATGTTTGGGAAGTCAGTGTGTATCCTCAACTCAAGTGGTTTGTGGTTTGGAGGTCCGTAAGCAATCTTTCTGTAATCAGTGAAATTAAAATGAAGATAATAACTAATCTAATGCATAACAAAACGATTATACCTTCATGAAGACCTCACAAATCCATGTGAGAAGGAGATGCGCCATGTAGCTCCTCAGATGTTTCCCTTGATCAGAATGACTAAATGTGGATTGCTCAATGCTTACAACACACTGTAAATGGGAGACTAGGGATTTGATGACTGATTTGGATGAAGATTGGGAATGATCAGAGTGATTTTGGGCAGAGTTCTGATGAGATGAGAGGATTGAGACAAGATTTTGGCAGAGGTTTGGTAGGATGAAGAGATCTCTTGGAGAGATTTGGGCAGAGGTCTGATGCCTAGACTTCGCTTTGTTATAATGCCTTGGGAGAGGCTCTATTTATAGAGTTTTGGAGGGATTTTTTATCCAAGGGTGGAAAATACTTGGAAAGATCAAGGGTGGAAATGGAGATGACATGGAGGGCTCAGATTTAATCTAGCAAAATGGATGGCTATGAATAAAAGTGATTCTTTTATTCATTTTGGGGAAGAGGAAATTATTAAATAATTTATGGAGGGAAGACTATTTCTAAATAAAATATTCATGGGAGGGAAATCCAAAATGAATTAAAAATTCATTTGGAGGGAAATAAAGGTATAGGTATGTAGAAAATATTTATTTATTATAATGTGGGATTTTAGGTGGATTTATTCCCATTTCTTTATTTGGAGAATGTGGGAGAGTGGGTTAAATTAACTTAAGTCTAGGTTAATTAGATAATCAGGACTTATCTAATTAATCAGGGATTAGGGAAACAGATAAATCATTTAAATGAATATTATGAATATTCATTTAATTGATAGGATAGGGTTGTAAGGTTAAATAGATATTTAGGTGAATTAATTGGTCACAAAGGGACATGCAGATGGGGAGAATGGATTAGTGCGAGATATGGAAAATTGGTTTGTAGAGCAGTCCAATTTTAGGTGTCTACATTTGCCCCTCTTTGAGATGGTGTTGCGGCTAAGCAACATCATTTCAAAGAAGTTAAAACATAGAGATGGATTGGATAGAAAAAAAAGATTTTGGTTTGGAAGACTAAGGTTAGGTTTGGGGATAATTGGTAAAGGTGATGCCCCCTCGAGAGGATAGGCGGGTTGCGAGAACACGGTTGTGCGCTCGAAATGGATGGGACAGATTGGTTGAACTGGTCAGAGGATAAGTGGTGGGATGAAAGGATGATGATGTTGGGAGATGATTGGTGGATGATCATTGTACTGAAACTGAATTTGAGCAATCCTAGGTTTGATATAGCAAAGTGGATATGTTCACCAAGGTATAGAAGACCAGGGTGATGATGTTTATCCAACGTTTGCATGGACTAGACACGCAGACAAAGGGATGATCTCGTGCATGCCCAAGATAGTACAACCTTGTCTAGACGAGGGAAGGGGACTCATAGCATAAGCTCTTAGTACAAAAAAGGTATGATTAACCTTAGATGCATAAGGAGATCAATATGCTAGAACTGACCCTATGATCAATCAAGATATGAATACTAGCTTGGAGTAATGAGACCAACCCACAAGCACAACATACAAAAGCAAGACTATGTCCCATTCTAGATGTTTTCGCCACATACCATGATATAGTAAGATCAAGGTAGCTTTGATGTGATCTTCAAATAGGACAAAAGATAAAAATCAAAAATCAAAAGATCAACGAACCAAAAAAGTAGCCATTGTATCTCTTGCCAAAATGGATGATGATTTGATAGATTCTGCCTATCGTAGGAAAGATATATCCTAAGGTAGGGATTGATAGATGATTTGATGATGTTGGAAAAGTGGCTCAAGATGTGCTGGTGACAAGTTATGGTTGATGCTGATTTGATAGTTGATGATTTTGGATAAGGGATGATGCTTTGATGGGTGATGCGATGCTTGGATCTAGTGTAGGCTTATTGATGATAGATGTGATGATGAATGTGATGATGAGAGTGTGATGGAGCAAGTTTTATTTGTGTGATGGATATATTATTTTTGGAATTTTGTGTGTTTCCTATTGTTTTGGGATTTTTTGATATTTGTGATGTTTTTGGATTTTTTGATTCTTTGATGTTTTTGTATTTTTTGATTTTGTGATGTCTTTGGATTTTTTGATTTTGTAGAAAGGGCATGATTTATTATGATGGTTTTCTGGTTGAATTTCAAAATTCTGAAGCAAATGATATTTATGGAAGCTGCAAGGAAGTGCCAATAATAGAGGAGGACTTAAATGTTGATGATCAGGAGTGTAAGATGAGTAAAATCCATACTCTAAGAACACAACCAGAGATCTGTAAAGAGTGCATAGAGGATAGAGAAAGCTGTGAATTTATGCATAAATTGGAATATATAAATGAGGAGATTCGTATACATCTTTTTCAAGGTATAGAACCTCCTAGGTCCATTTTAGCTTCCTCTGGGTCTTTATCTAATGTTAAATAGTGCACATCAAAGAGGTCTCGGAAGACATCGACAAATGGTAGCTCAATTAACTTGGAGATTTGTGGTAGGTGAATGGACAAGCGATAGGGATGCATGTTAGATAGATGGAAGATAGGGATGAGGGATAGGATAGGTATGCATGATATATGGATGGGGGATTGCAAGATTTTCTCCAAGGGCTAGGTTGCAAGGAATCATATGCCCTAATGCCTAAAGAATTTTGCATGATGGGCTCATGTTTGAATGGGTGGACTTTGCATTAGGTGGATGGAGGATATACTCAAAAGGGAGTATGCCAAGAGGTTTCCAAGGCTTGTTTTTGATATGTTGCCCCTTGTCTTTATCAAGATCTAAGGTGGGAAATATAGTGGAGAGAATGGATGGGGAATGATAGGATAAATAGGGGGTAGTGGATAAGAATATGATAGGATAAGGATAAGACAGTGGATAATATGTGCAAGGAGATGATGGATGTGGATGAAGGATACAGTTTTGCCCCCAAGTGTAGGGATGCAAAAGGGATGGAGAAGGGATTACGCATGACGCCCACAAGGGGTTTTCATCAAGGTACTTGCCCAAGGTGCCACAAGGAGTGGTTTTCACCATTGGACGGATTTTTTCTCTTTACTATTTTCTTGATTTTATGATTTTTTTGGTTTTCTTGATTTTTTGACTTTTTTGGTGGAAAGGGGACTCTAGCGTCTGTTTCCATAGCAAGGAGAAGATGGTCCCATGTTGGATAGCATTATGGATGATGATTGCATGGATGTTGGTAGATAGGCGACAATGGAATGGATTATGGATTATGGATTATGGTGTGTATAATGTGGATTATGCAAAAGTATGGACCATAGGAATGTGATGGGGAAGATATGTAGGATAGTGGATGAAAGATGGAGAAACGGGGGTATGTGGGAATTGCAAGTGGTGGAGGGGAAGCAAGACCAATGGTTGCACACATCGTGATGTATTTTGAAGCTTATATTTTGGATGTGGAGGTGGGAGTAATGGAGATTGGGATGGGGGATATTTGGATGGTCGATTTGGGGTTTTATGTACCCAAATGGACTTAAGAATTATGGGATTTTTAGATGGGAAGGGGGATATTTGGGATTTTTGGGTGGATGGGGATGTGGATGCCTCATTAGAGTTTGGTGCTTTTTGTTTAGGGACCCACACCTTTTTTGTTTTTGCTTTTTCTTGTGATGGTGTGTGCTTTGATAGCCTTTGGGATTTTTCATTTTGATTGGAAGGGATAATATCTTTAGGCTGTTGTGCTTTATGCATTGAGGCATTCAAATTTTTGAATCCCATGGATTTGATGGAAGCTTCATATTTGAAAGATGTGTGCTTTTGTTGGTCTTGATTGGGAATTTTAGGGGATTTATGGGTGGAGGGGTAAAAAGTGGATTTATGGATAAATGGATAATGAGAGTTGAGGATGGGGATATTAGGAGTTGGGAGGATGGGAGGATAAGAGTATTTGTGAATAGGGATGTTGGGAGTTGGTAGGATAGGAGGTAGAGTGGATTTGATAGGGATCTTTGGAGTTGGTAGTAGTGGAGGTAAATTTGATGGAGGGAGATGGATGGTCACATGCTTTTGCAAATTGTAGGATGATGGAGGAGGGATGGCGACATATGTTTTGGGGGTGCAATGAGATGCACCATGTTTGGGATTGGATGAATGGATTTTGGAAGGTGGATGGATGGTATCAACTTGTGTAGGTTGTTCTTGGGATGCATAGCCAAGGCCATGTGAGGATGGATGGAATGTGGTGTGGATGGGCTCCAAGATGCCTTGTTCATGAAGGCCTAAGCCTTTGCCTTGATAGTTCATAAGTTGGAGTATGCGACATGCAATGGGATGTTTGTTGCTTCGGAAGCAAGACGCGAGTCTGTTATTTGTTGGAGATAGATAGGGGCTGGATGGAATTTGTTCACATCCTACAAGGGGTTTACCATGGATGAAGGTGCTTTTTCCAAGTGGATAAGGGGATGGATTTGGGATGGGATTGGTAGATGGAGGTAAAGGATTCATGGGGGATGGTAAAGGGGTGGTAGAAGGAGGTGGTGTGGGATCAATAAGGTGATCCATAGATGGGAGGGGGTCGGGGATGGGATTAGATGGGATGATTAGATCTTGATTAGGAGAAGAGGTTGATGTTTCAACATGCTTTGGATTTGTTTCTTGATGTAGCTCGTGTGCTTGGGTAGAAGTGGGATTGACTTGGAGAGATGTGGGGGGTGCTTGGATGGATGTGATAGGTGCTTGGATGGATGCAATAGGTACTTAGCATATGGATTCTTGAATAGGGCTGCATGATGGTTCTTGAGTTGTGATAGGAGAGTGTTCAAGCAGTTTGGTGGGTGTTGGATTGCATGAGGGTGTTTGATTCCTTGCTAATAGCCAATGGATGGTATCCTTCATGATTTTATGGGTGGAAGGGCAATATAATGGATGGATAATGATGGTGGTTGGTGTGGGATTAGGATGGGGATTGGATAGGTGAGTGATAGGATTATGTAGTGATGGTTCTTGGGTGGGTTCAAGGATAGGTGTGGGATTAGATAGTGGAGGGCACTCTAGATTGGTATCTCCCTTGTCAAAGGTGATTGGATCTTGCCTAGGATAACTTGGACTCATTTGATTTATGTACAAGGGACCACTTGGACTTGCAGGTGCTTCTTGTTGCAAAGTTGGATTGGGGCTCACTAGTGCTTGGATTGATGTGATAGGTGTAATGGTAGGATATGTAAACGAAAGGTTTTGGGGTTGGTATGAAGTTGAGGGTTGATATGAGGATGATGGAAGTTGATATGAGGATGATGGAGGTTGATATGATGGAAGTTGATATGAGGTTGAAGATGGTGTTTGGACTTCGTGTTGTGAGGTGAGTTGTTATTGATGTTGGTAAATGTGTTGATGTGATGATGATGGAGGGGTTGCATAGGATAATGATTGTTGTGATATGGATTGATTGTTGGACCCTATGATACTAACGACAGACTCTATGCTAGGCTGACATTGAGGATAGGATACTGGATAAAGCCTTAGTTGATAAGGTGACAAAAGAGACAGAGTATCAAGCCATGACATGTTATTATTAGGTTGCTTTGATACTGCTGGGTTGATTTTGGATAGTCTTAATGCTAGATATTGATGACAAGAAAACACCACGGAGAGGCAGATGGATGGGTTACAATGAATATGGATGGTTAGGTAGAAAGAAACAAAGATGTGATCTCCAAGGACTATGTCACATAGGAATAATGTGCCCTATTGTAGGTAGAATACTTAGGATTTTTATGGCAATGCTTATGACGATAGGAGGATGAGAGGATAATGAAGGATTGGCGTGGCTTGGAGGAATAAGGTATGTCAAGAGATATCTGAAACATTTATCAACATTGTGCCCCCAATCTTTATGAAGATCAAAAATAGAGGAATGGAAGATTAGGATAGATGGATTCGACAGTATAGGTATGTAATGGATAGAAGGATAGGATAGGAAATGGTACGGAAGGAAACTGATAGGAGAAGAGTGATATGCCAATGAGATAAGGTGCCCCCAAGTGTAGGGGATGTAGAAGATCAACTTACACATGATGCCTGTTTGCCAGGTTTTCATCATGGTACGTATCCAAGGCACCTGTTTGCTAGGTTTTCACCATTGGACAAAGGGATTTTTCTTTACTTTTTTGATTTTTTTTTTGAAATAGTTGGATAGGAGAAGGTGGATACGGAAGGGAGAGATTCTAGTATCTAGTTCCTGGAAAGGTGATAGTCCCATTAGATGGATGCTATCGCATGGACTATGTCAAGTGTTCCTATAGATGTTGGTAGGGGATTACATGAAAGTGAGATGGAGAATGGTAGATAACGGATTATGGAGGGTACGATAGTGGATGATGACACATAATACAGAGGGAAAGCTTATGCAAAAGCATGGACCATGGGAGTAGGATGGGGAAGATTTGTAGGATAATAGTGGAAGGAAGGGGAGATGGAGGTATATGGAAATGTTGTGGGATGGAAGGGAATCATGACCAACAGTTGCACATATTGTGATAAACATTGAAGCATATGATGGGAAAGTGGTGTAGGAAGCAATGGAGATTTTTGCGTAGTGGATGAGTGATTTAGGAATTTAGGGACCCACATAGACTTTGTATTGTTCTGATATTTGCTTGTCATGTGGGATGGAAGGATTTGAGACTTGTGATTGGAATGGGATTTTTGGATGAAAGAGAAGAAAGTGGATGGTTGGAATTTGTGAGAGATGGATGCCTCATTTAACTTTAGGGCTTTTTGCATAGGTACCTAAACCATTTTGCTTTTAGATTTTACCTGTGAAGGTATGGGCTTGGGTATATTCATCTTTTGTGTAACTTCTGAGGTGATTACTTGTTGCTTGGGGACCCACACCCTTTCCAGTTTGGCATATAGGTGTGTGCGTGTATGTAACTTTTGAGATGGTTTTTTCTTTGATTCTTGGCTTTTGTATCCTAGGTCATGAGGACTCTTAGGATTTTTTATTTTATAGGTAGAGACATCCAAATTTTTGTTGTTGAATCCCTAGGTATGGTGGAAGTGAGGTTGGTGGAAGCTCTTTGTTTAGACAACATGTGCATTTGTTGGCCATGATTGGGAATTTTAAAGGATTTATAGATGGATGGATAAGGTGTTGGAAGAAGTGGTGGTAAAATGCATGGAGGGATGTTAGGATTTGAAAGTAGCAGAGGTAGGTTGGATGGTGGAAGGTGTATGGTCACATGCTTATGGGATATGTATGATAAGGGAGGCTGAATGGCACCATATGTTTTGGGGATATGATAGGATGTACGATGGAAAGTGGTGGATTTAAGAGGAGTGGAGGAAGTACCAACATCTTTGGATTGTTCACCTTGGGGTATGTATCTGAGGCCGTATGAACGAGGAGGAACATTGATATGGACGGGCTCCAAAATACCTTGTTCATGAAGGCCTAAGCCTTTACCTTGATAGTTCATATGTTGGAGTATGCGATGGACAGAGGGATTATTTATAGGTGGAACACTAGACACGAGTTCCTTGTTGGATGGAGAAGGTAAGATAGAGCATAATGGTTGTTGGTGTTCTAAGGAGGAACACTCATGAATGAAGGCGATAAGACCAAGGATATATGGTGGGGGTTTGCTGCATGGTCTATAATGGATGGTGGAGGATTATTGTTGGTTTGATCTTCTATGTGCAGTTGGGAGGTAAGTGTCTCATCAAGGGAAGTGGAAGTTGTTGGATCATAGATAGGACTAGAGGGAAGATGGATAGATGGGGTGATAAGGTCATAACCATGGAATGTATAAAGTGGGCTAAGAGGATCATCATGGTCTGCTTGATCATAGATAGGCTCGTGATCATAGATGGGATCATGATCATAGATAGGATTAAGCGTGATGGGATTAATGTGCTCATGTATAGGTTCTTCATCAATGATAATATCTTGATCATAGAAAATATATAGGTTATGGAGAGGTTGGAATTGGATCTCTTGCTCATGTATGGGATCAAGTTGCTCATGGATAGCTTCTTCATAGGTAATATCTTGATCGTGAAAAAGATAAAGGTTATGGACGGATTGGAATTGGATCTCTTGCTCATGTATAGGATCAAGTTGCTCGTGGATAACTTCTCCATAGGGGACATCTTGATCTTGGAAAAGATAAAGGTTATAGATGGATTGGATGGGGGTACTTTGATCTTGATTTAGACAGAGGTTTGGTGTTTCCACATGCTCTAAAGTGTGCTCTTGACATAACTCTTGAGGTGCTTGAATTGAAGTAGAGGTGGAGGACTCTTGGATAGGCTCTTGGTCAACAACATGAAGGTGCGAAGGACATTGACTTTGGTTCATGGTAGGAGGTCCTTCAATATGCTCAAGGGGTTGTCAATTACATGACGAGGTCGATGCAATGGACATGTTTAAAGGCTCTTTGATAAGGTCAAGGGCTAGAATTTGGGGACATGGTTGACTCTTTGCTAGTAGCCCTTGGATCACATCCTTCGTAGGTATGTGGGTGGATTTGATTTGTTCCATATCTTTTCTTTCACTTTTAAGTTTGTAGAATAGTCTTTGGAGCTAATCATCAATGGACTCTTTGAGTGGTTTTGAGCTTGGAGTAGGATTAGTATGCTTTGGACTATGTTTTCTAGGAGATGGTGAAGGAGGACTAGTAGATGGATTGGTATATGATTTCCCACTTGAGGTAGTGCTTGCCTTGTCAAGAGTATCATTAAGACGGGAAAAGAATGTATGATTTTGGTGTGAGGCATAGCTGGTACTGGCACATTCAGCTTGTAAGATTGCCATTTGTTGTTGCATGGATTGGAGTTCTTGAGCAATTGTTGTACGACTTTGGGGTGAGATATCTAAGTATAGTTGCAATTGCATGGCTTGGATTTCTTGAGCGATTGCATCTAATTGGGTTGTCATCTCCATAGAAACTAACACAAGACCAAAATGGGTACCTAGGAAGGGTGATACTTTTCTCTCAAAAGACTAGGAAATTGTTGTGTGGTTACACAACACGCCCCATTTTAACCTATCAAAACAGGGACCCAACTTTTGGCTTGGCTTGTGTTGTCTGCTTTCTGGCGGTTTGGTAAAAATAAGTCAGGTGCATCATCATCATGAAGGTCAGGATGAGGTAGGTCATCATCATGAGGTTAGTTTGTCAAAGTTCATATTTTGTTTCTATGACTTCATAGTTAGAAAGAGCTTGAAATTCCATGCAGGTTTGCCTTTTACATCACTTGAAAATTCATCCATATGAGGAAGTTATGCACAGTCAAAGTTTTGGTCAAACCTGATAATTGCTGTATGATGAACATCATCATCATGATATTTGAAACGCCCCCGATAATATCCTGAGGTTGAAATATCCGGACGTCAACTTTAAGTCGTAGTAGGCTTTTCCCGTCGAGCGGTCTTTTCTATCGCCAAAGGTCATCATCATGATCTTACTCTATCACCTGATAAAAATCATGCAGTCCCGAAACATCCGGACGTCAATCTTAAGTGATACGTCAAGTAACCTTGGGCACGTCGCGAGCATCATGATATTCTAACATCACCTGATATTATAATATCATGCTGATGATCATCATCACCCTACTTAAGAAATTCACCATCTGCATAATTTGCACGCGCACGACAGTCCTGGTGATCATCATCATCATGATATTTCAAGGCAGGATCACATTTCGTAATACCCTCCTGATCTCCTTTTGCGTGATCATGATGATCACCTTATCTTTCGAAGCGGAGGGTGATATTTCATTCCTGCCTTGTTGACAAGATCATCATGATCTTGTTTGTCTACCCGACATTTCGCAAATATCCTCCTGCCGAGAAGTATAACCTTTTGCAAATATCATGATGATGTCATCCCGACCTGATAAACGAAGAAGCAAATATCAGGATGACGTCACCATCACCTTTCTCCTTCGGCAGGATATTTTCCAAGGCATGATCCTGTTCGCCAATATGATGATGACAATGACGTCATGTTTTAAGATTAACGAAGGCCACGGATATCCTGATGACGTCATCTGGATATTCAGCAGGATCATATTTTAGATCACCTAGTGCGGATATGATGATGATGATGATCATCATCATCCTGATCTTTCGAGAGGGTCACCTTCTCCGCAAAGGGGTCATTTTACTTTCATCACCTGATCATCTTCCTAAGGTGACCCGATATTGCATTTATCCCCTAATTTTAACGAAACATGACGGTGACGTCATCCTTTGCATTTTAATGAAGCCCGAATATGACGATGATGTCACCATCATATTCCTTTCCTCAGCTGCAGGATCATATTCCAAATCCTCCTGTTTGTCTTCATCATGATGATGATGATGATGTCTTTCTTTCCCCAATATGCAGAAACAAAACATCCTGATGTGCTTTTCATCAGAGCATTCGGAGGGGAGGGGCATCATATTTCATGATATCCTGCGGCTAGATAGAAGACATTGAGTTGGGCATCATCATGATTTTTGGCGTTGGTATAACTATTGTCGTCGGCCAAGTCTAAATTTGTCACCCTGATCATATGTAGTCGCGCCGATGCAAATATGATGATGATGCAAAGCCGGATTCGAAGGGTGGTTAAAGGGCGATTATTTCCTTGTATGTTTTTGAGATCATCATGATCATATTTTGAACCTGATATACAAGAAAATGGGCGAAAACATGAAGCGATGGAAATTTGAAGACCCGATTGCTGATTTCCCAGTCAACGATGGTTGACCGGGTGTTTTGAAGATGTTTATGCATTTAGTGCATAATTTTCCACTGATTTGGAGCCCGATTGCCTGTAGCTGCACATTTTTGGGGGCTTGTTTAATAAAACGTTTTACTTCCTGTTGTTTATCCGCATGATGATGAACTTAATGTTTGTCTGTTTACTTGCAGGAAGTCATGATGATGCTGCTGAAGCTGAGCATTGAAGTCATGATGCTGTTAGAGCTGCTGCTGAAGCTGATAATTACAAAGTTGCGCATGGAGTCAACATGGGCCAGAAATGAGGAGGATATTGTCAAATATGCTGTTTGCCAGCTGGAGACCGAATCAAGTTAAAGATGCTGGAATATTCTGTGCCAGCTGTACATTTGCCAACTGACGAAGCATGTGCTTTTCATCTGGACTGTTGTTTGTTATGAGAGGATCCTGATCCTTGGATCGTTGTAACCGTTTTTGGTAGTTGTTCTATATAAGAGCCAGAGCTTGTCATCAAATGAGGGGAGATATACATTAGAATACACTGACGCATCTGGCGCATTAAGGCTAATTACTGTAGAATCAATTAGGAGATCGGATTACTGAGACTAATGAGGATAGAATTGTTGAAATGTTAAGGTTCTTTCTTCAGATCACTGTAAATGTACCTGTTCTTGAGCATACTGAATGGATATGAAGTTTCAAATTACATCCTGATTGTAAATTTTACGTAATCTTCTTGTTGATTTCTGGATATGTACTGGTGAATGCTGTGTTCAACTGGAAGCGCTTTCATTTCATTACATGTTGTTGTCAACTTTTCCTTTGAAGATTTGCACTAGATCATGCGGATTTGTGGAATGTCCTGGTGAAGTATGATTTCTAGTTTTCCTTCTTTTCATTGCATGTATGGGAGCTTGTATGTGAATCAGTGATCTAAGTCAAGTAGTTTTGGGAATCTCATTCTTTAACCCTTTTCCTTCTTTTAATTTCATAAATTCATCACCATAACTGCAAATCATGATAAATAACAAGCAGAACAGAGAAATATGCTGAAATCCCGTAGGTAACTGAAAATCATTAGCATATTTGAGTTAAATGCATGTAGTATTGGAAATATCATGCAAAGAATCATAAATAATGATAGAAATCATGCAAATATCAGCCTGTAGGCACATTATTTGACTAAATTCACAGTGCAGAGGTAGAATTGTTGGAGATTTATGCGGAGCAAACATCCAGAGCAGGATATTTGAAGATAATGATGATGAACTTTGCAGAAACACGTAAGGCCCCTGAATGGAAAACAGCAACACACATCAACCACTGAGTAACGTCAGTAGATTAAGACCTAATCAACGGAGACTTGGGATCATGAATTCTTTGAATTCATCGTATCTTTCAAGATGAGTAAAGGTTGTTGTGTAACTTTTATTCTATGTTTGTGAGTGATCAACATCATGACCAACATAAATTGGCGCTAGAAGGAGGGCAGGACAGAGAATTTCTGGATTTCATCAATAGAAGGAGGGCTGAACTGAGTTAAATGCACCACTGCTTCAGTCATCATTCATTTTATGCAGGCCCCTCGCTTCTAACGCAACATAAATTGGCGCTAGAAGGAGGGCTGAGCTGTTTCTCAGCATCATCAACAGAAGGAGGGCAGAACTGGAAAAGACACCATTGCTTCAGTCATCATTCATATATGCAGGTCCCTCGCTTCTAACGCAACATAAATTGGTGCTAGAAGGAGGGCGGAGGATTGATAACGCAACATCATCAGTATTTTTAGGTTTGATGGCGTATAGGAGTAAGGTATCCTCAGATCACTCGTGAATTTCAGTAAATTTCGTAAATATTTGCTGTGACAAGATTGTATATGCACATTCTGTGTAAAGATTTCCAGATCTCACATAAATATTGTAGGCTTTACAGTAGATCTCTCTGAATTCACTAATATCGGCTACAGATGCGTAAATTTGTCCAAGCTTTGAGAATTTGAGCTTTAGGCACTCGAGATCTTGTGTTACGGGTCAGGATATCCCAATATCCTGTCACATTTTTGGATTTTCTGCAAATATTGCATAAATATTTCAGCATTTCAGTTAAATGTCTGCAAATATCTCTTACCTGAGATGTTTTGGTTGCACCTTTGCAAAGATCTAGCCCAAAGCATCAAATATTTGTTTGATTTTCTGGACTTTCAAGTTTTAGTCTGAGAGATGATAGATCTCCTTAAAATTTCAAAATAGTAAAAATTTGAAGAATAGAGTCTCATTTTGATGGATGTATATGAAAATAATTGCCAAATTAACATTCCTTTATTTCAGGAAACTTTAAATAGGCAGCTTTACCCTCACAGTTTGTCTAACTTTGGTTTATCTACCTGTTGCAGGATACACCAGACTGCAGAACACAGTGAAATAAATTGCTTAACTTTCCTTACAAGGTTGGATTTATATTTAAAAGGACTAATATTCTTTCTGGATGTGTTCAGGGTTGAAATTTGCCAGGAAAATGAAGAAATCTGCCAGGAAAATGAAGAAATTCTGGAGCAACAAGCAGATGCAGTACCAGAAGTTATTAATTGTCCAGACATTGAAGTGGACCGATCTGAAGATTTTGAATTATACTTGTCTAGAAATATACAGTGTAGTCAAATATTAGGTTTGCCCATTGATGATGTCTTGATTGAAAGCTGGTGCAGATTACATGATGAAGAGCATTCAGAGAGAGATTGTTACCCTTGCTTGGTCATGTTGAAAAAGATTCTAGAAAATACAATAGCTGAATCAGTTCCAGAAGGTAATGAAGAGGAAACATCTTTCCTAGATTCATTTTATGATGAGATGGATAGGAGTTCTCTACTTCCTATGACAAGTAAGGACCAGTCAGTATGCAGGTATGAATCTTGTGAAAATTTTAGAGAAGAAATCACTCATCAGGATAACAGTTTTGATTCTGATCCTAATACTTTTGATAAAGAAGATGAAACATCTTTCCTGGAGTCATTTTATGGTGAAGAGAAGTGTAAACAGATAATAGAGCAATTTAAATGCACTCCTGATGATGAAGTTCCTATGATGGTAACTCAGGGAGTCATAGAGAAGAAAATAAATGTTGATTTATTACCTGACTTCTTTGAATTAAATGATCAAATGCAAGAATGTTGCAGGTTAAAGGAACTAGATCCTCTAATAGATAGAAAATGTGAATTATTTAATGAACAATTCCTGAAAGATGAAGATGTAGAAGACTTTGGAGTTGTTGTGCATAATCAGATGTCACTCCAGAAATATTTTGAAAATGAAACAGGGGAGTGTCCTCATCAAGTGAAAGTTGTTTCTCCTTTACAGTCAAATGATTTAGAAATGATAAATTTCTGTATATCAGGTTGTGATAATAAAGATACTTATTTAAATGCTGATGTGCAGGAAATTGAAGAAAATATTGAGAAGTTTCCTGAAATGGAGGATAAACTGAACATCCAGAATGAAGGGATAAGGCTGGATAAAGATGAAGAATTAATACATCAAAGGTCATACATCCTTCAATTTGAAGAGGGACCAGGCACTGAGCCAAGCAGTGAAAATATAATGACAAATGGAAGACCAACTACCAATGAAGAAGCATGTCCAGCAAAGCCAGAAATACACCAGGTTGTATTTCTCCTTTCCACAGTAAATAATGTTGAATACTATTTTGATTATGGAAATTTAGAAGATAAGACATGCATATGGATTAATCATGAACATGATGAGCTTCCTCAGTTGTTGATCATCAAGAGTTGTTCTGTTGAATACAGTGAATTCAGAATATCAGAATATTCTTCAAAATATAAAGATAAATTTGCTAGGTTGAGAACCATAACTAATACCCTGATGCTCCTGCACAATCAAAAGAAGTATGCAAATACAGGTGTCCTTAGGTCTTTTTCTGGTTTTTGTTTGCCTAGTAGTGGTTTGTATATAATTTTGTAGGTTAGTTGTTTGTACAGTCTGCTTGTTTTGCTTTCTTGTTCTGTTCCTGTTGTTTCCTTTTTGTAGGCTAGTTGTTTGTATAGTGTTTCTTCTGTTTTGTGTTGTTTTGGTTGAGTTTTGTTTTGGTAAGTCAAGATGATGCACTTCATCACCTAAGAAAATAACTAAATTGTTAGGATTCAAGTGATGAGATCAGATTTAGATATAGATTGTAATTCATTCTGATAAATACTCATGATCAGGTTTATGATGTCTTTTCATCAAGGTGCCTTTTCTTGTCCAAAGTGAATCAAACACAATGAAACACCTAACAGCCTTGGGCTTGTTGAAGATATGAGTATAGGTGTTAAGTGAAAAATCTAAAGGGACTCCCTTGCTACCAATACAATCTCCAACCTAAAGCTGCAAGTGACTACTCCTTGTATAAATGAGCTGACATGATGATATCAAATATAAGTATATAAATAGAAAATATATAAACAATAAAATTAGGCCATCTAAGTAACTCTACCGAGGCTATGGATGCCTGCTGGCAGTGGGGCTCTACTTAGAGAGATTGTATAGATAACCTTGCCGGGGCTATGGACGCCTGCTGGCAGCAAGGCTCTATCCAGGTTGGCTATGAGGGATGATCTCCAACTATGTAGTTTAACACCAGTTACTTATGTTTTCAACTTGCTTTCAAGATGAGGATAATTAATCATATGCACACACATGATCCTTTGTTAGCACTGTTACCTTTATGAAACTTTATCATTCAAAGATCATGATGATTTTACTTAGAAAGAATTAGAATACTATAGATGAATATGATCATATCACTTGAATTATTTGAATTTTGTTTATTTTCTTTGGTGGCAAGTTGTTGTGTGGTTACACAACACGCCCCATTTTAACCTATCAAAATAGGGACCCAACTTTTGGCTTGGCTTGTGTTGTCTGCTTTCTGGCGGTTTGGTAAAAATAAGTCAGGTGCATCATCATCATGAAGGTCAGGATGAGGTAGGTCATCATCATGAGGTTAGTTTGTCAAAGTTCATATTTTGTTTCTATGACTTCATAGTTAGAAAGAGCTTGAAATTCCATGCAGGTTTGCCTTTTACATCACTTGAAAATTCGTCCATATGAGGAAGTTATGCACAGTCAAAGTTTTGGTCAAACCTGATAATTGCTGTATGATGAACATCATCATCATGATATTTGAAACGCCCCCGATAATATCCTGAGGTTGAAATATCCGGACGTCAACTTTAAGTCATAGTAGGCTTTTCCCGTCGAGCGGTCTTTTGTATCGCCAAAGGTCATCATCATGATCTTACTCTATCACCTGATAAAAATCATGCAGTCCCGAAACATCCGGACGTCAATCTTAAGTGATACGTCAAGTAACCTTGGGCACGTTGTGAGCATCATGATATTCTAACATCACCCGATATTATAATATCATGCTGATGATCATCATCACCCTACTTAAGAAATTCACCATCTGCATAATTTGCACGCGCACGACAGTCCTGGTGATCATCATCATCATGATATTTCAAGGCAGGATCACATTTCGTAATACCCACCTGATCTCCTTTTGCGTGATCATGATGATCACCTTATCTTTCGAAGTGGAGGGTGATATTTCATTCCTGCCTTATTGACAAGATCATCATGATCTTGTTTGTCTACCCGACATTTCGCAAATATCCTCCTGCCGAGAAGTATAACCTTTTGCAAATATCATGATGACGTCATCCCGACCTGATAAACGAAGAAGCAAATATCAGGATGACGTCACCATCACCTTTCTCCTTCGGCAGGATATTTTCCAAGGCATGATCCTGTTCGCCAATATGATGATGACGATGACGTCATGTTTTAAGATTAACGAAGGCCACGGATATCCTGATGACGTCATCTGGATATTCAGCAGGATCATATTTTAGATCACCTAGTGCGGATATGATGATGATGATGATCATCATCATCCTGATCTTTCGAGAGGGTCACCTTCTCCGCAAAGGGGTCATTTTACTTTCATCACCTGATCATCTTCCTAAGGTGACCCGATATTGCATTTATCCCCTAATTTTAACGAAACATAAAGGTGATGTCATCCTTTGCATTTTAATGAAGCCCGAATATGACGATGACGTCACCATCATATTCCTTTCCTCAGCTGCAGGATCATATTCCAAATCCTCCTGTTTGTCTTCATGATGATGATGATGATGATGTCTTTCTTTCCCCAATATGCAGAAACGAAACATCCTGATGTGCTTTTCATCAGAGCATTCGGAGGGGAGGAGCATCATATTTCATGATATCCTGCGGCTAGATAGAAGACATTGAGTTGGGCATCATCATGATTTTTGGCGTTGGTATAACTATTGCCGTCGGCCAAGTCTAAATTTGTCACCCTGATCATATGTAGTCGCGCCGATGCAAATATGATGATGATGCAAAGACGGATTTGAAGGATGGTTAAAGGGCGATTATTTCCTTGTATGTTTTTGAGATCATCATGATCATATTTTGAACCCGATATACAAGAAAATGGGCGAAAACATGAAGCGATGGAAATTTGAAGACCCGATTGCTGATTTCCCAGTCAACGATGGTTGACCGGGTGTTTTGAAGATGTTTATGCATTTAGTGCATAATTTTCCACTGATTTGGAGCCCGATTGCCTGTAGCTGCACATTTTTGGGGGCTTGTTTAATAAAACATTTTACTTCCTGTTGTTTATCCGCATGATGATGAACTTAATGTTTGTCTGTTTACTTGCAGGAAGTCATGATGATGCTGCTGAAGCTGAGCATTGAAGTCATGATGCTGTTAGAGCTGCTGCTGAAGCTGATAATTACAAAGTTGCGCATGGAGTCAACATGGGCCAGAAATGAGGAGGATATTGTCAAATATGCTGTTCGCCAGCTGGAGACCGAATCAAGTTAAAGATACTGGAATATTCTGTGCCAGCTGTACATTTGCCAACTGACGAAGCATGTGCTTTTCATCTGGACCGTTGTTTGTTATGAGAGGATCCTGATCCTTGGATCATTGTACCCATTTTTGGCAGTTGTTCTATATAAGAGCCAGAGCTTGTCATCAAATGAGGGGAGATATACATTAGAATACACAGACGCATTTGGCGCATTAAGGCTAATTACTGTAGAATCAATTAGGAGATCGGATTACTGCTCGACTAATGAGGATAGAATTGTTGAAATGTCAAGGTTCTTTCTTCAGATCACTGTAAATGTACCTGTTCTTGAGCATACTGAATGGATATGAAGTTTCAGATTACATCCTGATTGTAAATTTTACGTAATCTTCTTGTTGATTTCTGGATATGTACTGGTGAATGCTGTGTTCAATTGGAAGCGCTTTCATTTCATTACATGTTGTTGTCAACTTTTCCTTTGAAGATTTGCACTAGATCATGCGGATTTGTGGAATGTCCTGGTGAAGTATGATTTCTAGTTTTCCTTCTTTTCATTGCATGTATGGGAGCTTGTATGTGAATCAGTGATCTAAGTCAAGTAGTTTTGGGAATCTCATTCTTTAACCCTTTTCCTTCTTTTAATTTCATAAATTCATCACCATAACTGCAAATCATGATAAATAACAAGAAGAACAGAGAAATATGCTGAAATCCCGTAGGTAACTGAAAATCATTAGCATATTTGAGTTAAATGCATGTAGTATTGAAAATATCATGCAAATAATCATAAATAATGATAGAAATCATGCAAATATCAGCCTGTAGGCACATTATTTGACTAAATTCACAGTGCAAAGGTAGAATTGTTGGAGATTTATGCGGAGCAAACATCCAGAGCAGGATATTTGAAGATAATGATGATGAACTTTGCAGAAACACGTAAGGCCCCTGAATGGAAAACAGCAACACACATCAACCACTGAGTAACGTCAGTAGATTAAGACCTAATCAACGGAGACTTGGGATCATGAATTCTTTGAATTCATCGTATCTTTCAAGATGAGTAAAGGTTGTTGTGTAACTTTTATTCTATGTTTGTGAGTGATCAACATCATGACCAACAGAAATGCTCACTGTCACAGATGCGCAGAACCAGATGCGTTGAAATAGAGGACAAAAGCACAGCAAGTCAAGGTAAAAGCATAGCTCTGGTGAAAGACAAATGCATAGTAATAGGTGATGGAGGTGCAGGGAGTCACAGAAAATGTGCATCAGGTTAATATGTATGCGCAGCTCTAGTTTTTTGAAATTTTTTTTGCAAAGTTTGACACGTTGTTCGGTGTTTTTGGTTTTCTTGGTTGCAAGATGGTTTTTTTGATCTGATTTTGTCAATTATGGGAAGGAGACACATCAAACACAAAGAATGCTTTCATGGTTTTCTTTTTGTAATTTTTGGACTCTTTTTGACTAGAAAGCAAGTACAAATCCTAGGCTAGATAGGACAATATAAACCAAATTCTCACTATTTCTAGATGAGGCATCTTTGGGAGGTAATAATCACCCTTCCCTGCACCGGCTTATAGGAGTTTTTAGCTACTAAAAATAAAGGATGATTAATACGTACAACCGTTCGAGTGGTTATACATGCGGCAGCACTACTCTCTATTATGGACTCTCCCAGCTTGCAAGGGTTGCACCTTGGAGGGTTTTTGGGGAGGTTGGCTATCGGTATAACACAACGTCACTCGTTGTTTGAAGCTTTCACTCCAAACACAATTTATTTATGGTGGCTTGGCAGAGCTGGGCTTTAGCTTGTTACCACTTAAGGTCATTCCCACAAGGATGGAAGGATATTCAAGGGTAAGCCTCTCTAAAGGATTAACACATGCAAAATGATATGTCTGGCATTTTGGTCACCCAAGATAGGGGAGAGCATAAGCCTGGTATCATTCCAAAACATGAAAGACAATGGTTATTTTCCCCTCGTTAAAATGAAAAAGACTAAATGAGTTATCTACTTTGGGCACACACGTAATTTGTTAACTTTGAGAGCAAGATAGCAATGGTTCAATTTTATCCTCCTAGCATTGGGACTATATTCAATTTATTGATGCAACAAGATCAAATTACAATCCTTCCTAGTTAGAACTAAATGAGATTTGCATGAACATCCATTTACTTTCCTTTAAGATCAAGAGATGAGTTAACAAATGCAGCTATATGACTAAACCAGTACCTAGCCTGCAAGTAGATCAAAGAATATTCCTACGAAAAAGTGTTAGCATTAGAAAAAACCACAAGAAAACTCAAAAAGTCACTGTCAGAATCATATGCACAGAAATAGACAATATATGTGCAGGATTACAAATGCACTGAGACAGAAGTCAAAAGTGCAGGAATATAGAATATATGCGCAGAATCAGCAGATGCACCGTATCAGAGGTCAGATGTGCTAAAATAGAGCCTTTATGTGCCGAACTGTCAAATGCATGGAAACAGAGCTTAGATGCAAGTTAGAATTGATCAGATGTGTATAATCCTCCTGTATATGGAACCTAAACACAAAACTCAGTTTTTAGGTTAAAATCGGGGCAAGGCCCCATGGTGGGTGCCAAAAATGTAGGGGGTAAATTGGAATGAATATCAAATATATCAATAATACCCAATAATTCAATAAAAAGGGAAATAATCAAGATCAAACAAACAAAGAACAAAACCTTGCAAACCTCAACACTTCATAGCTTCCATTGGTTGCCTATCTCAATCGATCTTGTGTATGAATATGGCCCTCAGAAGGTGCACTTCCTTGCTATTTCCAAGATGTCAACGGAGAATGGTTGTGATAGTTTATTGCAATGAAGATGAGCTTCACAACAATGATAATAGTATGGTAACAAGTTGATCGCAAGCAAATGGAATGAATTAGTGCCAAAGGCGCGTTGTAATTCCTGCAGAGTAAGTTTACTAAAATCTTGGATGAATGAAATAGAGGAATAGGTTTGTACTTATAGACTTGAGAGAGAGAAGATCAATGGTATAGAAAGAATGAGAAGATCAATGGTTAAGAACGGTTGAGGAATGTGCGCGAATAGGAAGAAGACAAGTGTCACACAAAAATTGTTTTGTTTGAGTTAACTGCTTTCTTTTATAAAGATAAGAATTGCTTTCATAAATTAGAATGTTTTTTTTCTAATTTAAGAGTTATTGATAAAAACAAGATTGATTGAATCAAATAACTCAACTTGTGATTTGCCTTTGCAAGATTAAATAATAAATTGCTTAATTTTGTGTGTGCACGAAGAAGAATATTTATCTTTAGAAGATTTGGAAGATATTTTAGAAGATAAGAAAGCAAATTAAATAAATAAATTTATTTAATTGTTTGTGCAAGATAGAAGAATAAATAAAATATTTGATTATATTTTATTTTTAGAGATTGAGAGGATTTAAATAAATTTGATTGATTTATTTAAATTTGGAAGAATAACTTGACTTAATTAAATAATTATGAATTATTTAATTGTTTGGAAGAATTAAATTAAATAAATGCTTTTATTTAATTTTGACTTTAGAAGAGGTAATTAAATATTTTGATATTTAATTAACTTAGAGGAATATGAATCGAATAAATAAATTTGTTTATTTATTTATTGATAGAGGAATTAGACTTAAATAAATATTAAGAATATTTATTTGGATAGAGTCATGTCATTTTTAGGTGTATACATTAGGAACATAGCAAAATATTAAAAGAACTAGTCTGGTTTCAGTGTGATAATTTTGAGCACAAAAATCTTCCATCATGGCTTTCATTGAAAGAATTAAGAAGCTTGGAACTTTTTGGCAGTCAGAGTTTAGAAGGTTTGTGGGAATGTGATGCGGATGTAAATTTCTTGCTTTATGGTTTTCTAAATATGTTTGTCATAAAAATATTTTTTGATTTATCCTATGTTAACTGTATCAAAAATTGGCTGCAGGCTCCTTTGCAAGTAAGAGAGTTGATTGTTTAGAGATGCAATAGTTTACAGGGATTTCCAAGGTCAATAGGACATCTCAAGAATTTGAAAAAGATATTAATAGATGACCTTGAAGGTGTTCAATTGAATGGCCTCCCACAAGAATTTTGTCATCTCCAATCGTTGGAGCACTTGGAGATACAATGGTGTAGAAATCTGTCATCCCTAACGTGTAATTTTGGTGAGTTGTCTAATCTGTAACACCTAAATTTGAATGGTTGGACCAAGTTGAAGATGTTACCAGATTATTTTAAGAAGTTGACACTCCTGGAACATCTCAATTTAGAGGGCTGCGGTGAGCTCAGCATCAAGTCAGAGATACATGTTCTGGAAAACATGACAAAGCTTAGGTAAAATGTGTGCTTTTGGAATAGACTTTGTGTAGCTTTTCTAGATCGATGTTTCGGATCACACTCCATGATCCATCATCAGGATGAAGAGAAGAGAATAAGTAAGTTGTAATTACAGAGATGGTTGCTTAAAAAGAGAGAGGGGACTGTGGGCATGGAGTTTAACTTGAGGGGAGGGAGGCCAATAAAGGAATAAGGAAAAGAAAAAGATAAAGAAAAAAGAACAAATAATTCAAGAATTAAAAAAGAAAACCTAAAGGTAATGATCCTATTGCCAAAATATTGAAACAAGTGAGAACTACTGTCTCCAATTCTACCTTTGATGATTGTACAAAAAAGCATCTCTTGTCTAATAAAGAAATCACACCTCACATCTATGGTGTTCCAAAAATTCACAAAGCTAACATCCCTTTGAGGTCGATTGTGGACACGACCTATTCCCCTACTTACAAGCTTGCTGCCTACTTAGCCAAGCTAGTCTCTCCTCTAACTAGCAAGTCATCTTCCTACATTAAAGATTCAACCCAATTTGTTGATTTCATCAAAGATAAAAAGGTGAATGATGATGACATTCTAGTTAGCTTTGATGTGGTCTCCCTCTTCACCAATGTCCCTCTTCAAGACTCCATCAAGCTTGTCAGGCAAAAGACTAATGATGAAATTACATCCCTATTGGAATTGTGCTTAAAATCCATGTTCTTCACTTTCCAAGGCGTGGTTTATGAGCAATCTGATGGGGTTGCAATGGGTTCTCCTCTATCCCCAGTCATCACCAACCTTTACATGGAGCATTTTGAAGAGCTTGCCCTTAATTCCTTCCCTCTCAAACCAACCTGGTGGAAACGCTATGTGGATGGCACAAACATATGTTAGCCACATGGACATGAACAACTTGAACTTTTCCACAAGCACCTTAACAACCTTGCCCCTTGCATCCAGTTCACCAGAGAACTTGAAACCAATAACCAACTCCCCTTCCTAGACATCCTTCTCATTAGAAAAGGTGATGTTACCCTTGGCCGCTGTGTCTTTAGGAAATCCACCCACACTGACCTCTATCTTCATGCTTCCTCGCACCACCACCCTGCCCACAAGGTTAGTGTCCTCAAAACTTTAGTAACGAGGGCCTACTGTATCTGTGATAATGAAAACTTAAAGCAAGAGTTATGCCACCTATCCAAAGTCTTCAAGCTTAATAGGTACCACACAAAGCACATCAAGAGAACCTTTAAGCTTGCCCAAGCCTGCCTCAACTCCAAATTGGACAATTGTGACACTGATATTGCTTTTGGTGCCACCCTACCTTTTATCAAAGGAATCTCTAATAAAATCGCCAAAATCCTTTGCAAGAAAGGGCTCCTTTGTGCTTTCAAACCATGCTCCACCATCAGAAACCTTATCTCGTCTACCAAAGATTCTACTGACATTCTTCTAAACTCATGTGTCTATAAAATTGATTGCTCATGTGGTACCCCTTACATTGGTGAAATAGGCAGATCTATTTGCATAAGAGTCAAAGAGCACTATGCAAATATTAGACATGAAAGGGTCACAAAATCAGCCCTTGCAGATCACTGCTCTAGCACCAAACACCACATACGCCTGGAGGATACCCATGTCCTAGCTAAAGAAGATAACTTCTTCAAAAGGAAACTTAAGGAGGCTATCTTCATTAGGAATAACCCTTCCAACCTCAACAGAGTTGATGGTTGGAACTTGAACCACACTCTGAACCCCCTATTAAATTCCTTGAAAAACTAAATCCCCTTTCTTCCTTCCCCTCTCCTCCTAACCCTCCTTATTGCCTCTCTTTGATCACATCTCTAACACTTCTCCCTCCCTCTCTCCTCTCTCCCTGCTCCCCTTTTCTCTTTCCTCCATCATCTTTCCCTACCTTGTGCCTCTTCTTTGGTTCCCCTCAGGTCCTCTTCCCTACCTTTAGCCACCCTTCTTTTTCCCCCTCTTCTTAACCTTCCTTCCCAGTTCTCGTCCCCTACCCTCCTTCCTACTCCCTCTTCTTAACCTTCCTCTTTCCTACCTTTAGCCACCCTTCTTTTTCCCCTCTTCTTACCCTTCCTTCCCAGTTCTCATCCCCTGCCCTCCTTCCCACCACCTCTTCTTTCCCTTCAATCTTTTCTTTCTTCTTTCTCTGTTTCTCTCCAGGTTCATACAATTGTCCCCTTCCCTTTAGCTTTATTCCTTCTTTCCCTTGCCCCCCTTTTTATCATCCTATTTGTAGTTTTCATTTGGCTATTTTTACTTGTCTAATTCTTGTGGTTGTCATTTTTATTGATTTTTATCTTTATTTGATTGTTTATATCTTCTTTGTTAGTGGTTAAATCCACTCTTTTTCCTATGTATATTTACAATATATATTTATTAGTTTCTTCTTAAGTGTTTGTAGGCTTAATTCTCCCCTTGTCACTATTCTTATATCTTTTTCCCTTCTTGTTTAAGCATATATATATATATATATATATATACTTAGATAAATACTAGCTTTTTATTCATATAATTAAAATATTCAATATTATGCAAGGTGTACAACACACCTATTTCCTAACATTCTCCCACTTGTTGTTTACATTGCATAAGGGTCAACCAATGGTATACATCATCATAGCCATACATGAAACCACATGAATCTCCAGCATGCTACCTATGGAAGAAAAGGAACAAGCGAAGGTGAAGATGCACCAATCCAAAGAACACAAGCTTTAAATCCAAGTGATAACAAAGTCTCCAAGTTGTTGTCAAAGGAAAAAACCCACATGACTGGAAATAGCATCCATAACATATGCTAATACATCCAACCATCCATAACTCTAATGTATAAACACCATCAGTAAACTCATGCCAACAACGTATCTAACCCATAAACCAAAATCATAAGATCCATGTATAAAACTTGTGAATGAAGAACACATATATCCAGGGACTCCCACTCCATGGGTAATGTCAAATCTAAAAATAGATCCAAAGCATATCAAGTCTACCAATCAACACTTAAACCAAGGTGTGATTAATCATCAAACCAATGTAGTATCAATAAAAATCATAATGATTCACACATGTAACAAAAAATGATGCATACTCCCTCACAACATGTCACCATAACTCTCCCAAGTCCAACCATATGAACATGAACCTCCAAGAAGTAGCCATAAGACAAAGAGAGAAAACCTGTAAATCATATCATAACATGTCATTGTACCAACACCGCAAAGTGGTAATCTATGTCAAGTATGATCTCCTTTACAACACCAAGAACTAACACGCATAGCTCAAGATCCATATCCATGAGAAGATAAAGAATAAAGCAAAATGCATCTAAAAATAGGATGGGCAATACCTATTAGAATATAATCCACCGAGTAGACCAAGAGTGGGGAATGAGAATGCTCTGCCAGGATACACCAAGCCACAAAGAGTCTGTCCAAGAACAATATCCTCTAGGTCCATGAACTCATGTCCATATCCAGGTGAAAGGCTTCTTAGCCTTCCTAATGAAACCTCCAAATAGTAACCATCTCAACAAATCTCTCATCCCAAGAGAAATCTAGACTCACCCAAGTCTCCATGTATCCATGAGCACCTACATTATCAATCCATACTAAACTGCAAATGAAACACTGCACTATCATGAAGCTCTTAACAAAATGACCAATGTACTCAATACCAAAAGAACCAACAAGACCGTGCTATCAATGCTCCAAATACATAATCAAGAAACTGACATAACATCATGATCTAACATATTTAAAAAGGAAGATCACATGCTCCAAAGAACATATCATGTATCATGACAACTCTCTAATTCGGGATCAAGAGTAAACCATGGCACAATAACACCCATCCTACAAACAAGGATCATTTGTCAAAAATGACAACTAATAAACCAACAACTCAACCAAAGACTCAAAGAGTTAGGTCAACGGTACCAAGATGTCAATATCTCCAAATCACATGAAGATAACCATCCCAGGTATTAATAGAACTCAAGATGACAAGGAACTCTCACTACATACAAATAGGATCTAGGAGATCCTCCATTGCACCAACAACCATTATAGAAGATCATCCGTTACAAAGTAATAAATCCACATCATTGCCAAAGCTCCCATTGAATCGTGATATCAAGCTACACATAGCATCATGATAACCATCTCCTAAATGAAGATCATCCATGGCTAGGCAACATAATCAAGGAATCCTCTTGTAACATCAGCATCTCCCAAAAGGTAGAACCAAGTTCTTAAAGCCAAGAAGATAAACCATCATTATCAAAAGCTCACACAAAGCATGTATCCAATCTATTCATGACATCATGATAAACATGCTACAAGTCCCAATAACTGACTATCTAGGCAGTCTGATCATCCATCATCTCATCTCAATGGAACAGATCAATGTAGAAATGACCACAATCAAGGTCAACTAACAAATTCTACATCAACATTGAATCAATATCGTGGATATAGACAGTCCACATCTGATCCATCCCACTATAATCAAACAGGTTATCAATCCACAAAACTGTATAACTCATAGATTCGAAACATGTAACATGCAAACTCATCGTCACATCAGTAACAAGCAAGCTGAGATATCCATGAAGATAACCTGTAGACGTCAAGACTCAAACACCAAATCAACCCCATATCTGATTTGCTAAACAAGTCCACAAGCAAGTAACCATAGTCAAAGAACTAATTGGTCATCTAGGAGACAACAAAAATCTCCTAAACTAAACCACACCACCACCTATAAACATGAAACACACATCACAACCCATCCTCTCAAATGCATACATGATCACGTTGTGCCAATCCTAAACTATACCTACATATCCATGAAACCATAATCATCACCATTGTTGTTACTGTACTCAACTCCTACTAAAACAAGACTCCAAGTCTCACATGTGTATCAAACCATGTCCTCAAACCAAAAGACAACCTATGTACCTATCTCCATCAAAATCCAAACTCTAAAAACACCTGTAAACTTGTATGACGAAGCACCAAATATGATAACGTACTATACCATCACACTAGTCTAATAATAGTATGTATTCCCCTAAGTTTGTGCCCATAAATTCATCTAAATGCTCATGCAATCACTCCATGAATCTCAAGCCCCCACAAGTGATCAACAAATAAAAACTTCTCTCTACACACCAAAATAGAAATATAGCTCATTCATTGTTTGGTACACTGCAGTATCTCTCCAACGCCTATTTGAAATCCAAAAACTAATTCCATATGCAAATTTTATGACCATTTTACCATTTTAGAGAAATACCATCTTTATGTATCAAATTCTAACACAAACATATACTATGATCACCAAACCTATGCCACTATGTAGTGCCCATAGAGACCTTTCCAATGCCTATAAGAAGTCATAAATTTGATACCCTATGTGGAAGTTATGCCTCTGAAAAAAAGTTCCCCTATTAGGCTTAAAAAACAAAACCAGGTGGTTGCTGGGTGGTTCGCAGGCGAAGCCACCGGTGGCAGTGGCTGATGGGTGGTGAGGAGGTGGTTTTCCCGAGTGGGGTGGCTCTCCATGTTGTTGTATTAGAGCTTTCCAACTATTCTTTCATCCTTTTAGGATTAGATTACTTTGTGTATTTCTAGGGATATGTGCATTTGTGCTTCCATTTTCTTCTTTATATTCATTTTTTTCAGTCACATGGACCATTCTTGACCTTTATCAAGTATATTTGGCCATCCTTGACCATTCTTGACCTTTAATAAGAAATGATAAGTTAATGTAGCTCACAAATATTTGGCTATACAACATTATGGATACATATCAAATGAGAAGCAAATGTGAATCTTTTCCTTACAAAAGTATAAAACGAACCTTAGCTAATATAATGATATAATCTTATAGCAACACATCTCATCATACATAAACTTTTAGAAGCTTATTGAAAAGAAAAAATCACATAAATAAGATAAAATGAAAGTTTTATATGTCTAAATGATCGAATGAGACTTATGTTATTTATGTATACTACAAAATTTAAAATCATATAATGTATTAACATAATATGAATTTTATAAAAAAAAAATTGCATAAATAAAATGAAAGCCAACATGAAATAGAGAAAAACTTGGTTTCCTAGGACAAGTTGATTTGTAGAAATAATATTGTCTTCATAACAAAAAGAATTGCATAAATAAGGTACAAGCCTTATAAAATAGGGAGACACTTCTTTTATTTGTTAAGAAGCGATCATTTCCTATCAAGTGTATAAATGCTATGGCCATCCAACTGTGTGCCAACATGTCCATAGTATCCAACAATATTTTCCTTGTCACTTGATTCAAAACAATCTCCAATTTCAAGGCCAAATGGACCATATATAGATTAAATTAATTATGAAATGATGAGTTAATGTAGCTCACAAATATTTGGTGATACAATATTATGGATACATATCAAATGAGAACTAAATGTGAATCTTTTCATTATAAAAGTATAAAATAAACCTTAGCTAATATAATGATATAATCTTATACAACACATCATGTCATACATAATTTTTTACAAGGTTATAGAAAAGAAAAAATCACATAAATAAGATAAAATGAAAATTTTGATATGTCTAAATGATCTAAAAAGACTTATTTAATTTATCTATATTACAAAATATCAAATCATATAGTGTATTAACATAATATTGATTTCATAAGAAAAATTTTGCATAAATAAAATGAAAGCCAACATGAAATAGAGAAGAACTTGTTTTACTAGGACAAGTTCATTTGTTAAAATAATATTGTCTTTATAGCAAAAAGGTTTGCATAAATAAGATGGAAGCCTTAAAAAATATGGAGACACTTCTTTTATTAGCTAAGAAGAGATCATTTCCAATCAAGTGTATAATTTCCAAGGTCATCCAAGTGCATGCCAACACGTCCATAGAAGCCAACAATCATTTTCTTGTCATTTGATTCAAAATAATCTTCAATTTAAAGCTCTAATGGACCATATATAGATTAAATTTAATATCAAATGATAAGTTAATGTAGCTCACAAATATATGGTGATACAACATTATGGATACATATCAAATGAGAACTAAATGTGAATCTTTTCTTTACAAAAGTATAAAGCAAACCTTAGTTGATACAATGATATAATCTTATAGCAATACATCTCATCATACATAAATTTTTACAAGTTTACTGAACAGAAACAATCATGTAAATAAGATAAAATGGAAGTTTGATATGTCTAAATTTGATCTAAGGAGACTTATTTAATTTATGTATGCTACAAAATATCAAATCATATAATGTATAAACATAATATTGATTTCATAAAAAGAAGTTTTCCCTATATAAAATGAAAGCTAACATGAAATAGAGAAAAACATGTTTCACTAGGACAAGTTCATTTGCTAAAATAATATTATCAAGGATTCATAACAAAAATGTTTACATAAATAAGGTGGAAGTATTATAAAATCTAGGGATACACTTCTTTTATTTCATAAGAAGAGATCATTTACAATCAAGTGTATAAATGTCAAGGCCATCCAAGTGTGTGCATGCTAAGAATAGATCATTTCCATTCAAGTGTATAAATGCCAAGATCATCCAAGTGCATGCATGCTAAGAAGATATCATTTCCAATCAAGTGTATAAATGCCAAGACCATCCAAGCGTGTGTCAGCATGTCTCATTTCCAATCAAGTGTATAAATGCCAACACCATCCAAGTGTGTGTCAGCATGTCCATAGAAGCCAACGATCTTTTTCTCACCAATTTAATTTAATTTATCTCCAATTTCAAGGCCAAATGGACCATATTTTTTCTTAGTTGTTGTGATTGTCAAAGATGTGATTATCCTACTATTTTTAAATTTTACAACATATGCTTCAATTCTTTTCAAGTATTCACTTGCCTCCAAAGTAATCTGCAATTTAAACCACAAACAAAATGTAACATACATCCTTGCTTGAATCCTGAACTAAAAACAATAAATAGATGTTACGAATATTTTAAACTAGCACTTGCATCGAAAGGATGTGCAATGATTATGTTGGTTGCAATTTATATAGATAGCCCTATAAATTTGAATATAGCATTGGATCAATAGAGAAGCCTAACATTTTATACGAGGTTTTATGTTCTAGTCATAAGTAATCTATAAAAAAATAATACAACATCAAAAGTAGTTCCTAATAACTCTCTTCCTCAAAGACTTTGAATGCAATGTCTATATTTCCTAAAGCAGAGAACTAAGCATAGATCATTTATAAAAAGTAAAGGTTCCTTTCCTTCTAATTTGTCGTGTCATGTCTTCAAAGATTTAGTCATCCTCAAAAAAGTGGCCTGAAGGTAATCTCGAAATAGAGCTTTTATAAAACAAAGAACCTCTAGAAATCTTAAGCAAACAAAATTTGTTAAACACATATCAAAGCTATTGAGCTGAATTGATAACTTCGAAACCTAAGAAGGCTAATATCTTTGATCCTTTTAGCTATATGACAGGTCTAATGGATAAAGTGGAGACCATTAGGTGACTCAATTACATGGCCATCCAACATAATCCATGTTGGCAAATCTTGAGAATATGGTACAAGCACATTCTATACAGACAATAAATACATACTGAGGTGAAAATAATGGCCACACTTGAGTTTAATGTATTTTTATTCCTTGATCACTTCTAACAAATCTTACATGATTCAAGAAAAATTGACTCTTCCTCCCAAAACAATTTAAAACGTAAAGCTTACCAGCTAAAAATAATGAGCAGCTTAAAATGTTTTCATTACCTAAGTATTCATAACAGGTCTCTACTAATTAGGACTAAAACCATCTATGAATTGTCTTTGCAAATTATTTAAAAGAAAATCATAAGGATGTAAAATAATACCCACACTTGAGCTTGGCAAAAAAAAAATTAATCATTTTTAATCTTTTTATTTGTAGGTCTTCAAAAATCTTCTATATTTACTTAACATTAAACTATTGTAAAAAGAAAACCTCATAAGACCACCAGCTTCTATAAATTTTAGAGCTTAAAGTGTTAAGCCTATTTTAAAATGCTCCCCCTCCATGAGACGGCAGCCTTAACCGGCATATTTTCGCGGCATAGAAAACCACCGAGCACAACCAAATTTCTACGCGTTCCCACTGCCAATTAAATCTTGTGGCACAGTCTCCAAAAGCAGGGTTCTGATATCAATCTTTCATCGGAAAGAAAGAAAAAAGGAAAGAAAAAAAACACTTCACCGCCTTTTTCCCGAGTGCGTAAGGGTGTTTATATATAAAAAATGTTGCGTATTGCTTAAGCAACTTCACAATCACCATAAAAATCTTCTAGCACAACCGACCAAAGATTTAACTATTCGAAATCAGGACTCTCAGTCCTTTAAAAAAAATTATTGGAAACCATTTCGAAAGTCTGTGTAGGCCACGTAAAAATCTTTAAAAAATTAGGTATTGGAAAACGTTTCGAAAGTCTGTCTACGCCACTAAAAAACTTTAAAATTTTATTGGAAACCATTTGGAAAGTCTGTGTAGGCCACGTAAAAATCCCTAAAAAATTCTTGAAGTGGATGTTTGGATAACTATGAATTATTTAAATTGCAACCTTGGTATAATACAATACAGCACTTTAAATTATTCATAAATATAATATAATATTTTTATTTACAAAATATATTATTTTAAAATATTTTGTTATAGAAATATAAATTAATTTAAAATGTTTTTAAAATTAATATAAATAATCTTTTTTTACAATGTTTATTTTGAACTTATTTAAAATTGATAATGAAATATATATTAATTTAGAATGATTTTTTTAGAATGATTATCTTCAATATTTTTTAAATCAATTTACTTGTAACATAATTATATTTTTATATTTTTTGTTGTAAGTATGGGTCCAACCGGTGTTGTCATTGATGTCAACATACTTATGTTGCATTAATGAGAAGGATTGGATGAGCAGAGAGGAGCAATGAAGACAGTGAAGTGGAGATCCCAGCTAAAGTGTAGATCAGAGGTTGCGGTTCAAAGGGTTTGCAGATATGCATCTTGAGATGATCCAGTCAAGTTTTCAGAGGTCCGCATGAAGATCTGAAGAAGTTATGGTCGCTCTAGTAGAACCAGTTCCGGCAGGTGTTCAGAGGTGACAGAGTGACACAGATAGGTCCGGTGAGATCCAGAAATGCATTATCCCATTCTACGGATTTGAGGGAGTGTTCAGGACGTCATTGTGAAGTGTCAACTCGATTGGTTAGTGGTTTGGAGGTCCGGAAGCACCTATTCCTTTGTGACAGTAATGACAGACTGTGTTCTTGATGTTCTGGATGAAGGAGAGAAGAATTCTAGTAACTAGATGAAGTGCAGATGTTTTTGGTGACTCAGGAAGCATTGTGGTGATCTTTGGATCGTGTCCAATTAATGTTGGTGGTCCGCATTGAAGTTAGAGTTCACATTTGAAGAATAACCACCGGATGTTGGTGTTCTTCCTGAGACTAGCCGACCGGATGTATTACACGTCTTGCGGATGTTCTTATAGGTGTTTTCTGACTTAGATGATTGTTCCTAAGTCGATGCCTTGTATAAATAAGGGATTGTGAAGTCATTCCAAAGGGTGTCTTGTGGTGATGAGAGTGTGGTAGCGAGGAAAAGAGCGAAAGGCAGAGCAGAAGTTTTTGGGCTTAAATGGAACTGATTCAAGCATGGTAAAGATGCTATTCTCCAGTTCAAGTTTGTGATACTTGTTACTTTGTAGACAGTGTGTCTGTTGTAAGCAGTGGGCCTCTTGTGAGCAGTGTGCTCAGGCAGTGAGCCCTAATTGGCATGTGCCATTTGTTCTTTCTATTCTTCTAACAAAGAATACTTTTTGGGTTAATCACCCCATGGTTTTTCCCTTGACCAGGTTTTCCACATCAAAATCTTGGTGTCTCATGTGTTGATATGTTTCTGCTCTTGTGTTAATGCTTTATGCTTTCATGGTTGATTAATTAGTAAGCTGCTGAATAACAAAGTGGATTTAAGTGTTTAAATTGAAAGCAAGTTTTGGAGAACTAATTCACCCCCTCCTCTCAGTTGTCTATCCTAAATCTAACAATTGGTATCAGAGCCAAGTTCCTCTAAAAGGAGGTTAACCGCTTGAGGAGATCCAGGATGTCATCTTACAAGAAGGATAGTCTGAAGTTTGATGGAACCAATTTTAATCTCTGGAAAGGTCGCATGAAATGTCACCTGAAATGTATGGGAATGGCATACTGGACCATGGCTACAACACAGTATGTACCTCCACAGGGTGGTCCGAGAACCCTAAATGAAATCACAGATGCTGAAAGCAATTTGCGAACTATAGAGGCTCTTCTAAGTGCATTATCTGACTCAAAGCTCTCAAATGTTATTGACCTACCAACTGCTTTTGAGATTTGGTAAAAACTGGAACTTCTACATGAAGGAGACAAGTATGTCAAAAGTGCAAGGTTACAAAGTCTGAAAGGAAAATTCAAAAATCTGAAAATGAGAGAAGATGAAAATATCACTACTTTTATGCCAAGAGTAAATAAACTTGTTTGTGGAATTAGAAATGCTGGTGGAGTCTTGGATGAAGATGAGATTGTTGGGAAAATTCTCAGATCCCTTCCCGCTTCTTACAAAATCAAGGCCGCTGCCATTGAAGAATTTAGAGCCCATACAACTGTCACAAGAGATCAATTGGCTGATATATTGGCTGCATTTGAAATATTTGAGTTTGGAGATGACCTCCCCAAGATTGAATCTGCATTCAGAGCTAGTGCCTCTGTAAAAGGTAAACAAAGGTTTGATCCGGGAGAGAATTCTTCAAGCAAACTATCATGGTATGAAAAAGAAAGAAAAGACATGGAAGAAGAAGAAGCAGAAACAGCTCAACTTGAAGCCCTCTTTGCAAAGAGACTACCAAGAGGATCCGGTAAGTATGAAGGAAAATTGCCCTTTAAGTGCTTTAACTGCAATAAGATTGGTCATTTTACCTCAAGGTGTCCGGAAAGATTTTCAAGGCCAAATCCTAATAGACAAAGGTTCCAAAAGAATTGTTATTATGTTCATGAAGAAGATGATAATGAAGGAGTAACAGATGATGAATCAGAAATAGGAAACAAATCTAGAAGTGAATGGGTGTTTATTTCCATCAAGGAAGAAGATCCAATGCCCTCTGAATCTGTCAATCATAAAATTGTAGAAAGAGCTCTGGCTGCCCAAATTGAAGAAAAGGATGATTGGATCATTGACAGTGGATGCTCTTACCATATGACAGGTGACAAAAATAAGCTCTTAGATTTGGAAAGGTACGAAGGAGGAGTGGTAAAGTTTGGTGATAATTCTACTGGTAGAATCAAAGGTAGGGGAACTATTTCTTTTGATGGAAAGAACAAAACCGGTAATGTATTAAATGTTGAAGGATTGAAGCACAATCTTCTCAGTGTTGGACAGTTGGTGGACAAAGGCTATGATCTCTGGTTCAAGAATGGAAAATGCAAGATCTTTGAAAGTTTCAGAACATAGATTGCATCTGGTACTCAAACAAAAGGTAATATCTTTCATTTAGTTGGTACTGGTAAAAGTTGTCTATTTGTACAAGTTGATCAGAGTTGGTTATGGCATAAAAGGATGTGTCATGTGAATTTTGATAATATCATCAAGATAAGCAATACTCAGGCTGTAAGAGATCTTCCAAAATTGGTAAAACGTACAAACAGTTTGTGCAAAGAATGTTAGTTGGGGAAATAAAGCAGAGTCTCATTCAAAAGCAAGGATCAATTTTCTACCGAATTATTGGACCTAGTTCATACTAATCTATGTGGTCTGACAAGAATCAAGAGTGTGCAAGGTGATAGATATTTCATGTTATTAATTGACGACCATTCCTGGATGATGTGGGTTACCTTTTTGAAAGAGAAATCAGAAGCTTTTGAGAAGTTCAAGATATTCAAGGCTATGGTAGAGAATGAAACCAGATTAAAATTAAAATGCCTGAGGTCTGATAGAGGAGGTGAATTCACATCCAGTGAGTTCATAGATTTCTGAGAGAAACATGGAATAAAGAGACAGTTGTCTGCCCCTAGGACTCCACAGCAGAATGGAGTAGTGGAGAGAAAGAACCGGACCATCCAAGAAGCATCTAGGACAATGATAATGGAAGAAAATGTTCCTTAGATGTTTTGGAGAGAAGCTGGCAGCACTGCAGTCTATACTCTCAATCGAGTTCAAATCAGAAACAATACCGGTAAGACTCCTTATGAACTTTGGTTTGGCATCACTCCTACTGTGAGGTATTTTAGAGTGTTTGGTAGCAAATGTTACATTAAAAGAGATGAAGATCTAGGCAAGTTTGATGCTAGAAGTGATGAAGGAATATTCTTGAGTTACTCCACTCAAAGCAAAGCATACCAGTGTTATAATAAGAGACTGAGAAAGATGATAGAAAGTACAAATGTGAAGGTTGATGAAGGAATTGAGAAACCTTCAAGGTTTTATGAATATGATGAAGATGATCAGAATGGTGTTTTGATTCAAGGAGCCCAAACTCCTTCCGGTACTCAGAATCAAATAGATCCAGTAAATCAAGGAGAAGAGATGAGTCATAATGAGCCTGATCAAGAATTAGAAGTGCAGGAAACTCCCAAAGTTCCCAGGTATGTAAGACTGAACCACTCTGAAGATCAGATCATAGGTGATAAAAGAAAAGGTGTGCAAACAAGAAGAAGAATTGCTCAAGACTCAAATGAGTATTGTCTGATTTCAAGGATTGAACCTAAGACAATAAATGAAGCTTGTAATGATGAAAACTGGACTAAAGCAATGGAGGAAGAGCTGATGCAAATTGAGAAAAATCACACTTGGGATCTTGTTCCCAAACCTATAGATAAGAATGTGATTGGAACCAAATGGGTCTTCGAAAACAAACTGAATGAAGTTGGTGATGTAATCAGAAATAAAGCCAGATTGGTCTGCAAGGGCTACTCTCATTTCTGAGAGAGCAAGTGAACAAGAATGAAGTCAGACTGGAGTTTGTGCCTTCCAAGGATTAGATTGCAGACATCTTTACTAAACCTCTTCCTAAGGACTCTTTTGATTTTCTCAGGGAGAAGTTAGGGGTTATTGCCCCTCCGGTGATGAACTAAGGTGCACTGATGTGCATCAGTCTGGTGGATATCACAGTCATATCTTGTGATCCGAATTGGTGATGGGGAGCTACTACTTAGGGGGAGAAGTTGGTATGATTTTGAAGTGTTGGAGTTGCAAGTATGAGCCCTTTTCCATTGATGTCAAAGGGAGAGAGAAGACATGTGAAAAACAAGTGGTTGATGATCAAAGGGGGAGCAATAAAGGACGAGAAGACATGTGAATGGTTGTTGCTGATAGGGGGAGTTGTGATAGTAAGGAGAAGTTCTTGTCTTGATGGTTTTTCACATCATATGTTGCCATCAATGACAAAGGGGTAGATTGTTGCAAGTATGGGTCCAACCGGTGGTCATTGATGTCAACATACTCATGTTGCATTAATGAGAAGGATTGGATGAGCAAAGAGGAGCAATGAAGACAGTGAAGTGGAGATCCCAGCTAAAGTATAGATCAGAGGTTGCGGTTCAAAGGGTTTGCAGATATGCGTCTTGAGATGATCCAGTCAAGCTTTTAGAGGTCCGCATGAAGATCTGAAGAAGTTATGGCCGCTCTAGTAGACCCAGTTCTGGCAGGTGTTCAGAGGTGACATAGTGACACAGATAGGTCCAGTGAGATCCAGAAATGAATTATCCTATTCTGCGGATTTGAGGGAGTGTTCAGGACGTCATTGTGATGTGTCAACTCGATTGGTTAGTGTTTTAAAGGTATGGAAGCACCTATTCCTTTGTGACAGTAATGACAGACTGTGTTCTTGATGTTTTGGATGAAGGAGAGAAGAATTCTAGTAAGCAGATGAAGTGCAGATGTTCTTGGTGACTTAGGAAGGGTTGTGGCGATCTTTGGATCGTGTCTAGTTAATGTTGGTGGTCTGCATTGAAGTTAGAGTTCATATTTGAAGAATAACCACCGGATGTTGGTGTTCTTCCTGAGACTAGTCGACCAGATGTATTACACGTCTTGCGGATATTCTTGTAGGTGTTTGCCGACTTAGATGATTGTTCCTAAGTCGATGCCTTGTATAAATAAGGGATTGTGAAGTCATTTCAAAGGGTGTCTTGTGGTGATGAGAGTGTGGTAGCGAGGAAAGGAGCGAAAGGCAGAGCAGAAGTTTTTGGGCTTAAATGGAACTGATTCAAGCATGGTAAAGATGCTATTCTCCAGTTCAAGTTTGTGATACTTGTTACTTTGTAGATAGTGTGTCTCTTATAGGCAGTGGGCCTCTTGTGAGAAGTGTGCTCAGGCAGTGAGCCCTAATTGGCATGTGCCATTTGTTCTTTCTATTCTTCTAATAGAGAATACTTTTTGGGTTAATCACCCCGTGTTTTTTTTCTTGACCGGGTTTTCCACGTCAAAATCTTGGTGTCTCATGTGTTGATATGTTTCTGCTCTTGTGTTAATGCTTTATGCTTTCATGGTTGATTAATTATTAAGCTGCTGAATAACAAAGTGGATTTAAGTGTTTAAATTGAAAGCAAGTTTTGGACAACTGATTCACCCCCCCTCTCACTTGTCTGTCCTGAATCCAACATTTTTGATGTTTTGATTTACTTTTTTTAATTAATATATATGTGGATAGGAGAAAAAAAAAATTCTAACACTTACTTTGTATTTAGGAATGAAGGAGTCATGGCAATTGAAGTGCCAAGTTTGATTTATTTTCTTAGATAGGTGCCTAAAGCTTAAAGCCAAAGAGTAAGACAATAATTTGTGAAGTTGGAGCTTTAATTTCACCAATTGTTCATAAGTATCCAACAATCTATCTCTTTCAAATTATGTTGTATAAGTATCCATTTTATTGATTTCTTATGGCTTTTCTTATTGTATATTTAGTTGAATACTTAAAGATGGTTTTTATAGTTTAATAGTTAAAAGATCTAATTTTTTTCTATTTTTTTAAAATCACAATCATAGATCAATGTATGCTTTCTGTAAACTCTATGATTATAGATTTGATTTCAATTCAATCTAGCAGTAGTTAATAATAATAATTCTCATTTAATAAACCAAATTAGGCATCCACATTACCAAATCAGGCTATCAAAGAAAATAATTTCGCAATAAAAGTGTAAGAATCTGTAAAATATAAAAAAGCCATGCTACTTAATCTCTTCTCATTCAAAAACCCAGAAAAATATTCTACCCACAACATTTTTTTGAAAACTTATTTTTTTCTTAAAACATCAATTGAAATGTAATTAAATGAACAAACTGTCATAAAAAAACTATATGACAGGTAGGGGTGACCGTCAAATTCTAGGCCTACTTTAATGTATTCAATCCTCATTGTGAAATGAATTTGAATAGAGTCAGAGTAAATGAAGATATAATTCATTGTTAGATGTAAAAGTGGGAAGATGATGAATAGTGTTAAGAACTATCAAATCAACCCTCCTTTCACAATAACACTCAAGGACAACAACCAAGCCAAGTCACTACAGATGAAGAGGCCTCAACTATAGGTTGATGTACTCAGGAATGATATGGAAAGACTGATTAGATTGAAAGATTTGTTAAATCCTAGATTTAGTAAGCCTCAAACACTAATTATAATGAAATCAGGTATAGATGAATAAACTACCACAGATCACCACACAAGCAGACACTCGGGAAGATTATAAACTCACCAAAAGTTGTATTTTTGGAGGCAAAGACTTTGTGGACTATGGGGTAGGTACCCAAGTCCAATAGGGTAACTTTTCTATGGATTTGGAATAGTGAGTAGTGTCGGATAATATAAATAGCTCTTGAGTTTCTAGAAATTCCTGTTGGGAGGACTACAGGACGGTGCCCTAGTCCAGTAGGGTAGATTTACAACACTTTTTCTCTAGATCTTGAATCTCTATCCTCTGAATAGCTTCTCTGCAACTTCACTCCACATGATCCTACACCTGTAACCTACAATCATAAAGAGAGGGGTTGGGGGTTGTGGTGTTTAGGAGCTTGCCTCGGTCAAGCCCCAGAATGACATTCAAGTCTTCCAACTCTATTGTTTAGATAGAGTGCATGCCCAAGGGAGGGCAGAGGCAAAAGCAATGATGAAATAGATTGATTGAAGTACAAATAGATATCACCTTTGAGGTGAAACCCTCACGGAGATGAAGATCCTTCAAAGCATAAGGAGATGGATTGATGAAGCCAAATCTGCAATAAACAGAAACAATAACAACACAATTCTACTCTGCAACATAATGAATTCCTTGAAATCCCTTAGCTTAATATCATTAGTTCGCATTATCCATCTAGGTGTAAAATGAAGTCCTAAACATGTTTATATATGCATTCCCACTAACTTTCGTAATTCAAATTGAAAAGGATGACAAGGGGAAACCTTTTTAAAGGTCCTATGCTGACAAACTTAAATTTAGGTCCCAACAAATCAGGATGGACTAGGGCGTGGGTGCCCAAGTCCAAAGATTTGGGTCATGATTAGTATTTAGATTGGGCTCCTAAGTGCCATTTGACATGGGTTTTGGGGGAATTTGCTCCATGATAAGTTTTAAACATGTAAAGTGTAAACACGAGGACCTAGGAGCTAAACTAGGAGGTTAAAAGGCACAAGGTTACTTTTTACTCCATAACATTTAACCCCCACTTTAATTTATGTATGATCTTACAATTCCATACATGCATTAAAGTATAGTCAAAGAACATAAAACACATCAAACATGTCAAGCACATAAAGCTAAGGCATACCTAAAGGTTGGAGGACTATTTCTAGCCCCAAATCTCAGGTAAGCACTAGAAAACACATGAAATACACACTAAAGATAGTGAATACAATGAAGCACACAATATAGGAAGAAGACATGAGAGCAGTCACACAATACATGAACAATACATTGATTTAATAACCAAAAATAACATCCTAAACTACCTTGGGGTGTAGGGAGCTCATCGCTACATGTCTTTAGACCACCACATATACACAAAACAAAATCCAAACTTTGTGGAGGGAGCTCATCGCTACGTGCATTTAGACATCACTTAGGGGAAGACACAACAAACATGTAAAGAAGACGCATGGAATACATGAGAACCATATAGTATCCATAGACACACCAAATGTCTTATACACGACAAACATGAGCGATGGAAGGAGCTTATTGCTAAGTCTCACCATCTAAAACACATTGCTAACACACCTAACAGTTGAGCTATGCTACCACAACTGCCAAAGACACACTTAAGGGTGGATGACTCAAGATCCAGTCCCACCTCTTTAGAGGACTTTGTATAAAAGGATGTGCACTAGTTCAAGAGATACACCATCCCACCTTCCATAGTAGGGCTTTGTATAAAAGGATACGCACTACATCAAGAGATACGTAATCTCGCCTCATGATGAGGGATTTTTTTCTTGCAATTTATTAAGGATGTGCAATAGCTCAAGAGATTCAGCATCCTGCGTCTTGATGAGAGCTTTAAAAAATGCTTCATTAGTGTCAAAATAATCAGATAGGTACCATTATGTATGCCCCCAGCTTAAGGTGGTTGATACCACTTACCGATATCAAGGAAATTAAGTTAGAGTGAAAACATGCAAGGGAACAAGAGCTCTCACAAAGCCCATGCCCCCAAAGGTGACATGTGCCACAATGGTCGAATGTTCTCAAAAACACTTTGATATGAATTGCTAAGATAATCAACAAGAGATAAGGTTAAAACATCTTACTCTAAGATAATAGCCAAATAAGGTCATGAAAGCTATGCATAAATCAAATTACATCAAAGAACTAAGGCTACACTTGTAGGTTTGGGACCGAGTATAGCTTTTGGGCTTATACTACAGATATCTCAGAACCGAGCATAATAACAAGGTGAGGTACAAAACAATCCAAAGTGCATGGAGTAGTTGTATTGCAAAGGTTTGTTACAAGAGATATGACAACATGATATATCATATGGAGTGATTCTACTAGTCAAGCATCGAATATATATATCAACCCCATCGTCATATATGGACTGGTCCATTTTTGCCTACTCGCTAAAGGGACACAATGTCCTAATCAATATTTGTTTGTTTTAATCCGCCAACTAGGTAGAATCACTGAAGAAGGTAAACAATAAAATGAGAGAGGAGAGCAAGTGCCTTACGAACACCACATATGAAGATGCCCCCAAAAAACATTATCTGCAATGTTGTGCCCCTAAGGCACAACACACAACAATAAAATAGAGGAGAGACAAGATAGAAAATTGTAGAAACAAATAGAAGAAAATCATCACTTCCATGGATCTCACCTTGCGGGTAAGTTCTTTTCTCTTTGACCTAATATTAAAATGGTCCAGAAATGGGTTTCCAACCACTGGCATATTAAGGGCAGTGTGACTGTAAGTGCTATGGTATGAGGGCTTTTTTTATTCCGCTTTACCAGCAAAGAGGATATGCTTGCTATTTTAGCAGGTGGGCTGTGGCTCTATGGCACACACTCACTCTCACTATGTAGTTGGTGGTCAAGGTTTGATCCCAGTTCTAATTTGAATTGCATTACCTTGGTATGGGTTAGAATTCTAGGCTTCCCTTTAGAATACTAGGATGAAACTATTTTTTCTTCTATTGCTAATTCTTCTGGCTAGTTTGTTACCGTAGATAATACCACTCGGGCTAAATCCTGTTTTGTCTATGCTAGATTCTGTGTTAATGTGGAAGTCCATAAAGCCCTTCCTACATCCATTGAGCTGAACTCCAAAAATGGGGTATGGATGCAACCAATACTTTATGAAAATGCTACTACCTTTTGTCAATTTTGCAAGAAGAAGGGGCATTTGATTTCCCACTGCAAGCTCAAGAAAGATGAGGAACCTACAAATCAGGAAAAAGGGAAAAGTGATCTCAGTTCCTTAGGGCATTCTATGAACAAGAATTCAATAGATCATGAAGAATTCAAGGAGACAGAGGGTAATGGAGCACAAGATCTCCACCACTTCTCAAAAGAGAGTCTCCCCCCAATATTGGAAGATGGTGAGATTCAAAACAAATTCGATGAAATCCATCAGGAGGGGCAATCACAAGCTCCCAGTGAAAACCTGGAGGTAGAAGATAATGTTTTAGATGTTCTACTCCCTCAGGACAACCTTCAATCTTAGGATTCCAATTTTGTTCAAGGTGAGATGAAATCTCAACCAAGACAAAGTTCAGCTCCTCTTCCCCCTAGAGCAAGGTCTAATGGTTCACACAATGAAGAATAGTGTAAGTTAGGGATAAACTCTCAGTCTTCTCTGAGATTGAACTTAGGTCCAACTCCACTTTCCTCGGGAGCAGGGCCTAATAAAACTCATAGTGACCAAGAAGGTTGGATGACCCCAAAGAAGAGGGGTCGTAAGTCAAAGAAGTCTGTTGATGTGGGAGTAGACCCCAAATCAGGAAGGCCATCATTAAGGGAAACAAGGAAAAGGGAGGTAGCTAGGGAGATAGCCAGTGGCAAACAAAAGACTCTGGAGATTCACTCTCAAAAATTATTTAAATGAGGATCTTGTCATGGAATATGAGAGGCCTTAATAGCCCCTCAAAATAGTACAAAGTTTAAAACTATATTCCTGATCAAAAAATTAATATTCTCTTACTCCAGGAAGTTAAAATGTTGGTGGAAAGCTTCAAAATGATTGCTAATAGAATCTGGCTCAATGTCACCTATTGTATCAGTCCTGTTGTTGGTGCTTCTGGTGGGATTGTCACGATGTGGAACAAAGCTAGGGTTGGAGGTATGCTGACCTTTCTGAATAAACATTGTCTTATAATTAATTTTTCTTTGCCTTCCTGCAACTGGAACTTAGTCAATATATATGCCCCAAACACTAGGGTGTTGAGGAAAACTTCATGGAAGGATCTGTCTGTTCATATCTCCTCTTCTCCTAACTCCCATTGGATGCTAGTAGGAGATTTCAACACACCTTTATACCCTTTTGAGAAGACTGGGGGCATTCTGGACTACTCTGATAGTATGCTTGATTTAGGTGATGTGGATCAAACATCAAGATTTTAGAAGTCTTCTCTCCAGGTGGTGGTAGCTCCAGGTTCAGGGCACCCCTATGTTTAGACTGGCTAAGAAACTCTTGCACATTAAGAGAGATGTTCAAGCGTGGAACAAATATAGTTTTGGGAATGTGTTTTCCCAGAAGATCATTTCTGGAAAATTGGCTAACATTCGAGCTAGAATAGATCAAGGGGACTCTTCTAAGGACACTATTCAAATAGAAAACAAATTAATCACGGATTGGAAGAATATTATGAATAGAGAGGAACTCTATTGGAAACAAAAATCTAGAGTCCAATGGCTCAAGGAAGGAGATCGTAATACTACTTTTTTCCATCTTTCAGCTATGAAACATAGAAAGTCCATAACTATCTCTAAATTGCAGATGGAGGATGGTAGTTAGATCACTGATAATAAGGAGATTGGTAATCAGGTAGTCAACTTCTTTTAGGACTTTTTGATGAAACAAGCTATCAATGCTGATAATAGGCCAGTTATGGATCAGCTCCTCAATAATATTCCCACTTTGATTGATGAGGAAGATATTGCTGACATTTTAAAACCTATTTTTTAGGAAGAGGTCGAGGAAGTGTTATTCTCTATGGGTCCCTTTAAAGCCCCAGGCCCTGATGGTTTCCCTCTAACATTCTTCGAAGAGTTTTGGGACATTGTCAGATATGATGTTACTGCTGCTGTCAGAGATTTCTTTAGAAATAGAAAACTCCTTAAAAAGTTTAACAACACTTTTATTGTTATGGTCCCTAAGAAACCCAACCCTAAAGCACTTACTGATTTCAGACCTATTAGCATGTGCAACACTATCTACAAGATACTCAGCAAGTTACTTGTCTTTAAATTTCAACCCCTTCTAGATAAAATCATTTCCTCTTCTCAAAAAGGCTTTGTTCCTGGAAGATAGATATTAGATGCTATTATTGCTACCCATAAAACTATCCACTCTGTGGAGAAAAGAAGGATCCCAGGTATGGTTCTTAAGCTTGATATATCCAAAGATTATGATAGAGTCTCTTGGCAGTTCTTATTTAAAGTTATTCAAAAGTTTGGTTTCAATGAAAAGGTGTCCCTCCTTATTCAGGAAGCTATCAGCACTATTAAATTCTCAATTCTTGTCAATGGGGTTCCAAGAGGTTTCTTCTCTCCCACAAGAGGTATTAGACAGGGGGATCCTTTATCACCCTACCTCTTTATCATATTGGCTGAAGCTCTTGGGAGTTCTGTCCATTCAAAGATCAATTCCAGGGAAATAGTTGGAATTAAGCTAGCCTCTACTCTCCCTCCTATGTCTATACAACAGTTTGTGGATGATACCATCCTCTTTGGCATCTCTTCAGATTTGGAAGCCCGAAGTTGGAAAAAAATCCTCAATGACTATGCCAAGGCTTCTGGTCAACACATCAACTTCCAAAAGAGTAATGTGTTCTTCTTCAATACCCTGGGAGACCTTCAGAAGAAAATTATTAATATAATTGGATGTGCTATTGCAGATTTACCTTCAATCTACCTTGGTCTCCCTTTAACTATCAAGGAAGTACCTCAGGGTTTCTGGAACAATATCTTAGAATGAACCCAAAAGAAATTAGTGGGCTGGAAAGGGAAGCTCCTAAGCAGTGCTAGAAAATTGCAACTTCTTCGTGCCTCCCTTCAAGGTATTCCCACTTACTTTCTCTCTCTTTTCAAAATGCCTAAGTATATTGCTATCAAATTGGAACATATCCAAAAAACTTTCTTGTGGACAGGAGTGGAAGAAAAGTAGAGAATGTCCTTGGTCAAATGGGAAAAGGTCTGCCTCCCTAAAACTCATGGTGGTCTGAATATTAGAAATATTTAAAAAATGAACAAAGCACTTTTATCTAAAATCAATTGGAATTTAATCAGAAACAACAAAGATTGGGGGGAAATTATGAAAGCTAAATATCTGTAGGGTTCTATCAGCTATAACTTCCTTCATCAGGAGGGTCTTCCACAAGGATCAATGATTTGGAATTAAATGATCAAATCCAGAAGCTTAATCAAGAAGGGGTTAAAATAGAAACTGGGAGATGGCAACCTCATAAACTTTTGGGAGGATCCTTGGTTGATTGACAAAGATTTGTCCTCTCAAGAGGGCAATGAGGTTGTTGCTATTACTGCTAAATAGTTCTTTGGTATTAATGTTTGTCATTATATCCAACAAGGATATGGAATCAGTTAGTGGAAAAACTTGCTTGAGTGTTGTAACAATCGACCTAATCTTCTCCTTATAATGAATGTTATACAACATATGCTTTTGGGCACACAGATCCCCCTTTTTCCAAAACTAGATAAGTTACTTTGGACTGCAAATAAAAAAGGTCTTTCCTCAGGAAAATCCGCTTACCATCTACTGATTAAGGAAGACCATAGAGATGAGATTTGGAGGAAAGTCTGGAATCATAAAGTTATCCCCAAAGTTAATTTTTTCTAGTGGGTAGTGGTCCATAAAAGAATCTTAACCCAAGATAACATTTAGAGAAGAATTTTTTATCTGGTTAATAGATGTGTCATGTTTCTCAAAGAGGAGGAAGCTATCCCCCATCTGATTCTGCATTGTGACTTTGCTAGAGAAATTTGGAGTAGAGTGCTTCTAAACTTTGGTCTGCATTAGGTTTGTAATAAGGATATTTGGGAGGTCATTGCTAGCTAGATCCCTCCTTTCTCTCAACCCTGGTTAGTGGAGCTTTAGAACCAAACTCTTCCCAAGTTATTGGTTGGAGTATGTGGAAGGAAATGAATAATAGAATTTTTAGAGAGACTGCCAAAGATCATTCTCAAGTCTACGATTCTCTCTCTAAGATTCTCATTGAAAGTGTGACAGATTCTCATGTTAAGACTGCTGACAAACCTCTCACCTAGTATGATGAAAGTGTGGCTACAAATTGGGTAATACTTAATCAAATCCATGCTTTTAATAACTCTAAGCTTCTTCAGAGGTTGCATACCAGGTGGCCCCCCTCGAAGTCTGGTTGGCTTAAATCAAATTTTGATGGGGCTTCAAAATATAATCATAAGGCTAGTGGTGGTGGGATTATCAGGAATGACAGAGGGGAGCTTGTTGCTGCCTATGCAGGGGGATTAATCCTCCAAAGTAATAATTTTTCTAAGACCTCAACTCTTTCGTGGGGTGTTAAACTGACAATCACATTGGGTGATGTAGGAGCATCCTTGGTTCAAGAGTAATCTTGCATCAACCAAAAATATTTACATTTCAGCTTGTTTGCATTTCAGTTCTTTCATTTTCTAGTTCAATTCAGGTAGTTCAGTCAGAAGTAGTTTAGCTTGTGGTCAGGTTTTGGCATTTTACATCTTGCAGATATGGACTTTGCATCTACATTCATTCATCTACATTATATCATGAATTCAGAGCATTTGGATCAATTATCGGAAAGTTATCGCTATCAGAAGATCAACTATTTTCTTAGAGCAGAGCATCCTGACAGTCTCAGACAAATTAGTTGTAGGAGAAGGCTTGTAGATCATTCCTTGACTTGCAGATCCTAATGACACATCATTCAATGATCCTTGGTTTGTGGCCAACCTTTCCCATATGTCCGCATGTTGTTCCATTCATTTGAGGAAGTGTTCTATGCATTTAGGTCTGACCTATTTGTGAATATGTTACATCTCTTCATTGGAGTTTGTGACCTTCCTTGGCCAACACGGAGGAATCCATTGGTCTGGAAATGACATATATAGATGTAATAGATCCTTAGGAAGGTAGTTAGCAATTGATTCATATTCTATAATTTGGATTTGTGCGAAGGAGCTTCAAAGCTTTCTCTTTTACATGTATGTATTTAGGCCTTTGAGCCCTAGTTGTAAGCTCGTATTTTGCCGACCATAATGTATTTAAATTCTTTGATTTACTGAATGAATGGATTTGCATTTGTTCCATTTTCTTGAGTTGTTTCCGTTGTGTTTACTCTTGCTGCATGGTCTGGATAGTTCATTCTATGAACCCTCCTACCATGACTACACCAAGTGGTATCAGATCCAAAGTTTGATTCTTTGGAGAAAATTGGCGAAGGGGATTCCATAAGATCTCGTTGTAGGTAGATTTTCAATTGAGAGGCAGTTGTCATTTGTATCCCTATCACCGAATTTGAGGTAGTTTGCACTTGATCCTAGGAAGAATGTCACCGTGAAGAGTTCCTCATGTTGGTACAATGGCTAAAGAATAGATGAGATTACGGAATTGATGAGAACAATGTGAATTCATTTGGATGTTGTTGAGGAAGATAGGCGAAGAGAATTGACACGACAACCTAATGTTGAAAGTGATGATGAAGAAGAATTTCAATCTGCTGAACAAACTAGCAAAACCCTAGAAGGTCATGAAGAAGAAGAATCAGATCGATAAAGATGTTGCGAGCTATTTCAAAGATTAGAAAGAGACCTAGAGTTGATGTGCTGAATTATATTGGTAATTTGAACCTTGAAGAGTTGATTGATTGGATAAATGATATGGAAGAATACTTTGAATATGAAGAGATGGAATATCCAAAGAGAGTGAAATTTGCAAAGACGAAGTTGAAAGGACATGCTGCTATATGGTGGAAGAAGTTTAGTCGGAAAGAAATAGAAGAGGGAACGAAAAGATTACAAAGTGGGACTGGATGGTGACAAAGTTAAAGAATCAGTTTATACCTGCTGACTATGAGTTGGAACTATTGAAGAGATTACAAAACCTGAGACAAAAGGATAAATCTATGAAGGAGCACATTGAAGAATTTCATAAAATAATCATAAGGACAAGACATGGTGAAGCAAACAAGGAGAAAGTGGCTAGATACATCAATGGGTTGAGATTGAACATTCAAGAGGAACTAAGTTTGGTAAGGATGACATCTTTGGAGGAAGCATATCAGTTTGCCCTGAAAGTTGAAGAGAAGCTGAATAAGAGACATGATCAGAGACAAAGAGGCAGGCGAGGTAAATTCCAGAGAGGAAGAATATTTTCTGGATATGATAGATCATTTGTGGAGTAGAACAAGTTTGACACCCTGTTGGGAGAAAGAATACATATACTATAATAGTAAATGGAAAGAGAATTACCTTGATTCCTTTGGAGGATGATCCTAAGAGTGAAGTATGCGGGAATGCTAGAATCTGTTTGGTAGATGGAAGAAATTTTTTGAATGGTTTGAGACATGAGAATATGTGTTATGCCTTGATTCCTAAGAAACATGTAGCATTGAAGAAAGATACTAAAGAAAAATAGCTAGAAGAGATAAAAGAGTTGCTGACAGAGTATGAAGATATCATATTAGATAATGTGCCTGAAGGATTACCACCTATAAGAAGTATCAGTCATCACATGGATCTTATACCAGGAGAAAGTTTGCCTAACAAAGAAGCACATAGAATGACATCGGCAAATAATGAAGAATTGAATAGACAGATACAAGAGTTGTTGAAAAAAGTTTGATCATAGAAAGTTTGAGCCCTTGTGTAGTACCTACAATTTTGGAACCTAAGAAGGATGGAGAATGAAAAATGTGTACGGATTCCTGAGCAATAAACAAGATCATGGTAAAGTATAGATTTCCTTTACCTAGGATGGATGATATCATGGATTGTTTGAGTGGAGCAAGAAATTTCACAAAGATAGATTTGAAGAGTGGATACCATCAAATTAGAATCAGAGAAGGAGATGAATGGAAGACTGCTTTTAAGACAAATGAAGGATTGTATGAGTGGTTAGTGATGCCTTTTGGATTGACAAATGCACTGAGTACTTTCATGATATTGATGAATGATGTTCTAAAGAAATTCTTGGATAAGTTTGTAATTGTATATTGGATGATATTTTGATCTTTAGTCAGACAAAAGAAGAACATTTGTGGCATATTAGACAAGTTTTGCAGAGGTTAAAAGAGGAGAAATTCCCAATAAACATCAAGAAGTGTAGTTTCATGAAGGAGGAGTTGGTATTTTTGGGATTTGTGATTTTTGCAGAAGGATTGAAGATGGACCCTGAGAAAGTGAAAGAAATTGTTGAGTGGCCTACACCAGAGAGCATTGGAGAGGTTAGATCATTTCATGGATTGGCTAGTTTCTACTGGAAGTTCATCAGAAATTCTAGCTTAATTTGTAACTCTATGACAGAGACAATGAGAGGTGACAGAAAAGATTTCAAGTGGACATCAGGAGCAGATAAAAGTTTTGAGTTGTTGAAGTAGAAAGTGACTGAGCAACCTATTTTGGTATTACCGGATTTCAATAAGGTATTTCAAGTTGATTGTGATGCAAGTGGAAATGCAATTGGAGCAGTGTTAAGTCAAGAAGGAAGCCCTGTAGTTTATATCAGTGAGAAGTTGAATGATGCAAGGAAAAGATATTCAGTTTATGATCAGGAGTTCTATGCCATAATTCAAGCCTTGAAGAAGTGTAGACATTACTTGTTGCGTAAGGAGTTTGTGTTGTATACAGATAATCAAGCTTTGCAGTATTTGAACAGTCAAGTTAAATTAAATCAGAGATATCTGACATGGGTAGAGTTCATGCAGAGTTATACTTTTGTATTGAAGCATAAGAGTGGTAAATCAAACAAAGTTGTTGATGCCTTGAGTAGAAGAAGAAACTTGTTGATAGAGATGAGATTTGAAGTGTTGGGTTTTGATGAATTGAAGAATATGTATGAGGGAGACATCAATTTTGCAGAACCTTGGAAAGCATGTAAAGAACCTGTTGTAGTAGATAGAAGTAAGTGGTTGGATTATTTTATTCAACAAGATATGTTGTTCAAAGGAAGTCAGTTATGCATACCTAAAAGTTTAATGAGAGATAATCTAATCAAGGAGAAGCATAGTGGAGGATTGGCATGACATTTTGGCATTGATAAGATAGTGGATTTGGTGAGTGAAAACTATTTTTGGCCTCAGATACATAAGGATGTTCGGAGATTTGTACAAAGTTGTAGAGTTTTATCAGATTGCAAAAGGGAGTAGTTAGAACACTGGATTGTATAAACCTTTGACAGTACCGGAGAGACCTTAGGAAGACATAAGCATGGATTTTGTAATGGGATTACCGAAAACACAGAGAGGACATGATTCAATATTTGTAGTGGTTGACAGATTTTAAAAAATGGCTCATTTCATACCTTGCAAGAAGACAACTGATGCAGTGCATGTAGCTGACCTATTTTTCAAAGAGTGTGAGATTGCATGGATTACCTAAGAGTATAGTTTCAAACAGAGACATAAAGTTTGTTGGATACTTTTGGAAGACACTTTGGAAGAAGATGAAGACAGATTTGAAGTTTAGCTTTACTTTTCATCCATAGACAGATGGACAAACAAAGGTAGTGAATAGGAGTTTGGGAAATTTATAGAGATGCTTGGTTGGAGAGAAAACTGGAAGTTGAGAATTGATTCTTTCACAAGTAGAGTTTGCATACAATAATTTAGTAAATAGGAGTAGCAGAAGGACACCTTTTGAGATATTGACTGGCGTGAATCCTAGAGGAGTAGCAGAGTTAAGAGATATCCACATGGAAGAAAAGAGGAGAGTAGAAGTAGAAGAATTTGCAGATCACATGAAGACAGTGCATAATCAGGTGAAGAAGCATTTGGAAGATATGAACATCAAGTATAAAGAGAAGGCTGATGAGAAGAGAAGACATAAGTAATTTGAAGTTGGAAATGAAGTCATGGTGTACTTGAGAAAAGAAATATTTCTAGTTGGGACATATAACAAGTTGAAGATGAAGAAGTTTGGACCTTGTAAGAAACTCAGGAAATTTGATTCAGGAAATGCATATGAAGTGGAGTTTCCAGAGACATTGGGTATTTCACCAATTTTCAACATTGTAGATCTCTATCACTATCATGAAGAAGAGTTTAGTGACAACATGAAAGAAGACCTAGAGAAGCAGTTACCACAACAAGCACTAGAATAGATAGAGGATATTTTGGACAACAGAGTTGGACGTAGCACTAGAGGCAGACAATACAAAGAATATCTTGTGAAGTGAAAAGGTAGATTAGAAGAAGACTCATCTTGGATTACTCACGCTGAGGTGGACCATCTTGGTTCTCCCCTAGCCCCAGTAAAGTGAGGGACTCACTTTTTCAATAACACCAGATGTCTGATGCAAGAGCATCCTTGGTTCAAGAGTAATCTTGCATTAACCAAAAACATTTGCATTTCAGCTTGTTTGTATTTCAGTTCTTTCATTTTCCAATTCAGTTCAGGCAGTTGAGTCAGAAGTAGATCAATTTGTGGTATAGTTTTGGCATTTTACATCTTGCAGATTTGGACTTAGCATCTACATTCATTCATCTACATCATATCAAGAATTTAGAGCATTTTGATCAGTTACCGGAAAGTTATCGCTATTAGAAGATCAACTATTTTCTCAGAGCAGAGCATCCTGACAGTCTCAGATAAATCAGTTGTAGGAGAAGGCTTGTGGATCATTCCTTGACTTACGGATCCTAATGACACATCATTCAATGATCCCTAGTTTGTGACTGACATTTCTCAGAGGTCTACACATTGTTCCATTCATTTGAGGAAGTGTTCTATGCATTTAGGTCCTACCTATCTGTGAACATGTTAAATCTCTTCATTGGAGTTTCTGACCTTCCTTGGTTGATGCAGAGGAATCCATTGGTCTAGAAATGATATATATTGATGTAATAAATCCTTAGGAAGGAAGTTATCAATTGATTCATATTCTATAATTTGGATTTGTGCAAAGGAGCTTGAAATCTTTATCTTGCGCATGTATGTATTCATGCCTTTGAGCCCTAGTTGTAAGCCCACATGTTGCTGACCAGAATGTATTTGAATTCTTTGATTTACTGAATGAATGAATTTGCATTTTTTCTATTTCCTTGAGTTGTTTCTGTTGTTTTTACTATTGCTACACGGTTTGGATAGTTCATTTTGTGAACCCTCCTACCGTGACTGCACCATTGGGTATCCAAAATTTGCATATTGAGGGAGATTTGAAACTCATAATTGATGTCATTACCAAGGTTTCTATGTGTGGGTGGCATCTTAAGGACATCATTACTAATATCCAAACCCTTATTTAGGGTATTCATATGGTTGATTTCTCCCACATCTATAGGGAGGGAAATGGAGACGTTGACACCCTTGCTAATTATGGTCAGCAATTTAAAAATTGGTGGTGTTGGTGCCAATGTCAAAATATCCCCCACGTTATCGGGGAGTTATATCAAAAAGATAGGTCTTTTAATGTTCACCTAGCACATTCATAATGTGGATGCCAACTTGGCACTGATCTCCCATGGCAAGTTGAGGTGGCTGATTAAGGACATCTTAATGATGATATATTATACTCTTCTCTTAGATGCCATTCTGGTACTCTTGATATGCTGTAGTAAGATGAGGTGGCTGATTGATGTTGACAGGAGTTTTAAAGGGAATATTTTGAAGCATGGAAAGGACATGCAAAGTGTGGGGAATGTAGCGGCACATCTGGGTAATAATAACTTGTTGATGCCTCTTAATTTCATCATTTATTTTACCATTATCATTCCCAAGGCTAGCAAAGATAATTCTTGAAAGAAAGAAAGAGAAAGTCATTGCGACTGTAATACTGAGAAGTCCAATTTTTTTCTTCTGTGTGGATTTGTTAGAAATTTTATCATGGGGGGTGATGGAATCTGAACTGAACCCATCAATTGCAGTGAATTCAGGGATAATGCCTTAGTGTGGAATTACTATAAGGAAGGAGGCATTATCCCTTTCCTGGAATGCCTTAATGGCCATGACAAAAATTTGTCTAAGCAGTGTACCCTTTCATGGGATAGCTGCAAAGTTCAAATTGGAAAGATTAGGATTGAGGTTTTTGAGGAGATCATTGCAATGGCTACTAGTCTTTCCACTAAAGGCATGAAATTGAAGAAAAAGGATAAGGTTGCAGACCACCAAAATTAGATTTTGTTTCTGGGCGAAGGAGAGGAGCTAGTTCCTTATCAAGGAGGGTTTGATCATGCCAAGTTACCAGAGCCATGGGATGTTATGTACTATCTGCTGATGAAATATTTCACCTTGGAGGGTCGTTTTACCAGGTTTTACAACTACCACCTTCCCCTTAATAATTTTAGGAGAAACACTCTTATTAGCTTTCTGTTCTATCTTTTATCTTCGTTGGAACAATCTATCCACCATGTGAAAGCTAAGTTTTCTATGAAGCCGTCAAACTGACCTATTCCCCTCCACCAAGGCCTCATTGATCACCTTTATAAATTCCATCTCACTTTATCTCTGCCAGATCACATTCAACCACCCACCATTGTTGAAATCCATGGGGATAACCCTCCCACTGCTGATACCACTTCAGAGAAACCCACTATTTCTACCCCTACCACTCAAAAATTGAACGGGGTTTCCTTTTCTAAATCCTTGGAAGAGACTACTATGAAGGAATTTCATACTCCTACTTCTAAAGGTAGTGTGAAATCGAGGAAACATAAACTTAATGAAGTGGAGCCGTCTATGGAGATCACTGATTTGGGGGAGAACATGGGGCCCATAAAAATAAAAAAAAGTGATAGTGGGGGATCACCAAAAAAGGCTAAAACTAAAACAGCTAAAGAGAAGATTGAGGGCAACACTTTGGGTGTTAGAAGATCTGGTAGAATTGCTAGTAAACCAACGCCTGAGGCTAAATTGATTGACTACTCTGAAAGTGACTCAGATAAGTTTACTCAGGAGGGTGAAATGTCTAAAGGTGAAGGCATTGAAGTGTAGGAGATCTCAGAGGAGACCGAGGGATTGGAAGAAGAGAATATGCAAGCTGAGGACTCTAATTGTGGGGGTTCTGCGTCTGGAGACCATACTCAAGATGGGGAGGGGATGACAGTTGAAGAGGTTGAGGAGGATCCTAAGGAGGAAGGTGCCAATCAGGAAGATGAAATGTCTTCATTAAGAAACCAGGTGAATTCGCTTGAACAGGGGTTTCTTTCCCTCAGATGCTTCATAAGTAGTATGCTTTGCCGCTAAGCTATAGTTAATTTGACTCTTCTGCAGGAGCAAGATACCCTTGCACATGGTGCAGATGAAGTGAAGATCAAGGAGTTTGACAAAATTTATGAATTTCTAACTAAAGGTTGGGATGATGTTTCTGCCTAGCTTTGTTTATTTGCTTTCTATCTCTTTTTGTTGTCAGACTGCTACTACTTACTTTTTTCTATTAATTGACTGTCGATGTTATAACTACTGTTAGTGGCTCCTTTTATTGTGAGCCTTTGCTATTTCTTCTCTGTTTTGTTAGCGTTCGGCCCCTAGTTTTTGCCGCCTTATTATATCAAAAACAAGGATGCACCACAAATAAATATGTATTTTACATAATTAAAATATTCAATATTATGCAAGGTGTACAACACATCTATTTCCTAACATTCTCCCACTTGTTGTTTACATTGCATAAGGTTCAACCAATGATATACATCATCATAGCCATACATGAAACCACATGAATCTCCAACATGCTACGTATGGAAGAAAAGGAACAAGCCAAGGTGAAGATGTACCAATCCAAGGAACACAAGCATTAAATCCAAGTGATAGCAAAGTCTCCAAGTTGTTGTCAAAGGAAGAAACCCACATGACTAGAAATAGCTCTCATCCATAACATATGCCAATACATCCAACCATCCATAACTCTAATGTATAAACACCATCAGTAAACTCATGCCAACAACGTATCTAACCCATAAACTAAAATCATAAGCTCCATGCACAAAACTTATCAATGAAGAACACATATATCCAAGGACTCCCACTCCATGGGTAATGTCAAATCTAAAAATAGATACAAGGCATATCAAGTCTACCAATCAACACTTAAACCAACATGTGGTTAATCATCAAACCAATGTAGTATCAAGAAAAAACACAATGATTCACACATGTAATAAAAAATGATGCATACTTCCTCACAACATGTCTCCATAACTCTCCCAAGTCCAACAATATGAACATGAACCTCCAAGAAGTAGCCATAAGACAAATAGCGAAAACCTGTAAATCATATCATAACATGTCATTCTACCAACACCTCAAAGTGGTAAGCTATGTCAAGTATGATCTCCTTTACAACACCAAATGAAAAGCCTTAACAACACCCAACAATTCAATCTCATAGATCAACTGAAACATATGTATCATGTAATTACCAATATGGATGTAATCCTCTCTAACCAAGGAAGTTCAACCTCATAACCATTCCCAAAACAAAGAATAAACCCAATCACATCTCCTAAACTCCTCGTAAATGATATCATCAATCAAATCATATGCATAAGGATCTAACCATGCCAACATCTCTCAAATGAACCCTCAATAACTAAAAAGCATAGCTCAAGATCCATATCTATGAGAAGATAAAGCATAAAGCAAAATGCATCTAAAAATAGGATGGGCAATACCTATTAGAATATAATCCACAAAGTAGACCAAGAGTGGGGAATGAGAATGCTCCTCCAGGATACACCAAGCACAAAGAGTCTCTCCAAGAACAATATCCTCCAGGTCCATGAAATCATGTCCATATCTAGGTGAAAGGCTTCTTATCCTTCCTATTGAAACCACCAAATAGTAACCATCTCAACAAATATCTCTCATCCCAAGAGAACTCTAGACTCACCCAAGTCTCCAAGTATCCATGAGCACCTACATGATCAATCCATGTTAAACTCCAAGTGAAACACTGCACTATCATGAAGCTCTCAACAAAATGACTAATGTACTCAATACCAAGAGAACCAACAAGACCACTATCAATGCTCCAAATGCATAATCAAGAAACTAACATAACATCTTGATCTAACATATTTAAAAAGGAAGATCACATGCTCTAAAGAACATATCATGTATCGTGCCAACTCTCTAATTTGGGATCAAGAGTAAACCATTGCACAATAACACCCATTGTGCAAATAATGATCATTTTTCAAAAATGACAAATCATAAACCAACAACTCAACCAAAGACTCCCAGAGTCAGGTCAATGGTACCAAGATGTCAACATCTCCAAATCACATGAAGATAACCATCCCAGGTATTAATAGAACTCAAGATGACAAAGAACTCTCACTACATACAAATAGGATCCAAGAGATCCTCCATTACACCAATAACCATTATAGAAGATTATCCATTACAAAGTAACAAATCCACATCATTGCCAAAGCTCCCATTGAATTGTGATATTGAGCTACACATAGCATCATGATAACCATCTCCTAAATGAAGATTATTCATGGCTAGGCAACACAATCAAGGAATCCTCCTGTAACATCAGCATCTCCCAAATGGTAGAACCAAGTTCTCAAAGCCAAGAAGATAAACCATCATTATAAAAAGCTCACACAAAGCATCTATCCAAGCTATCCATGACATCATGATAAACATCCTACAAGTCCCAATATCTGACTATCTAGGCACTTTAATCATCCATCATCTCATATCAATGGAACAGATCAATGCAGAAATGACCACAATCAAGGTGAACTAACAAATTCTACATCAACATTGAATCAATATCGTGGATATAGACAGTCCACATCTGAGCCATCCCACTATAATCAAATAGGTTATCAACCCACAAAACTGCATAACTCGTAGATTCCAAACATGTAACATGCAAACTCATCATCACATCAGTAACATGCAAGCTGAGATATCCATGAAGATAACCTGTGGACTTCAAGACTCAAACACCAAATCAACCCCATATCTAATTTGCTAAACAAGTCCACAAGAAAGTAACCATAGTCAAAGAACTAATTGGGCATCTAGGAGACAACAAAAATATCCTAAACTAAACCACACCACCACCTGTAAACATGAAACACACATCACAACCCATCCTATCAAATGCATACATGATCATGTCATGCCAATACTGAACTATACCTACATATCCATGAAACCATAATCATCACCATTGTTGTACCTATACTCAACTCTTACTAAAACAAGACTCCAAGTCTCACATGTGTATCAAACCATGTCCTCAAACCAAAAGACAACCTATGTACCTATCTCCATCAAAGTTGAAACTCTAAAAACACCTGTAAACTTGTATTAGGAAGCACCAAATATGATAGCGTACTATACCATCACACTAGTCTAATAATAGTATGTATTCCCGTATGTTTGTGCCCAAAAATTCATCTAAATGCTCATACAATCACACCCTGAATCTCAAGTCCCCACAAGTGATCAACAAGTAAAAACTTCTCTCTACACACCAAAATAGAAATATACCTCATTCATTGTTTGGTACACTGCAATATCTCTCCAATGCCTATTTGAAATCTAAAAACTGATTATGTATGCAAACTTTATGACCATTTTACCATTTTAGAGAAATACCATCTTTAGGTATAAAATTCTAACACAAACAAAAAATATGATCACCAAACCTATGCCACTATGTAGTGCCAATAGAGACCTTTCCAATGCCTATAAGAAGTCAAAAATTTGATACCATATGTGGAAGTTATGCCTCTGAAAAAAAGTTCCCCTATTAGGCTTAAAAAACAAAACTAGGTGGTTGCTGGGTGGTTTGCAGGCAAAGCCACTGGTGGTAGTGGTTGATGGGTGGTCACTAGGTGGTTTTCCCGAGTGGGGCGGCTCTCCATGTTGTTGTACTAGAGCTTTCCAACTACTCTTTCATCCTTTTAGGATTAGATTACTTTGTGTATTTCTAGGGATATGTGCATTTGTGCTACCATTTTCTTCTTTATATTCAGTTTTTTTAGTCACATGGACCATTCTTGACCTTTATCAAGTATATTTGGCCATCCTTGACCATTCTTGACCTTTAATAAGAAATGATAATTTAATGTAGCTCACAAATATTTGGCTATACAACATTATGGATACATATCAAATGAGAAGCAAAAGTGAATCTTTTCTTTACAAAAGTATAAAACAAACCTTAGCTAATACAATGATATAATCTTATAGCAACACATCTCATCATACATAAACTTTTAGAAGCTTATTGAAAAGAAAAAATCACATACATAAGATAAAATGAAAGTTTTCTGTCTAAATGATCGAATGAGACTTATTTTATTTATGTATACTACAAAATTTAAAATCATATAATGTATTAACATAATATGGATTTTATAAAAAAAAAAATTGCATAAATAAAATGAAAGCCAACATGAAATAGAGAAAAACTTGGTTTACTAGGACAAGTCGATTTACAGAAATAATATTGTCTTCATAACAAAAAGAATTGCATAAATAAGGTAGAAGCCTTATAAAATAGGGAGACACTTCTTTTATTTGTTAAGAAGCGATCATTTCCTATCAAGTGTATAAATGCTAATTCCATTCAAGTGTGTGCCAACATGTCCATAGTATCCAACAATATTTTCCTTGTCACTTGATTCAAAACAATCTCCAATTTCAAGGCGAAATGGACCATATATAGTAAATTAAATATAAAATGATGAGTTAATGTAGCTCACAAATATTTGGTGACACAACATTATGGATACATATCAAATGAGAATTAAATGTGAATCTTTTCATTAAAAAGTATAAAATAAACCTTAGCTAATATAATGATATAATCTTATACAACACATCTTGTCATACATAATATTGATTTAATCAAAAATCTTTTGCCTAAATAAAATGAAAGCTAACATGAAATAGAGAAAAACATGTTTCACTAGGACAAGTTCATTTGCTAAAATAATATTATCAAGGATTCATAACAAAAATGTTTACATAAATAAGGTGGAAGCACTATAAAATGTAGGGATACACTTCTTTTATTTCATAAGAAGAGATCATTTACAATCAAGTGTATAAATGTCAAGGCCATCCAAGTGCGTGCATGCTAAGAAGAGATCATTTCCAATCAAGTGTATAAATTCCAAGATCATCCAAGTGCATGCATGCTAAGAAGAGATCATTTCCAATCAAGTGTATAAATGCCAAGACCATCCAAGTGTGTGTTAGTACGTCCATAGAAGCCAATGATCTTTTTCTCACCACTTGATTGAAATTTATCTCCAATTTCAAGGCCAAATGGACCATATTTTTTGTTAGTTGTTGTGAATGTCAAAGATGTGATTATCCTACTATTTTTAAATTTTACAACATATCCTTCAATTTTTTTCAAGTATTCATTTTCCTCCAAAGTAATCTGCAATTTAAACCACAAACAAAATGTAACATACATCCTTGCTTGAATCTTAAACTAAAAACAATAAATAAATGTTATGAGTATTTTAAACTAGCACTTACATTGAAAGGATGTGCAATGATTATGTTGGTTGCAATTTACATAGATAGCCCTATAAATTTGAATATAGCATTGGGTCAATAGAGAAGCCTAACATTTTATATGAGGTTTTATGTTCCAGTCATAAGTAATCTATACAAAAGTAATACAACATCAAAAGTAGTTCCTAATAACTCTCTTCCTCAAAGACTTCGTATGCAACTTCTATATTTCCTAAAGCTCTCAAAATAGAGCTTTTATAAAATAAAGAACCTCTTGCAATCTTAAGCAAACAAATTTTTTTAAACACATATCAAAGCTATTGAGCTGAATTGATAACTTCAAAACCTAAGAAGGTTAATATCTTTGATCGTCTTAGCTATATGACAGGTCTAATGGATAAAGTGGAGACCATTAGATGACTCAATTACATGGCCATCCAACATAATCCATGTTGGCAAATCTTGAGAATATGGTACAAGCACATTCTGTATAGACAATAAATACATAATGACGTGAAAATAATGGCCACACTTGAGTTTAATGTATTTTTATTCCTTGATCACTTCTAACAAATCTTACATGATTCAAGAAAAATTGACTCTTCCTCTCAAAACAATTTAAAAAGTAAATCTCATGAGCTAAAAATAATGAGGAAAAGATTACAAAGTGGGACCGGATGGTGACAAAGTTAAAGAATTAGTTTATACCTGCTGACTATGAGTTGGAATTGTTGAAGAGATTGCAAACCCTTAGACAAAAGGATAAATCTGTGAAGGAGTACACTGAAGAATTTCATAAAATAATCATAAGGACAAGACATAGTGAAGCAAACAAGGATAAAGTGGCTAGATACATCAATGGGTTGAGATTGAACATTCAAGAGGAACTGAGTTTGGTAAGGATGACATCTTTGGAGGAAGCATATCAGTTTTCCCTGAAAGTTGAAGAGAAGTTGAATAAGAGACATGATCAAAGATAGAGAGGCAGAGGAGGTAAATTCTAGAGAGGAAGAACATTTTATAGATATGATAGATCATTTGTGGAGCAGAACAAGTTTGACACCCCGTTGAAGAAGGATGACAAAGATAACAATGCCTACCGGAGAGATGACAAAAATTTTTACCGGAGAGGAAACCCTAATGCATACCGGAATGAATGATACATAAGAGAAGGAAGGGGATTTGATAGGAGAACTTTCAGAGGTACTTGTTTCAAGTGTGGAGGTGAAGGACATAGAGCATTTGAATGTAATCAGGGTAGTACAAGCAAGAATATAGAGAACAGTGGGAGAGCAACCTATGTTGAGGAAGAACTTGTTGAATGACCTAGTTCAGTTGGAAATCCGGAGAAAGGAGAATCATTGGTGATGAGGAGAGCACTATTTCAAGTAGAGACACATGAGGAACTGTCACGGAGGAAGAGTCTGTTCAGAACAAGATGCAAATCAGGAGGTAAGTGTTGTAATGTTGTGATTGATAGTGGTAGTTCAGACAACCTAGTTTCAGAGGAGATGGTGACTAAGCTGAAGTTGGAAAGATTGAAACACCCTAAGCCCTATCAGATAGCATGGATTCAGGATGATCATAAGGTACTGGTGAGTGAACAATGACTGGTGAAATTTCATATTAGATCTTATCATGATGAAGTCTTGTGTGATATTATGCCTATGGATGTTTGTCATATCTTGTTGGGTAGAACTTAGTAGTATCATAGAAAAGCTATGCATGATGGGAGAAAGAATACATATGCTATAACAACAAATGGAAAAAGAATTACGTTGATTCCTTTGGAGGATGATCCTAAGAGTGAAGTATGTGGGAATGCTAGAATCTGTTTTGTAGATGGAAGAAAATTTTTGGATGCTTTGAGACATGAGAATATGTGTTATGCCTTGATTCCTAAGAAACCTAAAGCATTGAAGAAAGAGACTGAAGAAGAACAGCCAGAAGAGATAAAAGAGTTGCTGACAGAGTATGAAGACATCATATCAGATAATGTGCCTGAAGGATTACCACCTATAAGAATTATCAGTCATCACATGGATCTTATACCGGGAGCAACTTTTCCTAACAAAGCAACACATAGAATGACACCGACAGAGAATGAAGAATTGAATAGACATATACAAGAGTTGTTGAAAAAAAGCTTGATCAGAGAAAGTTTGATCCCTTGTGTAGTACCTACATTTTTGGCACCTAAGAAGGATGGAGAATGGAGAATGTGTACCGATTCCAGAGCAATAAACAAGATCAGAGTTAAGTATAGATATCCTTTACCTAGGATGGATGATATCATGGATTGTTTGAGTGGAGCGATATACTTCACAAAGATAGATTTGAAGAGTGGATACCATTAGATTAGAATTAGAGAAGGAGATGAATGGAAGACTACTTTTAAGACAAATGAAGGATTGTATGAGTGGTTAGTGATGCCTTTTGGATTGACAAATGCACCAAGTACTTTCATGAGATTGATGAATGCAGTTCTGAAGAAATTCTTGGGTAAGTTTGTAATTGTATACTTGGATGATATTCTAATCTTTAGTAAGACAAAAGAAGAACATTTGTGGCAGATTAGATAAGTTTTGCAGAGGGTGAAAGAGGAGAAATTCCTGATAAACTTAAAGAAGTGTAGTTTCATGAATGAGGAGTTGGTATATTTGGGATTTGTGATTTTTGTAGAAGGATTGAAGATGGACCTTGAGAAAGTGAGAGCAATTGTTGAGTGGCCTACACTGGAGAGCATTGGAGAGGTTAGATCATTTTATGGATTGGCTAGTTTCTACCGAAAGTTCATCAAAAATTTTAGCTCAATTTGTAACTCTATGATAGAGAAAATGAGAGGTGACAGAAAAGATTTTAAGTGGACATCAGGAACAGATAAAAGTTTTGAGATGTTGAAGTAGAAAGTGATCGAGCAACCTATTTTGGCATTATCGGATTTCAATAAGGTATTTCAATTTGATTGTGATGCAAGTGAAAATGCAATTGGAGTAGTGTTAAGTCAAGAAGGAAGACCTATAGCTTATTTCAGTGGGAAATTGAATGATGCAAGGAAAAGATATTTAGTTTATGATCAAGAGTTCTATGCCATAATTCAAGCCTTGAAGAAGTCGAGACATTACTTGTTGCCTAAGGAGTTTATGTTGTATACAGATCATCAAGCTTTGTAGTATTTGAACAGTCAAGGTAAATTAAATCAGAGACATCTGAGATGGGTAGAGTTCATGCAGAGTTATACTTTTGTATTGAAGCATAGGAGTGGTAAATCAAACAAAGTTGTTGATGCCTTGAGTAGAAGAAGAAACTTGTTGACAGAGATGAGATTTGAAGTGTTGGGTTTTGATGAATTAAAGAATATGTATGAAGGAGACACTGATTTTGTAGAACCTTGGAAAGCATGTAAAGAACCTATTGTAGCATATAGAAGTAAGTGGTTGGATTATTTTATTCAAGAAGATATGTTGCTCAAAGGAAGTTAGTTATGCATACCTAAAAGTTGAATGAGAGATAATCTGATCAAGGAGAAGCATAGTGGAGGATTGGCAAGACATTTTGGCATTGATAAGATAGTGGCTTTGGTGAGTGAAAACTATTTTTGGCCTCATATACATAAGGATGTTCAGATATTTGTGCAAAGTTGTAGAGTTTGTCAAGTTGCAAAAGGGAGTAGTCAAAACACTGAATTGTATAAACCTTTGACAGTACCAAAGAGACCTTGGGAAGACATAAGCATAGATTTTGTAATGGGATTATTGAAAACACAGAGAGCACATGATTCAATATTTGTAGTGGTTGACAGATTTTCAAAGATGGCTCATTTCATACCTTACAAGAAGACAAGTGATGCAGTGCATGTAACTGACCTATTTTTCAAAGAGATTGTGAGATTACATGGATTACCTAAGAGTATAGTTTCAGACAGAGACACAAATCTTGTTGGATACTTTTGGAAGACACGTTGGAAGAAGATGAAGACAGATTTGAAGTTCAGCTCGCTTTTCATCCATAGATAGATGGATAGACAGAGGTAGTGAATAGGAGTTTGGGAAACTTGTTGAGATGTTTGGTTGGTGAGAAAACTGGAAGTCAGTACTTGATTCTTTCACAAGCAGAGTTTGCATACAATAATTTAGTAAATAAGAGTACCGGAAGGAAACCTTTTGGGATTATGACTGGAGTGAATCCTAGAGGAGTGTAGAAGTAGAAGAATTTATATATCACATGAAGACAGTACATAATCAGGTGAAGAAGTATTTGGAAGATGTGAACATCAATTATAAAGAGAAGGTTGATGAGAAGAGAAGACATAAGGAATTTGAAGTTGCAAATGAATTCATGGTGTACTTGAGAAAAGAAAGATTTCCAGTTGGGACATATAACAAGTTGAAGATGAAGAAGTTTGGACCTTGTAAGATACTTAGGAAATTTGATTCAAGAAATGCATATGAAGTGAAGTTACCGGAGACATTGGTTATTTCACCGATTTTCAACATTGCAGATCTCTATCAGTATTATGAAGAAGAGTTCAATGACAACATGAAAGAAGACCTAAAGAAGCAATTACGACAACAAGCACTAGAATAGATAGAGGACATTTTGGACAATAGAGTTGGACGCAGCACTAGAGGCAGACAATACAAAGAATATCTTGTGAAGTGGAAAGGTAGACCGAAAGAAGACTCATCTTCAATTTCTCAGGCTGAGGTGGACTGTCTTGGCTCTCCCATAGCCCCAGTAAAGTGAGGAACTCACTTTTTCAATAACCCCGGATGTCTGATGCAGAAGCATCCTTGGTTCAAGAGTAATCTTACATCAAACAAAAACATTTGCATTTCAGCTTGTTTGCATTTCAGTTCTTTCATTTTTTAGTTTAGTTTAGGTAGTTCAGTCAGAAGCAGATCAACTTGTGGTCTGGTTTTGACATTTCACATCTTCTAGATCTAGACTTAGCATCTACATTCATTCATCTACATCATATCAAGAATTCAGAGCATTTGGATTAGTTACCAAAAAGTTATCGCTATCAGAAGATCAACTATTTTCCCATAGCAGAGCATCCTGATAGTCTCAGACAAATCATTTGTAGGAGAAGGCTTGTAGATCATTCCTTGACGTGAGGATTCTAATGAAATATCATTCAATGATCGTTGGTTTGTGGCCGACCTTTCCTGGGGTCCGTACATTGTTCCTTTCATTTGAGGAAGTGTTGTATGCATTTAGGTCTAACCTATCTGTGAAAATGTTACATCTCTTCATTGGAGTTTGTGACCATCCTTGGTTGACGCAGAGGAATCCATTGGTTCGGAAGTGATATATATAGATGTAATAAATCCTTAGGAAGGTAGCTAGCAATTGATTCATATTCTATAATTTGGATTTGTACGAAGGAGCTTCAAAGCTTTATCTTGTGCATGTATGTATTTAGGCCTTTGAGCCCTAATTATAACCCTGCATGTTGCCAGCCAGAATGTATTTGAATTCTTTGATTTACTAAATGACTGAATCTACATTTGTTCTATTTTTTTGAGTTGTTTCCGTTGTGTTTACTCTTGCTGCATGGTCTGGATAGTTCATTCTATGAACCCTCCTACTGTGACTGCACCATTGGGTATCCAGAATTTGCATATTGAGGGAGATTCAAAACTCATAATTGATGTTGTTACCAAGGTTTCTATGTGTGGGTGGCATCTTAAGGACATCATTGCGGATATCCAAACCCTTATTCAGGGTATTCATATGGTTGGTTTCTCCCACATTTATAGGGAGGGAAATGGAATTGCTGACACCCTTGCCAATTATGGTCAGCAATTTGAAAATTGGTGGTGTTGGCACCAATGTCAAAATATCCCCTGGGTTATCAGGGAGTGAATTAAAAAAGATAGGGCTTTTAATGTTCACCCAACACATTCGTAATGTGGATGCCAACTTAGCACTAATCTCCCATGGCAAGTTGAGGTAGCTGATTAAGGACATCTTAATGATGATATATTATACCCTTCTCTTAGATGCCATTTTGGCAATCTTGATATCCCGTGGTAAGATGAGGTGGCTGATTGATGTTGACAGGAGTTTTAAAGGGAAGATTTTGAAACATGGAAAGGACATGCAGAGTTTGGGGAATGCGGCAGCATATTTGAGTAATAATAACTTATGGACGCCTCTTAATTTCATCATTTATTTTACCATTATCATTCCCAAGGCTAGCAAAGATAATTCTTGAAAGAAAGAAAGAGAAATTCGTTGCGACTGTAATATTGAGAAGTCCATTTTTTTTCTTCTATGTGGCTTTGTTGGAAATTTGATCATTGGGCGGGATAGAATCCAAACTGAACCCATCACTTGTAGTGAATTCAAGGATAACACCTTAGTGTGGCATTAATGTAAGGACTGAGGCATTATACCTTTCCTGGAATGCCTTGCTGGCCATGAAAAAAATCTATCCGAGTAGTGTGCCCTTTCATGGGATAACCATAAAGTTCAAATTGTAAAGATTAGGTTTGAGGTTTCTGAGGAAGTCATTGCAATGTCTATTGGTCTTTCCACTAAAGGCATGAAATTGAAGAGAAAGGCTAAGGTCATGGACCACCAAAATTAGATTTTGTTTGTGGACGAAGGAGAGGAGTTGGTTCCTTATCAAGGAGGGTTTGACTGTGCCAAGTTACCGGAGCCATGGGACATTATGTGCTATCTACTGATGAAATATTTCACCTTGGAGGGTCACATTACTAGGTTTTACAACTACCACCTTCCCCTTCTTAAGCATTTTAGGAGAAATGCTCTTATTAGCTTTCTGTTCTATCTTTTTATCTTCACTAGAACACTCTATCCACCATGTGAAAGCTAAGTTTTCTATGAAGCCTTCAAAGTGGCCTATTCCCCTCCACCAAGGCCTCATTTATCACCTTTATAAATTCCATCTCACTTTATCTTCGCCATATCCCATTCAACCACCCACCATTGTTGAAATCCCTGGGGATAACCCTCCCACTGCTGATACCACTTCAGAGAAACCCACTGTTTCTACCCCTACCACTCAAAAACTAAAAGGTGTTTCCTTTTCTAAATCCCTGGAAGAGACTACTACAAAGGAATTTCATACTCCTACTTCTAAAGGTAGTGTGAAATCAAGGAAACAGAAACTTTAGGAAGTGGAGCCGTCTATAGAGATCATTGATTTGGGGGAGGACATGGGGCCCATAAAAATAAAAATAAAGTGACAGTGGGGGATCACCAAGAAAGGCTAAAACTAAAATGGCTAAAGAGAAGATTGAGGGTAACACTTCAGGTGTTAGAAGATCTAGCAGAATTGTTGGCAAACTAGCCCCTCAGGCTAAATTGATTGACTACTCTAAAAGTGACTCAGATAAGTCTACTCAGAAGGTGAACTATCTAAAGGTGAATGCATTGAAGTGTAGGAGATCTCAGAGGAGACTAAGGGAGTGGAGGAAGAGAATATGCAATATAAGGACTTTGATGGTGAGGGTTCTGCGCCTAGAGACCATACTCAAGACGAGAAGGGGATGATAGTTGAGGAGGTTGAGGGGGATTCTAAGGAGGAAGGTGCCAATCAGGAAGATGAAATGTCTACTTTAAGAAACTAGGTGAATTCTCTTGAGAAGAGGTTTCTTTCCCTTAGACACTTCATAAGCAGTATGCTTTACCGCTTAGCTATGGTTAATTTGAGTCTTCTGCAGGAGCAAGATACCCTTAGACATGGTATGGATGAAGTGAAGATCAAGGAATTTGACAAAATTTATGAATTTCTATCTCAAGGCTGGGATGATGTTTCTACCTAGCTTTATTTATTTGCTTTCTATCTCTTTTTGCTGTCAGACTGCTACTGCTTACTTTTTCTATTAATCGGCTATCGATGTTATAACTACTATTAGTGGCTCCTTTTGTTGTGAGCCTTTGCTATTTCTTCTCTATTTTGTTACAGTTCAACCCTCAGTTTTTGCTACCTTATTATATAAAAAACAAGGATGCACCACAAATAAATATGTATTTTACATAATTAAAATATTCAATGTTATGCAAGGTGTACAACACACCTATTTCCTAACATTCTCCCACTTGTTGTTTACATTGCATAAGGGTCAACCAATAATATACATCATCATATCCATACATGAAACCACATGAATCTCCAACATGATACCTATGGAAGAAAAGGAACAAGCCAAGGTGAAGATGCACCAATCCAAAGAACACAAGCATTAAATGCAAGTGATAATAAAGTCTCCAAGTTGTTGTCAAAGGAAAAAACCCACACGACTGGAAATAGCATCCATAACATATGCTAATACATCCAACCATCCATAACTCTAATGTATAAACAACATCAGTAAACTCATGCCAACAAGGTATCCAACCCATAAACCAAAATCATAAGCTCCATGTACAAAGCTTGTCAATGAAGAACACATATATCCAAGGACTCCCACTTCATGGGTAATGTCAAATCTGAAAATAGATCCAAGGCATATCAAGTCTACCAATGAACACTTAAACCAAGGTGTTGTTAATCATCAAACCAATGTAGTATCAAGAAAAATCACAATGATTCACACATGTAACAAAAAATGATGCATACTCCCTCACAACATGTCACCATAACTCTCCCAAGTCCAACCATATGAACATGAACCTTTGAGAAGTAGCCATAAGACAAAGAGAGTAAACTTGTAAATCATATCATAAAATGTCATTCTACCAATGCCTCAAAGTGGTAAGCTATGTCAAGTGTGATCTCCTTTACAACACCCAACAATTCAATCTCATAGATCAACTGAAACAAATTTATCATGTAATTACCAACATGGATGTAATCCTCTCTAACCAAGGAAGTTCAAACTCATAACCATTTCCAAAACTAGGAATAAACCCAATCACATCTCCTAAACTCCTCTTAAATGATATCATAAATCAACTCATATGCATAAGGATCTAACCATGCCAACATCTCTCAAAAGAACCCTCAAGAACTAAAAAGCATAGCTCAAGATCCATATCCATGAGAAGATAAAGCATAAAGAAAAATGCATCTAAAAATAGGATGGGAAATACCTATTAGAATATAATCCACCGAGTAGACCAAGAGTGGGGAATGAGAATGCTCCTCTAGGATACACCAAGCCACAAAGATTCTCTCCAAGAACAATATCCTCCAGGTCCATGAACTCATGTCCATATCCAGGTGAAAGGCTTCTCAACCTTCCTAATGAAACCTCCAAATAGTAACCATCTCACCAAATATCTGTCATCCCAAGAGAACTCTAGACTCACCCAAGTCCCCAAGTATCCATGAGCACCTACATGATCAATCCATGCTAAACTCCAAATGAAACACTCCACTATCATGAATCTCTCAAGCAAATGACCAATGTACTCAATACCAAGAGAACCAACAAGACCACTATCAATGCTCTAAATGCATAATCAAGAAACTGACATAACATCGTTATCTAACATTTTTAAAAAGGAAGATCACATGCTCCAAAGAACATATCATGTATCATGCCAACTCTCTAATTCAGAATCAAGAGTAAACCATGGCACAATAACACCCATCCTACAAAAAAAGATCAATTATCAAAAATGACAACTCATAAACCAATAGCTCAACCAAAGACTCCAAGAGTCAGGTCAATGGTACCAAGATGTCAACATCTCCAAATCACATGAAGATAACCATCCCAGGTATTAATAGAACTCAAGATGACAAAGAACTCTCACTACCTACAAATATGATCCAAGAGATCCTCCATTGCACCAACAACCATTATAGAAGATCATCCATTACAAAGTAATAAATCCACATTATTGCTGAAGCTCCCATTGAATCATGATATCGAGCTACACATAACATCATGATAACCATCTCCTAAATGAAGATCATCCATGGCTAGGCAACACAATCAAGGAATCCTGTTGTAACATCAGTATCTCCCAAAAGGTAGAACCAAGGTCTCCAATCCAAGAAGATAAACCATCATTATCAAAATATCACACAAAGCATGTATCCAATCTATCCATGACATCATGATAAACATGCTACATGTCCCAATACCTGGCCATCCAGGCACTCTAATCATCCATCCTATCATCTCAATGCAACATTTCAATGCAGAAATGACCACAAACAAGGTCAACTAACAAATTCTACATCAACATTGAATCAATATAGTGGATATAGACAGTCCACATCTGAGCCATCTCACTATAATCAAATAGGTTATCAACCCACAAAACTGCATAACTCATAGATTCCAAACATGTAACATGCAAACTCATCATCACATCAGTAACATGCAAGATGAGATATCCATGAAGATAACTTGTAGACTTCAAGACTTAAACACCAACTCAACCCCATATCTGATTTGCTAAACAAGTCCACAAGCAAGTAACCATAGTCAAAGAACTAATTAGACATCTAGGAGACAACAAAAAGCTCCTAAACTAAACCAGACCACCACCTATAAAAATGAAACACACATCACAACCCATCCTATCAAATGCATACATGATCATGTCGTACCAATGCTGAACTATACCTACATATCCATGAAACCATAATCATCACCATTGTTGTACCTGTACTCAACTCCTACTAAAACAAGACTCCAAGTCTCACATTTGTATCAAACCATGTCCTCAAACCAAAAGACAACCTATGTACCTATCTCCATCAAAGTTGAAACTCTAAAAACACCTGTAAACTTGTATTAGGAAGCACCAAATATGATAACATACTATACCATCATACTAGTCTAATAATAGTATGCATTCCCCTAAGTTTGTGCCCAAAAATTCATCTAAATTCTCATACAATCACACCATGAATCTCAAGCCCCCACAAGTGATCAACAAGTAAAAACTTCTCTCTACACACCAAAATAGAAATATACCTCATTCATTGTGTGGTACACTGCAATATCTCTCCAATGCCTATTTGAAATCCAAAACATGATTCTGTATACAAAATTATGATCGTTTTACCATTTTAGAGAAATACCATCTTTAGGTATCAAATTCTAACACAAAAAAAAATATGATCACCAAACCTATGCCACTATGTAGTGCCCATAGAGACCTTTCCAATGCCTATAAGAAGTCAAAAATTTGATACCCTATGTAGAAGTTATGCCTCTTCAAAAAAGTTCCCCTATTAGGCTTAAAAAACAAAACCATGTGGTTCCTGGGTGGTCCGTAGGTGAAGCCACCGGTGGCAATGGCTGATGGGTGGTGACTAGGTGGTTTTCCCCAGTGGGGCAGCTCTCCATGTTGTTGGATTAGAGCTTTCCAACTACTCTTTTATCCTTTTAGGATTAGATTACTTTGTGTATTTCTAGGGATATGTGCATTTGTGCTTCCCTTTTCTTCTTTATATTCATCTTTTTCAGTCACATTGACCATTCTTGACCTTTATCAAATATATTTGGCCATTCTTGACCATTCTTGACCTTTAATAAGAAATAATAAGTTAATCTAGCTCACAAATATTTGGCTATACAACATTATCGATACATATCAAATGAGAAGCAAATGCGAATCTTTTCTTTACAAAAGTATAAAACAAACCTTAGCTAATATAATGATATAATCTTATAGAAACACACCTCATCATACATAAACTTTTAGAAGCTTATTGAAAAGAAAAAAATCACATAAATAAGATAAAATGAAAGTTTTATATGTCTAAATGATCGAAGGAGACTTATTTTATTTATGTATACTACAAAATTTAAAATCATATAAATGTATCAATAGAATATGGTTTTTTTTTTTTAAATTGCTGTGAGGACCGCCCTTTTTACTACTGTTGTTATGACTATTTACAGTACTGTTATTGTTACTTTCATATTTGTGGGATAGCAGTTCCCGGAATTTGTCAGACTATTAAACTTTATTATGTTTTCGGAAAAACTAATTGGGTGATGTTTGGATAAGTTTACTTTTCAGAAAAATGAATTAGGTGATGATGGAAAATTGTAATATGATTTTAATTATGTTAAATTGTACTATGTCATGAGAATGCATGTTTTATTTAAGTTGCTTCGGCTATGATGATTTTATGTGGTTACTGATCTTGTAATTGAGTGTGCAGGGATTACTAATCAAACCACAGATTTCGGAGATCATTCCACACCTTGTTATTTGTTATCCCCTGTTAAGCCGATCTGGTTCCACGAGGAACCAAGATCTCTTTGTGTTTGATGTCTTGATGTAATGTGGTCTTTCGTATGGTCGAGTGGGTTAGGTTACCCTCATGTAACATTATTTTTATAATTTGTGTTGTAAAGAGATTGAATTTGAAATTTCTTTGAGTATTTAATTATGAGGCCCTTTTCTTGTGCTTTACCTTGACCAGGGGTGTCTTGTATGGGTTAAAGTTGACCCTGGGTTATACCCCATGGGTCCAGGGGCCCATTTGGCATGGGTAACCCTTGAGTAACCTCCATCTAGTCGACTTAACCTCCCCCTGAAGTTAAGTGGCGAAAATTGGAGGTAGGAGGGGACATGATGGGTTGTACCAACACTCAACCCATCCCCTCTACATTCCCCTAGATAAGAGATGCCATCCATTATTGAAGGTCACCTCTTCTTTAGTGAGATTCCCCCATGTACTGTGGGGACACCCATGTGAAGAAAGGAGAAAGAGGCACGGGTCACCTGTCTTGTTCCCATTTAACTCTTTTTTTTATTTCTCCCATGAGAAAGTGGAGTCACATGAGAGGAATAAGGAGTACCCTTGGGAATGGAGAGTGACATATGTTGGATCTAGGGCATACAACTGAGAGGGGGGGGGGTGAATCAGTTGTATAGAACTTGTTCTCTTTCAAACACTTAATTCTCTGTTGTTAGTTAGCAGCATATCAAATAATCATTCATGGAAGCACAATACATAAACACAAGAACAGATAAGCATCAACACATTGAACACCAAGATTTTGACGTGGAAAACCCGGTTAAGGGAAAAACCACGGGGTGATTAACCCAAGAATTATTCTCTGTTAGAAGAATAAGGAAAAATGAATGGCACATGCCAATAAGGGCTCACTGCCCGAGCACACTGCTCACAAAGAGGCCCACTGCCTACAAGGAGACACACTGTCTACAGAGTGATAAAAATCACAGTCTTGAACTGGAGAATGACATCTCTACCATGTCCGGATCAGTTCCAATTAAGCCCAACAATCTCTGCTCTGCCTTTCGCACCTTTCTTCGCTACACCTTACACATCCACATGCTCCTGTTCTGAAATGAATTCACAAATCATTATTTATACAAGACATCGACTTAGGAACAAGCATCTAAGTCGGCAAACAACCATAGGAGTATCCGCAAGATGAATAACACATCCGGTCGGCTATCACAAGAACATTCGCAGGATGAACAACTCATCCGGTCGGCTAAACAGAGCAATAACTTCATCCGGAAGAATAACTTCAATTCCGGGCTCTACCATCAATGCGGACCAACAACACAACCTAAACATGATTCAGGAACCTTCACAAGTCTGTCTGAATGTCCGGATACATCCGCACTTTCTCTGCTTACTGGGATCTCTTGTCTTCCTCATCCGGAACTTCAAGAACACAGTCTGTCGCCACTGTCATAATGCAGGAGGTACATCCGGACCTCCAAATTACACACAAATCAGGATGAAACATCACAAGGACATATAAAACACTCCTTCCAATCCGCAGATTATGATAATACAATTCCGGACCTCACCGGACCTTTTTGTGATCCTCTGTCACCTCCGGATACTTGCCGGACCCGGTTCTATACCGGCAGCCATAACTCCTTCAGATCTTCATGCGGACCTCTGAAATCTTAACTGTAGCATCTTAAGACTCATATCTACTAACCCTTTAATCCGCATCCTCCGGTTCTCATCCTATACAGTATATTTACCTTCTTCTCATCACTGTTCTTCACTGTTCCTGACTGAGGCTAATTTTCTCAATATCCTCAGCACAAAGCTCATCAAATCCTTCTTGTCAATGCAGTGTGAGTATGTTGACATCAATGACAACAATGGCTCACCTCATACTTGCAACAATCTCCCCCTTTGTCATTGATGGCAACATATGATGTGAAAAACCATCAAGACAAGAACTTCTCTTTTCTGTCACAGCTCCCCCTATCAACAACAACTCCTCACATGTCTTCCTTTGCTGCTCCCCCTTTGATCATCAACCACTTGTTTTTCACATGTCTTCTCTCCCCCTTTGACATCAATGGCAAAGGGCTCATACTTGCAACTCTCATGCATCAGAATAATACCAGCTGCTCCCCCTTAGTTGCAGCTCCCCATTAGTCCGGATCACAAGATATGACTGTGATAGCCACCGGACTGATGCACATCAGTGCATCTTAGTTCATCACCGGAGGGGCCATGACCCCTAACTTCTCCCGGAGATATTCAAAAGAGTCCTTGGGAAGAGGTTTTGTAAAGATATCTGCAATCTGATCCTTGGAGGGAACATACTCCAATCTGACTTCTTCCTTGTTTACTTGTTCTCTCAAAAAGTGAAATTTGATAGATATGTGCTTAGTCTTAGAATGCAATACCGGATTCTTGGAAATATTAATTGCACTTGAATTATCACAGAAAATTGTGATAGGCTCCTCATATTCAACTTGGATGTCTCTTAGCATCTGCTTCATCCACAAGATTTGAGTGCAACTACCTGCTGCTGCAATGTATTCTGCTTCAGTTGTAGACAGAGATATTGCATCTTGTTTCTTGCTTAGCCAAGAAACCAATCTCTTCCCCAAAAAGAATGCTCCACCACTAGTGCTCTTCCGGTCATCCACATCTCCTACCCAATCTGCATCTGTGTAAGCATGAAGAGAAAAATCCGGATCTCTAGGATACCATAGACCATACTCAACTGTCCCTTTCAAGTATCTAAAAATTCTTTTGATTGCCATAACATGAGATTCTCTAGGATCAGCCTGGAATCTTGCCACAAGACCAACAGCTTGCATTATATCTGGTCTAGTTTGAGTGAGATACAACAATCCACCAATCATTGATCTATACTTTGTCTGATCTGCCTTTGGAGAATCATCATCTTTGCTTAACTTACATCCGGTTGCCATAGGAGTGTTCATAGGCTTTGAGTCTTCCATACCAAATTTCTTTAACAATTCTTTCACATATTTGGTCTGAGAAATGAAGATCCCTTCTTTTGTTTGAGTAATTTGCAGACCCAAGAAGAAATTCATTTCACCAAGCATAGACATTTCAAACTCACTTTTCATCTGATTTGCAAAAGTTTTACACATACTATCTCTCCCTCCAAAAATGATATCATCCACAAACACTTCAACAATCAGAATGTTTTCATGATCAATTTTGAAATATAAGTTGCTGTCAGCAGTACCTTTGTTGAATCCAATCTGCACAAGATGCTTATCCAACCTTTCATACCATGCTCTTGGGGCTTGCTTCAATCCATACAAAGCTTTCTTCAACTTGCAGACCATATCATTATTATCAGACAATTGAAATCCATCCGGTTGTTCAATGTAGACTTCTTCTTCCAGATCACCATTTAAGAAGGCAGACTTGACATCCATCTGATATACCTTGAAATCTTTGAAGGCAGCAAATGCAAGAAGTAATCTGACTGCTTCAATTCTTGCTACCGGAGCAAAAGTCTCTTCAAAGTCAATTCCTTCTATTTGAGAGTAGCCTTTGCAGACCAATCTAGCTTTGTTTCTGATTACTTCACCAGCTTCATTTAGTTTGTTCCGGAAGACCCATTTGGTTCCAATTACATTCCTGTCTCTAGGTCTGGGAACAAGATCCCAAGTATGATTTTTCTCAATTTGCATCAGTTCATCTTCCATTGCTTTGGTCCAATTTTCATCATTGCAGGCTTCATTTATTGTTTTAGGTTCAATCCTTGAAATCAGACAACATTCATTCTGATCTTGAGCAATATTCCTTCTAGTTTGTACACCTTTGCTTCTGTCACCTATGATCTGATCTTCAGAGTGATTCAGTTTTACATACCTTGGAATTTTGGGAGTATCCAGTACTGCTGTTTCTTGATCAGGCTCATTTAAACCTAACTCTTCTTCCTGATTTACCGGATCAGGCTGACTCTGTTTCACCGGAGAGGATTGAGTTCCTTGAACACTATCTTGGTCATCTTCATCAAATTCATAAAATCTTGAAGGCTTCTCAATTCCTTCATCAACCTTTACATTGGTACTTTCTATCATCTTCCTCAATCTCTTATTGTAACACCGATATGCTTTGCTTTGAGTGGAGTAGCCCAAGAAAATTCCTTCATCACTTCTAGCATCAAACTTTCCTAGATCTTCATCTCTTTTAATATAACACTTGCTACCAAATACCCTGAAATATTTCACAGTAGGAGTGATGCCAAACCAAAGTTCATAGGGGGTCTTACCGGTGTTGTTTTTGATTTGAACTCGATTGAGAGTGTAGACTGCAGTGCTGATAGCTTCTTTCCAAAACATTTGAGGAACATTTGCTTCCAACATCATTGTCCTAGCAGCTTCCTGGATGGTCCGGTTCTTTCTCTCAACTACTCCATTCTGCTGTGGAGTCCTAGGAGCAGACAACTGTCTCCTTATACCCTGTTTCTCACAAAAGTCAATGAATTCACCAGATGTAAATTCACCACCTCTATCAGACCTTAGACACTTTAGTTTCAATCCGGTTTGATTCTCCACCATAGCTTTGAAGATTTTGAACTTCTCAAAAGCTTCTGATTTTTCTTTCAGAAAGGTAACCCACATCATCCGGGAATGATCATCAATTAACAACATGAAATATCTATCACCTTGCAGACTCTTGATTCTTGTCGGACCACATAGATCAGTATGTACTAATTCCAACAATCCGGTAGAAGACTGATCTTTGCTTTTAAAAGAGACTCTACTTTGTTTGCCTAACTGACATTCTTTACACACACTGTTTGTAGGTTTTATCAACTTTGGAAGATCTCTCACAGCCTGAGTATTGCTTATTTTGATGATGTTATCAAAATTTACATGACACATTCTTCTATGCCATAACCAACTCTGATCAATTTGAACAAACAAACAACTTTTATTTGAACCAACCAGATGAAAGATGTTACCTCTTGTCTGAGTACCGGATGCAATTTCAGTTCCGGAGCTTGTAAAGATTCTGCATTTTCCATTCTTGAACCGGAGATCATAGCCTTTGTCCACTAACTGACCAACACTGAGAAGATTGTGCTTCAATCCTTCAACATATAATACATTACCTGTTTTGCTCTTACCATCAAAGGAAATAGTTCCCCTACCTCTGATTCTGCCAGCAGAATTGTCACCAAACTTTACCATTCCTCCTTCATATCTTTCCAAATCTAAGAACTTATTCTTGTCACCAGTCATATGGTGAGAGCATCCACTGTCAATAACCCAATCATCCTTTTCTTCCACTTGAGCAGCCAAGGCTTTTTCAACAACTTTGTGATTGACAGATTCAGAGAGCAAGGAATCTTCTTCCTTGATGGCTATAAACACCCACTCATTTCCGGATTTGCTTCCTGGATCTGATTCATCATCTGTTACTCCTTCATTGTCATCTTCTTCATGAACATAATAGCAATTCTTTTGAAACCTTTGTCTGTGAGTATTAGATCTTGCAGATCTCTCCGGACATCTTGAGGCAAAATGACCAATCTTATTGCAGTTAAAACACTTAAAGGGTAGTTTTCCTTCATACTTACCGGATCCTCTTGGCAGTCTCTTTGCAATGAGGGCTTCAAGTTGAGCTGTTTCTGCTTCTTCTTCTTCCATGTCTCTTCTTGCTTGATCATACCATGACATTTTCCTTGATGAGTTTTCACCCGGATCAAATCTCTGTTTGCCTTTCACATAGGCACTGGCTTTAAAAGCAGACTCAGTCTTGGGTGGATCATCTCCAAACTCGGTCATTTCAAATGCAGCTAGTTTGCCAGCCAATTGTTCTCTTGTGACAGTTGTGTGGGCTCTGAATTCATCAATGGCAGCAACTTTGATTTTGTAGGCAGCAGGAAGGGATCTTAGGATTTTGCAGACAATCTCATTTTCATCTAGAGTTCCACCAGCATTTCTGATTCCACATACCAGCTCATTTACTCTTGGCATAAAGGTAGTAATGTTTTCATCATCTCTCATTTTCAATCTTTCAAATTTCCCTTTCAGACTTTGCAACCTTGCACTTTTGACAAACTCATCTCCTTCATACAGAAGTTCCAGTTTAGTTAGGATCTCATATGCAGTTGGTAGGTCAATGACATTCGAGAGATCTGAGTCATTCAATGCGCTTAGAAGAGCTTCCTTGGTCCGCAGATTGTTTTCAGCTTCTGTGGTTTCATCAGGAGTTGTCGGACCACCTTGTGGGGGTATATATGGTTTTGAAATCATAGCCAAGTATGCTTTTCCCATACATTCCAAATGACACTTCATGCGACCTTTCCAGAGAGTGAAGTTGGTTCCATCGAACTTCGGACTATCCTTCTTGTATGACGACATCCTGGATCACCTCAAGCGGTTAAGCTCCTATCAGAGGAACTCGGCTCTGATACCAATTGTTGGATCTAGGGCATACAACTGAGAGGGGGGGGGGGTGAATCAGTTGTATAGAACTTGTTCTCTTTCAAACACTTAATTCTCTGTTGTTAGTTAGCAGCATATCAAATAATCATTCATGGAAGCACAATACATAAACACAAGAACAGATAAGCATCAACACATTGAACACCAAGATTTTGACGTGGAAAACCCGGTTAAGGGAAAAACCACGGGGTGATTAACCCAAGAATTATTCTCTGTTAGAAGAATAAGGAAAAATGAATGGCACATGCCAATAAGGGCTCACTGCCCGAGCACACTGCTCACAAAGAGGCCCACTGCCTACAAGGAGACACACTGTCTACAGAGTGATAAAAATCACAGTCTTGAACTGGAGAATGACATCTCTACCATGTCCGGATCAGTTCCAATTAAGCCCAACAATCTCTGCTCTGCCTTTCGCACCTTTCTTCGCTACACCTTACACATCCACATGCTCCTGTTCTGAAATGAATTCACAAATCATTATTTATACAAGACATCGACTTAGGAACAAGCATCTAAGTCGGCAAACAACCATAGGAGTATCCGCAAGATGAATAACACATCCGGTCGGCTATCACAAGAACATTCGCAGGATGAACAACTCATCCGGTCGGCTAAACAGAGCAATAACTTCATCCGGAAGAATAACTTCAATTCCGGGCTCTACCATCAATGCGGACCAACAACACAACCTAAACATGATTCAGGAACCTTCACAAGTCTGTCTGAATGTCCGGATACATCCGCACTTTCTCTGCTTACTGGGATCTCTTGTCTTCCTCATCCGGAACTTCAAGAACACAGTCTGTCGCCACTGTCATAATGCAGGAGGTACATCCGGACCTCCAAATTACACACAAATCAGGATGAAACATCACAAGGACATATAAAACACTCCTTCCAATCCGCAGATTATGATAATACAATTCCGGACCTCACCGGACCTTTTTGTGATCCTCTGTCACCTCCGGATACTTGCCGGACCCGGTTCTATACCGGCAGCCATAACTCCTTCAGATCTTCATGCGGACCTCTGAAATCTTAACTGTAGCATCTTAAGACTCATATCTACTAACCCTTTAATCCGCATCCTCCGGTTCTCATCCTATACAGTATATTTACCTTCTTCTCATCACTGTTCTTCACTGTTCCTGACTGAGGCTAATTTTCTCAATATCCTCAGCACAAAGCTCATCAAATCCTTCTTGTCAATGCAGTGTGAGTATGTTGACATCAATGACAACAATGGCTCACCTCATACTTGCAACAACATAAGCCACCAGGACAGAATAGTGGTTTTGGGGAAGGGTGAGGAGGTGACAAGTGTCACTTCCCCATTTCTCAAAACTAAAAGAAAAAGAATTTGGGTTATTTATTTTCAAATTTTGGGGATGAGAGGGAGTTAGTTGAATTTTGAGAAAACTTTCATTTTTGCCTTACCAAAAATAGAGAAGTTAGTTTGCAAGATAGAGAAGGGAGAGGGAGTTGGTGGCTAAGGTTGGAAGTGAACTCTGTGGACTCTGCAACAGCTTCATTCCAGGAGGGCTTTGCAAGGTTGGTCTGAATTTTACCTTTGTTTTGTAGAACTGAAATGTATATGAAATGTGTGTGAAATTTTGTGTTAGATTTGTTTTCTGTGGGGTTATTGTCGGGTTGTTTGACAGAGCGTCTCCCACTTGGGAGAAATGCTCATCAAGTTTGGGGTAGGGGAGGAGAGATCCTCCTCGGGTGCATACCTGTTTCCATCTTTTGGGATGTTGAAAGCCTTGAGGGCATGTATCTGTGACTGCATTTTTGACTTGAGAGTCATATGCAGATTTCTCAAAAATTGTGATCACACTTGGTTTGAGACCAAGAGAAATTTATATTGGTTAACTTATCCGTCAGGGTGACACTCTGGGTCGAGTGTGTCCACTCTCCTGCCCCTTATGAAACTCACTGTAGTTGAGTTTCCGTATTGTGTAAAATACCCACGGGTGTATGTGTGCTTTGGGATTGTTGTTGTTTCTGTTGTGAAGTGGAGTGTTTGAGTACCCAGGTGTGAGTATGGTCTCCCTAGCTCGGGGGTGACCCACTTGCGGGTCTACGGAAGGGAGGAGAGCTAGATGAGTGGTGTTTTCCTTTTTTTTTTTTTTTTTGTTTGTCTTTGATACGCAGGTTTTCTCTTGGAGCTTCTGGTTGGATATTTATGAAGAAGCAGATAATCTTCTTGGCATGAGAGTTGAAGAGAGAGTTCCTCTCTTGTTATTGTTGTAATTTAATGTTATTCTGGGAGTGAAGAAAATCACCTCCTTGATCTTGTATTACTAGACTTTTATTTGGTTGTCATAAGCTATCAGTTGTTTGTTGTTTGGGAGAAGGAAATCTGGGAAGCTAGTTGTTGTATCCCTGGTTTAAATTCTGTAATCTGAATGTGCTTAAATTTTCAAGTTGATTTTTGTAAACCTTGTCCAATAGCAATTTATTTGTGTTTCAAGTATTACTGAAAGGAAAAGTTCATTTTTTTAAACTGAGTTGTTTACGTTTGAAAGTTTGGAATTGCTTAACTAGTTGAAATGTTAGTTTTTATAGTTCAATGTTATAATGGAAAAGACAGTTTTAAATGTTTGAGTTATTCTCCATAGTTAGTGGATTCTGTTAATTTGGAAGGATTAGAGGAAATCTAGCATGTATATATATTTCTCTGTTTGTAAATTTAAGAATCTTAAATGTTTATGAAAATGGAAATATATACATATAATAAGTGAATATATATTTACCATTTCTATAGCTAATTGTTATGAGATTATCATTATAACAGGGGGAATTTGAGAAAATGAATAAGGTAGTGAATTTGAGAAATTTATGAATTATATATATATATAAGAATATATATATATATATATATATATATATATATATATATATATATTTCACATTTTGAGTAATTATCATTTTTATAGAATAATAGAGAAATTGAATAAAACTAGAATGAATAATTGAGTAATTATCATTTTTATGAGATTGAATGATATATATCATATATAAAAATAGATATATATATATATATATATATAAATATATTATCGTTGATATATATATATAAATATATTATTGTTGATAGAAATCAACGAAAAGCACCATAAGAAATGTCTGTCGAAGTTTTAAGCCCGCGGATAACAAAAACACAGTCGCGGTTTATATTGGGCGGTGGGGAGAAATCCCCACCGCAGGCCCTAAGATATAAATGGAGGTGTGGGGAGGGGCGGAGCCCCACCCACACCCCACATCGTGGGATGTGGGTGGGGCTCCGCCACTCCCCACATCCCCCCCTTCCCCTTTGACTCCCGCGGCCTGCACAGGCCTTCCCCTCCGCGGCCGACCCTGCTTCTCTGTCGCTGCGGCCGACTCTGCCCTCTCTGTCACTGCGGCCACCGCCGCCCATGGCCGCCGTCGGCTGTGGAATCACAAGCAAATAAAATGTTAGGGCTTTGGCCCTAACATATGATTGGTTTATTTGGAAATAAATACGTTTTTATTGCTCTATATATAGGCACATATATATACTATATATGTCTATGTATATGGCCATATATATAATAAAATAATTATTATATATCTATATATATATATACATAGAGATATATATATATATATATAGTGTTAAACCAATTTCGTCCTATACATAGACATTAAAATATATATATATATTATATATATATATATATATATATATATATATATATATATATATATATATATATATATATATATATATATATATATATATATATATATAATATACATAGGAGTAAATCTATGAACCATTTTATTGGGCCCTCGTTTAAAATCGTTATAAAATATGTCTCATGGATATAGAAAAAAAAAAATATAACAAATTATATTTTCACAGTAGTTTTTATTAAGTGTTGAACACAACAACCAAAGAAGTGATATTTCTAGGATCAGGGTTTTATAAAGTGGAGAGCCTCCTACATCTATTTACAACGTTATATGAGTCACAATCAGTGTATTAATAGTCATTAATAGTAATAGTAACAACAGTAATTAAAAACAAGAGAAAATAAAATTATAATGTAAAAGAGAGTAAAGGAATATTCAGTGATACTTTGGAAAGAGTTTCTCGGAAGTTTCAACTATCAACGTAATATCAATCACCCAGAAAATGAAGAGGAAAATTACACATCACCTTGCTTAAAAGAACACTGGAAATAAACTTAAGAAGCCACCACTGACAATCCATGTGGCCATTTTAATCTCAACTGTAGTAAACGACCTCATAAGTAAACCTGTAAGAGAGTCCGAAGAAGAAAAACTAACATTGGAAAACACAGAGGAGAAAATGCGCGACATTTCTCACATGGGATAAGAGAACTAAGTTGACGGACCCTTCTGCCAAATCTGCTTAGGAACAAGTTGACTAAGTATATACGAAGAGGAGGAACCTAGAGCAGGGAAGATTAGGAGACCGAGTCCAGCGAAATAGTAAACCAGCCTATGTGACCTAGATCATCCTGAAGTTAGGTTTAATATCAACAATAGCTGCAGTGATAACCCTGATTGACGTAAATCATGAAGAAAGGACAGGATGCACATAAAGAAAGCATAGAAAATGAAAGAGAGAGAGAGACCAAAATATAAACACACTAAATGAACAGAGAAATAGTTAAGGTAAGGGCGATAAAAATACAATCAAAAGTTAAGAAACCGTGAAAAGGGAAGAGAGAGCAATCAAACCGCCTTGTTGAAAATGCTAAGTCATAGGAGGAGTATGTTTCAGGAAACAAGAGAGGAGACAGACAACCATGCCTGGCTGAAAAATGACTAAATAGGGAGATCACTAGCCGGTTTAGTCGGAACAAGGCGTCGTGGGAAGTTGTTAATCTATTAGCGAACCACGTGCGTAAATGAGTGCAGCGTAATTCCCACTAACGCCGTAAGGCATTATGCTACCGAAAATTACCGAGGTTTAGATGTAGGAACTTTGGTAATCTCACTCTTGCAATGACGTTAGCGGCATCGTACAGAACCTCTTGTTGATCTGTATGCGTCTGGTTGCACGCAATTGTACTTATATCCCGCCAAAAATTGTAGTGGTTCGCCATGAGTGAACACCGTCGAGCATGCGTACGCATGCGAAGGGGGTTTATAGGACAGTGTGAGAAAAGTTTTTCATATCTCATGTCATAACCACATGACAGATGTGGCTATGACACGTGCGATGTGTGTTGTGACCACATGGAAAATGTGGGCATGACATTTGGTATCAGAGCACAGTTGTAAACACTGGGCGTATTTGGGCACGTTATTATTCCACAACTTTGACTAATTAGTTTCTACCTTGTTTTGTAGGATGCCTCCCCGACGTGTTCGACGAGCGCGATCACGCCACACAGCGTCAGTCGAGGTGCACAGCGATTCCTCAGCCGAGGGACTGGCACCCGTAGTTACAGCAGCACCACCTGCACCACCTGTACCACAAGCACTACTAGTACCACAGGCGACACCCGTAGTTACAGCAGCACCACCTGCACCACCTGTACCACAAGCACCACTAGTACCACAGGCGACACCAGTATTGGATATAGGGCCACAGATTTTACAGGCACTACAGACTATGTTAGACAGGTTACCACCAGTGATTCCTGAGCCACGTATAGAGCCTCGTGTTGATCCGCGAGAGGAGCCACGTGCCGAGTCATGTATTGAGCCACGTATGGAGCCCCGCGTTGATCCACTAGAGGTGCCACGTGTGGAGCCCTTCGTTGAGATTCCTGACACAATAGTAGAGGAGGTAGGGTCAGCCTCCCGAGCACGGAGCAGGAGTCCTCCGAGACTTTTGAGACAAGAACAGGTTCAGCATGGATTATATGAGGATGGTGTGGAAGAGCCACTTGTGAGACTTAGAGACAGAGGGGACCCCATCAGAGATCTACTGAGGCTCAACCCACCCACTTTCGCAGGTGCTACAGAGGGAGCTGTGGCCGAGGCTTGGCTAATTAGCTTAGACAGGTGTTTCACATTGCGACCATATGGGAGCAACACGAAAGCACGAGTGGCAGTTCATCTTCTTAGGGATGCAGCAGCCACCTGGTGGCGCACAGAGGAGTGCAAGCGCCGACTCTCCGTGGATACACTCACATGGGACATCTTCATTGAGCGCTTCAATGCGCGATATTTGTCCAAACATTATTGACAGCGCAAGATCGATGAGTTCCATGATTTACAGCAGAGGGGACTCACCGTTACTCAGTATGAGAGCCGATTTATAGAGCTTTCTCGTTACGCGGAATACCTCCATGACGAGAAAATCTTAATACACAAATTCATCAGAGGGCTAAATCACGGGATAGCAGGACCAGTTCGTATGGCAAATCCCCATACCATGAGCGAGGCTATTGAAAAGGCCCTTATATCAGAGGAAATTCAGGGACGAGGACAGAATCCACGCCTGCAGTACCAGGAACGTAATCCCCAACAACAGCAAAATTTCTGAAGGCCTCAAAACACAACACAGAGAGGAGGATATAATCCTTCATCATTACCTCCTAGGCCTCCACAGCAGCAGCAACAGCAGCAAAAATCCAAATTTCAACAGAGGGGACAGGGAGGACAGAACTGTGGATGGCAGCAGCAGGGTCCACGCAGAGATCAGAGACAGCAGGGTTCATCGGCAGGACCCGCAAGGTCCCAGCAGTCTTACAGAGGCTCACAGGGATCCACCAGATGGACTGGGCAACAACAATCGGGCAGAACACAGTCAGGGCAGTTACAGGTTAGAGGACCATGTTATGTATGTGGTGGGGCAGGGCATCTGGCTAGAGAGTGCCCGCAGGGATTTACTGCAGGGGGTCAGCCCCGATCAGGAGGGTCTGAGCAGACCGTAGGTGACGTGGGCAGATCTCACCACATGTTTGCAGCGGTTGATAACCGCCAGGCTGATTTCCAGGCTTCTGTCATCGAGGCAGCAGGTACGATTAGAGACTTTCCCATCTCGATCCTTTTTGACTCAGGAGCTACTGACTCCTTTTTGTCTACATCGTTAGTGGAGCGTTGCAGGCTGGTGGCTTCTAGGCAAGACATTAGGTGGGAAGTTGAGTTGGCCTCAGGGGCCAGGATGTCAGTAGATACCTTGGTTAAAGACTGTGAGATCACATTGGGATGATTCACCACAACATGTGACCTTAGGATTATGCCATTAGGGTCTTACGGAGTAGTTTTGGGTATGGATTGGCTTGCGGCACATAGAGCCAAGCTTGATTGTCGCCAGAGAACGATTAGCTGTTTAGACGATCATGGTTCGTCGGTTGAGATAGTGGGCATTCAAAAGCCCACGGCTGTTCGTATGATATCCGCTCAGCAGCTTAAGCGCTGTATGCGGAAGGGATGTCAGATGTTTGCCATCATAGTCAGTGATAGAGCAGAGGATGAACCTGAGGCTACTTTAGATGATCACCCTATCCTTAGAGAGTTTGCCGATGTATTTCTGCCAGAATTGCCTGGTATGCCTCCACGCAGAGAAGTGGACTTCCACATCGACTTAGTGCTAGGTGCAGAGCCGATATCCCGCGCACCCTATAGGATGACGACCCATGAACTCACTGAACTTAAACTGCAGTTAGAGGAATTACTTGAGAAGGGACACATCCGACCTAGCGTTTCACCATGGGGCGCACCAGTTATCTTCGTGAAGAAGAAGGATGGGTCACTTCGTCTATGCATGGACTACAGGCAGTTGAACAAGGTGACGGTGAAGAACCGTTATCCTCTGCCTAGGATTGACGACCTTTTTGATCAGATGCAGGGAGCCAGAGTGTTCTCGAAAATTGATCTAAAATCTGGGTATCACCAATTGCGCATCACGGAGTCAGATATTCATAAAACTACTTTTCAAACCAGATATGGCCATTATGAATTCACAGTGGTACCTTTCGGGTTGACGAACGCTCCTGCAGTATTCATGAGTCTCATGAACGGGGTGTTCCGTACATACCTAGATCGGTTCGTGATCATATTCCTAGATGACATTCTGATTTATTCACGGACTGAGGAGGAGCATGTAGAGCACTTGCGTCAAGTTTTGCAGCAATTACGAGGGCAGCAGCTTTATGGCAACTTGGCGAAGTGTGCCTTCTTCAGGACAGAGGTGCAGTATTTGGGACACATTTTATCAGGCGATGGCATCTCCGTAGATCCATCTAAAATTAGAGCAATTCAGGAGTAGCCGGCACCCACGAATGTGACAGAGGTCAGAAGCTTTATGGGGTTAGCCGGGTATTATCGTCGGTTTGTCGAAGGTTTCTCCAGGATAGCACATCCCATTACTTCCCTTCAGCGAAAAGGGAAGGGTTTCACTTGGACCGAGCAGTGTGAAAAGGCTTTTGGAGTCCTCAAGGAGCGTCTTACTAGTGCTCCTATTTTAGCAGTTCCAGATCCTTCAGAGGAGTTTGTAGTTTGCACGGATGCATCATTAGAAGGTTTGGGAGCCGTGCTTATGCAGGATGGTCGAGCGATCGCATACGAATCACGGAAACTAAAGACACATGAGATAAACTATCCTACGCACGACTTAGAGCTCGCAGCTGTTGTTCATGCCTTGGTTCGCTGGAGACACTTTCTCTTAGGTCGACGCTTTGAACTCCATTCAGATCATCATAGTTTGCAGTATATTTTTACACAGCCTAATTTGAACGCCCGCCAACGGCGTTGGATGGAATTCCTATGCGAATATGACTTCGATGTCCACTTTATCAAAGGGAAGGAGAACGTGGTCGCTGATGCTTTGAGTCGAAGACGCCACGAGATCCAGACCCTGACCTTGAAGATGGACTTGAAGGATCGCATCTTATAGCATCTGCCGGAGGACGAATGGTTTCTTGAAGTGCAGCAGGCAGTACTAAATCAGAAGGCCCTTGAGGGCAAATTCACAGGATATACCCTTGAGTCTGATGGTATGCTTCGACATCGGCAGCGCATCTATGTACCCCGTGCGGGTAATCTTCGTACAATAATCGTATCAGAGGCTCATAGAGCACCCTATGCAGCACACCCAGGAGTGAAGAAGATGCATGCTGACTTACGACAACTTTATCATTGGGCTAGGATGAGGCGTGACATTGCCGAATTTGTTGCTCGTTGCCTGGAATGTCAGAGGGTCAAGGCCGAACATCAGCATCCAGCGGGACTGTTGTACCCTCACGAGATACCTGAATGGAAATGGGACACCATTTCTATAGATTTTATCGTTGGTCTACCTATGTCATCACGTCGCCATGATGCTATTATGGTGACAGTTGACAAGCTGACCAAAGTGGCACTTTTTTCACCAATATGCACAACATACAATGCACCATCAGTGGCCAAGGTGTTTCTTGATCAGATTGTTCGACTTCATGGGGTACCTCGCCGCATTATATCTAACAGAGACTCCGTATTCACTTCATCGTTCTGGAGAGCCACATCAGGCGTTGGGCACACAGCTCAACTTCAGTTCAGCATATCATCCGGAAACTGATGGACAGACAGAAAGAGTTAACCAGGTGTTAGAAGACATGCTTCGCATGTATGTGATGGACCACCAGTCTAGATGGGAGGAGTACCTGTATCTAGTTGAGTTTGCCTACAATAATGGGCATCATAGCTCGTTGGGTATGCCTCCTTTCCAGGCGTTATATGGCAGACCATGCAGAACACCTTTGAGTTGGGATCGGATAGAGGACAGAACAGTCATCGGCCCAGAGATAGTTCAGAATATGGAACTGCAAGTCAAACAGATAAGACAGAGGCTTCAGGAAGCACAGGACAGGCAGAAAAAGTATGCCGATGCTAAGAGGACAGACCAAAGCTTCTCTGTGGGGGAAAGAGTATTTTTGAGAGTGCGGCCGCACAAGAGTCCAATCCGTTACGGAAAAGGCTCTAAGCTCGCACCTCGATTTGTAGGACCTTTCAAAATCTTGGAGCGGATAGGACCAGTAGCCTATCGTCTAGCCTTGCCACCCAGCCTGTCACGTATCCACGATGTATTTCATGTATCAGTTTTACGTCAATATATTTCTGACTTATCTCACGTGTTGGATTGGAGTGCTCTTCAGGTAGAGGCAGACGGACAACTGGGGTTGGAGCCAATTCGCATATTGGCTCATCGGACGCTGGCCCTTCGAGGTTGAGAGCTGGACCAGGTTAGAGTCCAGTGGGACCTATACAACGAAGTCACTGCAACATGGGAAGATGCAAAGAGACTGAAGACCCTTTATCCTCACCTTTTTGACGACTTCCAGGAGGAAGTACCGTCTTAGGGGGAGAGGATGTGAGGACCGCCCTTTTTACTACTGTTGTTATGACTATTTATAGTACTGTTATTGTTACTTTCATATTTGTGGGATAGCAGTTCCCGGAATTTGTCAGACTATTAAACTTTATTATGTTTTCGGAAAAACTAATTGGGTGATGTTTGGATAAGTTTACTTTTCAGAAAAATGAATTAGGTGATGATGGAAAATTGTAATATGATTTTAATTATGTTAAATTGTACTATGTCATGAGAATGCATGTTTTATTTAAGTTGCTTCGGCTATGATGATTTTATGTGGTTACTGATCTTGTAATTGAGTGTGTAGGGATTACTAATCGAACCACAGATTTCGGAGATCATTCCACACCTTGCTATTTGTTATTCCCTGTTAAGCCGATCTGGTTCCACGAGGAACCAAGATCTCTTTGTGTTTGATGTCTTGATGTAATGTGGTCTTTCGTATGGTCGAGTGGGTTAGGTTACCCTCATGTAACATTATTTTTATAATTTGTGTTGTAAAGAGATTGAATTTGAAATTTCTTTGAGTATTTAATTATGAGGCCCTTTTCTTGTGCTTTACCTTGACCAGGGGTGTCTTGTATGGGTTAAAGTTGACCCTGGGTTATACCCCATGGGTCCAGGGGCCCATTTGGCATGGGTAACCCTTGAGTAACCTCCATCTAGTCAACTTAACCTCCCCCTGAAGTTAAGTGGCGAAAATTGGAGGTAGGAGGGGACATGATGGGTTGTACCAACACTCAACCCATCCCCTCTACATTCCCCTAGATAAGAGATGCCATCCATTATTGAAGGTCACCTCTTCTTTAGTGAGATTCCCCCATGTACTGTGGGGACACCCATGTGAAGAAAGGAGAAAGAGGCATGGGTCACCTGTCTTGTTCCCATTTAACTCTTTTTTTTATTTCTCCCATGAGAAAGTGGAGTCACATGAGAGGAATAAGGAGTACCCTTGGGAATGGAGAGTGACATAAGCCACCAGGACAGAATAGTGGTTTTGGGGAAGGGTGAGGAGGTGACAAGTGTCACTTCCCCATTTCTCAAAACTAAAAGAAAAAGAATTTGGGTTATTTATTTTCAAATTTTGGGGATGAGAGGGAGTTAGTTGAATTTTGAGAAAACTTTCATTTTTGCCTTACCAAAAATAGAGAAGTTAGTTTGCAAGATAGAGAAGGGAGAGGGAGTTGGTGGCTAAGGTTGGAAGTGAACTCTGTGGACTCTACAACAGCTTCATTCCAGGAGGGCTTTGCAAGGTTGGTCTGAATTTTACCTTTGTTTTGTAGAACTGAAATGTATATGAAATGTGTGTGAAATTTTGTGTTAGATTTGTTTTCTGTGGGGTTATTGTCGGGTTGTTTGACAGAGCGTCTCCCACTTGGGAGAAATGCTCATCAAGTTTGGGGTAGGGGAGGAGAGATCCTCCTCGGGTGCATACCTATTTCCATCTTTTGGGATGTTGAAAGCCTTGAGGGCATGTATCTGTGACTGCATTTTTGACTTGAGAGTCATATGCAGATTTCTCAAAAATTGTGATCACACTTGGTTTGAGACCAAGAGAAATTTATATTGGTTAACTTATCCGTCAGGGTGACACTCTGGAGTCGAGTGTGTCCACTCTCCTGCCCCTTATGAAACTCACTGTAGTTGAGTTTCCGTATTGTGTAAAATACCCACGGGTGTATGTGTGCTTTGGGATTGTTGTTGTTTCTGTTGTGAAGTGGAGTGTTTGAGCACCCAGGTGTGAGTATGGTCTCCCTAGCTCGGGGGTGACCCACTTGCGGGTCTACGGAAGGGAGGAGAGCTAGATGAGTGGTGTTTTCCTTTTTTTTTTTTTTTTTGTTTGTCTTTGATACGCAGGTTTTCTCTTGGAGCTTCTGGTTGGATATTTATGAAGAAGCAGATAATCTTCTTGGCATGAGAGTTGAAGAGAGAGTTCCTCTCTTGTTATTGTTGTAATTTAATGTTATTCTGGGAGTGAAGAAAATCACCTCCTTGATCTTGTATTACTGGACTTTTATTTGGTTGTCATAAGCTATCAGTTGTTTGTTGTTTGGGAGAAGGAAATCTGGGAAGCTAGTTGTTGTATCCCTGGTTTAAATTCTGTAATCTGAATGTGCTTAAATTTTCAAGTTGATTTTTGTAAACCTTGTCCAATAGCAATTTATTTGTGTTTCAAGTATTACTGAAAGGAAAAGTTCATTTTTTTAAACTGAGTTGTTTACGTTTGAAAGTTCGGAATTGCTTAACTAGTTGAAATGTTAGTTTTTATAGTTCAATGTTATAATGGAAAAGACAGTTTTAAATGTTTGAGTTATTCTCCATAGTTAGTGGATTCTGTTAATTTGGAAGGATTAGAGGAAATCTAGCATGTATATATATTTCTCTGTTTGTAAATTTAAGAATCTTAAATGTTTATGAAAATGGAAATATATACATATAATAAGTGAATATATATTTACCATTTCTATAGCTAATTGTTATGAGATTATCATTATAACAGGGGGAATTTGAGAAAATGAATAAGGTAGTGAATTTGAGAAATTTATGAATTATATATATATATATAAGAATATATATATATATATATATATTTCACATTTTGAGTAATTATCATTTTTATAGAATAATAGAGAAATTGAATAAAACTAGAATGAATAATTGAGTAATTATCATTTTTATGAGATTGAATGATATATATCATATATAAAAATAGATATATATATATATATATATATATAAATATATCATCGTTGATATATATATATATAAATATATTATTGTTGATAGAAATCAACGAAAAGCACCATAAGAAATGTCTGTCGAAGTTTTAAGCCCGCGGATAACAAAAACACAGTCGCGGTTTATATTGGGCGGTGGGGAGAAATCCCCACCGCAGGCCCTAAGATATAAATGGAGGTGTGGGGAGGGGCGGAGCCCCACCCACACCCCACATCGTGGGATGTGGGTGGGGCTCCGCCACTCCCCACATCCCCCCCTTCCCCTTTGACTCCCGCGGCCTGCACAGGCCTTCCCCTCCGTGGCCGACCCTGCTTCTCTGTTGCTGCGGCCGACTCTGCCCTCTCTGTCACTGTGGCCACCGCCGCCCATGGCCGCCGTCGGCTGTGGAATCACAAGCAAATAAAATGTTAGGGCTTTGGCCCTAACATATGATTGGTTTATTTGGAAATAAATACGTTTTTATTGCTCTATATATAGGCATATATATATACTATATATGTCTATGTATATGGCCATATATATAATAAAATAATTATTATATATCTATATATATATATACATAGAGATATATATATATATAGTGTTAAACCAATTTCGTCCTATACATAGACATTAAAATATATATATATATTATATATATATATTTATATATATATATATAATATACATAGGAGTAAATCTATGAACCATTTTATTGGGCCCTCGTTTAAAATCGTTATAAAATATGTCTCATGGATATAGAAAAAAAAAAATATAACAAATTATATTTTCACAGTAGTTTTTATTAAGTGTTGAACACAACAACCAAAGAAGTGATATTTCCAGGATCAGGGTTTTATAAAGTGGAGAGCCTCCTACATCTATTTACAACGTTATACGAGTCACAATCAATGTATTAATAGTCATTAATAGTAATAGTAACAACAGTAATTAAAAACAAGAGAAAATAAAATTATAATGTAAAAGAGAGTAAAGGAATATTCAGTGATACTCTGGAAAGAGTTTCTCAGAAGTTTCAACTATCAACGTAATATCAATCACCCGGAAAATGAAGAGGAAAATTACACATCACCTTGCTTAAAAGAACACTGGAAATAAACTTAAGAAGCCACCACTGACAATCCATGTGGCCATTTTAATCTCAACTGTAGTAAACGACCTCATAAGTAAACCTATAAGAGAGTCCGAAGAAGAAAAACTAACATTGGAAAACACAGAGGAGAAAATGCGCGACATTTCTCACATGGGATAAGAGAACTAAGTTGACGGACCCTTCTGCCAAATCTGCTTAGGAACAAGTTGACTAAGTATATACGAAGAGGAGGAACCTAGATCGGGGAAGATTAGGAGACCGAGTCTAGCGAAATAGTAAACCAGCCTATGTGACCTAGATCATCCTGAAGTTAGGTTTAATATCAACAATAGCTGCAGTGATAACCCTGATTGACGTAAATCATGAAGAAAGGACAGGATGCACATAAAGAAAGCATAGAAAATGAAAGAGAGAGAGAGACCGAAATATAAACACACTAAATGAACAGAGAAATAGTTAAGGTAAGGGCAATAAAAATACAATCAAAAGTTAAGAAACCGTGAAAAGGGAAGAGAGAGCAATCAAACCGCCTTGTTGAAAATGCTAAGTCATAGGAGGAGTATGTTTCAGGAAACAAGAGAGGAGACAGACAACCATGCCTGGCTGAAAAATGACTAAATAGGGAGATCACTAGCCGGTTTAGTCGGAACAAGGCGTCGTGGGAAGTTGTTAATCTATCAGCGAACCACGTGCGTAAATGAGTGCAGCGTAATTCCCACTAACACCGTAAGGCATTATGCTACCGAAAATTACCGAGGTTTAGATGTAGGAACTTTGGTAATCTCACTCTTGCAATGACGTTAGCGGCGTCGTACAGAACCTCTTGTTGATCTGTATGCGTCTGGTTGCACGCAATTGTACTTATATCCCACCGAAAATTGTAGTGGTTCGCCATGAGTGAACACCGTCGAGCATGCGTACGCATGCGAAGGGGGTTTATAGGACAGTGTGAGAAAAGTTTTTCATATCTCGTGTCATAACCACATGACAGATGTGGCTATGACACGTGCGATGTGTGTTGTGACCACATGGAAAATGTGGGCATGACAATTGCATAAATAAAATGAAAGCCAGCATGAAATAGAGAAAAACTTAGTTTAGTAGGACAAGTTCATTTGTAGAAATAATATTGTCTTCATACCAAAAAGAATTGCATAAATAAGGTAGAAGCCTTTTAAAATAGGGAGACACTTCTTTTATTTGTTAAGAAGCGATCATTTCCTATCAAGTGTATAAATTCTAACGTCATCCAAGTGTGTGCCAACATGTCCATAGTATCCAACAATATTTTCCTTGTCACTTGAATCAAAACAATCTCCAATTTCAAGGCCAAATGGACCATATATAGATTAAATTAAATATGAAATGATGAGTTAATGTAGCTCACAAATATTTGGTGATACAACATTATGGATACATATCAAATGAGAACTAAATGTGAATCTTTTCATTATAAAAGTATAAAATAAACCTTAGCTAATATAATGATATAATCTTATACAACACATCATGTCATACATAATTTTTTACAAGGTTATAGAAAAGAAAAAATCACATAAATAAGATAAAATGAAAATTTTGATATGTCTGAATGATCTAAAAAGACTTATTTAATTTATCTATATTACAAAATATCAAATCATATAGTGTATTAACATAATATTGATTTCATAAGAAGAAAATTTTTGCATAAATAAAATGAAAGCCAACATGAAATAGAGAAGAACTTGTTTTACTAGGACAAGTTCATTTGTTAAAATAATATTGTCTTTATAACAAAAATGTTTGCATAAATAAGGTGGAAGCCTTAAAAAATAGGGAGACACTTCTTTTATTTGCTAAGAAGAGATCATTTCCGATCAAGTGTATAAATTCCAAGGCCATCCAAGTGCATGCCAACACGTCCATAGAAGCCAACAATCATTTTCTTGTCACTTGATTCAAAAGAATCTTCAATTTAAAGCTCTAATGGACCATATATAGATTAAATTTAATATGAAATGATAAGTTAATGTAGCTCACAAATATATGGTGATACAACATTATGGATACATATCAAATGAGAACTAAATGTGAATCTTTTCTTTACAAAAGTATAAAGCAAACCTTAGCTAATACAATGATATAATCTTGTAGCAATACATCTCATCATACATAAATTTTTACAAGTTTATTGAACAGAAACAATCATGTAAATAAGATAAAATGGAAGTTTTGATATGTCTAAATTTGATCTAAGGAGACTTATTTAATTTATGTATACTACAAAATATCAAATCATATAATGTATTAACATAATATTGATTTCATAAAAAAGAGTTTTGCCTAAATAAAATGAAAGCTAACATGAAATAGAGAAAAACATGTTTCACTAGGACAAGTTCATTTGCTAAAATAATATTATCGAGGATTCATAACAAAAATGTTTACATAAATAAGGTGGAAGCACTATAAAATCTAGGGCTACACTTCTTTTATTTCATAAGAAGAGACCATTTACAATCAAGTGTATAAATGTCAAGGCCATCCAAGTGTGTGCATGCTAAGAAGAGATCATTTCCAATCAAGTGTATAAATGCCAAGATCATCCAAGTGCGTGCATGCTAAGAAGAGATCATTTTCAATCAAGTGTATAAATGCCAAGACCATCCAAGTGTGTGTCAGTACGTCCATAGAAGCCAACGATCTTTTTCTCACCACTTGATTGAAATTTATCTCCAATTTCAAGGCCAAATGGACCATAATTTTTGTTAGTTGTTGTGAATGTCAAAGATGTGATTATCCTACTATTTTTAAATTTTACAACATATCCTTCAATTCTTTTCAAGTATTCATTTGCCTCCAAAGTAATCTACAATTTAAACCATAAACAAAATGTAACATACATCATTGCTTGAATCTTAAGCTAAAAACAATAAATAGATGTTATGAATATTTTAAACTAGCACTTGCATCGAAAGGATGTGCAATGATTATGTTGGTTGCAATTTATATAGATAGCCCTATAAATTTGAATATAGCATTGGATCAATAGAGAAGCCTAACATTTTATACGAGGTTTTATGTCCTTAAATCTGCAAAGACAATCACTCATTTGCAGAGGAATGATAGTGTTGACATTAATGACAACCTAGTGACAATGTTGAAATCAATGACAACCATATGAACCATATGTGTAAAAATCTCCCCCAGTGATAATTTTAAGGAGACCCCTCTTAAAAAAACCTATAAAATCCTAGCAAATCCTAGCTAAGTTCTATAATTTTCTTGGCGAATCTTTCCTCTAAATAATAATAATAATAATTTTCTTGGCGAATATATGCAAATTATTAAAAATTTTATAAAATCCTAGCGAATCCCAATAAACAATTGGTAAGAAAATAATTACCACCGCAAATCCTAGTGAATAATTACTAAAGAAATTAATTACAGTGGTAAATCTTTCCTTTAAAAATTCTCATAGTTGGTCGGTGCAATCCCCCAATATATTTTTTTATTTTTTGTAATGTTGAAGTAGGGGCCCAGGGGAGGCAGCCACTGGCTGGGTCAAGGGGGAAATATCTCCTTGCTGGGGTCGAGGGGATAGCGCCCCCTTATGGGGTTCGGGGACAGCAGCCCCTCACCACCAAGCAATGCTTAAGGGTATGTTGATGTGTTTTCCTTGCACATACAATGTAGAATAAAATACCTATGTACTCTATCCTCTCTTGAACAAAATCCATTAAATGCTAAGCCAAGTGATCAAACGAGTAGAGTCCAAGGTTCTACATTGGTTATTTTGGTTTTGCATCTTGGGATATCTAAGTAGTAGGATTTGAATTGTTGTTTAACACAAAGGGACTTATGCAACTGTTCAACAATAGGAAACTTGTTTCTCTTGGATAACAGGCAACATAGCTTTTCAAAAAGGTTCAACAATATGTCTTCTTAAGATATGGTAGTGAAAATTCTTAAATCTAATTCTAAGAAGACTCTAAAGAAAATATAAAAGGAAAGGGCATAGAGAACTTCTAATCTAAATGCAAGCAATTACCAGTAATCAACTAGATTCTCAACCACACTTTGCTTCGCCATAAGGTAACAACTACACAAAGGTGATGCAATCTTCTAAGGAGAAAGGTAAGATTTTCAAATTACTTATGCACATAAATCCTCACAAATATGAAGGTAAATGATCATAAAGTAATTGAAGTTAAGCTCAGACAAGGTTTAGACTAACCATGCACTATAATCTACCATCGACAAATTATAAATGGTATGAACTATAAGGATTCCAAACATGAATCAGTAGTAACAACCTCCATGAACATAAAACAAAATTATCGAAAATAAACTAAGCTAATATTATTCTATGACTGAACACCTAGAAACCATGCATCTATTTGAAACAACACAAAATCACCATGTAGAATTCAACAATGAATTTGCATTTATTTCAGCAGAGTCTTTTGCAACAATTTTTCAGAGCATTCCCCCCTTCAAATGAGAACAAAATGAGGCTTATATAGCCCTCAAGATACAATGAATGGCCAAGATTAATTCTAGAAATCAAGGGCCCTTATTACTCCACACAGGCAAGTGGTTACAAAATTTACTAATACTAGGCATTGCATTTATGAAGCACTCACTAAGTGGGATATCCTCCTTAATTCCTCTCCTTTTTTGTGATAAATTCCACAAATTTTGATATGATACACATAACCTCGTCCATAGGGACGCTTAGCAGCCCCTGAATGGTACCCTCTACAATTTCCAGCTCCTCCGTGCACTTGACAAGTGACATCTCCCATCCAGCCATGGGTGCCTAAAACATGCCCATGAAAGTGGAAAGTGTGCAAACATCATCAAAAAGATCCTTGAAAATAGTTTGGGTATTCTAAAAATACATTGTATGCATTTTATCCTTCAACAAATATTCATCAATTTCTCCCTTGGGATCAACTATCTTGTTTATTGAAACAAGTATCTTGCCTCGAAATTTCCTGAATTACTTCTTTTGCTTGGAGGCTTTCACTCTCAATTTTCCCAAGAATTTGCTCCTTTATGTTTAGAGTGCAATACCAAGAAGGAAAATTATATGATGAATCATGTTCAATCAATCCATCTATTAAGGTGGGATTCAGAGTATATATCAACCTTTTCAACTGAGGCATCACTTCTTCCCTGACAATTCTAAATTCTACACAAGACACCAGAACAACTTGAACTTGATCCAAAAGAGAGGATGCTTCTTTATACAACTTCAGAATTTCATCAACAAATCCATCAGCTTTGATCCTGAAGCTTGCTGCCCATTCTTGTAATGCTTGAGATGAAGATCTCATTCCTTCTAGATGTGCAACAGATTCTTGCGAAAGCAAGGCAGGTGGTGCAAGTAACCCTTCTGCTTGGTTCACTGCATCATTAGTTGTTGGATATAATGTTGAAATGCTAGATTATCTTTTTCCAACTGGATCCTCTTTTTTTGTTCTTTCCTCAATCTTCCTTTGATGTCTGCAACTGAGTCTTCTAACTCTTCCATTTCTTTCTCCACCATGGTTGGACCCAAATCAACAGTACTAATGTCATAACCTCCTGGAACATCATCACTTGCCTCCGCATTGATTCTTGGGACAGCAACATGTACCTGTCTTCACCCAGAGTTGTTTCCAATAATCTTTGAAAATTTAGTGACCTTTCACTTTTCTTTGTCAGGTTTGGCTCTACTCAACAAGTTCTCCAAACTCAGGGTGGGCTCTATTTCAACAATAGATTTTTCTTTAACTCTCTCCCTTAGCCGCTCTAGCAAGTTAGGCAAATCTTCTTTTATTTCCTCTTAAATTCTCTTCTTCTAAAAAGTAGGAAGAGCTTCTTCATCAACCTCATCCAACTCCCTATCATCTTGATTTTCTACATCAATCTCAATCAGGACTTGATTTTGCTCCTTTAGTGAATTTGACAGGACCTCATCACTCTGATTCCCTTGCATATTGGATTCCAAAGATTCATGCTTATCATTGCCAACCTGTACATTCAAGGCCATCTATTTATCAGGTCTTGCTTCATCTTCCTCAATATCTATTATATTTTTGTCTTCCTACCTTGAAGAGGTATTGGCTGCATTTTGGTCACTATTTTTCACCTTCTTACTTAGTTGAATATCTTCTTACAAATCAGCACCTACACTTTCTAAATCACTAGAATCACTAGAGTCAGTACTTAAATCACTACTTGAAGTATCCTTGGACTGATGCACACTAACTCCTCCCATCAAATTGTAAGTGAATTGAACATTTTTCTCCTGAAGCCTTCGAACTTGGAAGTCCACATATTCTCTTGTATGTGCCACAATTGGTATCATCAAATCATCATTACCTGTGGCCTCCTATTCTAACAAATTTATGGTGAAAGGTTTGTTCTTCTCTTGATCATATGAACTTTGTGAGAGCCTTCTGTGATTCTCCTCAATCTGATCTAGAATGTTAATTACCCTTGTTGCTCTAACCAAGTCCAAAGACAATCTGTAGCAGCTTTTCTTCCTTATTTCCATGCCATCGAATACATCCTCTCAGTGATCCTCAAGATGTGGTATATGCTCATATTTACTTCCAAATTTCTCCCTGACTACATTGAATGGATCAAAATTACTGCGTGCATGATTATGGCACTCTAGATTATAAGCTTACAATTTTATCTCTGAATTTTCAGCTACCTTTAATGACAAACAAGTTTCCAGCCTTCCAATGCTAATTGGAACCTTAGTTGTAGTTTTCTTTCTCTTCCTTTGAATTTTGTTGAAGCCTACCAGCTATCTTTTCATTTCTAACAACACCATTCTGTCTGTAGGATATGTTGGAAACCTGTAGGGCATTGATGAATATCCTTCAACATGGAGGTATGTGAATCTAGGGAATTGGATAAACCACTTTTTGTACTTTTCCACAAAATTCATAGCCTCTTTGGACAATCTCCTGCATGTGTTTCCTTGCAATAATCTAACAATGTACATGGAGAAAGCATCATTAAACTTCCTGTAATGAGATATAGCCTATAAGTTCAGCTGAGGATAGCAGTCATAAACTTTGAATTGCCCATCTCTGTTTCCAAATCTCCCTTTACAATTTAGCCCTAGGTATCTCTTGTTCCTGGCAAGCATGTATATTACATATGAACTCATGTAAAATGATTTAGTCTACTACAAATTCTTGAGCTGATCAACAATATTGCTACTAATCATTTCAGCCCAATCAATCATCCTCCTTCCACTTATGATCTCCTCGATGAAGAAGAACATCCAGGACTCAAAATTTGCTAATTGTGGGCAGCTCGTGATGTGATTTAGAAATATAACCATATAGCTGATCTTCTAATGAAAATCAAATTTGTGAAGCTTCTTAGGTACTCTGCTCACATGTGGCCTCATCTATACCAACCAGTTGTTGTTTATTACTTCCATGCATTTTTCAGGTCCAACCATATAACGCTGCAAAATAGACTTCTTGGTACATAATGTAGTGGTTTTGTGTGAAGGAATATCAAAGGCCTCTATGATTGCTTCTTTTCTCAAGTGAGCCAGTACCTTCCTATCACCTGTCACAATACACCTTGTTGCAGGATCATAGTGCCTGGTGCACTCTAACATCAACTCTGAACTCAACATCACAGGGGAGAAGCAGGTAGCTTGCACAATTCTGTTCTTTAACATTCGCCTGATCAAGTATGAAGGATTGGGTTTGTATAAGTTTTTGTCGAATCTCCTCCATGTCGGTTCTTCCCAGATTGGTGTCGCCAAGATTTCACCATTTCTATGTAATCTTCATTTCTGGCCACGTTCCCTCCATATTGCTCCTCATCATCGCTTATATGTCCTTCATATTCATCGCTCACCTGCATAAACTTCATGATGTCAACATAGTAGAAAAATGTTTAATAGACAAGCAAATAGGACCAATTTTGCCGCCTAATGCATGTGGGATAAATCGAATATGCACTTTTAAATTACCTCACTTTACTTCAAGAAAAGCCAAAAATGCACTTTTTGTAAAAACTAAACATGACTGGTTTCTCAATAACTCGAATCAACATATACAACTCCAAATCACCTTTTCCTCGCGTTGTAATGACTGGCCTCTGGAACAATATTTGGTAATGAAGGACAAAAACAAGAAAGTGAGTCATGCGTATGCTCACTAAATATTACCTTGGTTGGTGCTACAAGATTTGGGCAAACCTTATTTATCATTCAAATACCTTCTTACCTTGGCAATCCCATAGAGAGCTTTCAATGCTGATTTTGTGCCTGGTCAAATAACATGTGATCCTCAAATACTTGAATCTCAGGCAAACATTTGTGTTAAGACACACCATGATAGGTAATGCAAACTACAATGCTCAGTTAGAAATGTGTCTGGCAGAGTGTTTGAATGTCTTTTATGTGCAAACTGAAAGTTGTAAATGACAACCTTCTTCCCACATCAATAGACAACAATCACAAGGTGAGAGAAATTAAAGCATACACCAAAGACAGTCTACTGAAATATATGCACTTTGGCCACTAGAATATTCAATGCATTATACTAAATTTAAAACACCTCTCTAAACGTGAGTCTAGGTAGATATTCATGCATCTAATGCATGATTCAAATATTATACATTACAACTCCACCAACCTACCTATGTGGACTTTCGATGGCATTGTGTATAATTCAAATGCTTCCACTATGCCGAATGGTTATATGCTTGTTCTCAAAATGAATTGCCCAGACCGTTCAAAGGATATGTGTCGACGGGAACTTTGGCATGTCAAGCACAAAAAACTTCATTTTGAAACCTCACGAATTCATGCTCATAATGACCAAAATTTTCTAACCGATGAAAATGCAAACCGGTCACTGAATATAATTTATTAATTCTACTTAAAATAGTGAGTGGGTGTTTAGAATATCAATGCATATCTTGAGACTCATCTTTTATTGCAAACTGATCACTATCTGGCGCTCAAGCAGACTTCAATGACCCCTATGCATGAAACGAAAAATGTGAATCGCAAGACCCAGATAAATATGCACTTGAGAGGACTAAGGTGGACATCATGTATAATGTGGATTCTCCCATTTGCATAGGTGAACATAGTTAAATGTCCAAGGCGGACCATTTGGTGCTTTGTGTATAACTTGAATTTCTATATTTTTCAAAGTAACTAATAAACATCCACCTAGGCGGAGGTTTAGGAGCATCAAGTATTATTTGTAAATTCCTCACTTGGGTGGGAATACTCAAATGGGGATTAGACAAACCAAAGACAAAATCTCAAGAGAGAGGGGTCCCTATTTCAAATGGGCGATGTTGTGTTTAGGCAACAACATCTGGCGACACCACGAGAGAAATGTTCATGAACATTTTAGGGATAATGACTCATTCAAAACCCTAAATCATCAGATAACTCCCTCAAGTGAATCCATTAGCTAATAAATGCACTCAAAAGGAGAAAAGAGTCATAAATTGTATCACAACATTTCATCTCTGTTGTTTCATAAGATAAGCATTTTGTTTAAAGTTCTTTAAGTGTTCTAGAAATAAACAAGAATCAAAACTTTAGAATCCCTACGTACACCTGCATATTAGGCCAAATAAACATGAAAACTTGTCCAAAGCATCAAAATCAAAAGCTTAGAACAACCATTCACATCCCAAGGATCTAAGTGTGTGCAATTGAGTTCATTTCCATCTATTGGCACCTAAGATCACCTCAGTTCCTTTGCATTAAGCTACGTGATTAGTACACACATCATGAACTACATGGACATGGCCCCACTACCAGCGACCATCTATAGCCTCGATGGGTTTGTCTCATAATTGCACTTGAGCAGAGCCCTACTGCCGGTCAGACGTCCATAGCCCTGGTAAAGATTACTTGATTGTCCATCTAACTGAGTTATAGCATGTGATTTGTGATTTTCTTTTCATTTCTCTTCTTTTCTTTTTTTGATTCTTTTGATTTTCAACAAGCTTTTACTTGGTAGAGTACAATGTAGTACCACTACCCTTGCAACACATGATTTTTGAAGGCACAAGTTACATTGATAACACAGCTAGCTGGGTGTGGAATTCTGATAGCTGCAAAGGTGGACCTTTAGATTTTTCACTTAATGCGAGATCACAAAGATTCACTTAGGTACCTCTAGATTTTTAAAAGTGTGAAAACATATAAGATCTCAAAACAACTCAAGTCACTCTAAATAGTCGATTTATCCTACAAGAGCAAGCATCATGCTATCAAACACTAATAATGGAGTCCATAATGGATCCATCCATCTGATACAAGTTTATCAAAAGAAAACAAGAAGTATTCACTTTAAGATAAAACATTTTAAACATATAATCAAAGATATCCATGTCAAGATACAATGTATGATTCTATTCTCAAGTCAAATACAGATCTGAACAAATAGACAAACTGAAGAAAATTACCTTCTGACTAAAAGAATTTCATGAATATTTATTTCCAAAATAGAATTAACATTACCTCATAAAGTCAACCAGAATGTGTTTGAAATTTAAACGCAACTCAAGAAATGGGACCCTAGGAAAAACCAAAATTGCAGCAAAAAGCAAACAAACCAAAAGTAGCAAATCTATCCTAACCTATGAAAGCAGGAAACAACTAATCTAACTATGTACAAATAAGTCCCTGAAGGAACTTAGCGCTGGAAATAATGCTTCAAGAATTGCCCATTGATGGGCAATGGAATGGATTCTCCCATGAGTGTCTTTAGTTTGAAAGCATTCTCTCCCAAAATTTCAGCAATCTGGTACGGGCCTTTCCATAAATTATCAAATTTGTCGTGTTCACCCTTTCTTTCTTTAGCTTTGTCCCAGTATAGAACCAAATCAAATATATGAAAGGACTTGATCTTAGCTTGTCTGTCAAACCACCTCTTCACAATCCCCTAATGTTTTGCAAAGTTCTCTAATGCCATGTCTCATTTTTCTTCCAAGTGGAGTAATTGTGACAACCTAGTTTGGACTTTATCATATTCTTCCATGTAATCCTGCATAAATTACAATGTGGGAATTCTTAGTTGGATTGGGAATACATGATCTTGGCTGTAAACTAGATGATAAGGAGATGTACCCAGGGAATTCTTTATTCTTGTTTTGTTTGCCCAATGAGCAAACCTAAGTAGTGTATGCCAATCCCTTAGGTTTTTGTCCAAAAGTTTCTTAATTGCACCTAGTAAGTTCTTGTTGGTGGATTCTGCTAGGCTATTTCCCTGCGGGTAATAATTTGACAAAAATTTCAGCATGATGCCATATTCAAAAGCCCAATTAGAAAATTTCAATGAAGTAAAAGTAGGACCATTATCACAAACAAGTGCATGTGGACATCCAAACCTAGTGATAATATTTTCCTCAAGAAATTTAATCACAACATCAGAAGTACAAAATTTTGATGCATGAGCCTCAAACGACCTGGTGCAGTAATCAGTAGTAGTCAAAATATACCTGTGTTGTGCCAAGGAAGGTGGGTTAATCATACCAATAAAGTCCAAACCCCATTGAGAAAAAGGTCTTACTTCTATCACAGGTTGAAGTGGCATGGGTGTATTTCTTTCCCTCGAAGCAGCTACTTGACATGTGTGACATCTCTTGACATGATCATATGCATCCTGAAACAAAGTAGGCTAATAATAGTCTACCCTTAAAATCTGATGTGCTGTGGCTAAACCACCTTCGTGACAAGTTCCAAATTTGTTGTGAAAGTGTTCCATGATCTGACTTGCTTCACCCTTTCCTATGCATCTCAAATATATCCCTTCATGATTCCTTTGAAATAGGACTGATCCTTGGAGCATAAAATGTTGAATCTTTATTCTCAAAGCTCTCTTCTAGCTTGAATTCATCTATGCCGGACATTTCTGATTTAGTAGATAATATATAATGTCATTGTACCACTCATCGGGTGATACTTCCTCAAGAGTATCAACTTGTTGCACCAACCTTGGTCCCTCAGTGGCAATTGTTTGAGTCAATCCTTGTCCACAAACAAGCTTCATTGGTTGTATTTCAATATCATATTCTTGAATAGTGGTGACCCACTTGCCTCTTCTTTCTCCCAATTCATTCTGCATAAGAAGGATCTTGACTGCTACATCTAGAACAATGACATATATTTTACTTCTAAAAATATAATGTCTGAATTTCTTGATTGCTTTGACTAGTGCATAAGCTTGCTTCTCCACATTGCGATATCTTAGCTCAGCATATTTCAATGGTGTTCTCATGAATGCTATTGGGTGTGCATCTTTTTTTCCATTTCTTTGCGTGAGAGTTGCTAAACACATATGTTCCGAAGCAAAAGAGTATAAATAAAATGGTTTTGTGTAATATAAGCTTATCAAAATAGAACCATTAACAATAACTTGTTGGATTTCTTTAAATGCCTTTCTTGTAGGAATTGTCCATTCTATCTTTGCATCTTTCTTCAACATGTCATTTAAATGGTTTGACGATCTCTGCAAATCCTGTAATGAACTTTCTAACAAAGTTTATCTTTCCAAAGAATGACTTTAGTTCCTTCTTACTTGAAGGCATATCAATTTTTGAAATAGCCTCTATTATGCTTGGATTTATTGAAATTCCTTTCTCAGAAATCACATGTCCTAGTAATTTACCTTATGTTACTCCAAACATGCACTTCTTTGGATTCAATGAGATTCCATGCTTTCTACACCTTTGAAAAACCTTTCTCAAATCTTCTATGTGGTCTTCCCTCTTGCAGGAGAAGACTGTGAGATCATCCATGTATATGATTAGACATTTTCCAATCAAATCATGAAAGGCAATGTCCATAGCTCTTTGAAAGGTTGCTCATTCGTTAATTAATCCAAATGGCATTCACCTATATGCATAGTTTCCCCACTTGCAAGTAAAAGTAGTCTTCAACCTGTCTTCTGGTTCCACCATTACTTGGTTGATTCCTGAATATCCATCTAAGAAAGACATCATCTAGGAACCATTTACAATTTGCAAAACTTCATCTAATGATGGCACTGGATAATTATCCTTTTCAAATGCTCTGTTCAAATTCCTAAAATCCACACATAGTCTTATCTCTCCATTTTTCTTGTGGACAGGAACAAGATTGGTGACCCACGTTGAGTGCCTTACTGGGAATATTATTCTTGTACTCAACAAATTCTTTACCTCTTTGTAGATCAGTGGTTCTAAAAGTGGATTGACAGGTCCTTGCCTTTGTTTGAATGGCTTACTATTGGGTTTCAGAGGAATGATGTGTGTAATGATTGAAGTATCATAAGTCTTCAAATCATCATAGTTCCATGCTATAATGTCTGAGAATTCTGTCATGCATTTGAGTATACCCTCTTTCTCTTCAGGTTTACACACCTTTCTTATTAACACATTCTTCTCTTCACCATCTGTTCCCATATTAACAGGTTCACATTTATCTCCTTCAATCTTATGATCTCTCAATGCACTCAATTTATTTGGATCAAAGAGTCTTTCCAACTCAATCATTCCTCGTGGTATTGTGTTATTCTTTAGGTTCAATATACCATTTAGATCAAATTATGCTAGTTCCAAATCTTCTTCATCTATGATTTGAGCCTAAAAAACCCCAGAGTTTGTGATGAAATCCAATATATGTTTATCATCATTGAACACCTAAAAATTTGTATTATTATCCAAAACTAATGGTATTGAGATCAACTCTACTATGAACTTATTTAACCCTTCCATAGTAAGTGGTGTAAGTGAACTTGCAGCTTGTGCCAGGGAATTAGCAACCTGATTCTTTGATCTGTAAACTAATTTGATGCTAAATGTATTAAAACTTTTAATCAAATCCCAAACATGGTTTCTATACCTCTTCAATCTCTTATCATGACAAACATATTTCTTCCTTATTTGTTTGATAATTACCTCTAAATCTCCATAAACATGCAGGATCTTAGCACCCTTCTTGATAGCCATCAGTAATCAATGAACTAATGATTCATATTCTGCAACATTATTTGTACATGGAAATTGTAGTCTATGTGCAGCCAAGAATGATTCACCTGATGGGTTAATCAACTCAAACCCAACACTAGCTCCTTGTTTTGAATTGGAACCATCAAAACGTAAAGTCCATACTTGATTCCCTTCCTGATCTACTGAAGTTTTATCTGGATTTGCTTTTTTCTTACCCTTCTTGGGAGTCTTCGGTGAAATTGGATCCTTCTTTGGTTGATCCTTGTTTTTCTCAACTTTTTTAATCATTTCAATTTTAGTGGGCAATTCTACAGGGTTATCTTCTTTCTTTACTTCTAGGATTTCTTGACTTGTGGCCTATGGAACTCTCTTGTACACTTCTTCTAAGGCAACTATGCACATAGTGCAAGAAAATTTAGAATGAAAAGCATTGTGTATCTGGCACCAGTTGGGTAATAACAGATCCTTGACATTTACGTGTTGACCCAACTCTATTTCTTGTCTAATATTCTTGACCACAAAATTTTAGAAATTTTGAAATGTATCTTCTTCATTAGAAGAGGACTCATGATCACTTTCTACCAGAATTCTAGTTTCATGCAAAGTCATTTGACATTCATCTTCTTTCATTCTTGAACCTTGTAGCATGAGGAATTCTTCCATATTTGGCCTGTAATTTCCTAGATCAGTCTCTAAGAACATAACCTCATTATCTTCACCATATTCTCTGATCATCAATTTTAATCTTGGAGTACTATCAATTCTAATTTGATTTGAAATTCCTTTCCATGGTAGCCACATGTGCGAGAAGTCGGTAGGTACATACCCATTCAATCTTCTTGACCAATCTCTTCTCAGGAGCATACCATATCTGCATGGGATATCAACTACTGAGATGTCGATATAGCTCTGTATTCTTGGATTAGATAGCAACTACATGTGTATATTATTCAACTCTCCAACCACATGAACTTCTATCTTATCCATCTATGTAACCTTCTTTGTGGTTTGGGTAGGGATCAAACCTAGCCTTTTACATATTGAAAGTGGCATTACATTGCTTGATGCTCCTGAATCCATTAAGCAATTATGTAAAATCTTCCCAAAAATGCAAACTATTAATAGGAAAGGGGCAGGTTCATCTCTTCCTTGATAGAAGACTACAGACTTTTCTTTTGGTGCCTTAGAGTGTGCATTCTTTGCCATATCACTTATGGGTGGAATTTGATCTTTCACATTTTTTTCATTTTTGACAATCTTTTCATTTTTAACCATACTCCTTCTACTGTATCTTTTGTAGTTTCTTGAGCTATACACACTGAGTTCAGAAATTGAGTTCAAAAATTGAGTAGCACCCTCTTAACATTAGGTGAATTGGAAGGGCTTGTTGTAGCATTTTTTGAAGTGGATGTATCATTCAAGTTGTTTAAAATTGTGTTTCTGATCTCAGGGATTCTCATCAGTTCAACTAAAGGCATGCTCACCTTCACTTTCTTTACTTCTTCTATGACAATTAATCTTAAACACTTTAGTTCTTCATTTGATGTAACAACATCTCATGAGGGATTGACTCTATGGAATATCTCGTCGCTAAACCTCTCGTGTTGGAGTAACTCTTTGAGTAGCATCCCTTTGTCTATATTCTGGAAAATCCTTCAGATAATTTAGATTATTACTAGCATTTGGATTTGGTGGAGTTTGAAAATTGTTAGGAGGAATCAACATGGTTAATGTATCTTGTACTCAATGATTTCTTTGATAGCTTTTTAAGGACGGATTTCCAATTGATTGTTGAAATGCTTGTACTTCCCCAGCTGCCTCAGCCTGAAAATTATCATTAAATGGAGGATAATAATCTGAGTCTTCAATTGGTCCATTTGCAGATGCTGGAGGGAACATTCCATTGTACTCCATTGTATCATACTCCATCACAGGCGGGAATGTAAAATATTCAATAATCAAGGCTTGATCATACCTTGTTGTAGGAACAATCTCATATCCTATTGTTGATTGATGAGCCTCTTGAGCTTACGTGCTTTGCATCTCCTTCTGAAATATATCAACAACTATTTTGAACTCCATACATTGCAACTCAAAATGCTGATTTGTGGTATGTAATCGACACCAACTTGATAGTACTGCCTCTACTAAGAATACCTTGTCTGCTAGTCTAGAATCTAGATTTGAAGTACTTTCCAAAGGTGAAGGAACATTCCCATTATTTGGAGATGTATTTCATGTTTTGTTTTGCCTTTGGAATCCTTCGTTTGTTCCTCAATATCCTTGATTATACCCTTGATAACTTCCTTGGTCTCTCTTATTTCCTTGATATCCATTTTGATTTCCTTGATCCCTCTGATATCCTTGGAAACTCCTTTGCATATTCTGTAAATGATTATTCTAGTTTTTCAGGTGGGTAACCTCGGTAGATAACCTCTTCACTTGATCAATCAACTCCTTCATTTCATCCTTCTCTTCTTGAGTCCTTGTAGAGGATGATGACCCTTGTAAGTACATAGGTTGCGTTGTTGAAACTTGTGAAATCGGTGCTGATGGATGCAACACTAACTGATTATTTGGAGTAGGAATAGGATTCATCACGGGATTGTGATGTGGTAATGCCTGATTTATTCCTTGAATTCAAATAGGCATGGATGGATACCTGATGTGATTGAGTGGGCCTTGAGTGTTCAATCCCAAATCTATGTTTACTTTAATAGCTTCTGCATATGCTTCCGTCAGATTGGTTGGAGGTGCAGTTGCCCTTTTCACAAACATGGAAGTAAGGTGGTCCAGTGCTGCATAATACACCTCTTTGGCCATTGCATCATTAATATTCTATGGAGCTTGCAATCTTGAGTAATCTTTATGAAACCTATTATTGAAAGCACCAATAGGTTCATGCTCTTCTCTCCTAACATCAACCAATTTTTTATACAATTTTGTTGGAGTAATAGGAATTTTGAACTTAGCCAAGAAAGCATCTTTCAATCCTTGCCAGTTTGTTATAGAATTAGTAGGTAGATTGATATACCAATAGAATGCATCTTCGTCAAGTGAATAAGGAAACAATCTACAAGCTACATCTTCATGAGCAGTCTTCCTATTTAGAAGAGTATCCTCAAAAATCTTGATATGCTCCTTTTCTGTCTGGTTTACATCATTGATATGGAACTTGGATCAAAACTGCTCGGGAGTCTTAGGCATGTCATGATAGTTTACAAAAGAAGCAAGAGAAGAAGCATTCACTAGAAGCCAAGCCATTGGAATGTTTGCTTGTTGCGCCAAAACTGTTTGAGTAACTCCTTGTGTATTACTTGGTTGAGCAATTCTTGTGAATGTATTTTGTGGTGGAGTTTGGAATAAACTTGCAATGTCTTCCATGCTAGGTGATACTTCACTTGATAAATTTGCCTTCTTATTACACTTGGACTTGGAATCGAAATCCAAATCAACAAACTCTTTTGAAGCTTGTGTGGATCTTAAAATCATCTGGTGCCTTTCAGGTGAGAAAGAACCAATACACTCCAGTGTGTCCTTCCTTCAGCTATCATTGTATTCCAAGAGAGACCCTCCTTTTAGCACCAATTTTGTTGATGTGTTTTCCTTGCATATACAATGTAGAATAAAATACCTATGTACTCTATACTCTCTTGAACAAAATCCCTCAAATGCTAAGCCAAGTGATCAAATGAGTAGACTCCAAGGTTCTCCATTGGTTATTTTGGTTTCACAACATGGGATAGCTTAGCAATAGGATGTGAATTGTTGTTTAACACAAAGGGACTTATGCAACTGTTTAATAATAAGAAACTTGTTTCTCTTGGATAATAGGCAACATAGCTCTTCAAAAAGGTTCAACAATATGTCTTCTTAAGATATGGCAGTGAAAATTCTTAAATCTAATTCTAACAAGACTCTAAAGAAAATGCAAAAGGAAGGGACATAGAGAACTTCTAATCTAAATGCAAGCAATTACCAGTAATCCACTGGAATCTCAACCACACTTTGCTTCGCCATAAGGTAACAACTACACAAAGGTGATGCAATCTTCTAAGGGAAAAGGTAAGATTTTAAAATTACTTATGCACATAAATCCTCACAAATATGAAGGTAAATGATCATAAAGTAATTGAAGTTAAGCTCAGACAAGGTTCAGACTAACCATGCACTACAATCTGCCATCAGCAAATTATAAATGGTATGAACTATAAGGATTCCAATCATGAATCAATAGTAACAACCCCCATGAACATAAAATAAAATTACTAAAAATAAACTAAGCTAATCTTATTCTATGAGTGAACACCTAGAAACCATGCATCCATTTGAAACAACACAAAATCACCATGTAGAATTCAACAATGAATTTGCATTTATTTTAGCAGAGTCTTTTGTAACAATTTCTTAGAGTGTTACCCCTTCAAATGAGAAAAAAATGAGGCTTATATAGCCCTCAAGATACAATGAATGACCAAGATTAATTCTAGAAATCAAGGGCCCTTATTGCGCCACACAGGCAAGTGGTTACAAAATTTACTAATAGTAGACAATGCATTTATGAAGCACTCACTAAGTGGGATGTCCTCCTTTTTTCCTCTCCTTTTTGTGACAAATTCCACAAATTTTGATATGACACACATAACCTCCTCCATAGGGACACTTGGCAGCCCTTGAATGGTACCCTCTGCAATTTGCAACTCCTCCATGCACTTGACAAGTGACATCTCCCATCCAGCCATGGATGCCTGAAACATGCCCATGAAAGTGGAAAGCGTACAAACATCATCAAAAACCTCCTTGGAAATAGTCTAGGTATGCTGAAAATACACTGTATGCATTTTATCCTTCAACAAATATTCATCAATTTCTCCATTGGGATCAACTATCTTGTTTATTGAAACAAGTATCTCTGCTCAAATTTCTTGAATTGCTTCTTTTGCTCAGAGGCTTTCACTCTCAATTTTCCCAAGAATATGTTCCTTTATGTTTAGAGTGCAATAACAAGAAGGAAAATTATATGACAAATCCCGTTCAATCACTCCTTCATCTATTAAGGTGGGATTCAGAGTATATATCAACCTTTTCAACTAAGGCATCACTTCTTCCCTGACAATTCTAAATTCTGCACAAGACACAAGAACAACTTGAACTCAATCCAAAAGAGAGGATGCTTCTTTATACAAGTTCACAATTTCATCGACAAATCCATCATCTTTGATTTTGAAGCTTGCTGTCCATTCTTGTAATGCTTGAGATGAAGATCTCATTCCTTCTAGATGTGCAGTAGATTCTTGTGAAAGCAAGGTAGGTGGTTCAAGTATCCCTTCTGCTTGGTTCACTAGGATCATCAGTTGTTGGATATAATGTTGTAATACTAGATTATCCTTTTCCAACTAGATTCTCTTTTCTCTTTCTTTCTTCAATCTTCCTTTGATGGCTGCAACTGAGTCTTCTAACTTACATTTCTTACTCCATCGTGGTTGGACCCAAATCAATAGTACTAATGTCATAACCTCCTAGAACATCATCACTTGCCTCCACATTGATTCTTGGGAAAATAACATGTACATGTCTTGACCCGGAGTTGTCTCCAATAATCTTTAAAAATTTAGTGACCTTTCACTTTTCTTTGTCAGGTTTGGCTCTACTCAACAAGTCCTCAAAACTCAGGGTGGGATCTCTTTCAACAATAGATTTTTCTTTGATTCTCTCTCTTAGCCACTCCGGCAAGTTAGACAAATCTTCTTGATTTCCTTCTTGAATTCTCTTCTTCTAAAAAGTAGGAAGAGCTTCTTCATCAAACTCATCCAACTTCCTATCATCTTGATTTTCTGCATCAATCTCAATCAAGACTTGATTTTGCTCCTTCGGTGAATTTGATAGGACTTCATCAATCTGATTCCCTTGCATATTAGATTCCAAAGATTCATGCTTATCGTTCCCAACCTATACATTCAAGGCCATCTATTCATCAGGTCTTGCTTCATCTTCCTCAATATCTATTATACTATTGTCTTCCTGCCTTGAAGAGGTACTGGCCGAATTTTGCTCACTATTTTTCACCTTCTTACTTGGTTGAATATCTTCATGTGAATTAGCACTTGCACTTTCTGAATCACTAGAATCACTGGAGTCACTACTTGACTCACTACTTGAATTATCCTTGGACTGATCGACATTAACTCCTCCCATCAAATTGTAAGTGAATTCAACATTTTTCTCCTAAAGCCTTAAAACTTGGAAGAATGTATATTTTCTTGTATGTGCCACAATTGGTATCATCAAATCATCATTACGTGTGACCTCCTATTCTGACCAATTGATGGTAAAAGGTTTGTTCTTCTCTTAATCATATGAACTCTATGAGAGCGTTCTATGATTCTCCTCAATCTGATCTAGAATGTTAATTACCCTTGTTGCTCTAACCAAGTCAAAAGATAATCTGTAGCATCTTTTCTACCTTATTTCCATGTCATTGCGTGCATCCTCCTAGTTATCCTTAAGCTATGGTATATACTCGTATTTACTTCCAAATTTCTTCCTGACTATATTGAATGGATCAAAATTGCTGCGTGCATCATTATGGCAGACTATGTTATAAGCTTTTAGTTCTATCTCTCAATTTTTAGATACCTGCAATGACAAACAAGTTTCCAGCCTCCCAATGTTAATTGGAAACTTAGTCATAGTTTTCTTTCTCTTCCTTTGAATTTTGTCGAAGGCTACCAGCTATCTTGTCACTTCTAACAACACCATTCTGTCTATAGGATATCTTGGCAACCTATAGGGCAATGATGAATATCCTTCAACACAGAGGTATGTGAATTTGGGAAATTGGATAAACCAATTTCTGTACTTTTCCACAAAATTCATAACCTCTTTGGAAAATCTCCTACATGTGTTGCCTTGTAATAATCTAACAATGTACATGGAGAAAGCATCATTAAACCTCCTATAATGAGATATAGCTTGTAAGTGCAGTTGAGGATAGCAGTCATAACTTTGAATTGCCCATCTCCATTTCAAACTCTCCCTTTTCAATTTAGCCCTGGGTATCTCTTGTTCCTTGCAAGCATGTATATTACATATGAACTCATGTAAAATGTTTTAGTCTACTTCTAATTCTTGAGCTGATCATTAATATTGCTACTAATCATTTCAGCCCAATCAGTCATCCTCTTTCCACTTACGATCTCCTCGATGAAGAAGAACATCAAGGACTCAAAATTTACTGATTGTGGGCAGCCCATGATGTGATTCAAAAATATAACCATATAGCCAATCTCCTGATGAAAATTAAATTTGTGAAGCTTCTTAGGAACACTTCTCACACGTGGCCTTTGCTGTACCAACCAGTTGCTGTTTATTACTTCCATGCATTTTTTTGGTCCAGCCAAATAAAGCTGCAAAGCAGACTCCTTGGTACAGAATGTAGTGGTTTTGTGTGAAGGAATATTGAAGGCCTCTACAATTGCTTCTTTTCTCAAGTGAGCTAGTACCTTCCCATTGCCTATCACAATACACCTTCTTGCAGGATCATAGTGCTTGGCTCACTCTAACATCAACTCCAGACTTAGCATCGTAGACGGGAAGAAGGTAGCTTGCACAATTCCATTGTTCAACATTCACTTGATCAAGTCTAGAGGATTGGGTTTGTATAAGTTTTGTCAAATCTCCTCCATGTCAGTTCTTCCTAGATTGGTGTCACCAAGATTTTTCCATTCCGATGTAATCTTCATTTCTTTCCATGTTCCCTTCATATCGCTCCTCATCATCGCCTCTCTGTCCTTCGCATTCATTGCTCACCTACATAAACTTCATGATGTCAGCATAGTAGAATAATGCTTAATAGACAAGCAAATAGGACCAATTTCACCGCCTAATGCATGTGAGATAAATCAAATATGCACTTTTAAATTACCTCGCTTTATTTCAAGAAAAGCCAAAAATGCAATTTTTGTAAAAAATAAACATGACTGGTTTCTCAATAACTCGAATCAACAGATACAACTCCAAATCACCATTTCCTCATGTCGCAATGACCGACCTCTGAAACAATATTTGGTAATGAAGGACAGAAACAAGTAAGTGAGTCATCCGTATGTTCATTGAATATTACCTTGGTTAGTGCTATAGGATTTAGGCAAACCTTATTTGTCATTCGAATATCTTCTTACCTTGGCAATCCCACAGAGATCTTTCAATGCTGATTTCCTACCTGGTCAAATAACATGTGATCCTCAAATACTTGAATCTTAGGAAAACATTTTTGTTAAGACACACCATGCTAGGAAATGCAAACTACAATGCTCATTTAGATATGCGTATGGCAGAGTGTTTGAATGTCTTTTATGTACAATACGAAAGTTGTAAATGGTGACCTTCTTCCCATGTCGATAGATAATAGTCACAAGGTGAGAGAAATTAAAGCATACACCAAAGGCAATCTACTGCAATATATGTGCTTTGGCTACTAGAATATTCAATGCATTATACTAAATTTAAAACACCTCTCTGAACGTGAGTCTAGGTAGATATTCGTGCATCTAATGCATGATTCAAATATTATACATTACAACTCCACCAACTTGCCTATGCAGACTTTCGATGACATCATGTATAATTCAAATGCTTCCACTATGCCAAATGATTATATGTTGGTGCTCAAAATGAATTCCCAAGACCATTAAAAGGATATGCATTGGAAGGAACTTTGGCATGTCAAACATAAAAAACTTCATTTTGAAACTTCATGAATTCATGCTCATAATGACCAAAATTTTCTAACCGATGAAAATGCAAACTACTCGTTGAATATCATTTATTAATGCTACTAAAAATAGTGAACGGGTGTTTAGAATATCAATGCATATCTTGAGACTCATCTTTTATTGCAAACTGATCACTATCTAGCACTCAAGTGGACTTCAATGACCCCTATGCATGAAATGGAAAATGTGAATTGCAAGACCTAGATAAATATGCACTTGAGTGGACTAAGGCAGACATCATGTATAACGTGGATTCTCCCGTTTGCAAAAGCTAACATAGTGAAATGTCCAAGGTGAACCATTTGGCGCTTTGTGTATAACTTGAATTTCTACGTTCTACAAAGTAACTAATAAACGTCTGCCTAGGTAGAGGTTTAGGAGCATCAAGTATCATTTGTAAATTCCTCACTTGGGTGGGAATGCTCAAACGGGGACATTAGAGAAACCAAAGCCAAAATCTCAAGAGAGAGGGGTCCCCATTTCAATGGGGCAATGTTGCATTTAGGAAACAACACTGTGGTTTTCTATGTATGATGGAAAAGGAGATCCTAATACACATATTAAGTCTTATATAGTTAGATGTGCAAATTTTATATATGAGGATAAAATGCTAGAAAAATTACTTCCATGAACAAAATTATGCTATTGAATGATTTCATACATTACCTCATGGATATATTCTTTCATTTAGTGATTTGATAAAATCTTTTCATAAGCAATTAAAATTATTTATGGGCCTCAGAGTTATAGTTGTTGATTGTTTCAAGTGTGCCCAAAGGTCAAACACAAGAATAAGTGATGAAGGGGATAAATCACAAAACACACAACAACATAAATGGCACATAGAAAATAGAATATTTCTTTATTAATTTGGACAACTCATTACATTATAGAAGCTCAATTACAATCAGAGGAATCAATCCTCCACAGGCTACAACACACTACAACTACACATCACCAGGCTCTAGAATCATTTGCCTTCTCTAACCCCAAATCAGCTAGGATTTTTGTTTTCCCACCTATTCTTGACTCTACACTTTCCCCCTTAACTCTACTACTATCAAGGGTTCCCAAAAATAGTCATAAATAGCACTTTTTGGCAACCTCTGGCTAAATTTCAAAATTTCCAACTCTATCCAAAAGTAGGTCAACTTCTGGGAAGCATAACTTTTGATTTGGGTGTCTGATTGACAAACCGTTTCAAGTGTCAGAAAGGTCACAAAGTGAACTATCACACCAGAAATTTGTAAACAGATTTCAATGAACTTTTTAGGACATTTTGGGAAGTTTTAGTGCCTCATATGTCATTTTAGAAATTTTCAGGGGCTTTTTAGAAAATAGAAACTTTAATATCTTTCAGCTCACAAATGATCTTTGCCTGATTCCTTCACCAAAGCTCTTAAATTTCATTTACGAATCTTCCTATAAATTTTTGCTTCCATCCATGCCCAAGTACAAATTTTCCTAAAATGGCAGTTAAACCTGCCACAAATACCAGTTTGCTTTTCTCAACAGTTTGGAAAAACTAAAAGTCCTACATCATTATTCAAGAGATTATGGAACCAAAAAAACCAATTATGGAAAGAAATGAAAACAACTTCAATGATTTTGAATCAACATCTTTTTTGGGTGATGCAAGATTGCCCTTACACCACTGGATGCTCCTACATCAATAAGTGATTATGTGATGAGATTATATTTTATGTGTTCTAAATTGAATGCACATTTGCATGATTCAGAGCTTCAAACCATCTTTATCAAGTGGCTTATCAAACCAATTCTAAATAATATGTATATTAATAATTTTGTCTCATTTAGGAATCTATATTTTCATGTCAAAATAGTGAAATCCAAGTTGCTTGCAAGAAATGAATTCAATTATGGTCAAGTCAAAATGCTTCTTACCCTCCTAAGTATCAAAATTTAAATTTATTCTCAAAGGGTAATGAAACATAGAAGGAAAATGCAAATCAAGTGGTTCATATATTTACTTTTTCTTCCTTTAGACCATCTAAGAGAATGACGTTTATTAAGCTAGATGATTATATGAAAAATGCTTTCAAAACATTGTTGAGTAAAAATCTTATAACCATTCCTCCTGTTCATCATATAAATACTACTCAACCATTTCCTAAATGGTATAAATAGAATTCATTTTGTAGTTATAATCATGTTAATAGACATTTAAAAAAATGTGCATAGGTCTTAAACACAAAGTTCATGATCTAATTGAAAGTAACACAATGAAAGTTGGAGGAGTAAATGATAAAGTTAAATCATTAGTTGTACCGACTAATAGTCATTCAAAAATCCTTCTAAATCTATTTCCAAAGCACTCCAACAATGTAGAATCTATCACAATCGAAAATATTTATGATGATAATAATGCTTTTGTCATTAATGTTGATGCTACATCTTCTTCTATGGCACCATTGATTACATTTTATAATGAGGAGATTTGAAAATAAAATGATTATGTTCCATTGTATATTGAGGGAAGTATTCCTAGCACATATCATACTTAATCCTTAATAGATCCTACATGTCAATATAATATTTTTAGAGAATATAAATTTTTTAATAGTCATAACAAGGATAGAGATTATAAACATTCAATGATTTCACTAAAAATGACAAATGGGTATTTTTTGTAGAATAGTTGTGGGTTCTATTTGGGTCCATTCCCTAAGAGTAATAAATTAATACAAATTTCCATATCCAACATCAAAGGACTACCATTTACATAAAGCAAAAAATCAATACAACTGACAAAAATGAGACTTAGTTCACCATACTTTAGACACGCTCATCCATTGCCTCTCCGCAAAGCCACAATAAACCAAGCTATAGGACATCCTAATACTTTGTCAACCTATAAAGAAAGGATTACTCCCAATAAATTCACACTTCACTAAAAACAAGTGAGATTTTAAAAATTTTATTAGCAAAATTTTAATGCCTTGATTTATCACCAATTGGCAAAATTTTGGGTTATTAAAAAATGAGAAATAGTACACAATTGTAATCCTATATTTTCACTCAAATTTAATATTGTTTTCATGTATGTATCATACATTCACCCTAGAATATATTTTAAATTTGTTTGAACATAATTTAATCTAGTTCAGACTCAATCACTAGGATATGATTGAGCCAATTTTAATCTAGGTCTTGTTCGTAAACAAATTTATCACTACAATGTTTTGCTAAAAAATTAGATTGACTCTCCCAATGGATAGTGACAAATTTTACAATAGTTGGAGAGATTATTATTAAGTATTAACAATCTTACTCTATGTTTGAGAGGGGAAGCTACCTCATATGATTAGTTTTGAGGTTTCTGGGGTATGCTTTTAACCAGAAAGTAGGAAAGACATAAAAACCAAAACTAAATAAAAAAGGGGAACTTCATGGTATAAGTGCAAAGTCTCATACAAGGTATAATCAATTAAAAAAACAAATCCAAGTATGTAGAACTAAAATATATCTATCAGATATTGCCTAAACATTAGAAAAAGAACATCTAGGTAGAGAAATAAGCACAAGGTCTATAATTTATTGTTCATATTCCAACATGCAAGGGTAGGGAAATAAAATGCACAAAACTGTAAAAGAAATAGCTAATATTTTGCTATAAATTTAAAATAATAAAAATCCACAACAATTTAGAATCAATGAACTAAACTTCATTTGTATTCCTAGAATTCAAAATCTGAGAGCTCAATGTCTCTTCAAAAGATTCATGTACAATATTTGTGCAAGAAAAAATCAGCAGAAGAAAAATAGAAGAGGGATAACCCTAGAGAAAAAAAATTAGCATCTAGAAGCAAAAGGGAAAGAAGATCCCTTTTCACCACACCTAATCTTTCTTTATATAGATTTACATTTGTAACTCTTTCTTGTTCCATAACTCCTCCTCGAAAGTGAGAATAAATAAAAATGAACTTTATTTTTTTTTCTTTTATTATAAGAATAAAGCTCATTTTTTATTTATTATAATATTACTTATAAAATTCACTTTTAAAATAAAAGATAAAGGAAAACAAATCATTAATTACGGGCTTCTTTATCTTTATTAGAACTTTGACTGCTAACTACATTATCTACCAAGGTCTTTGACTGTGAACAAACTATCTTTGTCTTATAATTTCTAAAATTAGGGATTGTTGGAGGCACATTCTTACAATTAGGAATGGACATACTATTGAGGCATACCTTCCATGTTGGTATTGCTTCACTAACTTCTTCAATTCTTTTATGGAAATTAAAAATTTCATTTAGAATGAGATCAAAGCGATGGACATGTTGCTTAATTTCTCTAGTGTATAACCATCAATAGTGTCCCTTTTAAACAAATCTTCTAAAACCATTACCTTGATATTCTTCTGTACAACATCAACATTAGACAAATTGGTTTCATCCTCCTTCAAAATATCAACATCCATAGCTAGGCAATTGGCTCAAACATCCATCAAAATTAAATCATATAACTTAACAAACCTTTTATATTCAGTTATATTTTGTTTTATTACCAACACTTTCCATTAAATTTCGTTTATCCATTTGAAAGTGTCATTTTATTTAGGCCTATTAAAGACTTTTTAGTGACCAAAATACTTACATCAATTTTGATCATTTTCTATAGGTATCTGACATTTACTTGCAATATTGTCTCTTCTCTCTTGGTTACTTGAGACTCAACATCAATTTCTTTCTTCTTAGCTGAAATTTGTTCATATAATTTCATGGTTTCTTCAATGTAAAGAAGGCCATTGAAAGTTACCTTCTCAACCTAGGTTTCAGTAGCCCTTCCATAAGCTTGATATTTTCCAATCTTATCTATGACGTCAAAGCTTATTCCTTTTGGTGGTGTGCTAGATGGAGTTGTTTATGAGGCACCAAGGGGTTGAATAGAGGCATCTATGATAGATTTGATGTATGTAGTCAAAGTTCTCACACGTTCCTCATGTTTCTCCCTTGTTTCTTTTTCTTTTTCTTTCCTTTCGACCAACTTAAAAATGGACATTTGAGCATTGTGAATATCAACTTCATGTGTATATAGGACAAGATCTACTTTGGTGATATTTTAATCTATCTCAGTTGCTTCCTCTTCATTTTTATCAGCAACAGGCTTTGAAATTCCCACATACTAATCACCTAAAGAGGGGTCTATCATTAACCTATAAGTTGTGTGAACCTTCATATGTTTAGATGTATCTTGTATCAACATAGCTACTACATCAAAGCTAGGATCTATCATTTGAGAATGCTTCCTCTTCTTGGTTACAACTTATTTGTGCCATAAAGAAGGGGATCACACTAGCTGGGACATAAGTGCCAAACGAGGAAGAGTGGGTTTTGAAGTAGAGTCAAAAATGGTATTGATAGGAAATGGTGATGGAGAAGGAGAAGGTGGAGTAGCCAAATGAGGAGGAGTTTTATGAGGAAGAGATGAATCAAGGGGAGATGAAATGGTATTTACCTATGGCTACTTAGTAGTGCGATTTTGTGAGCTACCATGATCCTTTTATGTAGGTGGTCTCTTTATCTCTAATTTCTTCCTTGATTCTTGATCTCCACCTTCACATTCACTCTTGAAATCAACTCCTTTATCTAGGTCTTCATCATCACCACCTCTACTTGGAGTTGATTTGGACTTAGTGGAATATGTTATGATGGGAGTTTGGAATGAAGAAGAAGCCATAATCTATTTTTTCCTCTTAGATCTATTATTCTTCAGTGGTGGTCTAGTAGATGCGTATTCAACAACCTTAGTCATTAGCCACTTGTGACTCTTCTTAAGAACACACACGTATTTTTCGATCATATCAGTACTTTCTTTGTTAGACTAGTTAATTGGAGATAGTGGTTGTGTCTGTATAAATGGATAGGCACCATCAACCAATTTGGAGCCATCATCCACCATATCAAGTGTATCCTAGCAAAAATTCAAAGCTCTCATTTGATCTACTATAAACTCATCTAGTCACTTCTCCTAACTTCATATTCATATGTGTAGTCTTCCCAATAGTTCTCCAAGTGAAAAACATTGAAGTGTATGCTATTTTGAAGTACAAGTTATCCTTGACATAATTATCGCTACCATAAGATAAACTTGTTGTGAAAGGATGAAAATTTATCTTTGATAAGAGCTTATCAATATTATGTGCATCACTAGTAGATTTGTAGATATAGTTGCTTAGACTCATAAGAAAATGACATCCTAACTTTTTTTCATCACCACATTTCTTACTTACTCCTCTATTTTTTCTACATATCTCAAGGAAAATGAGATAATCACATCATATTAAGGAATCTTGTAAGGATTTACATCAAAACCACCTATTCTTAGGCATGAAAACCAATTATATTGAATGAAGAAGTTGCCAAATTGGGTGATTAATTATGTTGCTTTAGGAGAGATTCTAAGTCCCAATTTCCCTTACATCACTCTTACATTCAACATGCTAAAGGAATCATTAACTCTCTTATATTCCTTGTTTCCAAATTCCATCTAGAGTTGTGGATAGAAATCATAGATTTAGGTGGAATTATCATATACACTTGAGTTTTCAATCAAAGCCATACATTCATACTTGTAGTCGCATAGAAAAGGTACATGAAGACATGCATAAGTATTGATTGGTCTAGAAGTTCACCAATTGATCACGTAAATGATCACTATCATTTTCCCCAATAAAAAAAGTGGGAGGCACACCCAATTGTGATGATAAACTGATGTTAGAAATCTAAAACAAATGAATAACCCAAAGAACATTTTAAGAGATCTTCTAAGCTACAAAAGTTGTAAATACATAAACAAAAGAAAACTAATGATTATAGGAGATAGGGAAATGTCAAGATGGTGGAATTGAATTATGAGCTCAAAGAAGAAACTATGTAAAATATTGATAGAATTGTCATAGAAGATGCAAAATACAAGCTAGGTAGTGAGTTTATATAGACAAGGGAGAGGGGTGGAGGTGGAAAAACTAACCAATAGGGGGAGACCACCAAATGGTCTAAACATAGTAAATGTAACTCCATTGTAGGATGGTGACACCTCAAATGACCCACTCACCTAATTAAACTCACTTTATTTAACCTAAGCAAGCTTAATACAAGTGTAGGGAAAACCTAGGAAATAGGGAAAATAAATAACACACTAGGAAAATAGAACCTATACTAACACCCCTCCCCCTTAAGTGTAGATTAGGTGGGTGAAAAGATGGGTCTCAACAAATCAAGCCTGCTAAGGTACCCATGTACAAAGAATCCCCACCTAAAGACAAGAAGTCCCCCTAAACAAAGAAATAGAAGCCACCCGACAAATAGAGAAGAGAGAAGGACTAAGAAGACCCTCCCAAAGTGGAAACCTACCACACCCCCAACAAAGCTCACAAATGAAGGAAATTTTCTTAGTAAAGGGTTTGGTGAAGATATCCATGATCTTCTCTAATGTCAGATAGTACCTAAGATCAATGATTTTCTCATGAATCAACTCTTAAATTTAGTGCATGTGGATCTCAATGTGTTTGGTCCACTGGCGATGGACCAAATTGTGAGAGATCTATATCACACTCTGGTTGTCACAAAAGATGGCTATAGTCTTTCGGAATGGAATACAAAACTCAATGAGAATGTTCTATTTCCAAAGAACCTTAGTAGTAGCATTAACTTCTCCTCAATACTCAACCTTTCTAGATGAAAGTGAAATTGTAGACTACTTCTTACTTGACCAAGAAATTAGACCATAACCAAGTGAGAAGCAATACCCTAGGTAGACTTGTGATCCTAATAATTTCCTTCCTAATCAAATCTATATGGCCCATCAAGTAAATATCCACACCCACTACATAGTTAATCTCATAATTGTGAGTGACATGTACATAGTGAAGAATCCACTTAGCTGCTTTCTAGCATAGCTCATGTGGCTCCTACATGAACCTGGAGAATAGGTCCACATCATATGAAAGATTAAGTCTCATTTGAGTTAAGTATATGAGACTCCCAACTAGTTGTCGATACAAGGTAGCATCCGACAATGGTAAAGTGCAGTGAGCCTCAAGTTTGACACTAACAAAAATGGAGTGAGTACAGGCTTACAATTAGCCATGTGAAATCTAGAGAGCATATCAAGTGTGTACTTGGGATATGAAATGAATATAACAGATTAAGATTAAGGGTTCTCAATCCCCAAGAAATTGTATAGAAGTACAAAATTTGACATCATGAAACAATCATGAAGAGCAATTTTCACTACCTTGATGGTGGATGAGGAACTCCCTCTGAACGAGTCATCAACATAGAGAAGTAATGTGAGAGTATCATCCTACTATAGAATATAAATATTTGGATTAGAATGACACCAAGTGAACCCAACTAATAGAAGGAAGGAGTCCATCATGGATCACCAAGCCCAAGGGGCCTATTTGAGGCAATAGAGAGACTTCTAAAGATGACAAACAAGTGAATGATCCTATATGAACCCTTGTGGATTATCCATGTATATCTCCTCCCTAAGGTCATGGTTAAGAAAAGAACTCTTCACATCCATTTGATGAACTTCCTCTCAATGGGATACAACAATAGAAAGGATAAGTCAGATGGAGTTCATTTTGTCAACTGGCACAAAAGTCTTAGAGTAGTCAATCCTAAGAACCTAGGAGAATCCTTTAGCAACTAGGTGAGCCTTATGCTTATCAACCAACTTGTCTGCAACAAGTTTTGTTTGATATATCCACTTACATAATACAAGTTTACTTCCATTAGTAAGAGTGACTAGATCCCAAGTATGGTTCCTATTTAAGGAACTAAACTCTTCCCACATAGAAACATCTCACTCAATGAAACTAGAAGCTTCCCAAAAATACTATGGATTAGAAGCTTAAGAAATGAAGAGATGTGGATCTTACTAAAACTATGGCCTTATCCTTCTAGCATATGAAGGATTACCAACCCAATTACCTACTGACTCTAATGTTTGACAAGCCCAAAGAGGCCCTGTGGGAGAGTTTGGAGGAGAATCATCTCCCTTTGAATGATGACTAGGAGAGGAAGAAGATAAATCCTTATCATCATCACCACCATCTAAAGTTGAGAAAGAGGACTCCTCATAAATAGTGAGAGGATCAAGATCCTCAAAAAAAATATCATCATCCTGCAATGTCTCTAAAGTAATAGTAGATGGAGAAGAATTGGGAACATCCTCCTCAAAATGAGCACCCCTCTCGATGAATAGCTCATGAGTGGTGGGGTGGAGAATCCTACAGCCTTTAACACCTATTGTCATGAAGGATTGCACCCTGAACGCTAACCCTTTACAAGCTTGGCAATCCCATGCAACATGGGAACATTCTCAGACTGTGGGTTTGTCTGTTTTGAGAATAGACCTCTGGAAGAGTCGGCTCCCTTTAAATGCCCCTTTGGATCTGTAAACTGATGAGGAAAAGAGATAGAAGAATACTTTAATAAGCTAAAACTGAACTAAAAAATATATCCTAAAGGGGGTGATGCACCAATATTTTGACTCTAATCTGCAATATATGATTCATAATTACTCTTCAACACACCTATCCTTACAAATCAAATTGATCAATTTTACTATAAAAGTCTTTCACAAAAAAGCATGAAATAACTTGCATAACCTATAATAAAATTAAACTTTGTATACTTGCATCCAAAGAATGAGACAAAAAAATTAGAGGTTTTATGATAAAACATAGTAAATTCCTATCAAATCATTCAACATGAGACAAGACACCTAAATCTGAGTAGAAGAACATGTGATTGTATTGATAAATAGAAGGAATGCTCTGCAAACTAACAATGAACTACTGGAAAATAAATTGATGCTACTGTATAAACTATAAAAATAGCTAAGTTAGAAGACAATCTCTCTCTCTACAATGTGCAAACTTAGGGAAAAAGCAAGAATTAGAAAAAGCATGAGCTTTTTTCCCCTATAATACAAAATCTATCCCAAAAAGTGAAGGGGAAGTCAACTCCAGCTCAACTAGACTCCAAAATATGCATGAATGAGTCTGAAATAGCAACTCCAAGTTGTTGGGTGAGCGCAAGACAAAAGACTAAAATTAAGGCCCCATAATTGCCCCAAGATGAGCAAAAATAGCTCAGAACTACTCCTCCAAAGATAGTTGACCCAAAAGAAAGACAAAATTAGCCTAGTTTGACCCCAAGGCAAAAATAGAAAAAGATACTTATCTTGCATGAATCTGTACTTCAGTTCAACTCCTCTATTTTTGCATGATTAGAGGGTAAAAAATAACCTATTTTAACAATTATTAAATGCAATCAATGTGATTTACATTAATAAGTGTAATGCTTAATTCTCTCATATGTTATTACATAACAAGTATTAAGGCAATTTTTACATTATTACACTTAATAATTCTTAAATTACATTATTTTGGTCTTAAATTGGTGCAAAAATAAAAAAAGGGTTACATGATCTACAATAGCCCTTAAGGCCAAAATAAACCCTCTTCCAATCTCCATGCAAAATAAAACACCTATTTTGCCCTTAGTCACTATCAAAAGTCTCCAAAATGCTCAAATTTGCCTAAGTCATGCAATGAAGTCAAAAGGGCCCACATTGCCTTCTCAAATATTCAACCTTAGTCATAATCATTATGAAATTTGACCCTTCAGGTAAAAGGAACATTAGAAGCTACAAATCACATCATAACCCTCCTTATGACTCCCATGACCACCTTCAAACTTGCTAGGGTTTTATGTTTTGATAGTCTTGACCACGGGCAACTTTTTGCATATAATGATTTTCTTAAAAAGAAGTCAAAAGACTCTCCCTTAGCCACAAGATAGGGCTTCTTGGCATTGGACAAAGCATGATTGTAACCCTAACTTTCATCATTTTTCCTTTTCCCATTTGGCTCTATGTTGTGCCGCCAACATCAAGGGTTTGAAGGACTATTTCAAGTTTCTAGAGGGCTTTTCTCTACAAATACAAGGTAAGTGTTGTCATTTTCCCACTTCTTGTAAGTTATATCTCCATCTACTATGTACTTTTGTTTGCAAGAAAAAGGTGAAAGAATACTCTCTGTTTCAGTGTTTATGCTACAAACCTTTACCTATCTTTGCATTTTGTGACAAAATAGTGAAAGATAAACACTCTTTCTATTTGTTTTTCTTTATTTGCTTCATGGCTTCTATGTATATTCTCTATTACTAAGACAAAATGGAGAAAAAATTAGTGATTTTCCCTATCTCTGTTGTTGTTTCTTATGGTGAGAAAAGGTAAAAATGGACTCTTTGACTGATATTGGTAAATAGTAACATGCTGTAGCATTACTTTTGGCTATACTATACATGAGAAAAGGGGTAAAAAGCTTTTTTTATAAACTGTCATTTTAGTGAAAATGAGATACAAAACCTTCTATTTTCTATATGCTATTCTTTCTCTACTCTGGTTTTGGATGAAATGATAAAAGGGGGTTTCTTGAAACTGTGAAGATGTATTGTTTACCCAACTGTTGGATCTTAATGCCACACTGGTAATGAGCATTCTATATTTTTATCAAGGTTTACCTTGAGCCCCTATAAAGGATAGCATGATCATAAGTTTGAAATAATTTTATTCATGATCTCCCTTATCTCATTTAGCTATTCTGCTACTCTTCAGGAGGAAAGTTGTGACATGGATTAAAACAAAACATTTCCTTTTTCATGACTTCTCTACATAAGATGGAAAAAATTGCATTATTAGTGTTCCTGTAATGTTGTATTGCTGCTCATTTGACACTAGGGACCTTTTCCTTCATAATTGTCTATATTTCTTTCATTTGCTACCACTTCCTTGTGTAACTATGGTCTTTGGTGACTGTAAAACTCTGCTGCTCATACTTGATAGTTTATGACTATACTCCTTTGTTGTCTTGGTTTGTGACAAAAATGAAGGAAGAAAGAACCCTTCTGTTGTTCCATGTTGGCTGATTTTATGACTATATTTCTAACAAACCCTATCTAGGGTTTCTTTGTGAAAGATGATGGTAAAACCTTAGTTGAAACCTGCTCTATTTACTATTCTATTTCATGGCTTTTAGAAGGGTCTTCCTTCTTTGCAAATGATAACCTCTATTCTATATATGGCCCTTCAGAGGAAATTCATTTGATGAAATGTAACTCGTGCCATCATGACTATTAATTGTCTTTGCTCAAAGCTTGATTGCTCTCTTCTCATAGTCATTGATTTATTTTATTATTGTCCTTTTAACCCTATTGATATGCAATGAGGATGGGGTCTCCATGATCTATAGACTCTCTAGGACCATGCAGGCTTCAAAGTCACCTATTACACCTAAAAACAGAGATGTTGTCTCATGCATACTTTATTCCTGGCACTTGGATTAATGCTCTCATCTCACACTATTTTTGATAGTTCTAAGGACATGTTGATTGCACCTTATGTCCTGATTTGCCAGTCCTCATGCTTGCTATATGATTACAAAATTGCAGCACTTATTTGTTTGATTTGTTGTTCTTGATGATGGATGGCTGCTATCTCTTTGAATATCCTTTGATAGAGCTCAAATAATGATTTTACATTCAATAAATTGCATATGCATCTTCTCTATATGTTGGATCTACTATCATGAAAACTATTTGATAATCATTTGAAAACCTTTGTGACTGCATTCAAAGTTTAAAGACTGTTGTCATTTTGGTTCAACATTTTGTGACTGTCATGATATAGTCTTCTACTTGCTCTCTATCCTTTGACTGCTGCCATATGACTTCTATTTGGTTGATAAATATTTGGAACAAGTTGTCTCCCCATTGGAAACTTATAATTATGATATTTTTCTTTCATTGTAACTATTGCTCTCTAGCTATGACTGTCCTCTTCATATACCCTGAGATGTTACTTCATGGCTTCATGTTTTGCTCTTTAACTTTGATTACTCCTTTAGTCTTATTGACTACTACAGATGTTCACTGTCCTCTCTGATTAGCATGATTTATGACTATGATCACAATCTCTTATTCTTTTATCATGGTTTTCTTTTACCTTTGTTGTTATTGCTAACTGTACTCAGCTTAGCCTCATTTGTCATGCTTTTATGACTATTTGTAGGGACTTAAAAAATCTACACTCTTTAGTATTTTCTTCACAAGACCATGATGATTAAAGTGTCTTTCTTTTGTTCCTGATATCTCCAAAAGACTGCCACTATTTTCTTGAACTTAGTCATGTAGGACTGCTCCCTTTGCATTTTTAACTGTTGTCTTGTCCTTTCTGAATGCTTTGGGATAGTCATCCTCTATTTGTATTGATGAGACCCTATGACTGTCCTCTTAGACCTTCATAGACTTCTCCTCTTTACTCTCATGATGATCATCTATTGCTCCATAATTCTTAGTTTATTGGATTGTAACTGCTCTTACTATGACAACCAAGATGAGACATTATTCTAATGATAGTTGGATTACTCAGATGTTCATTGATCTCATTGTTTGCTATTTTCCACATCTTAACTACTGCTCTTCATGATGATTATCCTCTGAGATGACATTCTATATTTGCATATTTGGTTTCAAGGCACATAATTGTTGATCTTACATTGATGATTGATGACTGCTAGCAGACCTCTTCTAGTTTATAAAACTACTCTGATCTTGATCCTTGGGCATGTGCTCAGTCTATAGGAAATCTTCATTGTTCAAGTATCCTCTGACTGATTATTTTCTCTGTTAGATCTCAGACCTCCTGTTCCTCTTGTAACAAACTCTAGTAGCTATAGTCATAGACTATCCTTTGGCTATTGGATAAGTTGTTCTTCATGCCTAATGACTATTGTCCACTCATGACATAATGATTGATTTTCATAGCCCTATACCTGCATAGTGAACAAACCTAGTTAGATGAAAATATGTAGGCTGATAGCCTCTCCTTTATTGTTTGATCTGACATTTCTCTTTTCTGCTTCCTCTCATGATTTGATAACTGCATCTAATGTCTATTTATCTTCTTCATTTGTTGATTAGATGTAGAATAACAAGTATATTTTGAATTATTGCATATAGAAGTAGAGATGAAACCCCAAGCTCAAACATCATGTTTACTTCCTCCTATAGGTTTACTTGGAGCTCTCACCAGGACAACTGTAGATGCTGATGCAGAAAATAGGATTCATAATTCACTCAGGCAATGACGGGTCCCATCTTTCTTTATATGCTCTTTCCTTTAGTTTAGAAGTACTTGTTCTTGTGCATTGAATCACATACAGTTACTCCCACGGCTTCTGTGGGACCATATAAACAATTCTCTTTTGGATATAATTAGTTATTTCATGCAATATGACTTGTGCATAATTTCTATTTCTTGTAAATCAATCACATAACATAACTGAACATTATTGCATGTGATAAATGTTTATAATCATGAAAAACTTGACAAAGTCATATGTACCTTTATGAACTACATCAAACTGTAATGAATGAACTGTAATGAACACAACTGAAACATGATATGCAATGACTAGGTTAGCCTTAACTTCACCTTTTAGACCTAGGATACCTCCTGCCCTGCTAGTATCTTGTCACCTTATCTGGCTCATGTAGTAGCTCTAATTGAGATGATACATGATCTTGGTACTATGATCTCTGCAAGGGTCCTCTATCGGGATAGTAGGCCTTCTAGGCTAGCCTGTGAACCTAAATTTCCTTCTCCCTTCCTTTTGAATTGTCCACTTCTCCAAAGCATCAACATAAACTGTTGTTACAGCCTAACCAAATTGGCTTCAAAGCACAATTTGGTAACAACACCACCTGGGTACCCATAAAATATGCAAGGCTTTCTATGTGGATACATAGACTTTCCTTTCTCTACTATAATGTGGGCCCATGTAGGAGAACCAAACACTCAAATGTGTTTTACTATGGGTTTCTAACTGGTCCAAGATTGAAAAGGACTTACCCCTTTATATCTCGGTAAGGAACTTAGTTTTGGATGTATCACACAGTTGATGGCCTCCACTCAATATTAAGGTGTCATTTTCTGAGAGTTACTCATATAGTTGGCCATCTCTTTAAAGGGGTTGTTATTTCATTCTATGACACCTTTCTATTGTGGATTGTAGGGGATTTTGTGCTAAATATCAATGCCCTCTACAATATAAAACTGATCAAACATTTGGTTGACATATTCCCCCCATTATCTATACATAGAATTTTGATGGCCTTCAAAAATTGTTTATTTGTAAAAGCTTTAATGTCCTAAAAAGACTCAAAGACCTAAGACTTCTGTTTGATAAAATAAACCCATGTGTATCTGAAAAGATCATTAATGAATGTAAAAACATATCAAGCCCTACTGAAAGAAGGATGTGGGAATGGTCCATCCAAGTTACTATGTACTAACTCTAGAAGTTGTGTGGCCCTCCATGCTTTGTCTTTTATCATATTTTTCCTCAAAATGCTTACCAAGAATGCACCCTTGGTAAACTCCATCAGAAAACCAAATAGAAGGAAACCCTAAAACCATGTCATGTTGACTGAGTTGCTGCAAGTAATTGTAGTTCAAGTGGCCAAACCATTGATGCCACAAACAACTCATCTCATTTGATTGAGTGATAAAAGTAAGTGAAGGAGAATTAGGAACAAATTGTGAAAAGTGATACAATATAGACTGATGATTAGTCTTCTCCATATTAATTTTGTAGATGCATTATGCAACTCATTGATTACCACTATGTCTAGAATGAACTCAACCTGCTTGCTAGTCCTAGTGTGAGTGATTTGATAAATAGATAGGATATTAGTTGACAAAGATGAAACATAGAGAAAATCATGAAATCTTCCTTCATCCACATAAATAGACCCTCTCCTATGCACCTTAATAGGACCATCATCACCCATTACTATAAATGGCATAGCACATGGCTTCAAAGGGGAAAAACCATCTTGTGATGAAGCCATGTCGTGCAAAGCACCCAAGTTAATGATCCAGGTATTCGGTTGTAAAGCAACAACAACTACGAACTTACCCTTTCTTTTTACTTTACTTTTTTTATGTTCTTTAAAGATTCCTAAGATGAACTCTATTTGATAAAGTTAGGTAACTTAATATTATTCTTTTCAAGAAGCTTGTAAGGTGATTAATTATTTTCTTTAAACACTTGTGTTCATCATGACCAAGTTTCTTATATTAGGCACACTTTACCTTATCCTTCTTGGGCTCTTCACCTTTGGAAGAAGAGGCCTGAGTAGCTACATTAGAGACAACCTCTTTCTGATCTTGCTTCTTTTCTAACCGGTTCTTTTTTTTCTTATTTTGTTTACCAGACCCTTTCTAATCTTTAGTGCCCTAATTTGCAGCCAAGGCATGAGATTTAGAGGGCTTAATCGTGCGCATTTGAACCAATTTATCTTTCTCCTTTAAGAGTTGATTTGAAAAATAATCAAGAGAATGCATTTTATATGTAGTTCATAAGGCACTTTTGGTTGTTCAAAAATTAAATAGTTAGGACCAAGTTTGGAAAGAATGCTTAGAATCAATTGAATGTCATTCTTCTTTATCCCAGACTGCTTCAACTATAATCTAATGGCCTTAAATTTTATGAAGAAATATTGAATTGTATCAAAATTACATGGATTCAACCCTATGAGCTCATTCTCCAACTAGTAACCCCTTAAATCATCTTGTGCACCAATGATTCCTTCCAAGATTGCCCAGAGTTCATTTGGAGTTAATGTAGATTCAACATGAAAAATAAGCTCAAGAGATACATGCATGCACAAAGTACCATATGCCTCATCATATTTGTTAAACCATTTTAGTTTTTTTGGAATTACTGTTAGTTCAATTTCAAGACCCAGAGTTACTCGATTTAACCCTTTCTTCTTAAGATAGTCATTTTGGACTTCCACTCATAGTAGTTATAAGGTACTAGTATTGGTACTATTTTTTGATCTAGTTTAATATAGAAAAATAGATTGTTATTGTTGGTGTGTGTAAAAAAGATAGTAGAATACTCAAAAAGAGCACACAGAACACCCCCCTTTTCACTCCATTAAAGAACCCCCAAGAAAATATTATTTGGCACTTTATATTAAGTGTGTTTACAATTACCACCAGTAAGAAACACCAACTAGTTTTGATATCAATGCTTTACAAAATTATCAACAAATGAGTGTATGTTGAAAGTATAATAATGGAATAAAACCAAGTTAGATCAAATAGCACCACTACGAATTACTCAAAAAATCATGCACTTTTAAAAATACAAGCACCTCAATCCAAAGTCGTATGCAAAAGTTATGAGTCTTCAAAGTTCCTAAAACGTGAACTATGCAATGTCACCTATGAGAATCTATAATTTTTGAAAATATCGTGTACCAAAATAAAAAAAATTATTTACACCAGCATATAGAGCATGAAAAATTAGCTTAAGTAAAAAATATTTCTCAGAAAAAGGAGCCAATATGACCCAAAACAGGGCTCGAGAAGTTTGCCTTAAAATCTGAGCCTGCCAACAAAGAGGGATTTGAGTTTGCAAAAATCAACCTCCACCAAATTTAATGGAACTGCTGCTAGAATAGGGTTTCCACCAACTTTAGAGCTCACCAGTCAGTTTGGAACCATGACTACTTTTTTAAGACCTCTAGAAGCCAAATTTAGTTATAGATAAATATGGTGGGACCACTAGATCTATCACCAAAAATGGTGGAGGTGCCAAATATAGAAGTTTTCTAAAAATAGAGTGTCCACCAAATTTAGGAAAAATGCCAAAAATAGTGGAAATCCTCTAAATATAGGTAGACTGGCATAAAGGTTGAAATGTCAGGCATAGAGGTCAAGGCACATAGTGAAAAGTTGGCACAAAGGCCAAGATACAGGCATTGTTCAAGGCTTAAAAATGTTAAGCCAAAGTATAAATAGGCCTTAGAAAGGCCAAATTATTGTTTAAATAGGCCTTAAAGGCTGAAATAGGGGAGGGGGCCTAAGCCACTCCCATGCCCACCTTTAAAGGGACTGTAAACCCTTAAATGGGCCACAACCAATATAAAGGGGGCTTGATCCCTTAAATGGGGTTGAAACCCTCTATTAATAATGCTTAAAAGTGCTTCATTTTTTTTTTTGTAATTTTTTTCAATTTTTTTACAAATTTGAGTCTCAAAAAATGTTGAGGCCAAATGGCCCTTAGACAAATTTTTTTGATGTAAATGCTCTTGGCACTAAAATTGGGCAAATTATATATTAAAATTTATTTATTCAACCTTCTAGACTCAATGATAGGGTCCTTTTTGGCCATAAATGCTCTATTTGAAAGCTAATCACCAGACCTGAGCTTTAAACTCTCATTTGTAACTATGTCAAACAATCTCCAAATTGGATGAAACTAAAGCCAATATTGACTTTCTCGAGCATCCTAGACATGTTGGGATACTAAAAATCACTACCAATATAACTAGAATAGCTTCAATAACACATATGTCAAAAAACACATATGCAAATTGAAGAGGTTATCGAATCTTCATAAATCCTTTCTAATTCTCCAGATTCTAAAAAATGGAAGAGAAGATCATATAAGATTTTACAAGATCTCACAAAAAATAAGCTCAAACTCTCAATTAGGAATCTTAGAACTTAAAATTTTCAAAACAAAATCTCTAATACCATGTTAGAAATCTAAGATAGATGAATAACCCAAGAATGTTTTAAGAGAGATTCTAAGATACAAAAGTTGTAAATGCATAAACAAAAGAAAACCAGTGATTCCTAGAGATATGCAAATGTCAAGATGATAGAATTGCATCACGAGCTCAAATAAAAAGATACAAAAGATTGGCAAAGTTTCCATACAAGATGCAAAATACAATCTAGGTTGTGAGTTTATATAGACTAGGGAGAGGGTTGGAGGTGGTAAAACTGACCAATAGAGAGAGACCACAAAATGGTTTAAACATAGTAAATGTAACTCCCTCATAGGATGGTGACACCTCAAATGACCCACTCACCTAATTAAACTCACTTTATTTAACCTAAGAAAGCTTAATAAAAGTGTAGGAAAAACCTAGGAATAGGAAAAATAAATAACCCACTAGGAAAATAAAACCTATACTAACAATTGACACATTTAGTATTCAAAGGTGATAGTGTCTTTTCTCCCCACTATCCTATGCAATAGGGTGATTATGTTAGAAACATCCTCTTGAAAATGGACCCTCTGCAGATGCTTTGGAATTTGGGACTTCCCGTTCTTTGGAACTTTCAACTAATGCTTGGCAATCCTAGTAAGACATGTGATGAACTAATGCTTGTAAACTAAAAATTCAACCAAAACTACACAATTTTTTTCTTTAGATGTAAAAAAAATTATAAGACATTCGTAATATTGCATTTAATCATTCCCTTGCATAATGCCTATAAGAAAGGATGAAAACATCAAACACTATTCTAATCATGAATCCAATTCATTTCTCAAGTCAAACAATTTCAATGATCATAACCAAATTCATTCAATGTGCAAGTTATACATAAGTACATAAAATCATACACTAAATTTCTTTACAACTATTCCCAAAGTCATATTATATTTATAATTGGAAATAGAAGACAAATGATTCATTTTTAATACAAACTTGTTTTTATGAGATATCCATTATAATGAAATTTTAGTACATTTCACAAATACATGTCAATACTACTACAAGATTTTCAATTACACACAATATACAAATCATAATTTCAATGTCTCATTATGTACAAATGTGCCTTTGAGTTCAAGCTTGTGGTGTACTATCCTATTTCATGGAGGGAGAGCATCATTTGGGTGCTTTACCTCCATCCAAAGACCGGCAATCCCCTACACACCTTCCTATTGGAAGTGGCCCTACCCTTTGTGAGGGTGGCAAATAAAGGGATCTGCAAAGTGTACCATGCCAACCAATATCTAAGTGTAAAGTACTAAATCTATCACATGAAATCTTCCATACAACCCTAGATACCCTCTAGCTAAGTATGACAGCTAATTGACATGAAAGCCTATCAGATACTATGTACCGAGAATGTTCACAAAAAATGCATTATTTTGGCCAAAGCATTCAAATATATAATTGCATTCTAATGTTGATACATGTGGGTCGTCTATCCACACACTACTATTGTCAAAACTAAATATTTCTTAATATTTAATTCATGCAATTAATTGTAATTAAGAAATATTATTATCACATTGTTATCGGGAGATGGCGCTCGGGTCTGCATTCCTGGAGGCCGAGCTAGGGCATCCGAGCCCTAGCTCGTGATCGTGTATTCTATGGTTTCTGTGCTGACTGGGTGGGCATTTTAGTGCCTTCAGGGGGGTTGTGTCTTCGTGTCCGTGGTGTGTGAGGTTTCCTTGGGTCCATGGATAAAGGTGGGCTATTTTCTGAGTATTTTCGCTAGTTCAGGGGTATCCTTGGTGCCCTTTGTGGAGTGTTGGTTCCTGGCGCTTTTGTGGTGGAGCACACTGGTTTTTGGAGGGGCTTGGGTGCCGTTGAGGGCTGCGGCAGAGTGCACGAGGAGCTTAGAGCCCAGGCTTGCAGTGAAGGGGTCTCTCTCATCTCCTGGCGCAAGTACGGGTGTGGGCTGGCTCGGGAGGTGGATTCCCGTGCTGCGATCAAGAGGGTGTGGTGGTGTGAGGTCATCCCACTCTCTTCCTTTTGTCAGTTGTTCATACTCATCTAGGGTTTGATGGCCCTCTTGAAGGGTGAGGCTTTAGGGGCTACTCTTGATTTGGATTTCCATGCAGTGATAGGCTCGAAGTCGCCGGTTCATGGCATACAAACCTTCGACAATAATCTTTTCGCTTAGGATTCAGGGTTTGGTGGAGTGGGTGTGCCTAAAGGTGCACGAATCCCGAAGGTTAATGGCTGTCTCGAGAGATGCAAGGAGAGACCAAAGATGGTCATTCCGCTTGAAATGATCGTGGAAGACATTGAATATTATTCAAAGCACTCCTTGTACTGCAAATTTTTGGGAATGAGGGCTTCGATTCAGTTTTTAGAGTCTTGGGCCCAGAGAACTTGGGCACTGGAGGGTGAAATGGACATTATGCTGCTTGCAAATAGTTATTTTATGGTCACTTTTAACTGCTTGGCAGATCGCCATAAAGTCTTTGCCGGAGGCCCTTATTTTCATAACCAGGTGGGGTTGTTTATCAAGCCATGGCATGCTGGCTTTATCCCCTCAGAGGAGATGCCAAATAGTGTGTCGGTGTGGGTCTGTTTACCTAGGTTTCCGGTGGAATGTTATCGGGAGGATACCTTGCAGTTACTTGCTTCGCTGCTGGGAAAGCCAGTTAGTTCTTCAAGGTCAACCTTAGGGAAAAAGGTAATGACTTTTGCCTGCATTTGTATTGAAATTGATCTTAGCAAGCCCTTGCCCGATGCTGTGGAAATGTGTGCGGGATCGTTCTCTTGGGTGTAGCAATTGGACTATGAAACTCTTCCTTTCCGTTGCTGTCTTTGTCACGCTTACGGTCATCTACAGAAAAGTTGCCCTAAATTTAAGCCCATGGACGCCTAGCCTTCACATCCTTCTAACAAACCCCCTGGGGCTGATAAGGGAAAGGGCCTGGTCCCTAGAGCGGGGGTTGATACTGAAGGTTTTGTTTTGGTCAAGGCCCGTGCCAGGAATAGGGGTCTAAAGCGGACCTTAAAGGCGAGGTAGGATGAGGATTCGTTTAACTAGTTTGAGGTTCTAGATGATCTCCATCAGCAGGAACTGAACCCAGGGCTGATGAGTTTTGAGCAAGGGGTTGAGGAGTCAGCTCAGGAGATCACTACTTCTGGTGTGTCTGTAGAACCACCGACTGTGGAGGCTTTGCATATGGATATGGATCAGCAGATGGAGGTTTCAGTGGTGCCGGAGCCTTCTGTGGAAGCCCCAAAAGTGGATGGGGACTCTTCTCTCTCCAGGAGGACCTTGGGATCAGTTGCAACTAGGAATAGTAAGCCTTCTCCTCATCTGGGCCTTATGCAACGGGACCTTAAGAAGGGTGGGGTGGAGAAATCTGTTAAACCTGGTAGAAAGAAGGATCTGGAAAAGATCAAATTGATGGGTGAGACTTTGGTGGAGTCAGGGTCAGTAAAGACTTTGGATTCTCACTTTTCAAGCCCTTTGAAATGATTGTGTTATCATGGAATGTAAGGGGCTTGAACAATAGCCCTAGACAAAAAGTTGTTCACGATTTGGTTAAGAATCAGGATCCTGATGTTCTTTTTTTGTAGGAAACCAAGTTTAATGTCGAGTCTATGCTCCGTTTGGCACCAAAGTTGTGGAGGAATGGGGATTGCCAATGTATTGGGGCTCATGGATCTTTAGGGGGTTTAGCTTGCTTTTGGAACCTGCGTAAGACCTGTCCTCTCTGGTGGTTGTCTTCTAAGTTTGCTATGACTATGATTGCTTCCAGTTTTGAGATGGGGGAAGTTTTACTCCTCTCTAATATATATGCTCCTACTGACTTGCATGGTAAACAAGCTCTATGGGCCCACATCAGTTATGTCCGTAGTATGGCCCCTCTCCATCCTTGGATTTTGGCTGGAGATTTTAACGCTATTTTAGAGTTGGCTGAAAAGTAGGGTGGTACGGCAAGACTAGATCCCTCTGTGCTACTTTTGAGAAATTACATTGATGTTTTAAATTTAGTTGATATCAAGCCTTGTAATGGTTAGTATATGTGGAACAATCGCAGGGTTGGGGATAATTGTATTGCTTAGAGGTTGGATAGTTTTCTGGTTTCCGGCTCCTGAGTTGGTGGTATGTGGTCTTTGTGTTCTAAAATCTTGGACTAGAGGGGATCCGATCACTGGCCTGTCAAGTTTACTAGTGTGTCAAATCATGTGGCCCGTTCTCCTTCCTTCAGATTTCAACTCATGTGGTTGTGGGACCAGTCACTGTTTGAGTGTGTAGCTAATTGGTGGAGGTGGGGCAGACCTGCCTATGGTACTCTGATGTATACCTTTGCTAAATTGCTGTAGTATGTGAAATATAAGCTCAAGCGGTGGAATCATCAATGCTTTGGGAATATTTTTCATGCTAAGGCAGCTGCTCAAGTCAAGGTGGATGGTATCACGAGGCTGATAAGGGAGGATGGGTTGACTGAATATTTACTTCATGACGAAGCTCAGGCTCTGAAAACTCTAGAGAAGTGTGAGCTTCAGGAGGAACTATTTTGGAAGCAAAAGGCCCGGATTGATTGGCTCCAGGAAGGGGACAAAAATGCCACCTTTTTCTTCAACTCAGTAAAAGCCAGGAGGCAAGGAAATTCTATTTCGGTTATGGTTAATAATAGAGGTGAGTGACTTTCTTCCTATCCTGAAATGTTGACAGAGGCAGTTCAGTACTTCTCCTCTCTCTTTAGGGAAGCTGCGCATGGGGGATCACCTGAAGAAGCCCAGGTTCTTTCCTGTATTCCCCCTCTGGTGACTAGAGAAATGAATGAGTTTTTTATGAAGGATATCACTCTCGAGGAGCTTGAGGAGACTGTTTTCTAGATGAAGAAAGGGAAAGCCCCTAGTCCTGATGGTTTCCCTGTTGAGTTTTACCAGGAATTCTGGGACATTATCAAGATGGACCTCTTAGCGGTCGTCCAAGAATCTCAACAGAATAAGCAAATGCTTAGGGCTTCTAATGCGACCTTTCTCACTCTCATTCCCAAGTGTGACGGGGCTGATAGGCTAAGTCATTTCCGCCCCATCTCTCTTTGCAATGTTATTTATAAAATTATTTCTAAGATTATTGCGGACAGGTTAAAAAGGGGGCTAAAAGAGCTGATTTTAGAGGAGCAAAGTGGCTTTGTGGAGGGTAGGCAAATTTTGGATGGTATCGTTATTGCTACTGAGTCCATTCACTCCATGGCCTGCTCCAAAGATAAGGTAATGTTTATTAAGTTGGATATGGCTAAGGCCTATGATAGGGTCAGATGGTCCTTCCTCTGGAGGATTCTCAATGCCTTTGGTTTTGGGGAAGACTGGACTCAGTGGGTTATGAGTTACATTACTTTAGTGTCCTTCTCGGTGCTTATTAATGGAAAACACACAGAATTATTTGGTGCTTCTAGAGGGCTCTGTCAGGGAGACCCCTTGTCTCCATATTTGTTTCTTCTCCTTGCTGAGGGTTTGGGGAGGCTGATTAGAAGAAACCTGGAGGATGGTTTTATTCAGGGTTGGTGGTGGGGAGGTGATTTGCCTCCGCAGTCTCACCTGCAATTTGTGGATGATACAACTCTGATGGGCTTGGCTACAATGAGAGAAGCTGTTAATTTGCGTAGGGTGTTGGATGTTTACCTAACTGCCTTGGGTCAAATGATAAATTCAGACAAGTCTTCAATCTTCTTCTTCAATACTCCAGGCCCCATCCAGTAGAGAATTGCTCAGACTCTGCATTTTCAGATTGGGACTCTCCCCTTGGTTTACCTAGGGATTTCTGTCTCGGTTGGCCGTTTACCCAGGGACTCTTGGCAGAATATTCTGGATAAATTTCAGGTGAAAGTTAATCACTAGACTCATCAGTGGTTATATTTTGCCAGTCATGTTCAGTTAATTAAGTCGGTTGTGCAGGCTTTACCCATTTACAGATGTATGCTCCAGATTGCCCCAATGGGTTTTGTTAAGGAGTTAGATACGGTCGCTAGACAATTCTTATGGGATGGTAATCTGGCGTCTTCCAAATGGAGTTTGGTTAGATGGGAGGTAGTTTGTAGCCCTAAACAACTTGGGGGTCTCGGGTTACGACAGTCAGACTTGACTAGAGTTGCTCTAGCTGCGAAGTTGTACTGGCGTTGGTGCACTGAACAACATAAGCCCTAGGCAAGGATTCTGGCTCAAAAGTACCTTCCAAGGATCCCTCAGTGTGACATTCCTCACTACCCCCTCATGGGGAAAGGCTCGGTGATCTAGAGTACTCTCAAAAAAGGAGCTGCTCTTATTAAGGAAGGATTATTCTGGATCTATAAACAGGGGTCCAAGGCTCTTTTTTGGACCGATTCCTCGGATGGTTACCCCCCATTATCTCTCATTCTCCTAACTTGTTGCCTCTTTGCCAGAAATTTCTTGAGGTTGGTTGGTCTCAGGTGAGTGACTTTAAATCCTTTACTTCCTGCGGGCAACTGGAGATGGCTAGTTAGAAGGCTCCTAAGGCTTGGCCAGTTGTTGGTTCGCAGGAGGAACGTGCTGAGCTACTCAGTATCCTCTCTAGTCGACGGTGTAGTTCCCTCCTGGAAGATGATGTGCTGGCTTGGTCTCCCAATCCTAAGGGAGTCTATACTGTTGCCTCTGGATATCAGGTTTTACTGTCTCATAGAATGGATGGGGAGGAAGTTTAGTGGTGGAGGAAGGTTTGGAACAAGTTCTCCTGGCCCAAGTGCAACTGCTTTGTTTGGATGCTGGCTTGGAATAGATGTCTGACCTGGGACAATTTCTAGAAGCGTGGCTTCTAGGGCCCTTCTGTTTGTGTCATGTGCAGGGCAGCGGAGGAGGACTCTGCTCACCTATTTTTCTGCTGTCATTTTGCTACTCAGATTTGGTATTTATGGTGGGATGTCTGGCAGCACCCCTGTTTTCATGCTTCCTCCCTAGTTGATTATTGGAATGGTGTGGGTAAAACCCCTTCTATGGCTTCCTTCTTGTAGGACGTGTGGTTTGGGGGTCCCATCTTCATGTTGTGGCACCTTTGGCTGGAGAGGAATCGGTGGATTTTTCGTCGACAGAAGAAGATGGTGCAACAAGTTTGGCAGAAAATCTTGGGAATGATACAGGAGACGGTGGAGGCTAAGAGTGTGGTGAGTTTCCCTTTAGTTAAGCAGGATACTGAGGTGGTGGCATGCCTGGGGCTTCAGGGGCTGTCTGTGACTTCAGTTTGTGTCAGGCGAGGTCGGCAGGCTAATAGGAGAATTCATAGGATTGGTCAGTGGTAGCGTCCTCCTGATGGGATTCTTAAGATTAATACTGATGGTTCATCTAGGGGCAATCCTGGGCCTGGTGGTATTGGGGGGATTCCATGCCTGTAGAACTCATTCAGGCTAAGGATGGGATGAGAAGGCTGTGGTTGGCAAAATCAACTTCCTTGTCCTCATGAAATGAATGTTGGTTCCACATGTGTCACCCTATGGGGCCACATCTAGTAAGAGACTCTTAGGGTAACCATAGATGGGGGCCGGTGCCTAGCTAGAGACTGTCAGGGTAACCCATGGATGGGGGCTGACGTCTAGCTAGAGACTGTCAAGGTAACCCATGTTAGGACCATGCGATGACACTCATCTCTACTACATCCTACCACTTCCTAATGTGTGTTTTTACCTCTCATTGTGTGATTGCCTCTAGAAGTGATGTTTGAGTTACTTGTTGTGTTCTTTTTTACTTATGTTGTATTGAAGTCTTGTGTAGTCCTTCCACCTATTAGTCTACTGTCTTTCTTGATTGTTTTCTTAGTGGCACGTTATTGTTATCTCCTAACAAAAGGGGTGGATCTTAGGGTTCCACATGGTCAGGTGGTTGAGCTTTTATCTCCATTGGTTTCCCTTTCTATTGTTGGTGCGCGAGAAGGATGTACCTTGTATGGTAGATTTCAGATCTTCCTCTGGCTTGAGGAGACAGATACTTATGATCATGTTTCAGTCTTGTATATCAGTTGAATCATGTACTGTTATCTTGATATATGTACTCCAATGTAATCTAGATAGCAATATTGTAAACAATGTAATGATGTACTCTCTTGTAAAGGAACTTGTCTATGTACTCGTGATCCTATGTGCAAGATCCTAATGTTACTTATCTGATGATATAATATGGAATTGTATGTGTTTATTTATCTGATGCAATTAGACTTAGAATAAACTGTGTTTGTTAGTTAATTCATAATGTTGGTTAGATTTTATTTTAGTTCGTTGCTTATGCATCCGTAGAACCCTAGAGGATAAAGCTTAATTTAAATGTTTTGAATAAATATATGATTGTTGTATTTCTTTTGGTTAAAAATAATATTTTACCTTTTTGTAAGCTTAGTTGTGTTATCCTCTAGGTTCCTTGGCGGGGTGTTACAAGGGGAAGACGGAGGGCACCCCAAACAATTCAATTGTTTCAAAGAAGGAGAGGAGAAGGAATGTAGGAGGGGATTCTTCAAATTGAAAAGGGTAAAAGGGCAAACAAGGGATAAGGAATAATGCTAGGAGTTGTTTTGTGATAGATCAAGTTTTGGCAATGGCATGGTAGAATACCTAGGAGGTGGGGGAAGGTGGAGTAAATGTCATTCTGAGTAGAGAGGAGGTGTTAAAGGATATAGGTAATGCTAAAGAATTGATTTAGGAAAAAGGGAATGTTGGATCAAAACCAATAATAGGAGTACTAATAGGAAAGGATAGGGACAATGATAATAATACATGGGGAACAAAAGAGTATGATAACAAGAATGAATGAATTATTTCCACAAGGAGAAAAAAAATGTGGTAAAAGTAACATTCCTTTATATTGGGAGGCACTCACAACATGGGAAGAAAGACAGAGGTTTCAAAATCCAGGACAAAGGCCATAGAAGTAGGGAATGATACTCAGGCCTCAATGTGGTATTTTGTGATAACTAAAGGTGAACACCTCCCTGAAACCAAGAAGTTATGAAGATCATGAGTTAGAATATCTAGGGCCTTAATGGACTAGAGAAATGCCATTTGATTAAACAACTGATAGAAGTAGAGAGTTTAGACATTATTTTAATCCAAGAGAGTAAGCTAGAAGGGGAGCTATTCATCAAAATGATACCAAGGGTCTAGATAAATGGTGAAGGAGTTGTGGGAGATGTTATAGGCACATCAAGTGGATTGGCTACAATATAGAATAAAAGAACAATTTTAGGTATGTTATTTGAAGCTAAACATTTTTGTATCTCAGCTAGGTGTAAGAATGTTAGGAATAATGAACAAATGATTGTTTCAAATATCCATGGGCCAAAATTGGAATGAGATAGACAGGAGGTTTGGGATTACATCATGAATTTTAGGGAGATATATGAGAGGGGGAATTTGATTATCGAAGGAGATTTCAATGTTGTTTCGACTCCTAATGCAAAGACCGGGGGGGGGGGGTAGGATTCAAAATAACTTGGGATCTTTGGATTTTAGGATACTTGTGAAGATTTTTCACTCACAAACATCAAACTAAAGTTTGGTTGGTTCACATGGAATAATAAAAGAGTAGGAGAAGACAACTGTCATGTGTGAAAATGAGAAGAGGAGATAAATGATATTAAAGTGTATCAAATCAAACCATCCTTCAAGAATAACATTGAAGGACAAAATCAAGCCAAGTCACTACAAGATGGATGAGGACACAGCTGTTGATTTTGTGCTCAAGAATAATATGGAAAGAATATATTAGATTGAGAGATTTCTCAAACCCTAGGTTAGATAAACCTCAAACCCTAATTATAGTGCAATTGGGTACAAACTAACATAATGCTATATAAAGTCAGGCATGAAGATACTCATGAACGAAGTTGAGTTTCCAGAAATGAAACCCTAGAGGACTATGGGGCAGGCACCCAAGTCTAATAGGGTAGAATTTTTGGAGATTAGGAGTGGAGAGATGTATCAGACTGTATCCTTATCCTAAGTTTAGAGCCAAACCTATCGAGAGGACTATGAGGTGGGCACCCTAGTCTAGGAGGGAGGAATATTCATAAGATTCTTTTAGATCCTGAAACCTTATCCTTTAAACTACTTCTCTACAACTGTACTTTTCAAACTCCCATACATTCAACATGCACATACAAAGAAAGGGGTTTGGGGGTTGTGGTATTTAGGAGCTTGCCTCGGTCAATCCCTGAAAGGACATTCAAGTCTTCCAACACCATTGTTAGATAGAGTGTGTGCCCAAGGAGGGTAGAGGCTAAATCCAATGATGAAATGAAATGATTGAAACACAAATTGATGTGACCTTAGAGGTGAATCCCTTACGGAGATGAAGATCCTTCAAATCATGAGGAGATATATTGATGAAGCCAAATTTGTATCAAATAAACACAATTCTACTCTCAAACACAATGTAGGCTTTCAAAGCTCTTTGATCAATATCACAAGTTTGTGTTATCTATCTCTTACACAAATGAATACATAAACCTATTTAAATATGCTTTCCCACTAACATTCATAAATTAAATCTAGAGAGCCGACAAATGGAAACCTTTTGAAAAGGCCCAAGATGACATGCTTTAATTTCCATCCTAACAAATCAGGGTGGACTCGGGAGTGGGTGCCAAGGTCCCAAAGCTCTAATTTGGTCATTTTTAAGGATTAAAATGGGTCCCTTAGCCCCATTTGTCATGGGTTTCTGTGGAAATTTATCTGGGATGAGTATTTAACTTTCAAAGTGTTAATACAAGGACCTAGGAGCTAAAATAGGAGGTAAAAAGGCATAGGGAAACTTTTTACTACATAACATTTAGCCCCCACGTAATGCATGTATGATCTTATGATTCCATACATGCATTAAAGTACGTTCAAAGTGCATCAAACACATCAAACACGGCAAGCACATATAGCTAAGGCATACCCAACTCTTGGAGGACTATTTCTAGCCCCCAATCTTAGGTAAGCACTAGAAGACACATGAAAGTCAGGCAAGATGCAAGGAAGACAGTAAGAAGTACACAAGACATAGAGAATACAATGAAGCATGAAATACATGAAGAAGACATGAGAACAGTCACACAATACACAAAGTATACATTAATTTAACAACTAATCAAATCCTAAACTAGGGGGCAGAGGGAGCTCATCGCTATGCACCTTTAGAACACCAAAAACACACAAAACAAAACCTAAAATATGGAGAGAGATCATCTTTACGTGCCTTTAGACCACACCAGGGGGAAGACATGCCAAAAAAAACCCAAATGTGGAGGGAGCTCATCGTTAAATGCCTTTAGACCATACTCAGGGGAAGACACACAGAATGCACAAGTGCCACATAGTATGTCATCGGCATACTATATGTCTTATACATGGAAAACATTGGCAAATGGAAAGGAGCTTATTGTTGATTCCCACCATATAAAACACATTTCAAACACATCTGACAGTTGATCTATGCTACCACAACCTCCAAAAACACACTTAAGTGTGAATGACCCAAGATCCAACCCCACCTCTAAAGAGGACTTTGTATAAAAGGATGTGCACTAGCTCAAGAGATACACCATCCCACCTTTCACAGAAGGGCTTTGCATAAAATGATATGCACTAGCTCTAGAGATATGTCATCCCACCTCACAATGAGGGATATTTTCTTTAAAAGGATGTGCACTACCTCAAGAGATACACCATCGCACCTCGTTTGAGGGCTTTCAAACATGCTTTATCAGTGTAAAAATAATCAGGAAAATACCATTATATATGCCCCCACCTTAAGGTGGTTGATCCCACTTGCTGGTATCAAGAACAATAAGGTAGAGTGAAAACATACAATGGAACAAGAGCTTTCACCAAGGCCATGCCCCCAAAGGTGACATGTGCCATGATCGCCAAATGTTCCCAAAAACACATTGATATTATTTCCTAAGATAATCAACAAGATATAAGATTTGTTTAGAAAATCTTACTCTAAGCTAATAACCATATTAATTCATGAAAGCTATATGCATAAATAATATATTAGGTCACATAAAAAACCAAGGCTACACTTGCAGGTTTAGAACCAAGTATAGCTGTTGGGCTATACTGCAGGTATTTCAAAACTGAGTGTAACAACAAGGTGAGATGCGAAACCATCCATAGTGCATTGAAGAAGATTGAGAGTATTGCAAAGGTTTGTTACAACATAATACATCACACGGAGTGATTCTACTAGTCAAGCATATATATATATATATATATATATATATATATATATATATATATATATATATATATATATATATATATATATATATATATATATATATATCAAACCCATCTTCATATATGGACTAGGTCTATTTTTCTTTTTCTTGCTGAAGGGACACACGGTCTGTATTAGTATTTTTTGTTTTCATCATTTGTTGACTAGGTAGGAGTACTGAAGAATGGGAACAAGAAAAAAATGAGACAGGAGACAAGAGTGACTTAGGAACACCACGTAGGAGGATGCCCCACCAAAAAACTCTCCACAATGGTATGGCCCTGAGGCACAACACACAATAATAAAATAGAGGAGAGAAGAGTAGAAGAATGGAGAAACAAATAGAAGAATGGTTAAAATAGAGGTGGTCTCCTTGTATCCTTGACCTTACAAGAGTATCAAGGTTTATCCAAAGAGACCTAAACAACACTTATCACGACATAGGGGAACACAACACATAAGAGTAGACCACATAAGTGAGCAAAGAGATGCTACAACAAAGGTGGCTTAGAAATACATACCTGTTTACACAACCAAACTTGAGGTTGTCATCGAGAAAATCATCATCCTCCCTATTTTGAATGCAAGAGGAAATGGTTACATAAGGTACAATTGACTGACTTAAATCATTGTTCTTTTCATCATCAAGCTTTAGTTCCTCATTGTTTGATTCAATATTAGGTGGAATGTTCTCTTGTTGAGGTGTTGCTTGTCAGGCTAAGGCTTGTCTCTTCCTCCTTTCTCTTGCTTACCTATTCCTTTTTGTCTTATTGGTGATGTTTGCAAAAGGATTTTCATGATTTTTCATAGTCTTCGACATCTCAAAGGAGGAAGCTTGTGCTAAATTAACCTTTTGTGATGAAATGCATCGTTCTTTATGGGTATCTCTTGATCCTTGTAAGGATGATGAAGGAAGAACCTCAACAAAGACTCCCTTACCTCACGGTCTAGGGGGTTCTTTCAATTCAGGTTGTTCTTTAGTAATGCTTTGTTCAATAAGAGGTCCAACCAATTTTTTTTATTATCAAATTTGCTTTGTATCTTTTATATCCTAGGAAGAATTGATCTTGTCTTGGTTGAGGAGGCTCAATAGGTTGTGGCCAAAAGTAGTCTAGGTTGAAGTTTCCGTGAGTAACCATAGGCTTCCATCTAGTATGGTGGACAACATGCATGCTCCCTTGGTGAGGAAATTTTAGACATTTATGAATTGTGGAGGGGACCACTTTCATGGACTTGAGCCATGGATGGCCTAATTTCACCTAAAATAAGTCAGAGGTGGGAATGATATCAAATGATTGTTCAATAGATTTCTCAAATACTTTAATCAATAATATAATCTTCCCTATAGCCAGTACGAAATCTCCAGTATGTGTCTTAATCATCATATGTGTGGGCTCATAATATTCTTGTATCGAATCATGAGCATAGAGGAACTCTTCAGTAATTATGTTCGTCATACAGTTAGGAACAATAAGGACCCCTCTTTAGGATATTCACTTATATGTGTGGTGATTTAAAGAGGTCCCTCGATGTCTCCAATTGTTCTATCATGTGGTGTAAATGTTATTTTAGGTTTAGGAGTCTTCCTCTTCCTATAATCTCGAGGAGGGACCATTGCATTATTTTTGTGATGAGAAGCCATGCATGTGAGATAGTTTCACACCAGAGAACTTGTTTGAGTAAATCATGTTTTTAAAGAGAAAAACACATGAATTTCATGACAAAAAAAGTAAGTATGATGGAAATAGTGCTACACAAGAAGGGAAGGTGAATGGTTTAAAATTTTGCTTAAAGAACTTTGAAGAAAGTGTATAAAACTCTTTAGTGTTGAAATACATAATGTGTAATTGCAAAATTAGAAATTTCAATGCAACGATGCACAATGAAGCAACACTAAAACTCAAAATCAGATTTGAATGAGTATTTAAAGGAGCAAAAAAATCTAAAATAAGTTTTTGACCACTAACCCTAGTTTTTGGAATTACTAGGTTATATGAAAAATGCAACTTTTTAAGCAAAACCCTAGCAAATGGAACTTTCAAATGCAAGATTTGATATGAATTAATGATGAATTACTGTAATAAGTATAAGATATGATGCAAATGTCATAAAATTGAATCTTTTTATCATATGCAAATTTAAATCATGCAAAACTATGTCTATATGCAAGCCTAGAATACTTATTTTTTTAAAAAAATTTCAAATGTATGTAAAAGTTTTCAATTCAAGATGGTAAATATGATATGAATGAATGTAAAGATTGATTACAACACTCAGAAAGATGCAAAATACTTGCTATTCTAGGTTTACCAAAATGTTATGTGTGAAAATGAGAAGAGGGGATAAATGATGTTAAAGTGTATCAAATCAAACCCTCCTTTCACAATAACATTCATGAACAAGACCAAGCCAAGTCACTACAAGATAGATGAGGACTCAACTATTGATTTTGTGCTCAAGAATGATATGGAAAGAATAGATTAGATTGAGAGATTTGTCAAACCCTAGGTTAGATAAGCCTCAAACCCTAATTATTGTGCAATCATGTACAAATAGAAAGAATGATACAGAAAGTCAAACAGGAAGATACTTAGGGATGATCATAAACATACTAGAAGTTGAGTTTCTACAAATAAACTCTCGAGGACTATGAGGTGGGCATCCAAGTCTAATAGGGTAGAGTTTTTAGAGATTTGGAGCAGAGAGATGTATCAGTTTGTATCTTGGATCTGATTCTAGAGCCAATCCTGTTAGGAGGACTATGGAGTAGGCATTGTAGTCTAGAAGGGAGGATTATTCACAATATTCTTTCAAATCCCAAAACCTTATCCTTCAAATTGCTTCTTTGCACCTGTACTTTTCCAACTCCTACACTTGCAACCTGCACATACAAAGAAAGGGGTTTGGGGGTTGTGGTGTTTAGGAGCTTGCCTCGACCAAGCCCCGAAAGGACACTTAAGTCATCAAACATCGTTGGTAGATTGAGTGCATGGCCAAGGAGGGTAGAGATGAAATCCAATGATGAAATGAAATGATTAAAACATAAATTGATGTCACCTTAGAGGTGAAGCCCTCACGGAGATGAAGATCCTTCAAATCATGAGATAGATTGATGACACCAAATCAGCAACAAACAAACACAATATCAACACAATTTTGTTCTAAAACATAATGTACGATTTGAATTCTCTTTGCTCAAAATCACAAGTTTGTGTTATCTATCTCTAACACAAATGAATACATAAACATATTTCAATATGTTTTCCCACTAATATTCGTAAATAAATTCATGAGAGTCGACAAAGGGAAACCTTTTGAGATGGCCCAAGCTAACATGCTTTAATTTCCATCCTGACAAATTAGAGTGGACTTGGGTACAAGTGCCCAAGTTGCAAGGCCCTAATTTGGTCATGTTTAAGGATTAAAATGGGCCCCTTAGCCCCATTTGTCATGGGTTTTGATGGAAATTACTCTAGGATTAGTATTTAACTCGTAAAGTGTTAACACAGGGACCTAGGAGCTAAACTAGGAGGTAAAATGGCATAGGGAAACTTTTTACTCCATAAAAACAATATTATGAGTAGAGTTGATAGGTTTTTGGTTAAGTCAGATTGGATTTTGAATTTGGATTGTTTCCACTCAGAAGTGTTATATTGCACGGAGAATCAGACCACTGGCCCATTTCATGACATTTGACAATTGCAAAAAAACCTAGAGGTATTCCTTTCAAGATGGAAGCATTTTGGTATGAACACCCAAAATTTGCACATGTCCTAGAAGATTGGTAGAACATAGAGTGTAAGGGATATAAGAGGTTCATTATGTTTAAAAAATTGAAGGAAATAAAAAGAAAAGAAAGAATATGGAATAAGAACTCAATAGAGGATCTATTTAAGAATAAGGAAAATGTGGAAATGGAGCTGTGGAGATTGGAAATAGACATTTCCTTAAATGGGATAACACTAGAAAAAATATAGAGGAAATTAGGCTGATTGAAGAACAAAACATGGTATTGTGGATGGAAGAATTTTTTTGGCAACAAAATTCTATAGTTAAATGGTTAAATGAAGGGGACAGTAACACCAATTTCTTTCACATTGCCACCAAGATTTAAAATAATAGGATTTTGAGAATTCAGATGCTAGTGGAGCTAGAACTAGAGGCTATGGATGCAATAAGGAATGAATGAAAGAGACTCTTCCAATCCTTGCTTGAAGCACCTCTCAAGATTGACTTGGAAGCCCATGAAGAAATGTTGAGTAATATCCCAAGCATAATTACAGAGGAGTAGAATGAAGAATTGCTTGCCCCCTTCTCCAAAGAGGACATAAGGAAGGTGGTATTATTGATGGGGGTGATGAAGGATCCAAGCCCTGATAGTTTCCAAATAGAGTTTTTTCAAAAATATTGGGATTTAGTGGGAGAGTATGTTTTGCTAGTAGTGGAGGAAACTAGGGAGCATTGATCTATTTTAAAACATTGGAACTCAATGTTTATTACTCTAGTTCTGAAGGTGAAGGAACCAAAATACTTTCATCAGTATAGCCCCATCGCTTTGTGTAATAGGGTATATAAGGTGGTTTCTAAGGCCATGTGGTGTCGAGACTTAAAGGATGTTTAAATAGTATAAATTTAGAAGAGCAGAGTGGATTTTTGAAAGATAGGTAGATTTTAGATGGAATTATGATTGCACATGAAGTAATACATCCAGTCCAAAATAGGAAGAATGAAAGGATGACTATTAAATTGGAGATGAATAAGGCATATGATAGGGTATCATGGGAATCTCTGTTAAGTATTATGAGGAAATTTGAGTTCAGTGAATTATGGTACAAATGGGTTCAAAGTTGTTTTTCATCCACCTCTCATGTTGTCCTAATTAATGGTGTACCAATGAAAGTTTTCAACACAAAAAGGGGATTACAACAAGGGGATCCATTATATCCTTTTTTGTTTTTTATTCTTGTAGAGGAATTAAGAAGTAGATTGAAAAAGGAGGTCAGAATAGGCAATCTGAGAGGATTACAGATCTCTAGAGGTATTAATAATGTAACACATCTTCAATTTGTAGATGATACATTATTGTTTGGAGAGGTGACAACTTGGGAGGCTCAATTAATTAAGACAGTTTTGGTTCAATATGAAGTCATGGTGGGACAAAAGATGAATGAGACAAAATCAAGGATATTCTTTTTGAAGGACCCTTATTTGGAGAGTTTAGAAATTCAGAGGATTTTGGGGTTTGCAATTGATAAGCTCCAAAGTAAATATTTAAGTATGCCTTTAGTGAATAGAAAGCTTTCAGAATTGGAATGGAGCAACGTACTAAGTTAGATTCAAGGAATGATTGCTTCATGGAAGGGATGTTAGCTATCTCTGGAGGGTATAATTACCCTCATTAAGGCTTTGATGGTAGTAATTTAGGTATATACTATGTCGGTGTTCCAAAATCCAAGCAAAATGGCTAAAAGTATTGAAGATTTGAAAAGGAGATTCTTTTGGAGAGGGAGTGAGGACAAATTCAAATACAGTCTTGTGAAGTGGGAGGAGATCTATAAGCCTATAAAGGAGGCAGGATTGGGCATTAGAAAAAGCAAAGAGAGGAATAAGGCCCTAGGAGCAAAGTTGGTATGGAGAATCTATGAGGAATAGGAGAAACTCTGGAGTAAGAACCTTCAAGCTAAATATCTTCAAAATAATATTCATAATTTATTCAAGCAGTAGTGCATTCTTCCCAAAAGGGTCTAGCGTTTGGAATTTTCTTAGATCATGTGGTGGGATCATAAGGCTAGATATGAAATGGAAATTGGGGATGGTAGGAAAATTAGGTTTTGGAGGGACTATTGGTTGGAGGATGGGGCCTTAAAGGACACTAGGAGATTCCTACCTCTAGTAACACACTTTGGGAATGTACAAGGGGAATAGGTCATGAATTATCTTGAAGGAAATCACTCGAATAGAAAATGAAAAGAACTCACTGCTCCTTTTGATGAATTAAAGGAACTATGTTTAGAAATTCAGGAGAAAATTATCAAATAGCCAATATATGATCGAACTAGGGAGAAAAAATTAGTTTGGGGATGATAAGGCAATGGTAAGGTTTTGGTGTGGGGCACCTTCCTCACATAATTCTATAAATTGGAAAAGTGAGATTGGGTGGACAAAAAAATGTGGAACAGACAATGTATCCCTAAGATCAACACCTTCTTTTGGATAGCTTGGAAGAGAAGGGTTTTAACCTGGGATATACTAAGATTTATGGGTAGGATTGGGCCATCAAAATGTGTGATGTGTGATACAGATAAAGATGATAATGATCACTTGTTCTTACAATCTGAATATGCCCAGAAAAATTGGATATATTTTCTTGAAATATGGGGCCTATCATGGGTCCTTCCAGAAAGCATACCTAGATTATTGGAAAGATGGGTATTAAAAGTGGTTAGTCCTAGACTATAGATAATATGGGATATGGATCTAGCCATAATAGTATGGAATATCTGGCTAGAGAGAAACAAGAGAATTGTCTTGGAATCAAAGAGATCTGAGGAAAGGGTTTGGGACTTGGTTGAAAGTTAGATTGGAGAGTTAGGGGAGACCCATAAGATAAACATTTGGGAAGTTAAAGACAATGAGAAATGTGCGGGAGGCTTGTCCAAGATTTGGATTGATTGATCAGAATCCAACCTAGAAACTAAAAATAAAATCAACCCAATTAGATGGAACAAACTGGAAGAGGGGTGGATGAAATTAAACTTCAATGGAGTAGTGAAGAACAATCCAGGTAAAGTAGGTGGAGGGGGAATTTTTAGAGACAATAATGGACAACTAGTAGGGTTGTATGCATTGGAGTATGGAATTGATTCCAATAATATGGCTAAGGCAAGATTGATGTTGTGGGGGAATGATGATCACTAGAGAGAAGGGTTGGAAGAAATTGTGGATAGAAGGAGATTCAAGCCTAGTAATAGGATCAATAAAGGGGGGAGAAATTCAAAACTAGATAATTGAGACAATTCTTGAGATTGGTAAGTGAGTGGCTAAGGAATTTGAGGAGGTCATATTCTCTCACATTAAAAGAGAAGGAAATTGGGTGGCATATTGGGCAACAAACTATGGGGTCCACTTGAAGAAGGACAATGTATGAATATCAAATGTTGGTGGGAAGAATTCCCATACAAGGTCATTAGAATAACTCAGGGTGATCTAAAGGAGTATCCACCTAATAAGGGGTAGTTCCATGATATGCAGAAAGGGGAGAGTGAATCACTAACAATGGAATGATGACTGAACGGAATGATGAAACAATAAATGACAATGTCATTGGTATGAAGACAGTAACGAGAAGTGATGGGTGTAAATTATGTGGAGTTAGGGATATCAAGGGAAGCATCTGGAGAAGGTGGTAAAATAATCTACTTTTTGCAAAGGTGTAGATTGGTGTGTGTTTAGAGAAGCCAGGACTAAGTGTTTATGTGGCATGGCTTAGGTGGTTGGAAAAATACATGTTGGTGGATGCATGTTTTTCACTAAAAGGGAGAAGAGGTAGGCATGGGTGGCAAGAGTATGGAAAAGGAAGAGAAGGGTGTCTAGTAAGGAGGTAGTTGAATATTTTATGATTTTCATGGAGAAGGAGGTTGAGAACTTGTGTCTGACATGTTGGATGGTGAGGATGTGGGGGTAGCGAAAGATATGGACAACTTCCAGAGATGGGGATGAGGGCTACCATAGAGTAATTCTTGTTAGATCCTAGATACACCAAAGGCCAGTGGAACACTTTTGATGATGCATAGGCATTTGCATGCTTAACATTAATTGTGACAAGGACTAGCTCATTTATGTTGCATGATGAATTTATGGAGGTGGACAATCAAATGGATACATTTCATGACTATTTTTTGGATCATCTCCATGGTATCAAGCACAAACATACTTGTTTGCAGAATCTTATTAAGGAATTACCAAAGGGTTTGAAGGTGGTTCTCCTAGTGACTACATTTCTGGATATCACTGACTGCTGCATAGTCTGGGTGGCAGAATTAGCTGAGGCATCACCAGAGGTGGAGGTGTGTCTGGTAGGCACTATCAATATGGATAAATGTAATGATAATGTGAATGCAGCAAGGCCTACGTGATTTTCCCTACCCCATGTCTATGAACTCTATGTTATGTGATACCATAGTAAAGACAATATAGAGGTTTCATGTTTTGGTAACTAGTAGTAGCTATGTGAACATGAATGGTGAATGTTATTTGGAATAGAAGAAGACTTGGTTATGCAGAGGTTGTCTATGGTATTTTCATGGTTCCTAGACCTAAACCAAGGTATATTTAACAAAAATATTAATATTTGTATCTTATAATTTTTCATACTTAAAATTTATATTTATTTTTTTATAAAATAAAATTGTAAGTTTTTCAATAATAAATATTGAATTATTGAATTATTTATGGAAAAACTTAATAAAACTATGGTCTGAGAATTATTTAGTTTGGAGTTGATAAGACTATGGAACAACTTAATAAAAGGTATTATTGGTCAAAGATGAGGACATAAGTCAAACAAATGGTTGAAGGATGTCAAGTTTGTCAATATGCCCAAAGAGGGAGTCAAAACATAGGTCTACATTAGTCATTACCCATATCAAAGAAATTGTGGGATGACATAAGCATGGATTTTGTGCTTAAGGATGCCAAGAGGTAAGGACTATCTTTTTGGTTGCTGATAGATTCACGAAGATGCATCATTTTATAGATTGAAAGAAGACTAATGATGCTACCCATGTTGTAAATTTATTCTTCACAGAGATTGTTAGGTTGCATGGCTCACCAAAAAGTATATCTTCATACCATGACACTAAGTAAATGTAGGATATTTTTGGAGGAAATTTTGGAATAAATTAGGTACTATTTAAAGTTTATCTCTACATATCATCCTCAAATCTATTGATCAACTAAAATTGTTAATCAGAGCTTAGGGATATTGTCAAGGTGCTTGGTTGGTGACAAGGCTAAGCAATGGGATTTGATACTACCACAAAATAAATTTGTATATAATAATTTCGTCAATAAAGTATAAGTAAGACTCCATTCAAAAAAAAATTACCTCAATAGTTTGATGTAAGTGTGCATCGTAACCTCCTTTTATGGTGTCATTTTCCTCCCCATTTTTCATGATTATGTTTGAAATTTAAATTTATTTTTACCATTTAAGTATGATGGTTGGTCTCTCTACTCCTTGACACATTTAATGAGAAGCAATATGGAAATGGTGGAAAGAGAGAGATGGGCAAGAATTTTGATTGGTTAATAGAGTCATTGATCATTTATGACAAGATTTTGAGTGCTCAAACCTTTTAGGCAGGATTTTGTGGAGGTTTCCAAAAACAAATATGGGATTCATTAAGAAAAGGAAAAAGAAAAATATATGAGAAGAGAAGGGGAAGCAATAGAACAGAACAAGAGAGTTACAACTAGGAAGAAGGTAACTATAGATAGAGAAGAGGAAATGTAGGGAAGATATAGATGCACAAGTTACAAGTTGAGTGAAAAGGGATATAATAGAGGAGATGTGTTTTGATATAGGTTTTCAAGCACAAGAAAATAGGGGAGAATTAATTTTCTACCTAGTGAAATGGAAATGTATGTACATGATTGTTAATCCTTAATCAATGAAATGAAATAATAACTCATTTTGAATATGCTCTTTTATGTGTGTGTGTGTGTCCATCCTTTCAATGGAGTAAATTTATGTGGATTTTCTTACTTCACAACTTAATCATCTTTTGTGTGTATCCTTGATTTGTTTGTGGCTAGTTTTGTGTTTCCATATGCATGTGTGTTTATTTATTTACCTACAACAAAGTATCCCACTTCCATCAGGAGTTTTGACTTTCTATCTTAGGATTTGGTTTGATTTTGGCACCACAAGCTATCGTAGTCCCATCATCCATGGTGGACTCTTAACTATGCATTAGAGTCCTGGCATGATAAAGGTGATCTTGGGAGAAACCTATGTTCATTGGAGCATATGATCTTCCTTTGAAAATATGTTAGATTATATTGTCATGATGCATTCCTAGATTCTATAGATGTGTAGTGAGAGCTTTGATGGTGGTCTATTTAGTTCTTTTCTATTTTGAGTTAATCATTTTCTTGGAGTTTCATGATTTTGTAGGTTGCATTTGAATTTGGCATGGATTGTTTGGTGGATGCTCATGGATACTAGGGAGACTTGGGTGAGGTTGGATATATCTTGTACTTATAGATGGGTAAAAGTACAAATTTGTGTCACACTTTGGGCCATCTAAATAATTTCGGCCGAGTACAATTCGGCTGAGTCAAATTGGGCCAAGTTACATTTGACCGAATCCACATGTCGCTTGTTTGGCACTGACGTGGCCCAAAAATTTTATAAAGTTTCAGTCGAGTGCTTTTCGGTCGAGTAGGTTTCGGCCGAATCCATGAATATTAAAAGAAAAAAAAAAATAGTGGGCGCGGGTATTTTGTCTATTCAGAAATTTAAAAAATAAAAAAGCACTCAGATAGTTTCGGCCAAAACCCATTCTACTGAAACCCATTCTATCGAATCTATCTAGGTGGCATCCTACTTGGCAGCCAAGTCACCATATTTTCAAATTTTCTAAAACTTCCAACTTCTGCTAAATATTTCTACAATCAAAATTATTTAAAAAAAAAAAACCCTTTTGTATAGCTTGCAATGCTAAATCTGAAAATATATATATATTATTGTATTTTGAGTAATTTTAGGATATAAATATTTGAAAATAATGCAAGTAGGTTGTTCAAGTTCAAAAAGAGGCTGATTTGAAATTTTAAAAAATATAGAAAACATGATAAAAAAAATTAGAAAATATATGATGCCCTAGAGGAGAGAATCCTCTTCAAAAGGGTATAATTTGTTTTCTGAAAATGAAAAAAAAATTAAACAATAGTTGACGTCAACAAAAAACTATCAAATTCAGGTAAGTTTGAATTTAAAACATTATTACAAGAAAAATATAGATCAAAAATTTGATTTTTTTTTTCCATGCCCTAGATATTGAAGTCACGTATTTGGAAAAAAAAATATCAGGAGAAAATGCATTTTTTTTCTATTTGTTTCTTGATGTCAACTGAACGTCACTTTTTCTTCAAATTTTTAGCATTACAAAATCTGCTCTTAAATTGATAAAAAGAAAATATCAAAACAATTTTTAAAAAATCTAAAAAATTACAAGAACAAGGTTCAACAAGATATCTACATTTTCTTAGTTTACATCATTTTGAAATTCAAAACATAAAGACCACTTTTATATGGTCGAAGTTGAGATTTTTTTTTATGTTGGCCAATTCCTTTATTAAGTGTGACATAGGTTTGTGCTTTTACCCAGATATGTATTGCAATGATTACTCATTATGATATTTTAGGAAAAATACCAAGGAGGCGAAACTTAGAGACAGACATGAATCCATCATGGACCTAATGAGTGTTGCAAGGTGTGACCCTTGGTCTCCTTGTTCAGTGCTATGCTGCGGTGGTTTGTGACAAGGGCTTAACCGCCTCATGTGCTTGTTAAGTCAAGTGGTTGTATTGGGCATTAAAAGGTCAATCTTTTGGTGCAACGGTAGCTAACAATTGGTATCAGAGCCAAGTTCACGGGTTTAAACCCCGCGCTTGTGTTGGGGGGATTATTGCAAGGTGTGACCCTTGGTGTCCTTGTTCAGCACTGCGCTGCAGTGGTTTGTGACAAGGGCTTAACTACCTCCCATGCTTGTTAAGTCAAGTGGTTGTATCAGGAATTAAAAGGTCAATCTTTTGGTGCAACGGCAGCTAACAATGAGAAGGTTGCCCTTTATTGTAAGATTTTATTGAATGGTGTTGTATGTACAGGACAATCTTGTATCCCACTCTTGATCTACTCCGTAGGTGAATTATTTGAGATGTGTTGCATGCATGAGTGTTAGATGCATTATTTAATTTATATCTTGTATTCTCATTGTTATGTCAAAAAATGTCCCCTTGGGGGCTTTTCCCTCTGAAGGTTTAGCTCCCGGGTCCTTTAGAATGCATTTAGATCATCTTGCATGTTAATGATGACTTCCTGTGAAGAAATCCCTAAGTTTTATGAAGAATGGGATGTAGGGGATGTACTTATGATGAATCCTACCTGAAATAGGGGGGAGGACTTGGGCGACCATACCCTAGTCCTGCCCTATTTTGGGTTAGGACCTATTTTCATGTGTCAGTTATGTGACCATTATTAGGTCCTATACCAACGCCTCAAGATTGAATTATTAATTTTTCTTAGTAGAAAGTTGTTTAGTTGCATATATAAGCATGTTTAGGCATTCATTTGTAAACTAGAAAATGATTATGATCTTTTGGCATACTTATGATTTGAGAGATTTCAAAGTATTCATTATTACAGAGCAGTATAGTTTTGTTATTGTGTTTGTTATGCAGATTTGGCATCATCTCCTCATGATGTGAAGGATCTTCATGTTTATGTGAGATACACCATCGAGGTGACATTCATTTATGTTTTCAATCATTTATCAATTGGTTTTTGCCTCTATCCCACAGAGATATGCACTCTTTATCTGACAACAATGTTTGGAAGACTTGAATGTCTCTCCAAGGGTTCACTGAGGCAAGCCTTTAAACATAACAACCCCTAGCCCACTTTTTTGTGATTGTAGGTTACAGGTTTGAGAAGTGAAAGAAGTAAAGTTGTAGGGAGACATTACAGACTGTTGGAAGTGTATAAAAAAGAAGAAAATTAGGGCTTGGACTAGGGTGCCCACTGATTAGTCCTCTAAATTCTGATGTGGTGAATCTTTGTGACAATAGAATTGTGTTGCAGACATCCTTTAGAGATCCTGACAAAAATAGGTACACTAGACTAGGGTGCCTACTCGTTAGTCCCCAAATTTTCCACACACCAAACTTTGAACTCTGGTATGTATTTTATTGTCATTTGATATCTATGTGTGCAATCATTTTCTGTAATTTGTCCGTTTGTTTACGATTTTATAAAATTAGGGCTTTGAGCATAATCGGGCTTAATTGACCAACAAATTCACACAATTCCAATCTTCCCCTCTATTCCAAGTGATAGGAGATCTGTAGTAGAGTTCTCTACTTGGTTGAATGTCCTTGAATGTTGTGGTGAAAGGATGATTTAACATAAACCCTTGAAATAAACCAAGATGCCATCTTCCTCTTTTCACCACTAAACATTTTGGTGAACCCATGTTTTAATGAATTTTGCACCTTTATGAGTGTTGTGCTTTATATTTACATTCATTTAATACATTCTTTTCATTTTCATCTTATTGCATTTGAAAAAAATACAAAAAATTGAAAAATTGGAAAATTTTGAAAAATTAGCATTTTTAGCTTGCATTTTCAAATAATTTGAATTAGTTTGCATTTAATTTCATTTAGTTTATGTTATTATCATCAGATATAATTTAAATTACAGAAATTCATCATTCATCATTCATTTACTTAGCATTTTCATGATTTATTTGTTAAAAATTGCTTGAAATTATGCATTTTTCATATAACCTAGTTTTTGCATTAGCTAGGGTTTGTGGTTAAAATCTTGTTTCAGATTTTACTAATATTTTAAACAATCATTTATGACTTATTTATAATTTTAGTGTTGCATCATAGTGGCTTTCTTGCAAAATTTCATGTTTAGGGTTTGAAAACCTTGCATTTTCACTAGATTTGGACTTATCGTCTCTCTACAATTGCATCATAGGCATGTTGTGAAGGATTTTTATTCACTAATTGGGTATTATAAGGGTTATAATCTTCTATCCCTCCTCAAATTCATCACAACACCCTTTCTATTGGGCCATTGCATTAAAAATTGGTGAAACATTGCATGTTTTTAGTGCATTTTCACTAGGTTTTCACTTGTCATCATTATAGGATTCCAATAAAGGTGTGTTGTGAAGGATATTATTGGTTTATTGGACTTATATTAGACATATTATTTTCTTCCCTCATCAATTTCCTTAAACACCTCTTCTTTCACTCATTTGCATTGAAAAAAGTTGAAAAAATCAAGCATTTTAGGTCATTTTCACATATAGTTTTGCACTTGTTTCTTGCATAACTTTTTAAAAGATTTTAAAATATTATTTTACATTGATTTGAAAACATATACACATGGCTTCTAATCGCAACAATAACACTAGGTTCTCTCCTAGGCCTTACATGAAAAGAAAGGTCCCTGAACTCAAAATTGTGTTTACACCGCATGATAGAACAATTGGAGAAACTGAAGGACCTCTTTATATCACTATGAAAATAATGGGAAATCCTGTGAATGGTACCCTTATTGATCCTAATTGCATGACCAATGTGGAAATAGAAGAATTCCTTTATTCACATGGTTTGATACAACACTTCTATGACCCTTTAGACATGATTAAGACACATAAGGGAACCTTTATAAACACTTCTAGGAAGATATCTTTATTGGTTACTATATTTGACAAATCCATAGAATGTAATTATTTGATTTTGTTCCCATATTTGACATTTTTTGCATAAAATTATGACAACCATGGTTAAAAGCTATGAAAGTTGTCCCTTCAACAATTCATAACTGTGTAAAATTTCCTTTGAATGGACAATTGCATACTATCCCTCACAATAGATATAAACATTTGGTTACAAGACAACACTTTAGCCTTCATTACTTTTGGGAATGATCTGAATTGGAAGTGGAGCCACAGCTAGACTTTAACTTCTTGAGTTATAGAAACTACAAAACACAATTATTATATCGAATGGTCGGTCCTTCTATTCAAGAAGCAATAAGAGACGAACAAACCGCATTTGAAGAGAATCCTAGACCAAAATGAAAAGGGCCATATACTGAGGTTCCTCCCTTGCCATTCTTACAAGGATCGGGTGGTAGTCATCGAGCGCAAAATATTCCATTGAGAAAATGAAATTTGACCATGGTGCTTCCTCCTCTAAAACACAAAAACCTATGGAAGAACAAGATAGTATTTTAAAAGAGATAAATAGTGAGACAAGAAGAAATAGACAAGCAAGAGAAAGGAGGAAGATAAGACAAGTGTTTACCCAATGAAACACATCTCAACAAGAAAACATCTAACCTAACATTGAATCAAACCAAGAAGACCTTAAGCATAAACAACTTGAAGACAAGAATAAAAGTTGGGCTATGGTACCTTATGTCCCACTTTCCTCTAACATTCAGGAGTGGGAAGATGATGATTTGATCTCTGAAAAACTTTAATTAGGTTGTCCCTACATTTAACTATTTCTAACCTTGGTGGTCACCTATGTCGTAGCATTATTCGCTCATTTATGCAACCTCCCCTCTCGTGTTGTTTTTCCCCCGTAATGTGTTATATGTTGTTTAGGCCTCCTAGGATGACCCTTGATTCTCTTGTAAGGTCAAGGATACTGGGAGACCACCTCTATTGTGACCTTCTTCTATTTGTATCATCATTCTTCTATATTGCTTCTCCTCTATTTTTATTATTGTGTGTTGTGTCTGAAGGACATAGCATTGCGGTTGGTGACTTCAGGGCACCCTCCTATGTGACTATCCCTAAGGCACTTGTTCTCCTCTCTTGATTTATTATGTACCTTCCTCTAGTGGTTCTATCTAGCTTCCAGATGATGAAAACCAAATGAATGATAAGGACCAAGTGTCCCTTCAGCAAGAAATAAAAAATGGACTTAGTCCATACATGACGATGGGGTTGACATATATTATCTGATACTTGGCTAGTAGAATCACTCCATGTGATATTTTGATGTTGTCTTATCACACTAACAAACTATAAAAATATAGCTGCTCCATGCACTTTATTTATCTTTGAATCTCACCTTGTTTACATTCGATTATGAGATCTTTGCAGTATAGCCCCACGATTATACTCAGTTTTTGAATTTGTAGTGTAACCTTATCTTTTTAATGTGGTTATTTGCATGTATTGATTTTGATCATGCGATGTGGTTATTGTCTTATGGAAAGATTTCTAACCTCTTCTCTTGTAGGAATGTGTTTGTGGGAACATTTGACGATCATAAAGTACATGTCACCTCTGGGGGCATGGGCTTTGGGAGAGCTTTTGTTCCCTTGCGTGTTTTCTTCCTACCTTAACGTGCTTGATATCGGTACATGATATCAACCACCTTAAGGAGGAGGTATATAAAGGTAATTTGTCTAATAATTTTGATACTAATGAAACATGTTTGTAAGCCCTCTGTGGAGGCTGGATGTTGTATCTCCACACAAGTACACATCTTTATTTCTATATTGCAATCATTAAGCCCTCTGCGGAGGTGGGATATCATGCATATCATTTTATTTTAAGCCCTTGTGCAGAAGGCGAGGATGGTGTATTTATCAAGGAGATTACACAATCTTGTCCATTTCAAAAAGTCCTTCGAGCAGGCAGGGAGAGGATCTAAGAATATCCTAACCCTTAAGCATGTCTTTGACGATTGTTGTGGTGAAGCCCAATCATCGATGTGTGCCTATAATGTTCCTGAGATGGTTGTAAACCTAGCAATAGGTTTCTTCCATCGCCTGTTTGTCGTCTTTTCTCGATGTCTTCCATGTGTGTGTATGGTGTGTTTGTTCCCAAGCATAGCCTAAAGACTGGTGGCGATGACTCCCTCCTGCACTCTGAGATTTGTATTGTGTGTCTGTTGCCTCATATGTAATCTAAAGACTGGTGGAAATGAGTCCCTCCTGCATTATGGGTTCTGTGTTTACTTTACTTGTACTTGCATTTGCATTCATATATATGAAAATGAAAAAATGAAATAATCACTACACTCACTATATTCACTATGTTTTACGTGTCTTCAATGTTGTCTTCTCCGTGTCTTGCATGATTGTTACTGTCTTCTCTGTGTTTTGTGTGCCTGTTACAATCTTCAATGTGCTTGGTGTGTCTTCTTCGTGCTTGGCGTGTTTGCTGTGTTTGTTAACCTTACTTTAATGCATTTATTGACCTTGCGTTTATACATACATTAAAGTGGGGGCTAAATGTTGTCAGAAAATTTCCCCTTGGGGGCTTTTCCCTCCTAATGTTTAGCTCCTAGGTACTTTAGAATGCATTTAGATCATCTTGCTTGTTAATAATGACTTCTGGTGAATAAACCCCTAAGTTTTATGACAAATGGGACCTAGGGGATGTAGTTATGATGAATCATGTCTGAAATAAGGGGGAGGACTTGGGCACTCGCACCCTAGTCCTGCCTTATTTTGGGTCAGGACCTATATTCATGTGTCAGTTATGTTACTGTTATTAGGTCCTATGATGACACCTCAAGTTTGAATTACAGATTTCTTGGCAAGAAGTTGTTTAGTTGCATATAAGCATGTTTAGGAATTCATTTGTAAACTAAAAGATTATTATGATCTTTTAGCATACTTATGATTTGAGAGCTTTCAAAGTATTCATTGTTGTAGAGTAGTATAGTTTTGTTATTGTGTTTCTTATGCAAATTTGGCTTCATCTTCTCATGATGTGAAGGATCTTCATGCTTATGTGAGCTACACCATCGAGGTGACATTCATTTGTGTTTTCAATCATATATCAATTGGTTTTTACCTCTATCCCATAGGGATACGCACTCTTTATTTGACAATGGTGTTTGGAAGACTTGAATGTCTCTCCAAGGCTTGACCAAGGCAAGCCTCTAAACACCACAACCCCCAACCCACTTTTCTATGATTGCAAGTTACAGGTTTTGGAAGCAAAAGAAGTGGAGTTGCATGGAGACATTACAGATTGTTGGAAGTGTAGAGTAAATAAGAAAATTAGGGCTTGGACTAGGGCACCCACTCATTAGTCCTCTGTATTCTAATGTGGTGAAATCTCTATGACAACAGAATTGTGTTACAAACATCCTTCAGAGATCCCGACAAAAATAGGTACACTGGACTAGGGTGCCCTCTCATTAGTCCCTGACTTTTACACACACCAAACTTCAAAATCTTGTATGTATTTTATTGTCATTTGATATCTCTGTGCGATCATTTTTTGTAATTTGTCCGTTTGTTTACAATTTTATGAAATTAGGGTTTTGAGCATAATCGGGCTTAATTGAACAACAAATTCACACAATTCCAATCTTTTCCTCTATTTCAAGTGATAGGAGATCTGTAGTAGAGTTCTCTACTGGATTGAATGTCCTTGAATGTTGTGGTGAAAGGAGGATTTAACGTAAACCCTTTAAATAAATCAATATCCTATCTTCCTCTTTTTCCTACTAAACACTCATATACATTATCCTTAAGATTTGTGAGTTTTGAAGAATTGTCAAGAAGTAGGTGCATGATATTATGGATTTATATTATTTTGAGGTATTGAACTAGTTCTGACTTGACTTGTTTGGAGAGGTACATGAAATAGTTTGTGGCATTGGGCATATTCCTCTTGTTGTGGTAATGATTGGTTTGTTTGATCTACCTTTGGTATGAGAGGTTTACAAATATTGCTTCTACGTTTTCATTTTGAGTTGAATGGTTAGATGTTGATATCCTTTTAGTTGGGAATGCTGGATGAGATCTTACTATACATAGTTTGGAACATGTTAAGTGTTGATACAGGAATATGGTTTGATTTGCATGTTCTCTCCTTCCTGGTAAATGGTCTTCTTCCTCAAGGACCTTACGTCTATGAATTTGAGGTTCGTATGGAGTCAAGTGTTACTATTTGTATATAATTATTTTCTGATCACAATTTTTTAGCTTCTTAATATCTTTATTCATTGGTTTGGAGGTCTTGGGAGAGTTATTCTAAGATTGGTAATGAGAGATGTTTTATGCATATCAGTGTATGTTTCCTTTACACTATGTGATAAAAACATTAGTGACATCCTCTATGTCAATGCTATATGTAGACTTGGTATACCTTGATATATTTTTAAATTTGACATTACTCATGTAGTGGGAGTTCCTTGATAAGTATGTCCTTCATTTATAGATTATTCTTTTTGTTTTCTTAGTTTACAGATTACTGATGTGATGATGATTTTGCATTTTTTATTGTTTTGGATCTATGAGTTGTACATTTTAATGGGATATATTTACACATCTATTGTATTGAAGAATTGGATACATGCACTATCAATATCCATAGATTAGTTCAATATTGATGCAAACTTAATTAGTTGTCATTTTTATGATCATGTGTGCATTGATATGTTGCATTGAGGTGAGAGGATGGATGATTAGAGTGGTGGATATATATGGACTTGATTTCAGTTTTGGGTTGATATGCTAATGGTATTGAGTTCTATCTATGTTGGTTTTGTTTACCTTGGTTTTGAGGTATCAGTATCTTGAATGAGCTAGCAACTTGATATGGTTGCTAATTTCATCTTGTATGAGTAATGTAGCTACCCAAAGATTTTTGATACCATTTGAATTCGATGCTTGTATTCATGTATAGATTCATGTAGGATCAATGATAGTTGGTATGTTTCACTTTGGCATTGTACTTATCCTATCATGGCTTGACATGATGGAGGATGATAGGAGTTCTTTTTCAAGATTGTTGTTATCATGGTTTCTATTATATGTATCTTTTCAGATCACAAGAGCATGTTGAGGAATCAAGTGGTACATGGTTGGCTAAGGGATGTTTTTCCCTTGTTGGTTTTCCTTTGATTGTACTTATAATGTATGATCTTAAGTGGGAGAACATTAGGAATAAAATGCCATCAACCTTGTAAATCCTATATATTTAGTTACTCCTAATATTATTTACAAATGTATTCATAAGAGATGAAGGTTTTTTTGACAATGGTAACTAATTTTTATTGGTATAGTAATTGTCTTTTTACTAATATGGTAATTAATTATTCATTGGGAGTGTTTTACTATTTACCAGAAAAAACATCATAAAGAGGTTGAATCTCTGCATGGTAATTCCATATTAAGACAACTTAATTTCATATTTGCATACAATTTTCATATTTTCATATTTTAGTAGACTAAGGTTTATATCTCACCAATTTGTATCATATCTTCAATGGAGCTTTGATGATTGACAATTGGATTAAATATTGATATTTTAACCAACCTAATGTGTACATTGTAGCTCATTATTTATGTGAGGTGGAGGCCACCATATTTCTCATACAAATATTCAAGTAAGCTACTAGAAAGGCTACATGTTCAAACTTAATTGACAATGGTGAAAAATGATGGAATGACATGCATATTCATCCATAAAATTTTATCTCTAGTTGATCTTCCATGATCCATGCATGTTTTCTAATATGTGTAACATTTAGTTGGCAGGGTGGTTCTATTTGAGGGTGTACTAGTTTTCATGGTTGAATAAATACTTTAATGGGCCATAATGTTAGAATGAATTAGGTGGTAGGTTCATGGGAAAATTAATGAGTTCCATGTGTTATAAGATGATAAAAGTGGTGGGGCCATTAGTTTATTCAACAACATGCCCACTTGTCTTCTTTCATGTTTATAGCAATGGTGAGGTTGACTATGTGCTTGGTCATTATTCAAAATGGTAGAACAAAAAATGGTATCCCTGATGTTTTCTTTCATCATTTTCCCTTGATAGTTAAAGGAAATGTTTCATAAAAAAATATGTGGGCACATTATAGTGCATAATGAATCCTTATTGGTTGTAGGGCCATTGCACAAGTATTTAAAGAGGTTTGATGTATGATATAAAATGATAAAGTGTTGTGTACTATGATGATTATAGAGATGGTGGCTTTGTGATCGATTAAATAGGGTCGTCATGTATGTTTCATGCCTTTTTAGTAATATTAAAAGGTGTGAAATTTCAAATTCTAGCTAGTTTATAGTAAAACAACTAAAGGATAAGAAGATCATATGCATATGTCTATTTTGTCTTAGTATTCAAAGAAAAGGTGGAACTTTAAATTAAATATAAAAGGGGTCACTTGAATTGTGCAATTTTTTCCTATTATTCAAATGATCAATGTGCACAAATTTTATGGGTATATTAGAAAGACAACAAATGGAGAAGTGTCATGTGGTTCTAGCTAACATATGTGCCAACATATTTTATTGGTCTTCTTTGCTTTCTTGGTGGAAGGTCTAATTATTCACTTGAGATTCTTGGTTATGTGAAGAAGTATTAATGTGCTCATTTCTTATTAGAACAATAAACTGAAAAAACAACTTTCATGCTACTTTACTCCAGTATTAATGCTTTAGTCATTAATCTAAGGGGGGATTATTTTGTTCCATTAATTAGGCAATAAAATTCAATATGTTTAATCGAGCACTCACACTCATGGTCTTATAAATCAAATATTTCCATAAAGAAAATGCTAAGCTTGACATAAAAAGGGTATGTTCCATCAAAGGAGAAGTATTGTTCAACTTCTTGTGTAGGTTGTTGGAAAATTTAAAAGTGCCCCTAGAATTGTTATGCGATTGGAGGAATTTACAATTTACTTGGTGACATGGTTGACACCTATATGAGTGAATCAAATCTTTTGAGCCATTTACTATATATAGATATGATGTTTGAGTATGATGGAGGAATAACAATTGTCTACGCCACATGCAATAGATAAGATAGAATCAAATATTTTAAGGATGTGTGACATTTTGACCATAAATTTAGCTCTAGGAACTGGAAAAATTAGGTGCTAAAGGAAAATTGCATACATGATTGAAGGGAAATCTTCCCATATTCTTGCATAGTGTCTTTACCCAAAGAATATTTCCTTATTTATATAATATAAAATCTAATTGTATGCGACATTCTAAAAAAAATTATTTCATGAAGCATGATGTCCTATAATACTTCAAACTATTTTATGTGTTATTATCTTAGGAGTTCTAGGGTAGCTATTTGATGTTATAAATACATGTTTTTCATTATGAGAATGGAGTTTTGTACATTTTTATATAGGTTTTTCCTAAGTGTTATCTAGGGTATTAAATGGGGTATTTCCTAGTTTCATAAGTTGGGGGATAGGATTATGTTGAGTCTTTAAAGTTGTAGTCTTGTAGAGACCTCTTTGTGATCTATATATCTCCATGTGTAACTAGGATTTTTTAAGGGATAATGTATTGCCTCTAGAGTTACATTTGCTAACTTCTTGTCATTATTTTTTACTTAATTTCTAGGGATGATGTATTTGCCCATTTAATGATTTGCAAGGAATTTATGTTAGTGTAAATTAAGCTCACTTAGGTATGACTATATTTAGTTGTGTATTCCTTGGTTGGGCACATGCTAAGATTAGGTGTTCTTGTGCTTTTATTAGCATGCCTATGTTTAGCTAGGTGTCTAGGCTAGCTTATCCTAAGTTAAGTAGTTACATGCCTATCTTTTGTGCCACTACTATTCTTAGGCTTGCTTTTCCTATTCAGGCATGTCTATTCTTAGAGATTAGATGCCTATATGTACTTTCTTATTGAGATAATTCATTCATCTCTTTTTCTTTGCACATTGCTTGTGTTTTGACAATGTTGAGTGTGTGATTATCTTATCACTCATGATTCGGTACTTGCATTATGCTAGTTGATCCTAATTTTGACACGGTATCAGAGTGGTGTTTGTGTAGATTGCAAGTTTGGTAACTTTTCATTGTTAAAATTTTGAGCATAGCATATCTTTTATGTGTTTGTGTTTTCTACCATGTTTCTACATGAGGGAATGATTTGATCAGAAAAGAAGGCCAATCTTTGGTTGTGTAAAAAGAGGGGGGCTCAATTGGTGTGTAGGGTATTAGTGCTGAGTAGAGGGAAGAGGAAGATCCCAAATAGGGTATTGAAAGCCCGATTGGTAGTTCTTCATAGGTCGTTGCAAGCTCGATTGAGAGGCCCTATCAAGGCATTTAAGGGGTGGTTAATAGGCCAATTTTAACTGAGAAAGGTGTGACCCATAGGGAAAATCAACCAAGGTATTTTAGAAGGCTAAAAGCCTAGTCCAAAGTTCAATTTACATTTCTCAAAGGTGTTTGCGAGGCAGCAGAGGTTCAATCTATAACGAAAAAATATTTTGAGGTTGATCTTTGTGCATATTTGTTTATAGAGAAGTCTTGCGACTTGTTACAGAGTTGTGCCTTGTTTTGCAAATTTTGTAGCCTGCATATCAACTCTTTCTTAGAAGGCATCTTTATTGGCATGTGGGAAAGGCATCTCTTTTATCACATGGGCATCTGGAATTACATCAAATATCTGACATAAAGGCATCTAAATCCCTGTGCAAAGTGTCTAAACTCTCATTTTTAAGTCTTGAATCTATTTTTGAAGTTTGGAAAGGTGTTGATTTCCATAGAAGGTGTAGCCAAATTGTGGATCAACCCTACAAAAACTTGCCCCTATTCTGCCCTATTTTAGGAGAGGTGATTTTTCCCTATTTTCACTTCTTTACAAGTTTAGAAAGTTGCTTGCAAGGCATCAATATTTGTACTCCATGTTTCTTTGTTTTTTTTATTTTTTTCAAAGGCATTTATTTTTTCTTTATGTAGTGCTAATATAGGCAAAATTTATAATTTCTTTTAATATCAACTCAATTTGAGTGCTGAAGTTAGAAGTATTGTTATTTTCAAGCCAAGTTTTAGGGTTCAATAACACACTATCATAAAGTGCTATTTTCTTGATCCACTTAGACTTTCCTATGCACTTGAAGTGTAAAGTGCTTTTTAATTCTCGAGGAGATTATTCACATTATTTTTTAATCAATAAACTAAGATAAAGTTCCAAATTGGGGGGGTAGGTTCATCATGGATTTCGGTATTTACTTCCACCCTTCTATTGTCAAACTAACCTTAGAGAACTATTTATCTAGGAAACAAGGGATAAAGAATCATTGTCTTGACCAAAATCAATTACCTTATCTCCTTGGATTCGTTCCTAAGCCAAGTGACTATAAACAAAAGAATATATGGTTTAACAAAAAAGACATGGTCTACAGACTAATACGTCATATTGTTTGCCAATATTTTACATCATATAGACCACATTGGGTGCCATTTCATTTCTTGGACCATCATCTGACAACTATATGGATATCTTGATTTTTCATCTAAAAGTGATGTTTCTGTGGATAACTAGGCTCTTGTGGATGATATCGAGACTTCTATTTCCCCTTCATGTGTGGACACAACCTCATGGGATGATCAATCTATTTGGTTGACATACATTGATACCCCATCTACAGTGAAGGATACTCCTACAGTACCTACTACTACTTCAAAGTTTAGCGTTGCTTCTCTGAGAGGTTCCAATGATTCTCTATAGTAGGGTCATTTATGTATTTAGGATTCACTTCAATGGGACACACTTCTGCTAGACATCCCTTGGTTATTTGTAAAGTCTCACATATTAGATCTGATGACACCTTAGAGGATCTCATCTTCTTATTTGATGACAATATATACACCTGCTATTGCTTTGTAGCCACATGGCATGCATTGACATTCCACTTTCATACATCATTTTTTTGGATCTTGCTCTTCATGAGTCTTCACATGATTTTGAGAGGTCACTTGTTTTAGTTATGCCTAGGAATCCTGATTTATTTGTGACTCATTTCGACATCAGTAGGACGACATTTGAGTAGTATTATGAGATAGGGTACTTCATGATGCTTACCACCGCACCTTGTTTCTTTGAGCATTCACCATTAGAGTTATTTCTTTCTAAGGGGAGGAACATCATTTGCCACAAATGGATCATTTTCAGCATTCATACATGGGCATCTTGTTTTGGCATAGGAGCTACTTCATTGTGGGGGTTACATAGTCTCTTTCTCTCTTCCTTGAGAGGTTCTTTTCTACATCATCTCAGTTAGCATGACATGGATTCCAATTTCAGGCTCAGTGCGGGCTCTTCATTTCTTTTCTCTCTTTTGGAGGGAGATTTTTTTCCAATAGGGTTTCCTTCCTTTCTTCACTTTATGAGAGATTGTATTGCATTCCATTGTAGTTGGGTACCTGATCATCCCTAGTTACCAGGACCCACTTCATTTTCTCACATAAGCTTTGCTTAAGGGGGGTGTTAGTGTAAATTAAGCTCACTTTGGTATAACTATATTTAGCTGTGCATTCCTTAATTGGGAACATAATAAGATTAGGTTTTCTTGTTCTTTTATTAGCATGTCTATGTTTAGCTAGGTGTCTAGGCTAGCTTATCCTAAGTTAAGTACTTACATGCCTATCTTTTGGGCCACTACTATTCTTAGGCTTCTTTTCCTATTTAGGAATGTCTATTCTTAGAGACTAGATGCCTATATGTACTTGCTTATTGAGCTAATTCATTCATCTCTTTAGCTTTGCATATTGCTTGTGTTTTGATAGTGTTGAGTGTGCGATTGTCCTCTCACTTGTGAAGTGGTACTTGCATTCTATGAGTTGATCCTAATTTCGACAATTTAATTCTAATTGAATTCTTAGGATCAAAAAAATATTCAATGCAAATATGTGGTAAGCTCAAGTAGTAGAATATCAACATCATATACATATAAAAATATTGATAATGGGAGAAAAAAATTAAATCCTAAACTTCTACAACATATTCATCAAGAAGTGCATACAAGTATATATTGAAAACCAATATTGTTAGATGTTGTTCTATGTAATGCACCTACTTTTAGATGTTATTATATAGTACAATCTTACATAACACCAATTAAACATCTACTATTTACATGGAATTTCAATCTAATTTCAATCTATTTTAATGTACAAGAACAAAAACAATTTGAAAATACAAGCTCTTATCAATCTTATTTCATAAGGACTATATGAATCTCACCTAGATGCCAAATTTATCTATAGCCTCAAACCTCAAGATGCAAGCTACTATGTTGCAGTTGTTTATAAATAAGAGGTCTTATTGCTTTTGGGGTATATGAAGGAGGAAGCATTCAAGAAGACCAAGGTTAAATCCTTGATCATGACATAAGAAATACTACCAAACCAACATTTTTACAATCTTGTGAGAAAAACTATTGTATGACATTAGTAAAAAAAATGTTAAAAAAGGTGTAAACAATTTTTCTTTCATATCATAAATAATGCTATGTTCTTTTATAAAACAACATATACTAAAGTGGATCTCACCACCAAGAGGTTGGGTGAAGATGAATTTTGATGGTGCATTCAAGGGGAATCCATGTGTGTATGGTGTAGGCTATTTGGTATGGGATCATAAGGATGATATTCTTAGTAAGGCAGCAAAAAGACTCCCTGAGGGCACCAACAACGAACCAGAGATACAGACCCTAATATTGGGCATTAATCTATGATGTTCCCTCAAGGTTAAGAAGATAGAAATAGAAGGGGATTCTTTAGTAGTTATCAATGCCTTAAGAAAAGGGGGATTATCTAATTGGAAACTAAATGGTCACCTATTGGAGGCTCTAAATTTGGTATAAAGATTTGATAACATAATTTTCAATCACATGCTAAGGGAAGGCAATAGAGAAGCCGACGAGTTGGCTAACTTTACAATTAGTTCAGAGCATGTATTTCAGTGCGAAGTAATGGGTAATGAAGGCACCAACTCTTGAGACTAACAACAGTCTCTTCCTTGTGATAGAATGATGGTAGCGAAGCATGTGGCAAGGGCTTTATGGAAGCTACCTAGGTATTGGCATTTGCATTTGTTTTTGTGGGTTTTCGAGAATTTAGATAGCTAGTGCTTGATATAAAATGGACACCCCAATTAGGCTTACATGCTAGAAACGGTAGATGTCCTTCTTGGGGTGCATAACTAAGAGGAGGATGAAGCAAGTGTTTAAACCAAAGAGTGGTATTGTGCTATTTTCAATAGAGTGGGTGCTGAGAGAAAGATTTATGGTGGCATAACACAAGTATAGAGTGAATTCCAACCTTGCATCGATGTTCCTTGTAGTCCTTTTGGATGCAGATCAAGACAAGGCTACCATTAAAGCCCTAAGAGGCCTTTGTCGAGAAGGAATTATGTGGCAGATGGTTAGAGGTAATGAGTGTGGCTAGACCAGGTGTGGGCGTTCCCAAGGCAGATGACTTTCATAGAATCAATGCGATTGGTGATGCAGTGTCATGGCTACCAGTCGTGGATGAGGTCGGAGCCAAACATATTGTTGGGAGAAGGAAGCGAGTAGCGAGGGGGATCTAATTCCTGAAAAAAATTGCAAGTCTTGATGCTAAGGATAGCTGGATGCTGGAAGTACTGAAGGCATACTATGTAGAGGATGACAATGCGTAGTGGAGTTTGGCTGTAGGTTTTTTGTTACTGCATATTTAGGTGTTTCTATATCTTTTTCTATTAGATACGGGTATAGAATGATAGATAGGGCATAATGCTGTAGGGCTTTTGTCATTCCCCTACTATAAGCTATTTGGGTTTTATATATAATGTTCAAAACTTTGTTAAAGATTTTTTTTAATATTTTAATATAAAGGGAGCATGCCCCAAGCCTCCAATTTACCAAGAAAAAAAAAACATATACTAAACAAATAAACACGTGAAAATCCATTGCACAAAGTTTACTTGTACAAACCACAATTAAAATTTGCAATCAAATTATATACAAAATTTATTTCATTAAAAATTAGAAATTAAAATTACAAACACTTCTTCAATTTAATTAAAAAGATTTTATAAATATGTTGTATTACTACTAATTGACTAATATTAGATTATATTTGATAATATAATTCGTAATTAATTAATTGTTAATAAAAATATTATATTACTTGAACAAATAAAAATATAAATTTGGGATCTTTAATTTTTTTATGGACAGACACCTAAAAATGCAAGTACTAGTTTTAGATGAGTATGTCGACAAAATTTAACTTAATGGAATAAATATTTAAAAATAATTTATAAATAAAATTATTTATAATGAATAATGACATTTTCAAAAGTCACATCGTTTTGCTTTCAATCAAAAGTTGCATACAAATAATATATAGAATATTTACCATCCTTTCCAAAACAAAAGTATTATCTAAAAATAGAGAGCAGGAGAACAGAAGAAATACGATTCTATTTAAATTCAAAAATGACGACGAGAGGAGATCTTGATAATAATGATAATAATCCTGATCTGGATTATGATGCAACAGAGGAGATTTTGCGAAGACTTCCTGTGCCGTCGTTGATAAAGGCAAAGAGCGTTTGCAAACCCTGGAACACAGCAATAGCGGCCAGCAATTTCAGTCTCAATGACGAGATTGACCATTTTGTGACGCAGCACAACGGCAATGAAATCGCCTTCTTCTGTGCCTCTCTCAATGAATGGTTTCGAATCCCTTTACCGTGGAATAAAAGCAACAAGCGCTATAAATTGCACCCTACCAAGCTTTACCCTAACTACCTCTGTGCTGCAGCGGCTGGGCTTTTTCTCTTTGTTGATTGGTATAATAACGCCGTGATATTTAATGTTGTAACTAAACAGCACAGGTTCATACCTTGTGATAACTGGTGGCTGGCCGTCGAACTGATTGTCTATGCCGGTCACTTTGAAATTATTACTATAACCCATAAATTCAGCTACACAGTTGAGCTCTACAATTCCACTACAGATAAGTGGAAGACTATCGCTGTCATGACCAATTTTCTCCATGACGGACACCCTTGGAAGAGCACGCTGCACAATGGCATGGCGTACTTTACGAACAACTTTGGCCATCATCTCGGTTGTTACGACTTTGCCCGCCGAGAGTTTCAGATTAAGGAGATCGAAGGAGGGCTGCCTCCACAGATAGATTCTCATGACCTTAAAAACAATCGGAAGGCCTCTCTGCCTGCCTTAGTGGCGTGTAATGGGAAGCTGCTCTTGGTGGGTAGGTTAAAGAAGGAGGCCGGGGAAGACTCCATTTGGGGCCGTTCCCCTCTCATCAAGCACACTTTGGTGGGGATATGGCAGTTGGATTCAAGAGAAGAGAATTATAAGAGTTGGTCTCTCATTTCCGTCACTCCAAAGGATTTGTTGGAAGACACGGTCAAGTCATCCCATGGAACAGATTTTATGGTTGCTGCATCAGATAAAATTTGGCTTACGATTACAGGAAGCATGAATCTCTTGACCCTGAATTTGAGCTCCATGGAATGGAGTGTGTTGCCAGGTTACACTGCTCAAGATCTCGTTCACTCCGTTCCAAGGAAGGCTGTTTGTGCACCCCTCAAAATTTCTCCGTCTTTAGGTTTGTCTCCAAATCAACGAGTGCCCATTGAAAAAATAGACTATTAAATAAATAGGGACTAGTTGGGAAATCGAATAAGCGGGCAGCAGTTTTGCAACTTCTATACTGTTGAAGGGCCTGCCTGTCAAAGAGTTTATCCAAACATTTTATAAATAATAAAAGTATTATTTCTCCTTTCAAGCATGGTTGTAATTAAAAATCTTATATTAATTAGCATTTGCACTCCATAGAAAACTATTAAATTAATATGTTGGAGAGGACAATGTAATTAAAAATTTGCACGGCATAGAAAACTATTTGTAAATTAATATGTTAGAGAGTACAATTAAATTTTTCATAAAAGATACATTAGTTTTATTTTCCTATTTTTGTATATAAAGTAATATTTTAAAACTATTTGTAAACTAATATGTTAGAGAGGACAATTAAAACTTTTCATAGAAGATACATTAGTTTTATTTTCCAATTTTTGTATATAAAGTAATATTTTATAATAGGTTGCATTAGATTTTTTTTTTGTAAAAAATATTATTTTTGTAGGTTTACATTTATTTTTAATATTATATTAATGATGAGAAACATATGTGCCAAGTTGTTATTCAATTTGTAATTTTGAAGTACAACTTTGAAATGCATATAATATCTTCTACAACATTTGAAAATATGTTTGTATTACATAATTGTTTATATTCAATTGAAGAAATGTTTTGAAACAACTTGAATTTTGTTTGGATTGCTATGCCTGATTTTTTTGCTTAAGTCAAATTAGCCTAGAATGAGCTTTTCTATTACCTCTTGTTTGTTTTTGTAGTTCCTGCACATTGACCATCCTTTTCTTCTTCTATTATTTTTATTTATTTATTGATTTAAGAAAATTCTAAACATTTGAATAGATTAATAAATAGAATTTTATATGCTTCTAGAAGAAAACTGTGTTTGCTTTTTTGTCTCTCTTTTTAAGAAACATCTCTGCAATCCAATTCATTCACATTCTTTCCTTTCCTCCTGATGATGGATCATGGAGTGTGATCCGAAACGTTATTTTTTTTTTAGACAAAAAAGAAAACACAATTTTCTTCTAGAAGCATTGAAAATTCTATCATCATGGACTGTGGAAATATCATGACTACAATAGATTAATGAATGATTGAATTTTGGAAGAATTTTTTTTTTAAATTTCCACTTTAGAAATGTCCAAAATTGATTAGAAAGTGCCCAAAAAATATTTGAACTATGATTCCAATTTTACCTTTCTCACATTCAATCATGAACTTTTCCCAATTAAATTTATCAATTTCCATTTATCCTTTTACTAATAAAATAGTGGCTTTCCTATTTCCTTATTAATTAAGTTATTATATTATTAAAAACTATTTCCAACCAAAAATTAGGACTAAGACTACTAATGTATTCTTAATGCTTATGCATAAATAATCATGCATTCCAAAAATATTGGTGTTATCCAAAGTCGAGCATTTGTAACAATTTCTTTAAATATAAAATTAGAGGACCTAGGCATACATTTTTTAATATTTAGGTGTCTTGTTATAAAGAGATAAGGATGAAGAGGCACATGATTAAAACATGTGCCATGTAGTGGCAAGTACCTGCCTTGTAGTGTTGTAATTGTAGTATATGTTTGAGTTGTAATATATTTGTTAGATTAAATTTTTCTTGTATAAGAAATGGCAATCCAAAAACCATAAATTAATTAGTTGAATACAATATCTTGGAAAGTCAGAAATTAAGTAGTTGAATACAACATTAAGCTTTTGTTTCATAGAATATTATAATAATATTATATAATAATATAATAATAAACATAAATATAATATAATATAATAATATAATAATAAACATAAATATAGGGAAAAAAAAAATCTAGGTGGTCAACATGTATTTTGTTTTCATTTAGTATGGTTTAAATTATTTTAAAATAGCTTTTAGTTAATTTATTATTATAAGGAAAGTTTTTAAAAATAATTATGTAAAATTAAATTATAATATTAATTTAGCATTTGATCATTACTAAGATGGTGGGAAGAGATGCCTTTTTAGAATGGGACTATCAGCTTTTGGTTTGCAAAGAAATTGCCTTACATAAAGAGAAAGCTAAAGATATGGAACAAAGAAGTTTTCGGGAACATTTTCAAGGAAAAGGAACATATAGAAATGGAGCTAGAAAATCTAAATGATAAGTTAATAAGGTTAGGGATGTCTCTGACAGAGTTTTACAAGGAGAAAGAATTAAAAGCCAAGCATGGGGAGCTGCTAGCTAGGGAGGAATTGTTCTAGAGGGATAAAGTACACGAAACTTGGTTAAAGGAAGGGGATGTTAACATGAAGTTTTTTCACAATTTTGCAAAGGCGTAAAGGTGTATGAACCGCATTGAGAACATTGTTTGTGCGAATGGTTCTTTGGCATGTGATTGGGATGATATAGAAAGGGAATCCATTCACTTCTTTGAGTCATTGTTATCAAAAAATAGCCATGTAGAAAGGAACAATGACACCTTTCTTTCAAATATTCTGAGGTGTCTTAATGAGGAAGATAACAAAATCTTAGTCGCCCCTTTCTCTTTTTTAGAATTGCGATGCATGGATTTTGAAATGCATCAGGACAAGGTGATAGGGCCAGATGGTCTACCTACTAAATTCTTCCACAACTACTGGAAATTCTTGAGATAGTAGAGGAATGTCGTAAGAAAAAGAAGTTTTTTTAGAGACTTTAATAATACAGTCATAGCTCTAATTCTGAAGAAGACCGAGTGCTCCACCTTTGCAGATTATAGACCAATAGAACTTTGCAACACCATCTATAAAATTATCTCAAAGGCCTTGGAAAATAGATTGAAGCATGTTCTGGAAAAGGTAATTTTAGAAGAACAAAGCGGATTTATGCCAAGAAGAGATATTTTTGATTGCATCATTATAGCCGTAGAAACTATCCACACCATGTCCAAGTTGAAACTTTCAAGTATGATAATTAAATTAGATGTGTGCAAAGCATACAATAGAGTCCGATGGGATTTTTTGCTATCGGTGATGGAAAGGTTTGGGTTCTCCTCTGATTGGTTAGAAATGATTCAATTTTGCATATCCATCCCTTGCTATTCGGTGCGAGTGAATGGCTCCTTATATGGCTTCTTTAATGCATCGAATGGATTGCGACAAGGGGATCTGATATCGCCATTTCTTTTTGTGATAATGGCAGAGACTATGGGAAGACATTTTAAATAGTTAAGAGCGACGGGGGTGTGGAAAGGGGTTTCGGTAGTTGAAGGTTTAGATCTTGTCACTCACTCCTAGTTGGTCTCTCATTTCTGTCACTACAAAGGATTTGTTAGAAGATATGGTCAAGTCATCCCATGGAACAAATTTTATGGTTGTTGCATCAGATAAAATTTGGGTTACGATTACAGGAAGCATGAATCTCTTGACCCTGAATTTGAGCTCCATGGAATGGAATGTGTTGCCAGGCTACACTGTTCAAGATCTCGTTCACTCTGTTCCAAGGAAAGTTGTTTGTGTACCCCTCAAAATTTCTTCGTCTTTAGGTTTGTCTCCAAATAAACAAGTGCCCGTTGAAGAAATAGACTATAGTTGTGAAATTAAATAAATGGGGTCTAGTTGGGGAATCGAATAAGCGGGCAGCAGTTTTGTAACTTCTATACAATTGAAGGGGCCTGTCAAAGAGTTTATCCAAACATTTTATAAATAATAAAAAAATTATTGCTCCTTTCAAACATGTTTGTAATTAAAAATCTTATATTAATTAGCATTTGTACACCACAGAAAACTATTTGTAAATTAATATGTTAGAGAGTACAATGTAATTAAAAATTTGCACTGCATGGAAAACTATTTGTAAATTAATATGTGAGAGAGTATAATTAAATATTTTCCTAGAAGATGCATTATTTTTGTTTTCCAATTTTTGTATAAAAAGTAATATTTTAAAACTATTTTTAAACTAAAATGTTAGAGAGTACAATTAAAAGTTTTCATAGAAGATATATTAGTTTTATTTTCCAATTTTGGTATATAAAGTAATATTTTATAATAGGATGCATTAGATTTTTTTTTTTGTGTATAAAATATTGTTTTTGTAGGTTTACATTTATTTTGTACATTATAGTAATGATGAGAAACATATGTGCCAAGGTGTTGTTTAATTTACAATTTTGAAGTACAACTTTGAAATGCATATAATATCTTTTACAACATTTGAAAATATGTTTGTATTACATAATTGTTTATATTCTATTAAAGGAATGTTTTGAATTTTGTTTGGATTGTTATACCTTTTTTTTTTTGCTGAAGTCAAATGAGCTTGGAATGAGCTTTTCTCTTGCTTGTTTATGTAGTTCCTACACATTGACCATCCTTTTCTTCTTTTATTATTGTTTTATTTATTGATTTTAGAAAATTCTAAACATTTGAATAGATTAATAAATGATTAAATTTTGGAAGAATTTTGTTTCTAAATTTTGAGTTTAGAAGTGTCGAAAATTGATCAGAAAGTACCCACAAAATATTTGAATCATGATTCCAATTTTACCTTTCTCACATTCAATCATGAAATTTTCCCAGTTAAATTTAACAATTTCCATTTATCATTTTACTAATAAAATAGTCCCTTTCCTATTTCCTTATTGATTAAGTTATTATATTATTAAATAACTATTTCCAATAAAAAATTATGCCTAACACTACTAATGTATTCTTAATCCTTATGCATAAATAATCATGCATTCCAAAAATATTGGTGTTATTTAAAGTCAAGCAATTATAACTGTTGGAGTAAAAGAGTCAATACCATTTACCCATGCTTAAGTTTCCTTAGGCATCAACACAAATATTAAATTAGGTGCATATTAGATAATTAGTTGCATTTATTGTAGTTTTTACCTACGACTCCTGAACACACCTATATATTGTACATTTGTAAATATATTTTTTGCATCTCATTAATATTTTCATCATTCTGGTGAAAAGATTTTTGTTTCTTTCATATTGTGAAGGTTATTATTTGTAGGTTGTGCTCCTGGGAGGTGGATGACACAAACATGGTATTAGAGCCTTCAACCTATGCCTCCTTTCATTAAGAGTTTTCATTAGAGTCTGAGATCATTTATTTGGTGGAGTTTTTTTATTGACATTTAAAATTTGATAAATTTCAAAGTTGCCATTTCTGCAGATATTCTTCCTCAATCTTTGCCAGGCGAGTGTGTCTTTTAGCTTCATTGCTATCTAGGTGGGAGTGCTTGTTGTCTCTTTCATTTGCAGGCAAAGACGCCTCACAAATTTCAAACTAAAGATGTGAGAGCCCATGGGTAGAAGATATCCTACATACGGCCACACACAACTTAGTCCTTGGATTTGATCAGGATAGTCACCAAGCTGTGCATGTTAATCCATGGCAGAGAATGGGCTAGGGAGTGAGCCTAAGAGTGCAACACTCTCTAAAAAAATTCTCTGAAGTTATGAAGTGGCCCCTTATAGACTTGTAGTGTTTGCTAAAGGTTGAGTCTTGGTAGCCACATAACCCTCTAGATCTCCTAAATAATGCTTGGCACTCCATTTTTTGTCAGATTGGTTGTAGATAAATGTATACATACCCATGATAATCACCATGGGAATCCAAAAATAGCATCGATTTGCCATACATCAATGATTTAGTCTCTCCATCTGAGGCCTGAACATGCCCATGAGTTTTACAGTTGGCTAACCTTATACATTTGTAAAGTCTTTTACAAAATATTTGTTAGGCTTGCAAATTTGCTGGAGTAGCGGAAGTGTGGCCCATCATTTAGGCATTTCTTTGAACTTGATTTGGGACTTTTAATCCCACATTTGTGGTGCAGAACTAGTTCTGATTATTGGAATAGTTGTTCATACTCCTTTGGTTGTGAGCAAAGGCTCATGAAGGTTTGTTTTGTCTTTCTCTTAGTGTGACTTGGTGACTTGTATTCTTGGCTACCTTGGTGATTTGGTGGTGATTTGTCATTCAGACGTGGAGACTTGTGGGTTAATGCAAGAAGTTGGGTCCACAAAAAGTGGAAGTGCTTTTGCTATTTTTCAGAATTTGTCACACTTAGACTAAAAATTTGAAGCACTTACACAATGAATCTTGAAAAAAGTCAGTAATATGAAATTTAGTAATTTGAATCTAGTTTCCAAATATGTAGATGCAAGAAGTTCGGTCCACAAAAAGTGGAGGTGTTTTTGCTATTTTTAAGAATTTGTCACACTTGGACTAAACATTTGAAGCACTTACACAATGAATGTTGGAAAAAGTCAATAATATGAAATTTAGTATTTTGAATCTAGTTTCCAAATATGTAATTTATTCAAATACCTAGATGACAGAAATTAAATTTTGATAGGCATGTATAAAAACCACTTTTTAAAAGTCATTTTTTTACCATACCATGTACGTGTATGGACACCACTTTTTGACCTAAATAAAAGTATTTTTCTAATTCCTTTTGGAAAGAGATATCTAACAACATGAAGATTGATGGGGATATTTTTTTTGTAATTTTTTTATGAATATTTTTTTTCTTTGAATTTTTTATTGGCCCTAATTACTGTTTTTAAAAATCAACGTGTACGGACAACATAATTATACATAAACTAAATTTTTTTGAATTTTGTTTTCATTGTGTAGATAATTGTATGAATATTGATGTGCTATAATTTTTTTTACAAAAAAGTTAACCAAAAAAAGTTATTAAAAAACAAAAAAAAACTTGATATTTCAAGTTTATGGACCAGTTTACTTAAAAATTAATTAAAATATAGAAAACATAATCCAATCTAACAAAAAAATATATATTTGGAAACTAGAAATCATGTTCTATAATGGGTTTTAATTTCATAGACTGATTCAGAAAAAAGTCTATCATCTCTACTGCCAAAGTGGGATATTTCTCTTGAACCTGCCTTAGTTTTTTAGTTGCATGTCAAAGGCTAAGGGTCGGGTTGCCAAGCCCTTCTTGAGCCTCAAAATTTGAAAAACATGTATGCATTATAAAATGCATACGATTTCTTAAAACTAAACATGTATGTGTTATATAACACGTACGCGTTATGTATTTTTGCATTTGAATACTTTTAAGAAACACATATGCATTATAAAGTGTGTACGCATTATAATGCGTACGCATTTTATAATGCATATACATTTCTTGTTACGCTGAGAGGCATAACTACACTGGTAGCACGGGGTGAAATGAAGTGAGTGTGTTAAGAAAAACATTAAAAAAATTTAATAGCTAACAAATGCAACATTAATAATTAAAATATATATAAGAAGTCTCAAAAAACAACAAAAAAAAATCACTAATTGCAAAGCTAGAAGCAGAAAATGAAAATCAGAAGCGGCAAAATTAAGAATTAAAAAATATATAAAAAGTCTCAAAAAAAACCAAAAATAAAAACACTAATTAGAAAGCTAGAAGCAGAAAATAAAAATTAATAATCAATGTAAATCAGAGGTATGAATTTCATGATTTGTTGGAATACTGGTGTTAATCGTGTATGCATAATAAATAGTTGTTGGTGATTTTTTTTTAATTTACCATAAATTTATGGCACTATAGTTTATTAGGTTTCAAATTCACTCAACTATATAGGTTTAGAATTCAGACATCCTCACTTTTAAACAAGATTTTTCTAGAATTAAATTTATGAAGTCATAAATTTATAACATAAACTTACAAGTAATTTTAAACCCCTACATTTTATAGAGATATTTTATATTATTGGTGAGTGGAATGTTATTTATTATGTAATTAAATGAAACCCTGATAAAATATAATGTTATAAAATCCAGTGAAAAAGAAATAAATCACATTTTATAATGTAGAAAATTAAATTAAATTAAATTGATGCATCCATAGTAAAATCTATAAAATATAACTTCTCCAGTTGTTGAATATAATTTTCTCCTTTTATTTATATGACAAAACCCTAATAAAAAACAAAAGGAAACCCTAATAAAATATAGCAACACTTTATTTTATAAATAAATTAAATTTAAATTAAATTTTATTAAACTATATTTTATTTGGGTTTTATCACATGAAATAAAAAGGAGCAAAGTATATTAAACAATCTTATTCCAATGGTAAGTGCATTATATTTTATAGATTTTACTCTAGAGTCATCAATTTAATTATTTTTTCCACGTAATAAATTTAATATATTTATTTTTAAAAAACTATCATATCTATATTTAAAAAATATATCTAAAATACCCCATGAGATATTCTTCTCGAGGCGCCTAATTTTTAATCAATTTACCACACATAGGTGGAATAGGCACCTCGAGAAGGATATCTCTCAGCGTATTTTAGATATATTTTTTAAATATAGATATGCTATTTATATAACGCATATGCATTTTATAACGTGTATGTGTTTTAGGCTTGGGTACCCATAGGTAAGTGCGTACATGTTTTTTCAATAACGCATACGCATTTCTTGTGAGATTTCTTTTTTGGCCGAAACTTCCCCTCTTCGTGGACCCAACTTCTTTCTTTTACCCTTGTGGCATGGGAACTCACCACCAATCACCCCTCAAGGGCTTAATTTTTTACCTTCATGCACTTTTTTGAGATTCTTCCTCAGATACATGTTTTTTTGTATTATTGCTTTTTGAGTGATATCTTGAGCTTTTTTGGATCTTGGAAAGGTGAAATCAATTTTGAGAGGATTCAATTGTTGTTATCTTTGATATCTTGGAGGTTTTAGACCTAATTGTATCAATTTGGTGTGTATTTTGCTTGCTTTTGGTGTATTTGTTGTCATGGCTACTCCTGATTCATTTGAGCTTTTAACTCCTCATAACTATCATATCTGGAAGATTGAAATGCATAGGTTTCTCCAATCTAAGGGTTTGTGGTCCAAATTGCATGATAAACAACCCACTCTTACTAAGGAGTATGAGATATTTGCTCATAGAAACAAGTGTGATGAAGCTATGGGTTTGATGGCTTTGCATGTTTCTGATAGTTTGCTCTTCCACATTGAGGAGTGTAATACACCTAAGCAAGTATGGTATAAGTTCAATAAATTATTTGGTTAGATCAGTGAGTTTCATTCTTTGCAATTAGAGGTAGAATTGACTTCTCTTTCCATAGATGCATTTCCTTCCATTGATGATTTTATAGTCAAGTTTAAACCTGTGAGGTCATAATTGACAGGATGTGGAAAGGATAAAACTGATAAGGAGTCTATTTTCTTGATTCTGTCTAAGCTAAGGGGTCCATTTTCTATTTTCTCTTCTAGTTTTCACTCCACCATGGATTCTTTGGGTAATTATTAAAAAATTCCTTGTTTTGAGACATTTTGTGATTGTTTGGCTAGGGAGCAAGCCAAACTTGCTCAGTTAGATGGGTCCTCTAAGAGTCATGCATTAGTTGCACAACTATCTTAGAGAAAAGAGAAGAAGAAACATAAGCCTAAGATAGAGTCCAATGAGTCCACCTCTTCCAATGAGGATAAACCTAAGAAGCATAAGTTTAATTGTGTGTATTGCAAGAAGAAAGGTCATGATGAAAACCATTGTTATACTAAGAAGATCAATGAGCTTACACACCTTCTTCAGAAGAACAACATTCAACTACCCTCATCTATGACTCCTTCTACAACTTCTCCATTGGCAACACCTTCATCTTCCTCTAGACCTACATAGTCAGGGAATGTAGGATTTGCAAATAGGATGAAAGATCAAGAAGACAAGCTGAAAGGGAATGCATTGGTTACTTCTACAGTTTACTCTGGTCATGATAGATGGTTTTTAGATTCAGGGGCATCACATCACATGGGTTTTTCTCCCTATCCTTTTTTGGGTCTTCATCCTACAAATACTTTTAAGATCTTGTTGGGGGATAGTAAGTTTTTGGATGTTGTAAGGATAGGCAATGTTGATATTGGTGATGGTTGTTTCAGAGATGTACTTTGTATTCCTGATTTATACAAAACTCTTATTTCTATCTATCAAATTACTCATGGTGAGGTACCTAAGACTATAGAGTTCACTACACATTCTATTTTTGTTAGGGAGGATGATACTAGCAAAGTCATTGCAGTTGGTGAAGCTGATCATGAGTCTTGTCTCTACAAATTTTCTCATTTGAACTTTGGAGTTCTTCAGACCTATGTTGATTCTTCTCCTACTTTAGATCCTGTAACTTTAGAGGTTGGTTCTTTAGTACAGTAGGATGTTCTTGATCCTTTAGATCTTGCTTTTAGGGATAGTCACTTGAGAGGACTTTCAAAGTTGTTTTGTGAATCTCACATTGTTGATTTGGATGATGTATTTGAGGGTATATCCCTTATTTTTTATAATAGTATTATCATTAATGTCACACCATTTGTGTCTTTGGAGATTGTTGCTTCAAAGTTTCCACCTTCTTTAGTTGAGGTTGCCCCTGATCATGATATGACATTTGGTTATGTGGAGGCATTGGGACAGTTTTCAGAGGCATCTTTCATGTTGATTTTTCCTCTCCATTCTCTTGTTTTAGAGTTGGAGTTTCTTTTTCATTGGTGGTTGGACATGTTTCTCCCTAAAGGGAGGCATGTTGTTTGCAAACATTAGATATTCTTTTGTCTTTAGGCTTCTAGGATCGGCACATGAGTTTCTTCATCATGGGGGAGATCTTCACCATTTTTATTCTTTACTATGGGGGGTGGGGGGGGGCTACATAGTCTCTCTCCTTTTGTATTTTGCTAAGATTAGTGATAGAAGTTGTCCTTGGGGGGTCATTTGGAGTCCTCATTCCTTTCACTTTTCATCTTTTTTCTCTATTTCAGAGAGGATTTTCTCCCACAAGGTTTTTCTCCTTTTCTCTTCTTTTGAGAGATTGCATTGTAAATGGGTGCCTAACATGGTTGTGTAGCCGGGACCCATATTGCATCTTGATATTACATAATAATCTCCCTAAGTTGCACATAAGGGAAGGTGTTGGAGTAAATGAGTAAATACTATTTACCCATGCTTATGTTTACTTAGGCATCCAACACAAATATTAAATTTGGTGCATATTAGATAATTAGTTGCATTTACCATTTGGGTAGTTTTTACCTACCAACTCTTGAGCACACCTATATATTGTACATTTGTAAAAAAAAATTTACATCTCATTAATATTTTCATCATTATGATGAAAAGATTTTTGCTTCTCTCATATTGTGAAGGTTATTTTCTGCAGGTTGTGTCCCTGTGAGGTGGATAACACCAACAATAACACTTTCTTTAAATATAAAACTAGAGCACCTAGGCATACATTTTTTAGTATTTAGGTGTCTTGCTATAAAGAGATAAGGATGAAGAGGTAGGCACATGATAAGTGAATAAATTCTTTTAGAGGAGATTCTTTTCAATATTTGGAAAGAAAAAAATTCATCTTTTTTTAATTGTATTGTTGATTCTCACTTTTCTCTCTACACTAAAGCCATGATACATTTTAATGTGCTAAGTGCAAGCTATTAAAGTTGCAAATACGGTTTCTCATCTTCAAGGGATGTTGGATCACTAGTGGAATTCTCATACATTGTTGCTAGGGTTCCACTTGACTCTACTAGTATTGCTTTAGCTACTTAGTTCTTTTTTGGATTGTTGATTTTTGTTTCTTGTCTTTATTTTGGACCTAGTCTAATTTTACTTTGTGGGTATGTTGTTATACCAACATAATGTTTTTTTGAATATTATACCAATATATATTTAATATAAGTTAATTAAGAATATTCATTAAAAAAAGGAGTATAGAAAGGAGGATAGGTGTAGTGATAGATGATATGGAGATAGATAATGAGTATGGTTAGAGGGTTAAAAAATAAATCTATAAACATAGACCTATATATATGGTTAAATTTACAAATGGCATAGGGGTGCATGGTTACATGAATGCATATATGGATTGGATTGCATTAAATATATAGAAGCATATTAATACATATCATATAGATAGATATGCATTTATAAAGAGGTTTATATATAAAGATGGGGTTATAATGATAAGAGGATATAGATATGGAAATAGAGAGATGCTGAGATAGGCATTGGATTTGTATTTTTCTTTATTTGTTGGATCAAAGTCATGTTGGAAACACAGTTGTCATTGCACCAAAAGGTCAGCCAATTAATGCCCAATATGACCGCTGAGTTAATGAATCCATGGGAGGCGATTAAGCCATGTCATGAATCCCATGAGAGATATTGGCTCACTGCCAATAATCCCCCCTAGTATCACTCACGGGAGCCTGCGTCACTCGCGGGGGAGATTCAAACCTAGAACCTTTGGCTCTTATACCAATTGTTGGAAACACAGTTGTCGTTGCACCAAATGGTCGACCTATTAATGCCTGATACAACCGCTAGAGTTAATGAATCTAAGAGAAGTGGTTAAGCCATGTCACGAATCCCACGAGAGATGCTGGCTCACTACCAACAAGTCAATGGTGACCATTTACCTATAATGTGCATAGAATTTAATGAACTATGACAATAGAGAATCTACATTTATGCTCTATGCTCTCCAACTCTTGTACACACATCAATCTAATTTATCTACTATAGATAGTAAATTTTATAATGTGAAAAGTATGTAATCTAGACATTGATTACTAGTTTTTTCTAGGTTAAATATAAAATTATAACAATTTATTTTAAATAATCTTGGCTTCCTTTTACAATCATTTAAAAGCTTGCTTGAATATCATGTTATAGCGTGGGCATCTAGGTTTTCTAAGGGATGCATGGTATTGTTTCTTGGAGTCTACAACTCTTGAACGATATTGTCCATATTATTAAAATTATCATTCACCATTATTTTCTTTTGGTGGTGTCAATTATCTCTTTTCTACCAAATTTTAGGAGCTTCTTTGGTTTGGATTTACCTTATTCATGCAATGATATCATCTAGTACTAGGACTCTATGGATAATAATGGTTGTGTATAGATTTTATTAAATAAGAGGTTCATGCTATTGTAGGAATGAAAATTTAGTAGATGGACAACTTGTGGATGGGTCATGTGATCCATCACAATATGCTCCACAGATGCCAAAGGGTGGTCTTTTCAACTGCAATTCATTTGGATTCCCAAATAATGGATGCTGAAGATTATTTAGAAATTCAAGTTATGCAAACTAAAATCATTACAAAGAAGATTCGTTTAGTGCTTTTATAGTTGGAGAAAGTGAGCCAATTATTTTTATTTTTATTTTTATTTTTGAATAAAAGGTGCAAGGCACCAATAAAAAATATATTAAAATAAAAAACCTAAATGTACAAAGCAACCCATACTAGGTAGAAAAGGCCACAATGGGAAACAAATGAAGGCTGAAAACCAACAAAACCCAAAGGCTGCAACATGATCAAACCAGGGACCCTGAGATAAAGTAGTAATTGGTGACTAGCTAGAGAAGAGGAGAAGTTCATAAAAAAACTATAAATGGTGATATGCAAGAAAATGATCCACCTAAATATCAATGTGGAACATCCAAAATGACTAACAATTCACATGAATAGCAACATAAGCTTTTAATGCTAAACACTACAAGAGGACCTTGAATCGAGGGAAGCCAATGGACACTGGATGACATTTACCTATTGATAGGGATAGAAAGGACAAACAACTATCACCAATATGACTATTCCAAAACTTGCATAACCTGACACTAGAAATTCTAGGATTTGAAATTGTTTGTGAGTCCAAAACCTCTAATGTCTTCTCCTCTTCCAAGCTCGTACCAAAAAACTGCCACCAACTCTACCACAACCATAGATAATGTTGCAAGTATGAGGTGAACAAGTGTTGTCATTGATGTCAACATACTTATATTGCATTGACAAGAAGGATTGGATGAGCAGTGTGCTAAGGATATTGAGAAAATTAGCCTCAGTCAGGAACAGTGAAGAACAATGATAAGAAGAAGGCAAATGTATTGTATAGGATGCGAACCGGAGGATGCGGATTAAAGGGTTTGTAGATATGAGTCTTGAGATGCTTTAGTTAAGATTTTAGAGGTCCGCATGAAGATCTGAAGGCATTGTGGCTGTCGGTATAGAACCGGTTTCGGCAAGTGTTCAGAGGTGACAGAGGATCACAGAAAGGTCCGGTGAGGTCCGAAATTGTATAATCCTAATCTACAGATTGGAAGGAGTGTTTGGGATGTCCTTGTAATGTGTCATCTCAAGTTGTGTATGATTTGGAGGTCTGAAAGTGCCTTTTGCATTGTGACAGTGGCGACAGACTATGTTCTTGAAGTTCTGGATGAGGAAGAGAAGAGATTCCAGTATGTAGAGAAAGTGCGGATGTACCTGGTCATTTAGGTAGGCTTGTGAAGGTTCTTGGATCATGATGAAGTTGTGTTGTTGGTCCGCATTGATGGTAGAGCCTGAAATTGAAGTTATTCTTTCGAATGAAGTTCTTGTTCCGACTAGCCGACCGAATGAGTTGTTCATCCTGCGAATGTTCTTATGATGGCTGACCGGATGTGTTATTCATCTTGCGGATATTCTTATGGTTGATTGCCAACTTAGATGATTGTTCCTAAGTCAATGTCTTGTATAAATAAAGGTTTGTGAGTTCATTTAGTAGTGTGAATTGTGGGAATGAGTGTGGAGTAGCAAAGAGAAGTGCGAAAGGTAGAGCATGGATTTTGGGCTTAAATGGAACTGATCCGGACATAGTAGAGATGTCATTCTCTAGTTCAAGATTGTGATTCTTATTACTCTATAGACAGTGTGTCTCCTTGTAGGCAGTGGGCCTCTTTGTGAGCAGTGTGCTCGGGCAGTGAGCCCTAATTGGCAAGTGCCATTCTTTTTCTTATTCTTCTAACAGAGAATAATCCTTGGGTTAATCACCCCGTGGTTTTTCCCTTAACCGGGTTTTCCACGTCAAAATCTTGGTGTTCAATGTGTTGATGTTTATCCGCTCTTATGTTTATGCATTATGCTTTCATGGATGATTAATTGATATACTGTTAACTAACAAAGAAGAATCAAGTATTTAAAAGAGCAGGTTTTTATACAACTGATTCACCCCCCCTCTCAGTTGTATGCCCTAGATCTAACAATTGGTATCAGAGCCAAGTTCCTCTAAAAGGAGCTTAACCACTTGAGGAGATCCAGGATGTCGTCATACAAGAAGGATAGTCTGAAGTTCGACGGAACCAACTTTACCCTCTGGAAAGGTCGCATGAAATGTGACTTGGAATGTATGGGAAAAGCATACTTGGCCATGGTCTCAAAATCATATGTACCACCACAAGGTGGTCCGACAACTCTGAATGAAATCACAGACGCTAAAAACAATTTGCAGACCAAAGAAGCTCTGCTAAGCGCATTAAATGACTCAGATCTTTCAAATGTTATCGACCTACCAACTGCATATGAGATCCTGACTAAATTGGAACTTCTGTATGAAGAAGATGAGTTTGTCAAGAGTGCAAGGTTGCAAAGTCTGAAAGGGAAATTTGAAAGATTGAAGATGAGAGATGATGAAAACATCACTACCTTTATGCCAAGAGTGAATGAGCTGGTATGTGGAATTAGAAATGTTGGTGGAACTTTGGATGAAAATGAGATTGTTTACAAAATCCTCAGATCCCTTCCTACTGCCTACAAAATCAAGGTTGCTGCCATTGATGAATTCAGAGCCCACACAACTGTCACAAGAGAGCAATTGGCTAGCAAACTAGCTGCATTTGAAATGACTGAGTTTGGAGATGATCCTCCCAAGACTGAATCTGCTTTCAAAGCTAGTGCCTATGTGAAAGGCAAACAGAGACTTGATCCGGGTGAAAACTCTTCAAGGAAGATGTCATGGTATGATCAAGCAAGAAGAGACATGGAAGAAGAAGAAGCGGAAACAGCTCAACTTGAAGCCCTTATTGCAAAGAGACTGCCAAGAGGATCTGGTAAGTATGAAGGAAAACTACCCTTTAAATGCTTCAACTGCAATAAGATTGGTCATTTTGCTTCAAGATGTCCGAAAAGATCTGCAAGGACTAATTCTAACAGACCAAGGTTTCAAAAGAACTGCTATTATGTTCATGAAGAAGATGACAATGAAGGAGTAACAGATGATGAATCAGAACTAGGAAGCAAATCCAGAAATGAATGGGTGTTTATTGCCATCAAGTAAGAAGATTCAATACTCTCTGAATCTGTCAATCAGAAGGTTATGGAAAAAGCTTTGGCTGCTCAAGTGGAAGAAAAGGATGATTGGGTTATTGACAGTGGATGTTCTTACCATATGACTAGTGACAAGAATAAGTTCTTGGATTTGGAAAGGTATGAAGGAGGAATGGTAAAATTTGGTGACAATTCTGCTAGTAGAATCAGAGGTAGGGGAACTATTTCCTTTGATGGAAAGAGCAAAACAGGTAATGTACTATATGTTGAAGGATTGAAGCACAATCTTCTCAATGTTGGTCAGTTAGTAGACAAAGGCTATGATCTCTGGTTCAAGAATGGAAAATGTAGAATCTTTACAAGTTCCGGAACTGAAATTGCATCCGATACTCAGACAAAAGGTAATATCTTTCATCTGGTTGGTTCAAATAAAAGTTGTTTGTTTGTTCAAATTGATCAGAGTTGGTTATGGTATAGAAGAATGTGTCATGCAAATTTTGATAACATCATCAAGATAAGCAATACTCAGGCTGTAAGAGATCTTCCAAAATTGATGAAACCTACAAATAGTTTGTGCAAAGAATGTTAGCTAGGTAAACAGAGCAGAATCTCTTTCAAAAGCAAAGATCAGTCCTCTACCGGATTGTTGGAACTAGTACATACTAATCTATGTGGTCCGACAAGAATCAAGAGTCTACAAGGTGATAGATATTTCATGTTGCTAATTGATGACCATTCCCAGATGATGTGGGTTACCTTCCTAAAGGAGAAATCAGAAGCCCTTGAGAAGTTTAAAATCTTCAAAGCTATGGTAGAGAATCAAACCAGATTGAAATTGAAGTGTCTAAGGTCTGATAGAGGTGGTGAATTTACATCTGGTGAGTTCATTGACTTTTGTGAGAAGCAGGGTATAAGAAGACAGTTGTCTGCTCCCAGGACTCCACAGCAGAATGGAGTAGTTGAGAGAAAGAACCGGACCATCCAGGAAGCTGCCAGGACAATGATGTTGGAAGCAAATGTTCCTCAAATGTTTTGGAAAGAAGCTATCAGCACTGCAGTTTACACTCTCAATCGAGTTCAAATCAGAAACAACACCAGTAAGACCCCTTATGAACTCTGGTTTGGCATCACTCCTACTATGAAATATTTTAGAGTATTTGGTAGCAAGTGTTATATTAAAAGAGATGAAGATCTAGGAAAGTTTGATGCTAGAAGTGATGAAGGAATTTTCTTGGGTTACTCCACTCAAAGCAAAGCATACCTGTGTTACAATAAGAAATTGAGGAAGATGATAGAAAGCACTAATGTGAAAGTTGATGAAGGAATCGAGAAGCCCTCAAGGTTTTATGAGTTTGATGAGGATGACCAAGATGGTGTTCAAATTCAAGGAGCTCAATCCTCTCCGGTAAGTCAGAATCAGCCTGATCTGGTAAATCAGGAAGAAGAAATAGGTCTGAATGAGCCTGATCAAGAAGCAGCAGTACAGAATGCTCCCAAAATTCCAAGGTATGTAATACAGAACCACTCTGAAGATCAGATCATAGGTGACAGAAACAAAGGTGTGCAAACTAGAAGGAATGTTGCTCAAAATCAAGATGAATGTTGTCTGATTTCAAAGATTGAACCCAAAACAATAAATGAAGCTTGCAATGATGAAAACTGGACCAAAGCAATGGAAGATGAATTGATGCAAATTGAGAGAAATCATACTTGGGATCTTGTTCCTAGACCTAGAGACAGGAATGTGATTGGAACCAAATGGGTTTTCCGAAACAAACTGAATGAAGCTGGTGAAGTAATCAGAAACAAAGCAAGATTGGTCTGCAAAGGCTACTCTCAAATAGAAGAAATTGATTTTGAAGAAACCTTTGCTCCGGTGGCAAGAATTGAAGCAGTCAGATTACTCCTAGCATTTGTTGCCTTCAAAGACCTCAAGGTATATCAGATGGATGTCAAGTCTGCCTTCCTAAATGGTGATCTGGAAGAAGAAGTTTACATTGAACAACCAGATGGATTTCAATTGTCTGATAATGATGATATGGTCTACAAGTTGAAGAAAGCCTTGTATGGATTAAAGCAAGCCCCAAGAGCATGGTATGAAAGGTTGGATAAGCATCTTGTGCACATTGGATTCAACAAAGGTACTGCTGACAGCAAATTATATTTCAAAATTGATCATGAAAATATTTTGATTGTTGAAGTGTTTGTGGATGATATCATTTTTGGAGGAAGAGATAGTATGTGCAAAACTTTTGTAAATCAGATGAAAAGTGAGTTTGAAATGTCTATGCTTGGTGAAATGAATTTCTTCTTGGGTCTGCAAATTACTCAAACAAAGAAAGGGATCTTTATTTCTCAGACCAAATATGTGAAATAATTGTTGAGGAAATTTGGTATGGAAGATTCAAAGCCAATGAACACTCCAATGGCAACCGGATGTAAGTTGAGCAAAGATGATGACTCCCCAAAGGCAGATCAGACAAAGTATAGATCAATGATTGGTGGATTGTTGTATCTCACTCAAACTAGACCAGATATAATGCAGGCTATTGGTCTTGTGGCAAGATTCCAAGTTGATCCTAGAGAATCTCATGTTATGGCAATCAAAAGAATTTTTAGGTACTTGAAAGGAACAGTCGAGTATGGTCTATCGTACCCTAGAGATCTGGATTTCTCTCTTCATGCTTACACAGATGCAGATTGGGCAAGAGATGTGGATGACCGGAAGAGCACCAGTGGTGGAGCATTCTTTCTGGGGAAGAGATTGGTTTCTTGGCTAAGCAAGAAACAAGATGCAATATCTCTGTCTACAACTGAAGCAGAATACATTGCAGCAACAGGCAGTTGCACTCAAATCTTATGGATGAAGTAGATGCTAAGAGACATTAAAGTTGAATATAAGGAGCCTATTACAATTTTCTGTGATAATTCAAGTGCAATTAATATTTCTAAGAATCTGGTATTGCACTCTAAGACTAAGCACATATCTATCAAGTTTCACTTTTTGAGAGAACAAGTGAACAAGGAAGAAGTCAGGTTGGAATATGTTCCTTCCAGGATCAGATTACAGATATCTTTACTAAACCTCTTCCTAAGGACTCTTTTGAATATCTCTGGGAGAAGTTAGGGGTCATGGCCCCTCCGATAATGAACTAAGATGCACTGATGTGCATTAGTCCGGTGGTTATCGCAGTCATATCTTATGATCCGGATTGATGATGAGGAGTTGCTACTAAGGGGGAGCAGCCGGTATGATTCTGATGTGTTAGAATTGTAAGTATGAGCCCTTTTCCATTGATGTCAAAGGGGGAGAGAAGACATGTGAAAAACAAGTGGTTGATGATCAAAGGGGGAGCAGTAAATGAGGAGAAGACATGTTGCTGATAGGGGGAGCTGTGACAGAAAGGAGAAGTTCTTGTCTTGATGGTTTTTCACATCATATGTTGCCATCAATGACAAAGGGGGAGATTGTTGTAAGTATGAGGTGAACCAGTGTTGTCATTGATGTCAACATACTCATATTGCATTGACAAGAAGGATTGGATGAGCAGTGTGCTAAGGATATTGAGAAAATTAGCCTCAGTCAGGAACAGTGAAGAATAGTGATAAGAAGAACGTAAATGTATTGTATAGGATGTGAACTGGAGGATGTGGATTAAAGGGTTTGTAGATATGAGTCTTGAGATGCTTCAATTAAGATTTCAGAGGTCCGCATGAAGATCTGAAGGCTTTGTGGCTGTCGGTATAGAACCAGTTTCGGCAAGTGTTCAGAGGTGACAGAGGATCACAGAAAGGTCCGGGAGGTCTGGAATTGTATAATCCTAATCTATGGATTGGAAGGAGTGTTTGGGATGTCCTTGTAATGTGTCATCTTAAGTTGTGTATGATTTTGAGTCTGGAAGTGCCTTTTGCATTGTGACAGTGGCGACAGACTGTGTTCTTGAAGTTTTAGATGAGGAAGAGAAGAGATTCTAGTATGTAGAGAAAGTGCGGATGTACTTAGTCATTTAGGCAGGCTTGTGAAGGTTCTTGGATCATGATGAAGTTGTGTTGTTGGTCCGCATTGATGGTAGAGCCTGGAATTGAAGTTTTTCTTCCGGATGAAGTTCTTGTTCCAACTAGCCAACCGGATGAGTTGTTCATCCTGTGAATGTTCTTATGATGGCTGACCGGATGTGTTATTCATCTTGTAGATATTCTTATGGTTGATTGCTGACTTAGATGATTGTTCCTAAGTCGATGTCTTGTATAAATAAAGGTTTGTGAGTTCATTTAGTAGTGTGAATTATGGGAATGAGTGTAGAGTAGCAAAGAGAAGTGTGAAAGGTAGAGCATGGATTTTGGGCTTAAATAAAACTGATCTAGACATAGTAGAGATGTCATTCTCTAGTTCAAGATTGTTATTCTTATCACTCTATAGACAGTGTGTCTCCTTGTAGGCAGTGGGCCTCTTTGTGAGCAGTGTGCTCAGGCAGTGAGCCCTAATTGGCAAGTGCCATTCTTTTTCTTATTCTTCTAACAGAGAATAATCCTTGGGTTAATCACCCCGTGGTTTTTCCCTTAACTGGGTTTTCCACGTCAAAATCTTGGTGTTCAATGTGTTGATGTTTATCTACTCTTGTGTTTATGCATTATGCTTTCATGGATGATTAATTGATATACTGTTAACTAACAAAGAAGAATCAAGTATTTAAAAGAGCAGGTTTTTATACAACTGATTCACCCCCCCTCTCAGTTGTATGCCCTAGATAACAGATAACACCTAGTTCACGTCCACCCCCAAGAACAACCATCATACCTAAAACACCCCAAAAACATTTTCAAAGGAAATAAAACTAACTAGACTATCAACCACATCTCCACACAAGCCCCCTAGAAACATCTAGCCAGGACTTTGGAAGCAATCAAAACTAGCTCCAATGTAAGATCAACAACACAAAACCCACCTCCCTTACCAACAATTATCATGTCAACTAGGAAAATCACCAAAAAATGCCACCACTGGATCCACATGAAAAGTGAGTCCATTATTAACAACAATGATGTTTTAGATACTTCTATAATTAAATAGATAGCAATCCAAACTATGATAGGTAGTCTTCCTATTATGTACCTATGTGCATGATACTATGATGTATATTATAAGGTCATGCACACTAAAAATAAAGTTGACCAAATTCCATTTTAAGAAAGAAGACATTTTTCTATATTTTGATAGATTGTTGATCTATTGAGCTTGTATACAAGATAGTCTTCCCCATTAAAATTATCTTGGTGGTAGTTATGATATTCTTCTTCACCACCAATTGCATATTAGTAGAAAATATCATAAAAATCCTCATCAAGTATAATTTCTTTAATGAATATATCAATTAATTAATGTTTTAACTTTGTTTCAAGTTGCATGAATATGCAGTGCATATATGCTTATAACCTCCAAGACACATTGTGTTGTAAGTGCCTGATCTATTGAGATTTATGGCCATAGCATTCTTGCAGGTGGGGTTCAAGCTTAAGTTCTCAAATCATTATCAATAAACACTAATATTACATGCTATATAACATGGCTAGAAGGCATTGGGTAGTTCAAGACTAGAGACATTTATTTTTGTTATACCTATTTATTATTTATGATTTATCAACTAATATAAGCTAGTAGAGATATATAGAAACTTAAATAATTGCTAAAGTTAGGAAGGCTAATGGTATGATTCTAGAAGATAATAAGACTATAGTACACAACATAAAGTATAACCATAAAATTACTATTCCCCATCTTTGTAGTATAGGTGTAACTTGACATGATAGAGAGGATTTGAGGCAATATAATGACCAGTATCTACATTAGGGAGAGTAAACACAACATATCCAATTACAAAAGGAAAGTACCTAGCTCCTTCCACAACATGTAACTCTTCTCTATATTAGTTGTACTTGTGTTCCTTACCTTGGATGCTCACACTACCCTTGTATTCAAAACTATTGATCTATTTAGATTTAAGAGATTAAAGGAAAAAAAATAATGTAAGATTTAATTTTTCAATATACATTGGTTATAAATTAATTGAATAGACAGACAATATGCTACTTATTGGAATGCATTAGCTATCCAACATTATGGATACACATTTGACTATATTTATTTATTTACTAATGATTTTAAATTTCAATTAATTAATACATATGGTCAAATGTGCATCTAGATAGATGTTGGCTTATTTGAGTAGTAAAAATTGTAGCTTACTAAAAATTATACAAATGAAATAACAAAACATAATTTAAGCCAATATGTTGTTCTCCTTGTGCAAGAGCCCGCATTTTCATTAGTAGATGGTGTCTAAATTATATTTGGTAAATTATGTTGGAAATAATAAAAATAAATAAAAATTCTCTATGGAAGTCCACACTCCTTAAAATAAGGATATGCTTCAATGCCACAAACATGTATATATCTTCACATCACAATTTAAGAAAATATGATACAAAATGCTTTCCTAGTGTGACAACTTTTCAATTGAAGGATAATAATAATATAGTCTACATTGTTTGTTGTAGTTGATATTTGGGAATTATTAGGGGTTTCTTGACATTTTTACAAATATTACTGTGGTAAAGCCTTTTGTATTTCCTATTTCTTCTATCTGGTCTTTCATGGCTTTATCTAGCTTTCCTTTGAAAGCCATTTTAGTAAACCCTTATTATATATAATAATATATTTTAAGTTCTTAGTGAAGAATTTAGCAATAGGGAAGAGATGAAATAACAAGCATAGTAATGTTGCAAATAACACAACAATGAAATGCATGAAGTCCACCATCCAATAAATTAGAGAAGTCAAGTACATATATGTGTGGAGAGGAAGTTAGTTAGTTGAGGAAAGGCCTCATCAAAACTAGTGTGAGTGGCTAGTTTAGTGGGAAACTTGATGACCCCTCTCCTAATTGCATAACAACCTTGACACCTCAATGAGACATGTGTCAAGGTTGTATAAAGTAACACCTAAGTAGGATTATGCCTAAGTGTATAAAATATCTAAAATATATATACACTAACACCCACCCATAAGCATAGCTTAGGTGGGAACAAAAGAAATGGGTCCTAGCTACAAGGCCTAGTGAGGTACCCATGTGCAATACAAATATAAAATTGGGTCCTGACAATTATGCTTGATGATGCACCCAAGTATAATGCAATCTCTCATGAATAGAGAAAGTTAGAAAACCTAGTGGGTAAAGTATACCCTCCAAAAAAGAGATAAGAATGTGAAGAAGTTTACAAATCCCCCTCAAACATGATGATGTTGCTAATGTAGACTGCACCCTAAGAAAAGCTCATAGATGAATGAACTTTCTCTCAGTAAATGGTTTGGTGAAAATGTTGGCAACCTTCTATGAAGACTAGAAAAAGACTAAGTCAATGATCTAACCATGAATAATCTCTCAAAAAAAATGCATATGAATCTCTATGTGTTTGGTTGGCTGATGTTGAACTCAATTCCTACATATCTAAATGGTACTTTGGTTGTCACAATAGATGATTTTGGGCTGGCAGAGAGAAATACCAAACTCAGTAGGAATGCCCTAAAGCCATATAGCCCCTGAAACACGATTGTGTAGAAGTTCCAAGATTTGTATTTCCCTCCATGATTTTCCTTTGGAAAATTTTTCTTCAAGATGCTTCCCAAGGGCACAAACCTCACAAAGACCTTTAGAAAATTTAACTCTAGGCAACCCCGTGACCATATTATGTTGACATAGTTTCTCAAGGTAGTGGTAGTTAAGGTGGCCAAACAAGTCATGCCATAATTTTCTAACTTCATTTGAATGAGATAGAAATGCTTTGGAAGAAATGTCTGGTGAAAAGTTGGAAAAGGTATATAATCTGGATTGGTGATTGGCCTCCCCTATAGCTACCAATTTGTTGCTCTGCAATTCTCTAATCTCAAATAAATTTGGAGAGAAATGTACTCTCATGCCCTTCCCTAGATGATTTATTTGATACACTGAAAGGAGATTAGTTGAGAGTGAAGGAACACTTAGAACATTTGAAAATGTTCCTCCTTCAACTTCAATAGACCCTCTCTCTTTAACCAAAGCTAGAGTATCATCACCTAAGGTGATTGCAGACATACTAGATTGCTCTAAGGATGAAAAAATAACATGTGAAGAACTAATATGGTGCGAAGCACCTGATTCAATTATCGATGATGGAGAAGAAGATGATGTAGAAACTAAGGCTTTGCCTTTAGATTTCTCTTTTGCCTTAGTATTTTCCTAGTTTGATGAAGATACTTTGACAGAATTAGGTAGCCCTATATTATTTTTTTTTAGAATATGAGAGAGGTACTCTATTTGTTTCCTCATGCATTGATGTTCATCTTGCCCAAATTTTTTACAATAGGTATATTTAAATTTCTTTGTAGTAGGTTTCACTTGTTGAGAAAAGTTATCTTTTTTGGAGTTGCCATACTTAGATTCTTTCTTAGCTTCCTTGTCCTTCTTAGAGTTGGTTTTCTTCCCTTTTGAAGTTTGTTGTTTATCACTCGCAACAATTAGGGCTTCAAGTTTTCTATACATCAATGTACCCATTTTTATTAACTTGTCTTGCTCTCTTGTTATGTCAGCAATAAAGTTATCAAGTGTGGGCATTTCCCATGAGACTCCAAGAGCCCATTTGGTAGAGTAGAAAGTTGAGACAAACACTGAGAATTTTGGACCTAATTTGGAAAGTACAAAGAGAATTAACTAATCCTCTTTCTTATCTATTCCATAATATTTTAATTGCAACATTAAGGATTTAAATTTGGTGAAGTAGTCCTCTAGAGTTGAGAAATTTCTAGGATTAATACCTATGAGTTCATTTTCCAACTCATGACTCTAAATTTCATCAACTTTTCCAAATAACTTGTTGGGGGTAACCCAAACTTTGTTTAGTGCTTTCAATGCCTCAAAATGGAATAATGATTCGGGGGACAAGTTTAAACATAAGAAAGCAAAGGCTTGGTCACATTTATCAAAAAAACATTTCTTTGTCCTTAGTTGTATTAGGTTCTTTTTTTGTTCCCATGGTTACCCTAAATAGACCTTTGTTTTTTAGTACAATATTACTTTTAAATTTCAATCTTGATAGTTGAAAGGCATTAGGGTTGGTATAGTTACATTAGACTCCATGCTTTAGACTTTAGATTGTTACAATTTGTATAAATGTAAAAATTAAGAAACTAGAAGTGCAGAAGTGAAAAGAAGAACACAACACACATGCACTTCTCGAGGCAGTGTGAAAGAAACACACACAACACCCCCCTTGACTATTTTGTTTCCTCCTAATTCTAGCACTTTATAAAGTTAGTTATTTAAGGCTAAATCAATTTAACCATGTAAACTGACACTTTATAATTTAGTGCGATATTATGTCAAATGGATTCGAGGCCACAAGAAAACGCATACCAAAAAGGAACACCTTTTCCAAAAATATATTTGCAAAAATTAGATATATAAAGGGAAATGAAAAAATAAGGGACTAGAGGCCAGTGCCAAACCTCTTGAGAGTTGTTGTCTTGCATAGCAAAGAGCCCAAAAATTGCTTTTCAATGTAATACAAAGAGCCGAATATCTGAGAACAAACGTCGATGTTGGTAATACATATCAATGCAATCCACATCAAGCCTCTTCAAACTCTCTTACCAAACTCGTAGCCTTTTGATCCATCAGATCTCAATCTTCTTGTTTCAAGCCCGATGGCATGGTTCTGAATACTGTGAGCCATAGATCTCTATCCACCAATAAGTCCTCCATCTTGAGTTTCCACAACTCAAATTTGCCTCCATAAAAATTCTCTATATCAAACCTCCTACATGTGGTTGCCATCTCTTTCCTGCAATAGAGTGATCCCACAATACTATGTCCCACATTTTGGCCAATGTAGGACACTAAAATCAACATTTTTCTCCAAAATTTCACTTTCTTGCACCTATAGAAACTAAATTGTTAAAATTTTGAAGATGATATGAACTAGTGATTTCTGAGATTTTGTGTGTAGATTCTAAATGTATTTTTTAAAAATTTATGAAATAATTTGTGAATTTTTTACGTAACTTCTAATAACTTATTTTTTATAGTTAACACATTTTTAAAAGGCAATGTTTATACTATGTACATCATAACTTTTTATATAGAAAGGATCAAATTCTAAAATTTTAAAAATAGATTTGTAACACCAATATCTAGTGTGCATAGATATTTTTTCATAATTTTTTGTTACATATTTTTTTATTAATTTTTGAAGTGAAATTAATTATAATTCAGACATAGGTTTATACCATAAAACATAACTTTTTTGTATGTATCCAAATTAAATTTTCTCTTTTGTTGAAACAAGGACATCATTACCTAGTGTGTAGATATTTTTCATAAATTTTTAATCTATTATTTATTTTTCCACTTGTGTGAAATAGAGACCTTGATGCTGGGTGAAAACCCTATGTTCACTATAAAATAGAAAATAAAAATAATAATCAAATAAAATATATTCAAAATCATAGTTTATGGAAAGCTTATACTAAGGGATACATACTTACAAAATAAAACTTCTAAATTACTTCATTTGATCCCACAAAAGGTTAACCAAAATTGGTTTTTTGTTAGCATTTTAATAGGTGCAGAAAAGACTCCATCGAGGTTTTTATTTAAGGCTAGGGGTTCCTTCCAAGGGGGTTTTATCTAACCCCCTTCAATTAAACCCATTTAGATGGAACCCCTCAAGGCTTAAACCATTAATTTTTCTAAAACATATGTGATTTTAGACAAAAATTAGGATATCCCAAGTTTGGGACTCAATATTGTGGGATCAGCCAACAAAGATTTCAAAATCCTCTACACAAGCTCCCACTCATAGGAAGATTAGCTCAAAAAACCCTCTACCTCACAACTAGAAGCAAAGGTGATTAGGCTCTGATACCAACTAAAAGGAAGCAAGGTACGTATAAACAACTTCCTACACTACTCTAATGAGGAAAAAATTATGCATATTTCAACTTTTATAGTCACAAGTTAAGGTGCACATTAATAGAAAAGTAATAACATCCAAAAGCAAGTACAAAGCTTACAACACAAGATATACATCGGGGAAAACCCTTTTGGGTTAAAAACCCACTCCAAAACTTGCACAATGTATTATCAAATCCAAAGAAAATTACAACACAATTGCAATGCAAGTTATTTTAGGAGTTCACAAATGTTAAATATTGGAGTAATTCTAGCAACATAACAATACCTGCAAATGAACCATAACATTCCAACTCCAAGCACCTGTATATATAGAGAAATACCAATATGGAGGTAGCTTCTAGAGAAAGAAACAAAAGAATCTTGTACAAATCCACATGGCCCAAATTTCAAGGCCATAAAGTATGCAAAATACACTTGTCAAAGATTCCCTTTCATATCTTACAACCCCCATTCTTGGGCACCCCAAATTTTTCCAAAATATGTATGACAGATGCTCTTACATTGTCATAAAACCTATCATATATGAAAACACTTATAGTTGTAAGAGAATATGTCATAACTAACAATTAATAAATGATTCTCTTACAACTTGTCATAGTCAAACTTATGCACCTATTCTCTCCATGCAAAGATGCTTCTTGACACTTGTCACACTTTTCATAGAATCTCTATTTGGTCTCTTACATGTCATGGAATCCGTCATATGTCATAACCTCTTACACAACCCACAAGATGCTGACATATGACAATAATACCACCTCAAAATGGGACACCTACATTTTCAAATGTTAACTTGACCATCCAAGTCACCTTCCAAGTGGGATGCCACGTCAACATGCCACCTCACACTAAAAGACAAAACAAGATGACCAATATTAAAGACAATATGGACAATTAAATAAATATACAATCAACTAATAAATGATAGGAAATTGTAAAGGTTGAGACACCCTAATTCCCAACAAATCACGTGTTTAGGACCAAAATTAAAATACCCAAGAAAAAAGACCATGCTAATCATAACCCTAGGAAGAATCCCAAAATCTACAAAACATTAGTGGAAGCTCAAATATTTCCTCAACAAGTTTCAAGAAACTACAATAAAAATGTCCAAAAAATGGGCCCATCCAATTATGCACCTGCAAAAAAAAAACCCTTCAAAAACTATGGAAAAGGAATTTAATATTTTTGCTGGTGTGGTTGACGAGTAGAACTAATGAAAAATTAGTAAGGTGAAAACAATAGTCTCCCATGTTACACATATGGTTCCGAGGGTTGTTATTTATGTCAATACAATCACTAGGTTGTCATTGATGTCAACACTATCATGGTGGTGTGATTGTGTTCATGGTTGGATGTCATGTCCCATCCAACAAGAGAAGAAGATAAAGTTTATTGGTGGATGTCATGTCCCATCCAATAAGAGAAGAAGATACAATTCATGGTTGGATGTCATGAATGTACCATCCAACAAGAAAAGAAGATACAGTTTATGGCTGGATGTCATGTCCCATCCAACAAGAGAAGGGAGAAGATATAGTTCACATTAATATGGGAATTAGAAGCATGAAGATGATTAGATGTATTAGTGATTCTACTAATGGCCTAAAGTATGTATGGTCCAAGTTCCATGATGATGTATGCAGTTCTGGATTTACATTTAGGATATTATGAAGATGATAATTCCATGTTTTTAGATCATTTGTCCTTCTACTATGAAATTTATGCAAGATAGAGTACCAGCATGTAATCTCTCAAACTAAGATAGTGTTGAAGGCATGTTTGAATGCTCAACATTCCTCTGGAAATGAACGTTTTCCCTTGGGTTTTTGAAGACATGTTTATGGATGTGTATTAAATGCTTCCTTGTAGTTTCAGGGTTCTTGGTGGTCTACAGCTTAGTTTTTCAAATGATAGCATGTTGGAGTGTGTTTTGAATGATAGATTGTTCCCAGATTTCATGGTTGAAGATGTACGACACAATTCATTGATGTGTGGTGACAAAGGAGTGTTTGGAGATACTGTATGATTCATGTGGACTCATCTAGAAGATTTTTCATGAAGATATTTCTTGTTTCCTGTACCACACAAGGTTTTCAAGGTGATGTGGCCATTATGCTTCAAGGTTCATGTTTTTTTTTGTTAAAGTTCTATTTTCAAATGAGTAGAGTCTGTGGATATAATTCCTTGGTGATTGAAGGTGTGAAAGATGTTTTGAACCTAATTAAGAAATTGTTGATGTCCACAAGGCATAGATCTTCTTCTAGTGTAACATGTGGTTTCACTTAGGACCTATCTTCTACACATTTCATATTATGTGTTGTTTGGTTGACTTGTAATGTATTTTTCATGTTTTATCTAGCTGACAAGCAATGTAATCAATGTAATATCATGTATAAATAGTGAATCAAATTGAGTTAGGAGAGTGTGATTGCAAATTGATTGAAAAGCTCACAAGTAGATAAAACACAGAATGAAAGCATTGTTGATGTGCAACTGAAGGAGAAAGTGCAGAAGTTGTTGATGGTGTCTTGATTCATCTTGAAGACATATTTGTGACAATGATCAATTTTAGAATGTGCATGTCTGATTAGATCATCAAAACAAAGTGTGAAGAGGCAGAAGTGCAATCATCAAGGGTGTGAGTTTCAATGTCAGTTTTCAGACAATAGAAGGACTGTCATATAGTAATCTTTTGTAAGTGTGTTCTCAACTTAGGAAAAAGTAGCTTCCTTGGGAGTGACCTTAAAATAAAGTCTTTAGGGAGTAGTAGATTTCTTGGGAGTGACCCCAAAACAAATTTTTTAGGGAGTAGTAGCTTCCTTGGGAGTGACCCTAAATCAAAGTTTTTCAGGGTGTAGTAGCTTCCTTGGGTTATAGACCTTAAATAAAGTTGTTATTTGAGCTTCATATATTGTGAGTTAATCCTCACCATAGTTTTTCCCTTCTAAGGTTTTCCATGTATATCTATTGTTATGTGTTGATGTGCATTGTGTTAATCTTTCATGTTCATGTTAATGATGTAATGGTTAAGTTTTAATCTACTTTGGATAAGTTGAAGTTGTTCGAATTGAAGATTGTTTAGCTACTGATTCATGCCCCCTCTTAATATCCCAGTGTATTCAACAATTGTTATAAGAGCCAAGTTCCTTTGAGGGAAGCTTAACTGGTTGAGGAAGGTCTAGGATGGCATAAAATAGATCCAACAAGATCCTTGGGTTTGATGGAACAAATTAGTTTTTTCAAAGCTAAGAATGGAAGCTTATATTAATTCTCTAGGGTGTTGTGTTTGGGACTCTGTCAAGTCTAGTTACACAGTTCCTGCTACTATTCCTATAGATGTAGATGAAGTCAACTTGTATGATAAAAATGCTAAGGCAAATGATGGCAGAGCGGGCAGCGGCGTGGCAGAGTATCAAGGGATTGGTACAAATTCTTGGAACTCCATAGTCACGATGCTTCCTTCTTTCGGCAATTATCTATTGAACCATTGAACCCCTCAACTCCATCAGCACCTTATTGAACTGGCACCTCGAACGAACCTTCGCTAAACGCTGAATTCATGAACTGTTGAACCATTAAACCGCCGAACCGGTTCAACCATTGGTTCAACTATCGCTAGTACTTAACACAATCTTAGTCGAACAGGCTTAAGTCCTTGAACCCACATGAATGGTTGAACCGTTGAACTGTTGAACCCTTTGAACCATTGAACTGGTTCAAAGGTTCAACCAAACTCTTTCCGCTATCTCAATGTTCCTTCGACGGTCTTTTCTCACTCAAAGCAAATACTTTAGCTTCTTAAACATGCATTTGTCAAACCAATGAACCTGTTGTAGCCATTGAACCATTGAACCTTTGAATTGGTTCAACCACCTGCGACCATCTACTATCGGTTTCTCCAATATACTTCAACCTGATACACAGATGCAGGATATACATGAAAATGTATATTTGCATACAAATGTGATATACACATGAAATGTACTCAGATACATTAATGATACACACACTGCTTGTATCTTCAGCAAACAACAAGAGCATAACCCAGAAGGACTTTTATACATGCCTTTCTTCACAAGATATACATAGGATGATACTCGCATACAAATGCGATATACTCACGAATTGTTCCCAGCATGCAATTGATGTATATACATAAAAATGTACATCTAAATCTCACGCCAATAACCTCCTCTGTAATGAATCTCGTGGTTTCTATTCTGTCATGACCATGAACAAAAGGAAAACAAAACATATAACTATTTTACAAGTCCATTCCACTCATTTCACAGAAATCCACCAGTGGAATGGCTTTAATCATACATCTTGACCACAAAAGGACTAAATTAAATACAAAATGATTCTATATAGATAAGAGAGACAGGACAATTCAATATACAGGGAATTTACACAAAATCCAGAATTTGTAACACACTTGATAGAATTACTATTTCTTCATTCCAACTTTTCTGAACATCTACTGTTTACAAGGATTCCTACTTTTTATATTTCTGAAGGTGGAAGAGGTCCCTATTCCTCGACCACCCTCCCTGTTTTGTTACTGATTCCTCTCTCCTCTATTTTTAGGATTTTGCTTAAACCAAGATTATAACAAAAAGCCCTAATTAATCACATGGCACCTATTTTTCATAAGACAGCAAAACATCAGATAATATGACACATTTGATTTAATCCTTCACATAATCCAACTATCTGTTGTTATCCATGATGTTAAATACTGGCCTAGGGAAGAGATATTAAAACATAAAATGTCAACACAATATGCTACATTTGACAATGACATACAAATGCTACATGGTAACATTTAATGTCTAAAACACATTAAAGCCTTATTCTTCTCCCTCTTGTACATATTTATCTTGTTGAAGGGGTGTTCCTGCACCATATTCCCTAGGAGAAGAGATCTCAAGCCCCTTTGAGATCAGAGTTTGAAAATCTGCACCATATTTTGTAATCTGATCTTGAGTCATCCAAACTGCCTCTGAAACAGGTTGCCCATGCCAAGCTACCAAGTACTCCATGTACTCTTTGTTGCAAGTATGGGTCTGACTGGTGTTTTCATTGATGGTAACATACTTCTGTTACAAAAATAACAAGGATTGGATGAGCTATGTACTGAGGATATTGAGAAAATTAGTCATATCAGGAATAGAGAAGAATAGTGAAGACAATAAGGTAAAGATCCAAGTTAAGATGACTATCATAGGTTGTGGTTCAAAGGGTTTGTAGGTATGAGTCTTAAAATACTCCAGTAATGATTTCAGAGGTCCACATGAAGATATGAAGAGGTTATGGCCGCTCAAGTAAAACTGGTTCTGGCAGATGTTCAGAGGTGACAGAGTAACACAGATAGGTCTGGTGAGATCCAGAAATGCATTATCCTATTCTACAGATTTGAGGAAGTTGTGAGGAAGTCTCTGAGAAGTGTTAACTAGTTTGGTTCATGGCTTGAAGGTCCGAAAGGATCTATTCTTCTGTAATAGTGATGACAAACTATGTTCTTGACATTTCAGATGAAGGAGAGAAGGATTCCAGTAAGCAGATGAAGTACGTATGTTGTTGGTGTTTTAGGATATCTTGTGGTGATCTTAGGATCATGACTAGTTCATGTTGGTGGTCTGCATTGGAGTTGGAGCTCACAATTGAAGAATAACCTCTGGATGATGGTGTTCTTCCTGAGACTAGCCGACTGGATGTATTACACATCTTGTGGATGATCTTACAGATGTTTACCGACTTAGATGATTATTCCTAAGTCGATGCCTTGTATAAATAAGGGATTGTAAAGTCATTTCAAAGTGTGTCCTACGATGATGAGATTGTGGTAGCGAAGAAGAGAGTGAAAGGCAGACCAAAATTTTTTGGGCCTAAATGGAACTGATCCAAGCATGGTAAAGATGATATTCTCCAGTTCAAGTTTGTAATACTTGTTACTTTGTAGACAGTGTGTCTCTTGTAGGCAATGAGCCTCTTGTGAGCAATGTGCTCGGGCAGTGAGCCCTAATTGGCATGTGCCATTTGTTCTTTCTATTCTTCTAACAGAGAATACAATCTTGGGTTAATCACCCCATGGTTTTTCCCTTAACTAGGTTTTCCACGTCAAAATCTTAGTGTCTCATGTGTTGATAAGTTCTACTTTTTATTTAGTTGCATTTTGTTTTATGATTAATATACTGCTAATCACTAAGAGGATTTAAGTGTGAAATTGGAGAAAGTTTTGGACAATTGATTCACCCCCCCTCTCAGTTGTGTGCCCTAAATCTAACAATTGGTATCAGAGCCAAGTTCCTCTAAAAGGAGCTTAACCACTTGAGGAGATCTAGGATGTCATCATACAAAAAGGATAGTCTGAAGTTTGATGGAACCAACTTTAATCTGTGGAAAGGTCACATGAAATGTCACTTGCAATGCATGGGTATGGTGTATTGGACCATGGCTACAACACAGTATACACCTCCATAGGGTGGTCCGAAAGTAGCAAATGAAATTACAGATGCTGAAAACAATCTACAGACTATTGAAGCTCTTCTAAGCACATTATCTGATTCAGATCTCTCAAATGTTATTGACCTACCAACTGCTTTTAAGATTTGGCAAAAACTGAAACTTCTGCATGAAAGAGACAAGTATGTCAAAAGTGCAAGGTTACAAAGTCTGAAAGGAAAATTTGAAAACCTGAAGATGAGAGAAGATGAAAAAATCACTACTTTCATGCCAAGAGTAAATGAGCTTGTTTGTGGAATTAGAAATGCTGGTGGAGTCTTGGAAGAAGATGAGATTGTTTGTAAAATTCTTAGATACCTTCCTGCTTCTTACAAAATCAAGGCTGCTGCCATTGAAGAATTCATAGCCCATACAACTATCATAAGAGATCAATTGGCTGGAAAATTGGCTGCATTTGAAATGACAAAGTTTGGAGATGACCCCCCCAAGACTGAATCTGCATTCAAAGCCAGTGCCTCTATTAAAGGTAAGCAAAGGTTTGATCCGGGAGAGAATTCATCAAGGAAGCTGTCATGGTATGAAAAAGAAAGAAAAGATCTAGAGGAAGAAGAAGTAGAAACTACTCAACTTGAAACCCTTATCACAAAGAGGCTGCCAAGAGGATCCAGTAAGTATGAAGGAAAATTGCGTTTTAAGTGAAGGAAAATTGTGTTTTAAGTGTTTCAACTGCAATAAGATTGGTTATTTTGCCTCAAAATGTCTGGGAAGATTTTCAAGGCCAAATCTTAACAGATCAAGGTTCCAAAAGAATTGCTACTATGTTCATGAAGAAGATGATAATGAAGGAGTAACAGATGATGAATTAGAGATAGGAAACAAATCCAAAAGTGATTGGGTGTTTATTGCCATCAAGGAAGAAGAACCAATATCCTTTGAATATGTCAATCATAAAATTGTAGAAAGAGCTCTAGCTACTCAAATTGAAGAAAAAAATGACTAGGTCATTGACAGTGGTTGCTCTCACCATATGACAGGTGACAAAAATAAGTTCATAGATTTGGAAAGGTACGAAAGAGGAGTGGTAAAGTTTGGTGATAATTCTGTTGGTAGAATCAAAGGAAGAGGAACTATTTCTTTTGATGGAAGGAACAAAAATGGTAATGTACTATATGTTGAAGGTTTGAAGCACAATCTTCTCAGTGTTGGACAGTTGGTGGACAAAGGATATGATCTCTGGTTCAAGAATGGAAAATGCAAGATCTTTGAAAGTTCTAGAATAGAGATTGCATCCGGTATCCAAACTAAAGGTAATATCTTCCACTTGGTTGGTACTGGTAAAAGTTGTTTATTTGCTCAGGTTGATCAAAGTTGGTTATGGTATAGGAGAATGTGTCATGTGAATTTTGATAATATCATCAAGATAAGCAATACTCAAGCTGTAAGAGATCTTCCAAAGTTGGTGAAATCTACAAATAGTTTGTGTAAAGAATGTCAGTTGGGTAAACTAAGCAAAGTCACATTCAAGAGTAAGGAATTGTCTTCTATCGGTTTATTGGACTTAGATCACACTGATCTTTGTGGTCTGACAAGAACCAGGAGTGTGCAAGGTGATAGATACTTCATGTTACTAATTGATGACTATTCCTAGATGATGTGGGTAACCTTTCTGAAAGAGAAATTAGAAGCTCTTGAGAAATTCAAAATATTCAAGGCTATGATAGAGAATGAAACCAGATTAAAAATGAAATGTTTGAGGTCTGATAGAGGTGGGGAATTCACATCCGGTGAGTTCTTAGAGTTCTGTCAGAAACATGGAATAAAGAGATAGTTATCTGCTCCTAGGACTCCACAACAGAATGGAGTAGTGGAAAGAAAGAACTAAACCATCTAGGAAGCTTCTAGGACCATGATGATGGAAGCAAATGTTCCTTAGACCTAATGGAGAGAAGCTGTCAGCACTACAGTCTATACTCTCAATCGAGTTCAAATTAGAAGTAATATCGGTAAGAATCCTTATGAACTTTGGTTTGGCATCACTCCTACTGTGAGGTATTTTAGAGTTTTTGGTAGCAAATGTTACATTAAAAGAGATGAAGATATAGGAAAGTTTGATGTTAGAAGTGATGAAGGAATATTCTTGGGTTACTCTACTCAAAGAAAAGCATACTGATGTTATAACAAGAGAGTAAGAAAGATAATAGAAAGTACAAATGTGAAGGTTGATGAAGGAATTAAGAAACCCTCAAGGTTTTATGAATATGATGAGGATGATCAGAATGATGTTCTGATTCAAGGAGTCCAATCCTCTTCTGAAAGTCAGGTTCAAACTAATCCAGTAAATCAGGAAGAAGAAACAAGTCTGAATGAGGCTGATCAAGAAGCAGAAGTGCAAGAAACTCCCAAAGTTCCAAGGTATGTAAGACTGAACCATTCTAAAGATCAGATCATAGGTGACAAAAGCAAAGGTGTGCAAGCTAGAAAGAGAATTGCTCAAAATTCAAATGAGTATTGTTTGATCTCAAAGATTGAACCTAAGACAATAAATGAAGCCTGCAATGATGAAAACTGGACCAAAGCAATGGAGGAAGAGTTGATGTAAATTGAGAAAAATCACACTTGGGATCTTGTTCCCAGACCTAGAAATAAGAATTTGATTGGAACCAAATGGGTCTTCTAGAAAAAACTAGATGAAGTTGGTGAAGTAATAAAAAATAAAGCCAGATTCTTCTACAAGGGCTATTCTCAAATAGAAGGAGTTGATTTTGAAGAAACTTTTGCTCCAGTGGAAGGAATTAAAGCAGTTAGATTATTCCTTGCATTTGCTGCCTTCAAAGATTTCAAAGTATATCAAATGGATGTCAAGTTTGCCTTCCTAAATGGTGACCTGGAGGAAGAAGTATACATTGAGCAACCAGATGGATTTCAATTGTCTAATCATAGTAATATGGTATGCAAGTTGAAGAAGGCACTGTATGGACTGAAGCAAGCACCAAGAGCCTAGTATGAAAGATTGGATAAACATCTTTTGAAGATTGGTTTCAACAAAGGTACTGCTGACAGTAATTTGTACTTCAAAATTGATCATGAAAACATCTTGATTGTTGAAGTGTTTGTTGATGATATCATATTTGGAGGAAGAGATAGTATGTGTAAAACTTTTGCAAATCAAATGAAAAGTGAGTTTGAGATGTCAATGCTTGGGGAAATGAATTTCTTCTTAGGTCTACAAATCACTTAAACAAAGAAAGGAATCTTCATTTCTCAGACCAAATATGTGAAAGAATTGTTGAAGAAATTCGGGATGGAAGACTCAAAACCAATGAACACTCCCATGGCAACTAGATGTAAATTGAGCAAAGATGATGATTCTCCTAAGGTTGATCAAACAAAGTATAGGTCAATGATTGGAGGGCTGTTGTATCTCACTCAGACTAGACCAGACATAATGCAGCTTGTTGGTCTTGTTGCTAGATTTCAAGCTGATCCTAGAGAATCTCATGTCATGGCAATCAAAAGGATTTTTAGATATCTAAAGGGGATAGTTGAGTATGGCCTATGGTATCCTAGAGATCATGATTTCTCTCTTCATTCATATACAGATGTTGATTGGGCAGGAGACGTGGATGACCAGAAGAGTACCAGTGGTGGAGCATTCTTTTTGGGAAAGAGATTAGTTTCTTGGCTAAGCAAGAAACAAGAGGCAATATCTCTGTCCAAAACTGATGCAGAATATATTACAGCAGCAGGTAGTTGCACTCAAGTTTTTTGGATGAAGCAAATGCTAAGAGACATAAGAGTGGAATATGAGGAGCCTATCACAATATTTTGTGATAATTCAAGTGCATTAAATATATCTAAGAATCCGGTGTTGCATTCAAAGACTAAGCATATATCTATCAAGTTTCACTTTCTAAGAGAACAAGTGCACAAGAATGAAGTCAGATTGGAGTTTGTGCCTTCCAAGGATTAGATTGCAAATATCTTTACTAAACCTCTACCTAAGGACTCTTTTGAGTATCTCAGGGAGAAGTAAGGGGTTATTGCCCCTCCGATGATGAACTAAGGTGCACTAATGTGCATCAGTCTGGTGGATATCATAGTCATATCTTGTGATCTGGATTGATGATGGGGAGCTACCACTCTTGGGGAGTAGCTGATATGTTCTTGAAGAGTTGAAGTTGCATGTATGAACCCTTTGCCATTGATGTCAAAGGGGGAGAGAAGACATGTGAAAAACAAGTGGTTAATGATCAAAGGGGGAGCAGTGAAGGAAGAGAAGATATGTGAGTGGTTGTTGCTGATAGGGGGAGTTGTGACAGTAAGGAGAAGTTCTTGTCTTGATGGTTTTTCACATCATATGTTGCCATCAATGACAAAGGGGGAGATTGTTGCAAGTATGGGTCTAACTGGTGTTGTCATTGATGGCAACATACTTCTGTTACAAAAATGACAAGGATTGGATGAGCTATGTATTGAGGATATTGAGAAAATTAGCCATATTAGGAACAGAGAAGAATAGTGAAGATAGTGAGGTAAAGATCCAAGTTAAGATGACTATCAGAGGTTGCGGTTTAAAGGGTTTGTGTATATGAGTTTTAAAATACTCTAGTAAATATTTTAGAGGTCCGCATGAAGATATGAAGAAGTTATGGCTGCTCAAGTAAAACCAGTTCCGGCAGATGTTTAGAGGTGACAGAGTAACACAGATAGGTCCAGTGAGATCCAGAAATGCATTGTCCTATTCTACGGATTTGAGGAAGTGTTGAGGAAGTCTTTCAGAAGTGTTAACTAGTTTGGTTCATGGCTTGAAGGTTTGGAAGCATCTGCTCTTCTGTAATAGTGATGACAGACTATGTTCTTGACGTTCCAGATGAAGGAGAGAATGATTCCAGTAAGCAGATGAAGTATGGATGTTGTTGGTGTTTTAGGATATCTTGTGGTGGTCTTAGGATTGTGTCCAGTTCATGTTGGTTGTCTGCATTGGAGTTGGAGCTCGCAATTGAAGAATAAGCTCAAGATGATGGTGTTCTTCCTGAGACTGGCTGACCTGATGTATTACACATCTTGCGGATGATCTTATAGATGTTTGCTGACTTAGATGATTATTTCTAAGTTGATGCCTTGTATAAATAAGGGATTGTAAAGTCATTTCAAAGTGTGTCCTGCGGTGATGAGAGTGTGGTAGTGAAGAAGGGAGCAAAAGGTAGAGCAGAAGTTTTTGGGCCTAAATGGAACTGATCCAAGCATGGTAAAGATGCTATTCTCTAGTTCAAGTTTGTAATACTTGTTACTTTGTAGACAATGTGTCTCTTGTAGGCAGTGAGCCTCTTGTGAGCAATGTGCTTGGGCAGTGAGCCCTAATTGGCATGTGCCATTTGTTCGTTCTATTCTTCTAACAGAGAATACAATCTTGGGTTAATCACCCTGTGGTTTTTCCCTTAACCGGGTTTTCCACGTCAAAATCTTGGTGTCTCATGTGTTGATAAGTTCTGCTTTTTAGTTAGTTGCATTTTGTTTTATGATTAATATACTGCTAATCACTAAGAGGATTTAAGTGTGAAATTGGAGAAAGTTTTGGACAACTGAATCACTCCCCCTCTCAGTTGTGTACCCTAAATCTAACACTCTTTGTCCCTTGTCTTCTTTGTTACTCTTGAGTCTAATATGTTCTCCAATTTTGGTGGATCATGCTTAGGAATATCATCTTCTGCTGCATCCTGTAATGGTTCCTGTTTGACATCTACATTTGGCTTGTATGGAGTCAAATCACATATATTGAAAATGGGTGATAATCCAAGATTAGGAGGAAGTTGGATCTCATGAGCATTCTGTCCACATTTCTTCAAAATATGACATGGTCCAATCTTCCTCTGCATGAGCTTGGTATAATTACCTTTGGGGAACCTCTCCTTCTTTAGACTAACCCACACCAAATCTCCAACATCAAACTGTACATCTCTCTTTTTCTTGTTAGCATATGCTTTGTATTTCAATGTAGTTTGTTGAAGCTGGTTCTTGACTTGATCATGCACTTCTTTGATAGCTGAAGCAAAAGCTTCTCCATCTGCACTAATAGGCTCTCCTATAGGCAGATCTCTCAGCTCCAAAATACCTCTTGGATGAATACCATATACCACCTGAAAAGGTGACTTCCCTATATTCCTATTCATGGTGTGATTATAGGAAAATTTTGCTTGTGGTTGGATGTTATCCCACTTATCTCCATGCTGCCTTGTCAAATGTCTTAACATATTTCCCAATGAACGGTTAACTACTTCAGTCTACCCATCTGTTTGAGGATGGTAGACTGATGAGAAGGATTAATTGGTTCCAAGCTGCTTTCAAAGAGTTCGCCAAAAGTGGCCAATAAATTTTACATCTCTATCTTAGACTATGCTCAATGGTAATCCATGTATCCTTACTACTTCCTTGAAAAATAGGTATGCAACATATGAAGCATCACAAGTGGTTTTGCATGGCAAGAAATGTGCCATTTTACTAAATCTGTCTACTACAACAAAAATACTATCATATCCCTTCCTTGTCCTAGGCAAACCCAATACAAAGTCCATGCTTATGCTCTCCCATGGCCTAGAAGGAATGGGTAGTGGCTGATACAAACCTGCATTAGTGGATCTCCCTTTTACTTTCTGACATATCACACATGCCTCCACAAATTTCCTCACATCTGACTGTAACTTGGGCCAATAGTGGTGCAGGAGCACCTTGGCAAATTAATGTTTTCATGGACCAATTTTGTGGAATTTGATTCCATTTTAGAGATTCAATGTTGTAATAGGATCAATTTGATCATTTGAAGTTATGTTGGAGTCATTTGGACATAATGTGTAAAAGTTGTTATTCAAAATGTGGGAAGGTGAAGGGTCACCTTGTTCTAGTTCGTTCCTAGGAGGTTGGAAACTGAAAAGACATGTTGAAATTCCTTTAAAAGGCTTTGTAATCTTCACAAAATTTGTGGGTTATTGAATTCAAGAATTGGAACAATAAAGAAGACTGTTTTTTTAGGCATTTCTACAGAAATTTGCTGTTTTCTTGCATGGTATGGGCCAGTAAGGGTAGGAGGACATTTATTTTTGATTTCAAATGAAATTATATTCAATCACCCTCCCTTTTCTTTTTGTCTTATCAAATTTGTTGCTATATTGAGGAAGTTATGACTGTTTTAGTGACTACAATTTCTAGAATTCTCCTATAACAGTCCTGTTGCAGCGTTTGGTACGGTTCTGTACGGATAGATACAGGGGCAATCCATATATGGCTGGAAAGAGGATTGAGTTACCTTTCAAATTCATCTAGTAGGAGGTCTTAACTCGATTCCTAGAGGAAAATATCATATTTTTTCTAAAACTGCTCTGTTAACTAGGTTTTTGGGGCCTAGAAATGGGGGTTTGGTGTTTAAACACTTGAATGAGAAAATCATTGCATGAGACCTAGAAAATCCTTTGTTTTAGATCCTTTCTTAAGATGTTTTTAAGGTTTGAAGTGAGTGGGGCAAGTATTTGATAGGGTTCCTTTGTAAAGTGGGCAAATTAGGCCTTGTAGGAAGACAACAGGGTGTTAGGACAGTCAGATTCCGTCCAAAACAACAATATATGATTTTGAAGTATGTTATAGAACTCAATAAAGGGTATCTAGATCAGTCATTTTTTTTAAGTACTTTGGGAAAGTTGAGAGAAAAAATGCAAGTTTGTCGATGAACAGGGCTACTAGGATTAGGCCTAGTCAAGTGGAATTATCAAGAACCGGTCAGAAAGGTGCATGAAACCTATTGAAGTCTTATTGGTGGAAGCCACAAAACATTGGAATCTTTTGTTTCTATTAAATCATCTCATAAGTCCTGACACCTCTGCATCAAATTGGTATCAGAGCTCAAAAGATTCTGAGCGTGTAGATAGAGCACCGAAGGAGGCAATCTACACCAGGATTTTGGGGTAAGCATTGGTTTTTGCTACCTGATTCTTGTTGTGAAGTTTTATGGTTCCAGGTGCAAGTTCACTGACTGTAGTAGGTAGACAGGAAGGTCTGTCAAGAGGGCCAGAGGAGATGGTCCATTGGTTGTCGCCAAAAGTCTTGGGGAGAGAGGCAAGAGAGGACTCCCAGGTGAGGGACAGGAGTGTTGTTGTAGCAGGAAGGAGTGGACTTCTGATGATAGAGATGCACCTTGGAGGCAGCCAATCAAACTCCATTAATACGAGTCACAACTGGAAAGTAAAGAGGAAGCAGAGGAGGCATCAAGTCAGGGTTGAAGACATAAAGAGGCAAAAGTCATTTGAAGCAGACCACACAACTCTTGGGACAAGAGTTTTCTTCATGCTGAGGAGTATGGTGCAGGAGCACCTTGGCAAATTAATTTTTTCATGGACCAATTTTGTGGAATTTGATTCCATTTTGGAGATTCAATGTTGTAATAGGATCAATTTGATCATTTGAAGTTATGTTGGAGTCATTTGGACATAATGTGTAAAAGTTGTTATTCAAAATGTAAAATTCCTAAGAGATGCAAAATATGGGAAGGTGAAGGGTCACCTTGTTCTAGTTCATTCCTAGGAGGTTGGAAACTGAAAAGACATGTTGAAATGCATTTAAAATGCTTTGTAATCTTCACAAAATTCATGGGTGATTGAATTCAGGAATTGGAACAATAAAGAAGACTGTTTTTTTAGGCATTTCTACATAAATTTGTTGTTTTCTTGCATGGTACGGCCCAGAAAGGGTAGGAGGACATTTCTTTTTGATTTCAAATGAAAGTATATTCAATCACCCTCCCTTTCATTTTTGTCTCATCAAATTTGTTGCAATATTGAGGAAGTTATGACTATTTTAGTGACTGCAATTTCTAGAATTCTCCTATAACAGTCATGTTGCAGCGTTTCGTACGGTTCTGTACAGACTGATACAGGGGCAAGTCATATATGGTTGGAAAGAGGATTAAGTCACCTTTCAAATGCATCTAGTAGGAGGTCTTAACTCGATTCCTAGAGGAAGATATCACATTTTTTCTAAAACTGCTCTGTTAACTAGGTTTTTGGGGCCTAGAAATGGGGGTTTGGTGTTTAAACACTTGAATGAGCAAATCAATGCATGAGACTTGGAAAATCCTTTGTTTTAGATCCTTTCCTAAGAATTTTTTAAGGTTTGAAGTGAGTGGGGCAAGTATTTGATAGGGTTCCTTTGTAAAGTGGGCAAATTAGGCCTTGTAGGAAGACAATAGGGTGTTAGGACAGTCAGATTCCGTCCAAAACAACAATATATGATTTTGAATTATGTTATAGAAATCAATAAAGGGTATCTAGATCAGTCATTTTTTTTGTAAGTGCTTTGGGAAAGTTGAGAGAAAAATGCAAGTTTGTCGATGAACAGGGCTACTAGGATTAGGCCTAGTCAAGTGGAATTATCAAGAACCAGTTAGAAAGGTGCATGAAACCTATTGAAGTCTTATTGGTGGAAGCCACAAACCATTGAAATATTTTGGTTCTATTAAATCATCTCATAAGTCCTGACACCTCTGCATCAAATAGTAATGCTGCTTCACAAGATCAAGAGTCTTATCTAGACCAAAATGTCCTGCCATGGCCCCACAATGTTTCTCTTGAATGATATTCAGTCTCATAGAGCACCATGGAATACATAACTATCCACCTTTCAAAAGTAATCCATCTTGGATCAGAAATTTAGAGAACTCAACATGATATTTGTCACCAAAGGAAATACATACCTTATAGATTTCTCCAAAGTCTTCATCATCATCATACATGGCCTTTAAAGAGTCAATGCCAACACTTTCCAATTGAATCTGATTTATGGTTAGAACCCTTTTGCTCAAAGCATCTACTACTTTGTTCTTGACCCCTTTCTTGTGCTTGGGTGGGAAGGTGAAAGCTTGCAAAGTTTCCACCCACTTCATATGCCTATGGTTTAGCTTTTCTTGACTGTTTATGAAACTAAGGGCCTGGTTATCTGTGAACACTATGAATTCTTTTGGCATTAGGTAGTGTCTCCACTTTTTGAGTGACTGTACTAGAGTGTACATCTCCAAATCATATGATGAGTATCTCTTCTTTGCATCATTTAGTTTCTCACTAAAAAATGCAATAGGCCTACCTTCTTGAGTGAGTACTGCTCTAATTGCCATGTGACTGGCATCACATTCTACTTGAAAAATCTTATTGAAGTCAGGAAGTGCAAGAACTGGCTTCTCTGCCACCTTCCTCTTCAATGTTTCAAATGAATCATCTGCCTCCTTTGTCCAAGTGAACTTGCACTTTTGTCCTCCTTTTATGGTGTCAAGCATGGGTGCACAAACATGACTAAACCCTTTTATAAACTTCCTATAAAAGGTTGCTAACCCATGGAAACTTCTAACATCACTCAAGGTTTTAGGAGTTGGCCAAGACAGTATGGCACTTACCTTCTCTTGATCCATTTTCAGTTTGTTATGTGAGATAACAAATCCCAAGTAGATGATCTCTTCCTGCATGAACAAACACTTTGCTAAGGTTATCATTAGTTGTTCTTCATGTAACCTTTTAAGGACCAAGTCTATATGGTTGAAGTGCTCTTCCCTTGTATTACTGAAAATCAGGATGTCATCTAAATATACTATGACAAATTTACCTATGAATTCCCTCAGGACCTCATTCATCAACCAAATAAAGGTACTAGGGGTGTTGGACAAACCAAAAGGCATGACCTTCCACTCATATAACCCCTCATTGGTCTTAAATGCAGTTTTCCATTCATCTCCTAGCCTAATCCTAATCTAATGATAGCCACTCTTTAAATCTATTTTTGTGAAATATTTAGCACCCCCCAAGCAATCAAGCAAATCTTCTATCCTAGGTATTGGGAACCTATACCTGATTGTGATCTTGTTGATAGCCCTTGAATCAGTACAAAGTCTCCAAGTGCCTTCCTTCTTTGGTGCTAGTATAGCCGGTACTGCACATGGGCTTAAACCTTTGCCAATTAGGGCTGTCTCTAACAATTCCTCAATCTGCCTTGCTACCTCTGTATTCTACTCTGGGGTAAGCTTGTATGCTACCTTGTTTGGAAGTGTAGATCCTAGAATCAGATCTATGCAATGGCTGATGTCCCTCATAGGTGGTAGGGACCTTGGTATTCCATCAGAGATGATTCCTCAGTACTTGTCCAATTGCTCTTGGACAACAGGATTTATGAACCTTTGCCTCTTCTCTCCCTTGACTTCTTACTATTGTTCCTTGCTCACCTTTAGGCATGGAATTGGAGCATATACAACTGCTCCTTCTTCTGCTATCCTTTTCATGAATTATTTGCCTTCTACCATCATCACTTTAACTTCTTTTCCTTTTGATTCCACCTCATTCTCCATTAATGGTAGTAGCTCTATCACCTTACCATTCTTGGTGATTGAATATGTGTTTCTAACTCCATCATGGTATGCTTTCAAGTCCTACTGCCATGGTCTTCCAAATAGGAGATGGCAAGCATCCATCTTGGCAATGTCAAATAGTAACCTATCCTTGTATGGTCCAATTTGAAGTTCTACCCAAGCTTGTTCTTCCACAATTGTTTGCTGACCTTGGGTGAGCCATGAAAATTTATATGGGCAAGGATGTGGCAGTCTCCTAAGCTTAAGCTGTTCTACCATCTCAATGGACACAAAATTCTCAGTAGACCCAGAGTCAATCAGAGCTTTACATACCTTTCCTCCTATCTTGCAAGTAGTTCTAAAGAGAGACTTCCTTTGTGGAGGTTCTTTTCCAGGCACCTTCATGGTCATCATTGCTCTCCTAATCATCAAAGATTCTCCATTCTTAGGATACCCATAACTGTCAAGAGCATTCACACTTTGATTTGTACTTGAGCTTGTTACACTTTGACAATTAGATTCTTGGATCAAATTGATCCTCCTTTGTCCTATTGAACTTGTTGCCTTTCCTAGACATCTACTAGCTATGTGACCTTCTTGATTACAATCGTAACATCTGATAGGTCCTCTGCCCTGAGATCTCCCTCTAAATGGTGGTCTTCTGCCCCTAAAATTTCCTCTTTGACCGTAACTTCCCCCTTGGTTTTGACTATTGTCTCCTTTGCTACTCTCTTGATTTGATTCACCTTGGAATCCAAATCCCTTTCCTCTATCTTTGAAAGGACTTCTTCCTCCCCTTTGATGTCTCCCACTTCCTCTACTATTCTGTTCTTGTCTTCTCTTGAATTTCTCTTCCACTTTGAGTGCCAATTGGTAGCACTTTTGGACTGTCTCTGGGTTATGCAGATATATGTCTTCTTGGATGGAAAACCTTAATCCATTTAGATACCTTGCTACCTTCTCTTCCTCACCCTCCTTTACCTTTGTTTTGACACATAGTATCATAAACTCTTCTGTGTATGAACTAACATCTAGCTCTTTCTACTTCAAGTTTTGTTTCCTCTTATGTAATTGGATGTTGTAATCCAATGGAACATAGGCCTCCTTCACTAAAGCCATCATTCTCTTCCATGTTGCAACTCTGTTCTTTCCCTCTTTCACCTTGTCATCTTGGATGAAATTCCACCAAGTTAGTGCAGTCCCTTTCATTTTAGTTTGAGCCATCTTCACCCTTTGGTGGTCTAGGATTTCCTCGGTCTCAAAGAAGTTATTCAAGGAGTCTATCCACTCCATCACTGAATCAGGTTCCATTTTCCCTGCAAACATTGGCAGGTCTACTTTCATATCCATGGTCCTTCTCTCCATGGATTTGAGGCCATTAAGTAAGGGTCTCTGGTCTGCAGGAACCTCTATCTCTTCCTGCCTAGGGATCTCTTCATCCATGTCTTCTTATTTACCAAAATCTTCTTCCCCTTTCTCTACTCTATCCCTCAACTTCTCTACCTCCCCTTTCAAAGCCTGATTCTGAGCCTGAGTTGCTCTGCTCTCTACCATTTGCTTTCTCACTAATGCCGCCAACTCAGCGTTGGTCATTTTTGCTTGGTACTCTGATGATCCCTCTTCGTTTGACATTTTTTCTCCTGCTTCTTCAGAAAAGATACTCCTTTTCTCTGATACCACTTGGTGGCAGAGCGGGCAGTGGCACGACAGAGTATCAAGGGATTGGTACAAATTCCTGGAGCTCCACAGTCATGATGCTTCCTTCTTTTAGCAATTATCTATTGAACCATTGAACCCCACAACTCCATTGGAACCTTATTGAACCTGCACCTCGAACGAACCTTCGCTGAACCCTAAATTTGTGAACTATTGAACCGTTGAACCGCTGAACCAGTTCAACCATTGGTTCAACTATTGCTAGTACTTAACACAATCTTTGTCAAATAGGCTTAAGTCCTTGAACCCACATGAACAGTCAAACCGTTGAACCCTTGAACCCTTTGAACCGTTGAACCGGTTCAAAGGTTCAACCAAACTCTTTCCGCTGTCTCAAAGTTCCTTCGACGATCTTTTCTCACTCGAAGCAAATACTTTAGCTTCTTAAACATGGATTCGTCAAACCAATGACCCTGTTGTAGCCATTGAACCATTGAACCTTTGAATTGGTTCAACCACTTGCGACCATCTACTATCAGTTTCTCTGATATACTTCAAACTGATACATAGATGCAGGATATACATGAAAATGTATATTCGCATACAAATGCGATATACACATGAAATGTACTCAGGTACATTAACGATACACACATTGCTTGTATCTTCAGCAAACAACAAGAGCGTAACCCAGAAGGACTTTTATACATACCTTTCTTCACAAGAAATACACAGGATGATACTTGCATACAAATGTGATATACTACGAACTGTTCCTATCATGCAAGTGACATATATACATAAAATGTACATCTGAATCTCATGCCAATAACCTCCTCTATAATGATTCTCATGGTTTCTATTCTATCATGACCATGAACAAAAGGAAAACAAAACAAAAAACTATTTTACAAGTCCATTCCACTAATTTCACAGAAATCCCCCAGTGGAATGGCTTTAATCGTACATCTCGACCACAAAAGGACTAAATTAAATACAAAATGATTCTATATAGATAAGATACACAGGAAAATTCAATATACAGGGAATTTACACAAAATCTAGAATTTGTAACACACTTGACAGAATTACTATTTCTTCATTCCAACTTTTCTAAACATTTGCTATTTACAAGGATTCCTACTTTTTATATTTCTAAAGGTGGAAGAGGTCCTTATTTCTAAAACACATTAAAGCCTTATTCTTCTCGCTCCTGTGCATATTTATCTTGTTGAAGGGGTGCAACTGCACTAGCAAAGTTTTCTATTATGAGGGGGTTAGCTGATTTAGAACTTTCTAAAATAATGAGTTGTCATTCTACTCAAGAAGTTTGGGGTAAACTTAAAACCATCTATTAAGGAGATAAGAAAGTAAAGTGAACCAAGATGCAGATCTTCAAGAGCAAATTTGAGAACCTAAAAATGTCAGAGGATGAAGACATTGTTGGATATATGCTCCGAATGAATGAAGTGGTCAATGGAATTACAGGTTATGGTGGAGAAGTGAAAGAAGATGAGATTGTGAAAAAGATTTTGATATATCTTCCCAAATCTTATAGTCATAAGGTATCTACCATTGAGTTGAATGCAAACTTGGATATATAGACTGCAGACAAATTGTTTGGTTCCCTTGTTACCTTTGAAATGAGAGAGTTTGGAAGTGATGCTCCAAAGAAAGAAGATGCTTTCAAAATCAATATGAAGACAAAAGAATAAGTTGTTGATGAAGATGAAATCTCTGATGAAGTTGAAGTAAATTTTGTAAGAAGATTGAAGAAAGGTATTGGAAAATACAAAGGTAAGTTACCCTTCACATGTTTCAATTATGGAAAGGTTAGTCATTTTGCTTCTAAATGTCCTTTCAAAGAATCAAGGGCTAATAACAGAAGAGACAAGTTCAAGAGAAGTCTATATTCTATAGAAACCAATTATTCTTTAGAAGATGAGGATCATGATGATTCAAATGATGAAACACTTTTCATGGCCCTGAGTGTTGGTAACAAAAAGGATGATGCTAGAACATGTGAGAAGATTGATACCTTGCAAAAAAATCAAAACAATGAAATATCAATGGTTGTATAGACTACCTTTCATGCAAAATAAGAATCTAAGGCTTGGTAATTGGTAGTGGATGCTCAAATCATATGACTGGTGACAAGGAGAAGTTTATCAGCCTTGAGAAGTGGGATGGTGGTGTTGTCTAGTTTGGTGGTGATGAGTCAGCATAGATCTATGAAAAAGGTGTTATAACTATTCATGGGAAGAATAGGACCAAGGATGTCCTCTATGTAAAAGGGATAAAACACAATCTTCTTAGTGGCAATCAGATGTACAACAAAGGGTATAATATTATCTTTCATGCCAAGGGTTGTGAAATCAGGAAGGCAATGTCTTGAAAATTAGTTTACGGAAGGTATCGAGACATATGGTGACATTTATCACCCGAAGGAGGTAAATGGAAGAACATGTTTTCTATCCCAATTGAATGAATGCTAGATATGGCATAAGAGAATGGGACACAACAATTTTGATAATATGGTAAAGATCAGTTCTACTCATGCAGTGAGAGATATGCCTAAGATAATCAAGCCTACAAATGTAGTATGCAGATAATGTCAAATAGGAAAGTAGACAAAGACAAATTTCAAAATCAAGGAATATTAATCTTCAAAGCCATTAGAGCTCATTCACATTGATCTATGTGGCCCTACAAGAGTAAATAGTCAATATGGTGAGAGGTACTTCATGTTTCTTATTGATGATTATTCTAGAATGACTTGGGTTACTTTCTTAAGAGAAAAGTTAGATGCCCTTGATAAATTTAAAGTGTTCAAAGCTATGGTTGAGAATGAAGTAAATACTAAGATCAAATGCTTGAGATTTGATAGAGGAGGTGAATTTACTTCAAATGAATTTGAAATATTTTTGTGAAGATCATGGTATTAGGAGACATCTATCAACTCCTAGGACCCCTCAGTAAAATGGGGTAGTGGAAAGAAAGAATAATATTGTGCAAGACATGTCTAGGGCAATGTTGAAAGATGGAAATCTACGTAATATGTAGTGGAAGGATGCAATTCATACTATTATCTATCTAATTAATAGAGTGCAACTGGGGGTCAACAATCCTAAGACTCATTATGAGCTATGGTATGAAAGACCTCCCATAGTGAAATACTTCAAGTTCTATGGCAAAAAATGCCATATCAGAAGAGATGAAGAAGACCTAGGAAAGTTTGATTCAAGAAGTGATGAAAAAATCTTTCTTGGCTAGTCAACCCAAAGAAAGGCTTATAGATGTTACAACAAGAGGTTGGGAAAGATTATTGAAAGCATAAATGTCAAGGTAGATGAAGACCTATATTAAATCTCACATGAATCAGAGGACTCCAAATCAGATATCTTTCCATGCATTGTATATGAAGAAGAAGAAGTAAAAGAAGATAAGGAACAAGAACCAGAGCAGATGCCTAAGACTTCGGCAAAGTATGTTCAAAAGAACAACTTAGCAGATCAGATCATTGGAGATAAGGATAAAGGTTTGCAGAAAAGGAGAAGGCTTGCTAATACACATGAACAAGTAAACTTGTGTTTGTTATCAAAAGTGGAACCCAAAAACTTTGCTGATGTCAACAAGGATGATAGATGGATAAAAGCCATGGAAGAAGAATTGGATCAAATTGAGAAGAATCAGACATTGGAATTGGTTCCCAAAGAAACAAATAGGTGGATCAGACTATCTATAGATCTATGATTGGAGGACTATTGTACTTGACTATTTATAGGCCTGATATTATGTATGCAGTATGTGTCATTTCCATTAATCAATCCAATCCCAAGAAAACACATGAGAAGGTATTGAAAAGAATATTTAGATACTTGAAAGGAACCCCAAACTATTACCTATGTTATCCAAGAGGTAATGAATTTGATTTGAGTGCTTATACTGATGTTGACTGGGCTTGTTGTGTCAATGATAGAAGAAGTACAAGTGGTCATGCTTTCTTTTTAGGAAGCAGATTGGTTTCATGGCAGAGAAAGAAGCAAGATTCAATGTCCTTATCTACTGTAGAGGTAAAGTACATTACAACATCATTCTGCTAATAGGTTGTCATTGAGACCTAACAATTCATTTAAGAATGTATCAGTTATGTCGATTGGGTAGTGTCCAAGGCTGTATGCAATATGGGATTTATTTAGACATCTCAACTTAGCAATGATTTTCTAGATTTTTAGGATAGTTTTGACAGCATGAATTTAAACTATGAAGCATAAAATTTTAATCTACAAAGCATTTGGACTTTATCCTAGAAAGCATATGAAATTTAAAGTATGAATAATTTCAAAGAATAATCTAATCTAAGAAATCAGGAAATTATGTTGAATCTAAACTTGTACTATCAATTTCAAGTTGGATTTTTAAACCAAGAAGAATCTCCAGAATTCCCCTTTATAGAAAGGTGGCTCTAGAAATCTAGAAATTATAAGGCACAAATAGAACTTTGAAAACTTCACAACTAAACATAATATGCTGCAGGCTAGCAACAACAATATTCTACTATATCATCATAGAATAGAAGGTTATACTATCACAAAACATAATCATCCACAAAATAGAACATGAACTACACTCACAAAACATAAAAATACTTATCTATTCCTAATTCCTTTGAGTGGCAAGCTCTCCAGAGATCTTCTATTGATTCAAATCACATTCACCTTTTGACAGCTCAAAAATTCCATTCGCATGCACATTACTCAAAACAAAACTTGATTGTCTTCATTCATAATATAACATATCATAATTGAGTATAACATAACATAACATAACTATTTTAAGGAATAATTATATAGCCTATACTACCAAAATCCTACATCTAGGATGGCTCATTAATGCCACTAAAAAAAGTCTTTAACAAGATAAATAGATTTTGACTAAACTAGTTGTCTTTTAAATACAACTTATTAAAGGCTTCGAGTGGGGCTATAAAATGTATTAAGTGCTTTCAACAATAGAAAATAATAGAAACTACCATGTGGTCAGATTTAACAATAGATTGAATTCCATGATCATCTATCTCCTAAATTTCTAGTGCCCTAGTATTCCGATGCTGCTAACTCCGGTTGGCATTCTTGTCTATTCCTCCAACTAAGACATACTCAAAAACTTGTGTAAATACACATATCCTTTTCACAAAATCATGTCAACATTAGTGACAAATTCTAATCAATTTGAAAACAAAAATTGTACATCATTCTTTAAAAAATAAACAAATATTGCATATAAGACTAATAAATTGGCATGGTTTAGGTACTTTAGTGGCACAAAAAGGGTGATATGGTTAATGATAAAAATGAGGTTATTTATACCTCATCACCTATTGTACACAAGTGTTGTGGATGAAGCAAACCCTAAAGGATATATATGATGAGCCTATTCTTATCTTGTGTGACAATACAAGTGCTATCAATATTTCCAATAATCCAGTGACGCATTCTAGAACCAAGCATATAGCAATCAGGTATCATTTTTGAGAGAGAAGTTTGCAAACAAATGAAGTTAGAATATGTTCCAACAAGGGTCAAATAGTAGATATTTTCACAAAGGCTCTAGCAAAGGATACTTTTTTAGGATCTTTGGTAGAGGTTAGGGGTAATTTCTGCTCCTTCTTGCTAGATGCATAATGGTACATCTGTCCATGGGGAGTTCATGTTATATCTTGTTCCTAGATTGACAATGGCTACCTCTTAGGGGGAGTAAGTAGTGGTTACAGATGTTAGGGGGAGTTTGTTTGCTGCAAGAAGGAGTGATGCCTTAAGAAATAATGTCCAGGTATGTGGTCTCTAACTGAGGTAGTGGATACCCTTTTTCCTTGATGTCAAAGGAGGAGAGAAGAACAGATGTGTTTCCATCAATGCCAAGGGGGGAGATTGTTACACATATGTTTCCTAGGGTTGTCATTGATGTCAACACTGTCACTAGGTTATCATTGATGTCAACACTATCATAGTGGTGTGATGGTGTTCATGGTTGGATGTCATGTCCCATCAAACAAGAGAAGAAGATAGAGTTCATAGTTGGATGTCATGTCCCATTCAATAAGAGAAGAAGATACAGTTTATGGTTGGATGTCATGTGCCATCCAACAAGAGAAGGGATAATATATAGTTCACATTAATATGGGAATAAGAAGCATGAAGATGATTAGATCTATTACTAATGCTACAAATGGCCCAAAGAATGTATGATCCAAGTTACATGATGATTGCATTACCAAAAGAGTGTTTTGTTGTTGATTATTTGAAGATAGTGTCACTTCTGTGAAGATGTTCTGTGTAGGACAATGGAATGCTCAACATTCCTCTACACTTGCAGATATGGCCATGTGGTTCTAGATTTTTATTAATGATGTTCTGAAGGTGATAATTCCAACCTTTCAGATCATTTGTACTTCTACTATGAAAGTTATGCATGATAGAGAACCGACATGTGTTGTGGTAGAGTAAGATAGTGTTGAAGGCCTATTGGAATGCTTCACATTCCTCTAGAAATGAATGATTTCCCTTGTAGTTTTGAAGACATGTTTTTGAATGTGTATTATATGCTTCCTTGTAGTTTCAAGGTTCTTGGTGTTTCATAGCTCAGTTTTTCAATTGACAGCATGTTACAGTGTGTTCTAGATGATAGATTGTTCCCAGAGTTCATGGTTGAAGATGTGTGGCACAATTCTTTGATGTGCGGTGACAAAGGAGTGTTTGAAAATGTTGTATGAGTCATGTGGACTCATCTAGAAGAATTTTCATGAAGATATTTCTTATTTCTTGTACCACACAAGGTGTTTAAGTTGATATGGCCGTTATGCTTCAAGGTTCATGGATTTTTGGTTAAAGTTGTTCTATTTTCAAATGACTAGAGTGTGTGGATGTAATTCCTTGGTGCTTGAAGCTAAGAATTATGTTTTGGACCTAGTTAAGCAAGTGTTGATGTCCACAAGGCATAGTTCTTCTACTAATGTAATGTGTGGTTTCACTTAGGACCTATCTTCTACACATTTCATATTGTGTTTTGTTTGGCCGACTTGTAAATGTATTTTTCATGTTGTATATGGATGAAAAGAAATGTAATCAATGTAATATCATGTATAAATAGTGAATAAAATTGAGTTAGGCGAGTATGATTGCAAATTGATTGAAAAGATCACAAGTAGATAAAAGGTAGAATGATTGCATTGTTGATGTGTGACTGAAGAAGAAAGAGCAAAAGTTGTTGATGCTATCATGATGTTGTTGGATCTAGGGCATACAACTGAGAGGGGGGGGGTGAATTAGTTGTATAAAACTTCTTCTTCTTTCAAACACTTAATTCTCTGTTGTTTGTTAGCAGCATATCAAATAATCATCCATGGAAGCATAATACATAAACACAAGAGCAGATAAGCATCAACACATTGAACACCAAGATTTTGACGTGGAAAACCCGGTTAAGGGAAAAACCACGGGGTGATTAACCCAAGAATTATTCTCTGTTAGAAGAATAAAGAAAAATGAATGGCACATGCCAATAAGGGCTCACTGCCCGAGCACACTGCTCACAAAGAGGCCCACTGCCTACAAGGAGACACACTGTCTACAGAGTGATAAAAATCATAGTCTTGAACTGGAGAATGACATCTCTACCATGTCCGGATCAGTTCCAATTAAGCCCAGCATCTCTGCTCTGCCCTTCGCTCGTTTCTTCGCTATGCCACACTCATCCACACACAACACACCTTGAAATGAACTCACAAACCGTTATTTATACAAGACATTGACTTAGGAACAAACATCTAAGTCGGCAAACAACCATAGGAGTATCCGCAAGATGAATAACACATCCAGTCGGCCATCACAAGAACATTCGTAGGATGAACAACTCATCCGGTCGGCTGAACAGAGCAAGAACTTCATCCGGAAGAATAACTTCAATTCCGGGCTCTACCATCAATGCGGACCAACAACACAACCTAAACATGATCCAAGAACCTTCACAAGCCTGTCTGAATGTCCGGATACATCCGCACTTCCTCTACTTACTGGGATCTCTTGTCTTCCTCATCCGGAACTTCAAGAACACAGTCTGTCGCCACTGTCATAATGCAAGAGGTACTTCCGGACCTCCAAATCATACACAAATCAGGATGACACATCACAGGGACATCCCAAACACTCCATCCAATCCGCATATTAGGATGATACAATTCCGGACCTCACCGGACCTTTTTGTGATCCTCTGTCACCTCTGGATACTTGCCGGACCCGGTTCTATACCGGCAGCCACAACTCCTTCAGATCTTCATGCGGACCTCTGAAATCTTAACTGTAGCATCTCAAGACTCATATCTACTAACCCTTTAATCCGTATCCTCCGGTTCTCATCCAATACAGTACATTTACCTTCTTCTCATCACTGTTCTTCACTGTTCCTGACTGAGGCTAATTTTCTCAATATCCTCAGTACACAGCCTTCTTGTCAATGCAATATGAGTATGTTGACATCAATGACAACAATGGCTCACCTCATACTTGCAACAGATGTATCTTGAATACATATTTGTGATAGTGATCAAGTGTAGACTGTGTCTAACTAATTAGATCATCAGAAGAAAGTGTGAAGAGGAAAAAGTGCAATCATCAAAGGTGTGAGTTTGAATGTTAGTTTTTAGATAGTAGAAGGACTGTCATACTGTAATCTTTTGTAAGTGTGTTCTCAATTCAGGGAGTAGTACCTTCTTTGGGAGTGACCCTAAAACAAAGTCTTCAAGGAGTAGTAGCTTCCTTGGGAGTGACCCTAAATCAACATTCTTCAGGGAGTAGTAGCTTCCCATGGTTGTAGCCTTAAACAAAGTTACTATTTGAGCTTCATATTGTTTAGGGTAAAATTTGAAGAGGGTTTGATTTTAATGGTTTATGTTGATCCTCCTTTCAGCACTAAACATTCAAGGACATTCAAACAAGTAAAAGGTCTACTACAAATCTCCCGTCACCTGGAACATAGGGGAAGATTGGACTTGTGTGAATTTGTTGTTGAATTAAGTCCAATTATGCTCAAAACCCTAATTATCCAAATTCATGAACAAACAAACAAATTACAAAAAAATATCGCACACAAATATATCAAATGAGAATCAAATGCATACCAAATTTTGAAGTTTGGAATACGAAAAAGTCAGGGACTAATGAGTAGACGCCCTAGTCTAGTGCCACAGTTTTTGTTGAGATCTAGGAATCTTGTCTACAACCTATTCTTGTTGTTTCAAGGATTTTTCTATTCCGGAATTTAGAGGACTAATGAGTCGGCACCTGAGTCTAGGTCACTATTTTCTTCTCTGATCTGCAATTCTAATAGTCTGTACTACTCTCCTACAACTCCACTTCTTAAATTTTTTGCAAAGTGTAACCTACAATCATAGAAAAATGGGTTGGGGTTGTGGTGTTTAGAGGCTTGCCTCGGTCAAACCCTAGAGAGATATTCAAGTCTTCCAAACACTATTGTCAGATAAAGAGTGCATATCCATATGGGATAGAGGAAAAATCCAAATGATAAATGATAGAAAATACAATTGATATCACCTTGTAGTGAAGATATCATGGAAGGAAGATGCTCTTCATGCCATGAGGAGATGGATGCCAAATCTACAAACACAAACACAAGAGCTGTTAGTTGTTGTTGCACCAAAAGATCGACCTTTTAATTCCTGATACAACCACTTGACTTAACAAGCATGGGAGGCAGTTAAGCCCTTGTCGCAAACCACTACAGCGCAGTGCTGAATAAGGAGACCAAGGGTCACACCTTGCAACAACCCCCCAGCGCAAGCGCGGGGTTTGAACCCGTGACCTCGACTCTGATACCAATTGTTAGCTGCCGTTGTACCAAAAGATTGACCTTTTAATACCTGATACAACCACTTGACTTAACAAGCATGGGAGGTGGTTAAGCCCTTGTCGTAAACCACCGCAGCGTAGTGCTGAATAAGGAGACCAAGGGTCACACCTTGCAATAAGAACAACACAAATTCTGTTCTGCAACACAATGCCTTTGAATCACCTTAACATAATCTTGTCAATCAAAATGTCCATCTACTTTACAAAAGATAACATAATCATGTTTATACATTCAACTACAAACATTCCTACTAAGTCTTTCATAATTCAAACTTACCCTGTCAACATAAGACCTAAATAATGGTCATAAACCGACACTTCAAAATTAGTCCCGACCTAAAATAGGGTAGGACTAGGGTGCGGGTGCCCAAGTACTCCCCCCTATTTCAGGTAGGATTTATGTTAAGTGCATCCCCTAAGTCCTATTTGCCATGAAACATCAGGGATTTCTCATAGGGAGTCATCAAAATCATGCAGTATGCTCTAAATGCATTATAAAGGACCTAGGAGCTAAACCTTAAGAGAAAAAAGCCCCCAAGGTTACTTTTTCTGACATAACATTTAGCCCCGACTTTAATGTATGTATAAACAAAAGGCCAATACATGCATTAAAGTACAGTCAACAAACACGAGTGTGTGCAAGAAGTTGAATCCACTTTTAAGCCAAAAAGTGGAAGTGCGTGTCCTAATTTTTAGAATTTGTCACATTTGACCTAAAAATTTGAAGCACTTAAATGTGGAATCTTGAAAAAAGATAGTAAATATGAAATGTATTACTCGAAGTCTAGTTTCCAAATATGTAAATTTTTTTAATACTTAGATGATAGAAATTGATTTTCAATGGGCATTTCTAAAAACCACTATTTATAAGTCACTTTTTTTTTTACTATACCATGCACGTGTACATTATCCATATTTTGACCTAAATAATCATATTTTTCTATATCCTTTTGGAAAATATTTGTAACTCACTGAAGCACGTTTTCCATATTTTTTGTAATTTTTTATTGGATATTTTTTTTGTTAAAATTTTATTGGCCAAATTTGGTATTTTAAAAAATTATCTTGTACGTCATGCATAAGATGACCTAAACTTATCATTTTTTGAAATTTTATTTTTTGAGATTTTCTAAAGTATGTTTTCATACATTTTTTTTAAATAAATATATTTTAATAAAAGTTATTAAAATACTAAAAAATCCTAAGAATTCAACTTTATGGACCTATTTCATCAGAAATTAATTGAAAAATAAAAAAAATAATCCAATTGTAAAAAAAAAACATATTTGGAATCTACATTGTCTATTTATAATAGGTTTTAATTTCATCAAAAAAATTTACAAAAAAGCCATCAGACATATGCCCAAAGTCACTATTTTGTTGTGACATTGATAGGACCTTCAAGTTGCAAGTCAAACCAAATCCAAAGGTTAGGGTCAGGTCCCCAAAGCTTTTCCCAAACCGGGTTACAAAGCAAAACATGAGCCTAAAATTCAAAATTTGAATAACAAGATCTCGTTGCTTACTCTGTCGGTACAGAACAAAATAGGATCCCATTTAATAAAGAGGATCCCGTCTGTAATGAGATTCTGTCTAGTAAACAGGATCTCATTTTGTATCTAATAGGACCCCATTTATAAAATGGGATTGTTTTTACTATTTGACCATATTTTTTAATAAGATTGTCACTGTCGGCCTTGCAACTTATTCTGTACGGCCGACAATGACATTTGCAACATTCTCTACCATCTTTTTTCTTTTGCAGGTCCATCAACTTGGGATTTTGTTTGAATTTTGAAAGAAGCCATCATTGGGACACTACTTGACTAAAATTTTGTTGAATTGCTACTTGTTTGAAGGACCTGAACAAAGAAGGAAGGCTTTCAAGTTTTTGACATTCATTTGTTCAAACTTTAGAATTTTTTAATCATGGGATCACAAACCCATAATAAGAGGAAAGATAGGAAGCTATTGACCCTTGAAGAAATTGAAGCAAAGAGAGAGGAGTGAAAAATACAAAGAGATAGAAGAATAAATATTTGATCAATGATTAATGTTGAAGCATCCAATTCTACAACTATTGAAGATAAAAATATTAAGGAGACCATGGATGTAGATGATACAAACTTGCAAGAGCTGAATGTAGAAACTAATACGATTATACAAATTACTCCTAGTATATCTTCAAATCCCCCTTTCAATTCTATGGAGAATGTTTCAATAGAGACAAATCTAGGTACATCTTCAAATCCACCTTTGAATGAAATGGAAATGGTGTTGATAGCAGATTTAAAAGAAGATGGATATAACAATGTTGAGATCGATAATATTCATAGAGATCAAGATTTGAGACAAAATGTTGTTGAAAATGAAAATGAAAACTGTTTTGTTGTTGAAAATGAAAATCATTTTGAAGTTGAAATTAAAAATGAAAATCCAAGATGTGATGCTGAAAATGAGATTTTTTAAAAAAAATTGAAAGAGATGTTTTGGATAATCTTCCTGGTAAGATTTCTTAGAGACAAATAAGAACACATGCCAATAGATTATACAGATATTTTTTTTTATCATAAAAAACTATCATTTCAATGTCAACTAATGATGCAATTAATGAGAATGTGGAAAATGAGAAAAGTAATGAAAATGTTAGGCATTTTTGTTAAACCAAGAAGAAGTCAATCACTAAAACATGCTATGTCTATTGTTGCTAGTTCCATTGGAAAGAATAGTCAATCTAGAGATAAGAATGTAGCAAGATGAGCTATAACAATTGCTATAGTTGATAAAGCAACTCTGAATAAAAGAATGGTAAGCAATATTAGTGGAATTCTAAAAATACATCCTAAAATATTGGTAAGAGTGGCAAAAAAAGAGAAAGTATAGAAAATGATCTTATCAACCAATGTTGGAGTTTTAGTGGTCGACTCTCAAGATTTGACATGAAACTAAATGTTGAAATCAAAATTTTGTTCAAAAAATATTGGCATGATAATAGTAGGGTATCATCTAATGCTAGAGATGTTTTGAAATTAAGAGTGGGGTCCAAAGTTTGCAATCCTCATCCAAAACACTATTAGATACAATGCAAACTAAATTTTATAAAAACAAATTGTGGTGAATTAGTGTTACCTAGTAATATTAGAATAAGTCAAGGATCTTTTGAAAAATGCAAACCATAGTATCTAAATATTGATGAGCAACGAATATCTTGTTGTTACAAAATGCATGTTCAATTCGTTATTATTATGATGTGTTTCGATATATATGTTGTACTCTATATACTAACATGATTATATAGGAATGTGATATTAATATGCCACCTGAAACAATAAAGGAGTTTATATCAAGTTTGTTTTGTGAAAGATCTAATGGAAAATTATTTTATTTAAGTTCATGTATTTATGGACAATGCACTAGTTGTGGCAATTTTTCTTTCTTAAGAGTTTGTATGCATGAAAGTGTTGAAAATGATTGTAGACAACAATTAGTTGATGTTAAAAGATTTAAGAATGTTGAATATTTTTGAAAAGATGGAAAAATTGGAAAATGTTGTGATTTAATTACAGAAAAGGTTAGTGTACGTGCATTCATATCAGAATTTAAGAGTAAGATTGTACCAAAATATGTCAAGCACTCTCAACAAGCTTGATGGCTTGATGGACGGTTTCATGCATGTAGAAACACATTTCAAGTTGGTACTATACTATTAGTGGTTGATTTTGTAGAAAACTATACTCTAGCTTCACAAGAGGAAATCCAATCAGAATATTACAATTTAGTGCAGGTGGCTATGTTTGTTCATATTGTTTATAGACATGCAGATGATAGCACAGAGGATGATAGAAATTTTTTTAGGGAGTATCATTTCTATTTGAGTGACAACCAGTTACACTCGTTAGATTTTGTTCAATATTGTTTCAATATAGTTTATAGAAATTTAAGAGAAAGAGGAATCTAGATGACAGAGCTTCTCATATGGTCAAATAATTGTATGGGGAAGTTCAAGAATGCTTTAATGTTCTATTGGTTAAGTAGGGTTCACAAGGAACATAATGTCCAACATGTTGTGCCTTGCACACATGCCTCATTTTCAAAATAGAGACCCCCTCTTTAAATTTGGTCTAGAGTGTCAAGTAGATTTTCCACCTCCTAAGTAGTCAAGTGGTCAAGGTGCATTTTTTCCATGTTTGAACGGTGATGTTGAAAATCATTTTAAAAATCTGCTAGGTCAAGTCCTTTGCATTACCATCACTAGGTCTGATTTTCACTTTGCGCTAAAATGTCCCTTATTTGACCATTGCGCTAAATTACCTCCGTATCGACCTCAATGTTTAAAAAACCTTTATCACCTGCTCAAGTGCTAGTTTCCCTCCTAATGAACTTTTGTGCTTAAATCAATTGTCTCCGACTTGTGTTGTATTGTTCAATCACTAACTAAGTTGGATGATACTGAAATGCCCGCAAGTTTGAAGAGCCCCAAAGTCTCGCAAAAGACATAAAATTGGGTCTATTGTCCCATTGCTTAAAAGACCTTTTGCCAACCAAGTCTGTCACACCTAGTTCCCCTACCAAGTAGGAGTGAACAAAAAATTGTGTGAAACCCTAAATCTACTGACTGACGTTGCGTATGTCGCGCATTAATGGCGATTTGGCCCAAATCAATAAAAGGCTAATTTGCTTTGTTTAAATCATTTTCAACATTTTGATAAAAGACTTGGAGAGTCCCTTTGCAACCTATCTAGGGTTTTTGCCGTCATTACCCTTGAACTCGATCCTGCGACCATCTCCTGCCTGTGTATCCCAGACACATTTCCTACAACTAACCAGGTAGGGTTTTTTACCTCGCCTCTTTAAGCTTTTACTAAGAGCAGTTAGGGTTTCATTCAAAGTACATTATTCTTCTAAGCAACACGTTTGGGGTTTTCGCTAGAGTTTTGTGCATGGATTGTTTGTTCTCTTCAAAACCTAGTTTGAATTTCTCCTTGAAAATGTAGTAGGATTGCCATGGGCTAAATAGAACGACTTACCTAGGTTTGGACACAGTAGGATAAAATTTGAACCTTTTTGTAAACTGTGGAATCATCTAGCCTTTGTGCCAAATTTGGGACCGACTGACTTATAAACAATTCAGCTCATCCAGTCGGTCAGTGGTCATGAAAACTCACACTGTGTTTTGAAACCCATTCAGTGCTGAAAATCTCGACATATGACCTAAATAGCTTTCGCCACGATTAACTGAGTAGATCAGCGGGACCTAAAAACCTCGCAAACTTTAGAAAGCTACTTAGCACTAGAAACCTTTTGCATTGACCTTGCACTAACAGACTCAGTCTCTAACTTGGTTGGACACCCAAAATATCTCCACAAGTCGGTGATGTCCCAAAATCCCATCAAAAACAAGAAAAATGGCTCTGTGCTAAAATTAATCCCGTTCGACCTTATGCTAAAACACGCCTTTACCGACTCAGTCGGTTGACCCCAAATCTTGCGCAAGTTAGATAAAGCAAAATCCCATGCAAACATGGTAAAATGATCTCAGTGGTCTTGCATTAAAATTCTAACTGACTAACTAAACAACCAAATGAAAGTCGGTGACCTTCGAAAGTCACACAAGTTAGTCAAACAAGAAAACTACAAAAAAGTGAGAAAACACATAAATACTGATGGAACATTGGGTTAGATGAGCCCGATTTCTCCACTGAGGTCGGTGGACCTCAATTATAGTGCTTTCCTGCATACAGGTCAGTTAACCCTGAACTTAGTGCAAATGGTAAAAAATGATTGTTTTTGAAGAACTTTAGAAAGGGAAAATGTGAGAAATGATGTAATTAATGTTGCAAATGTTGGTAATGATGTTTTTCATGCTTCCAATAAGATTTCTTGCAACATTGATGGTTTTCTTTACATGCATTAATGATGAATTGCTATTAAGTAAGTGTAATGATGATAAATGTTAAATTTATGATTTTTTTAAAAGAAATATTAGTAGTATTAGTAGATTCATTAAATTCATCTCAAACTTAGGAGTTTGTAGAAGGTTCTTAAGGTATCAAACTTATAAGGTCTAGTCCTGTAGATTAGATGATTGCTCAAGCTCAAACTATGAACTATGAATTCAAGGGCGTCCCTCTGGAGACAAAGATTCACTCCAGATGGAGTGATGTAGGGGACATAGATCTAGGTCACATAAACTTAGATGACTTTAGAGTGAGAATCTTTGGCCCAAATCTAGCTCCTAGGGCCAAAACACTTAAAGACAGTGGTATTGCACAAGCTACTGCCTTCCCTACCTCAGTACAGTGTGTAGAGCTGATAGTAACATGTGCGGATAGGTATGATATCATGACAAGGACAATCCAAACTACCAATGGGGATATCTTGGTTGATATAAACCCACCCTCTCTAACTAAGACTTTTGATATTCCATGGAATGTAGTTATGACCATGCCGATATAGAAGTGATTTCCATGACGAGATTGGGGATTTGATATTCCATGGCAAGTTTCCCCAAGTGCTATATAGAAGTGATTTCCATGACGAGATTGGGGATTTGATAACCTTTTTAAGTAGAATATATGGGCTACCAATAGCCTCCACTTTTGAGGAGTGGATGTTCGTCATCATAATTGAGATAATGAAAGGGACTAAGTTACATTGGTCCCAAAACCTTAGTGACAACATTCATGAAGCCTTTAACAACTTTAAAGAGAAGAGATACTTTAGATGGGCATCTTATGTTTTCTATGCACTAGCAAGAAGAAATCACTTTGTTGGGTTGTCTAAGATTGGAGAAGTTGGAAATGATGAGCAGACTCAAGTGAAAGTATATGAGTGTTACCCTCAGCTGACCTCATCTCAATCTCTGATGCATTTCAAAAGGGTGAATGATGCTTTTACAATGTACATAGCCAGATTACTACAAGGTAACACAGCCTTGAGGATTTCCACTGAAGCAATGAATGAAGTAGTCAGATATGGTAGGTTGTACATTTAATTTGAAAAGTTTACATATCTAAGAGTGTAAGGTTTCACTGGGATTGCTTATAGACTTCCCAAATATCCTGATGACAAAAATAGTGCTTCTAGAATTGACTAGACAATTGCTACCTTGTACTGAGAAACTCAAGCACGTACATAGAACCAACGTTTAGTTTCCCATCAGGTTTGGTAAGGGGAATTATGCATTCTTTTCATTGGCATCAGCTGAACACTCTAATAAGGAACTTCAACTTCTCAACCTTCACTACTACAATGCAAGGGATCACTTTGATCCAAATAAAGTGATGGAAAGATTCGTAAGCAAGAAATTGTTTCACAAGATACACATTGATGACTTTTGGGCCAATTGCGTGGATGACTACAAAGTAATGAAAAAGGCTCATTCAAGGCTATCTCTAGCCTTCATTAGGAATTTCCACATTATTGCAGTACCTAACCAATTAGAGGATGATGAAAATGTCATGGTCAGAGGAACCTGGGAAGCCCAATACTGTCAACCAATACCACTTCCAAATTGGGCTAATGCAAAGGAAAGCTCTTTAGATATGATAATGAAAGAACTGATCAGATTAAGCAAGGCATGGGTAAGAGGCCAGGTAGCTACTTAGGAGAGACAAGCCATGCAACTTACATACACTGCATTAGAATTATACAAGGACTCCTGAGGTGAAGAAGATGAACCAATAAACATCATAGATGAGGTAGAGCTAGTTGAGAAGCAAAAATCAGATAGTGAGGAACATACATCTTTGGTAGATAAGGTAAAGAAAGTTAAGAAGCCATCTACGAAGCCTCCTCCTGCAAGGACAAGAGCCTCCAAGAAAAAAGATATGCCAAGTGGTCCTGGGGAAGGTTCTAAGACCAAGAAAGTTAAGGTGAAGAGGGTAACTAAGGAAGGTGTTGCAACACAAGTAGATACTAGTCTACCAACCTCCCCATCTCTTGCTGCTCCAAGTATAAACATGGCTGCCTCAACCTCTGTAGCTTCTACTATTGTTTCTCCCCCCACTACTTATACTACTACTGTATCCACTTCACCCATGACATCAGCTGCGGTCATTGAGGAAATATCCCCTGCCACCACCTCTCCTGCTTCCTCCATTTCAACTATTTCCTACTCATTAGTAATATCTTCCAATGCCCCTAGCAGCCCTTTATCATCCACTGCTGCCACTTCATGTCCTTCACCTTCTACTTCTTTTACTCAATTATCCACCCCCACAACATTACCTCCTATTTCCACCATTCTTCCACCTTCTCTTCCTCTACCTTCACTACCTTTTCCTTCACCCCTTGTCATTTCTTCCACTCTGTCAGAAGTATTAACTAACCTAATGCAGACAAGCTTACCTACACCACCTATATCCTCTGAAGTTCCTATTTCACAAATACCCACAGATTCAACTACCTTAGCCATACCTCTACTACCCAGAATTGATAAAGTGTGTGCAGAATTAGGTTTGCAATAGTCTGCAACTAAATTAATGCTTGAGCTAGAGAAATATGCACTTGTGGAAGTGAGTAATGAAGTTCCAAATGAACCTCTGACTGAGGCAGTCAATGTTGAAATCATTGACATATCCGACAGCCCTCTAGAGAATGGTCAAAGAGAGGAAGTTTTCAAGGCAGCCCAGGAAAGTATGATGATAAATTGGAGGAACTTGGTTGATGAAGAAGAAAAGGAAAAAGAGATAAGTAAGGATAAGGAACTAGAGCAGGAGTAGGTATTACTTGAAGAGTCTGCTAAAACTAATGATGATAAAGCCACTGAATTGAACAAGTCATCTTCTTCGACACTTGAGTGGTTGGAAAGTAGAGTAGCATATCCTGAGCCACAAGTAGAGATAATGCAGCTAGATTTGAACACTATCTTGTCACAACCTCATAGGCCCAAAAAGAAAAAGAAGGCAAAGATACAGTCTAGAATCTATAAGGATGAATCATGATCCAGAATTGCAGAGGTAGCCGTCCCACCAGCAAATGCAGCTAAAGAACAAGTTAGAGCATAAGATTATGTAATTTCCATAGTTAATTTAGGGCCCGCCACATGTGCTTAAAGAGTGGATGAATTTAAAGGATCAGTCACTTCAATTTTGGAATGGTTAGATAAAGTTGAGATGTCAAAGAAGGAGTTAAAGCAACAAAATGAAGAACTCTGCAGTTGTCTCCAGTTTCTGATCAAGCCAGTCAATGCGGGAGGAGATATAAGGACAGTACCCACTTTCCTGTCTACTGATGAAATGGCGAGACTAGGCGAGCTAAGGGCCAAATCCCAAGATACTGAAAATTGGTTGTTTAGAATTTTTGAAAAGGGATGCGAGACTATCGATGCCTCTGCTTAATCGCACAAGAAGCTGGTTGAACTTCATGAAAAATGGAAAGATCTATGTGAAGAATGTGACTCCTTCGATGAATATTACTCTCATATGTTTCTGTAAATAAAGAGCATCAGGGATTTGCCTACCTACACTCTAGTAGGAGAGAATATTCTAACTAGAGACAAGTTGTCCAAGGCCATTAAATGGTATCAACAGCTACTTGAGAGGAAAGAAACTTTTGAAAACATAAAGGAAGCATATAAGCCAGCAGATGAAGAGCTGCGGTCTATCATATACAATATCAATGATTCTTTGAAGGATTGCTTAGAAACATCCTATAATGACTACGCCCCTTATGATATTGAGAAGTGTAAAAGAAAATTACATAAGGTAATTTTTGAAAGTACCGAGCTCAGTATGGAAGATAGGTTGGATAAGGTATGTGACCTCAGAGCCAAATTCAAAGTATTCCACAAGGCTAGGGCAAAGATAGAAAAGATATACACCAGATTTAGCCAGGAACTAGAGATGTTAGATTATCAGATCAATCATTTGAAGAATCCAGAACCCTCAGAGATCAATCCTGCACTTGAGGCATGGCTAAATTACTGCAATAAGCTAGCTGATGAAGACAAAATTAATTTAGATGAAGAGTCTTGATATTATTTTAAATATTTTAAGAATTTAATCATGTCATAATTGTAAATCACTGTATTCAGAGTAGCATGTGACTCTATTTTTTCTTTTCTGTGCTTTAAAAATGTTCTTTTCTATTAATATATTGAGTTGGCTAGTTAATTTGACTAGATTCAATGTATCTGGAGGCTATTTTCTGTCTTTTTCATAAAAGACAAAGTGTAATCCAGGAATTGATATGAGCTATTGTGCTGGCACTTATTGATGTAATCTAGACCATTGGTGTTGAGTTAATCTCCACCATTCATTTGAAAAACTGGGTACGCTATTTTTCTATATAAAGGGCTACCATTTCTACTATTTGTAAGAGAGATTTTGATACCGAATTGTTGACACTCTGCCATTTGAAGTAATGCAAAGCAAGTTTTTGCAATTATCTTGAGAATTTATATTTTGTATTGGCTCATTTTAGTTTTCATGGTTTACTTCTTGCTCTCCCATAGTTAGTTAGTTGTGCTTTATAATGTTTATGGTTTGCTGAAAGTATTTGATGAATGTTCTAGTCCATACTTTTGGTTATTTGCTGATGGTAGAGAGCTGTGTAAAGTTCGTATGGACTTATTAATTGTGCTAAGTTCAATTGCATTTCGTGAGTTAAATTACACCAGTCATTGGGTATTTAATGAATGAATGTAATTTGAAAATCTTTAAGATTTCCATTGAAGATAGCATCATTTTTTGTAGTGCTGTAACACCCATTTCAGTTTGGTAACTCAGAAAATTGGTTAAGTTTCAGAGCATTTGTCTATTTCAAGTAAATCGATGCATTGTGAATGTCACTTAGGATTCCTCTAAACCCTATACCTTTTACATTTTCTTAAAAACCTTGGTTAGATTAGGAATTTCAGCAGCATTTTACATTGTTTATCAGCTAAAATCTTGAAGGGTTTATGTGTATTTGCTATTCCAACTTAAAGATCTATAGATTGCATGTAAGACCCCTTGTTGGCACAACTAGACATTCCAATGAAGTTATTCCAAGAAAGCTAAGACCTAGCTATATTATCCTTGAAGTAGTCTTACCTAGGGTAGGATACATTCCAAGAGAGGTGTGAAACCAGCAATCACACCTGCGTTGTTGCATGCTAAAACACACATCAACAGAATTAGTGCTAGAAGGATGGAAGACAAAGAATTATTTCCCTCTGTTAAAAAATTAGGGGACTAGACAGAGGCATACTAGATCCAACTCAGTTGGAGAAGATCTGTTGTCTTTGACAGAATTCAGATGTACAAGAAGAGATCAAGGGATACCAAGGGCACCAAGAGCTCAATCAGCCCCAAGGAATGTCGCTGCATCGCCAGTCATGGCCTTCTTCGTAGGAAACAATCAATCCCCATTCCAGTTTAATGATTATCATGACATGCCAAAGAACCCCGACAAGTTATGTTCTAGGTTTAGGGTGAATGACCCAGACAAAACTACAAATGACCACATTAAAATCTTTGAAAGTAGCATGTTTATGCTGCAGGTACAATATGAAGACATGATATGCTGGTTGTTTCCTTATTCCTTACAATATGAAGCATATTATTGATTTGCTAACCTCATTGCAGCATCCATAAACTCATGTAGGGGTTTGAAAAGCATGTTTTTGGATAGGTTTCGAATGCCCACCACCCCAGCTGATCTCTACCAATCTTTTTTGGAAATCTGTCGAGGTGAGGGCGAGATGATAAGCTGTTTCAACAATAGATTTCAGAAGGCTTTCAGTCATCTACAAGGCCCTTATGCTGTAGGCCAAGCTTCTGCCTTGCCTATTTACTATGCTACCCTAGACAAACTTACATCCATGTTTGCAAGGAGAGCTGACCCTATCCCTACCACATTGGCTCAAGCATATTCCGTAGTTGTCACTGTAAGCACCCAACTAGGACAAACAACCTCTGGTCCACTAAACCATATAGGGCCTATAGCCATGCCCAATCAAATACCTATGATAAATTAGGCCTTGACCAACCATACTCCTATGATGAATCTGATTCCCAACCCAGCTGCAACACAAGCTTTAGTGATCCATCCAAGCAATCCAGTAACTGAAATGCCTCCTGCACAAATGCCTTTCTTATAATTTTTAGAGGTAGCCAAGGTGAAAGAGGACCGAGAGGATAATAAAGAATTGGTTGAGTGGATGAAGAAGTTCACTATAGAAGTTACTCACCTCAAGAACTAGAATGCTTATCTATAGCAAAGGGGATAGAATCAACAACATTTTCAGAACCAAAATCAGTCCTAGTTCCAAAATCAGAGTCAGTACCAAAATTAGAACTTTCAGCAGGGGTCAAATCAATCTTGGAACACAAGACCCAACAATAGAGGGGTACCATTGCCCTTGGAGAATTAGAACAATGATACCAGACCCCCAGGTCATGTGATGTTAGCTGAGGCAGCCTTATCTACTTGGTGTAGATTGCACAATATGAATGCCCACTCCAAACTAGACTACCCAAAGTTCCAGATGGAGATTTAGAATGCTGAAACCCAAGAGACCCCACCAACGGGATATGAAATTGTTCCTTCTCAGAGGAATGACACTGCTCTTGTACTTGATAGTTATACATTTCCATTTTAAGATGACAATCAGCCTAAGGAAGAAGAATCTGAAGAAGTCAATGCTTATCAACAATATAATAAGACTCCATACAACCTGAGAAGTAGTAAACCTAAAGGTCCTTTTACCACCTCCATGCGTCCAAATAGTTATTAGGTTCCACTAGACCCAAAAGCTTCCAATAACCCTGAACCCCCAAAAGTCATGCATCAGCCAATATATCAGGGAGTTACTGCTAAAAGTTCTCAACAGCTCGACATAGTAAAAATGGGGCAATATGTTGCTGAGGAACTTAAGAAAATGAAGGTTAGTATTTCTATATATGAGTTACTTAAAATACATGAGGTTAGGACATCCTTCTTTCAAGATATGGGTGCTGGGATCAAAATCAACAGTACACAAAAGGAAACTGTCACCAAGGATAACATTGAGAAGGGAAAGGAAAGAATACATGTGATTGATGTGGAACAAAAGATGACATTGTATAAAGATAAGAGGGAAAGTCCTCATTTCCTCTTGACACTCAGGATATTCAATAGGAACCTTCATAACTATTTAGTAGATTCTGGTGCTTCCACAAATGTAATGCCATTATCAGTCTGCAAAGCACTGGGTCTCACTCTGGCCAAGTCCTCTAGGAAAGTAACACAATTGGATAAGACTGAGGTGAATGTAGTAGGTGAATTGAATAGGACACACATACAGCTGGCCTCTGATCCAAGAGTACAACAATATATAGATATTCAAGTAGTGGATATTCTGGATCAATATGGTATGCTTTTGAGTAGGGACTAGTTTAGAACTCTAAATGGTTACATGGCAACTGTCTTTTCTCATATGTGGGTACCATGGAAAGGATTGGCCAACCAAATACGAATTGAAAGAGAACCAAAGATGAAACATATGATTACAGAGTACAACCAACCCAATGAGATTTTGTTCTCAGAAGTTGATTTGGGGTTTATCTTCTGCACATCAATTAGATAGAAGAGATTCTTATGTTGAGTTGCCTTAGATTCCCTGATCCTCTACTTACAGAAAAACTAGATAGTCTAGAAGCATACATTCAATCAGATTTAGGACTCTTCAGAAGAAGATGAACCAGGGATATTCAAAGGATTTCATGATTTTGTAGCCAAATTCATAAGGGATCAGAGTGTTGTTGGATAGCAGGTTCAAATAGAGGAGCTATGACTACCTAGTTGGTGCCGCATACATGATGCATCACATTTTGAATTTACTTGCCAGTTGTGTCAAGAGGCAGTAGAATAAGTACAAAGACAATTGAAAATTGCCATCATTCTGAAAAAGGGTACCAGTTGTTGAAAAGAAGGAGGAACCAGAGCCTCTGCTTGATAAGAAGAAATCAGTAAAACAGAATGAAAACAATAAAAACTTTCACCTATGGACCTTAAGATTTGATGGATCAAGATGCAGACAAGGGTCCAGAGTAGGGGTCGAACTAATCAGTCCTACTGGGAGCTCGTATCTAGCATCACAGAGACTGCAATTTCCATGCACAAACAACGTAACTAAGTATGAAGCATTGGTGCAACGATTGCTACTAGCACTCTAGAAGAAGGTCAGAGTCATCCAGGTGTTTGGAGATTCAAAACTAGTAGTGAAACAAGTAAGAAGGCAGTACTCATGTAATGATAAGAGGTTGAATAGGTATAGAAATAGAGTCTAGGACCTAATAGAATGCTTCGATGGTTTTAACATGCAATTAATCCCAAGAAGGCAGAACCATGTCACAGATGCTCTAGCTCAAACAACAAGCACATTAGAACTGACATCCATGTCAGGATTAAAGAAATTTTCTATTGAATTTGTTGTCACCCCATCTGTACCTGATAATGTTATGAATTTTCAAGTCTTCAAGGATGATTAGCATATAATTAACTTCCTCACTTCATCTGATGTTTTTACTTCCCAGATAATAGATGAAGAAGAAATGGAACTTGCTGAAATGGATTTAGAAGGGGTACTAAACCTGAAAATAAATACAATTCCACAGGGAATGGTAGAACTGGAAAGACTATTTGACACGGACAACTTAAGAACCCAAAGAAAAAAAGGAGAATCTTTAGGGGGAAAGTGTGATCCATTTAACTTGGGAACAAGAGAAAATGTTAAGAATGTGTTCATTGGGAAAGCCAATACTGAAGAAGAAAAGACATGAATCATACATGCATTAAGAGATTACCATGAGGTTATAGCATGGAGCGATGAAGATCTAAAGAAATACGATACATCAATCATCACACACCATCCCACTGAAGCATGGAGCAAAGCCATTTAGACAAAGACAGTGGCCAGTAAATGCCCTACTAGAACCGCTGATTTTCAAAGAAGTTCAGAAGATGTTATCAACAAGGATAATATTTCCTGTCAGACATTCCATATGGGTAGCAAATTTAGTCCCAGTCTAAAAGAAAAATGGAGAAATCAGGCTTTGTGTTGACATTCAAAACTTAAATAGGGCATCTGAGAAAGATAATTACCCGCTACCTTCATTGGACAAAGTATTGGAGATTGTTAATGGATCCCAAATGATGTCCTTCTTGGATGGGTATTCTGGTTATAACCAGGTGATGGTCGACTATGAAGATAGATTGAAGACATCTTTCACATGCAAATGGGGCATCTATGCATATCATCGCATGCCATTTGGTTTAATAAATGTTGGTGCCACTTTTTAATGTTCAATGGATGTTGCTTTCAAGGGGTTAGTTGGGAAGTGTATCATTACCTACATGGATGACCTCATGGTGTTCTTAAAGAGGTGAGAAGATCATGTGGCAGATTTAAGGAAGGTGTTACAGTGATGCAAAGACCATGGTATATCACTCAATCCCAAGAAGTGTATCTTTTGAGTGACTAAAGGGAAGTTGCTGGGACATGTGATATCTGAGCAAGGAATATCTATCGACCTAGACCAAATCCAAGAAATACTCAAAATACCTCCCCCAGCCAGCAAGAAGGAGCTTAAGTCATATTTTGGTAAAATCAACTTCGTGCGTAAATTTATCATAGGTTTTACTAAGATTGTTTGACCTCTTAATGCCATGCTAAAAAAGGACGCTAAAATGGATTGGACTCCAGAATCCAAGGTTGCCTTTGTAGAAATTAAACAAGCTATAGCCAATGCACCTGTCTTGGTAAGTCTCGATTACACTTTGCCATTTCAGATATAAAGTGATTTAGGAGAAAGGAGAGGAAAATTGGTCACCATCCTACAAGAGTTCGATATAGATATTCAACCCATGAAATTGGTAAGAGGTCAGGCTCTAACTAGAATAATGGCTGAAGTAGGACTAGGTTTAGAATCTGAGCAGTACCTGTTAGAAGATGTTTCAAAAGATGAATGGTACAAAGATATTATATTTTATCTACTTAATCAATGTTGTCCACCACAGCTGAATTTGGTTCAAAGGAGAGCACTCAGACTAAAAAGTAACAGTTATATGATAAAGGGATTAGTTCTTTACAAGAAGAATCATGAGGGGATCTATCTGAGGTGTTTAGACAAGACAGAGGTGGACCAGGTATTAACCAGCTTTCATGAGAAGTTTGGGATAGGTCACGAATCAGCTCACTCAATAGCTAATCAGATTCTTCATGCTAGATGTTATTGGCCTACCTTGTTCAAAGACACACACTCACATGTAAGAACTTGTCATATATGCCAGACCACTGCGCACAAAAAGCGACACGCTACCATGCCCTTGCAACTAGTAGTGGAGGTATGACCATTTGCTCAGTGGGGCCTTGACTTTATAGGTATGATCATTCTACCTTCCTCTGCAGGCCACAGGTATATTCTGACCGCTACTGATTACTACACCCGATGGTCTAAAGTAATAGCTTGTAAACAATGCACCACAGAGGTAGTTATTGAATTTGTTTAAAAACATATTATCACTAGATTTGGTTGTCCATTTTCTTTAGTTTGTGATAATGGCCCTGCCTTTTCATCTTTGCATTTTTCTAACATGGCATTTGATTATGGGATCACTCTCGACTTCTCATCTAATTACTATCCACAAGGGAATGGGGTAGCTAAATTAACGAACAAAAATCTGCTTGAAGTCATTAAGAAACTATTCAACAAAATCCCTAGAGACTGGCATACTCAGCTTAAATTCACCTTATGGGCTGATAGAATCTGACACAAATCTGCCTTGGGCGCATCACCTTATCACCTGGTCTATGGGATTGAACCCATCTTTCCCATTCATTTGAGGATTCTCGTACTACAATTCATGAAGGATTACCTTAAAACTAATGATCAATTGTCTTCCCGATTAGCACAGTTGCTGCACCTTGAAGAGAAACGTGATGTTGCTATAGAAAACTTTGCCAAACATCAGGGTGTAGTGAAACAATGGTTCAACAAGAGAGCCAAGGTCAAAGCCTTCCGCATTTCTAATTTGGTCCTATATTGGGATAAGGTACATGAGAAAAAGGAGAACATGGTAAGTTTGATAAACTTTGGTTAGGTCCATATTAGATCTATGAGATCCTTGGAGACAACACGTATCGACTCAAGAGCCTTAATGGTGAGGAGCTCCCATTTCCTATCAATGGCCAGTTCCTAAAGCACTACTTTCAGGCCTGAGGGGCAGCCATGCCTCATCTTAGTATACATATTAAGGGGGTTTGTTTGCTTTGGTTAGATTAGGTTGTTGTTAGCTTAGTTTTACTTTCTTGCCTTTGCTTTCCATAGTTGTTAGATGCTTTCCTTAAATTAGTTGTCCTTCTGGTCTTGCTTTCGCTCATTGTGCTTGCTTTTACGTGGGGTCTTTGTTTCTAGAAAGTGGTGGCAATTATGCAGACCTGCAGATGCTTCTTCATTGGGTGAATAATCTTGAGTTTTCTTTGAGAAGACAAGGTTCAGCTTAAATCCTTCCGTGGTTTCCACTATTATGCTAAGGGGTATGATGCCTATTCATAGAAAATGAGTCATTAGTTGGTGCACCTGAAATATTTTCTAACCATATATCTCTCACTTTAAATGATCCTAAAGTAGCTAACCGAGTCTAAGTGATCTTGTGTCAAGTGAAAAGGTTGACTCCTTATTCTACCACATGCACTATCAATCGAGAAGGAAGGCAGGTGACACTAAGTGTTGCTAGCCTATATTGGGTAAAAATAAAAGGTATTTTTCAACACCAGACCCATTACAGTGCACTTGAAAAGAGACTACCAATTGAAAATTCTCCAAAAGATACTATTCACAAATAATTATCATTAATTACCATTATATCAGAAGTACTAGAGGAAAATTTGTCATTCATTTTCCTCAAAGCTCATCACATCTCAACATTTGAGCATTTCTTGGTGGTAGAATGGTCTTGACTTTGTAGCTTGTCGCAAAGGATCTTGGATGAACTTAGTTGCCAAAGGATGGGAATGAAAACAATCACACACACTCAGGTTTTCAGGATGTGGATGGTTGCACTAGTTAGTGATCTTTGAAAACAATCACACACACTTAGGTTTTCGTTTAATATGTGGGGAACACAGAGATTCTGGGTTCAAACTGAAAGTTTATCATCGAAATGCTCGGGAGCATTTCCCAGCAGAGTAGCCATTTGTTGTGCCTTGCACACCCACCCCATTTTCAAAATAGGGACCCCTCTTTAAATTTGGTCTAGAGTGTCAAGTAGATTTTCCACCTCCTAAGTAGTCAAGTGGTCAAGGTGCATTTTTTCCATGTTTGAACGGTGATGTTGAAAATCATTTCAAAAATCTGCTAGGTCAAGTCCTTTGCATTACCATCACTAGGTCTGATTTTCCCTTTGCATTAAAATGTCCCTTATTTGACCATTATGCTAAATTTCCTGCCTACTGACCTCAATGTTTTAAAAACCTTTATCATCAGCTCAAGCGCTAGTTTCCCTCCTGATGGACTTTTGTGCTTAAATCAATTGTCTCTGACTTGCACTGTACTGTTCAAGCACTGACTAAGTCAGATGATACCAAAAGATCCGCAAGTCTAAACAGCCCCAAAATGCCATAAAAGACATAAAATTGGGTCTGTTGTCATAGCGCTGAAAAGACCTTTTGCTGACCAAGTCTGTCACACCCAATTCCCCTGCCAAGTCAGAGTGAACAAAAAATTACGCGAAACCCTAAATCTGCTGACTGACGCTGCATATGTTGCGCATTAATGGTGATTTGGTGCAAAATAATAAAAGGTTAATTTGCATTGTTTGAATCATTTTCTACATTTTGATAAAAGACTTGGAGAGCCCCTTTGCAACCTATCCAACATTTTTCTATCGTTGCCCTCGAACTCGATCCCGCGACCATCTCCTACCTATGTATCCCGGATACATTTTCTGCAACTAACCAGGTAGGGTTTTTTACCTCACCTCTTTAAGATTTTGCTAGGAGCAGTTAGGGTTTCATTCAAAGTACATTTTTCTTCTATGCAACGTGTTTGGGGTTTCAGCTAGGGTTTTGTGCAATGATTGTTTGTTCTCTTCAAAACCTAATTTGAATTTCTCCTTGAAAATGTAGTAGGATCACCATGGGCTAAATAGAATGGCTTAACCAGGTTTGGATGCAGTAGGATAAATTTTGGACCTTTTTTGTAAACTGTGGAATCATCTGGCCTTTGCGCCAAATTTGGGACCGACCAATTTCTAAACAATTCAGCTCATTCGGTCGATCGGCAGTCATGAAAACTCGCACTGTGTTTTGAAACCCATTTAGCACTGAAAACCTCAACATCCAACCTACATAGCTTTTTCCATGATTAATTGATTAGATCAGCAGGACCTAAAAACCCCGCAAACTTTAGAAAGCTACTTAGCGCTAAAAACCTTTTGCACTGACCTTGCGCTAACAGACTTCGTGTCCAACTTGGTTAGACACCTAGAATATCTCTACAAGTTGATGATGTCCCAAAATTAGGTTGGAAACAAGAAAAATAGCTCTGCGCTAAAATTAATCCTTTCCAACATTGAGCTAAAACACGCTTTTACCGACTCAGTTGGTTGACCCCAAATCTCGCACAGGTCAGACAAAGCCAAATCTCGCGTAGGTCTGACAAAGCCAAATCTCTCACAAACATGGTAAAATGATCTCAGTGGTCTTGTGCTAAAATTCTAACTGACTGACTAAACAACCAAATGAAAGTCGATGACCTTCGAAAGTCACACAAGTCAGTGAAACAAGAAACCCGCACAAAAGTGAGAAAACACATAAACACTGATGGAACATTGGGTCGGACGATCCCGATTTCTCCGCTGAGGTCGGTGGACCTCAATTATAGTGCTTTCCTAGATATAGGTCGGTTGATCCTGAAATTAGCGCAAATGGTAAAAAATGACTATTTTTGAAGAACTTTAGAAAGGGAAAATGTTAGAAATGATGTAATTAATGTTGTAAATGTAGCTAATGATGTTTTTCATGCTTCCAATAAGATTTCTTGCAACATTGATGGTTTTCTTTACATGCATTAATAATGAATTGCTATGAAGTAAGTACAATGATGATAAATGTTAGATTTATGATTTTTTTAAAAGGCATATTAGTAGTATTAGCATATTCATTAAATTTATTTCAAACTTAGGAGTTTGTAGAAGGTTCTTAAGGTATCAAACTTATAAGGTCTAGTCCTACAGATTAGATGACTGCCTGAGCTCAAACCATGAAGTACGAATTCAAGGGTATCCCCCCGCAGACAAAGATTCACTCCAAATGGAGTGATGTAGGGGACACAGATCTAGGTCACATAGACTTGGATGACTTCAAACTGAGAATCTTTGGCCCAAATCCAGCTCCTAGGGCCAAAACACTTAAAGACAGTGGTATTGCACAAGCTGCTACCTTCCCTACCTCAGTACAGTGTGCAGAGCTAATAGTAACATGTGCGGATAGGTATGATATCATGACAAGGACAATCCAAACTACCAATGGGGATATCTTGGATGATTTAAGCCCACCCTCTCTGGTTGAAACTTTTGATATTCCATGGCACACAGTTATGACCATGCCAGACAAGCAAAGATCAGAGGAGACTTACAACAAAGATGTGAATGGATGCAGAAAACACATGAATGATCATTGGGCAAAAAGTTAGAGGTCTGCCATGAGCAAGTTTTCCCAAGTGCTATATAGAAGTGATTTCCATGATGAGATTGGGGATTTGATAACCTTTTTAAGTAGAATATATGGGCTACCAACAACCTCCACTTTTGAGGAATGGATGTTCCTCATCATAATTGAGATACTAAAAGGGACTAAGTCTCACTAATCCCAAATCCTTAGTGACAACATTCATGAGGCATTCAACAACTTTAAAGAGAAGAGATCTACTTTAGATGGACATCTTATGTTATCTATGCACTAGCAAGAAGAAATCACTATGTTGGGTTGTCTAAGATTGGAGAAGTTGGAAATGCTGAGTAGACTCAAGTGAAAGTATATGAGTGTTACCCTCAGCTGACCTCATCTCAATCTCTGATGCATTTCAAAAGGGTGAATGATGCTTTTACAATGTACATAGCCAGATTGCTACAAGGTAACACAACCTTGAGGATTTCCACTGAAGCAATGAATGAAGTAGCTAGATATGGTAGGTGGTACATTCAATTTGAAAAGTTTACATATCTAAGAGTGCAAGGTTTAATTGGCATTGCTAATAGACTTCCCAGATATCCTGATGACAAAATAGTGCTTCTAGAATTGACTAGACAATTGATACCTTGTGCTGAGAAAATCAAGCACTTACATAGAACCAATGTTCAGTGTCCCATTAGGTTTGGTAGGAGAAATTATGCATGCCCTTCATTGGCATCGGTTGAACACTCTGATAAGGAACTTCAACTTTTCAACCTTCACTACTACAATGCAAGGGATCACTTTGATCCAAATAAAGTGATGGAAAGATTTGTAAGAAAGAATTTGTTTCACAAGATACACATTCAGGACTTTTGGGTCAATTGCATGCATGACTATGAAGTAATGAAAAAGGCTCATTCAAGGCTATCTCTAGCCTTCATCAGGAAGTTCCACATTATTACAGTACCTGATGAGTTAGAGGATGATGAAAATTTCATGGCCAGAGGAACCTGGGAAGCCCAATACCGTCAACGAATCCCACTACCAAATTGGGCTAATGTAGAGGAAATCTCTTTAGATATCATAATGAAAGAACTAGTCAGATTGAGCAAGGCATGGGTAAGAGGCCAGGTAGCTTCTTTGGAGAAACAAGGAGTACAGCTTACATTCCCTACATTAAAATTAGACAAGGACTCTGGAGGTGAAGAAGATGAACCAATAAATAGAACAGATGAGGTAGAGCTAGTTGAGAAGCAAAAATTAGATAGTAATGAATATACATCTTTGGCAGATAAGGAAAAGAAAGTTAAGAAGCCATCTGCGAAGCCTCCTCCTAAGAAAGATCAGTCTCCTCTTGCAAGGACAAGAGCCTCCAAGAAAAGAGATATGCCATGTGGTCCTGGGGAAGGTTCTAAGACCAAGAAAGTTAAGGTATAGAGGGTAACTGAGGAAGGGGCTACAACACAAGTAGATACTAGTCTACCAACCTCCCCATCTCCTACTACTCCAAGTATAAACATGGCTGCCTCAACCTCCATAGCTTCTACTGTTGTATCTCCCCCGACTACTTATACTACTATTGCATCCACTTCACCCATGATGTTAGCTGCGATCATCGAGGAAATATCCCCTACCACCACCTCTCCTGCTTCCTCCATTTCAACTATTTCCTACTCATTAGTAATATCTTCCAATGCCCCTAGAAGCCTTATTTCCTCCACTGATGCCACTTCATGTCCTTCACCTTCTACTTCTTCTACTCAATTATCCACCCCCATAGCATTACCTCCTATTTCCACCATTCTTTCACCTTCTCTTCCTCTACCTTCACTACCTTTTCTTTCACCCCTTGTCATTTCTTCCACTCTATTAGTGGTATTAGCTAACCTAATGCAGACAAGCTTACCTACACCACCTATATCCTCTGCAGTTCCTATTTCAAAAACACCTACAGATTTAATCACCTTAGCCATACCTCTACTACCTGGAATTGATAAAGTGTGTACAGAATTAGGTTTGCAAGAGCCTGGAAATGAATTGATGCCTAAGGTAGAGAAAGATGCATTTTTGGAAGTGAGTAATGAATTTCCAAATGAACCTTTGACTGAGGCAGTCAATGTTGAAATGATTGACATATCCGACAGCCCTCCAGAGAAAGGTCAAACAGAGGAAGTTTTCAAGGCCGTCCAGGAAAGTATGATGATAAACTAGAGGAACTTGGCTAATGAAGAAGAAAAGGAAAAAGAGATAAGTAAGGATAAGGAACCAGAGCAGGAGCAGGGATTACTTGAAGAGTCTGCTAAAACTAATGATGATAAAGCCACTGAATTGAACAAGTTATCTTCTTTGACACCTGAGTGGTTGCAAAGTAGAGTGGCATATCTTGAGCCACAAGTAGAGATAATCTAGCTAGATTTGAGCACTATCTTGTCACAAGCTCATAGGCCCAAAAAGCAAAAGAAGGTAAAGATACAGTCTAGAATCTATAAGGATGAATCAAGATCTAGAATTATAGAGGTAGCCATCCCACCAACAAATGCCGCTAAACAACAAGTTAGAGTGGAAGATTATGTAATTTCCATAGTTGATTTGGGACCCACCAGTCATGCTCAAAGAATGGATGAATTGAAAGGATAAATCACTTCAATTTTGGAACAATTAGATAAAGATAAGATGTTAAAGGAGTTAAAGCAACAAAATGAAGAATTCCGTAGTTGTCTCCAGTTTCTAATCAAGCCAGTCAATGCGTGAGGAGATATAAGGACAATGCCCACTTTCCTGTCTACTGATGAAATGACGAGACTAGGCAAGGTAAGGGCCAAATCCTAAGGTACCAAAAATTGGTTGTTTAGAAATTTTGAAAAGGGATGCAAGACTATCGATGCCTCTGCTCAAATGCACAAGAAGCTAGTTGAAATTCATGAAAAATGGAAAGATCTGCGTGAAGAATGTGACTCCTTCAATGAATATTAATCTCATATATTTCCGCGGATAAAGAGCATCAGGGATTTTTCTGCCCAAACTCTAGAAGTAGAGAATACTCTAACTAGAGACAAGCTATCAAGGGCCATTGAATGGTATCAACAGCTACTTTTGAGGAAAGAAACTTTTGAAAACATAAAGGAAGCATATAAGCCAGCAGATGAAGAGCTACTGTCTATCATATACGATATCAATGATTCTTTGAAGGATTGCCTAGAAACATCCTATAATGACTATGCCCCTTATGATATCGAGAATTGTAAAAGCAAATTACATAAGGTAATTTTTGAAAGTACCGAGCTAAGTATGGAAGATAGGTTGGATAAGGTAAGTGGCCTCAGAGCCGAATTCAAAGCATTCCACAAGGCTAGGGCAGAGATAGAAAAGATATACAATAGATTTAGCCAGGAACTAGAGATGTTAGATTATTGGATCAATCATTTGAAGAATCCAGAACCCTCAGAGATCAATCCTGCACTCAAGGCATGGCTAAACTACTGCAATAAGCTGGCTAACGAAGACAAAATTAATTTAGATGAAGAGTCTTGATATTATTCTGAATATTTTAAGAATGTAATCTTGTCATAATTGTAAATTGTTGTATTCAGAGCAGCATGTGACTCTATTTTGTCTTTTCTATTCTTTAAAAATGTTCTTTTCTATTAATATATTGAGTTGGCTAGTCAGTTTGACTAGATTCAATGTATCTGGATGTTGTTTTCCATCTTTTTCATAAAAGACAAAGTGTAATCTAGGAATTGATATGAGCTATTGTGTTGGCACTTATTGATGTAATTTGGACTGTCGGTGTTGAGTTAATCTCCATCATTCATTTGAAAAACTCGGTATGTTGCTTTTCTATATAAAGGGCTGCCATTTTTGCTATTTGTAAGGGAGATTTTGATACCGAATTGTTGACACCCTACCATTTGAAGTAATGCAAACCAAGTTTCTACAATTATCTTAAGAATTTGTATTTTGTATTGGGTCATTTTGGTTTTCATGGTTTGCTTCTTGCTCTCCCATAGTTTGTTAGTTGTGCTTTATAATATATATGGTTTTCTAAAAGTATTTGATGAATGTTCTAGTCCATACTTTTGGTTATTTGCTGATGGTAGATAGCTGTGTAAAGTTATTCTGGACTTATTAATTATGTTGAGTTCAATTGCATTTCGTGAGTTAAATTGCACCATTCATTGGGTATTTAATGAATCAATGTAATCTAAAAATATTTAAATTTCCATTGAAGATAGCATCATTTTTTGCAGTGCTGTAAAACCCATTTCAGTTTGGTAACTCAAAAAATTGGATAAGTTTCAGAGCATGTGTAATCTATTTAAAGTAAATCTATGCATTGTGAATGTTAATTAGGATTCCCGGAACCCTATACCTTTTACATTTTCTTAAGAACCTTGGTTAGATTAGGAATTTCAGCAACATTTTACATTGTTTATCAGTTGAAATCTTGAAGGGTTTATGTGTATTTTCTATTCCAACTTGAAGATCTATAGATTGCATGTAAGACCCCTTGTTGGCATAGCTAGACATTCCACTGAAGTTATTCCAAGCAAGCTAAGACCTAGTTGTATTATCCTTGAAGTAGTCTTACCTAGGGTAGGATACTTTCTAAGAGAGGTGTAAAACCAACAATCACACCTGCATTGTTGCGTGCTAAAACACACATCAACACAACATATGTGGAATTTTTTTGAAGCTGGATATGGTAAAGGAGAACATGATGGAGCTGGTACATGTATGAAAAGAATTCTTGCTAGACAACAATTGACATTTGAGGATGCATTAAAATTTTAAGATGAACATGGGATTGTGGATTGGTACAATACAAGATTATGTACACCTGGATCAAGTGAGTAATCTACAGTTCACTGACTCTTTTGGTTGGTTGAAGAAGAAAACATTCTACCTAGAGCTGATTGTGAGACAATCAGTGGATCTACTAAATGGCATTCATTTAGGAGTTCGAATGCAAGTACATGGACTAGCTGGACAAGGGAGCTTGCATGTTTTTGTCAGTTTTATATTTCAAGAGATTGGGAAGCATGTGAGAATATATAATGGCTTGAAGAGTGGAAGTAAAGACCATTGACACTTGCACAAGCACACGATCAATATGAAAAAATAAATGAAACAATGATCAATTGTTTGCATCAAATGATTATGACCATGTTTCAGACCTTATACAAGAAGATAATTTAATTCAAATTATTTCATTTTATTTCACTTCATTACTATTTTGTACTACTTTTATTTTTTTATATGTGTACATATGTATGAATGTATGTAGATTGGTCAAATTTTATGGACATGTGCAAGTTATTGAATCAAAATTTTTTTATAGGACATGTGTATGCTATTGTTGCACCTGAGGGGAATGAAGAGGAAATAAAATATTGGTTGTATTGTAGTGTGGAGACTAAACATAAATTAATAGCACCTCGAGAAGATGATGATGGCTTTCCTTATCCAACAAGTTTAGTGATCCCTTTAAGGCATCCCCTTAAGCAAATTTTGATAACAAGTCTTTGATCCACTTGAGCAAAATTTGATACTTCTTTGATCCCCTTAGCCAAATTTTGAGAATTTCTTTTATGATGGCTATCATTATCTAATAGCTTTGGTGGTGGTTGTTGGCACTTGGCTATGAAAATACCTAATAAGGGAGAATGGTTTGCCTACATTTGAATATTATGGGACACATAAGAAGATTATACACTACTCACATTTGGTGCTGGCAACAAATATAAAACTGGAAAACCTACAAATAAAGAGCTATGGACAATTTCTATGGAAGAGCATGAGTCAATCATCGATGTATTGGATAAAAGAGAGGATGGAGATGGTACAATGGAATACGTAAATATAGGTAAATATAGTTAAATAGTTTTATATTATTTTTTAAAATACATTAAATACATGTTTTTATATTTCTTGTGCATTATTAGTTGAAATTGATTTAAATTGTCCTTTTATATCCTTAGACCATCATCACAAATTCATCACATACTTTGAAACAAAAACCTGTGAGGATGCAAATTAAACCTATATGTACATGTGTGAGGCACTTGTAAATATAGGTACAAGTTGTGTATATAGATAGTTTTATATAAATTAAAATACATGTTTTGATGATATATTGATATTGCTTGTATTATTTTTATATCAGGTGCTGTGAAGAGCTACTACATTCCCCACAAGTTTCATATTTTCTTGAGATGGCATAGCCACATTTTGTAAACATTATTTTGAGTTGGCATATATGTACATACACAATTACATTATTACACATTTTGTACACAAATTTGTATACATGTGTATGTACACAATTATACTTTACACTTTTATATATCAAAATTATTATTCTATATATTTTGTTTGTTAAATGCTCATGTTTTTCTACTTTGAATTTACTTCAAATTTGATTGAATTATTGTTAAATTTGGTTGCCTTGGGCAACTTCACCAAATTTTGAGAACTTAAGACATCCCATTACAACATAAATTAAGACATCGTATTCTTATGTTGAGTCATCCTAAATTACATCAATTGTGATTAAATATGAGACACGTAGTTTGAATTCTCTGATCCCCTTAAGACCCCCTATTAGGACCCCTTAAGACATCCTATTATGACATAAATTATATTAAGATTAACATTATATTTGTATAACTTTTGTGATTGTTAAATGATGAGTCATTCTAATTTGTACTATTTAATTATATCATTTGTTATGATGTCAAGTCACCCTAACTAGTCTAGAATACTTAATTATATCAATTGTGATCCAATATGAGACATGTAGTTTGAATTCTTTGATGCCCTTAAGAATTCTTATTAGGACCCCATAAGACATCATATTACGACATATAAAGTAACATAGACAAGATTTGGATGAAATATAACATAGTGGTTTCTTAAGTTAGTGTTTATAAATGCTTGGACATAGACTAGTGATTAACTAACAAGTGTAAAATATATTATTCTACTGTCAATAATTGAATTAATATAGTAAGTGAGCACTAGTTTTACTAGATCTTTTTCCAAAATATATTTTGAAGATAAATTATCTTGTTATATAAGATAACATTATTTATTTCTCTTATATTTAAAGTTTTGTTGGCATTACTTCTCTTACATAAATCTATCAATATTTATCTCTTCAAAAGAAGTGAGATGAAATAGAGTTAATATACTCATTCCCACAAGAATCATCTCTTTTTCATCATCTATGTACACAATCAAACATCTTATACTAGAATCATCTCTTCATCATCATCTATGTACACAATCAACTATCTTATACAAGGATTATGTAGTCCCTCTTCAATATTAAACATACACTTGAACTCACTAATGAGGTCAACATGTTCTTCAATTGTTTAAATTCATTGCCCTCTCAAGCACACTAGCGTGCTTGTGAAATTGAACAATAATATAGACCAAGTCTACATAAAAACTATTGCTTGACATAGAAAGAGACCTTAGAACAAAATTTTTTTGATCCTAATAATAGGTTGATGTAACTCCTATCATGATTAGTCAATATCTTGCCACAAGTATCTTTCAATAGCTCATTTGGATATATTTTCCTCACTACTTGAAGTAGTTGTCTATCTTAGACTAAATCTTAGAGAGCCTTTAGGCTCCATTTGTACATTACATAAGAGACTACATTCTTCCCTTGATTGGATAGACTCTCTAATTTCCAACATCTTTCTTGCTAATTAGACACTAGTATATGGTCTCAAAATAATTTCCTTTTCATTGCCCTTCTAGTATTGGTGGTCTCCGAACCATTGTTGATGAATGTGCCACCTTTCTTGCAAACTTCTAAGGCTCTGGTCCGCCAATCTCCTTCCAATTGGATAGTCCTAAGCAAGATTGAAAACCATTGAAGCACATTGCTACAACCACATAGATGATTAACATTCATGGTATGCATGCAATTGTCAACTCACTAAGGTTCATAAACCATGTTATTTCACTGTATTTTATATATTTTAGAGGTTTATGAACTACTATCCTTATGTTTGAAAAGATTCAAATAGACTTGTAACTTTGTATAAGCTCAAAATTGAGCATTTAGTCACTATTTGTTTCTCTTACTTTACTATTTACATCCATATTATTTCTCAACATCCTTTTCCTTAATTACATGTTTGGATAGTTTCTTTATATTATATTGTTATAATATTTATCTTAAATTCTTTTGTGTGCTTAATACATTGTCAAACATTGTTAGATCATTGGAGAATAATTTTTCTCACACACTAGCATTCTAAAATTACATTCCAAGACTAGATTGCATTCTAGTAAAATGTTTGTGAATCTATTAAAAAAGTTCTCCTTTTAATTTTTCTGATATCTCCTCCAAATATGGCACCATAACTAGCTTTTCAAGAAGAATCTCAAGAATGCAACTCCTTCATTATGGAGTTCTACTTCCAAGGGAATAATAAAATTAATGAAGGTGTAAGAGTGAAATATATGTGTAGAACTCCTTCAAACATATGGCATAATTCTCCAAGAAATATATGGAAAGAATCAAGAAAGTGAAGTAACTCCTTTCATTAGTTCATATATGACACCTATTACCATTGTTATTATATTGAATGATTCAATTGAAAAAACATATCATCTTGGAGGAACATACTTTCTCTCTATCTTTTCCCTTTATAAAGAACTTTTACAAGTAAAACACATTACTACTTAAAATAGTGGAAGTCTTTCATATTGACCATTACTTATTTAATATAAAAAATGTGGTACATTTCCATAACCAAAACAACATGATATTGAGATAGAAGCCAACTTGTCTTTTTGTCCATACATTAGTTAGCTCGTTCTATTAATACAAAATTTTGATAATTTGTTCATTATTTAATTTCTAAAGGCATGATATCTAAGAATTGCCAACAATAATAAATGACTTGTAAAAAATTTCCCATAACCTTAATGAGACATAGTACTATAGAATACTTGAAACCACTTTGTGAAAATCTTACTATCTAAAATTTCATTTATAAAGGGCATTCTAAGATAAGTAGATATAGACAATTATAAGAAGATGTTAAATTGTTTTCTCACTATAGAAACCAATTAGTTTTTGTTATTTTTTATTATAACCCCAATTTCTATATCTATTTAAATATAAAAATGATATTGAATAAGATATCTAATGTCATTTCTATTTCACTTAAATGTTTATGGACATAAAATAATGAAATGAAATAAAGTCTTGATGAAACAATATATAAAGTTCATGACAATACAACCCATGTTCAAAATATAGAGTCCATAAAACTATATATATATATATATATATATATATATATAGTCCATGAGAAAAAGTATATATGTAGCCCATGAAATAGTCAAATATAGCCCATAAAATAACCTAACTCATATTGTCTTTGTAATCAAGAGACCTCTTCACACCATGTGAACTACTCAGATGACCCGAATCACTTTGTAGAAGAGAAAGATTTAGATGAGATCATATGTAAGATGATTAAAAATGATTTAATTACAGTTTAATTTATAATTTATCATAAAATTAAATTATCATGTGAGGTTGAGAGGCATGCTCTGGTGCACCTGGACCTGTCTCTACATGCTCTGAATCAATCTACATATACAAGAGAAAGAAAGTTGAAATTAGATGTAAGATGATTTTAAAAATGATTTAATTCAATTTAATTTATAATTCATCATATTTAAATTATTATAACGTAAGAGGTTGTTGTGCATCCTCTATTCTAGGACCTGTCTTTACAGGCTTAGCTACATGACATGTCTCAAGCTGTAAAAGAAAAAGAATTTTTAATACATGTCAACATATATATTCTATTGAAATTTACTTTAAGTTCACAATGTATATTTTAATTGACTTTAAATATAATCTAAATTTTATATTATACAATATTAGGCTATCCATCTTCTCTGTCCTCCTGCTCTACATGTGTTGTAGGTGGAATGGCAAGAACATGATGAAACATGTCACTAACAAGCTCCTACAAGGTCATTTATAACTTAGCACATGTATACAAATTAGGTTAAAACATATATATTCACTTGTGTAGGTACCTGAATTTTGTTTTAATCTATTTAAAAGACCTACATATTACTCGTAGACATAGATACGATTTTCATCAACCTGAAATGCAGTTAACTCCTGATATAAACTTGGATCATCCAAGTGTGCTGCAATTCCCATCCTCATTGTTGTGTCAACCTACATAGACATATACTTTTTATATATATTAAATAGTACATGCACATTTTTAAATATAGTGAATTCAAAATAGAAAAATCTAAGTATATATATAGTTTTTTAAAACAATATACATACAAAAGGGTCATGTGAGATGCCCAATGATGGAGGAGCACTCGAGACACCCTCAGATGGAGGATTCAATGTGGAAGAACCCTGAACCAACATAAATAGTTAATGTACATGTTCAAGACTAAATTACAAATTAAAATCAATTAAATAAAATTATTTAAAATGTATTAAATCATTCAAAATACCCCAAATAGGTGCCCAAGATGAACAGGTGTCAATGAAAAATTAAATTGATCAATGGTCCCTGTTGCCATCATCTACACCAAACAATTTGATTGTTAAAATATTACAATTTAATTGATCTATATGTTCATTAAAAACATTTGATTAAAATTGTTATAAATTCAACATGTGTGTAACCTATATATATACCTATGTCGAATGATTTGTGGGATGATACTCAGCAAATAGATAATCAACAAATAATTCACCCATATGATTAGATGCTACATGTGTAGCTAAAGTGGGTGCAGCTGCATGATAAGGTTCATAACACAACTGTTTGCAACTCGTACATGTATGAGGCATCAACACATGTGGAGTTGTACTAGGACCACTTCCATCATTAGCTCCTCCATGGTCTCTAACCCGAGCTACCATCATAGAAGTCTACTTATCTAGGCTACCTGAGAGTGAACTCAATGAGCCTAGTGTGGATACCATTGCACGATGTTGGAAGGGCACATGAATGGCAGCATTAGGAGGGTCAATAAAAGGTTGAACATGCACAAATCATTGGGGATCATGCCATGCCCTGAACCTCTATTGTGGCATGCCACCACCAATACCTTGGAATGATCTAAAATCAAAATAGTTGGGTTTCTGATTCCTAATAAACTCTACATATAATTTTCCCAAAAAATATAAAGGAACCTCACAATTAGCATGAGGTGGATAATCAAACACCATCCACCATCTATCCCAAAAATTGGTAGACATTACTTCATGTCTACACCACCTAATTGATATTCTTTTCTTATTTGCATGAATAGGTTGATTTGTGATGGGGTGTCTAAAATATTGCGCTAAATGACCTTTTGTTATTTTAAGATCCAAAATATCCTTATATGAGAGGCCATCAACATAAAATTGGTACCTCTCCTCTCTCCATTTCTGGACTCTATCGAAGTCTGAGTCAATAGACCTCACAAAATCTACAATGTTTTGCATCAAAGTTGCAAAACATACCACGTGAGGTGGCATGAATTGTTCACTGCGAATGGAATTTAGTTTTTCTTGTGTGGAATCCACATTTTCATTAATTATGGCTTGCAAGTGAGCCTGGTCGGTTCTAGGTGGGGGTCCAGGTGGGGGTGGAGGTGGGGCATCTGGAGGTGGGGGTTGGGGTGGAAATGGTGCCTGTTCATCTTGTGCATTGAGTAAGTCCTCAGCATCAAAGTGAATATCATCCATGATGATATATATAAAAACTATGAACCTGCGTATATACATATAAACATACAAACTTGAGTACAAAATTAATTTTCAAGAATCTATATATATATATATTATAAATAAACATATACATGATGACAAATTATAAATTATAAATAAACTAGATAAATTATACATGTTTCAAGAAACTACACTTGAAATATTTAAATTAAACGTATAGATGATGCAGGGACTTTCGAAGGTCATAACTTTTGACTCGGATGTTGGTTTTCTACGAAATTTTATAGGTGGATGCGTTATGAGGTGGCCAGTGGTTTCCCAACCCACCCTAGTTGGTTGGACCTCGTCTTTGTACTTTTTTGAGGCTTGAAACTTTCATCTTGGCCCTCAAAATGGCAAATTAGTGTTTTTTTCTAGTTTTTTAAAAGTTGCTTTTTTTAATAACTCGAAACTCATGTTTCAAATTTAGGATGTTAGTTGGTTTTTCGTCCTACCTTATCTTTTCAAGCTTTTTGGGAAAAAACTGGATTCTCAAGATATGATTGTAAAATTACCTAAAATGGCAAAATCTGACAATTGTCGAAATCTGCCAAAAAAGGTAATTTTTTGTTTTTTTGTTTTCTTAGATATAAGAGAGTTTTCTCTCGTTGTAGTGGCAGAGTTGAGGAATAGAAATTTTGTTATGTTTCAGCTTCCAAATTTTTGTCTCTCATGTTTAATGGCACAATTCTTTTGAGTGTATGTTGTGTGCTACATCATTTGGTATCAGAGCAGGAAGATGGCTGGGAGAGGAAGAGGAAGAGACGGTCTTGCCCAGATGCATAGAGAAATGCAAAATCTGCAAAGGCAAATAGTAGAACTTACAACATGGATGGAAACTGAAAGACTGGGTAGAGGAGGAGATGAATCTGATGAAGAGATAGGTCAAGGAGGTGCAAATCAAGATACAGAACATGAAGAAGAAGAATTAGAAGGCATGAGTTTTGAAGAGAGGATGCTCAGGGCCTTACAAGGAAAAAATGAAGGGATCAAGGTAGATGTTTCAGATTATGCAGGTAGTCTTAAACCAGAGGAGTTGATAGACTAGTTGAATGGCATGAGGAAATTTTTTGAATGGAAATCCATGACAGAGGAGAAGAAGGTAAAATTTGCATGCACCAAATTAAAGGGTCATGCAATGATTTGGTGGGATCATCTTCAAAAGGAACGAACAAGGAAAGGTAAGGATAAGATCAGGACATGGAATAAAATGGAGAAGAAGTTGAGAGAAAAATTTTTGCCCATAGATTATGCACAAACCCTTTTTCGTAGGTTTCAAAATTTAAAGCAGAACCTCTCTTCTGTGCAAGATTATACAAATGAGTTTTATACACTGTCTATACATATAGAGCATCAAGAAACTGATGCACAAATGGCTGCTAGATATGTGAATGGCCTGAAATTTTCTATTCAAGATGAATTGAGCATGCATCGACTCAACAATATGGAAGAGGCTTACCAATTGGCTCTAAAGGCTGAAGAAAAACAAAACAGACAGTACCATCAGAGGAATAGAGGAGGAAGAAGGGGTACATCAACCCCATTTCAAGGAGGTTCAAATTATGGCAGGGGAGAGTCATCCCATGGTTTGGAAAAACAAGTAGACACTCGGCAAGATCCTCCAAATCAAGAACGAGGAAGGGGATTTCAAAGAGGTAGAGGTTATGGTAGCGGTAGAGGATGGGAAAACCAGAGAAGGCCTTTCACTTGTTTCAGATGTGGAGAAGAAGGTCATAGGGCATTTGAATGCTCCAATTATAACATGCAAGAAAGAAATCAAGGAGGACAACCTAGGGTGAACATGATTCAAATGCAGCATGAAGTGGAAGGGACAGAAATGGAGGTTCCACCAGATGTGGGAGAAAGTCTCATGATGAGAAGAGCAATGGTGATTCCAGAGAAGGAGAAAACAGAAGCCAAAAGCTCTGATGGTTCATGGCTTCGAACCAATATCTTCAGAACCAGATGCACTTCGGGTGGCAAGGTATGTCAAGTCATTGTTGATGGAGGTAGTTGTGAAAATATGGTTTCTAAAGAAATGGTAGACAAATTGAATTTACACTGTGAAAAAATCCTCATCCGTATCGCATTGCATGGTTTAAAAAGGGAAATGAAGTCACTGTTGATAAAAGATGCCTAATTAAGTTTAGCATGGGGAAGATCTATCAGGATGAGATATGGTGTGATGTTGTCCCAATGGATGCCTGTCATGTGTTATTGGGAAGGCCATGGCAGTATGATAGAAAAGTTATGCATGATGGAGGGAAAAACACATACACCTTTTGGAAAGATGCCGCTAAGGTGATTTTATTGCCTCTCAAGGATGAAGGAAAAGGTGAGACCATGTTGTCTGAAAGAGATCTTGTTAAAGAAATGAAGGTGACAGGGTGTTGCTATGCATTAATAGTGAAAAAAGGTGAAGAGGAAGACATTTCAGTTCCCCCAGAAGTAGCCGAGCTATTGAAAGAATTTGTTGATGTTTTACCTAATGAATTGCCTGATGGTCTACCGCCAAAGAGAGATATTCAGCATCATATTGATTTGATTCCAGGAGCAACTCTACCCAACCAAGTAGCTTATAAGATGAATCTAACACAACATGCAGAGATGAATAAGCAAGTAACAGAACTCCTAAGTAAAGGTGTGGTGAGAGAGAGCATGAGCCCATGTGATGTACCTGCATTGTTAACCCCAAAAAAAGATGGAACATGGAGGATGTGCACTGATAGTAGAGCAATTAATAAGATTACCATCAAGTATCGGTTTCCTATACCTCGTATGGAGGACATGATGGATGTCCTTGCAGGGGCTAAATATTTCAGCAAGATCGACCTACGAAGTGGCTACCACCAAATCCGGATTCGAGAAGGGGATGAGTGGAAGACAACCTTTAAGACTGGAGATGGATTATATGAGTGGATGGTTATGCCATTCGGGTTATCAAATGCACCTAGCACATTTATGAGATTGATGAACAATGTACTACGCCCTTACATTGGTAAGTTTGTGGTAGTTTATTTTGATGATATTTTGGTATTTAGTAACAGCAAAGAAGAGCACCTACAACACTTGAGGATCATCTTTGGTGTGTTAAGGAAGGACAAGCTCTATGCCAATTTGAAAAAGTGTAGGTTCATGCAGGACAGTTTGGTTTTTTTAGGCTTTGTCATTTCTAAAGATGGTGTCAGAATAGATCCAGAAAAGGTCAGGGCAATCCTAGAATGGCCTAGTCCAAGCAGCATCACAATGATAAAAAGTTTTCATGGCTTGGCCACTTTCTATCGAAAGTTCATTCACAATTTCAGTAGTATTGTAGCTCCTATAACAGATTACACCAAAGGGAGGGAGTTTGTATGGACCAAGGATGCTGAGGAGAGCTTTAAGTACTTGAAGAAAAAGGTAACAGAAGCACCTATACTTGCCTTGCCAAATTTTGATAAAGTATTTGAAGTAGATTGTGATGCCTCCCATGTGGGAATAGGTGCTGTACTTAGCCAAGCTGGCAAACCTATAGCTTTCTTTAGTGAAAAGTTGAATGCAGTGAGAAAGAATTATTCTACTTATGATTTGGAATTTTATGCAATTGTTCAAGCATTGAGGCATTGGAGACATTATCTAGTTCCCCAGGAGTTTGTATTGTTTATAGATCATATTGCACTGAGGTACTTGAACACACAGAAAAAGTTGAATAGTAGGCATGCCAAGTGGGTCTCTTTCTTGCAGGGTTACAACTTTGTGCTGAAGCATAAGTCTGGAAAACAAAATCAGGTTGCAGATGTGTTAAGTAGGCGTGTTGCACTTTTGACCACAATGGAAACTGAGGTGATTGGTTTTGATGCCATCAAAAAATTTGTATGAGTCTGATGCTGATTTTTGGGAGATTGTGGAACAATTGAAGGCACCAATATCTGGTAACTTGGATCACTTTAGGGGTGAATATTTTATGCAAGATGGGTATCTATTTAAAGGAAAACAACTATGCATACCGGCTGGCTCTATGAGGGACAACATTATCAGAGAATTTCATAGTAGTGGGTTGGCTGGACATTTTGGCAAGGACAAGACAATAGCCTTGATAGAAGATAAATATTACTGGCCAAAGATGAAAAGGGATATAACTAAGTATGTAACAAGGTGTAGAATCTGCCAAGTGGCTAAGAGACATTCACAGAATACAGGATTGTATATGCCCTTACCAGTACTAGCTGCACCATGGATAGATTTGAGCATGGACTTTGTGTTGGGACTTCCACATACTCAGCGAGGTAATGATTCCATTTTGTAGTTGTTGATAGGTTCTCCAAGATGGTTCATTTTATTGCCTGTAAGAAAACTAATGATACAACGAGGGTAGCAGAGTTATTTTTTTCAGAAGTTGTTAGACTACATGGTGTTCCAAAGACTATTACCTCTGACAGGGATACCAAATTCCTTAGTCATTTCTGGAGGACTTTATGGAAGAAGATGGGGACCAAGTTACAGTTTAGTAGTGCCTATCATCCTCAAACAGATGGGCAAATAGAGGTAGTTAATCAGAGTCTGGAAAATTTGCTGAGTGTATTGTTGGAGAAAATCCAAAACAATGGGATTTGGCATTAACCCAGGCTGAATTTGCCTATAATAGTTCTGTTAACCGATCAATAGGAAAGTCCTCTTTCCAGATTGTGTATGGCAAGAATCCTCAGGGTGTTCTAGATTTGGTATAGCTACCAATGAAAGATCGGGTTAGTGATTATGGGGAAGCATTTGCAGAACACCTTCAATAGTTGCAGCAAGCAGTGAGACAGAAGTTGCAGGGCAGTAATGAGAGGTATAAGAATTCAGTGGATCCTAGTCGGCGACATCAGACATTCAATGAAGGTGACTTAGTGATGGTATATTTGAGAAAAGAATGGTTTCCTACTGGCACATATCACAAGTTGAAGTACAAGAAAATTAGTCCTTGCAGAATTACAAAGAAGATCAATGATAATACATATGAGGTCAGTTTACCAGATGATCTTGCTATTTCTCTTGTGTTTAATATTTCTGATTTATATGCATTCCATGGTGAGGATGATGCTGAAGATAGTCAACCAGAGGTGTCATGGCACAACCGCATTCCCCATAAGAAGAAGGAAAAGATTGCACAGATTCTTGATAAGAACACTATCTCCACTCGGCAAGGGCGTTACAACAAGTATTTAGTACAGTGGGAAGGATTGCCACCAACAGATAGCACATGGATTACAGAGTGGGAAGTGCAAAGGTTAGATCCTGTCAAATGGCAGCAGTTTGAAGACACTCACTTGCAGGAGCTGCGTTCTTTTCAACCAGAGGAGAATGATGCAGGGACTTCCGGAGGTCATAACTTTTGACTCGGATGTGAGTTTTCTATGAAATTTTATAGGTGGATGCGTTATGAGGTGGCCAATGGTTTCCCAACCCACCCTAGTCGGTTGGACCTCATCTTGGCACTTTTTCGAGGCTTGAAACTTTCATCTTGGCCCTCAAAATGGCAAATTAGTGTTTTTTTCTAGTTTTTTAAAAGTTGCTTTTTTTAATAACTCGAAACTCATGTTTCGAATTTAGGATGTTAGTTGGTTTTTCATCCTACCTTAGCTTTTCAAGCTTTTTGGGAAAAAATTGGATTCTCAAGATATGATTGTAAAATTACCTAAAATGGCAAAATCTAACAATTGTCGAAATCTGCCAAAAAAGGTAATTTTTTGTTTTTTTGTTTTCATAGATATAAGAGAGTTTTCTCTCATTATAGCGGCAGAGTTGAGGAATAGAAATTTTGTTATGTTTCAGCTTCCAAATTTTTCTCTCTCATGTTTAATGGCACAATTCTGTTGAGTGTATGTTGTGTGCTGCATCAATAGATACATGTGCATACAAATTTCAAAATGTAAGAGCTGTTATAGTGAACTATGTAAGTTTCAAAATGAAGTTGGGATTGTCATTAGAGACCTAAATTTTGATTCTTGGTGGAAAACTATTTAGATGAGGATCTAGATGAAGTTGTAGGTATGTGTCGTAGCTTGTGAGACATACAATGCAAATACAAAGAAAGATATATAACTAAATAGTAAATGTAATTTTTTTTAGTTGTTTGTTTTACATATAAGGCATGTACCCTTGAGAAAGGTGTATCGCTAAAGTTTCTACCTATATGTTGCATTAACTACACTATCTAAAGTTTAAGGAACTTGATGCTCAAAATGATGTAATAAGAATCTATGTGAATTGGACCTTGCAATTTGGCTTGGAAGTGTATTAGACAATGTGAAAACCATGGTAGAAGCTACAAATTGTTTGGATGAGGTATGGTTATTGCAAGAGTGTTTGATATTATATAGAGTATGAATAAATGTCTTTGTTTGGATGAGGTATGGTTATTGTACTATGCCACTATTGGAGCATGCACATAACAGTTGTTGGAGATGGTTGTTTGGTCTTTGTTTTATAAAAAGATCATATAGGAGTGATTTGGTGTATTGTATTTACCACTAAAGTGTTTCCACATGTACCACAAGTTTTCCATTAGAATGCTCTTGGAATTACCATGTCTACCACTATTGGTGAATCCTTGTGGATTAGTTTCCTATCCTTATAAAACAATGGTCATGATTGTATTCAGTCTAAGAAGTACATGTGTGGAGCCTTGTCTTCTAGTTGCAACTCAATGAACCATTTGGCTTGTTATTGGAGCTTACCCATTCTAACAACTCTATATTTTATATTATCTCACTTGTTTCTTATCTTAGGAAAATTCTTGGTGGTCTAGTTTGTTTCATCCCATGGAGTTGATAAGGTCATCTTGAAAATTATTTATCTTCTCGTGATAATAAGCTTAGTGACCTTTGAACTTTTAGAAAATTGATTTTAGGTGTGTATATATTGATGGTTTGAGTCCAATTGAGGGCGTACATTTATTATAAGAGATCTATAGATATTGGCTTTAGAAGTTGAACCAAATGTAATTTTCTTATTAGGTGGACAAAGTTAATATATCAAGCCTTCATACATGTTGGTGAGGATCATGCCTGTTTAGGGCTAATCCCTTTATGTTATTCATACTATTCATCTTTTGAAAGGAGTTTTGGAGTCTATGCCATATGTTTAGTCTTATAGTTAATAACTCCTAATGTGGTCCTAGTTTCCATTTTCCCATTTGATGACCTTCAAGATTATTTCATTGTATACCTTCATGTATAAAGTCTGAAATGTGGTCGCAATGTATTATAAAGGCTTTGGGAGAGGTTATTATTTTGTTACACTTGATGTAGGATCTCACAAATCCTTGCAAAAGGTCCTCAAACTTCCTAAACTGCCTTTAAACTTTTGCAGACCCTCAAACAAGTCCTAAAAACCCCAAATGAAACTTTGGTACCAAGATTTGAAAGGATTGTAGCGGGAACAAGCAGTCTAAAGGTGCCATTTTCTTGAAGATATAGATGTCATGATATTGTTTTCAATAATAATTATAGAGGAGATTGTTACCATTGTCTAAGTCTATAGAAAGTCAAAGATACAGATTATATTAGTAGTACTAAAACAAATTTCAAAGGGTACATGGATCATGAGTAAGTAGTGAGGGAGACAAGAAAGATTAATAAGACTATATAGACAATCATCTTAGGTTCAATCAAATACTAGGACAGTCATGGGCATAAAATGGTATCTTTGTTTCAAGATTATTTGGAGGTTTGTAAAAAAGGATTTGCATGCATATATTATCAAGGTCATGTTATGCTTATGAGTTATCCTCTCTGTAATGCCCCTTCGTTTTTGGCTTGTGATAGCTATTAGTTTTACATTACTCTCTGTTTGATCTGAGATGGTTGTTAGCTTTTCCTTTGCTTCCAGACAGTTCTGAGACATTTGAGTTATTGAGACTATGGTTTATGCTTATTCTAATTGTGATAGTTTATGTTTGATTGATTTAGCTCTGACATGTGGTATGAGTTTATGATGACATAGTTATTTTTCCAGTTATGATGAGATGGACATGTTTAGTGATGATTTGATAATATCATGTTTATGCATCTGATGTTAAATAGAAATAGTTATAGTCTTGTTTCAGAGCAGGGATGGTGCAGTACTGCTCGAATCAAGCACCCTACTATGCCACGATTCTCTGTCTCGCTGTGTCTTTGATATATATACAGTTGATCATATACAACCCACTATTTTTTTATGCAGGTTGCAGGTACCAGGCCTCGACTCAACCTGACTTAGCAGGTCTGAGTGGGCCCTACACCATGGATAATGTTGATGGAGATAACATGAGGTTTATTCCCTAGGTCAGTTCAACCTTCAGTTGGTTAGTTGTCATGTGGTTTGAATGTTTATTGTCAAGTTCTAGGTAGTTAGCCCATGTGTGTCTTGGCAATGTGTGATGACGTAATATTATATTATGAATGTTAATAATTGTTGAATATTATGGTATTTTGCTTAAATCAGAATATTATGTAAGTAAATTCTAATATAGATTAAATGGATTATGTTAATGATATTATTAGTATCTATGTCATAAGTTAATAGGGTTAATTAGTATATCGTATTTTGGAAGAATAGTATTGCATGTTAATTTAATGATTTTTGGATAATCATTTATTGTTGGCTAGTTGTCGTATAAGTTTGGAGATATGAAAATTCTATGTTAAGTAAAATTTCATATTTCTCTTAATGAAGGGGATTGTGTAACAGATTTGGGGGTTATTGGAATTAATGGTTGTTGTCTATTTTGGTCTCGGGAGAGGTTTTGGTGGGTTTTTATATCTAATGATTATTTTGGTTCTAGGAAGTTTTTTGAAAAGGAGGTTTTCAGAAGATTCTTTTGGGAAGAAGGGGAAGTTCTAGAAGAGGATTTGATTTTGGAGCATGAATTTATGGGTATTTTTTCTAACCTAATTGAATAAATGTCTTGTCTCTGTATATTCCCTGATGTTGTGCTTGTCTAGAAACCCATTGTGCACACATTTTATCTTAAATATTTCTTCAATATGCCATTGTCTTGTTCTATGGAATGTATTTACCTTTCTACCACCAATTGGGAATCTTCTTGAAATCTGTTTATTCTTCTGACTATTGTAAATCTCATCACTTTTGCCTAGATCGGCATAGACTTACATCAAGAAACCTGATGGAGACCTTAAGACTTCAAGAGAACTTCTTTTTGTTCTAGGATTTTTGTGGTATCCAGACCGTATTTTTGTTGTAGCCAATATATTAATTAAATCATTCCGCTTCTTCCTAAATAGAGGTTTATACTATCTACCCTGCTCAGTCTCATTAGGGGAATCAAACTTATTCTTTTTCACTCCAACCCTGCTATAAATAACTCGATTATTTCAAGTCCAAGACTATCCCTGAATGTGTTGAATCTGAATTCTTTTTTTTTGTATTAAGGACAAAATAAAATATTTATCTTTGATGTGAGTCATCCTTCTAAGATGTCACCCCTAATTTCTTCCATTCTTAGTTGTTCGAATCTATTTTGGAAATGCTCAACCATGCCCTTTCATTAGTCAGGCTAGTGTAACATTGGAATCAGCTAGAAAACTTAAGCAAGATCATCCATTGACCTATGCGTCGTTCTTGAACCCTTTGCTCTTTTGGATCGTTGTTTTTAGTGTGACAATCTTTGTGGTCTTCCTAGCTTCTGGAGCCATTGTATGGCCTAAATCTTTCCCCCTCATGCTCTTGTTTCTGTTAGATTATTCTTTCTTCTTATAGCTTGGTTGGGCAATTCTGGTCAATCTATTTGCTACAAACTTCATTCTTTTCGAGCCCTCTGTTGCTAGACGTGTTGCTCCTGGCAAAAATTGACATTTCTTTGGTTCTTCTTTCAAATGGCACCCCATTGGTAACCAATTTGCTTCGTAGCTTAGTCTTTTGCATCCTCCATTTTCCAATGAATTCATGGGTGTATCATTGCCTATTTATCAGCATAGAAATTGTAGTCAGATTCGTCTAAAGTATGCCATTAGTTGGGTGTCTCATGGATTGATCCTTGCAACTTTTAAAATGACTCTTACCTTTCTTTTGAGCTTGATTGGTGATTCTACTTAACGCAAACCAGAGAGAACCTGATTCTATGTCGAACAGTCTTGCCAAACCAAGCTTTCTCATGGCGGATGATTAGGTGCTTGTTGTAGGTTTTTGCAGCTCCTTGCATGATTCTTAGTTAGTAAATTTGATTCTCCTCTCTTAGAAGCCGGTGTGTGCTAGTGAATCCTCCTATAGCTCGCTGAGTATGATACAGAGTAGCTTGAACCTTTAATTCCCTGGCGTATGGTCCCTAGATCCATTTTTACACTTATTTCTGCTAACATCTTATTCACCCTGAGAAATGACCGACGTCTCTATCTTCTCAATTAATATTTTCAGCCTAAATTGCAATGTAATTTGTTCCTATATGAGTCATTTATTAAGAGAAACTTTATGCAAATTCTATATGAAATGTATCAAATCTTTTTAGCAAGTTTCCTTGCCTTCTCCATGTAAGGATATGATTTCCTTTAAGTTTTGGTTTTAGGAAGTTTCCTAAATAATTACTGCCTTATGTATTTTAAGTTAGCATAAGAAATCATTCTTTTATTTAGGATATCCCATAATCTCTTTGTCTTAATCAATACATTTAGGTTAGGAAATCTATTTAGTTATAGAAAGTGTTATTGTGGGATCTTTCTTTGAAGAGTTACCAATCCTTGGTGAGCAAATTGGTATGACATTCAGAATAAGATTAGTAGATAAAATAAATTAGTTTTAGAATAAGAGATAATGTAGGGTCTTAGTTTATAAAGGATTTAATGTAAGTGGTCTTTTATAATTGAAGTAAGTTCTTTTAATTAGATTAGTAAATCTATAGAATAGAATATCCAATTTTTGCATTTATTATTAGTAGGTAAGTATAATTGAATTACACCATTAGCTATGTTTGTTAATTGTCTCTAGTTAATATTAGTACTCATTGCAAAGATTAGGAGTTGTGTGTCATTAAAAATAGTGACTACTGGCATTTAATGTTACTTCCAATCTTGTAGACATATTAGTTATTGTCATTCTGTGAGTAGTATGTAGTGACCATTCTCATACTATAGGATTTAGACCATAATATTAATAGTATTCCTTCATTTATTATGATATTGATTATACAGATAAAAGATGAAATTGAATTTTATTAGAATAGAATAGTATATGTAACCTTTGTTTTGAATTCTTTTTAAAAGAAAATCAATTTATAGTTTTTGAGTGGGAATCATAGATCTGTGAGATGTGATTAGAATGTGGTTAGCATAAGTTTATGAGTTAATCTTAAGAGAGAGAATTAAAGCCTTTTTTTTTTAATCCATAGTAAAATAGCTTGAATAGTGTTTTGATATATACTCTTCGATGTTTATTGTTAACTTTAAATTGAGGTATATCAATGATGCAATTGGGTCATTGCAATTATTTTAGTGTTGAGTCTTGTTGTTATGCCTTGTCTAGTTAATGCAATGGTGAGCATGTGAGTTTTGTAGGGGGGTCAAGATGGTAAGCGTCATGTTTTGGTTAGTTGATTATTGATAGTCATGTTAATATCTGTGTAACTCTAGAGACTTGTTACCTTGGAATCCAGTGTGATATAGTGGCAGGAATATATTGGTGTTGTGTTATTTACTTTCTCTTTATCCCTTGTTGACCTTATACGACTATCATTATCATTGAAACCTAGTTCTATATAAGGAAAGGTACTATGGTAACCTAATAAGGAACTCCATTATCGACTCTAGAGGCTTAACCATTTGACTTGATACTTGTGTCTTTTTGTTTCATGTTGTGTTGCTTTGAATCCTGAAGGGTGTAAAGGGACTTATATAGTTGTGGCCAAGTGAATGGCATATGTAATGGATCAGAACCATTTTGTAACCGTTATCTTTGCATGTTGTGGTTTGGATGATTGATCAGAGAATTGCTAGGAGAGTGGCTTTCATGTTGGGGCTAGTGCCAGAGGAGTCGCCTGGGTAACCCCATGGAAGTTGTAAGTAAATGATAACTTAATAAATCAATTAGGAGGGTTGGGGTAGAAAACCACATAACAAGATAAGTAAGATTACCTCACCCATGTCTTGAGTTCTTTCGCAGGCTAAGGATGGGATGAGAAGGCCTGGTTGGTAAGGCCGATGATGTAGAGCATCAAGGACAGCAGGATGACAATTCAAAAACTTCAACTGGAACTACTCTCAAGGTTTATTTGTTTCAGAAAACTTTGCATGTTCATAACATGAAGGGAATAGACTTCCAACCACCTATCTCATGATGCCTAACTCTAATCAAGACTCATCCAACCCAATGTGTAGGGTCTGCAGGACAGTAGCTTCATTGACTATCATAACTTTGCTATTCCATCATGATAACAGCTACTCTAATCTCCTTGGGATGATCTCCCCCTACTCAAACCCAATCTCATTGCCACATACCAACCTATAACATGCAGACATACCTAATGCCTTCATAGGAAAAGCAATACTAAACCAAACTTACCTAGTTGCTGCTGTCCTCTTTCAATCTTCCAGTATAAGGCTTCTGTAGGGTCATCTACATGACCATCACAGTCCTAACCATCCTCCTGTCATCATAACCTCTACAGGCCCCTGCACAAACTATCATACAACTCATTCCTCTGACCAGAGTAGGAAAGATCAAAAGAATGAGGAGAGACTCATCGGGTCACTCAGGAAAAGCCCTAATGTAGGTTTTCAGACTACTTTCAGACAAAAGAGAAATGCAGAGCTAATCAATGGTGTCAAGGGCCCAAACCAAATGCAAAGGATAAGTAACTCAACACTCTAAACAACCATCACCAATACCATCCACCACTTAGCCATACCAGTACGGATCAATGCAGAAAACATCAATTTATTGGAAAAGACAACAGTTAAAAGATAGTCTGGAGCTAAACAGTGATTTCTCTCCTCTAGTTCAATGTCAAGGCCTCACACCATGCTTAAATCAAAGGTAACTCAGTCTACTTTCCATCCCACATGCAGATGGTCTATGATGAATCTGTACAGTCATGGGTACGGTAGGAAAACAGCATAGAAAAATCAGAAAAACAGAAAAAAGGCAGAAAACAGTGTTTCTTTGTTACTTTTCTCCAAAACTATTGAATGTTCTCCACAATAGCCACCACCTTGGCTTAGGAAAAGCCTTACATATGCATGGAATGGTAGGGGTCGATCAAAACTACCCAAAACCATCAATGCTTTCTTGTTTTAAAACTGTAGTCTTTGGAACTGTTTTTGGAAACTTGTCTTCTACCGATTGTTTTATGATCAAAGTGCTTTCAAACCTTTTGATGACCTTGGACAAGGTGTAAACATTCCCTTCCAACTTATGACATGCCTTAAAAGGCTTACAACAAGAAAATTTAATGACTATCCTATACAAACATTAAAACTTAATGACTCCCTATGACTGCCTACTTGACACAAGACTATCCTCTTAAGGACTACTACAAGATAATAGCTACTTTTTGACATTTGGACAAATTCCATTACAAATATGGCTTTCAAGCCTTATGAGAACATATAAATGGTCTCCAAGACCTTTTTAAACAAAACAAGACAACTTGAATATTAACCAAAACTTAAACATCTAGGTGCTTCTGCACCATACTCCCCGGCATGATGAAAACTCTTGTCCCAAGAGTTAGGGGATCTGCTCCAAACATTCCTCAATCCTGTTGGGATGTTCCTCTGATTGGGGACAGGGAACATGAATTCTCTAGGAGTTATCTTCCTCCTTCTCCAACCTGCATGGCTCCTGTAAATAGTGTTAGAAACATAAAACTTGTTGTGATGTCCTTGCCTAGGACCTTGCTACTGTAATGCTTTGGCTCTTCTCAACTAGAGGTTCTAATTCATTCCTCCCTGGACTATCTGTTGTTTTCCTTCCTTCTTCTACCTCTTTAAAGGGCACTCAATGTCTCCAACTTTGACATAACTCAAGTCCCAAGCCTGCTGCTCTCTAGGACTGTCATCCACCTTCTGCTGTTGCAACTGTTCCTACTGCTTGCAATCATCCTTAACCTGCACATTCAACTATAGTTTCTCTCCAAAACAAATAGCAACATGTTCCTTCTTCTCCTCACAAGGTAAAGGAATCAGTTTGAACTTCTTACCATCGTTGTGCACTACATAGGTATTAGTATACACATCATGAATTGTCCTACTCAAATGCTGCCACGGTCTACCCAAAATGATATGCCCACATGTCATAGGAATAACATCACACAAAACATAGTCCTGCTATGGACCAATTGTGAAATCAACATAAGCCTTCTTAGTGACCCTTACCTGCTGCTCTTGACTCACCCAAGTGACATTGTAAGGACTAGGATGATCAAATGTTTTCAACCCCAACTTATTCACCATTTCCCAAGAAACTAGATTATCATGAGAACCTGAATCTACAATCAACTTGCATATCTTTCCATGGCTTAAACAATTAGTTCTAAAAATAGATACCTGTGGTGGTTGTTGCATCTGGCCTCTTTCCACCATGAGCATTTCTCCATCCACCATTGGAGAGGCTGACGACATTTCTGGTTCTTCGGGCTTCTCCTCCTCTTGTGCCAAGTGAACTCTCCTATCCTGGGTCTTATCAACACCATCCTTCTTAGGACAGTTGAAAGATGTGTGTCCCACCTCATTGCAATGATAACATCTGCCTGTGAACACTCCTCTACCTGATCCAAATCTACCTCCACCTCTATATCCACCTCTTTGTTCTGTAGACATCTCCTTACCTTTCTCATTGCTGTTCTAAACTTCAGTAGTAGGTCTACCCCTACCTCTATTTCCTCTTCCATAACCTCCTGGCCTTTCTTGCTTCCTCTTCATTCTCTCTTCAGCCCTGATGGCTAACTGAAAACACTCTCCAAGTGTTTTTGGTACTGCCAACCCAATCTCATCCTGCAAGTTATACCTAAGCCCAATAAGGTATCTTGCCACTTTCTCTTCTTCATCTTCCAATCCACCTCTAATAGAAAGCTTATGAAATTGCTCAGTATAGGACATAACATCCATGTCCTTCTGCTTCAGATTCTATCTCATCCTCTCTGTCTGAATGGAGTAATCAGATGGAAGGAATTGGTCCTTCATCATATCCTTCATCCTACTCCAAGAAGTGATTCTAGATGCACCTCTAGCCATTCTTTCTATCTGCACACTACTCCACCAGGTAAGTGTTGTTCCTCTCAGTTTTGTTTTTGCAAACTTGATCTTCTTCTCATCACTCATCTCCTCATACTCAAAAAAAATTTCCAGGGCATCTATCCACCCTAATACCTCTTCACTATCCATCTTCCCCTGATAGATAGGTAGCTCTATGTTTGCCTTAGTTCCACTTCCTTGGACTGCCTTCAGCAATCTCACAAACTTCTTCTCTTTAGCATCTAACTCATCCTCAGGAGGATTCTCATCTACATCCTCATCTCCTTCTGACTCATTTTGTTCATCCTTTCTTGGATTCTTCTCTAATGCTTCCAATCTTGCCAAGATTGTTGCATTCTCCCTTCTTACTTGCCTCAGCTCTCTGGCTCTTGTAGCATCCCGCTCTCTTCTGTCCCTCAATTCTTTTTCTGTAGCCTCTAAGGCTTCTCTCAACTCATTGTTCTCCCTAGCCATTTGATTCTTAGGAGGCATCCTTACACCTCTCACAAAACCTTAACTTCTTCACAAGATCCACTACACCCTCAAGGATCTACTAGTGGCTCTGATACCACAAATGATGCAGAGCATCAAGGACAGCAAGATGACAATTCAAAAACTTCAACTGGAACTACTCTCAAGGTTCATTTATTTCACAACTTCTCATGATGCAGGGATTTCACAACACTTTGCATGTTCATAACATGAAGGGAATAGACTTCCAACCACCTATCTCATGATGCCTAACTCCAATCAAGACTCATCCAACCCAATGTGTAGGGTCTATAGGACAGCAGCTTCATTGACTGTCATAACTTTGTTGTTCCATCATGATAACGACCACTCTATCTCCTTGGGATGATCTCCCCCTACTCAAACCCAATGTCATTGCCAGATACCAACCTATAACATGCAGACATACCTAATGCCTTCATAGGCAAGGCAATACTAAACCAAACTTACCTAGTTGCTGCTGTCCTCCTTCAATCTTCTAGTATAAGGCTTTTGCAGGGTCATCTACATGACCATCACAGTCCTAACCATCCTCCTGTCATCATAACCTCTACAAGCCCCTACACAAACTATCATACAACTCATTCCTCTGACCAGAGCAGGAAAGATCAAAGGAATGAGGAGAGACTCATCGGGTCACTTAGGAAAAGCCCTAAACTAGGTTTTCAGACTACTTTCAGACAAAAGAGAAATGCAGAGCTAATCAATGGTTTCAAGGGCTCAAACCAAATGCAAAGGATAGGTAACTCAACACTCTAAACAACCATCACCAATACCATCCACCACTCAGCCGTCCCAGTACGGATCAATGCAGAAAACAATGATTTATTGGAAAAGACAACAGTTAAAAGATAGTCTGGAGATAAACAATGATTTCTCTCCTCTAGTTCAATGCCAAGGCCTCAAACCATGCTTAAATCAAAGGTAACTCAGTCTACTTTCCATCCCACATGTAGATGGTCTATGATGAATCCGTACAATCGTGGGTACGACAGGAAAACAACATAGAAAAATTAGAAAAATAGAAAAAAGGCAGAAAATAGTGTTTGTTTGTTACTTTTCTCTGAAACTATTGAATGTTCTCCACAATAGCCACCATCTTGGCTTATGACAAGCCTTACATATGCATGGAATGGCAGGGGTCGATCAAAATTGCCCAAAACCATCAATGATTTCTTGTTTTAAAACTGCAGTCTTTGGAATTGTTTTTGGAAACTTGTCTTCTACCGGCTGTTTTATGATCAGAGTGCTTTCAAACCTTTTGATGACCTTGGACAAGGTGTAAACATTCCCTTCCAACCTATGACATGCCTTAAAAGTCTTACAACAAGAAAATTTAATGACTATCCTATACAAACATTAAAACTTAATGACTCCCTATGACTGCCTACTTGACACAAGACTATCCTCTTGAGGACTACTACAAGATAATAGCTACTTTTTGACATTTGGACAAAGTCCAATACAAATATGGCTTTCAAGCCTTATGAGAACATATAAATGGTCTCCAAGACCTTTTTGAACAAAACAAGACAACTTGAACATTAACCAAAACTTAAACATCTAGGTGCTCCTGCACTAGCCGACCTCCTCGTCTTCATGAGAGGACATGTCAGCTCCGCATGTGTCACCCTATGGGGCTGGTGCCTAGAGAGACGCTGCCAGGGTAACCATAGATGGGGGCCAGCTTCTGGTGAGAGATAGCCTGGGTTGTTGAACGTATGGGTCTAATTGGTGTTGTCATTGATGTCAACATACTCCTATTGCAGTAATGACAAGGATTGGATGAGCTATGTGTTGAGGATATTGAGACAATTTGTCATATCAAGAATAGAGAAGAACAGTGAGATAGTAAGGTAAAGATCCAAGTTAAGATGACTATCAAAGGTTGTGGTTCAAAGGGTTTGTAGATATGAGTTTTAAGATGATCCAGTCAAGATTTTAGAGGTCCGCATGAATATCAGAAGAAGTTATGAACCACTCTAAAGACCAAATCATAGGTGACAAAAGCAAAGGTGTGAAAACTAGAAGGAGAATTGCTCAAAATTTAGATGAGTATTGTTTGATTTCAAAGATTGAACCTAAGACAATAAACGAAGCCTACAATGATGAAAACTAGACCAAAGTAATGGAGGAAGAGTTGATGCAAATTGAGAAAAATCATACTTGGGATCTTGTTCCCAGACCTAGAAACAAGAATGTGATTGGAACCAAATAGGTCTTCCAGAACAAACTAAATGAAGTTGGTGAAATAATCAGAAATAAAGCCAGATTGGTCTGCAAGGGCTATTCTCGAATAGAAGGAGTTGATTTTGAAGAAACTTTTGCTCTGGTAGAAAGAATTGAAGTAGATAGATTATTTCTTACATTTTCTGCCTTCAAAGATTTCAAAGTATATTAGATGGATGCCAAGTCTACCTTCCTAAATGGTGACTTGGAAGAAGAAGTGTACATTGAGCAACTGGATGGATTTCAATTATCTAATCATGGTAATATGGTCTGCAAGTTGAAGAAGGCACTATATGGATTGAAGCAAGCCGCAAGAGCTTGGTATGAAAGATTGGATAAACTTCTTTTAAAGATTGGTTTCAACAAAGGTACTACTGACAGTAATTTGTACTTTAAAATTGATCATGAAAACATCTTAATTATTGAAGTGTTTGTTGATGATATCATTTTTGGAGGAAGAGATAGTATGTGTAAAACTTTTACAGATCAAATGAAAAGTGAATTTGAGATGTCCATGCTTGGTGAAATGAATTTCTTCTTGGGTCTGCAAATCACTCAAACAAAGAAAGGAATCTTCATTTCTCAAACCAAATATGTGAAAGAATTGTTTAAGAAATTTGGGATGGAAGACTCAAAACCAATGAACACTCCCATGGTAACCGGATGTAAATTAAGCAAAGATGATGATTCTCCTAAGGTTGATCAGACAAAGTATAGGTCAATGATTGGAGGACTGTTGTATCTCACTCAAACTAGACCAGACATTATGCAGGTTGTTGGTCTTGTTGCTAGATTTCAGGCTGATCCTAGAGAATCTCATGTCATGGCAATCAAGAGAATTTTTAGATATCTAAAAGGGACATTTGAGTATGGTCGATGGTATCCTAGAGATCATGATTTCTCTCTTCATGTATATACAGATGCTGATTGGGTAGGAGATGTGGATGACCAGAAGAGTACCAGTGGTGGAGCATTCTTTTTGGGGAAGAGATTGGTTTCTTGGCTAAGCAAGAAACAAGAGGCAATATCTTTGTCCACAACTGAAGCAGAATATATTACAATAGCAGGTAGTTGCACTTAGGTTTTGTGGATGAAGAAAATGCTAAGAGACATAAGAGTGGAATATGAGGAGCCTATCGCAATCTTCTGTGATAATTCAAGTGCAATAAATATATCTAAAAATCTGGTGTTGTATTCAAAAACTAAGCATATATCTATCAAGTTTCATTTTATAAGAGAGCAAGTGCACAAGAATGAAGTCAGATTGGAGTTTGTGCCTTCCAAGGATCAGATTGCAGATATCTTTACTAAACCTCTACCTAAGGACTCTTTTGAGTATCTCAGGGAGAAGTTAGGGGTTATTGCCCCTCCGATGATGAACTAAGGTGCACTGATGTGCATCAGTCCGGTGGATATCACAGTCATATCTTGTGATCCAGACTGATGATGGGGAGCTACCACTCAGGGGGAGTAGCTGGTATGATTCTGAAGTGTTGGAGCTACAAGTATGAGCCCTTTGCCATTGATGTCAAAGGAGGAGAGAAGACATGTGAAAAACAAGTGGTTGATGATCAAAGGGTGAGCAGTAAAGGAAGAGAAGACATGTGAATGGTTGTTGCTGATAGGGGCAGTTGTGACAGTAAGGAGAAGTTCTTGTCTTGATGGTTTTTCACATCATATGTTGCCATCAATGACAAAGGGGGAGATTATTGCAAGTATGGGTCTAACTGGTGTTGTCATTGATGTCAACATACTCCTGTTGCAGTAATGACAAGGATTGGATGAGCTATGTGCTGAGGATATTGAGAAAATTAGTCATATCAGGAACAGAGAAGAAGAGTGAAGATAGTAAGGTAAAGATCCAAGTTAAGATGACTATCAGAGGTTGTGGTTCAAAGGGTTTGCAGATATGAGTCTTAAGATGATCCAGTCAAGATTTCAGAGGTCCGCATGAATATCGAAAGAAGTTATGACCGCTCAAGTAGAACCGGTTCCGACAGGTGTTCAATGGTGATAGAGTAACACAGATAGGTCTGGTGAGATCCAAAAATGCATTGTCCTATTCTATGGATTTGAGGAATTATTGAGGAAGTCTTTGTGAAATATTAACTCATTTGGTTCATGGCTTAAAGGTCTAGAAGCATCTGTTCTTCTGTGATAGTGATGACAGACTATGTTCTTGAGGTTCCAGATGAAGGAGAAAAGGATTCCAGTAAGCAGATGAAGTGCAGATGTTGTTGGTGTTTCAGGCAATCTTGTGGAGGTCTCTAGATCATGTCCAGTTCGTGTTGGTGGTCCGCATTGGAGTTGGAGCCCGCAATTGAAGAATAACTTCTAGATGATGGTGTTCTTCCTGAGACTGGCTGACCGGATGAGTTACACATCTTGCGAATGTTCTTGTAGATGTTTGCCGACTTAGATGATTATTCCTAAGTTGATGTCTTGTATAAATAAGGGGTTATGAAGTCATTTCAAAGGTGTCCTTGTGTAGATGAGGGAGTGGTAGCAAGGAGGAGAGCAAAAGACAAAGTAGAAGTATTGGGCTTAAATGGAACTGATTCAAGCATGGTGAAGATGTTATTTTCCAGTTCAAGTAGGTGATACTTATTTCTTTGTAGACAGTGTGTCTCTTGTAGGCAGTGAGCCTCTTGTGAGTAGTGTGCTCAGGCAGTGAGCCCTAATTGGCATGTTCCATTTTGTTCTTTCTATTCTTCTAATAGAGAATACAATCTTGGGTTAATCACCCCATGGTTTTTCCCTTAACCGGGTTTTCCACGTCAAAATCTTGGTGTCTCATGTGTTGATGAGTTTTTGCTTTTGATTTAATTGCATTATGTTTTATGATTGATATACTGCTAATAACTAAGAGGATTTAAGTGTGAAATTGGAGAAAGTTTTGGATAACTGATTCCCCCCCCTCTTAGTTGTGTGCCCTAAGTCTAACATGGGTAACCCATGTTAGGAGCATGCGATGACACTCTCCTTATGCAGTTTAGTTACTTCTTTGTTTTATCTTTGTTGTTACCTCTAGAGTGTAGACTAGTCTTCATGATTGATCCCAGCCTGATGTTTTTTAGTACTATCAGGTCTATGCAGTCTTGTTATCCTATTTGTCTGCATGGAGTCTGGGTCTTGTGATTGTGTTCATGGTTGTAACCTTAACCTAGCAGAACCTCATTGTTATCTCCTAGCTTGGTGGGGTGGACCTTAGGGTTCCACATGGTTGGGAGGCAGAGCTATCCATTGGTCTTTTTGGATGTTCTGTTCGAGATTAGAGCAGGAGTGCTCCAGCTCTAGTTATTGTATACCTTCATTATTGTACTATTTGTAAACTGATGTAATTGGTCTTGTAACCTTATGTTGAATTTGTAATTATTCACCCTAGATAATGTAAGATGGATTATTACTCTATTGTATTGAGACGCAGATTCTTGTATGGTTTTAATTTTATCTGATGCGGTTATGTTCCCTAGAAGTGTTAGATGATCATTTCATTGAATGGTGCTATTAAAGAAGATATTTCTTATGATTGATGCATTTCCTTGTTTCAAAAAAAAAATCTATATTATTGTCTCTTGTTTGCCTAGCACTCTGGAGTTGCATGACGGGGCATCACATTTGGTATCAGAGCTAGGTTTAAACACTGGGTACTCTGGTTATAACTGAGCCCATTATGTGACCTAGTGCTTAAAATCTATAGATTAACTATTGTTTTTCTTTCTGTGTGTAATCAATCATCTTTTGGTGTTGTAGGTACATGCCTAGAGGTAGAGGTCGAGGTCATGGTAGAGGTGGAGATTGTGGAAGAGGTGGTGGCGGTACACCTCCTCCCAGTTCTCCTCATGAGAGTGCCCATGAAGGTGGGGGTCAGAATATGGAGGGTCAGGGCTAGCCTGAGGGAGCCCAGTTATGACAATTACTTGAGGAGGCTCTTTCCCGATTAGGTCCTAGATAGGAGGTTGAGCAACCAAGAGGGGGTCAGGAGGTAGACTAGCCGGAGCCTCAGGAAAGAGAGAGATCTCCCAGGCGTAGAGAGTTAACAGCTGAGCAAGAGGCCACACTAGCCAGCCATATGAGAGATCTTCAGAGGGCACGCCCACCCATCTTTGATGGAGCTGGTAGAGGTCTTGAGGCAAAGACTTAGTTATTGGACTTAGGCAAGGGTTTCACCATGCATCCTTATGGCAGTAACACCAAAGCCAAATGTGCTATTTTGCATCTCTGAGGGTTTACTTCTACTTAGTGGTGTTTAGAGGAGCAGAAGCTGCATTTGGACATTAGCATTGTGTCTTGGGAGTTGTTCTTAAAGAGATTCAGAGCCCATTTTCTATCTGATCATTGGAGACAGCGTCGCATAGATGAGTTCCATGAGCTAAGGTAGATAGCCATGTTAGTTGAGCAGTATGAGCGCAGATTTTATGAGGTCAAGCAGTATGCGGGTATCAAAGATGAAGAATCTATGTTGGTGTAGCATTTTATCAGGGGCCTGAATGCCCGAATCAGTGGAGGGGTTCATGTATTCGAACCTAAGTCTATGGAGGTGGAAGTGGAGAAAGCCCGATTAGTAGAAGAAAATTTGTCTATGGCTCTCGATGGACATACAGGTGTGCATATTGGTAGTGCACCTTCTTCAGGTTTTGGTTCACATGGTGGACATACTCAGGGTTTAGGAACTCATGCACCCTCAAAGGGCGGTCGGTAGCAGCACTCTCAGGCCAAACCAAATAATTATCAGCCATAGCAAGGTAATAGATTTTAGTCTAAGAAAGACCGGTCTTGGTAGCATAATAAGCGCAATCGATTTGATCAGCCAACTCAGAGTATGTAGTCCGCAGTGAACAGAGGTAGTTTCTAGTAGTCTAGTGCTTTCTAGGGTGGTGGTGGTTTTCGTAGAGGCACCGGATGTTTCTCTTGTGGCCAACAGGGCCATATTGCTAGACAATGCCCACAAAAGGGTGCATCAGGGTTTGGACATCGACCCGCGGCTTCAGAGCCAACAGTTGGTGATGCAGATAGATCACACAGAGTCTTTGCAGTGGTGGATAACCAACAGGTAGAGCATCAGGGCACCATGGTGGAGACTTCTGGTTTCATGTGAGGTATTAGTTTTTCTGTTCTTTTTGATTCTGGTGCATCTGATTCGTTCATATCTCCTTCTCTTGTGGAGCGTTGTGGCTTAGTGGCATCAAAGCAGGATGATAGGTGGCAGGTTGAGTTAGCTTCTGGGGCTAAGATAGCAGTTGAGTCTCTAGTTTTCAGATGTGATTTGAGTATTGGCTCTCTATCTACTTCTGTAGACCTTCACATTCTACCCCTTGGTTCTTATGATATAGTTTTGGGGATGGATTGGTTAGAGGCCCATCAGGCGGTGATCGATTGTCAGCATAAGTCTGTTAGATGTGTTGATGATTCTGGTGGAGAGGTGGAGGTTGGAGGAGTTCAGAGACCTATTTCCCTACGTATGATTTTTGCTATGTAGCTTAAGAGATGCATGCACCAGGGATGTTAGCTTTTTGTAGTTTTGTTAGTGACTTGGACATGGAGGACAGTCGAGAGGCATCTCTTGACAATCATCCTTTGTTGAGGGAGTATACTGATGTGTTTCCTTTTGAGATTCTGGGGATGCCACCTAAGCGTGACATCAACTTCAAGATTGATCTTGTTCTTGGTGTAGATCCCATCTCACGAGCTCCATACAGGATGACCACTTAGGAGCTTAAGGAGCTCCAACTGTAGTTGGAAGAGTTGTTAGCCAGGGGATTTATTAGACCTAGTGTCTCTCCTTGGGGAGTAATTGTGATCTTTGTAAAAAAAAGGATGGATCTCTGTGGCTGTGTATCGATTATCGATAGCTCAACAAGGTGACAGTGAGGAATAGATACCCCTTACCTCGGATCGATGATTTGTTTGATCAGATTAAGGGAGCCAAGGTGTTCTCTAAAATTGACCTTAAGTTAGGATATCATCAGTTGCAGATATTTGAGGCAGATATTCACAAAATAGCATTTCGTACCTATTATAAACATTATGAGTTCACAATAGTACCATTTAGGTTGACAAATGCACCTTCAATTTTTATGAGCCTGATGAATGGTGTTTTTTGCACATATCCCAACAAGTTTGTCCTTGTGTTTATTGATGATATATTGATCTATTCGAGGACTATGGAGGAGCATGCAGAGCAATTGCGTCAGGTGTTGCAATGTCTGAGAGAAAATCAGCTTTATGCTAATTTGTCAAAATATGAGTTCTTTCAGACAGGTGAAGTATTTGGGTCATGTCATATCTGGAGAGGGTATTGTAGTGGATCCCTCAAAGATCCAAGCTATTATGGATTGGCCTGCACCTACTAATGTTTCTGAGGTCCATAGTTTTATGGGTTTAGCAGGCTACTATCACCATTTTGTTATGGGGTTTTCGAGGATTGCTCATCCTATTACTTCTCCTCAAAGGAAAGGGAAGAAGTTTGTTTGGTCGGAGTAGTGTCAGGCAGCTTTTCAGACCCTTAAGGAGCAGTTGACCAGTGCACCTATTTTAGTAGTTCCTGATCCTACTAGGGACTTTGTTGTTTGTACAGATGCTTCTTTGGAGGGTTTAGGAGCTATACTGATGCAAGATGGTCACGTGATTGCCTATGAGTCTCGTAAACTCAAGGATCACAAATTGAACTATCCCACTCATGATCTAGAGTTAGCCGTAGTTGTGCATGCCTTGGTGAGGTAGAGGCATTTTCTCTTAGGGCATCGGTTTGAGCTGCATAGTCATCATCGTAGCTTGTAGTATATTTTCATGCAACCAAACTTGAATGCGAGGCAGAGGTGTTGGATGGAGTTCTTGTGTGAGTATGACTTCAAAGTCAAGTATATTCAGGGCAAAGAGAATGTGGTGGTAGATGCTCTTAGGCATCGGCGACATGAGATCTGAGCGGTCTCTCTCACAGTCGATTTGAGAGGTCAGATTCTCGCAGCACTTCCTACCGACAGTTGGTGCCAGGAGGTGAGATCCAAGATTGAGTCTGGTAGACTTTTAGAGGGTAGATTCTCTGGTTACTCTCTTGATTCAGATGGTCTTTTGTGACTTTTGGGTCATATCTATGTTCCTAGTTCTGAGGGTCTACATACCCTAGTGTTGTCAGAGGTGCATCAGGCACCTTATTCTGCTCATCTAGGTGTCAAGAACATGTGCAGATCTACGTCAACTATACTTTTGGAGTGGCATGAAGTGGGATATTGTTGATTTTGTGTCAAGGTGTCTTGAGTGTCAGAGGGTGAAGGTGGAGCATCAGCACCCTGTAGGCCTTTTGCAGCCTCATTTGATTCTGAACTGGAAGTGGGACATCATTTCGATAGACTTCATTGTTGGTTTTCCAGTATCCTCTCATCGACATGATGATATTATGGTCACTGTGGATAGGTTGACGAAGGTAGGTCACTTCTCTCTTGTCCGTTCTTATTATAATGCTTCTATGGTGGCTAGAGTGTTCATGGAGGACATCGTCAGACTTCTTGGGATTCCTCGTAGGATCATCTCCGATAGGGATCCAGTGTTCACTTTCACTCTTTGAACTTCTTTGCAGCATGCCTTGGGGACACAGCTGAACTTTAGTTCAACTTACCATCCTGAGACTGATGGTCAGACCGAGAGGGTTAATCAGGTCCTCAAGGATATGCTTAGGATGTATTTGATGGATTGGTAGAGCCGTTGGGAGGACTACTTGTACCTGGTGGAATTTTCTTATAATAATGGTTATCACAATTCCATCGGCATGTCCCCATTTCAGGCTTTGTAAGGTTATCCTTGTAGGACCCCTTTTGAGTTGGGATCATCTCGAGGATAGATTTCCTCTTGGCCCTGATATGCTTAGAGATATGGAGTAGTAGGTCGAGAGGATTAGAGAGCATTTGGTGGCAGCTTAGGACAGATAGAGGAAGTATGTGGATGCTCATAGGATCGATCATCAGTTTTTAGTTGGAGATTAGGTGTTCTTGCGTGTGCGACCGCGAAAGAGTTTGATCCATTATAGAAAGGGCTCTAAACTAGCACCACGCTCTGTTGGACCTTTTGAGGTGTTGGAGAGGATCGGTCCTATTGCTTATCTTCTTGCTTTATCGCCCAACCTTTCACGCATCCATGATGTGTTCCATGTTTCTGTACTTAGACCTTATTATCCAGATATTGCTCATATTCTTCATTGGACTGCTCTACAGGTAGAGGAAGGGCAGCTAGCTTTGGAGCCCGTAGGCATTTTATAGCATAGGAGACTTGCTCTCAGGGGAAGAGATGTGGAGTAGGTCAGGGTCCAGTGGGATCCTAATGATGAGACTTCTGCTACCTGGGAGAATGCTTCCAGGATGAGAGAGTTATACCCTTATTTGTTTACAGGGTTCCAGGAGTAAGCCTGACTCTAGGGGGGAGGATGTAATGCCCCCTCATTTTTGGCTTGTGATAGTTATTATTTTTACATTACTCTCTGTTTGATCTAAGATGGTTGTTATCTTTTCCTTTGCTTCCAGACAGTTCTGAGACATTTGAGTTATTGAGGCTATGGTTTATGCTTATTCTGATTGTGATAGTTTATGTTCGATTGATTTAGTTCTGACATGTGGTATGAGTTTATGATGACATAGTTGTTTTTCTAGTTATGATGAGATGGACATGTTTAGTGATGATTTGATAATATCATGTTTCTGCATCTGATGTTAAATAGAAATAGTTATCGTCTTGTTTCAGAGTGGGGATGGTGTAGTACTGCTTGGATTGAGCACCCTACTACGTCATGATTCTCTATCTCAGTGTGTGTTTGATATATATATACAGTTGATCATATACAACCCACTATTTTTTTTACATAGGTTGCAGGTACCGCACCTCGACTCCACCTGACTTGGCAGGTTTGAGCGGGCTCTACACCATGGATAATGTCGATGGAGTTAGCATGAGGTTTATTCCCTAGGTCAGTTCAACCTTTAGTTGGTTAGTCATCATGTGGTTTGAATGTTTACTGTCGACTTCTGGGTAGTTAGCCCATGTGTGTCTTGGTAATGCGTGATGAGGTAATATTATATTATGAATGTTAATAGTTGTTGAATATTATGGTATTTTGCTTAAATTGTAATATTATTTAAGTAAATTCTAATATAGATTAAATGGATTATGTTAATGATTTTATTAGTATCTAGTCATAAGTTAATATGGTTAATTAGTATATCATATTTTGGAAGAATAGTATTGGATGTTAATTTAATGATTTTTGGATAATCATTTATTGTTGGCTAGTTGTTGTATATGTTTGGAGATATGAAAATTCTATGTTAAGTAAAATTTCATATTTCTCTTAATGAGGGGGATTGTGTAACAGATTTGGGGGTTACTGGAATTAATGGTTGTTGTCTATTTTGGTCTCGAGAGCGGTTTTTGTGGGTTTTTATGTCTGAGGATTATTTTGGTTCTGGGAAGTTTTTTGAAAAGGAGGTTTTCAGAAGATTGTTTTGGGGAGAAAAGGGGGAAGTTCTGGAAGAGGATTCGATTTTGGAGCGTGAATTTATGAGTATGTTTTTTTTACCTAATTGAATAAATGTCTTGTCTTTGTATATTCCCTGATGTTGTGCTTGTCTGGAACCCCGCTGTGCACACATTTTATCCTGAATATTTCTTCAATTTGCCATTGTCTTGTTTTGTGGAATGTATTTACCTTTCTACCACCAATTGGGAATCTTCTTGAAATCTATTTATTCTTTTGACTATTGTAAATCTCATCACTTTTGCCTAGATTGGCATAGACTTACATCAAAAAACCTAATGGAGACCCTAAGACTTCAAGAGAACTTCTTTCTATTCTAGGATTTTTGTGGTATCCAGACTGTATTTTTCATTGCAGCCAATATATTAATTAAATCATTATGCTTCTTCCTAAATAGAGGTTTATACTATCTACCCTGGTCAGTCTCATTAGGGGCATCAAACCTATTCTTTTTCACTCCAACCCTACTATAAATAACTCAACTATTTCAAGTCCAAGACTATCCCTGAATGCGTTGAATCTAAATTCTTTTTTTTGTAATAAGGACAAAATAAAATCTTTATCTTTGATGTGACTCATCCTTTTGAGATGTCGCCCTTGATTTCTTCCATTCTTAGTTGTTTGAATCTATTTTGGAAATGTTCAACCACACCCTTTCATTAGTCAGGCTAGTGTAACATTGGAATCAGCTAGAGAACTTAAGCAAGATCATCTGTTGACCTGTGCGCCATTCTTAAACCATTTGCTATTTTGGATCATTTTTTTAGTGTGACAATCTCTATGGTCTTCCTAGCTTCTGGAGCCATTGTACGTCCTAAATCTTTCTCCCTCATGCTCTTGCTTCTATTAGATATATTCTTTCTTCTTATAGCCTGGTTGGGCAATTCTAGTCAATCTGTTTCCTGCAAACTTCATTCTTTCTGAGCCCTCTACTGCCAGACGTGTTGCTCCTGGTGAATTTTGACATTTCTTTGGTTCTTCTTTCAAATGGCACCCCATCGGCAACTGATCTACTTCATAGCTTAGTCTTTTGCATGCTCCATTTTCCAATAAATTCATGGGTGTATCGTTGAATATTTATTAGCATAGAAATTGTAGTAAGATTCATCCAAGGTATACCATTTACTGGGCATCTCATGGATTGATCCTTGCAACTTTTAAAATTACTCGTACCTTTCTTTTGAGCTTGACCGGACATTTTAATTAAGGTGAACCAAAGAGAACCTGATTCTCTACCGAACAGACTTGCCAAACTAAGCTTTCTCATGGCAGATGATTAGGTGCTTGTTGTAGGTTTTTGCAGCTCCTTGCATGATTCTTAGTTAGTAAATTTGATTCTCCTCTCTTAGGAGCCAGTGTGTGCTAGTGAATCCCCCTATAGCTCGCTTAGTATGATACGGAGTAGCTTGAACCTTTAATTCCCTGGCGTATGGTCCCCATATCCATTTTTACACTTATTTTTGCTAACATCTTATTCGCCCTGAGAAATGACCGACGTCTCTATCTTCTCAATTAATATTTTTCAGCTTAAATTGCCATGCAATTCATTCCTATATGAGTCATTTATTAAGAGAAACTTTATGCAAATTCTATCTGAAACGTATCAAATCTTTTTAGCAAGTTTCCTTGCCTTCACCACGTAAGGATATGATTTCCTTTAAGTTTTGGCTTTAGGAAGTTTCCTAAATAATTACTGCCTTATGTATTTTAAGTTAGCATAAGAAATCATTCTTTTATTTAGGATATCCCATAATCTCTTTGTATTAATCAATACATTTAGGTTAGGAAATCTATTTAGTTGTAGAAAGTGTTATTGTGGGATCTTTCTTTGAAGAGTTACCAATCCTTGGTGAGCAAATTGGTATGGCATACAGAATAAGATTAGTAGATAAAATAAATTAGTTTTGGAATAAGAGAGAATGTAGGGTCTTAGATTATAATGGATTTAATGTAAGTGGTCTTTTATAATTGAAGTAAGTTCTTTTAATTAGATTAGTAAATCTATACAATAGAATATCTAATTTTTGCATTTATTATTAGTAGGTAAGTATAATTGAATTACACCATTAGCTGTGTTTGTTAATTGTCTCTACTTAATATTAGTACTCATTACAAATCTTAGGAGTTGTGTGTCATTAAAAATAGTGACTACTGGCATTTAATGTTACTTCCAATCTTGTAGACATATTAGTTATTGTCATTTTGTGAGTAGTATGCAGTGATCATTCTCATAGTATAGGATTTAGCCCATAATATTAATAGTATTCCTTGAGTTATTATGATATCGATTATACAGATAAAAGATGAAATTGAATTTTTATTAGAATAGAATAGTATATGTAACCTTTGTTTTGAATTCTTTTTAAAAGAAAATTAATTTATAGTTTTTGAGTGGGAATCATAGATCTTTGAGATGTGATTAGAATGTAGTTAGCATAAGTTTATGAGTTAATCTGAAGAGAGAGAATTAAAGCCTTTTTTTTTAATCCATAGTAAAATAGCTTGAATAGTATTTTGATATATACTCTTCGATGTTTATTGTTAACTTTAAACCGAGGTATATCAATGATGCAATTGGGTCATTGGAATTATTTCAGTGTTGATTCTTGTTGTTATGCCTTGTCTAGTTAATGCAATGGTGAGCATGTGAGTTTCGTAGAGGGGTCAAGTTGGTAAGCATCATGTTTTGGTTAGTTGATTATTGATAGTCGTGTTAATATCTGTGTAACTCTAGTGACTTGTTACCTTGGAATCCAGTGTGATATAGTGGCAAGAATATATTGGTGTTGTGTTATTTTCTTTCTCTTTATCCCTTATTGTCCTTATACCATTGTCATGATCATTAAAACCTAGTTCTAAATCAGGAAAGGTACTGTCGTAACCTTATAAGAAACTCCATTATTGACTCTAGAGGCTTAACCGTTTGACTTGATACTTGTGTCTTTTTGTTTCATGTTGTGTTGCTTCGAATCTTGAAGGGTATAAAGGTACTTATATAGTTGTGGCCAAGTGAATGGCATATGTAATGGATCAGAACTATTTTGTAACCCTTATCCTTGCATGTTGTGGTTTGGATGATTGATCAGATAATTGCTAGGAGAGTGGCTTTCATGGTGGGGCTAGTGCCAGAGGAGTCACCAGGGTAACCCCATGGAAGTTGTATGTAAGTGATAACTTAATAAATCAATTAGGAGGGTTCGGGTAGCAAACCACATAACAAGATAAGTAAGATTACCTCACCCATGCCTTGAGTGCTTTCGCAGGCTAAGGATGGGATGAGAAGGCCTGGTTGGCAAGGCTGACCTCCTCATCTTCATGAGAGGACATGTTGGCTCTGCATGTGTTACCCTATGGTGTCAATGCCTAGAGAGAGGCTGCCATGGTAACCATAAATGGGGGTTAGCTTCTGGTGAGAGATAGCCTGGGTAACCCATGTTCGGACCATGCGATGACACTCTCCTTATGCAGTTCAGTTACGTATTTGTTTTATCTTTGTTGTTACCTCTGGAGTGTAGACTGGTCTTCATGATTGATCTCAGCTTGATGTTTTTGAGTACTATCGGGTCTGTGGAGTCTTGTTATCCTATTTGTCTAAATGGAGTCTGGGTCTTGTGATTGTGTTCATGGTTGTAACCTTAGCCTAGCAGAACCTCATTGTTATCTCTTAGCTCGGTGGGGTGGACCTCAGGTTTCCACATGGTTGGGAGGCAGAGCTATCCATTAGTCTTTTCAGATGTTCAGTTTGAGATCAGAGTAGGAGTGCTCCAGCTCTAGTTGTTGTATACCTTCATTATTGTACTATTTGTAAACCGATGTAATCGGTCTTGTAACCTCATATTGAATTTGTAATTATTCACCCCAGATAATGTAAAATGGATTATTACTTTGTTGTATTGAGTCGCAGATTCTTGTATGGTTTTAATTTTATCTGATGTGGTTATGTTCCCTAGAAGTGTTAGCTAATCATTTCATTGAATGTTGTTATTAAAGCAGATATTTCTTATGATTGATACATTTCCTTGTTTCAAATATATATATATATATATATTTCTGTATTATTGTCTCTTGTTTGCCTAGCACTCTAGGGTTGCATGATGGGTCATCACACTCTCTTTCATCTTGTCACAACCCTCTCAATAGGACTGTCCTATAATTTATTTTGGTATCTAGGACTATCATTATGGTGTTTGATCATAGGGTGTTTGGTATCAAGGTTTTGTCAATATGAAGGACTGTCATATCAAAAGATTGTTGTTATATGGACCCTAATCAGACTCGGAGGTTATATTTACCCTACTTTTATCGGTGTGGTTTCCCCCCCAAATTCCTATGGGGTCAAGGGGCAGCACCCCTTGTGGGGGTTTGGGGGCAGCACCCCCAAGACGGGGTCAAGGGGCAGCGCCCCCGTGGGGGCTCAGGGGCAACGCCCCCGAAACCTCACATGGTTTTTATTATTTCATAATGCACCAGGAGTTAATTTTTTTCATTGACCAACATAAGAAAACCCTATTTTGTAACCAACAAAAAGCTTGATAAAAAGTAGCTAAGGGTTAGGGTTTTGATATTGTACTGTAGCATTTTGCAGTGGTATTGAGTTGTAGGGATTGCTGATTGTAATCGGTTTGATTTACTGGATAATAATATTGGACTCTCTGTTTGGTTGATGTAGCTCGAGTTTGGGTGAACCACGTTAAAACTTGTCTCTCGATGTTATTATTTCTGTGTATTTCCATTTCTCTGTTTAATCTTTATTTGCATTTAATTGATATCTTCTGCTGGCTAACCCTAACAAGTGGTATCAGAGCCAAGTTGTGTTTGATTATCATCTGTAGGAAAGTCTCATGGTTGAGTGGGAGCAATGGCGGATGAGGGTAAAATGAAGGTTTATAAATTCAATGGGTAGAACTATCAGTTATGGAAGATGCAGATGGAGGATTACCTCTATCAAAAGGATTTATGGAGGCCGTTGGAAGGAGTAGCTAAGAAACTAGCAACAATGTTTGATGAGGATTGGAATCTTCTTGACAGAAAGGCACTGGGAACCATTTGGTTGTGCCTGGCACCATCGGTGGCATTTAATATAACGGAAGCGAAGACAACAGATGGTCTGATGAAAGCTTTGGCTAAATTGTATGAAAAACCCTCAGCCTCAAATAAGGTATTTCTCATGAAGCAGTTGTTTAATTTGAAAATGGTTGAAGGTGGATCTATGATAGGTCATTTAAATGAATTCAATATGATTGTCAGTCAATTGACTTCTGTAAATATAAAATTTGATGAAGAAGTTAGAGCTCTCTTGATATTATGATCATTGCTTGAAAGCTAGGATAGTTTGGTAATGGCGGTTAGTAACTCTGTTTCTGGTTCAAATACCCTAAAATTTGATGATGTTGTTGGTGTTATTCTGAGTGAGAAAATTCATAAGAAAAGCTCAGGTGGATCTAAATCAGGTAGTGTTTTGAATGCAGAAAGTAGGGGCAGATCAAAGGAGAGAGGAAAAGGTTCTGGAGGTCATGGGAAGTCATGAGGAAAATCAAAGGACAAAAGATCCCAAACCAAAGGACAGAAGGATTGCTGGTACTGTGGAAAACCAGGTCATCTGAAGAAAGATTGCTAGTCTCGAAAGAACAAAGAAGGAGACAAACAAGAAGGAAATAAGGAAGCAAATGTGGTAAGTAATAAATCTGAAGATGACGCTTTGATTCTTTCCCTAGCTAATGCTGATGATTCATGGGTTTTAGATTCAGGGGCCTCATTTCATGCTATGCCCCATAGAAGTTATTTTCTTGATTATGTCCAAGGGGATTTTGGGCTGGTTTATTTGGGAGATAATGAACCCTGTCAGATTGTTGGAAAGGGAAGAATGAAGATTAAGTTACAGAATGGGAATCATTGGCTACTACAAGAGGTAAGGCATGTTCTAAGGCTCAATAGGAATTTAATTTCAGCAGAGTAGCTAACTGAACAAGGTTGCACTGTTACATTTACTGATAAAAATTGGAAGGTTTCAAAAGGTGCCTTAGTAGTAGCAAAAGGTGTGAAATTAGGCACCTTATATCTTTGTACAGGTCATACTATTCCTTCTACATTAGTTGTTATAGAGAAAAAATAAACAGGTTCAGGAACAGTTACTATATGTTTGCAGGAAGAGACTGGAAAAGTTGCTGCAAGTTCTGAGACAACACTGTGGCATAACAGACTTGGGCATATGAGTGAAAAAGGTATGAAGGTACTTCATTCTAAGAAAGTTTTACCAGGTCTGAAATGTATTAATATGGATTTCTATGAAAGTTGTGTGTATGAAAAATAAAAGAGAGTCAGTTTTCTCAAGGATGGGAAGCAAAAGAAAAATAAAAAATTGGAGCTTGTGCATACAGATGTATGGGGACTAGCTCAAGTATCTTCTCTCGGTGGCTCTTAGTATTATGTTACATTCATAGATGATGCAACTAGGAAGGTCTGGATTTATTTCCTTAGACAGAAATCTAATGTATTTGAAACATTTAAGAAATGGAGAAGCTTGGTTGAGAATGAGACGGGTAAAAGATTAAAATGTCTCAGATCTGATAATGGTGGTGAGTATTGCAGCAAAGAATTTGAAGATTATTGATCCTTTAATGGAATTCATAGGCAGAAAATGGTTCCAGGGACTCCACAGGAAAATGGAGTGGTTGAACACATGAATAGGACAATAATGGAGCGTGCAAGGACCATGAGATTGCATGCTGGGCTGCCTTTAAACATGTGGGTAGAGGCTGTCAACACTGCTATATATTTAATTAACAGAGGTCCTTCAGTTCCTTTGGGCTGTGGTATTCCAGAGGAAGCATGGACAAACAAGAAGGTGAGTTATTCTTTTCTGAAAACCTTTGGCTGTGAAGCATTTGCACATATAGATTCTAAAAATAGAACCAAGCTGGATGCAAAATCAAAAAGGTGTACCTTTGTTGGATATGGCATTGATGAATTTGGTTATAGGCTTTGGGATTTTGAAAATCAGAAAATTGTGAGAAGCAGGGATGTCATATTCAATGAGAAGGTGTTGTACAAAGATCAGTTGCAGCAGCATGAGAAGAAAGAAAAGGATTATGTGGTGCTGGATGATACTCCAAATAGTGATGTTCCAGTGGTTCCTCATGCTCCGCAACAGCAACCAGAAATACCACAAACTCCAGTGAATGTTAGATGGTCAACAAGGATAAGTAGACCTCCTGAAAGGTTTTCTCCCTCTTTGTATTCTATTTTGTTAACAGATGCTGGTGAACCAGAAGGGTATGATGAAGCTATGTAGGTGGATACACAGGTTCAGTGGGAGCTTGCAATGAAAGAAGAAATGGACTCCTTGCTGAAAAATCAGACTTGGGAATTATGTAAGTTACCTGCAGGTAAAAAGGCTTTACCAAATAAATGGGTTTACCGGCTAAAAGAGGAAAATGGAGGTAAGAAAAGATTTAAGGCCAAGTTAGTTGTAAAAGGATTTGCACAGAAAAAGGGCATTGATTTTGATGAGATATTTTCTCCGGTTGTCAAGATGACTTCTATTCGTACTGTTTTAAGTATTGTGGCTGTTGAAGATTTACATTTGGAATAGCTAGATGTTAAAACTACCTTTCTCCATGGTGATTTGGAGGAGGAGATATATATGGAACAGCCCCAAGGATTTGAGGTCAAAGGTAAGGAGAAACTAGTGTGCAGATTGAATAAGAGTTTGTATGGCCTGAAACAAGCACCTCGGCAATGGTATTTGAAATTTGATAGTTTTATGGCTGAGCAAGGCTACAGTAGGTGTAATTCTGACCATTGTGTTTATTTTAAGAGGTTGGATAATGACAGCTACATTATTTTATGTTTATATGTTGATGACATGCTTGTTGCTGGGTCTAACATGGATCACATAAGAGAGTTAAAATAGCAGTTAGCACAATCATTTGCTATGAAGGATTTGGGGGCAGCAAAACAAATCCTTGGTATGAAAATTTGTAGAGATAAGAAGAACAAAAATTGACTCTATCTCAGGCTGCTTATGTTGAAAAGGTGCTGCAGAGATTCCATATGGAGAATGCAAAAGCTGTCAGCACACCTTTGCCTAGTCATTTGAAATTGACCAAGGAGATGTGTCCTACGACAATAGAGGAGGAAGAGAAAATGTCCAAGGTACCCTATGCTTCAGCTGTAGGAAGTTTAATGCATGCCATGGTATGCACGAGACCGGATATTGTACATGCTGTAGGAGTCGTTAGCAAGTATATGAGTCATCCTGAATTAGAGCATTGGAATGCGGTAAAATGGATTCTCAGATATTTGAGAGGTACATTTAATAAACGCTTATGTTTTGGGGGCTCTAATACTGATTTAGCAGGTTATGTAGACTCAGATTTGGCAGGGGATATTGATACCAGGTAGAGTACTACATGTTATGTCTTTTCTCTAGGTGGAATAGCAGTGAGTTGGATTTCCAGGTTACAAAAGGTGGTTGCTTTATCCACCACAGAGGTAGAATATGTAGCTACAACAGAGGCAAGCAAGGAGATGATATGGCTGCAATCTTTCATGAATGAATTGGGCACACAATAGGTTAACAGTTATTTGTTTACGGACAGCCAGAGTGCTATACATCTTGCAAAGAATTCTACCTTGCATTCAAAGACCAAACACATACAGTTGCGGTATCACTTCATTCGGTCTGTGTTGGATGATGGATCGTTACAGCTGGTAAAGATACATACAGATGACAATCCAGCAAATATGTTTAAAAAGGCAGTAATAAGGGAGAAGCTGAGCTTCTCTTCAGCTTCGGTTGGTCTTCTAGACTGAAAATAACCAAAAATAGAATAGCATAGTCTAGGGTGCTTATTTCAAGTGGGAGCTACAAGGTCAGTGGTGTTATGATCAGTCTCCAAGTGGGAGATGATATGGTGTGGAGTCTGATCAGTCTCCAAGTGGGAGATTGTTGTTATATGGAGCCTAATCAGACTCGAAGGTTATATTTACCCCACTTTTATCGGCATGGTTTCCCCCCCAAATTCCTACGGGGTCAAGGGGCAGCGCCCCTTGCGAGGGTTTGGGGACAGCGCCCCCAAGACGGGGTCAAGGGGCAGTGCCTCTTGTGGGGTCGAGGGGCAACGCCCCCGTGGGGGCTCAGGGGCAACGCCCCCGAAACCTCACATGGTTTTTATTATTTCATAATGCACCAGGAGTTAATTTTTTTTCATTGACCAACATAAGAAAACCCTATTTTGTAACCGACAAAAGTTTGATAAAAAGCGTCTAAGGGTTAGGGTTTTGATATTGTATTGTAGCATTTTTCAATGGTATTGAGTTGCAGGGGTTGCTAATTGTAATTGGTTTAATTTACTGGATAATAATATTGGACTCTCTGTTTGGTGGATGTAGCCTGAGTTTGGGTGAACCATGTTAAAACTTGTCTCTCGTTGTTATTATTTCTGTGTATTTCTATTTCTCTGTTTAATCTTTATTTGCATTTAATTGATATCTTCTGCCAGCTAACCCTAACAAAGATGCCTCTTAAGGACTCAGAGAGATATCATTAGCCAAGCATTGTATTGTCACATTAGTTAGAGTATAGCAGTAGGGCTATTAGGACTACCATAATGAATTTGTTGTCAAGGTTTGTCATCATATGTTAGGTCCAAGGTTTCAATTTTGTTAATTTTTCTATGGAGTTGGCTATTGGTTTGATGTTAAGTACTCATTCTAGAAGATCAAACATTTCCTATGGCAAAGCTAGAAATAGTTTGTAATGGTTTTGGATGAATTTCTCTAACTTTATGACTATTAATAAGCTTGGTCAACAAATAGAACAGCCATGCTTGCATTGGTTTGAGCATTAGATCAATCATGAATTCATAAGTTGGATATGTATTTTAGTATGTAAAGATTTGAGGGAATCAAAACTCATTTGTAAGCATCCATTTCATAGAGTGTGGTTTTAGAATTGAATGTCATAATCCTAATCTAATTGGAGTTTTGAGAAACAAGGATTTGATTGCCTATAGTGTAATCCATCAAACCCTAACTAAGTGGGTTTCATTATACATACCAAGAAAACCATAAGAAGATTATCATTTATGCACCAGTACTAGGTTGCTTGATCGGTCCAATTTCAATCATGATATGATAGGAACAATTGTGTTGATCCTTACTATTTGATAGGAAAGAGGAAATCATCATCTTAGCATGAACTTTAGTAACTTGTATAATGTTGTCATGACCATTAAGGACTGTTAATTGTTATTGAATTCCTAGATTGTTATGGACCTTTAAGATAGCCTTAAACCAATAACAGACTTGTCATGAGGAGTTCAGTTGGGTTGTTACATCATGATTTCTCTAGGATTAGTCATTGATCATAATATTGTCATCTTCCCTTGTTATCAAAAGTCCATCAAGGAAACATGTGAAGACTGTCACATTCACATGATGTTACAAAGGGACAATGAATTTGTTGTTAATATGTAAGACTCCTCTAGAGATTCAATTGCATTATATTCATAATCAAAGAGACATAACCATGTGGTAATGATTAAATCTTCCACTTTTAAGATAGTTGATGAGGTAAGAAGGTTAGGATACTATCATAAGGTGGAAGGCATTCATGAATGAAAAATGAGAAATCGCATAGACTATTGATCACTATGATTGTCCCAAATCTTAAGAACAATTTAAAACTCTATTTTACTATAAATATATCCATGAAGGGTGAATGATCAGATGCATCTATGCTATAATGATGTCATAGAAACCAATGGACTATCATACCACCCTAGAATCATAATGAACATCTGCAAGACTATATAACTAGACTTGGAAAACTACCTTGAGGTGGATCTCTTATCCATGCCAACATGATGAAATCCTAAATTTGGTGAAGTTTCCTATAGCAACCAAATTTGATAATGGAGATAGGATTGACTACGAGTTGCCTAGGACTAGTCTGAGTGTGAAGATGAATATATTCTGATGATTTGTGATTAAAAAAATGAAGAATTTGATGCTTTGTTTAACTTGTGATTGTAGGGATGATCTAGCTAGAGAAAGATATTAGTTGATGAAATGGAGATATGTTGTTGTTCCATCCATGGAAACATTATGATTTTGAGTTGTACTTGTATAGGTACACATTTGAAGCAAAAAAAATATCAAAAATGAAGGGAAAGAGGTCCTAAAGCTGAAATGAGATGGAATTTTCTATTAGATACCTAATTTTCATCCTTAGACATTATTGCTACAACATTCCAAAAGCCTTTATTTTCTGATTTGGATTTAGGAAACCATGGAGATGGATTGATAAAGGTTTGATTATGAAGGAAGTGATAAAGGTTTGATTATGGTTTGTTGTAATTTTTTTACATGATAGTTATCTATTCAATAATGCCTTTAAAATACATTGACATACATTAGTATAAGTAAATTTTATAAAAACTAATTATATATATCATCCCAATGTTATATAAATTTTGATAGTTTGTTCAAAATCTCTCCTTTCATATGATACAATCGTTTCAAAATTTCAATTGTATTTTACAGCTAAAATGTTTAAATATAGTTATTCAACTCTCAAATTGAAATCAAATTTTGACAGTTTGTTCAAAATCTCTCCTTTCATATGATATAGTATTTTCAAATTTTCAATTGTATTTTATAGCTAAAATGTCTAAATACAACTATTCAATTCTCAAATTTAAACAAAATTTTGACAGTTTGTTCAAAATCTATCCTTTTATATGATACAATCTTTCAAAATTTTAATTGTATTTTACAACTAAAATGTCTAAATATAGCTATTAAACTCATAAATTCAAACCCTAATAATAGTCTAGGTTTTAAATTTTGATTATATTTTGCACTTAAAAAGAAAGAAAAGCATTAAAAAAAATTCATCAAAGATGATTGAGAAATTTAAAAAGTGGAAAAATCTACTTACCTAAGCTTTTAATGGCTGAAAATGCTCTACTTGCACTCAGGATCCCATTTAGTTTGTCACCTGTCATTGAGAAAAATGGGATTACAGGCATTTAAAAAAAATACTTTCAATAAATGAGATCTCGTTCTAAATGGGATCGCATTTTGTGGAACAGGATCCCATTTTTTGGTCCTAGGTTCAGGATCCCACTAAGAAATGGGATCTTATCCTAGATTTTAGGCTCAGGATCTTGATCTATAACGAGATCTCATTTTGTAGAAATGGGATCCCATTTTTAGTTACATAATTTTGGATTTTTTTTTCTAACTCTGAAACTTCCACCTTAAGTGGACTCATCTTTGTGCATGCACCCACACAACAAACATGCCAAGCATGAAGAAGACATGTCAATCATAGAGAAGATAGTAACAGGCATGCAAAACATGGATAATACAGTTACAGTCATGCAAGACATGGACAATACAACATTGAAGACATACAAAACATAGTGAATACAGTGAATGCAGTGAAGACAGTAATGATTTTATTTTTCTTTTTCTCATATTTATGAAATACAAATGCAAGTACAAGGAAATTAAACACACCACCCATCATACGAGAGGGACTCATCACCATCGGCTTTAAAACTACATATGGGGCAATAGATGTACAATAAAAATCAAGCATGCCACACAAATCCCAAAGCATAGGAGGGAGTCATTGCCATTGGTCTTTAAACTATGCTTGGGAACAAACATGCAATACACACACACTTAGAAGACACAGAGAAAAACATGGCAAACAAGTGATGGAGTGTTCCTATTTCTAGGTTCATCACCACCTTAGGTACATTATAGGCACACACCAACGATTGAGCTTCACCAAAACAATCGCCAAAGACACACTTAAGGGTTGAGTTAGTCATAAAACTGCTCCCCACCTCTATAGAGGACTTTTTGAAAATGATAGGATGTGCAATGTACTTTATAATCGCCAAATATTCCCACAAACACATTCCTGCAAGAAAAGTGTTATTGTCCATATAATCATGATAAACAACAATGCATATGATCATTCACATAGAGAGCCAAGGTTAGACTATCGATTCAGTGACCAAGTATAACCATGGGGCTATACCACAAAAATCTCAAAACTAAGTGTAACCTATAGTACCCCTCATTTTTGCTTTTGATTAGTTGATAGTGGTGTTTTTGGAGTTAGACTTTATGACTCTATATTGATGCTAGATACACTATTATGTGGATTATTTGATGATACCTTATTGTGTTAGATGACATTAATGATGTTACTAGTATTGATGTTTCATGCTTATGATATGCTTTCATTTGGACTTAATTGATGATGTGATCAATCTTGCTATGGATGTCATGTGATTTACTTGATGATGATTCTTAATTGGCTGATTAGTAACTGAATATGTAATTTCACTTGTTAGGCAATTATATGATATGCATAATAATGGTTCATCTAACTGATGTATTGGTGTGAGGGACAATATAGTATTACTCATATATGAGTACCCTACTATGCTGCGAATCCCTTCCACAATGTGTTTGAGGTTATAGTTATATGTATTGTTCAACCCTTTGATTTGATGCAGGATGCAGGTACATGACACCGACTCCATCTGGATTATTAGGTATGAGCATGTCATAAATCCAATGGAATAGTGGAAAGGAGATAACATGACATTTCCCTCTGTCAGCCAATTCCCTCAGTTTGTCAACATTATGTATTCTCAGTCATGGGTGTAGTTGTTGAACAGTTGGAGCTTGTCTTTGAGATTTGGTAATCCTTCGGTATGTTGTTGTCATTATTTGTTGGATAAGTGGTTTCTAGTTGTTATTGTAGTCTTAAGGTTCATTCTATAGAAATTAGTAATCTATGTGTTTGGTAGTGTTGATATTTCTTATCTTTGGTTAAATAATTTGTGTATTTGTAGAATATCAATTAATTGTTTAAAGTAATAATAATAATAGTAATAATAATAACAATTGTAGCAAACAATTTATGTGTGTCGAATACTATAGGAAGTGAATAAAATAATTATTTGTTAAGTAGAATGATATTATTTCTTATCATTATTTCATTTATAATTTAATTTTGTTAGTGGGTTGTTAGGAAATTTCCCAGATTTGAGAAGTAGTGGGAATTTGTTATTTTGCCTATTTTTGTGTTTCGAAGAATATTTGGAGGGGGGAAAATTTTGGGGATGGACACAAAAAAAAAAGATTGGTGAATTGGGTTTTTGGGAAAAAGCAACAATTGTGTGGAATCTTCAGTCTGTTGGGCTCTGAATATAGGTTCTTTATCTGAATCTTATTTCTGATATTTTCCATTATTGATAAAGAGTCATTATGTGTGTGTTCTGGTTACATTTGATTCCTTGTAATAGTGGTGTTCATATAGTTATCGTCTAAATTTGTTTTGCAATCTTCTTAATTTCAAATCCTCTTCATATTTCAAATCGTACCTCCTCTTGTCTTGTTCGCTTCTATGTCCCCAGAATCCAAGAAAATGGAATCACCACTGAAGCCCCTTATTGCATGTCGAAACTTCAGCATTGTGATAGCAAATATTTCTGTCGTTTTGCTTCATCGTTTTGTGTGAAGGTTACCAGAGTTTATTTTTTCCAGATCAATTGTTAAATCGATTTCCCTTGCTGGAATAGATGCTCGATTCTCTATCCTATTCTTCTTACTCTGGAGCATGTTGGTAAGGCCACCGATCTAGACATATTCCTATGCATATTTTGTTGTAATTCGACCCTGCTCAAATCGGCCCTCCCAGTGTGCAATCGTTGCTACTAAGGAAAAGAGTTTCCTGCTTGATAAAAGAAAAACCTAATTTTTGGCCATAAACCGCCTCCTGTATAAATCATTTTTTTTATGGAAAACTTTCTTCTAAACAATTGTCTTTCGAGTATAGCGATTAGTTGTTAGGTAATAAAATTAGCCTCTGCATACGCTTATAGGCCTCCCTTGCTTATCAAGTGGTTTTTTTTTCCTTTGAGACTATCAGTCTTTCTTTCTATCCGTCGGAGGTCATCGACCTATCCTTAGTGAGTTACAAAAAAAAAATCTCACTATCATCCCTTTCTATTTGAATTGCTTCAATACACTCTCAGCTCCATCAACGATAAGAACTAGAAGGGTCCTTAGAGTCACTGGCTGCCTATTTGAGCTTATCCTTCGATCCTTGCTTTCCATATTATTATCCTGCAGATATTCGATAGTGAGAGGTCTCTTAATTAGTATTTCAGCACTCCCATTAAAAGTTATTCCCAGGCCATTGCAATCTGCATTAGATTAAATTTTCCTAAGAATGCAAGGTATGCCGATGTAGGCGTAGAAATCTTTAGGTATGAGTATTTTATTGACGAGGAAAGATTTGATATAATTTAAAAGCCAGATTTTTTGGTGAACCAACTTGTAGTTGGCTGTCCTCGCGTGAAACATTGCCAAATTTTTTGAAGTTTGGTTTAGGATGTAATAATCACCTCCATTTATACACTTCATTTCTAATTTTCTATCACACTTAGTGGCCTCAGCAACCTAAGTCTTGATAAAGATAACCTGATAGTCTTTTAGAGGCCGATCCATACCCGATCCGGCACTCTTGTTTTTCCTTACCATCATTCGATCCATTGAAATGAGTATAAAGCATATCTTTTGGGTCATTTGTATTACCTTATCGAATAGGTCAGTAGACATTTAATTTGATATAAAAGCCATGAAGAATAATAATTATTTTGCAGCAAACCTAACTATTAGAATTATGACGATACGTATTATTGTTATTATTAGTATTAGTATTCAATTAGCTCTAAGTTTAAATAAATACCAATTAAAATAAGTAGAAGTTTTCCCTATTTTATAGGTTAGTTATAGATTACATAAAATTACTATAATGTGCATAAAGAATGTAGGTTGACTTTTGGTTAAGGTTATTAGATTTAGATGCAAGAATAGACGAATTTAGATTCAGATTAGTCTTAACATTTCAAAATATTAGCTATGGAATAAATGTCTGTAAATTATAAAAAAAATAAAAAATCTATTAATAGGATTGCTAAATAACATTATTTAAATGTCTATCTTTCTTGAAATAATTTGCTATTTATAGGATTGAAGTTATATAGTTGTATATTTTAATAGAATCCTGTTTGTACTAAATGTTAACATTGATAAATTTAAAACTAGATTCTCATTGGTATCTTAATATGAAAGTAAGGTTATTAGAATAAATGTCCTTTTTGTTATATAAAATAAAATAAATGATCTTAGTAAGTTTTTGAATGTAATCTTAATTGATTAAATTTCTATGTTTGAAATTAAATTAAGCTAGTATTTTTAGTGCAAGAAAAGTTTTGTGTATTAACTTATTTTTTTGGGTCTTGTTCAAGTCATGCCTAAGGTCATAGTCTAGTTATGTTATTTCCAGAGACATAGATTTAGTTTCTTGTTCATGTTATGTCATGTAAAAAGGCATCTTGAATGGTCATTAAGTCCGTCTTGAGTCAAGGTAGTTCATTACTTGTGTGCATGAGTTATAGTGTTAAACTTTGTGTTGGGTAGGCATTAATATCTGGAAAAGGGAAGTATGTGAGATTTATCTGCATTTCTTGTGAGTTTGAAATAAGACTTTGAGGTTAACCCATGAGATTATGTTCAGCATGCAAGATGGTAAATACCTTGCATGGTTTTCTTCAGTTACATTTTCTCTGATAGGAGGGATCTTCTAGATGCAAGTAGAGGAGTGGCTCTCAATGGGGGCCGGAGCCCAAAGTGGCGTCCTAGACAACCCATGTGGGAGTTTCTTAATTCAACGATAATCCAATTAATGAACTTAGGGGGGGATTGGGTAGTAAACACACTAAACAAGATAATTGGATGCCCCACTCATAGCTCAAGTGCTCGTTCAGGCTTGAGATGAGATGGGAAGGCCTAGAATGGCAAGATCAACTACCTTGTCCACATGAACAGTATGTTGATTCCGTGTGAGTTTGTATGGGGCCCAGGGGTCAGGAGAGGCTACCAGGATAACCCAGGATGGGGGCCAGGGCCTAGGAAGACCTACTAGGACAACCCATGACACACCATGTGATGACACTCTTGTCTATAGCAATCTAGCATCCCCTTCTTGTTCACTTGCCTTGTGTTGGGTGGTTGAGATATTTGAGTTATGATTTGTGTGATTGTGTAGTCCTTGTGTTTCATAGATTTGTGAAGCTGACTATCCATGTTGTGGGACCTCATTGTTATCTCCTTGCTCGGGGGGTGGACTCCAAGGTTCCACATGGTTGGGTGGATGAGCTATAATCCATTGGTCTTTTGGCATCATGGTTCATGTTTGGACAAATGTGGCTGTCTAGTTTCCAGTTCTGTATCTATATCTGAATGCATACATTGTATCTGATACAACTAGATTTGTGTATCTATGATATCTATTATGTAATCTTGATGTATTTAGACATGGAAGCCTTGTATCCTTATCATTATGTATCATGATCTCATATGTACTTGTAAACATTATTGTAAAGAATGATGTAAGTTTTCTGTAATGTAACAAATGTTGTTTGTGGATTCTATGACCATTCAAGATGAATTATGTATGTTATTGATCTATATTTATTTTCCTTAATGCAGTTGTGTCTCCCTAGAGATGTTAGTTTGTTAGATAGTTAATTTGAAGTAACTCGCTGATATTTTATCTGGTGATTATTACTTTTACTTGTTTTAAAAAAAAAATCTGCATTTTCTTGCATAGTTTAATCTAACTCTATAGGGTTGCATGACAGGGCATTACATAACCAAGGCGAGATTCGAAGATAAACAAAGTGCACAAAGCAATAGTATTGTTATTATTTGTAATTGTGATAAGACAACATCAAGTTCACATGGAGTGATTCTACTAGCCGAGCATCAAATAATATATATCAACTCCATTGTCATGTATGGACTTGGTCCATTTATTGATTTATCACTGAAGGGATACTAGGTCCGTATCAGTATAATATGTTTTTCATCATCTGCCCACTAGATAGAAAAACTAGAGGAAGGGAAACAATAAATTAAGAGAGGAGAAACAATTGCCTTAGGGACAGTCATGTAGGAGAGCACCAATCGCAATGCTATGTCCATAAGACACAACACACAATAGTGAAAAATATAGTAGAAGCGATATAGAAGAATGATGATATAATTAGAAGGAGGTCTCAATAGAAGCAGTCTCCTAGTATCCTTGACCTTACAAGAGATTCAAGGGTCATCCTAGGAGGCCCAAACAACACATAACACATCATGGGGGAAATGCAACACGAGAGGTAAAGGGTTAGAAATACTTACCTATAGGGATAACTAGGCTAGCAGTCATCACGGATCTTGATATTTACTTTAATGGTTAAGGCTTTATCTCTTCTTCTCTCTTCCACATTTTCATGAGTTTGTAAAGGTATCCTTGTAGGATGGTTGTCTATTAATGATGGTAGAGAGGGGATATTGCAATTTTCTATGTTAGGTAAATAAGGTAATGTAGGAGTTCTTCCATTTTTAGTTGAATGAGGTTGTTGAGGAACCCAAAAAGTGCCCATTTCAGTCCATATATAGGGTGTTGGAATACCTTAGGTTTGAGGGATAGTTTGTTCTTCAATGTCATGTGAAATTGCATTGTTTTCCAAGGTATGTGAAGTTTTAGGTAGAGGTGCATGATTTGTTTCATTGTTTAGGATATATTTGAGAAGTTCTTGAATATCAGGTGGTAAATTTTCATTTTCAGCAGGTTGAAGCAAATGTTCACAAAGAGAATCTGCATCATCCAATGCATCATCCTAGCCAAGGAGAGTAGGTAGGAATGGTAGAGTGGTATAGACAAATGTATAATGATATCTTTTTCTTGTGCTAAAATATCCTCACCAAGTGGGGTTATGTTGGAATAAGTCTCTTTGTTCGATGAATCACCCATTGTTATATCATTCTCATAGGTCTCAGAAATAATTTATATTACGTCATCATGAAACAAGGGGAGAAAGGGAATAATATCTTCACTACTACTTTTCCCATGGTTATTTTTAGAGATGAAATTAGTGAGACTTTCCAACATTGAAGGGAAAACACCCACGATAGTGATAAAGCTTTCAAAATAGGCTATTGTTTGAAGGATATCATAGGTAGTGCTCACATTCATGTCAATACTGTAAATGTATGCTATTTGATGCATGACTTGAGGATATTTATCAGTGAATTTGGAAAATTTATCATAAGTAATAATGCACTCAAATAAATCTTCCAAAGATGAATGACAAGGATAATCCATGTATACAAAATTATGTGTAAATATGACCTAAAATGCTTGATTTTTCAAAAAAATTCAATGCAAATAAGTGAAAGAAAAGGCGTTGTAAGGAAATTGATGAAGTAAAACAAGTAATATGTCTAATATCAGTCCCATAAGGAAATAATATCCTTCACAACATACTTTTGATGCAAACCTAGAGTGATGACAAGTCAAAACCTAGTGAAAATACACTAAAACATGCAAATTTTCACAAGTTTTCAATGCAAAGACCCAATAAAAAGGGTGTTGTAAAGAATTTTAGGAGCTATAGAAGATTATAACAATAATATCAGTCACCTAAAGCCATAAAATCCATCACAACATGCTTGTAGTGTAAATCTAAGTCAAACCCTAGTGAAATTATAGCTAAAATATGCGATGTTTCACCAATTTTCAATGTAAAGGCCTAATAGGAAGGATGTTGTAAAGAATTTGAGAAGGGGAAGCAGATAAAAGCCATGATAATAGCCAAGTAATGTAAAATTATTCTTCACAACATGCCTATGATGCAAATCTAGAGAGACGATAAGGCCAAAATCTAGTGAAAAAGTAAGGTTTTCAAACCCTAGGCATGAATTTTCTGCAAGTAAACCACTATGATGCAACAATAAAATTAGAAATCAGCCCTAATGGGTGTTTTAAAAGGGTAGTAAAATCTGAAACAAGAGTTTGACTACAAACCCTAGCTAATGCAAAACTAGGTTATATGGAAAAATGCACAATTTCAAGCAATTTTTATCAATTTAATCATGAAAATGCAATCTAAATGAATGATGAATGAAAAATTTATGTATTTTAAATTAGATCTAATGATACTAACAGAAATTTATTAAAATTAAATTCAAGCTAATTCAAATTACTTCAAAATGCAAGCTAAAAATGCCAATTTTTTTCAAATTTTTTAATTTTTTTGTATTTTTTTGAATGTAATAAGATGAACAATGATATGAATGAATGAAATGAATGTAAATATGAAGCACAACACTTAAAAAGGTGCTAAAAAGTCCAAAAACATGGGTTCACCAAAATATTTAGGGTAAAATTTGAAGAGGGTTTGATTTAAATGGTTTGTGTTGATCCTCCTTTCACCACTAAACATTCAAGGACATTCAATCAAGTAGAAAGTCTACTGTAGATCTCCTGTCACTTGGAACATAGGGGAAGATTGGAATTGTTTGAATTTTTTATTCAATTAATTCCAATTATGCTCAAAACCCTAATTATGCAAATTTGTGAACAAATGGACAAATTATGGAAAATGATCATACACAGAGATATCAAATGACAATCAAATGCATACCAGATTTTAAAGTTTGGAATATGGAAAAGTCAAGGACTCATAAGTAGGCACCCTAGTCTAGTGCCACAATTTTTGTCGAGATCTGGGAATCTTGTCTGCAACCTATTCCTGCTGTTCTAAGGATTTTTATATTGCGGGATTTGGAGGACTAATGAGTGGGCACCTGAGTCTAGGTCCTTTTTTTCTTCTCTGATCTACAATTCTGATAGTCTATACTACTCTCTTGCAACTCCAATTCTTATGCTTTCATGACCTGTAACCCACAATCATGGAAAAATGGGTTGGGGGTTGTGGTTTTTAGAGGCTTGCCTTAGTCAAACCTCGGAGAGATATTCAAGTCTTCTAAACACCGTTGTCAAATAAAGAGAGAATATCTCTATGGGATAGAGGCAAAATCGAAATGATAAATGGTAGAAAACACAATTGATATCATCTTGTAGTGAAGATATAATGGAAGGAAAATGCTCTTCATGCCATGAGGAGATGGATGCCAAATATGCAAACATAAACACAAGAACAACACAAATTCTGCTCTGCAACACAATGTCTTTGAATCACCTTAACATAATCTTGTCAATCAAACTATCCATCTAGTTTACAAATGATAACCTAATCATACTTATATATGCAACTACAAACATTCCCACTAAGAATTTCATAATTCAAACTTACCATGTCGGCATATGACCTAAATAATGGTCATAAACTGATGCAGAGGATGATGGGCTTCAAATGGTTTTAAAAGGTACAAAGCACTGATTTTGATAGATCACCTGAACTCTCACACATTCACTTCCATGAAACATGATTTCAAAGGCTACAAATACACCAAATAGAGGTTTCAAGACACCAAGCTTTCAATGAACCTTTGATACACCTTAGGCATCATAATATTGACTAGATTAAGCCAACCAAACTCCCTTAGAACCTTGGTTCCTTCATTATCCCATCGTTCATACCCAAGAGGCCTATGTGCTTGTAGCACTCTAAGTAGAGTAAACATAGCATAAATTTTAGAATATTCTTCATACCCACAAAACAATTGGCATTCTAGATACTCTTTTGCCTTTCCTTTAACGTATCCAATAGGTGACTAGAGTTTTTTTTTAAATTAACCCCCAAAGTCTGACTGTCCTGCTATCCTAAAGGCCTAATTAAGACAGCGAAAGAGTTTTTTTACATAATTTCCAAACTGGAGCTCATACCAAAAATCTCATTGCATTTATAGATATCATTTTCCCTCTTGTACAACATATCTCACATGCATATGGGATTGTTTTGTAACATAAGGGCCTAAATTTGAATGTTCCACTTGAAAAGAGGCCTAATTAGGCTTATTTGCAAGAGGGCTTATTGGATATATGTACTTCTGACCTCCAAACTCCTCATGAAGGGCCAATACACATCAAATATGGTCTGTACATGCTTATTGAACCATCTCCCACTCTGTTCCAAAGTCTTTTCTTTAAATCCTATCTTCTAGCCATGCATTCATGCTCAAAAATCATGAAAAATCCACTAGGACAGCAACAAAACTCATGCAACTTGACTTCCCCTACATCTGCAAACACAACCAACTTTGAAAACACCCTAATTTAACCCATTCCACTGATTTACAAAGGTTTCCATTGGTGGAATGGTTGTTTATTCCTTATTGGACTCTCAAACCCTTAAAATGAGGGTTTCAGGACAATTTATAGAAAACTAACTCAAACAAGCTTAAATCTCAATGAAATTTCCTCAAATTAAGTTTATTTCAAAGATAATACCCTATTCTAGAAAAACCAATAAAGATTATGGCCTGGTGATGCTATACAGGTCGTACAATGCTTGCAAAAATAGGGAAAACATTGAAATCTGTAGATTTACAATCTTTATTCAAAAATTCTTCAAGATGCAACTTTTCTCCCCATTTCCTTGCCTTCAAAAGGCTCTTTAAACATATTACATCAGTTATCTTAACTTCCCCTTGTTTTTATAACATAAAAAAACCTTCCCTTTACAAAGTGACTCTTCATATTCCATTTCTTGCACTTTTGCAATTTTGACAATATTTGCAAGATTTTACAATATTTGACAACTTGACCCCAAACTTTACCTAGAAACCTATTCAAATGACTCAAATGCAATAGATATGGTCCAAATATGACCTCATTACAAACAAAATACAACCAATAGCTCAAAATTTACAAAATTGCCTCATGGACGCATGAAGTTTACAAGGTGCCCTGCACCATACTTCCGGGCAAAATTTTGCCTCAAGTCCTCTTGAGGATAGTGCTACACAATATGTTCAAGCTTGTCAATATCATTATTTAATCCTCCAAGTAGTCTTTGCACTCACCAACAACTGAAAATCTGCATTTGCCCTTTGTCTTTAACTAGTTGTTCATTATTGAAGTCTTTCAATTGATGATTGATCCCTGACATGTTCTTCTGTAAATGGTGTTGAACCTGCAATTTTACCTATCATTCAACCTTTTCCTACCATCCTAGAAACATGTTTCTCAATCCATTCTTGAATTTCCAAAATCAATTCATCCTTGACCTTCAAAGAAGTAAAATTGAACACCAATTCAATATCATTTCCCTCAAATTATGTTTCATACCAGTTGTTTCAGCATCTCTATGGTCTGAAAGGGCTACATTCTTCATGTGCTTTTTCAGCATCTCTATGGTCTGAAAGGGCTACATTCTTCATGTGCTTTTCCTCAGACATATACCCATCTCTCTCACTACTTCATCACACAACCTCTCACAACATAGCATCCATCTACCCAACAAGAGATCGTGGAAGATGCACCTTTACCCACTCTCTCTCTCAGTGGTGTAACTCTCTCTGCACCTTCTCCCTAGCTTAATCTTTGTTGGAGGATAGTGATCACAAACCTCTTCTATGTTTGTAGCCAACAAACCTTCTCACAACTCTTTTCTTGCATCTTTAAGATGGACCATAAGCACCTGCAACCAACACACTTCACAACCCACCAAATCAACCAACTCTGATACCAGTTGATGCAAAGGATGATGGTCTTCAAAAGGTTTTAAAAGGTACAAAGCACTGATTTTGATAGATCACCTAAACACTCACAAATTAATTTCCATGAAACATGATTTCAAAGGCTACAAATACAGCAAATGGAGGTTTCAAGACACAAAAATTTCAATGAACCTCTCATACACCTTAGGCATCATAATATTGACTGGATTAAGCCAACCAAACTCCCTTAGAACCTTGGTTCCTTCATTATCCCATCGTTCATACCCAAGAGGCCTATTTGCTTGTAGCACTCTAAATAGAGTAAATAGAACATAACTTTTATAATATTCTTCAAAACCACAAAAGAATTGGCATTCTAGATACCCTTTTGGCACAGGTGACTAAGGTTGTTTTGAAAAGTAACCCCCAAAATCTTACTGTCCTACTGTCCTAAAGGCCTAATTAGGACAGCAAAAGATGTTTTTAACCCAAAATCTAATCACATTTATGGATACCCTTTTCCCTCTTACACAACATATCTCACATGTAGATGGGGTTGTTTTGTAACATAAGGGCATAAAATTGACTGTTTCACTTGAAAAGAGGCCTAATTAAGCTTATTTGCAAGAGGGCTTATTGCATATCTGTACTTGTGACCTCAAAACTCCTCATGAAGGGATAAGACACATCAAATATGGTCTGTACATGCTTATTAAACCATCTCCCACTCTATTCCAAAGTCTTTTCTTCAAACCCTAACTTTTAGCCATGCATTCATGCTCAAAAATCATGAAAAATCCACTAGGGCAACAACAAATCTCATGCAACTTGACTTCCCTGGCATCTGCAAACACAACAAAATTTGAAAACATCCTAATTTAACCCATTCTACTGATTTACAAAGGTTTCCATTGGTGGAATGGCTGATTATTCCGTTTTAGACTCTTAAACCCTTAAAATGAGGGTTTCAGGACAATTTATAGAAAAATGACTCAAAAAAGCTTAAATGTTAATGAAATTTACTCAAATTAAGTTTATTTGAGAGATAATACCCTATTCTATCAAAAAACAAATAAATATTATGGCTTGGTGATGCTGTATAGGCCATACAATGCTTGAAAAAACAAGGAAAATGTTGAAATCTGCAGGAAAATAGAGTCTTTATTCAAAAATTCTTTAAGATGCAACTTTCCTCCCCCTTTCCTCACCTTCACAAGGCTCTTTAAACATATTACATCAGTTATCTTAACCACCCATTAAGTTTCTAATGTCCAAAAACCTTCCCTTTATAAAGTGATTCTTCATATTCCATTTCTTGCACTTTTACAATTTTGACAATATTTGCAAGATTTTACAACATTTGACAACTTGACCCCACACTTTACCTAGATACATATTCAAATGACTCAAATGCAATAGGTATAGTCCAAATATGACCTCATTACAAAAAAAATACAACCAATAGCTCAAAATTCACAAAATTGCCTCATGGAGGCATGAAGTTTACAAGGTGCCCTGCACGATAAATTGACACTTTAGAATTGGTCCTGACCTAAAATAGGGAAGGACTAGGGTGCAGGTGTCCATGTCCTCCCCTTATTTCAAGCACAATTTATGTTAAGTGCATCCCGTGAGTCGTATTTTCCATGAAACTTTAGGGTTTTCTCATTGACAGTCATCAAAATCATGCAAGATGCTCTAAATGCATTCTAAAGGACCCGAGAGCTAAACCTTAAGAGGAAAAAACCCCCAAGGTTACTTTTTCTAACATAACATATATTGTGAGTTAATGCTCACCATGGTTTTTCCCTTCTAGGGTTTTCCACATATATCCGGTGTTATGTGTTGATGTGCATTGTGTTAATCTTTCATGTTCATGTTAATGCTCTAATAATTAAGTCTTAATTTTCTCCGGAGAAGTTGAATTTGATATAATTGAAGATTGTTTAGATACTAATTCATCCCCCTCTTAATATCCTAGTGTGTTCAACATCTGACATATGACAAGGACTAATAAATGAATAACTCAAGTAAAAATATTTATAGCCTATCATAGTTGATTTCTCTAGGACCACTTTATATGAAATATACAAATTCCTAACCTCACAACTCAAACTCATTCGAATCCAATTTAATGGTTTCTCATCTATTCCATTAACTATTTGTTAGAGGGATAGGTCAATATCATATGTATTGAAATGTACTAGAAATCTCAAAATTTCATGTGTTTGGTATGCTCAATCATATTTATAGAGATAAATGGATCACTCTTTTTGTAAAGATCCATCTCACATAGTTTTCCTTTTAGATTTGTTGTCGATGAATCGGACACTGGGAGCATAGATTGGTTTCAAACACCTAATTCCCATATCTTCAAAGTTAATGTTCTTGGGATGAACAAAGATTATATAAAGGTTTTGGTTGAAGATGGTCACACTATCCATATTAATGGAAAAAAGATGAAAGAGGAAGATAAAATAGAGCATTTGGCATTGTATGGAATGAGGTAAAGGTAGTTTCTCTAGGTAGTTCCACTTTCTCAAGAATGTGAGGATGGATCATATAAAGTGTTGGATTGTGAAGTTAGTTTTACTTATTCCAGTAGTGACGAGAAGTCAACAATGAGTACCATGTTAGTGCCTCCACATACCCACTAGGCCTGACTGAAGGCCAAGGAAGTTCAACCAAATATTGAAAGGAAGGGGTTGCAAGGGGGTTGCGTGTAGCCCCCTTTCCATGCCAAAGGCATATCAACATCGCCAGATTTTTTTTCATCATATGCCACATGTACAACATGTTTGAATAATGTGCCACTAACCTTGTAAATTCTAATATTGTATTTATTCCATTTATTATTTGTAATTTATAGTTACCCATGAGGGAATGAGGTAGTCTCATTAACAATGGTAATTCTAGAGTTACAAACAGATGTTACAGAGTGATATTTACTATTAGCAAATGTAAAACTCAAAGGTAAATGAGGGTAGGTGTTCCTCTTGAGGAATCTACTATTTTTGGCATGTATGACAACTTGTCATAATGTGGTGTAAGTGGCTTTATGGCAGCTACAAATTGTCATAAGAATCCATGCATGTATGATGCATATGACACCCATTATTGGTTGTGGTTTCTATTATTAGTCCAAGGTGCCCATATTGGGAAGATTTATTGTTTGTGGTATCTATGACCATTATGACATGTCATAAGATGCTTTTACATGCTATTCTTGGACCTGGGCACCCCACCTTCCATGAGTAATTTTTTTGCCACTTGGAGGTTACATGTATGATGAAATTTAATGATTTCATGTGGGGTTATTGGAGAAGAGAGAAAGTGGATACCTAGAATGGAGGGAAAACTCTTCTATAAATATTTTTTCATTGTATTTGTTGCTTCAATACAGATTTTAGGTACTCAGGTGCTGTCAGAATGCTGTTAGGTTGAAGACTGGTGGAGATGAGTTGTTGTATTGTATGATCTTTTTTTAGATTAATACAAACTTGTGCCTCTTTCCTGGTGGATTTTTTTACCCACAAGAGTTTTCTCCATGTAAACATTGTGTTGTGTGTTGAGTTTTCTATTTTGCATTTCTATGTTGCATAGTTTATATTTCATGTTATAATCTTTATTGATAGTACATAGTTATAGATTGCAGAAATTTATATTATTTCCATTGAGTAGTATTGCTTTCATTTCTAACATTTGGTATCAGAGCCTTTCATGCTTTGACTCTTGAGTGGTAGTGTGGAAGCTGTAACTACAGTGGGAGATTTGGTTTTGTTTGTTTTGTAGATCTTGAGTTGTTATTATGGCTACATCCACCATTGTATCAACCTCTCATTTGGACATTGAAAAGTTCAATGGAATGGGGTATGAGTTGTGGAAGCTAAAAATAGAGGATTTGTTGGAAGAAAGAAACCATTAGTTCAATTTTCAAAAAGAGAAGAAACCTAATGATGCCTCTCTAGATGAGTGGGCTAGACTAGATAAGAAGGCACGAGGAACCATCCATTTGTGTCAATAAGATTATGTCCTACTAAATGTTGCAAAGGAAGAGACCACACATAAATTGTGGAATCAGTTGGGTGAGATCTATCAAGTCAAGAGTATGGTAAATAAACTTTATTTAAAAATAAAACTATTTCCTTTAAAAATCAAAGAGGGTGTGTCAGTTGCAGAGCATTTAAATTCACTCAAATTGTTGATGAGTCAGCTTGCATCAGTAGATGTTGATGTTGATGAGGAAGATAAATATATGTTTCTTCTTTGTTCTTTACTTGAGTCTTGGGAGAATTTTATCCTTTCTATCATTTCTAACATCATAGATCTGAAGTTGGATGCCCTTGTTACACTTTTACTATCATATGAACTAAGGAAGAAGAGTTCAGATAGTTTAGAGGATTCTCTCAATGGCAGGGGAAGGTCTAAGGAAAGAGGACCAAAGGGAGATCAGAAAGGGGCTAAGAACAAGTCCATGTGCCAATCTAAGACTCATGGAAAGAAGAACAGTGTTAAGTGTTAGAACTACAGTAAAAGGGGACATGTGAAGAATGAGTGTAGAAACCTCAAGAAACAGTGAGAGAGTACTTTAGATAAGTCCTCGAATATAGGTGAAGATGTTTTACTTTCTACATGTAATTTTTTTTCTAATGATAACTTGTTGGTTGACTCATGATGCTCATTTAATATGACCCTACATAAGGAGTGGTTCTGCACATACGAAGAGTATGATGGAGGTAATGTGTACCTTGGGGACAACTCTGTATATCTGATAGTCAAGAAAGACATGGTACTATTGTGTTTTAGTGATGGGAGGATTAAGACCCTCCTTGATGTTTATCATGTTCCTGGATTAGATGGAAATTTGATTTCTATTTCAAAGATGAATTATTTGGGAATGCATGTGACTTTTGACAAGCATGGCTGCAGATTGGTGAGAGGGAACTTTGTGGCAGTGAAGGGGAAGAGATTGGGAAACCTGTTCAAGATTGAAGCCACTACAGTTTGTAATGCATCTTATGTATCTGAGGTTAGTACTAAAAATACATGTATGTTGTGGCACCATAGATTGGGTCACACAAGTAATATGTTTTGAAAATTATTAAGAATAAAGATTTTTTGGATAGTTTCTCTTATTCTGATGAGTATCTTGATTTGTATGAGCATTGTGTGTTTGGTAAAGAAAATAAAAAATCATTTCCTTTAGGAAGCAATAGAGCAAAAGAGAAGTTAGAAATTATTCATATGGATGCCTTTGGACCTGTGTATAATGATTCTATCTGAAAATCTCATTATTTTGTCACCTTCATTGATGATGTGTCTAGATTTACTTGGATTTATTTTATAAAACACAAATCTAAAGTTTTCACTAAGTTTAAGAAATTCAAAGTCTTAGTAGAGAACCGATAAGCTTTGAAGATAAAAATATTAAGATCTGACAATGGAGGGTAATATTGCTCTAAGGAATTTGATGAGTTTTACAAGAATGTAGGTATTATAAGACAAAAGACAACTCCATATACACTAGAGCAAAATGGTGTTGCAGAAAGGATGAAATGAACAATCATGAAAAAATCCAAAAGTATGCTAAGTGATGCACAGTTGGATAAATATTTTTGCATAGAGGTTGTGTGTACTGCATACTACTTGAATAACAGATCTCCTTTTAAGGGTCTTGATTCAACACATTATGAAGTGTGTATAGGTAAGAAACCTTCTATTTCACATTAAAGGGTTTTTGGCTATGAGTTTTTTGTTCATGTGCCTAAGGAAAAGTGATCTACGTTGGATCCAAAAGCTGAAAAATGTACATTCATTGGATATGGTGATAATGTCAAAGTTTATAAGATTTGGAATCCTCTAACCCATAAGATAATCTTTTCTAGAGATGTTATTTTCAAGGAACTTAGAGTTATTTCTAAACTTGAGCAGCCAAAAGAAAAAGATGAAAAGGTAAAGAAAGTGCACTTTGAGTTAGAGAAGCAAAATGTACCTCAGGAAGAACAAAATGATGGATTGGGGGGTGAAGAAGAAGAAGATTTGAGTTGTTCTGATGAAGATGAATCTATTGTTACAAAAGAAGTTGGTATAGATGATCATGTAGAAGAACAAGTTGAGACTCTTACTCCACCTTTGAGGAGATCCACAAGACAATGAAATCCATTTGACAGGTATAGCCCACTATATTTTTGTTGTGTATTTACTTTATTGAGTACTAATGATGATCCTAGATCCTAAAGGGAAGCTATTCTTTTAGATGATAGTGAGTCTTGGCAGTTAGTCATGCAAGAGGAGATGATGGATTTAGACTCTTGTAAAACCTGGGATCTTGTTAATTTTTCAAAGGAAGAAAGGCCATAGGTTGTAAGTGGGTCTTCAAGAATAAGTTTGGAGTAGATGAGACATTAGAGAAGTACAAGGATAGACTATTAGCCAAGGGCTACTCCTAGAGAGAGGGAGTTGATTTTGGTGAGATTTTCACTCTTGTTGCTAAATTGACTTGTATTAGATTTCTTTTATCCATTGCTATATCTTATGATTGGGAGATTGAGCAAATAGATGTTAATATTGCATTCTTGCATGCAGATCTTGAAGAAGAAATTTATATGCAACACCCTACAGGTTTTGAGGTAAAAGGAAAAGATTATTGGGTTTGCAGGTTGAATAGGTCACTTTATGGATTGAAACAGTCCCCCAGAATGTGGTATCAAATGTTTGATTTATTTGTGTTGAAATTGGGTTTTTGTGAGGAGGACCATTGTGTTTATATTCATTGTATTAATGATTCTATAATGGTTATTGCATTGTGTGTTGATGACATGCTATTTTTCAGTACTACTAAGGGTATGATCAGTTATCTTAAAGCCCAACTTTCAGGTGCATTTGATATGAAGGATCTTGGAGCTACCAAGTATATTCCGGGTATGGAGATCAAAAGGGACAGAGGTAACATAAAGCTTTGGTTGTCACAAAAGTAAGTATATAAATTCTATTTTATAGAGATTTAGTATGCATGACTGTAACCTAGTTAGAGTTCCTTTACCCATTGGTACTAAGATTTCATTAGATATGTGTCCAAAGACTGAGGCTAATCTTGACAATATGTCTAATGTGACATATGCTAGTGTTGCAATGAGTTTGATGTATGCAATGGTTTGCACTAGGCCAGATATTGCCCAAGGAATGGGAGTTTTGAGAAGATTTATGTCTAACCCTAGTAGACAACATTAGAATTATGTGAAGAGGGTGTTTAAATATCTTGTAGGTACTCTTGATCATTGTTTGGTATATTCTGGTACTGATATTGTTTATAAATAGTTGGACATATAAGGTTTTCTTGATGCAGATTGGGTAGGTGACTTGGATAGTCAAAGATCCACTAGTGGCTATGTGTTTACTCTGTTTGGAGGAGCACTGAGTTGGATGAGTAAGAGGCAGCCCACAGTTTCTTTGTCCATGACAGAAGCAAAGCATATGGCTACTACTCATGTCTCTAAGGAGGCAGTTTGGTTGAGGAGACTATGTACAAGTATTGGCTTTGATTGCAAGATCATTCAGATTGGTTGTGATAGTCAGAGTGCTATCTGTTTGGCCAAGAATCCTATGTATCGTGCTCGGAATAAGCATGTTGATGTTCAATATCACTTTGTTAAAGATTTGGTTGTTCATGGACTGATTGAGCTAAAAAAGATAGATAATCAGGAGAATGTTGTAGATTCATTGACCAAGCCTATGAGCACAGAGAAGTTCGTGTGGTGTAGAGAGGCCATGGGCCTTGTTTCTAGTACCTAATTATTTCATTTGATTTCCTATGGGTTGATTTACAATGTATAATGTCAAGTAGAAGAATGTTGGAATAAGGTGCCATTAACCTTGTAAATTCAAATATTGTATTAGTTTCATTTACCATTTGTAATTATAATTACCCATAAGGGAATGAGGTAGTCTCATTGATAGTGGTAATTCCAGAGTTACTGACAGAAGTTACAGAGTGATATTTACTATTGATAATGCAAAACTTAGAGGTAAATGAGGGTAGGCATTTCCCTTAAGGAATCTACTATTTTATGCATGTATGACAACTTGTCATAATGTGGTGTAAGTGGATTTATGGCAGCTGCAAGTTGTCATCAGATTCCATGCATGTATGATACCTATGACACCCATTATTAGTTATTGTTGCTATTATTAGTCCTAGGTTCCCATATTGGGAAGATTTATTGTTGGTGGTATCTATAATGGCTATGATGCATCATAAGATGCTTTTACATGTTATTCTTGGACCTGGACACCCCACCTTGCATGGGTAAGTTTTTTGCCACCTGGAGGTTGTAGGTATGGCATCATTTAATGCTTGCATGTGGGGTTATTGGAGGAGAGGGAAAGTGGATGCCTAGAATGGAGGGAAATCTCTTCTATAAATATTTTTCCATTGTATTTGTTGCTGCAATATATATTTTAGGTACTCAGGTGCTGCTAGAATGCTGTTAGATTGAAGACTAGTGGAGAGAGTTGTTGAGTTGTTGTATTGTACAATCTTTTTCAGATTAATAAAAACTTGTGCCTCTTTCCTGGTGGATTTTTTTACCTGCAAGGGATTTCTCCACATAAACATGTGTTGTGTGTTCATTTTTCTATTTTGCATTTCTGTGTTGCATAGTTTCTATTTCATGTTACAATTTCCATTGGTAGTACACAGTTAAAGATTGCAGAAATTTATATTTAAATTAGATTTTCATTGAGTAGTATTGGTTTCATTTCTGACAAAAAATGTAGAGTTGCATGTAGAAGTGCCACTTGTGCTTTTATGGATGCAAATCTTTCTTCAGAAAGGATTTGTTCTTTGCATATTCTTTTTCATGATTAATTAAGTTAGTTGAGTTTGAATGCCAAGGCATAAGAAATATTTTTTGTAATAACGAATTTTCTTATGAGAATAAATTTGAGAGATCTTTCCCATGGTTTTTTCCTAGTACATTACTAGGTTTTCCATGTAAATATGTGTTGTATTTTTATATGTTTTATTGCTAGTTCAATATTATTTCAATTCTACATTACTTATTTTTCTAACAGTTGGTATCAGAGCATATGGTTTTGTATAGAAATTATTTTATGAGTTTTTTAATCTTTGTGAAAAGCAATGATAGGAGGCATAGTTGCCACATTTGAAGTTCAAAATTTTGATGGTTCCAATTTTTCTTTGTAGAAACTAAAGGTTCAATCCTTATTGGTGAAGGATGGATGCACCTTGGATCTCAAGGGGATAGTGTCAAAACTTACATCCATGAAGAAAGAGGAATGAGATGAAAAGAATAACATGAATAGAGCTGCAATTAAGTTATCTCTGGATGATTAAATTTTATTTAATGTTGCAGAGAAGAAAATGACACATGACTTGTGGACTAAGCTCAGAAAGTTGTATGAGATCAAGTCATTGGCAAACAAAATTCTATTACAATGATAGTTGTATAATTTGAGGATGCATGACAATTCTTCAGTAACATATCATCTCAATAATTTCAACACACTAATTACCAAGTTTAGTATAGTGGAGGTGAAAATTGAAGAAGAGGATAAAGAAGCTATACTTGTGCTCTTACCTGAAACTTCGGATCAACTAGTTATGACACTCAACAACTCAACACTAAAGAGGAAACTGATCTTTGAATATGTGGTAGCTATAGTAATTTATGAAGATTTAAGGTAGAAGACATCTCAATGGACTTCTTCCACTAATGGCCTTGTTGCAAGGACCAGAACTCTGGAAAGAGAGAAAGTTGAGCATGGACAAGCTAGGTCAAAATTGAAGGGGCAAAAAGCAAAAAAGAGTAAAATGTTGGAACTATGGAAAAACAAGGCACATCAAAAATTACTGTAGGTTGCCAAATTCAAACAAAGAAAATCCTATCTCACAGCCATCAAAGACAAATGCAGCATAAGTTGAAGAACCATTAGAAGATGGAGAGTTTTTGTCTACTAATCTAAGAGGTTCATTTCATCATACTTGGATCATTGATTATGGTGCCTCTTTACACATGACTCCTCATAAGGACTGGTTTTCTCATTACCAGTCATGTGATGGAGGTATTATAAGGAAAGATAAGTGTGAAAATGCCTTCCTAATGCCAATTTTAGAAGAGAGAGATGTAGATAATACTTTCAATTATCTAATTACAATTCATTAAAGATGCACATTAAATAGAATGACAAAATAGACAATTAAGAGACATACACAAATCAACACTAGATTTACGTGGCAAAACCGTTATGGGAGAAAAAGCCACACACCAAGAAAAATCACTTTGTATTAGAGTAAATAAAGTTTACATACAAAGTTACAGAATTGTGCTTTCAGGTGCCAATCCACACAGCATCAACTTCAGAAGAAGAACAATTCCCCTATTTCAACTTCTTTGATCAATCACACAACTGTATGACTTTGATTATATTACATAATTAAAAAATGTATATAACCTCCCAATCAAGCAATGTCGAATTCCATTCATTCCACATACCAGACAATCTAAGAAAAAAACCTATTTAGTTGTTGTAGATAGAATGGTCACAATTCATTTAACTATCAAAGACATTGTAGACATGATATTTCCACAGTCCATGTAGATGAAATTGTAATGCTTCTGGAAAAACTGTGTATTGCTTTTTTTTGCCTCAACGTTTCAGATCACACTCCATGATCCATCTTCAGGAGGAAAGAAGAGAATAAATTTGAGATGAAATTGTAGAGCTAGACTCTTAAAAAGAGAGAGAAGGGGGTATGGGTTACAAGAGTAGTCTAGGGAGGTAGGGAGACCAGACCAAGGACAAGCTAAAATAAGGGAACAAAAAGCCAATTAAACAAAGGAAAATAGATAAATATAATGCAAATAAAAAGAGATAGAAATTTGGGAAAACATGAGAATCAAAAAAGAAAGCAGGACTCCACTGAACAAAAGGAAGCAAATTAAATAAGTAAGAATAGAAAAATCCATAATGAGAGGAAAATAAATAATAATAAATAAATATAATAGAAAGGAATATTATAATATCACAAAGTAAAAATAAGGAAGGGGGTATACATATGAATGTATATCTAAGGATCCAAGAAAGGAATAAATGAAATAAAGAGTGAATCTAAGCAAATAAGTAAATGAAAAAAGATGAGAGACAATAAATAAATATGGGTGATTATATAGGCGTAAATATAAATATAAAAAAGAGAAAGAAGAGAATGAGTAAACAATCATAAAAATAAGTATGTAATTAGATAAAAGGAAGAAGAAAAAATGAAAGAACGCCTATATAAATGTAAATATATGCAAAAAACATGATCCAAGAAACATAAATAATGAAACAAATAAGCAAGAATTACATTATGGATAAGGAGAAGAAAAATAAAAAGATAAACAAAAACATGAGACCGAAAAAGTACCAAAAGGCAAGGAAGAGAGATGGGATAAACATATAGATGTGTATCCTAGGAACTAAAGATAAGAAAACATGAAAGAAAGTGCAAACCAATGTATAAGAGAAAATTAAAACAAAGAAGAAACCAAAGGAAAAAGAAAAAGTAAAAAAGTGAGATAAAGGTGTGCAAAAAATTGTAAAAAAAGGAACGATAAAGGAGAAGAGGAAGGTAGAAGGAAGAAAGAAGATTAAATAAAGATATACCTATGTATATGGGTATATGCATATATATATGTATATACCCACATATATGTGAATGCACATGTATACCTCAAACAAAGAAAGAAAGAAAAAAGAGGTCAAGGGAAGGCGGCAAAAAAGAGAAGCAAAAAGATTCCTCAACAAAGGTAAGGGTACAAATCGAGAGTAGGTTAAGGCAAAAAAGAGAGAATAGAGCAAGTGAAAAGGATGAAAGTGGAAAACGAAGGAGAGAAAATGGAAAGACTACAATGATGTGGGAGAAAGAGACCAGCGGAGATTAAGGAAAGACCCAAGAGCAAGATGTGGATAAACGAGGGGCCTAAGGAAGAGAAACTAGGCAAGGGCAAGGATTAGCCTTAATAGGAAGGTTAGGGGTCCAGGTGGAAAGGAGGAGAGGAGTGTTGGGCAGGAGGAGCAAGAAGGAGAGAATAGGTGAGATTGAGGTCAGGAAGAGAGGAGGAAGATAGGTTGAGGATGGGAAGAAGAAGGGGGAGGAAGGAAGAGCGGGGATAAAGGAAGGGGGAGAATTGGAAAAACTAGAGCAAGAGGGAGAAAAGAGGTAAGATTGAGGTCAGGAGGAAATAGGAAAGTCGAGATGGGGTGGGAAGAAGAAGGAAGGAGAGAAGGAAGAGCAGGGATAAAGGAAGAGGGAGAAATGGAAAACCTAGAACTAAAGGGAGGCAGGAAGAGTTGGTGGGAGAGAAGGATGAGGATGGTGATCCAGAAGGGAATGTAATAGAGGATTCCAGGTGTGACTCAGGCTCCACCCATCATCTCTATTGAGGTTGGCGGGGTTGCTTCTAATGAAGATAGCTTCTTTTAGTTTTCTCTTAAAGAAATTCTCTTCTTTGGCTAGGACATGGGTATCTTCTAGGCGAATGTGGTGTTTAGTGCTAGAGGAATGGTCAGCTAGGGCCGATTTGGTGGTCCTATCATGTCTAATATCTGCGCAGTGTTCTTTGATTCTCATGCAGATGGATCTACCTGTCTCACCAATGTAAGGGGTACCACAAGAGCAGTCTATTTTGTAGACGCCAGAGTTCAAAAGAATGTTCATGGTGTGATTAGTTGAAGGGATAAGGTTTCTGATGGTGGAAAGAGGTTTGAAGGCACACATGAGACCTTTCTTGCGGAGGGATTTGGCAATTTTGTTGGATATGCCTTCAATGAAAGGAAGAGTAGCATTGAAGATAGCATTGGGGTCTTTATTGCGAGGTTTGGTGTAAAGGTGGGTTTGGGCTTGTTTAAAAGCTCTTTTTATGTACTTGGTACGAAAACCATTGAGTTTGAAAACTTTGGTGAGGTCGGACAACTCTTGGTTGATGTGATCATTGTCACATATGCGGAAGGCTCTAGTAGCTAAAGTTTTGAGCACACTAGCTTTCTGGTTAGGGTGGTGGTGAGAAGAAGCATGAAGATAGAGGTTAGTGTGGGTGGATTTCTTGAAGACATGGCGGCCGAGGGAACCGTCATCTTTTCTAATGAGGAGAATGTCAAGGAAGGGAAGTTGGTTATCGGTTTCAAGTTCTTTGGTGAACTTGATGCAGGGTGAAATGTTATTAAGGCAAAAAAAGCAATACACAGTTTTTCCAGAAGCATTACAATTTTCTCAAAGACATGTCAAACTATCCCACCAAGACCAATCTATATCACCATCTATCGCTACATCATTGCATTCAAAATAGCCCATTACAGTATGGTAGTATCTACTGCTCTATCACACAATCTTTTAGTCACTACCGTGGGGTGGTGGGTAGCCACCACTATACCACCAACCAAAACTTAGACCATCGCAGTATGGTAGTGTCTATACTACTCTACCGCTTGTCTTTCCATGACCCACTATGGGGTGGTGGTAAACACTACACCACCGCCACTGACTGACCATCGTAGGATGCAGGATATTCATCACAATATCGCAGGCCTTCTCACAAGCTGTTGTGGGGTGGCAGTAAGACCTACATACCCGCTAGTCTCACTACTGACTTCTGTGGGTTGGCAGTAAAGGAATTGATGCAACATTTGAGTTTTTTGGAAATTGAACTGGGGTTTCATCAATGAGTTTGAGGCATACTTTCTCAACATTCTCCCACTTGATGAAGAACTCACTGAACCCCTTCCAATGCTTGAAGTTATTGAATGTCATAGGCCCTAAGGCCCATTGAATTTGCACACCATCTGTACTTATCTATGCTCACAGGCTTAGTTAATGCATCAACAACATTCTCAAGACTATCAACTTTTTCCAAATTAACCTTTCCATCCTCCACCATATCACAAACAAAATGGTACTAAACATCGATATGTTTCATCCTGGCATGGAAAGTGGGATTTTTCACCAAATATATAGTACTTTGACTATGACAGCAGATAGTAATATGCCCTACATCAAAACCAATATCAGAATGCAAATGTTTAAGCTAAATGGCTTCCTTACAGGCATGAGTTGCTGCCATGTACTTAGCCTCGATAGTGGACAAAGCGACTACAACATGTCACTTGCTCATACAACTAACTGCACCATGAAACAATGTGAATACATATCCACTGGTGGATCTTCTATTGTCAATGATCCCTACCCAATTAGAATCCACATATCCATGAATGCTAACTAAACTTTTTGATCCAGTTGAGTTACCATGATAGCACAAGGCATACTCAGTAGTTCCCTTTAAATATTTTTAAACTCTTTTCACAACATCCCAATGCAGTCTACCTAGATTTTCCATAAACTGACTAAGTACTGACATTGCTTGGGAAATGTATGGTCTTGTACAGACCATTGCATACATTAAACTACCAACTACACTTACATAAGGCACCCTAGTCATGTCCTTCATATCAGTAGGATATTTTGGATAGTCTTCAATAGAAAGTTTCATTCTCTGCAACACTAGAACAACTAGCTTCTTACAACCTGTCATATTAAATCTCTCTAGGACAAAATTAATATACTTTCTCTAGCTAAGACAAAGTTTTCTCTTTACCCTATCCCTTCTTATTTACATCTCCAAAATATACCTAGCTACACCTAGACCTTTCATTTCAAACTGTACTAACAATTGATATTTTAATACAGAAATCATACCCTTACCATTCCTAATGAATAACATATCATCCACTTATAGGGCAATAATAAGAAGATGACCATTTTAAGATTTAAAATAAACACAATGATCAGATTTCAATCTCACAAACCCCAAAGACAACACATAGGTATCAAACTTCTAGTACCACATTCCAGGTGACTGCTTCAAACCATACAGAGGTTTCTTTAATTTCCAAACCAAGTTTTCCTTGCCTTTTTCAATGAAGTGCTCTGGCTGGGACATGCAAATTTATTCTTCCAAATCTCCATGAAGAAATGTTGTCATCACATCCATCTGCTCAATCTCTAAGTCATACACTACTACAAGTGACAATAGAAATCTGATAGATGCCAGCTTTGCTACATGAGAAAATATTTCTCCATAATAAATTCCCTCTATCTAGGAATAACCTTTCGCAACCAACCTAGCTTTATACTTTTCAACACTGTCATCTAGGCCAATTTTCTTTCTAAATACTCATTTATAGCCAATTGGTTTTCAACCTTCAGGCAAGGGTACCAAATCCCAAGTTTCATTATTTTTCAATGACACCAGTTCTTGATTCATGTCTTCTAGCTAGGAATCTAAATCAGGCATATTAATAGCCTCTTTCATAGTCCTAGGCTCATTAGTGTTAGCAATCAAAGAATAGGCACAACTAGAATCCAACATAGAATATCCAAACCTTTCAGGTTGCTGCTTCTCTCGTGTAGACCTCCTCATAGGATGAGGCTGAGGTTCTTCTTCTTGATCAGAATTTTTAGAGCTGGTGGAGCTCTTCTCTCTTCCAGGTACACTAGTAATTTGTTGTTCTTCCTTCTATGGATTAAGAGGGATTTCAACAACATCCTTCTTATCTTCTTTTATCTTTGACTGTAGATCAATTGTAGAAGGTTTCAGCTTACAAAATATTACATTTAGGCTGTATAATACCTTCTCAGTAAAAGTATTCCAAAGCTTTTATCCTTTTACACCAATACCATAGCTAATAAAGATACATTTAACAACCTTGTTTTCCAATTAGGATCTTTTATCATTCGACACATATGCATATGCCTCACAGCCAAAGACTCTAATATTTCTTAAAGAGGGTTGCTTACTAGACCATGCTTCTAAAAGTATTTTGTCAACAAGTGGCAAAGAGAGAGATTGATTAATCAAGTAACATGCTGTAGCCATGGCTTCAGCCCAGAATTTCTGCTCCAGGCCAGCGTTGTTCAACATACTTCTTACCCTTTCCATCAACATCCTATTCAACCTTTCACTAAATCCATTCTTCTATGGAGTATAAGGTGTAGTTTTATGTGTTTTAGATCCATGGTCTTTGCAATACCTTTCAAAATCTGTAGAAAAAAATTCACTACCATTATCTGTCCTCAAGCATTTTATTTTCCTTCCGATATGATTTTGTACCATGGTTTTAAATTTCTTAAACCAACTGAACACTTTTGATTTACTTATTAGAAAATATACAAATGCCCTTCTTCAATAATCATTTATAAAAGAAACATAAAATTTAGAATTCGATATTGAAGGAATATTTACTGGACCAAAAACATCAGACTGAACATAATCCAGTATACCACAAGATTTATGACTAGTGTAAAAAGAAATGTGGTGTTTCTTTCCATAAATGTAATGTTCGCAAAAATCAAACTCAAGGTTACAATCATCAAGCCATTCAACTAGGTTTTTATTTTTCAAGGATTTTAAGCCTTTTTCACTAATGTGACCAAGTCTATGATGCCACAACACAGTTTTATCTACTAGGAGTTTTATCTCCAAGGAGTTCACACGTAGAGGAACACCATTCTCCTTCCCTACTTGAGAAGTGTTACCTAACTTTTTAGAGACACTATTACATTGAACAATAGGTGCATCCAACTTGAACAAAGTGTCTATGCATGCACCCTTGGCTAGTACCATTGAGCCTCTTGTCATTTTACAGCTACTATTCGAGAAAGAAACTTGCATGCCAACATCACTCATCTTACTTACAGAAAGCAAATTTCAAGATAGACCTAGTATGTGCACTGTATCATTGATTCCTTTTATTCTTCCATCAAGAAACTTAATTCTAATTCTACCATAGCCAACTATTTCCAGGTGAGAATCATAACCTAGATACACCCTTCCACCTTTGTATTCTTCATACTTTGAGAACCAATCTCTATGAGATGTCATGTGAAAGGACACACCTGAGTCAATCAACCAAACATTATCTAATGCCTAAGTCGACATGTCTGTAATGAAGGCATCTACTTCACTCTGTGAAGATTCATCATTAGAAGAATTTCTCTTCTTCTTCTTCTTCTTTTTCTCCTCTTTGCAATCTTTCCAGATATGTCTTTTCTACCCACAATTCTAGCATTTCACCTTGGACATTTTGCCAGGAGACTTTGGTCTCCCCTCTAACTTGGATCTAGTCTTCTTATCTTTCTTCTTGTCTTTCTCCTTCAATCTACCCTGAATAGCAAGGGCCTCCTTGTCCATATCAGAAGATTTCCTCCAGATTTCCTCTAGCAGTAGCGAAGCAACCACATATTCCATCTTGAAAGTGGTTGTTGTATTCCCAATAGCCATTACCAGGTGATCCCATGTGTCAAGCAACAAACATAATAGGAGCTTGCAATAATCCATCTTCTATTTTCACACCCATAGACGTCAACTATGCAATAATCATGTTAAATGCATTTAAATGATCTGCAATAGATGCTCCTTCCTCCTTGTTCAAATAGTACAACTTCTTCGTCAGGAATAGCTTATTTACAAGAGATTTCCCCTTATAAATGTCACCAAGATTCTTCCACAAAGATTTCATAATATTCTCTTCATGGACATCCAGGATAACTAAATTAGCCAAGCATAGCCTGATCAAACCCATGGCCTTCTGGTCCATTGTATCCCAATCATCTTGTGAGGTTGTTGCAGGTTTGATTGAGGACACTGTTGATGTATAAATTTGCGGGCCTAATCCAACACCAACATGGGAAGTTTCTAAGATGTGGGATTGATCCCAAAAACAACCTCCAGATTTTAGGGAAGCTAGCTCTTTCATTTTCAAAGGGGGGGTTTGGAAAAAGGGAGAAGAAACAAGATTACAGATACAATAAAATAAAATCTAACCCTATGGCGATGTGCTAGATTTGAAACCAACCTAGCTACATAGTGTCAAACCCTAAATGATTTAACTGGAAATCAAAGAATAGAGATGTATGATTAATACCTAGTTTATAAATAGATTTGACAAAGGTAAAGAAACATAAATTAAGAAAGAAGAGAGACACATTCATATGCATAGAACACCACTTCTTTATTTGAATGAAAAACATTTTATAGAGGCAAGGTTTGTGCAAAATAAATGTTTACATTCCTCATGAAAGAGGCACTACTAAGGCAAAAAGAAAATATCTATTGCTGCTATGTTCTCTAATTTGTGTAGAACTCTATGTCCCCATGGGACTCTGCTTCTAGATTTCAGCACAAACATAAGAGTTTTAGATTACTATTGATAGATGAGAAAATAGTTTTGCATTTTGTACTTTTGTATCTTCAAGGATGCCTTGTTTTGCTTCATTATTCTAAAGTGATCTTCTGCTTAGTGCTCCCAAAACATCTGACTTTTGTAATGAATCATCTTCACATTTCAAAAGGTCCTTTAGAATTGGATTCTTAATTGTTCCCCTTGAGTGGCAAGCCACCACTAAAACTCCTCAATTACTTTTAGATGCTAGGTTACAACTTAATAATGTACATGTCTTGGAATCTAGCAATTATCTTTGTTTTCCTGTATCCTTGATACTACATTGAAACTGAAAGACACTTTGAGCCCTTGTGCTACACCTTCAAATGACAATATACTAAGAAACTTTGTTGCACATTCCTCTATTAGCAGTCCTATCTTTCATCATTTAAATGGGCTATGACTTCCTATTACTGTATGTTCCATTAGTGCAACACTTTGCTAAGCTACACCATTACCTTTATGGGCAGTTTTATCTTTTATGACTTTGGCCTCACATTTTAGGAATGGTTGTGTTCCTTATTATTGGTATAGGAAGATTCCTTAACTACCAAGTGCAACCTAAATGAATCCTCCGTATTTCTTTATTACAACTCTAATGAAAGTTTAATGAAACCTTTTTCCACTAAAAGATCCCTAAATACCACTTATGTAGAAAATTTTGAAGTGGTGTAAAAAATAATCACCAGTTCTTGGCAACTGGCTGGGTAAGTGGGCCTGCTCACTTCGAACCCAAAAATCTCTGGTTTTGCAAAATTATGCCTTATCCATTGGGCATAGAGTCTAATATCCGAAATTGAAACATCCATAAAACTAAAAACAAAGTGGCACCCAATATCTGTACAACCAGACTGAAACACAATTGCCTTGATTCTGAACCTGAAACATTGCTTGTTCAAACACATCCCACAACTAAAAACACAATTGATGACCACAACCAAACCATTAAAACTGACACAGAGCTAAACCATAGAAAATCACCTTATCTTCATTCTATATTACAGCAACTGAGATTTATTGAAAGAAAATGAACTAACTAAAAACTAAAACTATGTTGCATATGCAATTTATTCTGAAGCACCAAGACTAAATTACTTATAACTGAAACACATATGGATATGCCCAATCACCGGGACAGTAAAGTAACTGCCATATCTGATAATGTTGCTCTAGTTGATCCACATGGCACTGATAATTTACCAGATGAAATGTATAAAAAAGTATAACAAGAATTTGCACCTTTTCATCTCTCTACACTATGGAGACTCATCCTTGGTATGAAAACACCAGTCAAGCTAATCAATATGTTGTTCCTACTTCGACGGAGGGTGATGAGATTTTGGGTAAGAGTGCCAACATCTATTCTCTCTTTAAATTGATTATAGATGAGTCCACCAAGCTGATCCCATCTAGTTATTGAAATACGCTGCAAACTTCTATACCATTCTTTTGCTTTGCCTTTGATGGAAGATGCAAGCAACAAGAGGGCATGATTCTCAATTGTGATATTATGAACAGTGCACAAACTTGCAACATCTTGAATGTGATCTATAGGACAAATAGAGCCATCTCCCAAAAAGTGAGGTAATGCCTTCCATGCTATGTTAGGAACTTGACCCTGCTGGTGAAGAAAAAGAGGACTTGAATCCCAAGTCACAAAAGGTAGATTTCTTGCTTGAATATTCAGATGCACATAAATGTGTGGGGCTGCCATGGTCTGCAGAGGCAAAGATTCAAGAAAGAACCTCTAGTAGAGTCATCAGGTGGAAGATTCATGCTTCCATGAGCAAATATTTTTGTGATTTACACCAAAATCACAAAATAGAAGGCAAAGATTCAGTGAAAACAAAGACCTAAGTCTCTGAATCCAGTCTCACCGGGCATGCCAAAAACTATTGATGTATAAATTTGTGGGCCTAATCCAACACCAACATGGGAAGTTTCTAAGATGTGGGACTGACCCCAAAAACAACCTCCAGATTTTAGGGAATATGGCTAGATTCCATTTTCAAAGGGGAGGTTTGGAAAAAAGGGAGAAGAAATAAGATTATAGACATAATAAAATAAAATCTAACCCTATGGCGATGCGCTAGATTTGAAACCAACCCAATTGCACAGTGTCAAACCCTAAATGATTTAACTGCAAATCAAAGAGAAAAGATGCATGATTAATACCTAGTTTATAAATAGATTTGATAGAGGAAAAGAAACAAAAAATAAGAAAGAAGACAGAGCTACATTCATATGCATAGAACACCACTTCTTTATTTGAATGAAAAACAATTTACAGAGGCAAGGTTTGCACAAAATAAATGTTTACAATCCTCATGAAAGAAGCACTGCTAAGGCAAAAAGAAAATATCTATTGCTGCTATCTTCTCTAATCTGTGTAGAACTCTATGTCCCCATAGGACTCTGCTTCTAGACTTCAGCACAAACATAAGAGTTTTAGATTACCCTTGATAGATGAGAAAATAGTTTTGCATTCTGTGCTTTTGTATCTTCAAGGATGCCTTGTTTTGCTTCATTATTCTAAAGTGATCTTCTACTTAGTGCTCCCAAAACATCTGACTTTAGTAATGAATCATCTTCACATTTTAGAAGGTCCTTTAAAACCATTCTTAACTATTCCCCTTTAGTGGAAATCCACCGCTCAAACTCCTCAATTACTTTTAGATGCTAGGTTACAACTTAATAATGTACATGTCTTGGAATCTAACCATCATATTTGCTTGCTCATATCCTTGATACTACATTGAAACTGAAAGACACTCTAAGCCCTCATGCTATACCTTCAAATGACAATATACTGAGAAACTTTGTTGCACGTTCCTCTATTGGTAGTGCTAACTTACATCATTTAAATGGGCTATGACTTCCTATGATTGTATGTTCCATTAGTGCCACACTTTGCTAAGCTACACCATTACCTTTATTGGCAGTTTTATCTTTTATGACTCCGACGTCATATTTTAGGAATAGCTGTGTTCCTTATTATTGGTATAGGAAGATCCCTTAACTGTCAACTGCAACCTAAATGAATCCTCCAGATTTCTTTATTACAACTCTTATGAAGGTGTAATGAAACCTTTTGCGACTAAAGGATCCCTGAATACCACAAATGTAGAAAATTTCAAGGTGGTGTAAAAAATAATTACCAGACACTATAGCCCATAACTCACGAACCATGAGTAAATCTTCCATTTTAAGTTTTTACAACTCAAAATTGCCACAATTGAATTTCTCAATCTCTATTCTTCTAGATGTACTAGCCATCTTAAATATGCAATAAGATTTCAAAATGACTTCTCTACAAAACTCCCACTCAACAAAATCAACACAAAAACTTGACTCACCCACAAGGATAACACAACTAGATAGGCTCTGATACCACTTGTAAGGAAAGGTAAGTGCAGAAACACCTTCCTAATGCCAATTTTAGAAGAGAGAGATGTAGATAATACTTTCAATTATCTAATTAAATTTCATTAAAGATACACATTAAATAGAACAACATAATAGACAATTAAAATACATACACATATCAACACTAGATTTACATGGGAAAACCCTTACGGGAGAAAAAACCACACACCAAGAAAAATCACTTTGTAGTACAGTAAATAAAGTTTACATACAAAGTTATAGAATTGTGCTTTCAGATGTTAATCCACACAGTAACAACTTCAATAGCATAATAATTCCCCTATTTCAACTTCTTCGATCAATCACACAACTAAACGACTTCAATTATATTACATAGTTACAAAATGTATACAACATCCCAACCAACCAATGCCAAATTCCATTCATTCTAGTCAATCTAGGAAACCAATAGATTTAGTTGTTGTAGACATAATGGTCACAATTTGTTTAACTATCTAAGACATGTCGAACTGCCCTGCCAAGACCAATCCATATCACCGTCAACCGCTACACTGATGCATCAAAAATAGACCGTCATGGTATGGTGGTATCTACCACTCTACTGCACAACCTTTTAGTCACCATTGTGGGGTGGCAGGTAGCCACCGCTATACTGCCAACCAAAACTTAGACCACCACAGTATGGTGGTGTCTATATCGCTCTACCGCCGATCTTTCCATGACTTGTTGTGGGGTGACGGTAAACACCACACCATTGCAAGCCCACTAATAGATGATCATGGGTTGGAGAGATATTCACCATAATACCACAACCCTTCTCACGAGTCATCGCGGTGTAGCGGTAAGACCTGCACATCCGCCAGTCTCACGGCTAACTTCTGTAGGTTGGTGGTAAAGGAATAGATGCAACATCTAAGGTTTCTAGAAACTAAACTGGGGTTTCATAAATGAGTTTGAGGCATACTTTCTCAACAGGTATGGTTTACATGGGAAATGACAACCTATGTGAAGTTATCGGTGAAGGAGAGGTCAAAATCAAGATGTTTGATGGGATAGTAAGGACTCTTCAGTATGTTGAGAATGTACTAGGATTAAAGAAAAGAATGTTGTCACTTGGAGTGTTCAATGATCAAGGTTACTGATTCAGTGATGAAAATAGTTATGTCAAGGTAACAAAGGGAGCGTTGGTAGTGCTAAAGGGAGAAAAGGTTGGCAATCTCTACAAGTTGGTTGGAGAAGCTTGTGGTGGAGAGGCTTTGATGGTATTAGATGTAGAATTGGATTCATTATCTACTTAGTATCAACGACTATGCCACATGAGTGAGTGTTGTCTCAAGGTACTACTAGATAGAAATCTTCTCCTAGGTCTTAAATCTAGAGATTTCAATTTTTGTGAGAATTGTTTGTTTGGAAAACAAAATAGTTAGAGTTTTTTAAGTTGCACTACTAGAAGTAAAGAAGTTCTAGATTTAATTCATTCAGATACTTGGCAAGAACCTATTACATAAATTGGGGATTCATCATATTTTGTTTCATGTATATATGATTATTCCCATAAGGTGTGGATTTATCTATTGAAGAAGAAATCTAATGTATTTTCTTATTTTAAGAAATTTAAAGCTTTGGTAGAAAATTAAAAAGGAAAGACAATAAAGTGTCTTAGAATAGATAATGGAGTGGAAAATTGTATAGATGAGTTTAATGAGTTTTCCAGTGAGCATGGTATTGCAAGGCTGTTGATAGTTCCTACAACACCAAAACAAAATGGTGTTACTGAAAGGATGAACTATACAATTATGGAGAGAGCTAGATGTATGTCGAGCACTACTTGATTGGAGCAAAATTTTTGGGGTGATGTTAATTCTATAACATGTTTCTTGATTAATATATCACTCACTATAGCTCTAGATTGTAAAATTATTAAAGAAGTGTGGACAAGAAAACCTGTTGATTATTCTTTTCTTCATGTTTTTGGTTCTAATGCTTATGCTTATATTCCTAAAGAGGATAGGACTAAGATGGAGGTGAAATCTATTAAATGAATTTTTATTGGCTATGTAGAAGGTAGAAAAAGGTTACAAGTTTTGGGATACTACTACCTGCTAGATTATTAAATTAGTAGAGATGTTTATTTTAATGAAAATTTAGTGCAAAGTAGTAAAGAAAAATAAAGTATAGAAATTGTTCTAGTAGAGGTGGAAAAGTATGATGCTAATAGGGAGGTGCTAGATGAAAATAAACTACCTGTTCATGAAAATCAGAAAGATAATAATAAGAATCAATTATATGATGAGGTTGAAAAACAACCAAATGAGCCACAGGGTAAAAACATTATCCTTTTGACAAGATCCACTAGAGTGATGAAACTGCTAGCAAGGTAATGTCTTAATTATAATTTAGCTTATGCTTTATTTACTGATGTTGGTGAGCCTATCTCATATCAGAAGGCTTGCAAAGATGAAGATGTAAATTAGTGGAGAGAAGCCATGGATGAGGAGATGAGAGATCTACATAAAAATAAAATGTGGTAGCTTGTACAATTGCCTAGGGGGCAAACAACTATGTGAATCAAGTCAATCTTCAAAATGTAAAGGGATATAAAAGATAATTTAGAGTGATATAAATCTCAGTTGGTGGACAAGGGGTATACACATAAATATGGTATTGATTTTTATGAAATATTTTCACTTGTGGTGTGATTAAATACAATTAGAGTTAGTTTGGCTCTTGTTCCTAGTCTTGATTTGGAGTTACAATTGTTAGATGTTAACACAGTTCCCTTACATAGTGATATTTCTAAGGAAATTTATATGTAGCATCTGGAAGGTTTTGAGGAAAAATACAAGAAGAATCTAGTATGTAGGTTGAACAAATCAATGTATGGTTTGAAATAGCTGCCAAGGTGTTGGTAGAAGTGATTTAATTCCTTCATGATGATTTTGGGTTTTAGTAGATGTGACGCTGATCATTGTGCCTACTTTAAAAGGTATGAAGATGCCAGTTTCATTATTTTTCTTTTGTATGTAGATGATATGTTGGTAGAAAATCCCAACATTTATACAATCATTAGGTTAAAATCTTATCTTGCTAGGGAGTCTGAAATGAAAGAATTAAGAAATGTAAATCAAATTCTTGGAATGAAGATACATAGAGTTAGAAAGAACTTGAAAATTTGGTTGTCATGGAAGACTTATGTGGAGAAGATTTTGTGGTGCTTCAATATGTAAAATGTACAACTAGTTAGTACTCCATTTTCTATCATATTAAATTGTCTTTGGAATAGTGCCCTAGCATATAAGTGGAGAAGAAATAGATGTCTTGTGTACTATACTCATTAGAAGTTGGTAGTCTTATGTTTCTCATGGTGTGCTCTAGACCAAACATTGCACAAGCAATGGAAGTAGTCAATCACTTCATGGTGAATCTAGGTTGTGATAATTGGATGGGTTTGAAGTGGATTCTTAGGTATTTGAGGGGAACATCTGATGCTACTATTTGTTATAGTGGGAGTAGTCTCAAGGTTAATTGATATGTTGATGCAGATTTTGGTAAAGATAGAGATACAAGAAAATATAATATAGGTTATCTTTTCTCCTAAGCAGGAGGTGTTGTTATCAAGGTTTCAAAGTTGTAGATACTGGTGGCTTTGTTTACTATTAAAGATGAATATATGGTAGCAACACATGCTAGCAAGGAGGCAATCTAGCTTCATAGACTCTTAGGTGAATTGTAGGTAAAGCATGATAACATGGTATTGCATTCTTACAACCAAAGTCTTTACACTTAGCACAAAACTTATCTTATCATGCTAAAAGGAAACATATTGATGTACAATATCACTTTGTATGTGAGGTGGTGGAAGTAGGACAAGGATCTTTTCTTAAGATACACATTGATATAAATCCATTAAATATTTTGACGAAGCCTACTAGTAGAGAGCAGTTCATATGGTATAGAAATTCTCTTAACTTGCACATCACTTGATGATAGGTAGTAGTGGCATTGATCTTTCAATAGAAGGCATTATGCATATAGTATAAACTTGACTTCAAGTGGGAGATTGTTGAAATGTGAAGTCAGTTTTACGTATTTTGCATGTGCTTTTTCGTGATTATTTTAAGTTCTAAAGTCTAGTTTGAATGCAAAGACATGAGAAAAAGGTTTTGTAACAACAAATTTTCTTTTGAGAATAAAATTGAGAGATATTTACCCATGGTTTTTTCCTAATACATTGCCAAGTTTTCCACGTAAATATGCATTGTATTTTTATGTGTTTTATTTCTATTTCATTGTTATTTCAATTCTGCACTACTTATTTTTCTAACATAAAGGACCAAGTTCAAAATTGGACTATTGAGTGTCATTGTTCCAAAGGACTCAAATCCAAAATCAAGATTGTGAAATATCAATATTTCTAGTGAGCTATGATACCAGAGATGCATTTTCTTTCCATGTACCATCTTTGTTTGTTAAGGTTATATATATTTTATCAATCTCTAAAATCTCTAGTTATTGATGATGAATCTAACAACATAAAAATAAAAACTACTTACATCTATTGTATTTGACTAAGATTTGTTGCATCAAATAAAGGACTTCTTAGCTGGTTTGATATTTGGGTATGAGAATTAAACAAGAGATGGAAAATTTTGCAATTTATGCCTCGTCTTCTGATTATCGTATAATCTTTTCTATAGATTTCAATATATATATAAACAAGAGAGTGAGTCTAAGGATAGTATATCATCATAAGTTCTATATTAAGTGTTTAAAATGTACTGCATCAAATTACCTCAAAAAGAGAAACATACAACACGGGGAATATTTATCTAATACAATAGCTCAATTTAATTCAAAATATTGTAATACCTGACCTTTTACACCATGATATTAATAGAAATAAACATCATGAAAAAAAATTTCATGATGTAATTATGACATACGTATGTCCCAATTGCACAATCATACAATAGAAATGCTGTAGCATCCCACAACAAGACTCCAACACATGACGTGAAACAACCAAGGTGACTAATCAAGGTCAAACACACCAACCAAACACAAGTGGAAGACATACCAATTGTGTGACAAGGTCAAGACAAAAACACTACAAGAGAATGGAACATGCTCCACGATAAAGTTTAGATGCCAATCCACAACCTCACACTCTCGTGACTATAGTAAATATGATGATAGGGATAATCACCTCAAATCCATTCCAACATGACACAACATAACCTCCAAGCACACACAATAACTCAACCAAGAAGGGGATCCATTAGGAGAATCATAACCCTCACTAAAAATGATGATAGACAAATAGAATGTCATGACACACACTTAATATGACAAAATGATTATAAATCCTAAAATATATCACATCCAATCAAGATAAAATTATGGGAGGACTTAGGAGTCCATGGGGAATAAATTTCATATATAAATCCTCCTCAAAGAAAGTTAGGAAATGCTTGTTGTCTAAAGGCTTAAGGACTATATTGTGAAATAGGATGACAACATATAGCAAAAGTGCTTAGAGACTCTAGCACTTAGCTCTAGTGTCCCACCTTGTTTCTAGTGTCCTCCCTAGGCATTAGAGTCTCTCCTAGGTGTTCAAGTCCACCTAGGGCACTAGTGCCTCTGAACATTGCCTGAACAGAATTTTTGCAAAGGTACAAGTTCCAAGATAACTCTCATGCCTCCCTAAGGCCACTCCAAACCCTAAAAACACTTGATAAATCCTCACTAACACTTAGGAGACAAAAGAATAGCCTCAAGGCCATTCAATTTTGATGAGGAACATGCATGTACAAAGTGCTCTCCAATAAGGATCGAGGTTGAAACATAAAATGATAAAAATGATAAGGCACAATGGAGAAGGTGAACACCAAGGAAACACCTTGCTCAATACAAAAAAGACTCCAAGAAAGACACTCAATGTTGAGATGTGGCCAACACACCAAGCAATATCAACATTCGTCCTACAAGCCAAATGAAACATCCACAAGGATCCAAATCACAAGGAATCCACCCAAAAACCATAAACAACATGCTATCTAATATCAAAGCATGAAATAAATCAAATATATAATTATTACAATCTTTCCAAAATGCTAGCATACATGTCAAATATGATAAATTCCAAAGGGAATGCCATACTCATTCGACACCAATGTTGAATCAGGCAAAAACCAAACATAGAATTCTCAATCATAATATGAGCAAAATACATCCCAATCCATAAACATAGCATAATATAGATATATTATATAAAAGTGAGGGCTCCAACATCCTTAGTTAGTCATTTTCAACACAAGAGATAATGTTACAAAATGATCATTTCCATTTAGATCATGATTCATTTTCCAACCAAATGACATCACAAAAATACAACACAATGGATTATACTTCCCAATCATGGGAGGATCACACTCTAATAGATAAAATATACAAACATGAATATACATCATAATACACTGCCACAAAAATGCCCTAACAGGCACATTGTACAATATAGTTAAAAGTATAGAAATGAACATAAAACTCATCCAGATCTAGAAAGATCTAATTGAGGACCAATGGGGAAATGTTACATTCCTCCCAACCATATTACCATCATCGAGCACAATAGATGACTATACCACTCTAGGAAACCCTTGAGCTATGGAGAAGACAATCAAGGTAAATCCACTATCAAGGCCATGTCACACCAATCGAAGGAATACATAAAACACTCAATAAAGTACAAAAGTCTCAACCAAATCACTCACACTAGAGCCACAAGATGGGATCACACACACACAATTACAAAAAACTCACATCAATAGTTCTCGCAACACACATGCAACAACTCACCCCACACAGAGCATAAAGGCAACATATGCCACACACCAATCATTGCATAATAAAGAATCACACACATACATGAGCCTCAAGAAGGAAGCCAACACTCACACTAGAGCCATAAGAAGGATGACACCACTCACATAGTAGCCTCAGGATATAACATCACCACTCTCACGGGAGACACAAGATGGAAGTAATTAATCACACATAGATCCTTGAGATATATGTCAATCACTCAGATATGGGAGTCACAAAGTGAATAGTAAATCACTCACATATGAGAGTCACAAGATGTATGTCATTCACACACACAAGAGGCACAAGATGGTCGTCAATCACTCACACCCAGAGCCTCGAGAGAGACACCCCTCTTCCCCACAACTAACACCCTCAAGGGGAACTCTTCTAGAATTCCCTTGCATCCAATCGTGTCCAATAAGTTGGGAACTATTCAACCCACACAAACAAGGGCATCCTCCTTGAAAGCAACATAAAAAATAGAAAAAGAATATTTTACTCCTGAAGGCACACTTCCCAATGCAACTATAAAATTGAACATATGGGAGAATCCATCAATCCACATAACATGCAACATTCATAATTTTTCAAAAAATTCTAAAAAATAAAATAAAATAAATTCAAGAATGTCCAGGGTTTGTCATTGATGGATCTTGAAGCATCCTTCCCAAAATTCCTCACACCAAAAAGTCAACTTTCACAATACAATTAAATTCAAAATTCTGAAGATACTCTCTTGCTCTAAATCAACCTATTAGCAATCTTTTGCATTTACATAAAATTTCAACAATTTTTGATAGGTCAAAATAGGGAAATTCATGCACTTTTCACGTTTTCTAAGAAATTCAAAACCTAAAAATGCAAGCATACCCTTTTATGTCTAATATACCCAATAAGATACTTTTGAAATAAAATTATAGTTTAAGAAAAATTTTCCATGACCTTTGTAAGAAAATGAGTTTCCCAAAATTTTCTACTTCTTACAAATGAAAATTTAAAATAACAATTTCAAATAAAATTCATACATGAAAAGAATTACATCTATAATGTAGAATTCAATTCTAAACAATTCTCCTTCTATCAATTTTTAGATTCAAGAAAATTCATGTAGTCAAAAATCAAATTCTTTGAAGAGGGTTTGAAAATGAGTTGTTTTGTGCCAATTTTTCTCTACAAAATATCCAAATTGCATAATAATGAAATTAAAAAGCCCTTATTTATTATATATCAATAAATTAGGATTAAGATAACTAAACTTTCTTTGCCCAAAACTAATTTCACTAACAATAATAATTCAAAACTATAATTTTCTTTATCAAATAGAATTTAATCTATTTCAAATACCAAGAAAATAATTAAAAAGCCTTTTCAAATTTAATATCTACTAACATATAAACAATCATTTAAATCGTTTTCTCCTAACTAGGAAACAATAGCATAAAATGATGATTTCTAAGACATCATAAATCCATTCGAATGCCAAACACATGTCGAATTGCACAAGCAATAAATTAAACAATCACATGAAGACATTCATAGGTCTCTTACAAGGGGAATCTAGAAACACAATCAATTTAGATGACATTTTCACTAGTTTTAACAACACAAGAATGGTTCAAGATAAGATGGCCAAGTGTCCCATGCCATCTAATTCACATTTCACTCATTTGTCAATACCTGTAATTTCCTACACACTCATTGTAAACATGCACATATGCTGAAAATGTAACAATAACGAAAAAATGTTAGAAATTATGTAAATAAATATTAATTGTTAAAAATTACATTTCAATCAAATAAAGTATTCTAAAAATATGATCAAGATACAATTAATCATCTAATATAATCATAGTTAATGAATCATATCCACCCACCAAACACATTATTTAAATTAAAATAGTGAAGTTGAAACTCCAAATAAATATAAACACACATATATATCCATAATAGTCTCATTGGTCCAAATACTCCCAAATCAAGAATCTAAATCAAGCATTAGTATCGACTAGTGATCACCAATCCACAATACAAAATATCACAATAAAATAATTGATACACCAAAGGCGACAAAAAGATAGGCACAAGCACTTATCAACATTACAAATATTTTGTTGGAAAGTTAAATGTGACTAATCTCATGCCATGACACCAGTGGTAGCACTCATATGTTCTTCATAGACAGGCTTTTCATATCATTCAAAAATCTCCCACACTTAATTGGAGAGCAAGTCATCCAGTGCACTTGCAATACTCGTGGGCTCTCCAAAAATGACTCCAAACAAAAACTTGCTGATGCTCCAAGCCATTTTACAGTGGCGATGCACACTCACTTTTGTCTATAACATGAAAATTTCATGACAATTTGGTCATTTAATTATTTTTAATTAACATTTCAAAAAAATAGAGATTATCAAATTAATAAAAGTGAATTTTTAAATTATAATATTTTTATAAAGTTTTATTATTTAAAGATATTGAATATTTAAAAATATAAATGTCTATCTTAAATAAAATATTATAGGTAATTTATTTATTGTTGCAAATCTTTTAAAAATATATAAAAATATAAAATAAAAATCCAAACATGAAATTTTTAATCAAATAAAATTAAAATTTTAGATGTTTCTCTATATATAAAGTTAAATACATTTTAGAATAACTTTTTAATTTATATTATTAAAAATAAAAATATTATACAAATATTTTATATAAAAAATTAACAATATTTTTTTATTGTATTACTTATAATAATAAATTTATAATGTTGTAAAATAATAGTTCCAAAAATAAATTTAATAAAAAAATAAATATAGATGACAATGATAAATAAAATAATGAAAAGTAGAAAATAATGATTTAAAAAAAAAAGAGGTAGAAATTTATTATCAAAGAAACCACCAATACATAACAAAGACAACAACAGACCATGCCACAAAACAATAGAAAGCAAAAACGAAACAATAGAAAGCAAAAATAGAACCACCACCCAACCAAACGAGAACTCAAATAAACCAAATAAATTAAATTTACTATTACAATTTTTTAAAATATAAAACAATATATTAAAAAATAAAAAACTAAAAATAATCTTATATTCTAAAAGTTCTACATTACTACTACTACTACTACTACCACCACCACCACCATCATGGCTTCTCAAAATTCTTGGTATGCAGGCAATGTGGAAGGCGAAGGGACCAGATGCTTTCACGTAACCCCAACTAGGGCAATGGGTCTGAGGACACAACAAAAAGTTTATAAACAAAGGCAACCTACTACTACTACTACCACCACCACCACCACCACCACCATCATAGCTTCTCAAAATTCTTGGTATGCAAGCAATGTGGAAGGTGAATGGACCAGATGCTTTCATGTAACCCCAGCCAGGGCAATGGGTCTGAGGACACAACAAAACAAAGCCAACCACCATCATGGCTTCTCAAAATTCTTGGTATGCAGGTAATGTTTAAGGCGAAGGGACCGGATGCTTTCATGTAACCCCAGCCAGGGCAATGGGTCTGAGGACACAATAAAACAAAGCCAACCTACTACTACTACCACTACCACTACTACTACTACCACTACCACTACTACTACTACCACTACTACTACCGCTACTACTACCACTACTACCACTACGACTACTACCACTATGACTACTACCACTACTACCACTACTACCACTACCACCACTACCACTACTACCACTACTACTACCACTACCACTACCACTACCACTACTACTACTACTATCATGGCTTCTACTACTACTACTACTACTACTACTACTACTGCTACTGCTACTGCTGCTACTGCTACTGCTGCTACTACTACTACTACTACCACTACTACCAATACCACTACCACTACCACTACCACTACCACTACCACTACCACTATCATGGCTTCTCAAAATTCTTGGTGGAAGGCGAAGGGACCGGATGCTTTCACATAACCCCAGCCAGCCAGGGCAATGGGTCTGAGGACACAACAAAAAGTTTATAAACAAAGCCAACCAACTCATGGCATGTCAGGCCAAAAAGAGCACGCAAGCTCAGACAAGGAAAAAATAGCAAACAGAAATAAAATTGCCACCTAAACTAACACTTAACAAAGGCAAAAAGAAAACCAGTTGCCACCTTAGGGCTTTGATTGAGCTAGACCACTCACTGTCATCCCAAGAGCTAAGGGTTTATGTTGTGTAGACTCCTCTTCCAAATCTGGGTCCTCCTCTGCATCGACAGGATCTCTTGGGAGATGGGGTTCACAGTTAGTAGCATGCATTCGAAGGAATTTAATAGATATAAATACATACATACATCTTTTTTTTATGCCTTTAGGGACAAAGTGATTATGGCCTTTGATGCACCCGTATTCTAGTCCCTTTCACATAGCCCTGTATATGCACTCATAGGCTTGCATCATACATATCTGATGCAATGGAAACAATCCTCCAACCATGGCCTCTCCTTCAAGAAGATCATAATTCTAAACTATTGCATGCCAACACTCCACATTATACATGTGCTTATAAATCATAGTAGTTGCAATGGCATGCATATAACTATCATCTAGGATGATATCCATAATGTTAGAAAGGAATGTTGATACCACATCTGACCAATGCAGCTTGCGATCATTTGTCCCATTGAGGCACTTCCAACTGCATATGTTCTTGAGTACAAATTGGGCCAATGTACCGTCAATCTTGAAAATCTACATCAAATTAAAGATGTTTACTTGACCTCTGATAAATAGGTGCCCATGGAAGGGGAGGGAATGGTAATCAAGTATTGGCATTGTATTCATCTATCAAGCACATACAAGTTAGCACAACCAAAGGATAGTGGATGACAAGAAAATAAAAAAGAAAGGCTTCTGAGATCAAGACAAGGGATGGTTAAATAAGAATAGAGCAAGGAGAATATATAGCCATCTGGCTGACACAATAGCACACCATCTAGGTAAGGTAAAGCTCCATTGAGTTCATAGATGGCATGAATGCAAATAAATGGTAGGTATTTTAGATCAAGGTTTGCTTTCTATGACATTAATGGCCCATAAGGATAGTCATTTCATGCATTAAGACCTCGGTCTTGTCATATACAAATGAACAAAATGGACACTTAGATATTAATTCTCAAAAAAGAGGAGTGCCCATTGGAGGACAGATCATTGAGAAATCTTCACCTTGTAATCCTTATCAAATATTCACTAAAAGGTTAAGGCATCTTCTCTGCACTAGAAGTCCCATCTAAACTCCAATTATCACAAACATAAAGAGCTATGTGAGAGAGAAGAGTACTATATGGCCTTATTCATAGATGCTGGTCTACAAAACATTAAATCCCCCATAAATGGGATCATAATCTTAATCTGGCCATCAGAGATTGTGAAGAAAGTTGTTAATCCCTAATGGTAATGACATCTAATCCCACAAAATCTAACTCAATAATACTCAATTGCTCTTCTCTAACTGGAAGGAAGACAAGATGGTTGGGTGACCACCTCATCCATCAACTGACAAATCTCACATGTCCTTTTCTAGATAGATATTCAACTATTGAGGAAGATCCCCTCGCTTCATCCTAATAATCCATTCATGTAAAGTTTGGTAAATGGCCTTATTGGCTAGCTAGTCTGCCACTTGATTAGCTTCTCTATAACAATGAGAAATCTAGTAACTATTAAGTTGTTGCATTAACTGCCTTGCTTAGGATAGAATATATTCAACTCTCCACCATATTCAATGCCCAAAATCTAATGAAATTGATTATAATGATTGAATCTCCTTTGATCCACAAGTCTTTGAAACCTGAAGAAATAGCCAATTGGAGACCATGCAAAAGCACCCAAACTTCTGTAATGTTATTCATACTAGGTAGAATTTTCTTTGCTTTGGCTGCTAGGAGATTACCACCATGAGATCTTAAAATGCAGCCTATGCTCAATATGCCAGGATTACCTCTGCTTGCCCCATCAAAATTTGTTTTCACCATTGTCCTCTTTGGAGGTTGCCATCGCACCCAAGATCTATCCACCCTAACATTAATCTGTTTCGGTAGTCCTCCTGTAGAGATGGGTTCTATTGGTGCCCAGAAAAACTAGTTCCAAAAATACTTTATTTGGCCCCAAAATCCACCTTGAACTCCCACTTTGAGTCATCTTTGTTGAAACAATCAATTATAACTGATCAGAGATATCTTCCATGGGTTTCCATTTGTTTGCACCTTCTGAATACAATGAAAGAATCCAGAAAATGACAAAGTCAAAAATTATATGTGTTCCCCTGTATTTTTCACCTTGTTGGAGTTTTGGCCTTCTGCTTTCCTTCATGCCTTGTCTATTGGGCTCAAATTTGCCTAAGTGTTGAAGTTTCTTCATCCTCATCAGAGTTTAAAAGTTTAGTCTTCAGGTACATGTTAGGTGGAAGGCCCGAGGGCCAAAGTTTGATAGGTTTACATGAAAAATATTCTAAGTGTTGTTGTTTGTTGGAGTGTCAGAGGTTCAAGTTCTGGTCTTCCATCTTCTTTTGTGTTGTGGTTAGAAGGTGTAAGACCTGAAGGCTAAACTTTGACCTTTTCCCTTTACAAAGGAGTTAGGTGTTCGAGCACTAAACTTCAAGGTTTCCCTCTTACATGTTCTCTTTTGGAATGCATAAGGTGGAAGGCCCAATGACTGACTCCCGATGGGCCATGTGGTGTGTTATGGTTGCTTTCCACCATTCCGTAGAGGATATTTTATCAAGGCAAAAGGTAGCTATGGAACCGTAGAAATTTTCCACATGGTGGTGATGTCATCTAGAGGGGAGTTTTAGGGGCCCATGTCCTATTCTTTTTTATTCAAAATGTTTCTAAGTGTTTTAGAGTCTTTGACTTCGGGGTTTTCATCTTCCCTCTTCCTTTCTTCAGAAGGAGGACGACCAAAGGCCTAAAATCCAAACTTCAATTATTTTCAGTGTTAAAGGTTTTATAAGGTGGGGACCGGGCTTCTATCCTTCCTCTTCTAGATTTGACAGGTGATAGGGCAGAAGCCCTGATCTTCGAAGTCCAATATGTTAGAGCTTAACCCTTTCTCCTTCTAGGGCTATTTTTCATCATGCAAAATGTTGTGCATTTTTGTACACATCTTCAAAACTTTTATTACAGTTTAAGATATCTCAGGAAAGCCTTGGTTTTAGGATTTCAAAGCAACTGCCCTATAAAGTCCACAGGGAATTTCCATGAGGTGTGCCACTTCATTTTATGCACATACATTAGCAAAGCAAAAGCTTAGAATTATAAGGAGGATAAGGCACATAGCACGCAGTCACCATATCCGTTAACAAGTAAGAGTAGCAAGAAACATCCAGTTAATAGATGAAACTACGGTCTTAAATATAAGGCTGCATAAATTTTCAAGCATGTAATCTGAGATAGCATGAAGAGATCAAGTCATTGCCAGAAATAAAGGCGGCCATTTTATAAGAGGGCGTGGCTCTTGTAAATAGTCATTATATGTATGCCACACTCACAATAGGGGAACATAATATCAAATGAGGCTCAATCATTTACAAGTAAGTGCAAACAGTGGCATTACTAAGTAATGAGACTATGGAGCTACATATTTCAGATGTGCGGTTTATCTCAAGGTTTGATTTATCATTCGCCATCATTTGAAGCACATAGACTAGCATAAGATCAATGGCTCAACCCATTTCAATAATGGCTTCTCATGGAGGATCAGCTTGTGGTAGCATAGCGCTCAGTTTCTGTCAAGGGCATCATTACACAATATAAGGAGTCACAACATAATAAGGCATTCTCCATTATAAAAGAAATACAGTCATTGCTGACATGGTGCTATCAAAGATGACGCAAGTATTATGAGATATAGAGTTTCAACATCAAATATTGGGGCCATGCCAGATCTAATATAGTTGCAGGCCTTATTGAATCATTTTAGAAGCATTACAACTAACAACATCAACAATGCCTACTAGATCATCTCCGGCCTATATGAAGTTGCTCCTATTATGGATAAGGTAATTGTATGAATGAAACATGGTCTCATATTCAGGTCGTTGATTAGCATTATGATAAGGAATACACAACGTCATATATGGTTTGAGTTTGCATACATTATGAAGGATGGCAGCGTATCAACTGATGAAGGTCAACAACATTGGACTGATTCAGTAATGAACATCAAGAGCACTACCTATTTCCAAGAAAGATACAAATATTGTGAGGCAGTCTTTGATGTAGAGGCACTTGAATAGGTAGAGGTCTTCAAAAATAGACAAGGCTTTCACTACACTCTAAAACCCAAATTGAAGAATCAACTTGAAAAAGTGGGAACAACAGTTAGTGGCTCTAAACTCATCATGAAAAGGTTGATTTAGCATGCCATGGGACCCATCCAAACCATTGGAAAAGGTAGAACAAACTTGGTTTTAGTATTTCCTTCTCTAGGCCTCCAAATCCCTTATAGCCCTCCAAACAGAGACAGTCAGCAATATCTTTTGACTCAGGCCTGCTAACTCAACTTTTAGACAATCTAGAGATACCCATTTGGACTCCCCATGACATATTTCAAAATGGGTATGGATTGTTTTGGACAGTATGGTCCAACCTATAACCCCTCCTAGTGACCTAGAGCCCTAATTAGACCAAATTTGTGAAGCAACCACCCTTGAATGGAACCACTAAACTCTTTTGACCCCTTGGATACTTCACATGGGTGGAAAAATAATGGATTTCAAGGTTTTTCTAGTCCCACAGCTGACTGTTCATGGATTACCCTATGCTGTTACTCTTTTCACACTCCTAGCACATGGTTTTGCTAGGGTCTTTCACATGAACTACAGCAAATCCTCTACTCTGCCCTAAAATCTTGCAAAATACATTGAAAAAACATCACAATAGTCCATCCCACTGATCTATGTGGTTCTACATCAGTGGAATGGAAGAAAATGCATGAATTACAGTCAAAACCCTAAGCGAGGGTTTCACAAACCAGTTTTAGAAAGATGCAAAGAAATCAAACACAAGTAAGTGTCAAAGCTTCCAACCACTTGCAATGAAAACTTAACTCATACTTCCATCATTCCCCAGACTCTTGCCTTATGACATTTCCGTACAGAGGTAGGGTACGGCCTATAGCAGCGAATAACACCGAAAAGGGCAAAAAACTGTGGTTTGTTGTTATTTCCTTCACCAAAAATAACTTCTCTATGTACAATGATCATGGGCAAGGCTTTAATAAGCCTACCATAACATCTTGGAGCAGCTAGAGGGCAGTTGGGGTCAATGGGAAGGTGTGACAATCATCGAACTGCCCTGTTTGTTAACTGCAGCAACTAATTACATGTTGTTAACAGAGTCGCATCGATTGTTTGGGCTTGACACTGCCTTCAAACAGGTTTACAATGCAATTAAGCCTTGGACTAGACATTAGACTCCTTGACACTGCCTTACATGCCTTAGCAAGGCTTACAATTATGAAGACTGCCTCCTTTTATAATGTATGATGTTATGACTATTTATTACACCTTATGACTACTCCATGACATTAACAAGAGATGTTTTTGGCCATGGTCCTTATTACAATCATGAGAGTAGTCTTCCAAGACCTTATTCCAACCTGAACAACATGAAGACAAACATGAAGACAAACATGAAAACAAGACATATATGATCTCCTTGGTGCTCATGTACCATACTCCCCGGGTGGAAAATAACTCAAGTCTCTTGAGGAATCAGATCAGCAACTATGACACCATGCTTCAAGATGTCTTCTTCACTCATCCAAGTGGCATATTCAATGGGTAAGCCACTCCACTTGACAAGGAACTGTTTGTATGTCTTCTTTCTAGTCTTTTTGATGACCTTGGTATTAAGAATGCATTCCAACTTCAATGGTTATTTGGTGGAAGACCCTTAACCCATTCTTCATCTCATGTTACTGTCATACCTACTTCTGAATTTGCATTATGATCACCTTTGAAAGGAAACAAGTCTGAAACATTAAAGATAGGAGATATGGCCAAGCCTTGAGGAAGCTCAATCTCATAGGCATTGGACCCAAACTTGTGCACAATCTGGCATGGACCTATCTTCTTCATGAGGAGTTTGGTTGGCTTCCCCTTTGGAAGTCTCTCCTTCTTCAAGTGTGCCATGACCAAATCCCCAACATTGTATTGTACATCTCTCCTCTCATTGGCTTTCTCCTTGTACTTCTCATTATTCCTTTGAAGAGTTTCTCTTACATTATCATGGATGTCCTTCATGGCCAATGCAAAGTCTTCACCTTGAGCACTCTTCCTCTCCAATCCATGGAGATCTTGCAATTCAAGAATACCTCTTGGGTGAACACCATAGACAACCTCAAATGGACTCCTTCCTATACTCCTATTAGTGGAATCATTGTAAGCAAACTTAGCCTGACGAATGATCATATCCCATGCCTCTCCATGCTGCTTTGTAAGACATCTAAGGATATTTTCCAAAGACCAATTCACTACCTCAGTTTGGCCATCAGTCTGAGGGTGATAGGCTGAAGTGAATGACAACTGAGTGCCCAACTTCTTCCACAAAGTATGCCAAAAGTAGCCTACAAACTTTGGATCCCTATCAGTCACAATGTTAAGAGGCAAACCATGGATTCTAACAATTTCTTTGAAGAACAAACCAGCAATGTGTGAAGCATCATTAGTTCATTTACATGGCAAGAAATCAGCCATCTTACTGAATCTATCCACCACAACAATAAAATCCATGCTAATACTTTCCCATGGCCTATGAGGAATAGGAAGTGGCTGATATAGACCAGCATTAGATGAAATACCCTTTACCCTTTGACAAATACTACAACATTCAACAAACTTTCTGATATCTGATTGCATTTTAGGCCAAAAACAAAACCTCTTCACCTGATCCAATGTTTTATCCAGCCCAAAGTGACCTCCTAGTCCACCACAATGTTTTTCCTTTATGATTTTCTCCCTCATGGAACACCTAGGAACACATAATTGGCTACCTTTGAACAACAACCCCTACTGCAACAAAAACTCAGAAAAATTAGAATGATAAGAGTCTGAAAACTGTGAACAAACTTCATATACCTCCTTGAAATCTTCATCATCCTGATACATATGTTTGAGAGCATCAACCCCTACACTTTGCAACTGAATTTCTTGAACCATACACACCCTTCTACTCAATGCATCTTCCACTTTGTTGGCCTGCCCCTTCTTGTGTTTGATTGAAAAAGTATATGCTTGGAGTTGTTCAACCCATTTCGTATGTCTATGGTTGAGTTTCTCCTGTGAATTCAGAAAACTAAGTGCATGGTTGTCAGTATAAACAATAAACTCTTTAGGCAAAAGATAGTGCCTCCATTTTTTCAAAGCTTGCACGATTGCATACAATTCCAAGTCATAAGCAGAGTACTTTTTCTTAGCACCATTCAATTTTTCACTAAAGAAACCAACTGGTCTACCTTCTTGACTTAGGACAGCCCCTATAGCAAGGTTACTAGCATCACACTCCACCACAAACAACTTGTTAAAGTTGGGCAAAACAAGAATGGGCTGTTGTGCTACTTTTTGTTTCAGAATTTCAAAAGAATCATTGGTTGCCTTGGTCCAAGAAAACTTACATTTCTGCCCCCCTTTGATGGTATCCAAAATTGGTGCACAAATATGACTAAAACCCCTTATGAATTTCCTATAAAATGTTGCCAAACCATGAAAACTTTTTACATCACCTGCTATTTTTGGAGTTGGCCATGACAAAATGGCCTCTACCTTTGTTGGATCCATCTTCAAACTACCTTGGGAAATGACAAAACCAAGATAGGTGAGTTCTTCCTTCATGAAGACAATCTTTTCCATGTTGATCATCAATTGTTCATCATGTAACTTCTTCAAAACCTGATCCAAATGTTGCAAATGCTCTTCCTTAGTCCTACTGAAAAAAAGAATGTCATCCAAGTATACCACAACAAATTTGCCAAATGAAATCCTTCAACACTTCATTCATGAGATGCATAAAAGTACTTGGGGCATTAGATAGACCAAATGGCATCACCAACCACTCATAAAGACCCTTATTTGTTTTGAATGCTATCTTCCATTCATCCCCTTGCTTGATCCTAATTTGATGATACCCACTCTTAAGATCAATCTTAGAAAAGTCTCTAGCCCCTCCCAAATGGTCCATTAGGTCTTCAATCCTTGGCATAGGGAACCTATATCTTATAGTAATCTTGTTAATGGCTCTAGAATCCGTACACAACCTCCATTTACCATCCTTTTTAGGGGCTAGGACTATTGGGATAGTACATGGGCTAAGGCTCTTTCTTACCAATCCCTTATCCAACAATTCTTGCACTTGCTTGGCAATCTCTTCATTTTGAGAGGGTGTCATCTTATAGGCTGCTTTGTTTGGCAAAGTAGATCCTGGTATGAATTCAATTTGATGGCTTATGTCCCTAATAGGTGGCAACTCATTAGGCATTTCTTTTACCATAATTCCCTTATACTTCTCTAACGATTGCTGCACCTCCTTAGGAACCTCTTCCTTACTAGGATCATGCAAATTAGGACTATTTTTAGGCTTCAAAATTAGAGCATACCCTTGGGTTCCTTCCTCCTTAAGGGTGTCTAGAAACTCTTTACCACTCACAATCATGACACTTGACCCAACACTCTTCTCTACATTCTCATCAGGCAATGGATCCATTCTATACTTCCTACCATTCTTGGTTATAATGAAAGAATTAGTTTTACCATCATGTTGGTATTGAACATCATATTACCATGGGTGTCCTAACAACAAATGACAAGCATCCATGGGAATTATATCACACAAAATCTTGTCCTTATATTCTCCTATCTCAAAGTCTACCCATGCTTGTTCATCTACCAAAACTTGTTGCCCCTTATTCAATCATGATACTTTATAAGGACTAACATGAGGAAGTCTTTTCAATTTCAACTTATCTACCATTTCAATAGAAACCAAATTTTTAGTTGAGCCTAAATCAACAATTACCTTGCAAATATTACCATAGGCCTTGCATGTTGTCCTGAACAATGTCTTCCTTTGAGGGGGTTCTTGTGTTTGAGGCACCTTCAACATGGTTCTTCTCATCATCAAACGTTCTCCTTCATGGACTGGGGCTGCACTTCCAATTGGAGAGTTAACTCTTTGGCAATCTTCCTCTTGGATCAACTGGTTCCTTCTCTCTCTTCCATGAGAGCTTGAGGCTTGCTTTTAAGGACATTTGAAGGCTGGATGTCCCACTTGGTTGCAATTGTAGCACCTTCCTGTGAGGACATTAGGACCTCTCCCTAGTCCACCAAATCTACCTCTTCCATTGGGTCTCCTTCCTCTAAAGCCTCCTCTAGAACCTGATTCTCCACTTTGCTCTTGGGAACTAGATTCCCCTTGACTTCTTTGGGACTGATTTCTGCCTCCAAAACTGCCCCTACCTCTGCAATATCTGCCACCTTTTCCTCTATTTTGTTGCTCACCTTTCCTCTTCAACCTCTCTTCAGCCCTTAATGCCACTTGAAAGCATTTATCCACGGTTTCAGGGGTTAATAGACTAATTTCATCTTGAATATTAAACCTCAAACCATTTAGATGCCTTGCCACTTTACCTTTTTCATCCTCCATGTATCCACAATGAAGAGAGAACTTGTGAAACTCCTCGGTGTAAGTGGCCACATCCAAATCTCTTTGCTTGAGATTTTGCATCTTCTTGTAGATCTACATCTCATAGTCTGATGGAAGGAATTAGGACTTGATCCTCTCCAACATTCTACTCCATCAAGAGATCATGCTCTTCCCATTCTTTACCCTCTCACCTTGGGTGTAATTCCACCATGTAAGGGTAACACCTTTGAGTTTAGTTTTTGCAAACTTCACCCTCTTGTTCTCAAGAATTTCTTTGTATTCAAAGTAGTTGTTTAGGGCCTCAATCCACTTCATAACTTCATTAGAATTCATCTTGCCACTAAACATGGGAATCTCCATCCGAGCCTCTGAAGAATCCTTGCTAATTGCCTTGATGGCTTCAAGGAAATGTTTTTGATCTGCAGGTAAATCTACCTCTTCTTGATCTTCTTCTTCCTCCTCTTTTTCTTCTTCTTCATCAGAACCTTCATCTACCCTCTTCCCTATCCTCAATGCCTTCAACTCTTCTTGGAGTGCTTCTTTGACTCCACTTTTGATCTTTTCTTCCATCTCCTTTAACTTCTTAACCACTTCAGTGGTCATCCCCTTTGGAGGCATATTGCTAGCCTCTCCTTCACTCTCCTCTGCTGACATATACCAGGCCTTACACAACCAACAATAGAACCTTTTATGGCTTTGATACCACTATGATGTAGAGGCACTTGGATAGGTCGAGGTCTTCACAAATAGACAAGGCTTTCACTACACTCTAAAACCCAAATTCAAGGATCAACTTGAAAAAGTGGGAATAGAAGTTAGTGGCTCTAAAATCCTCATGAAAAGGTTGATTTGGCATGCCATGGGACCCATCCAAACCATTGGCAAAGGCAGACCAAACTTCGTTTTAGTACTTCCTTCTCTAGGCCTCCAAATCCCTTGTAGCCCTCCAAACAGAGACAGTCAGCAATATCTTTTGACTCAAGCCTGCTAACTCAAATCTTAGACAATATAGAGATACCCATTTGGACTCCCCATGACATATTTCAAAACAGGTATGGGTTGTTTTGGACAGTATGGTCCAACCTATAACCCCTCCTAGTGACCCAGAGCCCCAATTAGGCCAAATTTGTGAAGCAACCACCCTTGAATGGTACCACCAAACTCTTTGGACCCCTTGGACACTTCACATAGGTGGTAAAACAATGGATTTCAAGGTTTTTCTAGTCCTACAGTTGACTGTTCATGGATTACCCTATGTTGTTTATCTTTTCACACTCCTAGCACATGGTTTTGCTAGGGTCTTTCACATGAACTGCAGTAAATGCTCTACTATGAGCAAAACTCTTGGAAAATACATTGAAACAACATCACAATAGTCCATCTCATTGATCTATGTGGTTCTACATTAGTGGAATGGAGGAAAATGCATGAATTACAGTCAAAACCCTAAGGGAGGGTTTCACAAACTAGTTTTAGAAAGATGCAAAGAAATCAAACACAAGTATCAAAGCTTCCAACCACTTGCAATGAAAACTTAACTCATACCTCCATTCCCCAGATTCTTTCCTTATGATGTTTCTATACAGAGGTAGGGTACGGCCTGTAGCAGCGAATAACACAGAAAAGTGTAGAAAACTGTGGTTTGCTGTTATTTCCTTCACCAAAAATGACTTCTCTATGTACAATGATCATGGGCAGGGCTTTAAGAAGCCTACCATAACATCTTGGAGCAGTTAGAGGGCAGTTGGGGTAGATGGGAAGGTGTGACAACCATCGAACTACCCTATTTGTTAACTGCAGCAACTAATTACATGTTAACAAAGTTGCATCAGTTGTTTGGGCTTGACACTGCCTTAAAATAGGTTTACAATACAATTAAGCCTTTGACTAGGCATTAGACTGCTTGACACTACCTTACATGCCTTAGCAAGGCTTACAATCATGAATACTACCTCCTTTTACAATGTATGATGTTATGACTGCTTATTACACCTTATGACTGCTCCATGATATAAACAAGAGATGTTTTCGGACATGGTCCTTATTACAATCATGAGAGTGGTCTTCCAAGACCTTATTCCAACATGAACAACATGAAGACAAACATGAAAAGAAGACATATATGATCTCCTTGGTGCTCCTGTACCAGTCTCTGCAAAGTAGCATAGGTTATTTGGGAAAATAACACTGCTCCAAAAAGCACGATGCCAATGAAAGAAGAGTTGGCACTGCTAATAAGTTTTAACACATGTGCTATGAGGATGAGTCATCATTGCATAAAGGTTTGGTCTTGTAGCTATGGGGAGATGCTAATATCAGCCATCAAGAAACTGCCATCAATGTTGTATCTCTGTAAAAGTAAGCCATAGGCCAGAGATTAAAGATGCTTAGGAACCATCGAATGAAAAATAGATCAATGGCCCTGTAAACAATTAGAAAAAAAGCTGCGGAGTTTTACACATGGACACACCCAAGAAATGCAAAAGAGTTTCAAGCTTGATGTAGAGTGCACCACTTGTCATCACCTGAAGAGTTTGGGAGAAGCTTAGAAACTAGTGGAGGCCACCACGTGGACGAAGAGCTACAGAGAAGAAAAACTTGCACCAGAGGAAGCCACGTGGTCAAGCCTGAACACAAGAGAAATAAATGTTTCATTTTTCTTTATTAATTTGCACCATGGTGGGGGCCCTATTAAAACTTGTTTCAAATATTAAATAGTTTTATTTTGCAGCTAATGCCCATGGGAGTTTTAAGACAGTTTTAAATGATTGTATCTCTTTTAATGACATAGTGGATCCCTCTTATGAGCTGAAAATTTAAATGACCCTCTTATTTTATTTCCACAGGAATAAAAGATGCAACCCCAAAACATGAGCAGCCACTTTCATTTTATTTCATGGCAAGCTATAGGAAGTGGTGGCAGTGGGTGACTTTCTTCATGCCACAGAGATATTTTCAGCCATGGGGATAATGAAAGTCACATTTTAGTTAATATTCTCTGTTGCCAGTTCATTTACCGTTATTTGCCAAATTTTATGTCGTATTTTGCGGAGTTTTCAATTGGAGATAGTGGAGTCAGTTGAGATATAATTTTGGGTTTTCTTTCATTTGTCAAGATATAAATGCAGATCTAGAACAGTTTCAGAGGAGTTCTTCAGATATAGAGTTTGACAAGTTTTATCAGATCAAAGATTTTATGCAGCCAGTAGACATGGTTTCTTTTTGCCTTTGCAATTCTTTCTTTAGGAGAATGTAATAGTTATTTTTGTACATCAACTTTTTCCTCTGTAACTTGTTATTCAATTAATGAGATGGTGTTCTGTGCATACTTGGATATCTCTATTTCTTGCTTTTAATATCTCTATTTCTCTGCCTCTATTAAGCATGTTTCTTAAACTAAGTTTTAATCATGCGTTGATGCTCTTTAAAAATCTAGTTAATTATTCAAAGCTAGACACTGTGCAAACTAAGTTTTTAATCTGACGGATCACCATAGATTAGGCATTTGTTTTCTGCAATCTATTTTCTTTTCTAACCTTTTTCTTAAACCCCACTGAAAGAACGGAAGAGCCAGCTTCCTTAAAATCTGGAGGTCACTTCAGGGGCCAATCCGACATCTCTAATGTTTCCCATGTTGCTGCTAGATTAGACCCACAGATTTATGCATCAACAGTTTTTGGCACAGCTGGTGGGACCTGATTCAAAGACTTGAGTCTTTGTTTTCTAAGAATCTTTGCCCTATATTTTGTCGTTTTGATGGAAAATCACAAAAGTATCTGCTCATAGGAGCATGAATCATCCATCTAGCAACTCTACTAGTGGATCTTTCTCAAATCCTTGCTCCTGCAAATCATGGCAACCCTTGGTATATATGTGCATCTAAATATCCAAAGAGATCTACCTTTTGTGACTTGGGATTCAAGTCCTCTTGTTCTTCAACAGCAGGGTCAAGTTCTTGACACAACATAGAAGGCACTGCCTCACTTTCTTGGAGATGGCTTTGTTTTCCCTAAAGATCACATCCAATATGTTACAAATCTATGCTTTGTTCATAATGTTACAACTAAAAATCATGCACTCTTGTTGCTGGCATCATCCCTCAAAGGAAAAGCAAAAGAATGGTACAAAAGCTTTAAGCCTGGTTCGATCACCAGATGGGATCAACTTGGAGGACTCATCTATAATCAGTTCAAAGACATGACGGATGTTAGCACTCTTACCCAGAACTTGATTACCATTAAAAGGCATCCAATGGAGTCCATATATGATTTCAATTCAAGATTTGACAAGGTATGGAAAAAAATTTCTATAGACATGAGGCCCCCTCCAGTCTTTTCTTTCTTGTATTATTTAAAGGCTTTAGACCCTGAGATCTCTATCATGATACAATCCCTAGGAGGTGAAACTCTTCCTCAATCATATGATCTTGCCATTAAGGCTAAAAGTAGCCTCATATTGTCTGGTAAACTACCTCCTCTGCCCATAAAACCACTGATACCTCATGCAAATTCCTTATCTCAGACTCTTTCTTGTCACCAGATGCATACAAATTTTAGTCCACCCACCCTCCCTGCTGATTTACCAAATCATGAGGAGATGAGTGCTATGAAAGAACTAATTAAAACCCTCTCCCATGAGATCAATGAGTTAAAAGGTCAAAACCTGTATCATGCTAATCTATGTTTAATGCATCAAGATTCTTATGAACAACAGTATGAATATAGCCAGAGAATGTCCAATTGTCTTGAAAATTACCCTTTACAAGCCTCCATAGCGGCAAATCAGCCCAATTAAGCCATAGACCAGGTTCTTTGTCATTTTGATATCAAGGAGGAATCAGGTTTCAATGATCAAAATGCAAGAAACACCCTTCAAGAGGTGGTCCCTATCTATTCAGTGTGTCTTTTTGATATTGAGCATCATGCACATGTGGCAACATTTGATTCAGAATAGTACTAGGTAAATGATTATGAATAGTTTGTACCTGGTTTTGAGGAGGTTACAAATGACATTTTACCAGAATCTTCAAAGGATGAGTGTCTTTGTTACTGTAATGAAGTTTCACACCTGCAGGAAGAAGGCACAGAGATGCATGAGCAACATTTAGGGCATGATGAGGATTTGTTCTCACTTTTACAACAAGGCTATCAGCTACTAAATGAGGAAGATCTTGCAATTGAGAAAGTACAAGGTTCATTTGTAAGGCTTGTAGCAGATCATGGAGAAAATGTTGAAGCAGAGGAAGATTCAAGAGCTGATTTGTTTACTATTTTTTGCAAATGGTTATTGTCTTCTTCTTGATGAAGTTTCACCTCTACAAGATGATGAGATTCAGAGAGACATTTGCCATAGTGCAGAGCCACATATAATGTTACAAACAGAGTTAGATTCTACACATTACTTTTTGCACGAAGGGATCCCAATCAGATTCAGGACTGTTCTTGGCAGCTCTGTCACTTCCATGCCTGCTTTTTGTACTATCATGGGTTACCATTCTATGGAACAACCTGTAAGAGAGGTCACTGAAGAAGTATGGTGGATAGAAACCTGCAAATGCAATCAAAAGAATAAGCTCCAACAGTTGATTTCCCCTCCCTGCCCTCTGCTGAACAAAGAACAACATGATGATTAGCATGACTGGTGTTTTCAGGCATAGAAAGAATCTCCTAAGTGTAGAGAAGTAAAAAGGTACAAAATATTGTTATATTTCTTCATACAGTTTGTTTGGTTCATTTTCAGCATGATGAGGATTCATAGGAGAAGCATAATTAAATCTGGCAGCTACTTTGCTATTCCGGTGAATGGACATGTTCCTGTATGTTTCAGCTGTCAGTAATTTGGCTTCAATGTTTAGAATAAATTGGTCATAGTAGCACCAATTTTCAGTTCAGTTAGTTTTCTTTCAATAAATCTCAGCTGTAGTGTATGAGGATTTGGTCAGTCTCAGTGGTTCAGCCTGTCTCAATATCCCAGATTTAATGATCAGTATGCAATGATCAGTTAGTTTCAGATTCAAGTGTGTCTTTAGTCTTGAATTTTTTTAGTTTCAGAGATTTGACTCTATTGCCCAATGATAAGGCACTAGTCTGCAAAACTGGAGGATTTAGGTTCAACTAAGTGAATAGGCTCACTCACCCAGCCCGTCACCAAGAACTATTGTGCATTTTTGAACACATCTTCAAAACTTTTATTATAGTTTAAGATATCTCAGGAAATCCTTAGTTTAAGGGTTTCAAAGCAACTGCCCTATAAAGTCCACAAAGGATTTCCATTAGGTGTGCCACTTCATTTTATGCACATACATTAGCAAAGCAAAATCTTAGAATTATAAGGAGGATAAGGCACATAGCACACAGTCACCATATCCATTAATAGGTAAGAGTAGCAAGAAATGTCCAGTTAATTGATGAAGCCGCGGTCTTAAATATAAGGGTGCATAAATTTTCAAGCATGTAATCTGAGATAGCATGAAGAGGTCAAGTCATTGCCAAAAATAAAGGCAACTAGTTTATAAGAGAACATGTCTCTTGTAAATAGTCATTATATGTATGCCACACTCACAATAGGGGCACATAATATCAAATGAGGCTCGATCATTTAGAAGTAAGTGCAAACAGTGGCATTGCTAAGTAATGAGACTATGGCGCTACATATTTCAAATGTGTGGTTTATCTCAAGGTTTGATTTATCATTCGCCATCATTTGAAGCACATAGACCAGTATAAGATCAACGGCCCAGCCCATTTCATGTATTGGTACCGATGAAGGAGCTAGCTCAGAAATAGAGGCAGCCAGTATATGGGAAAATCATCAACATCAATGATGTAGTTTTAATAATGTATAGTCTAAAACAAAGATGACATAGACATTCAAAGTTTAGGATGGGCTTTCCATCAAGGTACATTTTCTATCAATGAAGATTATGAGGCCAATTCGATGATCCTGTTGCAGCTTCTCATGGAGGATTGGCTTGTGGTAGCGCAGCGCTCAGATTCTATCAAGGATGTCAATACACAATATACGGTGTCACAACATAATTAAGAGTTCTCCATTATAAAAGAAATGTAGTCATTAGTGACACGACGCTATCAAAGATGACACAAGTATTATGAGATATAGAGTTTCAACATCAAATATTGGGGCCATGACAGATCTAATATAGCTGCAGGATTTATTGAATCATTTTAGAAGCATTACAACTAATAGCATCAGCAATGCCTACTGGGTCATCTTTGGCCTCTATGAAGTTGCTCCTATTATGGATAAAGCAATTGTATGAATGAAGCACGGTCTCATATTCAGGTAGTCACTTAGCATTATGATAAGGAAGACACAACGTCATATATGGTTTGAGTTTGCATACATTATGAGGGATGGCAGTGTACAACCTGATGAAGGTCAGCAACATTGAAGTGATTAAGTAATGAACGTCAAGAGCACTACCTATTTCCAAGAAAGCTACAAAGATTGTGAGGTAGTCTCTGCAAAGTAGCATAGGTTATTTGAGAAAATAACACTGCTCCAAAAAGCACAATGCCAATGAAAGAAGAGTTGGCGCTGCTAATAATTTTTGACACAGGCGCTATGAGGATGAGTCATCATTGCATAAAGGTTTGGCCCTGCGGCTAGGGGGAGATGCTAATATCAGCCATCAAGAAGCAGCCATCAATGTTCTATCTCTGTAATGGTAATAAATAGGCCAAAGATTAAAGATGCTCAGGAACCATCAGATGAAAAATAGATCAATTCCCCATAAAGAATTAGAAACAAAGCCGTGGAGTCTTACACATGGAGACACCTGAGAAATGTAGAAGAGTTTCAAGCTTGATGTAGAGTGCACCACTTGTCAGCACCCAAAGAGTTTGGGAGAGGATTAGAAACTAGCGGAGGTCACCACGTGGACGAAGAGCTGCAAAGAAAAAACATTGCACCGGAGGAAGCCACATGGTCAAGCCCGAACACAAGAGAATTAAATGATTCATTTTTCTTTATTAATTTGCATTATGGTGGGGGCCCTATAAAAACTAGTTTCAAATATTAAATAGTTTTATTTTGCAGCTAATGCCCATGGGAGTTTTAAGATAGTTTTAAATGATTGTATCTCTTTTAATGACATAGTGGATCCCTCTTATGAGCTAAAAATTTAAATGACCCTCTTATTTTATATCCACAGGAATAAAAGATGAAACCCTAAAACATGAGCAGCGACTTTCATTTTATTTCATGGCAAGCTACAGGAAGCAGTGGTGGCGGGTGATTTTCTTCATGCCACATAGATATTTTCAGCCATGGAATAATGGAAGTCACAGTTTAGGTAATATTTTTTGTTGCCAGTTCATTTACCCTTATTTGCCAGATTTTATGCCAAATTTTGCAGAGTTTTTAGCTGGAGATAGTGGAGTCAGTTGAGATATTCTTTTGGGTTTTCTTTCATTTATCAGGATATAAATGCAGATCCAGATCAGTTTTAGAGGAGTTCTTCAGATACATAGTTCTACAAGTTTTATCAGATCAAAGATTTTATGCAGCCAGTAGATAGGGTTTCTTTTTGCCTTTGTAATTCTTTCTTTATGAGAATGTAACAGTTATTTTTGTGCAGCAGCTTTTGCCTCTATAACTTGTTATTCAAATAATGAGATGGTGTTCTATGCATACTTGGATATCTTTATTTCTTGATTTAAATTTCTTTATTTCTTTGCCTCTGTTAAGCATGTTTCTTAAACTAAGTTTTAATCATGCATTGATGTTCTTTAAAATTCTAGTTAATCATTCAAATTTAGACATTGTGCAAACTAAGTTTTTAATCCGGTGGATCGCCATAGATTAGGCATTTATTTTCTACAATCTAGTTTCCTTTCTAAACTTTTTCTGAAAACCCCATTGAAAGAATGGAAGAGCTAGCTTCCTTAAAATCTAGAGGTCACTTTAGGGGCCAATCCCACGTCTTTGAAGTTTCCCATGTTGTTGTTGGATTAGACCCATAGATGTATACATCAACACAAAACATGATGGGACTACTCAGCAACCCTCTTGGTCTCCATTAATGCATTTTTAAGGCCTAATTTCACGTGGGAATTGGATTTATCATTTCCCCATGCCACTATTCCTCATTTACATTAAATTTCTTGTACCCATGGCATGGGCAAACCTCCTATTTTAGTGGATTTCTCAGGTAGTGCTATGTGGGTGCGCTCCAAGGACACTAAAACAAAGTTATTGCAACATGGGAAAGGGTTCCTTCTTGTTCTCTTCTCTTTCCACATCCATGACAGCTATAGTAAAGATAAAAGGTCATATACACATGTTTGAAAGATGTAAAAAGGGTTGGTCATTGAGCCAATTGTCTAGTTTGCTATGTCTCAAGATAGTTTCAGGGATTCAAATCAAGCCATTCTGGGTAGTAAATGGAGAAATGTGTTTTGATGCAATATAGGAATGTATTGTAAAGCATATTTTATGCATTGGTTGTCTCCATGGCCATTTTTAAATATTCAAGGGAATATATAATCGTAGTTGTATGTTTTCCTTCACCACATTTGCTAGTGTGATTGTAATAGAGATTTGATAATATGTGACAGCATTTAAAATCAATACAAGCTTTGTTTTGAATCATCTCTTTTTCACAAATGGGTCTTTGTAGTTTGGTTCCAGATTATTAAGAATATCTAATATGTGAAATATAATTTGAGAAATGTATGTGAATATATTTTGGTATTCTATTGATGTTGGTTCAATCCTTTTATTCTCTTTTTATTGCTTATGAATCAGTTGCCCGATAGAGTAGGTGCTGGTCCATATTAGAGAGGGACCAATCACTCTTTAAAATCAAACAAATCATTCACCCATGGTTCAAGGAAAAAACCATCCTTCATGTGCATGAACATTCACACAATTGAATCAACTTAATTAGAGGCCTCTACAACCATTTTTTCTTGACCTAGTGATAGCTCTTGGGGTCAAGTGTACAATAGGTATGGTTGTGTGAGTTTATTTGTGTTTTATTTCATGCCTCTAGGAATATTCCTCATAGGTCTAGCTAAGATTGAAGTGTAGAGGAGCATACCCATTCCTGTAGGTTGGCCAAAATTCTTGAAAACTTGTTGATAAACCTCTTCGTCTCACCTTGACAACATTCCTTGGCCTCGATGATTTAGGAAAGTTTTATAGTTTTAGCTTGTAGTTATTTTGGGAACCAACAGGCTCCAAGAAATTCCATACCTTAATCATTAATTTGTCCTATGAGGTCCACACTATATTGTGATTAATGGATTTTCTGACTATTGCCATTGCCACTTCTGAAATGGCATTGTTAATATTCTCATAGACATTTGACAAAGGAGATATAATTTTCCTAAAAATCCTTCAATTTCTTTATCTCCATACCTTCCATATAATCATTGTTGGACTGATATCCTATAAACAAGAAAATCTACCATCTGTATTGAGTTTGGCTAATTCTTAAATAAATAAAGAAGTGTCTTAGGGAGGGGCATAGTCCAATTGAGCTTTCTGAGAACCCACAGTCAGTATTCTCTGCTAAATCAGGTTTAGAGGAGAAGATGATCAATACTCTCCTCTTTTCCTTGCACAAGACACATTTAAAATTTGCACCAATAGATAATTCTGAATGTGATCTCCCATCAAAATTTATCCATACAATGCCAACCAAGAAAAGGAACCCGCCTTAGGAATGATAGCATCATTCCAACATAACAAAGAAGGCCAGTCTAATTGAGGTCATGTCATTAAACTCTTATATCCTTGTTGCACCAAATATTGACCAGAAGGGCTTTCCACCCAAATGATATCATCCTCTTGAGAAGATAGTAGGACCACCCTACTATTTAAAATGTTTTGACGAATTATTTTTTGATGATTCAGGAAATCACAATCTTTTAGGCTCTTCCAATTGAGTTTCGAGGAAAGTGAATTTGATTGAATGATGGATTAATCACTAACCTTGTGTCCCCAATGATGTTCTAAATACTCTCTTTCCTCCCTTAAGTCCTCCCTGGATGACAGTTTAGGCCATCCATTCCAAGAATCTATCTAGAAATTAGCCTTATCACCCTTGTTAATTTTCCATGAAAGATTGGGTAGGATGGATTCTCTACATTTGATAATAAATTACCACATAGAGGAACCCCTATGGGGAGGGTTCTTGAACAATGAAAATTCTTTCTCTATTAGGAATATCTAGGTATTTACATTGCAATAGCCTATCCCATTTGGAATTGGGTTTGTTATACATTTCCCATGCTAACTTTACTCCGAGAGCTAAATTATGCATCTCTAAATTAATAATACTTGTTCCACCCATATATTTTGGCATACAAATTTTATCCCAAGCTAACAGGTGAATTTTCTTCTTCTTCATAGCCCCTTGCCATAAAAACTGTTTGTAGATCTTCTCCATCTATGAAAGGATAGAAAATATATTTAATGAGTGTTATTCTACCCACCAATGTCAGTCACTTACCTTTCCATGTGTCAATCTTGTTCTTTAGTTTAACTACTACTTCTTTCCAAAAATCCTTTTCACTTCTACCATTGAACAAGGGAATACTGAGATATACACTAGGGAGATCCACTATTATGAAGTTAAAGAGCTCGGTGATTTCCAACTAAAACATATGATCATAATTAAATTAAAAAACCTTTGATTTGTGAGGGTTAATAAGTTGCACAAATAGAAAATATTATATCTATCCATTGTCTCCTTGATGGAATGTGCTTCTTAGATCCTGGCTTGACCAAACAAAATCATGTCATTAGCAAAGAGGTTATGCATAAAAGACACGCTCATATTTATGCTATTAATGACGAGCCATTTTCTACTCTGATTAGCATCTTTGATTACCCAAGTTAAGGCCTCTAACACTAATATCTTATATCTTAATATTTAAAAAATATAAATGGTCATCAATTGTAAACTCACTTGAAATTCTAGGTGATCAACTACTAAATCTGAAATAAATATATAGACCTTTGTATTGTAGAGGTGCACCTTGACATGCACCTCCATTTATGAGAGCTGGCTCAATTGATTCATCCACTTCAATAGTTAAAAGTGAATTTTAGTACATAAAAATAGGGCAAATATTTAACTTTTTGTTATACTATCATTATGATTCATCAGTTGTATCATCAACAATTAATTTATATATATAAATCTATAAAAAATTAATAGTTAAATAAAATAGCCTATATCTTAATATTTTAAAATATATAAATGGATGTCAATTGTAAACTCTCTTGAAGTGCCAATCAACTATTAAATCTAAAACAAATATATAAATCTTTGTATTGTATAGGTGCACCTTGACATGCGCCTACATTTATTGGAAGAGAGATCATTTTATGAGAGTTAGGTCAGTTCATTCGACTTCAATAGTTAAAGGTGAATTCTGGTCAATAAAATTAAGACAAATATTTAACTTTTTTATTTTACTATCATTATGATTCATCATTTGATTTGAATTCAATAGTTAAAGGTGAATTCTAGTTAATAAAAATAAGACAAATATTTAACTTTTTATTTTACTATCATTATGATTCATCATTTGTATCATCAAAAGTTAATTTATATAAATCTATACAAAGTTAATAGTTATATAAAAATAGCCTACATCTTAATATTTAAAAAAATATAAATGGCCATCAATTGCAAACTCTCTTGACATGGTAGGTGACCAACTATTAAATTTGAAACAAATATATAGATCTTTATATTGTACAAGTGCACCTTGACATGTCCCTCATTATGGGAAGAGAGTTTATTTTATGAGAGTTGGCTCAATTGATTCATCCATTTTAGTAGTTAAAAGGTGAAGTTTGGTTAATAAAAATAGGATAAATATTAAAGTTTTTATTTTACTATCATTTAATTCATCACTTGTATCATCAACAATTAATTTATATATAAATTGATACAAAATTAATAGTTATATAAAATAGCCTATATCATAGTATTTAAAAAAATAGAAATGGCCATCAATTGCAAATTCTCTTGAAATGCTAGGTGACCAAATCAATGATTCATCTACTTCAATAGTTAAAGGTGATTTTTGGTCAATAAGAATATGACAAATATTTAACTTTTATTTTACTATCATTATGATTCAACACTTGTATCATCAAACAAATATTAAACTTTTCTGTTTTACTATCATTATGATTCATCACTTGTATAATCAACAATTAATTTTTATATATAAATCTATACAAAATTAATAGTTATATAGAAATAATCCATATTTTAATATTTAAAAAAATATGCATTGTCCTTAGTTGTAAACTCTCTTGACAAGTTAGGTAACCAACAATTAAATCTAAAACAAACATATAGATCTTTGTATTTTACAAGTGCACCTTGAGATGAGCCTGCATTTATGAGAAGAGAGTTCATTTTATGAGAGTTGCCTTAGTTGATTCTTCCACTTCATTCCTTAAAGGTGAATTTTGGTCAATAAAAATAGGACAAATATTTAACCTTTTATTTTACTATTTATGATTCATCACTTGGATCATCAACTATATATATATTTTAAAATAATATAAATGATGGTCAATTGTAAACTCTCTTGAAATCTTAGGTGACCATGTTATCAAATCAAACTACTAATCAAACATGTGAATGAAATAAACAAACAAATAAATAAATTACTGAGACAAGTGATTCTGAAGGGGAAAAACAAAGAAAAAATTGCAAAGATGGCATGAAGCCATGAAATAAAATAAGAAATAATTAATAGTTATATATAACAATATCCTATATCTTAATATTTTAGAAAAATATAAATGGCCATCAATTGTAAACTCTCTTGAAATGCTAGGTGACAAACTATTAAATCTGAAGCAAATGTATAGACCTTTGTATTGTATAGGTACACCTTTGCTCAGTTGATTCATCCTCTTCAATAATTAATAGGTGAATTTTGGTCAATAAATATTAGGACAAATATTTAACTTTTTATTTTACTATCATTATGATTCATCACTTGTATCATCAACAATTAATTTATATAAATAAATCTATACAAAATTAATAGTTATATAAAAGAGCCTATAACTTAATATTTTTAAATAATATAAATATAAACTCTCTTAAATGCTAGGTGACCAACTATTAAATTAGAAACAAATATATATACATTTGTATTGTATAGGTGACATGCACCTACATTTATGGGAAGAGATATTGTTTTATGAGAGTTGGTTGAGTTGATTCATCCACCTCAATAGTTAAAGGTGAATTTTGGTCAATAAAAATAGGACAAATATTTAAATTTTTATTTTACTATCCTTATGATTCATCACTTGTATCATCAACAATTAATTTATTTATAAATCTATACTAAATTATAGTAATGTAAAATTAGTTTATATCTTAATAAAAAAAATATAAATTGTTGTCAATTGTAAACTCTCTTAATATGCTCTAAAACAAATATATAGACTTTGTATTGTATAGGTGCATAAATTTTAGTCAATAAAAATAGAACAATTATTTAACATTTTATTTTCCTATCATTATGATTCATCAAGTTGTATCATCAACTATATATATATATATATATATAATTAAAAGTTATATAAAAATAACCTATATCTTAATATTTTAAGAAAAAATATAAATGATTGTCAATTGTAAACTCTCTAGTTAGGTGACCAACTATTAAATCTAAAACAAATATATAGACCTTTGTATTGTATAGGTGCACCTTGACATGTGCCTCCATTTATGGGAAGAGAGATCATTTTATGAGAGCTAGCTTAGTTGAGTGATCCATTTCAATAGTTAAAGGTGAATTTTGGTGAATAAAATAGAACAAATATTTAACTTTTACTATATTATCATTATGATTCATCACTTGTATAATCAACAATTAATTTACACATATAAATCTATACAAAATTAATAGTTATATAAAAATAGCCTTTATCTCAATATTGAAGAAAATATAAATGCCCACCAATTGTAAACTCTCTTGAAATGTTAGGTGACCAACTATTAAATCTGAAACAAATAAATACACCTTTGTATTGTATAGGTGCACTTCACATGTGCTTGCATTTATGCTAAGAGAGATCATTTTATGAGATCTAGTTGAGTTGATTCATCCACTTCAATAAAATAGGACAAATATTTAGCTTTTTATTTACTATCATTATGATTCATCACTTGTATTATCAACAATTGATTTATATATATAAATCTATACAAAATTAATAGTTATATAAAAATAGCCTATATCTTAATATTTAAAAGAAATATAAATGGCCTCAATTGTAAACTCTCTTGATATGCTAGGTGACTAACTATTGAATCTGAAACAAATATATAGATCTTTGTATTGTGCAGATGCACCTTGCCATGCCATGCATTTATGGGAAGAGAGTTCATCCACTTCAATAGTTAAAGATGAATTTTTGGTTAATAAAAATAGGATAAATATTTTTTTTTTTAGTTTTCTATCATTATGATGTTAGAGTGGTAAGGATACTGAGAGAGGGGGGGGTGGGTGCTGAATCAGTATCTAGAAATCTTTTTGCTATTAGTGAAGAATATTGTAGATTTGTATTCCACTTAATATATTCAACTGAATTGATCAAATGCATAGGACCATAGTATAAACTAAATCAGAAAGATTGTGTAAGTATGAAAACTAAAATATTCAACAACAAATTGAAAGCATACCACAGAAAATAAAGACACAAAGATTTGTCCTGAGTGGAAAGCCCCAGGCATAAAACCACTCAAAAAAGTGCCACACTGGCTTAAAATCTCACTGATTACTGTGCCTCACTGGCTTACAATCTCACTGAATACTGTACCTCACTGGCATACTTATAAAAATTACAATTGTTTGAATAATTTTCATACAGAGGGATACTCTGTTTCACTTAAAATCATATATTGTCAACAATGTATGAGTAGGATACACATAAGCACATACATCATTCACACTATACCATTTATATATATACAACATTTTACATTCTATCCAAAAAATTATATGTTTCTACAGACAGTTTCATAACTGAAAACCAACAACATTTTACAACTGCATCTTTGTTTATCAAAAGAATAATCAACATCTTGCCATGTTAACAACATGACGGGTAAAGAGCAAAACTAAAAAAATGCTTGAAACAGATTAAAGGAGATATAATCGTTAACCCTTGATAGGGTTACAAAAATAAACTGTCGGTTGCTCAAGTGAAACCTTAGGGTTTCAAAAACCCTAGCTAAATAACTACCAATAGTTTCATAATAAAAAGAACCACATTACTGATAAGAAACAACTGATCAATTCGTGCAAGAATAAATAGAACTGTGGAGTGTCATTGCAAAAATACAATCCACAAAGGATTTCATCTCTCAAAACCCTTAATATAGCCATTAAATCAATTTAAAACAAATTGTAAGCACGACCCAGAACAGATGTAAATTCTGCTACAAAGATGAAACAAATTTCAGACCAAACTTACGAAAACAGTCGACCAACAAGTCAAACTGAAGATGCTAAGTGCTTTTAGTCCAGCTTTGTCACTTCTAGAGATACCTCTGATAGTCAATAAGCAAAGATTCAAGTAGCTTCTTCCTTTCAAACTCATGATTACAGCCAAACCGTGATCATCTTTGTCACTTCACAAGGTCAACCTTCAAGCGCTCAATGGTTTAGTAGACTTTCCACAATTTTTCATGATCACATTCCAAACCCTATTTAGATGCAATGAAATGATTAAATGAAGTGCCCAAAACAAAGTTTCATTCTTTTTGAGTCCTTTAACCCGCTGTTCCGGTTTGCCCTAAAGAGGGCTCGAAATAAAGATAGAGAAATGACCTTTTATTTCTGTAAATACTCTTTCAACAGGCCAAAACAAGAAATATCCAGTGCATCTATATCATAAGCCCAATGAAAAATAAACAATACAAAGTGGCTTAAAATGTTTGCCACCTAAACCAAGGGTTCGCATAGAAATTCACTAGGAAATGCCATTTGGTGCAAAAACTTGTCACTTTGCCATGTAATGGAGTATCACATGACGCGCGGGTATATCATTTGGTGTCAAAACAAAAACTTGTCATTTTGCCATGTAATGAAGTATCACATAATGTTTGAGTATATTATAACATATAACTTGTCACTTTATACGACATCCTTGCAATAGCCTTAGACATCAATATCCTTGCAAAGCACATTACGCCAAGTCAAAATTCAAAAAAGAAAATGCTGACGAGAGACAAAAACAACGTCTCCAAGTTTGACACCACTGCCAAAATGCCCACTGAGGTAACATATGATTCATCAACTATATATATAAAACAGTTTTTTATATATATATATATATATATATATATATATATATATATATATATATATATATCTTAATATTTTTAAAGATATAAATGGCTGTCAGTTGGTTGAATTGATTCATCCACGTGATTTTTTTATCAATAAAAATAAGACCAATATTTATCACTTTTTTGTGTGAATGACCTGTAAAATTGCTATTGCCTGTTAGACCATTGAAATAGATAATATTTAAGTACAATGTTACAATACACAGGGCATTTATATTAATATAAATTATTTAATCTAACATTATTTTGCATGATACCTTGACGATAGACATGGATAAGCGTTTCTGCAACTTGAGGGTCGATAGTTTCGGTCTTTTTTAACTTGATAATATGTAAGAGATCAGCAATTCTATTGGTTCTTAATAACTCTGTATCATATTTTAATTTCCTTAATACTTATTAACAGATTTATATTATTTAATTAATCAAATACCAAATCCACGCAGAAATCCATTATTTAATTAGTCTAACTTCGCCGAATTGCCCAGTCTTCTGCACCCTTCTGCACGCTTTCCTCTTTAAACCACACCTACTTGTGACATAATGTCTTTGAGGTATCTTTACTAAGTCTCAGTCTCCTTGCTATTGAAGAGGACAACAATCGCTAACGATGTTTACAGTGTTTGACAAAGTCACGAGGTTGCTGCAGAAGTCATGAAGATCTTGACAAAGGAGAGTACGTAGTCTTGCAACAAGAATAATTTTTTTTTTATGGAGTCATATTAGAATGGTGGATAGGTACAATGCTATTTCACTAGTAAAAGCAGCAAAGGTGCTATCAAATGGCCGATAGGCACAAATATTTATAGGCCTATCACTAAATAGTAGACATTTATATTTTTATTATGAATTGTGTGTGTGAAATTTAATTTTTCACTTTGTATGGTTTGTGTGTTTGCACTTTACCATGTTTTATAAATTTGACACTCACTTTATGAGTGTGTTTGTATTTTGGAATGCTTGAACTTAAATTTTTATGTATTCTTGTACTAAATTTGTATGAATGAATTATGTTTGAACATCAGTATATGAATTAGGGATACAATTAGAGATACTAAATTTTATTGTAACCCTAAATAAATTAGGGATACTAATTTACTGTGAACATGGGTATACTAAATTTTACTGTAACCCTAACCCTAATTGTATCCCTAGAATTACATAATTTGGCTATAAGTTATTCTATCTAAATTATTTATGCCTTAAGTGAGGAAATTATTTGATCTCTTTTCAATAGTTTGAAGTAGGTAAAGTATTAGATGCTTAGTTATATAATGAAACTGCTACCTCTAGTTTTACCTTTTCTAGGACTTGTTTTGTAATTCTCTACTCATATTTTTATATCTTTCAATTTTTATTAAATTATGATAAGAGTAATACCAACTAATACCAAGTAATCTTGTCTCATTAATACCAAGTAATTATCTCTACTTGTCCTTTAAAATAAATATTATAACTATAAAATTAGTTTATATTGATGAATTTTTATATGTAGTATGATCTATACTTCTTTAAAGGACTTTCTCATATTAGATTTTATGAGTATTTATTAAAAAATCTTAATCTAACCCTTTACACAAACTAATATGCATTATTATTTAAAAATAAAATAATCATGTGTTAAGCCTACATATAATTTAATTTGGAAATGGAAATATATAAAATTATAGTTTTATTTTTAAAATGTAAGACATAATTTGAAAGATTAATATGAAATTTTAATATCAAGATTCAATAATCTAAAACCAAAAATTTCTTCATAAATTATTTATGTAAAGTACACTGAATACAAAAGTTAAGGATAATAACCCTTCACACAAACTAAAACCTAATTCAAAATAGAGACAAAAATATCAAGCCTTCATGAACTCAGCAACAATCTTCGAATAGTGAGCAACTGCACGCTTTGGAGGAAGACAAACCCTCACAACTGTCTAAATCTCTCGTATGTTGATGATATTCTTTTTGTTGTAGCGAGCAAATTTAGCTCCTCTATTGCAATTTTCTCAAACATATCATTGATAAACTTGTTCATAATTACCATGGCTTTGCTTGAAATATTAATATCTAAGCGCACTTGCTTGAGAGTTTTAAAGAAGTAGATCTTAAAGATCCGCTTATTCTTTTTATTTATTTTTTCTATAGAGTTTCTAGTCATGACCTCCTTTTCCTCCACAATGGGCCTCTTCTGTGTCCTTTTTGCCATCGATAAGCACTGCAAAAATCATATCGTAAAATTAGAAATTAAATCTAAGTCAAGCTAAAAATAAAATTATAAACTCTAACCTTAATTATAAAAAAGAAAATAATTAAATCAAATCTAAAAACTAAACAAATTATCAACACATCATATAAAATATTTGCAATTGTGTTTAATCAATAATTCATTTTCTATGGATGCAAAGAAGATAAAACATAGTCAGCCATAAAAACTCCAATCACAATAAAAACTAATAATATTTACTTCACAAAACTTTCCTTTTACTAAAGATGCAATTGTGTTTAATCAATAATTCATTTTCTATTGATGCAAAGAAGATAAAACATAGTTAGCCATAAAAACTCTAATCACAATAAAAACTAATAATATTTACTTCACAAAACTTTCCTTTTACTAAAGGCATCTAAAATTTTTTTTTGACTTGTTAGGATTATGATAGCCTTATAAGTGCTCTACTTACATTAATTGTGGTTTGTTGGAATTTCAAAATCAATAATAATAGTAAAATAATAAGTTCCATTTTTTGTAAACCTAATTAATATATATAAAAACTTTATAAAAAGAATTATATTAATTAAAGAAAATTTATAATTAAAAAAACTTAATTTAATAAATATACATATTAAAACTTGTATGAAAAGCATAAAAAAACATTATAAAAGAGATTAGAGTATTGGAAAAGAAACTTATATTAAAAGAAATTTATATTAATAAAATAGAAATTTATAAACTTATATTTAGAAACTTTAAAAAACATAAAGAATTTATATATCTAGAGAACACCCTAATTTTATCTTTAAGAAATTAATTAAATCTTATGGGATTTGTTCTTGTAATTCACTTAAAAAAAAATCTTCGAAGTATTTACAGCAATGTTATTTTTTTTTACAATTAAGATCCCTACAAAAGCCACACCACTTCTCTTCTTCTCTAGAAGTGTCTAGGTGTGGTGAGGTTGAAATGGTAAGGAGATTGATACAAGATACATGAATAAGAAGATCATGGATGTAGTTGGATTTAAGGCCATAAAAAAAATGTTACCCACTCTCCATGAAGGAGATAGTTCATTTTCACAAAAGATGAAGGCAATAGGGTATTTTCAAGATTCAAGACATGGGAATTAAATGCGGCTATCCTTATGATTTCTTGCAATAATCATCAAACAACGATTTTTTGCAATTATCATCAAACAACATCCTTATATAAGCATCTACTGCATTTTGAGTGCCACTTGCAATCATGTGAGTGTGGACATGCTTGGCCTCTCGCAGCCCTTTGAGATCCATAACTAAATGCACAAAGTTTGTGTTATGGTGTAAGGGCAATAGAAAAGGAAAACACAAGAGAAAGAATGAAGAAACCCTTGACCTAAATCAAGAAATTTAAGGCAATTCAATTAAAAAGAAGCGCATCAAAATAGGAGCAAAAGACTTAGAATATAGTGATTGGTAATTCCATTTGATGTAGGACAATTAGATAGTTCATTTATAGTATTTTATGTTTTAAAAAAATTGAACAATTAAATAGTTAATATTTGTATTTATTCCATTTGATAGTGCAATCGAATTGATAATATTTCTATTGATTTTATTTGGTGCAGGTAGGATATTTCACATAGGAACAATATATGGCAAGAAGATTGTCTATGTGCAATGCGGTGTAAGACTTGTAATGTATCATTCCAAGAATTATTTTATTTATCTAAGAATTATTAAAATTATTTTCCTAACCTTGGTCACACTAGTTTTTAATTCTTTTTATTACAATTGATGTCATTATTGTTCTTGATTTTAATTAGGATATCTCTATTTTGATGGGCTTGCTAAATGTGATGTATATCTGCTGCTCTTTTTTTTTTTTTTTTAAACTTATTTTTCATTTTTCCATTTTTTGAGGGGTCATTCTCTGGATCCTTTAGACTGCTTGGACTAGTAGACATGAGTAAAATCTTTCATTCATTTATTCATCTGTGAAGGTTTGTGTTGATCCAAAGAACTATCACCAAACAAAATTTAATTTGTTAAAGTAAATTTTAACGTCCACAATGTACAAATGGATCACTTCACCCTATGGATCTTATGTGCCCACCATGTAAAACTATTTAAGGATCTGATCTTAAAGTTAGAATCTATTCAATACAGTGGTATAAGCTTATGATGGATTAGAAAAAGGAATTTAGAAGTAAACCTTACCTTAAAATGGTCTCATAAATTTTCAGCTCACCTAAAGATTATTAACACTCTATCTAAAATGATCAGAACATATATTTTCATGATTTGGAAAATTCCTTGGCCATGCTGTAAATTTTCAGCACTTTATTAGGGGAAGCTACTATCATGTGGATTCAATCTTGAGGACTTTTGCCATTTCCTTTAATAATATATTTGGAAACATTTTTCTTATGGTTAAGATGATTAGTTTTTCTGGTTCGAATCACATTTAACTATATCATGAAAAGGAACTCTTTTACAATTTTTTTTTTGAAAGTGATTGGTAATTCCATTTGTTTAACAGTTGAATGCAGGGGTCACAACCCAGATGTTAGCAGATCTGTTTAATATTGTGGGTGTCGTACACTTTGGCATTGCTGGGAATGCAAACTCCTCCCTTTCAATAGGAGATGTCACGGTCCCAAAGTATTTGGCTCACACAAGAATATGGGATTGGCTGGTTAACCACAACATTGTAGACTACATTCTTCAGTTGTAACTAAATGCATTCCTATAAACAAATCATGTTATTTAATAGCACCCATTATGTTATGATGTTATATGTTGTATGTATCCTTGGTATGGTGTAGATCATTGGAGGCATTTGGTTCTTTATAAGCCATGCTTTGTTTATTTTGTTTGTAAATATATTTATCACCTCTGCTCTTATCAGAAAGCCAATGGGGAGGAGGAGTCCAATAACGTGGGGCATCTGAATGTGGGAGGCTACAATGTTCCCAAAGGAAATGAAACTAATCTCCTGGGAAAGATCTCCTATGACCCAGAGGAGTTTTACAGGAAAACTGGGAAACCCAATATACCAGAAGACTTATTCTAGGCTAAAACAAGTCAGGAATGGTTTGAGCATGCAAGCAAACTGCTCAAGGTAAACTGCATATTTCCCTTATTAAATGTTTCTGGATTTGACTGCCTAGAATGTTAACTTCTCTCTACTGTTACAAGCCAATGCTTGACCTTTAGGTATTCAGTTTTGAAATACTCTGTTTGATTTCTTGGAATTGAGATATGTTGAGTGGGATGTAAATAAGTGTACAACAAAAAGAGAGTGATTTATCCTCCATTTAAACTATCACACTTTACAATTTACACCATCTAGAAGTATCCATGTAGCGTGTTTCACCTTTTAGTTCAGTTAAGTACTATACAAATTCTTTGTTCTTGAGATGCATCCTCTATAGTTGTAGGTTTGTTGTTACACCAAAATTTGTAAGTGTTGGTGAACTTTCCAAACCAGCAATTTGCTATTACAGTGAACTTTCCAAAGTGTTAGTGAACTTTCCAAACCAGCAATTTGCTATTACACCAAAGCTGAACTTTCCAAAGTGTTAGTGAACTTTCCAAACCAACAATTTGCTATTACACCAAAGCTTGCAAGTGTTAGTGAACTTTCCAAAATAGCACCTTCACCTAGACCCAGAGTGGCGGTCAGTCCACAAGATAAATTCCCAAGGTGTGAGGGTTAGTCCAACAATAGTTTGGGTGAGGTTTTGTAGTTCTTTCATAATCATGATTTTCTATGATCTTTTTCTTTTTCCCTGAAATGTGAATTATGTGCTTGGGCGTGCAGGGATTGAAATTGGTATCATGCTTGAACAAAACTATTTGTCTCCCAAGGCCGGCTAACATTGTCTATGGGTAGAGGGCATCAACTCCAAATATTTTTGTAGATAATGGTTCTTATAGAGAGTTTCTTGTAAAGCACTTTCAAGTTTCCTCTGTTGATGAAGAGAGTGCAGCAGTAGCTATGGTAAGCTTATTGTTATTAAATTCTTCATGAAAGATAACTTCATCAATAATGTCTGTTTAGCAATTCACTCAAATAGGTAGTTTGTTTCTGTAGCATTATTTCGGTGATTAATAAATTGTAGTTCTTTTGGGTATTTACAGACCAGCTTGTCAAACAAATTAAAAGTCATTGTTTTCAGAAGTTTGTCTGACTTGGCTGGAGCACAAAAGGGTGAGAATGCAATGAATTTGGACCTCTTGCAGCTATGAATGCTATGATAGCTACACTGCAGTTCATAAGGAGGTTTCCCCATTTTACACACTAGAACTCTCTTACATCGCTTGATATTATATAGTGATTTGTGATTCTTGATACATTTTGCACTGCTTTGCCTCCATTAGGCATTGAAAGTGAATCATATAAATTACCATGTAGAACCCACTAGGAGTCATATTCATCGTGAAATTTATGGTGGCAACATTATAAGAACTGAGAATTGCAGTGACCAATTATAATACTTGAAAAGGCTGACGCTAGCCCATAAATACGCGCTCAAACTAAAATAAGACACTTCTATTTTTAACACAACCCACTTTGCATGAAAGAGGGACGCAACACTTCAGTCATTTATGCTTTTTGCATATAAATTGAGGAGGATAACTTCAGTTCAGCCTCACTCCTTTTTTTTACATGTTTCCAAAATCATAGAAAGCATTCTAAAAATTAAAAAAAGCAGATGGAAGACCTAGAAGGTAGTGCTCCATTATAAAGAGGCATTTGTGCTTGGATTTTATCATTTACAGGGCATATTGGGAGTTGGCAAGGGTAGGGCTTCACTTTGTGGAGATATTTTTCATATTAAACCTTGATTTTATCTACCATTAATGATCTAGAACAGATATATGCAGCTACAAGACACATTCTTGGCATTAAAGAGCATCTAGAAGGAGAAATTGAAAGATTTTTATGCAGATTCAGATTATACAGAGGCAAAAATCATCACTTCCAGCCATATAAAAGAGGTTTTTGAGATATTTCAAAAAGAAGCATCCATTTTTGTGCAGGTTCAGCTTGGAAGAAGGTGATTTTTTATTGTTTTAAAGCATATAGAGACCGATTTTCAAGTGATTTTCAAAGGAGATCCATCATAATTTGCAAAGGTAGCATTAAAACAAGCAAAGCAAGTTACCTTTTATCCGCTATGGAATTGATGCCAGATTAATCATGCAAAACCTGCACAATCCGTATTCCCAAATAGAAGCTTTCTCAAATCTGCCTCCTATTCCAAAACATGAAAATATATAGAAAACAACATTCCATTATCTCTCCTTCTTGTAACATCCACCATGACTCTTCCACTTCCATTTCCATCATCCATATTCTCATAAACTAAAATTAGCTCCACTAAAATTAATGGATGACAACAGGTTTTTTATTTTTTATTTTTAAATTTTGGAGGAAAAAAATTGAAAGACTACCAAAAAATGAAGGACTATTAAATTTGTGGAGTGGGACTACCAATTTTTTTTTTTTTAAATTTGTGGACAAGGAAAGTAGTGGGACTACCAATTTTTTGGTAGTTACAAGATGTGTGCACATATAGAATGGCCTATCGGCCAAATTAGCACCGCTATTTCAAGGGTGCAAGGGATTGGCCAATAGGAAGCTCAAGGAACCATAAGAAGATTGAGACAAATTAAAGGAATAGGAGGTACCAATGTGATAATACTTGTTTATTAAAGACTTTTGCAGCGAGTTCATCTCTAGATGAGTAAATTTCTCTAATAATTATGGAGAAAAACATTTTTGTGTTATTGAAATAAATAAATAAATATTGTATTTTTAATTTTTTTCAATTTTTTTTTAAAATCTGGTAATGGTAGGCCATAGCCTCGTCCAACACCTCCATAGTGCCCATAACATGATCCAGTGTTACGAGCCCATAGGATAGCAACATGGACTATATAACTACATAATTGGGCAAGAATGGGCCCTTGAAGCCCATTTTACTCACACAACACAACACAACGTCTCGGTAGAGCTTAACCTCATATATGAGTCAATTGGCCTCATTAAACTTGTTATATAATTTTAGTTTCACATTTTTCAAAAATTATTTTGGTGTTCTTTGTATAGGAAGTTATGGGGATGGTTGTATGTTCATAATCGTCTAGAAACTATTAGAATTCTAAGTGTGTTAAACACCATTTAGGTCAATTGGCCTCTCTGTTGCAGACCTATAGGTGTAGTTCTTAAGTGGGGTGTTTTTTTTTTGTCCTTTGATGTAATTTTGGTTTGTTTAGTAATGGGGATTTCTTTATTGCGGTATATAGGGAGGGATTATGCTAAGATTTAAGAAAAGAAAGTATAATTTTGGGGAGAAATTTTAAGATTGAGATAACAAATGGTAAAAACATAGCAAGAAATCGTTCAAAAATAATTGTGAATTTGGAAGAGTTGGAAATCTGGAGAGAAAGAAATTGTTAACAAGGTAATTACAAAAGATAAATTGTTCTCTCAGTATGGAAATTGTTAACAAATGTGAACTATATTTCTGAGTGGCACTAAAATCTAATATAAATAATTCAATAGAGAAGAAATTGAAGATTTGAGAATAAAATCATTTTAAACAAAATCAACTATTATACAAATTATTTTAGTAAGTCGAGATATGAAGCTTACACCTACTAGTTAACAAACAACATTCCCTAAAATATCACACCACTAACTGGTGGTCTAAAATTCAACATTCTTATGTTTTAGTAAGAAATGACGTTGAAACTTTAACACAAATGATATTTTAGTACATCTTTGCTTTCCCATAGTAGGTATAACTGTAGCAATCAACATTAATAATGCTAGTTTTAGGTGATCATATCTAAAATAAGCCAACGAGATTAATGGATTTTTACTTGATTTGTTGTCATTCAATCCATGATTCCTAGTCAATAAAGAATAACGAGAGATCACATAAACCAATTAGAAAGTGATAGAGTAGATGGGTAAGTGATAAACAAAGGCTAGTAAACAATAGGGAAGAGGGGCATTTAGACAATTCAAGCTTTAAATGAGTATAGATCACCCCCATAAAAAATCACTGAAATCATGGCAAGTGACTTACCTCAAGATTCTACACAATTGTGTCATGTTGTCAACAATGTCGATGCGAACAAATGGGCAATGTTTGTAGGAAAAACATTACTAAACCCTATCAAAGAAGTTTTTTTTTTTCAAATGAGACAACTAAAACCAATCTCCCTATAGTTGTTTCTTCAATCTATTCATAATAGACGAAAAATGACTACCTCTATAGGGCTAGTTGAACGGTACCTCTAGTGTATTGACATTGCTCTTCAATCCACTGGTATTTTCCAAATTGTTGTCTGTCGAGTGATCTTGCTTTTATTTGTAACTGATTTTGTCTATACATATTCATTGTATTCAAATGTATTTATACATAAATTTGGCTGTGATCTAGGGCAGAAGGCATAAATGCATAGAAATGCCTGCCACCAGCCAAAAATATATATTTACATTATTTCGTACAATAAATGCCTTCCAACAGTGAACGAGATCTACCAGGATTGATACTATGCATTTACTCCATCAAGATTTGATTTGATCTTTAAATGTGTAGACTAGATTTTCCTTTGATTGATGACAGACTTTTTAGCATAGTAAAGACAATCTCATGGTGCATGGACGATGTTGTTTATCAGCATCTAGAACCTATTTTGCAGTGGGTTTTTGCAGTTTTCACACCAATATATCTTTTGACGATGTGAGACAAATTTTTAGGTTGTTTTTGCACTAAAACCTCACACTTCCTGGAAGGCAATTCTTTTGTTTTCTGTTCACGCTCAAGTCTTGCAATTTGATATGCTCTCCTACATTTTCAAACATTTTCAAAGTATCTGGTAGAGGACATTTCAATGACTTTTTTTGACACATTAATTTGGTAGGTAAATGTCAAGGAAACAACATAGATTTGATAGGAAACAATCCACAAAACATAGCTATTAACATAACATTCACTTTCCAATAGTTAATTAGGCTATTCACTACTATAATAACAAATGAACAGTGAGCTTACAATTTACTGATATAAATCACTTCATTATAATAGAGATGAAATGGGATCAAGATTCACTTTCAAATAGTTAATTATACTATTTACTACTATAATAACAGATGAACAGTGAGCTAACAATACTAATATAAATCACTTCATTATGACAGAGACAAAATGGGATCAAGATTCAATATTACTCAAAAGTAAAAGAGCGGTTGCATGAAATTTACACACAACGAATTCGCCTATAGGGTCAAATATTGAATAAAAATATCATCATAATCTGAATACATAAGTTTATTTTAGATAAATTTGAACACTAAATGTGGGCAATATTACTGAATAATTGTTTTTTAAATTTCATGACTTCCATCAAAATGGTGGAGAAACACAAAATTGAAGTCTTTAGGAGAAAGATTGTTAGAATATGCTTTAACATGTTGTAATTGTGTAAGATTCTTATGATGTACTTAATCACTCAGAATATTTCAGTTGGCAAGAGGAAGTATACAACTTAGCTAAAGAAACTTTTCATTAAAAATTCTCCTATTGATATCTAAGATCTGATAACCCATAAGACATTTAAAACAGGCATGTTTTGTAGGTGCTATATTATATATCACAAAAAAATTTGGACTGGTGGTTGTGAGAAAATAGTTCCTAATCCAAAACTAGCATTTTTTGTAGGTGCTATATTATATATTACAAAAGAGTTTAAACTAGATGCAACCACCATAGGATTATTAGTTTTTATCAGTATTATAGGAGGTCTTTGCAACACTTTGATGGCTGGAGTTTTTGCCAACATGTTTGGAAGGTGCAAGATCTTGTCTGTGGCTGGAATGGGCTTGTCTCCTACTATTAATATTCTAATCACAGCTCAATTTTTGGTTGGTTGTGCTTATGGTTTATTTGCAACTTTCACAGCCTACTGTGTGGTTTTTTTACATTCCCTTGGGATACAACTAGTTAGAGGCTTAAGCAAGCAGCTTTAGGTGCTCCTACTTTTGTCTATATTTCTTTGTGTATTCTATACCTTCTAAAGTCTCCAAGATAGCTGGTAAGAAAGGGCAAAATGAATGAGCCAAAGCAAACACTATAGAAGATCCTCAACAAAGAAGATGTTACAAGTATATGAAATAAAATCCAAGGCAATAGATAATGTATATGATGGTGGAGGAGTGGATAGCCAAGCCAGTTTCTTGTGTGGAAGTAGCACCAATAAACTCATATCATTTAAGGGATCCTATAGTTATTCTTATTGAAAGTTTTCAACTAAAAAAACATAATAGAAAATGAATACATGCAAAATGCTTCTGTTGGTCTACATTGTCAGCTACAGAGCAAAAGCAATACATGGGAACATATACATGTCACCACCTGACAAAATGAAGTAAAATTTACGTTCAGAAAAAGAAAAGTTATCAAATAGTTTCTGACTACCGGAGTGAATGAAAAAATGATGCCTGACTACTGGATTATCAAACAATTCCAGTGATCCAACTATTTCGGTAATGGTTCTCCTACAGATATCCTATTGGCTAATTAACATAAAATCATCAATTCCAATCCAAAGTGTTTGAACTGACAAAAAGATGATAATATTTCAACATAGCAATATATAATTCCATTTTATCACTTCTAAAAGTTGGTTTGGACTCTTTCAATATATGAACCAAGTTGTGCAGAAAAAACTATTAATAAAATCATTTTTTTGTGAAAGGGTACAACCTTTTGAACTAGAAGAGCTTAAACAGTCGGTGCATTGTAAATGTATCACTTGTTGTTGCCAATGGGTCGAAATAAATTGACCATTATAAAAAATAGCTTATTTGGATCGGTTGAACATTATAAATAGATTAGGTTGAATAGATTTTATAAATTAAATCAGAATCAATTTTTTTTGCAAATACCTGACATGACAACAATGTGAGGCATTTTGAACCTCTTTGTACACATAAATGTAGAAACACTTAAAACATGAGAAAAGTGGCAACCCGGGCAAGATTTTTTAAATATCCTTTGAAAACCTAAAGAGGAATTACAAATACTGTCACCCTAGGTATCTTTCCACATAGGAGCAGAAGTGCTATGCATGAAAAGAAATATAATTCAACACACTAGATACTTATTATGAAGACATGAAATTGCGGAGGGAGAGGAAACCTAGTTCAAAAAGCAGTTTTGAAATCCTTGTCCATCTAGAAAATATTTACTTGGTTCAATAAATAGCTTCTGCACACAGCTTAAACTTCTTGGACTAATATTAAGGAAAATTAAGATTATCTAGAAAAGGACAAAATATTTCTAGAAGTCTTCCATAAAGTTGTTCTAAAAAAGAACATTCCAAGTTATCTAGAAAGGTAGAATCTTCCAGCCATTCTAGAAAAGAACATTCTAGAATTTTAGAGTTATCTAGAAAGCTAGAGACTTCCAAGATTCAAAGCTTATGTAGCTATATATATGTGAGTGGAGAGAGCTGCTGGACACAACATCTAGATTGAGAGTAATACAATTCATGCTAGATAAATATATTTTTCTAAGTTATCCAATTTTGTTTTGCCCTATTTTATTAGTTTATTACTGCTATTCTATTGTGTTTTGATTTTTGGGTCTGTTTTTACATGGTATCAGAGCTAGCTTCAGCTAGTTTTTTTCCAGGTTCAGCTAGATTTTTTTTTTCAGGTTCAGCTAGAAATATAATGTTGGAGTGATTTGTTTGCAGGGCTGATATATTGTTGGAGTGATATTTGTTTGCAGGGTTGTTATATTGTTGGAGTGATATTTGTTTGAAGACTGCTTTTTTTGGCTAACATGGGATCTACAAATGAAGTGTTGCCAATATTTGATGGAGGTAGTTTTGTAGATTGGAATATTGCAGTCAAGAATACTTTGAGAGAAAAGACTCTATGGAGAATAGTGAATAAGGAAATTGGAGAAACCCAAAGTGAAAAAGAAAAGGAGCTATGGAAATGCAAGTTGGAACAAGCTAGAGGTATTATTGGTAAAGCTTTAAGCCCCAATCTCAATAGAAGATTTGTTGATATTGATAATCCAATAGAGCTATGGGAAACTTTAGGAAAAGATTATAAAGATGATGACTATGCAAAAAAAGATTTTTAGTTGATTGCAATGGTTGAAAGTAACCTTCCCCAGCCATACAAGGTATTTAAGGAATCAAGGAAAAGGGTTCTCCAACTAAATCTCAATGCCCCCCAGCAAACTTTTGATCAATTTTGTAAGTCTGTTTTAGATGAAGAGGTTCAACTTATTAAAGAATTATATATTAAGAAGAATCATGCATATGCAGCTAAGAGTAAATTTTCTAGATATGATGGAAAGAAGAATTGGAAAGGAAATTATAAATTTTGACATAATGATGGTTCTGTATGCTTAGAATCGTGACTCTGATTGCCTGTAGGCCGTGAAGTCAAATTTTGGCATGCACATGAACCCTTTCCCTCCTTTCCATGGGACAATGCACCACGTCACTCTCGCTCATGTGGAAGTAGCCAATCAAGAGGAGGCGAGACACAACGGGAGTCTGGCTCATTTCAGAGCTAGAGTTTGCAAAGGGGGGTCGGTAAGATCTTTGGCCTTTATTGTTGTGCATTTTGTTGTATGTTTGTGGTTCTTGCGATAAACCTATGACCCGAAGGGTCACTAGTTTCTCTCCTATTTGGATTCCTTGAATTCCACCTTTGTGTGGGTAATCAGTTGTTTTTGTTAATGGCTTCTATCTTTTCTATGTCTCTGAGAAATGCTTTGTGTAGTGACAATTGCCTAATTTCCTTAATTAATAATAGAACAAATGGGTCTTCTTGTGGTGGAATGTGTGTCTGTTGTTGGGGTTGCAAATGGATCTCCTTGATCTCATCACGGATAGCTTTTACCCACTCTCCTCTTATTCCTAAACACATTCATGGATTGGGATAGAGGAAGTTGTGTAATTGCTAACTCTAACTAGATCTAGGGTTTTGACCTAGGGTTTGTCTCTGAATACCTCGTGATGGAATCAAGCGTTTTGCAATATTAGCTATCTTATCAAATCTATATGAATGCAAGCTAAATGATGATATGCAAAGTGTCTTTTTGGTATTTTAGAGTACTTTTGGAAAGGAAAATGCTTCTAATCTATGAAATAAATGTGCATGCAATCCTATATGAAAAAGTTAAATCTATGTTTTTGTGGGTTTTTGGTATTTTCAATTGAATCTAATCTAATAAAAAGGAAAGAAGCTTTTTCTAATAAAGTAGATCTACGAATTGAAAAACCACTAATCTAACATGCAAGATCTAATCTATCAAGGAAAAAGCACAATATTACTATTCCCAAGAGCAAAGTGTGATGATCTAATTACTATGAAAGCAATGAAAAGAACCTAAAAGAGATGAAGATTTGAAGACTCCACTACCCTCAGTAATCCTTTTGTAGGCAACCTCAAATCCTTTTGTGATAGCAGGTGATACTCTCGATGACAAAAAGACTCAAAGAAGCATAAAGAAGCTTTTGTGAAGCTTGTGTGAGCTTGATGTGAGTAGAATGGCATAGAAAAAAAGAAGCAGCGTAGCGTTTCTTGTCCAAAAAATAAAAGTAAAAGGCACTTTCGTCTTGTATGAGCATATGAATGCTAGATTTGGAGAGAAAAATTGGCAAGAGCTGTGTGCACAATAAATTTGCCTCCCTTTGTGCTTGGGGGAGGGGGGTATTTATAGCTTTGAGGAAGGGATTGATTTGAGAGTTCACTCATTTGATTGATGAGTTAACAAGAATAGATTGGGGAGTTAACAAGGTTGATTACCCAGTGAACTCAGCTGAAAAGAGAGTGATGAAGCAATGATAGCTTATCACTGAAGAGGAAAAGGGAGTTAGAAAAATGCATGAGATTGATTAGAGAGTTAATTTAAGATCAAATAGAGCTAATTATAAATAGTTAACTCTATATCAAGGATCAAAACTCATGCTAATAGAAAGAAAAATAGACGAAAACGGAGCTAAAACATGAGAGAAACTTCAGTTTTTCTGCAGGTCAAAAGACTGCAGGGTCACCACCTTTGTTAGTCAAGGTCACCTAGGGGGATCTTGGGTCGCCCGGGGGGTGACCCTGGATTAGGAGTGTAGAATGCAAAAATTAGGATGGCAGAAGGCATAGGGGAAGAAAAGGATGGATTCTACATCAGAAAACATGTCAATCCTATGAAAGAATCCAAATCTCCACTTGCATCCTCAGGATCCCCAGTGGGGATCTGGAAATATTAGGGGGAGATTAGGATTGGTTGGTCAAAATTGAAAATAGAAAGTGGGAGATGGATCAGGGGACCTCTATAAGGCTTCTATGAGGTGCACTAGATGAAATACAAAGGGGAGAGGTGAAAACTCACCTACAAGACACTCACAAGGCTTAGGATCGAGGTTGAAAGCTAGAAAATGCAAGTCGACAAGTGTCAAAAAGCATCATAAATAGGGAAGGAAGGGAATTGACAAAGAAAAAATGACAAAAGATAGGAAGAAAGGACATGTCATCAAGAGGCCTGCTGCCCAAAGGGTTTATTTTCATGCTTACATGTATGTGACAAGGATTTGAATCATCATAGGAGTCCTCATGGAGGGAGTGCGTGATTTTGGTACTTACATGTTTTCCCCCTTCGGGGATGGTAGTCTACATGAAAGGTAGATATCGTTCCCAAACTAGGCCTTCCTTATTGTCAATTTTTCCATAATTTATACTTGCAATAACTAGTATTAGTCCGGCATCTAAATATATCAATACGAATACTGAAAATTGAAATGACAAACTTACCATGGATTGTTTGAGTTTGACTAGTCACTTGATTGCATTAGTTTGGACTTGTGGGCATGAGAGCACACAAAACAATGCATGAAACAAAAAGCATAAAAGAAAGAAACTAAGCTAAATACATGAAAAGAAACTAAGCTAAGGGCAAACAAAGAGAGCCAAATTCTAAGATCAAAGTGAAACAACGACGTAATCATTCACGCGAGTAGTTGTTAGAAAGGTATCGTTGAGGGGATCACAAAGATGGCCACTTCTTCCTCAGCCACAGAGAGTCAGGTGAGTAATCGGTAAAAGACTCTCCTCTAAACTCTAGGTTGAATTGTATGAAAAATATCTTGAAATCATCTGTTCTTGGTGATTTTTCCTATCACATTGTGTTTGTTTCATTGTTTAGAGAAAGATTGATCTTTTATTTTTTGAAATCGGTCAAGAAATGGGGTTTTTGGAATAATTTTTGCTTGAGGGGGTCACTCTTAGGTCACCCCTTTTGGAAGGAAGGGTAGCCCATGGGGATCCTACCTGACAATAGGGTCACCCTGGGGGATCCTGCTTTGCAACAGGGTCCCCTGGGGGGATCCTGACGGGCATCTGGGTCGCTCGGGGGCCAACCCTATAGGGCTAATTTTTGGCTGCATTTGATGTTGTTTAATGCTTCTTTCACTCTAAGCTGATATGATTTGGTTGCTTAATCTGCCTATTTATTACAATTTTTTATGGTTTATACACTTTTTTTTAGTTTTTATGAGTTTACGAGATCTAACCTAAACTTCTCTTTTGATTTTGCAAGAGATGTGCATTAGATGGAATGCTTACCAAGAGAAAGGGTGGCTCCTTGGGATGTTTTCTTCTCTTGGTATAGAGGATCGTGCCATTCTCAAGAGGACAGCCTTGGCAGAGTTTGTCATGTTCCCGTGGTTCTTGCATATGCTGTCACATTATGACTTACTGGGATGCAGATAGGAACACATTTAGGTTCCCACAGATTTCTAGAGAGTGGACTATCACTCTTTATGATGTGTATCATATCCTTAGGATTCCTATGAGGGGTCAGACTCTATTTTTTCCTGCTAGTGAGTCTCATGAGAACAAGGCTGCTTGGGCTACTTTTATGGGGTCAATCACCCTGGGGACCAGACAGGAGTCCTTATTTCTTCTGTTCCACGACTTCACATCCCTCTTCTGAGGAGGTTCCTGATTAGTTTGATTTCTTCAAGGCTGTTGAGAGATAAGGCATCAGCTAGACTAAGATTGTGTTGGGCACCCATCATTCAGGGATTGGAGGAGGGTACAGTTTATGCATGGGGACCTGATATCTTGGCCATGGTCTACAATTGGATGTCTCAATGAGGGGCTCTTGCTTTTAGCCACTCTTCCTTGGTTATGACATGGATCTTTGAGCATGTGAGACCTTATCAGAAGCTTATTCCTCTTCTAGACAAATGACTTCCGAGAGTAGTGAGGTGGGCACATGTTGGACATTATGATGGTACTCTTCTGACCATTGCCACCCTTAGAGATGATGACATGATTTATAATCCTTATCATGATATGTAGGGGGTTTAGACCTGAGATGCCAAGGTGAGGGCATACTACCGTGAGGTCTTAGAGATCACAAATTGCAATGGTCAGGTTGAGGCTCATCGGGTGGACCGAGTCCTGCAGCAGTTTGGTGAGGAGGTCCCAAAGGACCTGCCCCCAGTGTCCACTTGCTATAGGACCATTCAGGAGATGGGGGAGATTGGACAGAGCAGTGTCATTTGGACACCTTTGACTTTAGGTGTCTTTATCACTAGAGCTTCTAGAGGAGGATGGAGGAGAGGGAAAGGGACTCCTTCCTAATTTGTGACTGTGACAGTTGACTCAGAGTCTACTGACGAGGACTATGTTTCTGATGGCAATGGTTTGTCAGATGAGGCCCTCCTCATGGATGAGGATTTTGATGACATTGATGTCTCGCATGAGGTTCCTGACATCCCTGAGGGTCCTCTTACTATTCCTCAACCTCCTCATTCAAATGAGGTGATGCATGAGCTTGACCCTGACTAGCAGCCTGGAGATCCCCGTAATTTCTATTTACTTGCTCTTTCTTTAGATTTGGCTTTGTCTTCTCTCTTCTCTCTTTTTCACTTTTCGTGTGGCACTGACTTGCTCTTATTTTTTATTTGACTTTCCAAGGAAATGTCAAAGAATGGAGGGACTTGGTTTGCAAGGTTAATGTTGGATTAACCTTTCCTTTCACTAAGATGCCTCATGATTGTCTCTTGGATGATCTTGGTGTGCCCCTTGCTGCAGGATAACACACAAATGTTTTTGCTCCTATTTACCATGGGTGTGAGATGATCATAGAGTTGAGGGCCCAGGTAAACATGCTTCAGGGTGAGAACAAAGTACTATAGGAAATGGCTCACCTTAATGTTGGGTGTTCTAGTACTAGTATGGCAGGGCCTTCACAATCAAATGCCCATAGTAGAGCACATCATTCTCATAGATCCCATGGAGCGACGAGTGGTACTCGTAGATGGAGGAGCCGGAGCCCCAAGGGTTCTGTTGGAGGGAACCAACCTTGATTTTCCTTTTTCAAACTTTGTGCCCCCTTGCATGGGGAACCTATACTTCTCTCAAGAGCATTTTGTCTCAGGCTCTCTGATACTTATTGTATATGTAAACTTCAGATGTATCTATGAAAGTTTATCCTTTCCTATGGTGTTTCTCTTTGTCAAATTCTGTACTCATCTATTGTGCATGTTTTAGGAATTTGTTTGATTATGTTTGACCTTTTTACCTCTTTTAACAAATGCAAGTATGACAATGATGACATGTTTTTGTAATTTTGCAGAACATATATATGATATGTAGTTTACGATATGACAATGCAAGAACACAAGAAATGTTGTAAATGAAACTATAACACTTTACGGAATGTCATGAGATATGACACTTGACTTTATTGCTTTGAGACTCTTTTTCTAATTTTGATATGTATGTAATGTGGAACAAACAAAATGACTGTTCTTGGATACGATTTTCAATCCAGGGGATTGCGGGTTGTCCTGATATAAGAGATCTATCTAAGGCTGTGAGATAGGGTTTTTAGAAAAACTCAAGTGGAGAGTGAAAATGAATCATGGAGTGCTTTTGATTTCTAGGCTTTGCTAAAGACTAAACACTAATCCTTATCCAGATAAGATAATTTGATAATCTTACAACTTAGACAAGTATCAAGTTTTGTAGGTGTTTGCTAGACTTAGATCATAGATGGCAAGCAAAGTAGACCTGGGGTAAAGGATAAAAAATGGGAAAGAACAAGGGTCCCTAGATAGAAGATGATCCTAGAGGCTACTAGACTCTTTGGTTTTTCTCAACTAGTGTGTGTGTGTGCTTTGTACCTTTCTTTCTCTATTAGAATGTCACTCTTGAGGCTTCAAACTTAGATTGATCTCCACCCAAGAGTACGGACATTCAACAATCTTCTTCTTCTCACTCTTTCTTTATATCTGTCTTTTATTTTTGTATTTTACTTTTTTTGTATTTTCCTCACTTTTCTTTTCTCACTTTTTTTTTATTTTGACTTTCTAGAAATGAATGCTTTTGGAACCTTTTCTATGCACTGATTTGATCTCTTAATTCTCACTTTTCTACACTCTTATTTTGTTCACTCATTTTCTTTTATTCACTTGTATCTTAGATTGGTTCCTTCATAGTTTTGATCATCTTGATGTTTTTCGCCAAGAAAGATAAGGGGCTGAGCACCACCTAAATTTTCTGTAATCTAGTTGGACTTCTCTTCTACTAAGGAAGAATTGGAAAGGTCTACTTGCAAGCTTCCTTTGAACACTGTAGGTCTAAATACTGACTTTGCTTGGACCTAACATCTTGACTCATTAAGACTGGGATCAGTGTAAAGCTAAGAACTAAGCTTTGATTTAGAATCATTGGGAGTGAAGGGGGATAATGGCAAATTGTGAAAAATGAGGAATCTCTAGGTCTTGAAAGGATAACATATATCTAAGCAACATTAGATTCCTTACTAGAAAGAAAATAGTATAAGAGCAAGTCACAAACTGTAATACAAAATGAACAAAATGAAACTGAAATGAAACAAACTGATTTTGACATTTTTTTGTATTTTTATGTTTTCCTTTTTTTTGTTGTTTAGACATAATATTTCTTGAGGTGAAAGGCATTGACTATTTCACCAAATTCCTCTCCCTCCATTGTGCACAATAGATAAGCATCATTTCTGATATCTCATTTAACCATGTAGGGGCCTTTCCAGTCTTCTGAGAAGGCTTTTTTTCATCTCCTTTTCTTGTTTTTATTGCTACCTCTTATTAGGACTAGTTCTCCTATTCGGTATGGTTTATCACTCGAACTTATTGTATCTAATTCGGTTATTTCTCTTGGCATTGTGAGACACTATAAATCTTGAAAGGCATGTTGGTGGGAGGGGGTCCAATATAGGACTCCTTCGCAATTGAGTAATTCCATTAATAGATCGAATTATTCTTGCATGTAGATTTTTATTTCTGGTCTCTCTTGGATTCTTTGCAAGAATTGGAATAGTTTGAGAGGGGTTTGTGGCTCCCTTTGTTTGTCAGGAGGGACAAAGCTTATACTTGTCCTCTCATTGGGTTATGGTCTCAAATCCATGGCATACCCAATATAATTTTTGGTAATTCAAAAATGACATGGTCGTCGATACCGACTGTCACTCTCATCTTCCACTCTCTGTGAAAGATTCCTTCACTTTCTTCATCTTCATCAGGCAATCTTTCCACCATTTCTATTTGTACCTGAGGTGCTTCCCATTCACTGAGTTCATTTGACCGAACTGAGGCTAAAGTGGTTGGTCTTTCCTATGGGTTGGCCACTACAAACATCCTAGGTAACACCCCTATAGCATTAATTGACTCATTATCCATAGAATATGCTTCTTCCATGGGTAATATCAGTTGATGTGAGTCCTCTGTTGGTGTGAGGGGCTTGTATGATTCTATTTCCTCAGGTGTATCAGGGATATGTGACTTACTTACTAGTGACAATGGAGTATAACCCTCCGTTATGTCTTCCTCTGCATCCGAGAAGGCATGTGGAGACACATCTCTCAGATCTAACATAGTGGTTTGAAATATCAACCCTTCAATTCTATGAGATTTTTCCCCTATGCATGGGAAAAGTTTGTATGATGGAGGGGGTAAATCATAAAACACACAACAAAAGAAATGGAACACAGAAAATAGAATATGTCTTTATTGACCTGGGCAACTCATTACATTATAGAAGCTCAATTACAATAAGAGGAATCAATCCTCCATAGGCTGCATCACACTATAGATACACATCACCAGGCTCTGGAATCTTCTTCCTTTTGTAACCCCAAATCAGCTAGGGTTTATGTTTTCCCACCTATTCTTGAGTCTACACTTTCCCCCTTAACTCTACTACTACCCAGGGTTCCTAAAATAATCATAAATAGCACTTTTTGGTGGCCTCGAGCTAAATTTCAAAATTTACAACTCCCTCCAAAAGTAGGTCAACTTCTGGGAACCATAACTTTTGATCCGGGTGTTTGATTGACGAACCGTTTTAAGCGACGGAAAGCTCGCAATGTGAACTATCATGCCAGCAATCTATAAATGGATTTCTATCAACTTTGGGGATGTTATGGGATGTTTTAGTGCCTCATATCTCGTTTCAAAAAAAATTTAGGGGCTTTTCAAAAAACAAAAACTTTAATATCTTTCAGCTCACAAATGATCTTTGCCTGATTCCTTCGTAAAAGGTCTTATATTTCAGTTATGAATCTTTCTATAAATTTTCACTTCATTCCATGCCCAAATGTAAACTTTCCTAAAATGGCAGTTAAAACTTTCCAAAATAGGTAGTTTGCTATTTTTAGCAGTTTTGGAAAAACTAAGTGTCCTACATCATTATCCAGAAGATTATGGAACTAGAAACACTAATTATGGAAAGAAGTGAAAACAACTGCAATGATTTTGAATTAACTACTTTTTGGGTGATGCAAGATTGCCCTTACACCACTAGATGCTCCTGCATCATTGTAGATTTCCTAGATGTCAATGGTGAGTATCTCTAAGAGGAATTGAAGTGGTCCATCCCTTTCGATCAGCTCCATGATTTCGATGGTTTTGTCCTTGGGAACTACCTCTTTCTGCTTTGATGGTGGCCTATTTTCCAAAGTTTTGATGTCTGCTGTATTTATGTTTTTTTTCTAGGTTTCCCATCCTTTTGACACATATTGATTGCGGTGTTAGACTTGGGATGGTTAACTTGTTGGTACGAAGCTCATAATCTATTGGAATCCCTATGCATTTGTTTGGGGTATTAGACTTTAACATATTGAAAGGTTCTAGGTCTCCCTGCACAGCATACACCTTCCCTAGGTGTAGGAACCAAACTTCTTGAAACAACATGGATGGCACAACTTTTATCCTATGTATCCATGGCCTTCCAAGAATCAAGTTATACCCTATGTCCTTGTCAATGACATAAAAAGTAATCAGAATGGTCTTGGGACCCAAGGTCACTGGGAGGGTGATTTTCCCTATGGTGGTTACCTTCAAATTGTCATATCCACTCAAAGTATCCCTTGAAGTAGTGATGTTGGTGTGTCCATAGCCCATTCTCTCCAAAAGGGATAAAGGCACTATATTCACTGCAGCTTCGTCATCGATTAATGTTCTTTTAATACATGTGTCATAGACCCATACTTGAAGGTATAATGCAGGGTCTCCTTTTTTAGTTAATTTTGCCTTGGAAGGAATTTGTTGTAAATCAGAGAACCCTAGATCTTTAAGTTCTGAGTTTGGTGGGGTAAGATCATAGTCAACATGATTGATTTGTTCACTAGGTGGTGGTGTAATTTGATCAAGATATCTCAGGCCTATGGCTTTTAACAAAGCTGAACGATGTGAGGGGGAGTTTCTAAGCAAATAATGAATGAGATGTGAGCATATGTTTTCTTTAGGTCTTCTATGAGTTCATAAGGCCCAATTGGAGTTGGTGTTGGTTCAACTACCGAAACGGTGCCTTCACATGCCTTGATTTACTCATTTTCTTCCTCATGATTCTCCCTTTTTTCTTCATTGTGCATGATCTCAACCAATCCCATCAACTTAGTTTCTCCTTTGTGTCCTAGTTGAGGTGGGACTTCGGGGTTACTATTTTGGGTTGCTTTATCTTGATTCGTTGTTTCCATGTTTTTGTGTGTAGAGAATGGGTCCTGGTAAATCCTCATGTTCTCATTTTGAGGTGCTATATGTGCTTGATTCTTCCTTGTATCTTTGATGTCTCGAGTGATCTATTGTGGGTTCAAGAACATTTCTATGAACAGGTATTCGTGATCCTCTGGAAGCTTTTCTATGAATCTGTTGCATTCCCTACAAGTTTCTATGCTATGCCCCTTTGTTCTATGAAAAGAACAATATTGGTTGTATTCATAAGTGGGTCTCTCATATCTCCCATCATTTTTGTTCCCATTTCTATCACGGTTCCAGCTTTGATAGTTATCCCGAGGATAGTACCCATTGTTTCTCGGTTGATCTATGGTGTTTATGTTAGGAGGATAGTAATCTCTCCCATTGTAATCATCTCTTACCCTTTTGACTTGGGGTTGATCTTTTAACCTATCTGTGGTTGTGTTCCTATTGTTTTTGAGAATCTTGACAACAGGGGCATTGTTCCCCATGTCTTCTTTTGTTATTTTTTCATTTGAACCATAAACTTTTCATCCACTGTCGATGCAACTTGATCAATTCTTAAAGCACTTTCCAATGCCTCTTCATAGGACTTCTATGGTAGTTTATGAACATCTTCTCTCATGTATTTGTTAAGAGTAGGCAAGAAGAGGTCACATAGTTTTTGGTGGTCCATGTTTGGAGTGTTGGTTGATGAATAGAGCACTTGTGTCCATTGAGTGATGAAGTGTGCTATGGATTCATTCAGCTCTTGTTTCATTGTGAGGAACTCTCTAATCCCTATTTTTATGAGTTTGTTCATGTCAAATGCCATGACAAACTTTCTGATTAGTTGTCTAAATGAATGGATCAAAGCCTCTGGAAGGCGATAATACCAATCTAAGGAGATGCCTTCAAGCATTTTTGAGAAATTTTTTGTGACAACTCCATCCCAAGGAAGGAGTTCTCTTATGGCTGCGGTATGAGCTTTGATGTGGGAGTTTGGATCTCCCTCTCCTTTAAATTTTGGGAGATATTGTAGAGGCCGGGGTAGTTGCACATTTTTTATACTCTGGTCTAGAGGCTCTTTCAGATATTTGAGATATGTTCCTAAGAAAGCACTCTAAGATTGCGCGGTGGCTAGCAATAGACCTACAGGTGGGTTTTGATAACCCATTGTCAGATTCGTTGGACTGCTTTGAATAGGAGGATTCTCATTCAAACAAGTTTCATTACTAGCATGTCGCGAATTGTAATTGAGGTAAGGGGGTTTTTGAGATGCCACCTAGTCTTGTTCGTGAGATTTAATTCTTTTCTCCAGAGCAGCTTGTTCTTCTTCTAAGATCCTGATTCTTTGCACTAGAGTTGCAATTACATCTGTAGGAGTTGCAGTTCTAGGGTTTTCTTCATTTCTAGGATGTTCTCTTCGACCACTTTCATATTGATGGGCTTCCTCTCGTGTGGCTTTCTCTCTTTGTTCTTCTTCTAAGGAAATCCTTAATACTTCCTGAGCATCTTTGGTTTCCTATAGACGTCTTTCCAACTTTCTAACCTCTTCATCAACGTGAGTATTTGATGTACTCGTGGAGGGTTGTTCAGGTCAATGTACCTCTGATCTTATTCTCCTAGCCTTATGTGGAGCATTTGGTATGGCTGAGTCATTTTCCCAAGCTAGGTTATTGAAGGATAGGGAATGCCTAGACTCTTTTGGATTAGGTTCATAATCAGAGTCTACATAATCATAATAATTTATAACAGGTGCATCAGGATGAGGTGGCACATACCTATCAAAAGAAGGTGTTTTACGTTTGTTTGAGGGAATGTTTCCCTTGTTTAAGTCTAGTTCCGTCATATTTGGGGGTACCATAGACACCACAGAACAAATGGATCCACCACATCAATCTCCCTAACGTTGAAGTAGCTAGTCAAGAGGAGGCGAGACACGGCAGGGGTCTAGCTTGTTTGAGAGATGGACTTCACGAAGGGGGTCGGCAAGATCTATGGCCTTTGCTGTTGTGTGTTTGTCATTCTTGAGATAACCCTATGACCCGAAGGGTCACATTTCTCTCCTTCTATTTGGATTCCTTGAATTCCACCTTTGTGTGCGTAATCGATTATTTTTGTTAATGGCTTCTATTGTTTCTATGTCTCTAAGAAATGCTCTTTGTAGTCACAATTGCCTAATTTCCTTAATTAACAATAGAACAAATGTGTCTTCTTGTGGTGGAATGTGTGTTTGTTGTTGGGGTTGTGGATGGATCTCCTTGATCTCATCACAGATAGCTTTTACCCACTCTCCTCTTATTCCTAAACACGTTCGTGAATCAGGATAGAGGAAGTTGTGTAATTCCTAACTCTAACAAGATATAGGGTTTTGGCCTAGGGTTTTGTTGACTTGGGGTTTGTCTCCGAATACCTCATGATGGAATCAAGGGTTTGTCTTTGAATACCTCATGATGGAATCAAGGGTTTTGCAATGTTAACTATCTTATCAGATCTATATGAATGCAAGCTAAATGATGATATGCAAAGTAGCTTTTTGGTATTTCTAGAATATTATTGGAAAGGAAAATGCTTCTAATCTATGAAATAAATGTGCATGCAATCCTATATGAAAAATTTTAATCTATGTTTTTGTGGATTTTTGGTATTTTCAATGCAATCTAATTTAATAAAAAGGGAAGAAACTTTTTCTAATAAAGTAGATCTAGGAAAGTGAAAAACACTAATCTAACATGCAAGATCTAATCTATCAAGGAAAAAGCACAATATTACTATTCCCAAGAGCAAAGTGTAATGATCTAATTACTTGAAAGCAATGAAAAGAACCTAAAAGAGATGAAGATTTGAAGACTCCACTACCCTCAGTAATCCTTCTATAGGCAATCTTGAATCCTTTTGTGATAGCAGGTGATTCTCTCTATGACAAAAAGTCTCAAAGAAGCATAAAGAAGCTTTTGTGAAGCTTGTGTGAGATCGATGTGAGGTTGGATTGAGCACAATGACATAAAAAAAAAGAAGCAACGTAATGTTGCTTGTCCAAACAATAAAAGTAAAAGGCACTTTCATCCTGTATGAGCATATGAATGCTAGATTTAGAGAGCAAAATTGGCAAGAGCTGTGTGCATAATGAATTTTCCTCCCTTTGTGATTGGGGGAGGGGATATTTATAGGTTTGAGGAAGGGATTGATTGGAGAGTTAACTCATTTGATTGATAAGTTAACAAGAATAGATTGGGGAGTTAACAAGGTTGATTACCCTGTGAACTCATCTGAAAAGAGAGTGATGAAGCAATGATAACTTATCACTGAAAAGGAAAAGGGAGTTAGAAGAATGCATGAGATTGATTAGAGAGTTAATTTAACATCAAATAGAGCTAATTATGCATGTGTGGGTGCATGAAATATTTAACTCTATATCAAGGATCAAAACTCATGCAAACAGAAAGAAAAATGGACAAAAATAGAGCTAAAACGTGAGAGAAACTTTAGTTTTTTATGGGTCAAAAGACAATGGGGTCACTACCTTTGTTAGCTAAGGTCACCCAAGGGGATCCTGGGTTGCTTGGGGGGTGACCCTGGATCAAGAGTGCAGAATGTAGAAATCGGGATGGCAGAAGGCAAAGGGGAAGAAAATGATGGATTATGCATCATAAAATAGGTCAATCATGTGGAGGAATCCAAATCTCCACTTGCATGCTTAGGATTCCTAGTGGGGATCTGGATATAATAGGAGGAGATTTGGATTGGTTGGTCAAAATCAAAAACAAAAAGCAGGAGATGGATCGGGGGACCTCTAGAAGGCTTCTATGAGGTGCACTGGATGAAATACAAAGGGGAGAGGTCAAAACTCACCTATAAGACACTCACAAGGCTTAGGATCAAGCTCAAAAGCTAGAAAATGCAAGTCAACAAGTGTCACAACAAGTGTTGAAAAGCGTCGTAAATGGGGAAGGAAATGAATCGACAAAATAGAAACGACACAAGACAAGATGAAAGGACACATCATCAAGAGGCCTGCTACCTAGAGGATTTATTTTCACGCTTATATGTATGTGACAAGGATTTGAATCATCATAGGGGTCCTCGTCGAGGGAGTGCATGATTTTGATGCTTACAAGTTCTAACCATTTTTCTATTCTAATGATGGTACAGAAAAGCAAATTGAAAAAAAACCCATTATTTATAGGTATTGTGGAGGTGAGAATCACATGGAAATTTTTTTTTTGAAGAGGGACAATGAAAGGCAGTAATACAAGCCCAAAGAAGAAAGGTTCAAGGATGGCAAGAAGGATAGACATATCTTCGTAGACATATCTCTAAAAAAGGAAGATAAATCAAATAAGGAGGTAACTGCTAGACCCAAAAGTAGTGTTAACGGGGGAGACTTTGCTTCAGATTATAATAAAGAATGGATTTTAGATTCAGGGGAATCATTTCACATGACTGGGGATAGATCTTTGTTTATTGATTTTTATGAAGGAAGAATTCAGATCAAGAAATTACTATTGGCAATAAAATGAGACTTCCAGTTTTATGAACATGGATTGTTAATGTAACAAATTGGTCTACTTTTACATGGTATCATAGCCAGGTTGAAGGATTAGGGGTGAATCTCATTTCAGTATATAAAATTGTTCAAGTTGGATATGAGTTTGTTGTCATTGTTGATCAAGTTATTGTTAGAGATAGAAAAGACCCAAGCAATATAATTGCTATTGGTAGAGTTGATCATAAAGAGAGTCTATTTAAATTTGTGGGGTTTGTTGATAATGAATACACACTCTCTCATTCTTTTTTTGCCCAGGATGATTATATGTCAAAACTTTGGCATGCTAGACTTGGACATATAAATTATAGAAAATTACAAGATATGGATAGAATGGATATGGTTAGTGGATTAACAAAAAAATTAGCATCTAAAGGTGTACGTGAAGGATGTGTGTTAGGAAAACTTTATCGAGATCCTTTTGATTCAGGCAAAGCATGGAGATCTAATTATCCATTGCAGCTCATTCATAGTGATCTATGTGAACCAGGCTATCCTTCACTTTTAGGTGCCAGGTAACTTCTCACTTTTATTGATGATTATAGCAGGAGAGTATAAGTTAATTGTCTTGAAAGGAAAAATGAAGTATTTGAAGTTTTTCAAAAGTTTAAGGCATTAGTTGAAAATCAAATTGGAAAAAGAATTAAGTGTTTAAGGATGAGTAATGGGGTGACTATTGCAAGTATGTATTTGATTCATTTTGTGAAAATTATGGTATTAAGGTGCAAAGAACAATTCCTTATACTCCTTAACAAAATGGAGTGGCTGAATGAATGAGTAGAACTCTCTTAGAAATGGCTCATTGTATGTTACATTTTAAAAGTTTGCATAATCAATTTTGGGGTTTGGCTATTTCTTGTGCTGCATATATTGTGAATAGAATCCCCACTAAAGCCCTCCCAAATATCACCCCTGAAGAAGCATGGAGTGGTAGAAAGCCCCACATTGGGTATTTTAAAGTATTTGGGTGCATTGCTTGGGCACATGTTCCTGATGAAAAGAGGAAAAAGTTAGAACCAGAGAGTCAAAAGTGTTTGTTCATGGGTTATAGCGAAGAATCAAAGGCTTACATGTTATATGATTTGACAAGAAGAAAAGTATTTGTTAGTAGAGATGTAAAGTTTGATGAGCATTCACAACTTACAGCCACTTCCTCTCACTCTACAACAACAATTTTTTTTTATTTTTTCTGATATTTTAGAAAGAAATGGAGACTACATTGATGAGGATGAAGTGTGCACTACTAATACTATTGAAAATGAAACAACTAATGCTTGTAATCAACCCTTTTCTATAGGTAGTGATGATGAAGAAGATGACATTTCAGATAGAAAAAAGACAAGGAGTTGTTGAAGAAATGTATAGGCAAGGATCAAAGATCCAAGGAAGGAATGGTAGTGCTCTCATGGCAAAAGTATTACAAGTAAATGACCCAATCTCATATGAGCAAGCTAGAGGGAAGAAAGAATGGGAGAAATCCATGAAAGAGGAATGTGATGCATTGTTAAAGAATAAAACTTCAAAACTTGTGCCCCGCCCCCAAGGTAAGAATGTTATTGGTTGAAAATGGGTTTACAAAACAAAATTTCAATCAGATGGTTCTATAGAAAAATTCAAGGTTAGATTGGTTTCTAGGGGGTTCAATCAGAAAGAGGGTGTTGATTATGAAGAAACATTTGCCCCTATCATTAAAATGAATACAGTTAGAATTATTCTTTCATTGGTTGCAAGTCTTGGGTGGCATATTCATCAAATGGATGTCAAAAATGCTTTCTTAAATGGAGATTTATAAGAAGAAATATATATGGATCAACCACCAGGTTTTGTTGATGAGCAACATCCTAATCTTGTTTGCAGATTAAAGAAGTCACGTTATGGTCTTAAACAAGCACCACGAGCATGGAATGAGAAGATTGCCAGGTATTTTTAGCTTCATGGATTTAAAAGATGTAAGTTAGATCCAAATCTTTATGTGAAGAAAGTTCAAGATGAGATTATTCTTGTTGCAATTTAGTTAGATGATTTACTCATTGCTGGATCAAATATTGGGGTAATCAATGATTTAAAATTAGATCCTTAGAGGACATTTAATATGAGTGATTTGGGTGAACTAAACTATTTTCTTAGATTACAAGTTTGTAGATTACATGATGGATTGTTCATCTCACAATCAAAATATGCTTTGGACCTTTTACAAAAGTTTAACATGCTTGAATGCAAGCCATCATCTACTTTATTTCAATCTAGAGTCAAGCGTACTAAAGAATGTACTTCCAAGAGTGTAGATGCCACTTTATATAGACAGCTTGTTGGTAGCTTGGTTGAAATCTAACTCATACTAGACCAGATATTTATTTTGCAGTCAATATAGTATCTAGATTTATGTAGGCACCTAAATAAAGTCTTGGTTGGCTGCTAATAGAATTTTACGATACATCCATGGAACCATACACTTTGGTATCTACTATGGCTATAAGTCTTCAATTTTTTTGGTTGGATTTATTGACTCAGATTGGGGTGGTGATATAGATGATAGAAAATCTACTAGTGGTTATGTTTTCAATCTTGGATCAGGCCCTATTACATGGAGCAATAAAAAACAAACAACTACATCATTATCTTCATGTGAAGCAGAATATAGAGCAGCAATAGAAGCAGGCAAGGAAGTAGTTTGGATTCAGAATCTTCTATTTGAGCTTGGTTTTTTACAAAGTTCTGCCAGTATTATGTATTGTGACAATCAAAGTACCATACAGGTTGCAAACAATCTAGTTTTTCATGCTAAAACAAATCATATTAAGATTGATGTCCACTACATTTAGGATCTTGTTCAAACATCAATTGTCAATCTTCAATTTAGTCCAAGTGAAGAACAAATAGCTGATATATTCACTAAGAGTGTGAATGAAACCAAATTCATAAAATTAAGAGGAATGCTTGTTATGATAGAGGTGAACATTAAGGGGATATAGTATTATAATGGTCCCCTTTCCTTTGTATTTCCCCTCTCCTTTGTATTCTTTTTGTATTATTCTAGCCAATCTTAAGTGGGTATGTTAAGGAAAATTAAGATTGCCTATAAAAAGACAAAATATTTCTACAAGTCTTCCATAAAGTTGTTCTAGAAAAGAACATTCTAGGATTTTAGAGTTATCTAGAAATCTAGAAGCTTCCAAGATTCAAAGCTTCTGTAGCTATATATATGTGAGTGGAGAGAGCTGCTAGACACATCATCTGGATTGAGTGTAATACAATTCATGCTAGATAAATATATTTTTTTGAGTTATCCAATTCTATTTTGCCCTATTTTATCAGTTTATTACTTCTATCCTATTATGTTTTGATTTATGGGTCTTTTTTTACAACAAATTTTCTACAGGAGGAACTTATGAAAATGGTATACCACTAAATCAACTAACATAACATCACTTAATATTAAGGTGAACAATGATGCCTCCTATGCTAGAATGAACATGTTCAGATTTAAAGAGAAAATGCAAAGTGACCGCAGTTTCACTTATCATCATGCCAATTCTTTACACAAAATCATTGCTCACATTTCGGCATGGGAAAAAATGATGAGTGACACAATTTCCAAAGCAATTTAAATGCTCACATATAAAAGCCTATCGACTAACAAGATCATTGTTACAAGATTAACCAAACCAATTATTGTATTTATTTTTTGGATATGAAAACATTACTACATTGAATTTGTAAAGGTAACTCAAGTTTAGACTTCAAGTTTCACCTATAATAACCAGACATGAGACATCAAATTAATTGAATGCTAGGGGATTTTGGTCTGCAAACTCCTAATGGACTTGAAGGACATAAAAAATGGGTTGACATGAAGTGGTTATTATTTGGGATTTACTCAGTAACCCGAGACTACTTGAATCTTAGACCCTTAACACTCTATAGCTGAGGAAGTCACTAGGTTACATTGTAATAAGAATTTGTGATCTTCCAAAACATTATCCTCTTGATGGATGTGGGCCCACAAGTCAAGTGATTTGGGTTCGCTTCTCAAGTTTGGTCTTAATGGATCAATCTAATTAGATATCAATTACATATTTATAATTATAACAAAAAAGTATTATACAAATAAACTACACATACTAAATATAATAATAAATTCAAAATCTATTATATTACTTATAAATTGTAATATAAATTTTCTTGATTCTCTATAATCATAAATTTATAATGCTAGGAAATAAGACTTTTAAGATAAAAACTAAAATAGATTAAAAAAAGGATGAAAATGAAAAATAGAATTGTGAAAAAAAGATACGGAATAGTTTTGTAACTTACACAGAACAAATAAACTAAATTTACTATTAAAAATTATTTTTTTTCCTAAATAAGGTATTAAAATTTAAAAAATCCAAAAATAATCTTAAATTCTAAATTCATATTTTTTATTTTACAATTTTTAAAAAATAACATTTATAATTTAATAGTAGTCTTACACACACTAAAAATTATATGCACATAACAAATATTTACAGAACTGTGCATTTTAAATATCTAAGTACCATCAAATTATAGCCTTGGTATGAGTTTGTTATGATCCCAGTATGTTATATTCTTAAATACAATAAAGATAAGCATATGTAGCATGTTTAACCTTAATAGTTTCATTTATTAGTGTTAGTTATGATGAAGGGATGTGTCCCTACATAGTTAAGCATATACATAAGGAAGAGAGAGACTCCCAAACCATCATATCTTCTAATACTAAATTCAGATATGATTTTCCAATTATTGGATGTGACCCCTTGAAGTGGTCTACTATTTTACTAATTTTTACATTTATTTCTTTAAGAAATATTATAACAAGTGGTATCAAACTACAAATTGGGCCAGGATTTTTGTTTCCACCATAAATTTCAAACCATTGTGAATTTGGATGTGATTTTTTCTAGGTTTTGAGGTATGTCATAAATAAAGATTCAGGTTAAAAATATATTTTTATCATAATTTTTTCACAAGATTTTTTAATTTTATTTTTTCATTAATTAGCTCTATAGGGTGTAAATTTTGGAATTAAAAAAAAAAGTTTTGGAAAGCTTATAAAAATTATGTTGTTTGTAATTATTATTATTATTATTATTATTATTATTATTATTATTGTCATCATCATCATCATCATCATCATTGAATGGGGAATTTTTAGCTTGGCCCTTCCAAGTTAGATGAATCACTTTTGATCAGAGCTATGAACTAGTGAGGCCACAACACTGGGGACCTCATCCCCTAGAATTAATACTTGGGATGAACACTTACATTAATGCTAGAGGTTTAAACCTATGAGCTCATTGGACCAACAAAGGCCCATCGCCTGTGAGTGCAACATCCCAATAAAGGTGCAAATTCTATGACCATGTTAGCCTAGTGAAAGCAAAAAGCATACAAGCTCTTGGCCTAGCATGGGTTTGAACCCTAGTGGCTGCCACTACAACCAAGTGACTTAACCATTGAACCATGCCCTTAACAGAAAAATTAGGACCAAGATGTAACCCTGGGTGACATGCAAATGCCCCACTCCACATGTCGCAGGTAAATCAAGATCTTGGGGGCACCTTAATTGTCAATATGGTAGAGGGCAATCCTACAAGATTTAAACTTGGGTTGTTGGCACTATAGGAAATAAGTCCCATCATTTCACTACAGGATCTGAATTCTTTGTAATTTACTTTTATAGATATAATAAATTCCATAATTTAGTGGCCAAATTTAGATCAACATATTTTATTATTCTACTATATAGGCCACATGTTTTGGAAGTTTTTGATTTTTTTAAACATTTTTAGAAGGATATTGAAAAATTATATAGGTTTAAATGAGAATTATTATATTAATTGAAGCCAAAACAAAATTGCATTGGCGGGTACAACTATAATAGAAAAAATCAAGGGATACTACAACTTTTTTCAAGGTCTCAAATTAAACCTATCCAAAATAGCTATCCCTAAATTTGATGATACTTATGTAACTTCATAGATAAGTTTTATGGAACAATACTTTAATCTTCATAAGGTACCAAACAATGAAATTGTTAATGTAGCTTCAGCATATTTAGAATCAAAAGCTGATTTATGGTACCAATGGAGGATCAATGACAAGTAGGGGAAAATGCTTAAATGGAAATAGTTTTGTAATGAATTAGAAACCCTCTATGAAAAAACCATGGAATGGAAGCTATGATACCCAATTAAAATATTTAAAACAATTAAGGTGTATAGCCAAATATAATGTTGAGCATATTATATTGGTAATTCAAGCTCGTGAGGTTACACCTTATCAAAGGCTACAACTCTACATCAATAGACTTAATAATCAAATTAAGCATGAAGTTCATTTTTTGGAACCTTGCAAAGTTAGGAAAGCTATGCAACAAGCATTGCATATTGAGAAAGATAACTCTACCACCAAAAATTCCAGATAAGGTCATACCACAGGATTGGAAGACAAAATTTCATGACTAATCCTATTGATAGAAATGAGGAGAACATATTTAACCTAAGAAAAATTAGTACAAGAACTCTCCTCAACAAGAGGAAAATAAAAGAGAATTAGATCTATGCTCAAATTGTGATAGAAATTGGTCTAGGGGTTATAACTATGCTAATAGGGATAAAATACTAACAATTATCAAAAATGAGGTTGAAGAAGAGAAATAAGTGGATAAAAAAGAACCAAATGTGGAAAATGAGAAAACAAACTCCACCCACTAGAAGTTCCAGACAAGGTCAAACCATAGGATTAAGATACAAAAATAATTCTATTGAAGGAAATGAGGAGAACTTCTTTTACCCAATAAGAATTAGTAAGCTCTCTGCCTCTTATTGGAATGGTGATAAAAAATGGCTTAGGAGTCATAAGTGTACTAATAATGAGAAAAAATTAATGACTATCAAGAATGAGGTTGAACAAGAGAGAGGAGGTACAAAAAAACCCAAATGCAGAACTTGAGCATGAGAATTCTAAGTAGAATGCACTACTATCTCTTTACATGCATTCTAGGACACAAGTGCACCTAAAAAACTCAAAGTAATTGGTTTTATCAAAAACAAAAAGGTGAGAGTGTTGGTTGATAAATGTAGCACACATAGCTTTATTGATAGAAAATTAGCTAATGAGCTCAATCGTTTTGTTTATCCAATTTCTAATTTCTAGGTCATGACAACTGATGGGAAACAACTCACTTGTGATGGTAAATACCATCATATAAAATTTCAATGGGAAATTATCAACTATATTCAAAATATTTTACTATCCCAAGTGCGGTAGCAAATGTAGTTTAGGGTGTGCAATGGCCTAAATAGTTAGGACTAATGTCTTCCAATTTTTAGGACTTAGTACACATAGGAAAACATATAGAGCATAGGGATACAATCACTAGCAAGTGAAATTATTAGCTCCCATAAGATGGAGAAAATACTTAAGAAAGGGTCTTAGAACATAGGGGCACAACTACATTTTGTAGAATCACAAGATGTGAAAACTCAAGATCAACCAAAAAATCAAGAGATCATTCAACACCATCAACACATGTATTTCAAAAACCAAATGGTCTATCCTTAGTCATAGACCATGATCATGCCATTTAATTAATACCAAGAAGTATTGTTCATCCCAACAAAAGTGCCTATTCATCTGCAATGATTATGGTTAACAAGAAGGATGAATCATGGAGAATGTGTCCACATTACATGGAGCTCAACAAGCTCACTCTCATAGATAAGTTTCATATTCTTGGTATTAATGAATTGGTAGATGAAATTAATAATTTATATTTTTCTTTACTAAGTTAGATTTACATTTATATTATCATCAAATTCAACTAAAGGAAGAGGATATAAATAAAATTGCATTTAGAAGACATGAGGGCATTATGAATTATTATTTGTCATTTGGTGTCACTAATACCCAATAAAATTCTCAAATCCTAAAAAAATTAGTGCTTCACCCATTTCTTGAAAAAATGGTGTTGGTATTTTTTATGACATCTTCATCTATGGTAAAACATGGAATGATGAACAATTCATAGAAAAGATTCTAAAGTTGCTAAGTGTTGAGTGTAACACTTTTTTGAAGGGGATGGGAATGTTATAATCCTAATATGCTATATTCTTAATTATAATAAGTACAAGCACTTTTGGCATGCTTAACCTTAATAGTTTCATTTTTAGTCTTAGTTATTCTTTAAGATGACTTAGTTAGGATGAAGATGTGTGTCCCTACATAACCATGTATATAAATAAGGAAGCGAGATACTCTCCCATACCATCACATCTTATAATATTGAATTCACAAATTATTTTTTAATTATTGGAAGTCATCCCCTTGAAGTGGTCTACTATTTTATTGATTTTTACATTTATTTTCAAGAAATATTATAACACTCCCACTTCAAAATGCTTGTTGCCCCTCAAGATGCTTCTACCATGTACAATGTGGAAGTTGTAATAACTAGAGGTAGTGACGTAAGCCCACCTAAGGCCTTGCTGGTCACACACAATAGGAAGATGACAAGCCCTATGCAAGATGTAATGTTTAGTTTCTATTAGCTAAGTTGGTAAGGCATTCAAAAAGTATTACATAGTGGGGTGCAGAGCATACCTACATGAGCTGCTTGTATAATGGTAGTTGAATCCCAACACAATATATACATAGGATGAACACCACTTTAGGATTCCTCTAGGTAGCCACATTTGGAATTAGAACCAGTGTTCATCCCCACTATGGAAATGATGGTGTAAAACTCAAGGAGCTGTGGCATAGGATATATGTAGATCAAAATCGCAAGAAGCACATCTATACACATTCTCATGCCCCTACTCTCTTCCACTATTGCATTTATACATCACGCCATCTCCATATTGAACATAGCTAAGACAATGCCCTTGGTAGCTATGTTCTACAACATTTTAATGCAAATTGCTAAAATATCATTGCCCAGCTAGTATGAAAGAAAAGAGAAGACATTAATTGTATAACAAAAGGTTTGAAGGAAGATATTATTTTAATAGAATTATTTATTTTTTATTTATCTAGTTAATATGTGTATCTATTAATATTAATAAATTATAATAAAGCATAAGTGGAAAGGGAGTGAAATGTAAGAGCTGGGCAAGGAGGGTGAGGTTAGGAAAGCTTTAGAGGTTGTGTGAAACAACGATAAGGAAAGAAAAAGCTTGGAAGATGGTTTTGATAAAGCTCAAGCCTTAGGGAGTCTGTTGGAGTACTTGGTAACACTGAGAGAGGGGGGTGAATCAGTGTTACAAAGAATATGACAAATTTACACACTATAATTATAGGTTTAGAGAACAGATATGCATGGTGACTTAAATTCTTATTAGTGCATATGTCAGAGCATTAAAGAGACAAGTAAACAGGTTCCATGTGCATATGTAACAAATGACAAATAGCATCATAAGATAGATGATAAATAAAACAAATGACAAATGGCACTATAACACAGATATTTTTAGGAGTGGAAACCCTCTGGGGTAGAAAACCACTAAATAAAAGTGCCTCACTGGCTTATGTAATAAACTTGCCTCACTGGCTACAATCATTTCTGCCTCACTGGCTTAATATCAAAATCCCAATCATACAGTGTCACTGACTTCTTTTGTCTCACTAACAATTTTTCTTGCTTCACTGGCTTTATACAACTTTGCCTCACTGGAACATCTTAAATACAACAATACAATGAATAATTTGAGTCAATACATAGGATTGCTCTCTTTCTCTTAAAGCCTTCTTATTGAATATCTCATTGAATATTTGAGATTCCAAGAAATACAACAACTTGTGCACACATACAACTAAATATAGTGTGATATTCTATTATAATCTATTGCTTTTGTTTGATTTTGCAATAACTGCTCAAATCACCCAAACCCAATAGAGTATAATATATTTATCCTTTCTCAGAAATGTCTCTCATTCTTTCACATAATAGTTTGAACAGATAATTGTAATTGTGCAACTATCTGAGACAATTTCAACTGTCAAGTAAACTGTCATGGTTAACGTCAAACTTTCCCAAGTAAAATAGGTTTGAATGTGTCTGTATATGTTATGAGAATCAATCAAACCTTCAATAAAATCTCTATTCACAATAAATGAACCATGTACTTCATTATACAAACAAACTACTTATGCAAACCACAATTATCAAAACTAAAATACAAAGTGTAACTACAATTCAACAAACTATTCAAGTAACCACAGACCGGTAATAAAAAATGCCTTGCAAATATATCCTTTAATCATAGTCCTAATCATAGTCAAGTAAACTTGCCATCATAGAGTAAGCATAACTAAACTATTATTAAAGTGAGGTCTTCAAACTGTCTTAAACCCTAGACAAAATGTAAACACATTTTAACCACTGGTCCATCAAATTGTCACAAACCTTTAACTATGTTTGCATTTGTTTATTAAGTAAATCCTCAAATATATTTGCATTATATTTCTATGAGAAAACCTTTAATCCCATTCTGAAAGAAAATAAAGATAGACTAATGTAAGAAAGAAACCACAACTAGAAAACAAGAAACAAAGCCACCTGTTTTGGTCATGCTTTGAAAACCTCAGATAACTATTTTGCTTCAACAGTTAGTACTATCATGTCATACACCAAATAGCTCAAGGATTCCATGGATTTAACTCTTTGTTTCATGATTTACCATCATTATCACCGAGTTGTCAAACCCTAGCTCAAAGAGAGCTCATTTCCAAACTCAAACTATGCAAAATAAAACATTAACAAAGCTTTTGCTTGGCTATATTATTGTGACATGTGATCCCGATGTGCCCTAAATGGCCCGGTGATATCAATATTAAAAATGAACCTTTTTTACATGTTTCTAGGGCCCAAAACCTGCTTAACAAGTTGAGCCCTTAAGTGGCTTGAATGTGGCATTTTATAACTTTATAACATTGAAAATAAAATAAAATGTCACCTTTTGAATAATTCAAATGACAAGGAAATACCTTTCATGACCCATAGTCACCTCAATGTAATGTATCAAATGATGACCATTGTAGCCCATATAAAATGAAGATATCAAACTAAATAACAGTTCATTATTTAACTCTAATGCAGCCATATCATATCAATGTGCTATCACCATAAGATATCAATGTTTTTACAATGTGTTCATGTCACCATAATGAACTTACCATGGATGTTCATACCAAACAACTGAGGATGCCATTATCAATACTTACAATGCATATCTATACTAAGATACCCTAAGAGTTATATCACCATATCACCATAATAAGTGGTATGTGTTCATAGCAATGTGTCCATAGCAATGCTATATCCATATTACCATTAATACCATGCTGTCAGTACCATCCCAACTTTCATGATTCCATGTGAATGTAATATCAAAATGAAAACAGTATAGCAACTGAGATGATCATCAAATGTATATTGAGCATCAAATGCATATCAAATATCATAGATTTGTCATAGAACATGTATGACTACGAGCATACTATCAAAAACCATAGGAGATAAATCAATTGTATAGAGATGACCATTAACAACAACTATCATAATCAACATGTATCAACATCAACTTATCATGAACAAATCTGAATGTCAAACATGTAAATGTATATCAACTGATATGAACCCATTTGTCAAACTGTATCACTGTATCAACTATCATAGAGAACATATCATCAAATGTAAACTGGCATCAAATATCAAGCCCATTAATGATCATAGCAACTATGTCAACTATCAATTGTATACCATGCATAAGATACCAAGTGATACTTATCAACTGTATACCATGCATACCATACCAAGTGATACCAAGTTGTGTACATTTGTCATCAAGGACAACAACTAAGGGGCAACAAACTCCCCCTTTGTCCATGATGGCAAAACACAACTCTCTCTCCCACTTTTTGGCATCAAGACAAAGGGGAAAAAAAGTATGTGAATGCCTCTAGAGATAATATAGATCATAGATCAATATATGCCTCAAATGATAAACAAGATCAGAAAATAGAAACCATACCATGACTGTCCATGAAGGAGAGACATCCAAAATATCTTGAAATACAACTACACTATTAGGACCATGATAAACAAAAAGGAAGCATATATCAAAAAAGGACAACAACTGAATATGCTCAACAAGCATCATATAGAATAACACTGTCACCATCAATCAAGCACTATATCAAAGATCAAGGAGCAAGCACCACAAGAATAGTTGAATATATCATTGCAGTAAACACCAAAGTAACCATGGATCATACTTTGTTCCAAGACCTCCATAAATCTGCCCATAAAAAAATAGCAAAGACCAAAGAAAAAAAATAGTAACATTGTTCCCTATTCCCTGTACTTGAGACATCATTATTACCATATCATCATCAATGTCAACATGAAATTCTCTATCTAGCATAAATGTCATCATGAAATCCTCTGTCCCATATATCACTTATCCAAGCAACAAATACTATCATAACAATCACTGTCTCATTGAAAGACTGTGGTGATTGAAGATGACACTTACATATACAAAGACATCTCTTGATCATTGAAACAATTTCAACACTGTCAGATAGTCACAAAACATTGAACACAACAAATGTTACTCTATTTTGATGCAACCACTACTTATTACAAATCTCTTTTCATTATTGTATACCTAGCTTTGCTATCTATATCATGTCTTGATCATATTGTTATTGTTGACAGACTGAAACATGATACTCTAAACACTTGAATGAGAGAATTGTTATTCACTTACAATCTAGTAGGGCACCTAAAACCTCATACTATAGTCCACAATCTTGAACATACCATACACTGTATAACCTGATCTGAAGAAACCACAAAACATATAGTCTGATCAACAACACTATCTATGGAAAAACAAAAAAAAATGTCTTTTCATCCTGAATGACTATATTTTAAAGAGATTTCTACTTTCATAACAAAACCAAATAGAAAAATCTGAAATCATAGCATTCAATATATCTTTGGTAAATGTTCATTTATGACTGCTAGGACATTTACAATTAGAACATTTGACAACAATCATGTATACCTTAATGAATTCCATAAACATCTTAACTAATGGAACAACTATACTTCATCATTTGTCATAATGGACTGTTGCATCAAAACTGCTATCCAAAAAATAATGACAACAAGGTGAACTACCTATTAGCAAGGTGAATTGTCCTTGGAATCATTACTACTATAAGACCTCATAGAAAATTAAAGAATCTATTTTTAGCAAGCATGAGTACCATTGGTAGATCAAGATGCAAAACAATGGCACTTGTGTGAAGTACTCTACACTCCACTGTCACAAACATGAAACTACTATTCAAGAATTTAGAATAAGAATGGGGCTGTCTTAACAAATCTTCACTCCCATATTTATTGACTATCATTGTTACCACTTCACATTATACCACACTGTTCTTTTCAAAACTTGGCTTTATATGGTACCCTTCCTCACAACTTTGTGCAATGTCAATACTTCATGAAAACCCTTCATTGTCTCAATATTATGCACTTTGATGTAGAATGTTACTTCACATAGGTCCATCTTTTTGAAATGATCTCAACAAATCTTTAATCTCTGAAAGTTTGACTTTCCTTTTCACTTTTACCTATTAACTTGGACCTTGTTTATGACTGAATTGATATATGGTGTACCGTTCTAATACTTGAGCAAGATCACAGTTCTCTTCTTCTCATATGGTTTTTGTATTTGAATAGTCTTCTATAGCACTATAAACAACTATGATACTGGCATAGAATAATTTCATTTTATTGTCAAAGCAATACATTGCACCAGAGATCAGAAACCAAAGCATCATTATCATCACACCACTAACCACTAGCATAGTCATCTCCGTAGCTCTGTTAGATACATCACTATCACAATGTAAAATATTGTATTTTGTTGAAGCCATTACATTGTGATATCTTTCCATCATACCTTCATGAACCATCATGAACAAAACACCATTACGTAAACAATACTTCAATTACAAGGAAACAACTCTGTGAAGCAACTCTTCGAGAACAAAGACAAACACCAATAAACTTCAACAAGCTCTAACACCAACAGTTTATTAGGTCACACTGACCAAACTCTAACTGAGTACAAACATGATTACAATATACTTAATACTAATATGACTTCATGGGGATAATAGGTAAAACCTTGCACAACTCCCCCTGACTCCATGCTCCTCTTTATGCACTCATGGATGTTACTTGTGCAGTATGCAGAAGCTTAGGCTCTATCTTTTCTTCCACTTGACTTTGTTTTCTTTTCCAAACTAGTATAGTTTATTTCTTCTTGTTTAAGGTACTATCTTGCTTCTGCTTCGTCATATTATTTCTGGATGATTTTATCAAATTATTCTTACACCACCTTGCTTTGTGTCCATAACTACTACACCTATAACATATCATATTGTTGTATTAACCAAAAGAAAAGTAATTTCTTCTAGGTAGTCTAAGAAAGCTTCTATAATCATATCTTTCATGCACCCAACAATTTCTTGCTAGATGACAAATTTTATTATAGTTGTAACACACAACACTATAATCCTAACTTGACAAACTATTAAATCTTTTCTTCTTGTTCCAACCAAAGACATTTCTTTCATAGTTTCTAGCTCTATGACCATAAACATGGCACAAATAGTAGTAACCATGGAACTGAGAATAGTTATACCTGACCAAATGATATTTTCTAGTAGATGAAGGTCTTGAGTGCCTATTTATACTACTTCTATCAGCAAGTTTATCTTTTTCTTCCTTCTGGGCTTCATTCTCAGGAGCGGTAGAGTAAGTATTCAGGTCTATCTTCTTCCTAGGAGCATCTCTTGACTTGGAACATTCTCCTTTCTCATAACACAAGCCAGTAGTGTTTCTATAATACCTTTGCTTGTAGAACATGTCATTTAAGCAGTCAGTACTCTTTTCAAATTGAATATTCTTTTGCAATTTTGAAAATACTTCTTCCAAATCCTTTCTTAAAGAGACTATTTCTTTCTCTAACTTCAAACATTCTACTCTTTTTACTTCAAGATAAGATTTTGTGAGGTCAACTATTCTTTTAACTTCTTCAAATTCTATTTTTAGACTAATAAAAAATTTGTTTGTCTCTTCAATTTGTACCTTTGCCTCTTTAAGTTCTAAAGAAACTTTAGCAAGATCAGAGAGTACCTTACTCTTAGAATCCTTCTCTTGTTGAAGTTGAACATTTAATTCCTAGTTCTATTTTTTAAGATACTTGTTCACTTCTAAAGCACATAAAAGTTCTTTAATATCAACATCACAGTCATTTTCATCAAACTCCTGTCCATCTTCATCTACAGAGAAATATCGTTCTACATCACCAATTTCAACTACAAAATCATCAAGTTCTTGTCTACTAATATTCACATTGTCAAGACTCTTAACTACAAGACTGATTTCTTTATGACATTTTGTATCTGCATTCATGGTTGACTCATGCAACAACTCATTGCTGGACTTAACTAAGGCTTGCTTTTCAATTTGTTGATCAACATTTTTCTTTTCTTTATTTGAGGCCTTATTTCTATTCTTTTTATGCATTGTACTCCACTTGCCAGGAACCCTTAAGTTGGTAAGACTTCTTGCAAGGGTCTAGCTTTGATACCACTTGTTGGAGTACTTGGTAACACTACAAGGGGGTGGTGAATCAGTGTTATAGAGAACATGACAAATTTGACAAATTTACAAACTATAATTGCAGGTTTAGACAACAGATATGCATGGTGACTTAAACGCTTATTAGTACATGTGTCAGAGCATTAAAGAGACAAGTAAACATGTTCCATGTTTAGATGTAACAAATGACAAATAGCATCATAAGATAGATGATAAATAAAACAAATGACAGATGGCACCATAACAAAGATATTTTTAGGAGTGGAAACCCTCTGGGGTAGAAAACTACTCAATAAAAGTGCCTCACTGGCTTATGTAATAAACTTGCCTCACTGGCTACAATCATTTTTGCCTCACTGGCTTAATATCAAATTCCCAATCATACAATCTCACTGACTTCTTTTGTCTCACTGACAATTTTTCTTGCCTCACTGGCTTTATACAACTTTGCTTCACTGGTTTTATATCATGCCTCAGTGGCACATCTTAAATACAACAATATAATGAATAATTTGAGTCAATACAGAGGATTGCTCTATTTCTCTTAAAGCCCTATTCTTGAATATTTCGTTGAATATTTGAGATTCCAAGAAATACAAAAACTTTTGCACACATACAACTTAATACAGTGTGATATTCTATTATAATCTATTTCTTTTGTTTGATTTTGCAATAACTTCTCAGATCACACAAAACCAATAGAGTATAATCTATTTATCCTTTCTCAGAAATGTATCTCATTCTTTCACAGAATAGTTTGAACAGATAATTGTATTTGTGCAACTGTCTGAGATAGTTTTCAACTGTCAAGTAAACTATCATGGTTAAGGTTGAACTGTCCCAAGTAAAATAGGCTTGAATGTGTCTGTATATGTTATGACAATCAATCAAACCTTCAACAAAATCTCTATTCACAATAAATGAACCATGTACTTGGTTATACAAACAAACTGCTTATGCAAACCACAGTTATCAAAACTGAAACATAAAGTGTAACTACATTTCAGCAAACTATTCAAGTAACCACAAACCAGTAATAAAAAAATGTCTTGCAATAATAACCTTTAATCATAGTCTTAATCACAGTCACATAACCTTTCCATCATAGAGTAAGCATAGCTAAACTATAGTTAAAGTAAGGTCTTCGAATTGTCTCAAACCCTAGACAAAATGTAACCACATTTTAACCACTGGTCCTTCAAACTGTCACAAACCTTTAACTATGTTTGCGTTTGTTTACCAAGTAAATCCTCAAATATATTTGCATTAGCTTTCTATGAGAAAATTAATCCCATTCTGAAAGAAAATAAAGATAGACCAATGCAAGAAAGAAACCATAACCAGAAAACAAGATACGAAGCCACCTGTTTTGGTCATGCTTTGAAAGCCTCAGATAACTATTTTGCTTCCATAGTCAACACTGTCATGTCATACACCAAATAGCTTAAGGATTCTATGGATTTAACTCTTTGTTTCATGATTTACCATCATTATCACCGAGTTGTCAAACCCTAGCTTGAAGAGAGCTCATTTCCAAACTCAAACTAGGCAAAAATAAAGCATTAACAAAGCTTTTGCTTGGTTATATTATTGTGACATGTGATCCTGGTGTGCCCTAAATGGCCTGGTGATATCAATATTAAAAATGACCCTTTTTTACCTGTTTCTAAAGCCTAAAACCTACTTAACAAGTTGAGCCCTTAAGTGGCTCGAATGTGGCATTTTATAACTTTATAACATTGAAAATAAAATCAAATGTCACCTTTTGAGTAATTCAAATGACAAGGAAATACCTTTTGTGACCCCTAGTCCCCTTAATGTAATGTATCAAATGATGACCATTGTAGCCCATATAAAATGAAGATATCAAACTAAATAATAGTTCATCATTTAACTGTCATGCATCCATATGATATCAATGTGCTATCATGATAAGATATCAATGTTTTTACAATGTGTTCATGTCACCATAATGAACTTACCATGGATGTCCATACCAAACATTTGAGGATGCCATTGTCAATACTTACAATGCATATCTATACTAAGATACCCTGAGAGTTATATCACCATATCACCATGATAAGTGGTATGTGTTCCTAGCAATGTTATATCCATATTACCATTAATATTGGTGTTGCTGTCAGTACCATGCCAACTGTCATGATTCCATGTGAATGTAATATCAAAATGAAAACAATATAGCAATTGAGATGAGCATCAAATGTATACTGAGCATCAAATGCATATCAAATATCATATAGCTATCATAGAACATGTATGACTATGAGCATACTATTAACAACCACAAGAGATAAATCAACTGTATAGAGATGACCATTAATAACAACTGTCATAATGAGCATGTATCAACATCAACTTGTCATGAACAAATCTAAATGTCAAACATGTAAATGTAAATCAATTGAGATTAATCCATTTGTCAAACTATATCACTGTATCAACTGCCATATAGAACATATCATCAAATATGAACTGACATCAAATATCAAGCACATCAATGATCATAACAACTATGTCAACTATCAACTGTATACCATGCATACCATACCAACTGATTCCAAGTTGTGTATTTGTCATCAAGGACAACAACGGAGGGGTACCAGAGTCTTCTTCATGAATTTGAGTTAGAGGAGAAGGTAGAGAAGAATAGGGAGAGAATCTCTAGAATCATGGTTGGAGCACTTTCTACATTTCAAGGTGGAGAGATTGAAAATTAATTTTCTCATAGAAAAATTCATTGGGATATGAATGTCAATGTAGAGGATCAAGAGATGGGTGGCTCAAACATAGATGGGAATAAGTCTAGAGATTAATTTTATGGCTCTAGGATTCATTCAGATTATTTTACAATCAGAATTCAAGAGAGATAAGATTTCTAAGGGGGTCCATGGTGTTTGGGGAATGCTGGGTTATATATTTGGGCCTCGACTCTAAGTTTTGACCCACACTCAGAGTTAATGAAGGAGGTGGCATCCTGGATCAAGATGTACAAGTTGTCATAGGAACTCTGGATGGAGGAGGTTTTTAGGATTATTGGAAATTGTTGGAATGTTGTTGATGTTGTCATTGATGTCATGATGTCAACCTCCAATAGATGGTTCACTTGGTTTCTAAGTGCTTTTGAAAAAATTTGAATAAAAGGGTGTGCATTGTAACATAGGTGTGTTTAGTGTTGTGTTCCACATTTCCTCATAGATGAAGATAGGCATGTGAAGTTTGGAAGTGTTGATTAAAGGTGTTTAGAGGTGTTATACCCAGTGTTTTAGGTTCTAGATCATGTGGAAGTTGAAGATGTGCTTGAAAAAGTGTTTACCTATATAGAAGACTACCTATATCTACTTTCCCTTGAAGTTTCCAATGTTGGGGTTTTCTATAAGTTAAGTTCTTGTGTTGGTGATCATAAGTAGTGTATCCTGAGGTGCAAAATGAAGACATACTTTGTTCTAGGTGATTTTGGTAGTGTTGTAGAAGATTATGATGATGTTGGAATATTATGGAAATATGTTTAGATGCTATGGAATAATTCCTTGTGGTCCGCATGATGTTTTTGGTCTTGGAGAAGCATGAATATGGTCATTTGTTGTGTTAGCTTAGGTTTGGCCAACATGGCCTACTCACACTATTTGCAGAGGTACCTCATGTTTTGTGGATGTGATGAACAAAATAGTGATATAGATTTGAGTCTTAATTAACCATTGGCATGGTCCACTTTCACTTCTTTCCACCATGGAAGTTTTTAGTGCCGACCTAATTGGTATTGCATGTTTGAGGTGCACACATTTCATAAGGCCAACCTAATTGAGATTATTTTAGGTAGTGCATGATATAAATGCTAGATGAAGTTGAGTGGAGAAAGGTAGAGAGGATGATGCAATTGTGAATCAAGGGTGGTGAATTGAGTGCGAGCTTAAATGCTTGTGACTCCCAGATGTAGTGAGCAGAAGGTGTTTGCATTTTTAGTTTGCTTTTAGTTGCTAGAAGTGAAGAAACTTTGTGTCTCAAATTGCTATTTGGAACTTCATTTATTTCAAGTTGTTTCACTGAACATATAATTTGTGTGTATATCACAAATGTATGTTGTGAACATTTTGTGTGTATACCACAAATGCATGTGAGAACAATTTGTGTGTATCTCGTTGTTGCATATCACGCTTGAATGCAGTGAACATACATTGTGAATGTACAAGTGTATCGGCATACAAAGGAGGTCAATGGTCGGGTCAAAGGTCGAATGCATCTTTTGAATGCATGTTCTGAATGCATGTTGTGAATGTACATTTCAAATGTACATCAAGTTTAGATACAAGGATGGTCAACCGGTCAAACTTTTTGAATGCATGTTTCAAATGTATATTTGAAATATACATTGTGCTCATACATTGAGTTAGATACAATGCATGACTGGCTATATTGGTGACATCAGGCTAGAGATACATGGGATTACTGGCTACTGTAAGTCAACTAATGCATTTACAAGTTAGCTTCTTCAAAGATCGGTAAGAGATTGTTCATCGGGACAATGTAAACTATTTGGACCAATGGCGAAGGTCTGACCGATGAAGGATGGAGGACTTGGGCATCGTGGAGACATTGGACTATCGGTGCAAGAAGTGAAGTGCTCACCAATGGAGCGGGTTAGCCCGATAAGGCTATAGCTTGGCATCGTCAGCAACAAAATTGTAGATGATGGTATTACTGTGTGTTCGGCCATATAAATCAGAACATTGTCAGTGACCTGGTGCATGTAGGATTAAACATCTCATTGGAATATGAACAGTTATGACGATTTGAAGGCAGCAGCGCTGGAGAAGTGAGATCGATCAGTTAGGGTAAAAGTGGTTTAACAATTTTTTGCTCTTGGAAAATGATAATATAATCTGATCTACTAGCATTGTTGGAGTTGATGAAATGATTTAATTATATAGTTTATTCTGTAGATATACAAATTGAATAAACAGCTTTGTATAATTGTAAAGAATTGATACCTGAGCAAAAGAGCTGGGATCTATATTGTAACTATTCAGTTTACTGTAATACAGATATTCTCTCTTGTGGTGGTGGGTTTTTTACCCGAAAGGGTTTTCCCATGTAAACTAGTGTCGTTCTATGTTGTCTTATTCATTTATTTTGTTTTTCTGATGTATTCATCTGTGTTTTGTGAATTGAAAGTTACCTGTCTGCATAATCCCCTTTGAATTAACATTAGGGAAGTTGTATTCAGCACCTCTGCTTTCCTTACAAGTGCTATCAGAGCCTGGCCAGTTGTGTTATCCTTGTTGGTAGGTTGGGTTTTGTGTTAATTCTGGGAGTGGGAATTTTGTAGAGGTCTATTTTGTTAAATAGGATGACAAGTACATCAGGAAAAATAGCACAAACTTTGAGTTGTGAAAAATTAAAGTTGAAGATATACTGGTCGGCAGAGATCTTTGGGTTGCTATGTCTGAAACTAAACCTTCAGCCATGAAGCAAGAAGATTGGGACCTGGCAGATAGAAAAGCCAGAGGACTGATAAGAATGAGTTTAGCGAATTCTGTTCTATTGAATGTCCATGAAGAGAAGACTACAAACGCTCTATGGAAGAAGTTGGGAGCTATTTATCAAGGCAAGTCCTTGGTGAATAAACTTTTTCTCAGAAAGAAGTTGTACTCTCTGAAGATGGATGAAAGAGCATCTATAGCAGAACATCTAAACACATTTAATCTGATTGTTGCACAGTTGACATTTGTAGGTGTAAAAATAGAAGAGGAAGACCATTGTATGCTTCTATTATGTTCCTTACCTGACTCATGGGATCATCTTGTGATGGCTATTGGAAGTACAACAACCATGTTTACAACTGAATTCATTGTTACCTCGTTGTTATCTAAAGAGATGTAGAGGAAATCTTTTGAGACAGCCAAAGAGGCCCTGTCTATTCAAGGTAGACCAAAGGAAAAAGGCAAGAAGAAGGACAAGAAGTCTAAGTCCAAATCAGAAGGGAGATCGAAATCTCCTGGCACAAAGTCCAAGGTGAAGTGCTGGAATTGTAGGCAGAAAGGACACATCAGAAGAGACTACAAAGAGGAGAAAAAGAAGAAGGAGAAGAACTCTTCTGACAACAATTCTTCTCAGAGTGATGCTGATGCCTTCATTGCTACCTTGGCAATGCCTGCATCTAAAGATGTGTGGCTAGTGGATTCAGGAGCATCTTTTCATATGACATCTCACAGAGAATGGTTCACTAAGTATGAACCATATGCTGGTGGGAAGGTGTTCCTAGCAAGTGATTCGACACTAGAAATTATTGGCCGAGGAAGAGTCAGAATCCAATTCCCGGATGGCAGAATAAAGGGAATGAATGGAGTGCTACACATACCAGGTCTGGCTTGAAATTTACTTTCTGTTAGTAAGCTTAATGATGTTGGAGTGCAAGTTACTTTTGTGAATGGTGGTTATAAAATGACTAGAGGTTCTATTGTACTGGAAAAGGGTGAATGCATTGGAACTCTGTATAGGTTAGACGCTAAACCAGTATGTTGTAATTGTGTCTCTGTAAAATCTGAAAAAGCTACTATTGTAACACATGATGCAAACTCTATGGAAGTTAAACTTCCTGTAGAGAAAACAATGCTCTGGCATCATAGACATGGTCACATAGGTGAAAAAGGTTTAAAAACCTTGAAAAACAAAACCCTGGTAGATGGGCTAATTGATTGTAATGTGGAGTTTGATTTTTGTGAACATTGTATATATGGAAAATAAAACCGTGTTTCTTTTTACTCTAGTTCTCATAAATCTTCTGGTGTTCTGGACTATGTACATTCTGATGTTTTTGGTCCAGTTGGTGTTCCTTCTTTATCTAAATCAAGATACTACGTATCATTTATTGATGATTATTCAAGGAGGGCATTTGTGTATTTTTTGAAAAATAAATCAGAAGTATTCAGTTGGTTTAAAGAATTTAAAACTCTTGTGGAAAATCAGACTGGTAGAAAAATAAAATGCTTGAGAACAGATAACAGTGGTGAATATTGCAATGCAGATTTTGATAAGTATTGTGTAGCTCATGGTGTAGAAAGGCATAAAACTACACCTTATACTCCACACAAAATGGAGTTACTGAAAGCTTAAATTGATTGTTGATGGAGAAAGCAAGAAGTATGTTGAGTTATGTTGGTCTTGAACAAAGGTTCTGGGTTGATGCAGTTGCTACAGCTTGTTAATTGCTGAATCATTCTCCTTCTTCAGCATTGGTTGATAAGACGCCTATGGAAGTGTGGTCTAGAAAGAAGCCCTCTTTAAGACATCTTTGTGTCTTTGGCTGTGAGGCATATGCTTATATTCCTGAGGTAAAAATATCTAAGCTGGATTACAAGGTAGTCAAATGTATCTTTATTGGCTATGGAGTCGGTTTTAAAGGGTACAAGCTTTGGAATCCTAAAACTAAAAAAGTAATTTACAGGAGGAATGTAATTTTCAGAGAGCTGAAACCTTTGGTTATTGATTCTCAACTAGAGAAGACAGAAAAGAAGAAAGAAAAGAGTGTTGTTAATATTCCTCTAACCCCTGTAAAAGAGAAACATCAAGCACCAAGTGTAGATGATTCAGAAGAGAGTTTGAGTAGCTCCGAAGATTCAGATCCAGAGCAAGAACCTGAACTTGTACCTCAGCCATTGAGGAGGTCTACACGTGAAAGGAGACAACCAGATAGGTATGGATTTTCAGTACTTGATTCAAGTTGTGCCTATGCTTTGCTTACTGATACTGATGAACCTAGGACTGTTAAAGAAGCTATTAGTTTATCTAATTCGGATTCTTGGTTAGAAGCCATGGATAACGAAATGTCATCATTGGAGAAAAATGGAACCTAGGATCTGGTGCCCTTGCCTGAAGGTAAAAACTTGTGGGCTATAAGTGGGTACTTAAAAAGAAATATGGTCTAGATGGTAGTATTGATAAGTACAAGGCAAGACTGGTTGCTAAGGGGTATTCTCAAAAGGAAGGTATAGATTATGGAGAAATTTTTTCTCCTGTAGCTAAGCTGACATCCATTAGATTTCTTTTGTCACTTGCAGCAACGTATGACTTTGAAATTGAGCAGATGGATGTGACGACAGCATTTCTTCATGGGGACCTTGAAGAAGAAATTTATATGTCCCAGCCAGAGCATTTTGTGGTAAAAGGTAAAGAACATCTGGTATGTAAACTTAAAAAGTCTCTTTATGGTTTGAAGCAATCTCCCAGAATGTGGTATCAAAAATTTGATACGTATGTTTTATCCTTGGGGTATGTGAGATCTAAATCTGATCATTGTGTCTATTATAAAATTGAAGGTGATCAGATTCTTATAATTGCATTATATGTGGATGACATGTTATTCATTGGCAATGGTAATGGGATGATCTTAGAATTAAAATCTCAGTTGTCCTTGAAATTTGAAATGAAGAATTTGGGAGCAATGAAGTACATTCTGGGAATGGAAATCAAAAGGGACATATCTAAGAGAAATATTTGGCTCAGCCAGTGCAAGTATATTACCAATGTTCTAGATAAGTTTAATATGTCTGATTCTAAACAGTTAGTTGTTCCATTTTTGTAGGGAACGAAACTATCTGTTGAAGATTGTCCAAAATCTTTGAATGAAATTGATGATATGAAAAAAGTGCCTTATGCAAGTGATGTTGGTAGTTTAATGTATGCAATGGTCTGTACTAGACCAAACATTGCCCAAGCAGTGGGAGTTTTGAGCCAGTTTATGGTGAATCCAGGCAAATCACATTTGGATGTTGTGAAGAGAGTTATGAGGTATTTGAAGGGAACTTCTGATTATGTTATTTGGTATCATGGAAACTCAGTTGGAACTCAAAAATCTATCAACATTCAGGGATATGTAGATTCTAATTGGGTAGGGGACATTAACATTAGAAGATCCACCAGTGGATATGTATTCATGTTAAATGGTGTTGCTATCAGTTGGATGGGCAAGCGGCAGGCTGTAGTCGCTTTGTCAGCAACAGAGGCACAGTACATTGCAGCTACTCATGCATGCCAAGAAGCTGTTTGGTTGAAGAGGTTGTGTTCTAATGTTGGTTTTAGTGCAGGACAGATACAAATACATTGTGACAGTCAAAGTGCTATCTGTTTGGTGAAAAATCCTACATTTCATGCTAGGACCAAACATATTGATGTCCAATATCACTTTGTTCCTGATATGGTAGAAGATAGGAAGGTGAAGCTAGAAAAGGTTGACACTTTGGAAAATGTCACTGATCCTTTAACTAAACCAGTGACCATGGCCAAGTTCAAATGGTGTTCAGATGCAATGGGTCTTCGAGCCCATAATACTCAGTAATCGTATGCAGATTAAGAGGTAACAACAATCTCTTTGACAAGTGGGAGATTGAAGAGACTTTGTGTCTCAAATTGCTGTTTGGAACTTCATTTATTTTGAGTTGTTTCACTAAACATACAATTTGTGCGTATATCGCAAATGCATGTTGTGAACAATTTGTGTGTATACCACAAATGCATGTGAAAACAATTTGTGTGTATCTCACTATTGCATATTGCAATTGTATGCAGTGAACATACATTGCAAATGTACAAGTGTATCAGCATACAAAGGAGGTCAATGGTCGGGTCAAAGTTTGAATGTATCTTTTGAATGCATGTTCTGAATGCATGTTGTGAATGTACATTTCAAATGTACATCGGGTTTAGATACAAGGATGGTCAATGGGTCAAACTTTCTAAATGCATGTTTTGAATGCATGTTTCAAATGTATATTTGAAATATACATTGTGCTCATACATTGAGTTAGATACAATACATGACCGGCTGTATTAGTGACATCAGGCTGGAGATACATGGGATTAAAAGCTACTGTAAGTCAACTAATGCATATACAAGTTAGCTTCTTCAAAGATCGGCGAGAGATTGTTCATCAGGACAATGTAAACTATTTGGACTGATGGCGAAGGTCTGACTGATGAAGGATGGAGGACTTGGGCATCGCGGAGACATTGGACTACTAGTGCAAGAAGTGAAGTGCTCACCGATGGAGCGGGTTAGCCCGATAAGGCTATAGCTTGGCATCGTCGGCAACAAAATTACCGACGATGGTGTTACTGTGTGTTTAGCCATATAAACTAGAACATTGTCAGCGACCTGGTGTATGTGGGATTAAACATCTCACTGGAATATGAACAATTACGACAGTTTAGAGGTAGCGGTGCTGGAGAAGTGAGATCGATCAGTTAGGGCAAAAGTGGTGTAACAGTTTTTTGTTCTTGGAGACTGATAATATAATTTGATCTACTGGCATCGTTGGAGTTGATGAAATGATTTAATTATATAGTTTATTCTATAGATATACAAATTGAATAAACGGCTTTGTATAATTGTAAAGAATCGATACCTAAGAAAAAGAGCTGGGATCTTTATTGTAACTATTTAGTTTACTATAATAAAGATATTCTCTCTTGTGGTGGTGGGTTTTTTACCCGAAAGGGTTTTCCCACGTAAACTAGTGTCGTTCTGTGTTGTCTTATTTGTTTATTTTATTTTTCTTATGTATTCATCTGTGTTTTGTGAATTGAAAATTACATGTCTACATAATCCCCTTTGAATTAACATTAGGGAAGCTATATTCCACACCTCTGCTTTCCTTACAAGAGGTAGTGAGCTAAAGGTTGTGGATGGAAAGAAGTGGTAGTGGTGGAAATATCCTATTGCTTTGAGATAGTGAATCTCTCTATAATAGTCTTCTTCTATTCTTCTCTCTTCTAGACAGTGAGTTCTTTTGGCAGTGAGTTCTTCTTTTGGTAGTGAGTCTTTCTTTCGGTAGTGAGCCTTTCTTCTAGGTAGTGAGCCCTTGGTAGTGAGCATATCTATTTTTTGGTGTTTCTATTCATATATATGTGAGCTAATCCTCACTGTGGTTTTTCTCTTCTTGGGTTTTGCACATAAATCTAGTGTTCTTATGTGTTTGAATGTATTTGTATTGATGCTTTATATGTTTACATTCTACTAATGCATGATAAGAGATTGATGATTGGAATGACATTGAAGATTTAATATTTTAATACACAACTAATTCAACCCCGTCTTAGTTGTCCTATGCATTCTAATAGAAATATGTTGGGAGACTATATACAGTGTTCACTCGCAATAGGTAATAAGAAACTAGCCACATATACTTGAATTTGTGTGAAAGTTGATCTAAGCAAACCATTAGGACATGCTATGAGGTTTTCATTGATTCTGGGAGAAAGATTAAAGGAGATAGACTATGAATATTTACCCATCAAATGCTTTGATTGCTGGAAATTTGGACATTTGGTGAGGAATTGTGATAAGAGGAGAAAAATATCGGGGGAGCAGGAAGAAGACAAGGCTCAACCAAAAATTAAAGAGTGAGGGGAAGATGGAGGGAACCCCAAACAATTCAGTTGTTTCAAAGGAGAGGAGAAGGAATGTAGGAGGGGATTCCTCAAATTCAAAAGGGGAGAAGGGTGAACAAGGGATAACGAGTAATGTCAGGAATAATTGTGATAGATTAGGTTTTGGAAATGCTGTGGTAGAATACCTAGGAGGTGGGGTAAGGTGGAGTAAATGTCATTCTAGGTAGGGAGGAGGTGTTAAAGGACATAAGTAATGCTAAATACTTGTGTTGATGTATAAAATTGCACATGTTTCAGCACCAACATGGGAAATTCTGAGAATGTAGAATGACTCTTAGAATGACCTCTAGATTTTACAGAAGCTGGCTCTTCCTCTTTTAATGGGGTTTTGGGAAAGGGAAGAAAAAACAAGATTATAGATTCAATAAAATAAAACTCCTAAGGTGATGCGCCAAACTTATATTTGTTTCAACAATCAACACAGTGACTAAATCTTTGTGATCTCTACTATATTAAAGAGCACTGAGCATGGTCAATATAAACAGATTGCAAATAGATTTAAACCCAAAGGCTAAACTTAGAGAAATTATAATAAAGACACATAAAACATCATCACATAGCATAGAACAACAACTTCTTTCATTAATGGATTCAACAAATATACATGAGGCATAGAAACATGCATAGATCTATAATGATTTCTTCTTAAAATAGTTGTGAAGGCAAAAAATGATATATTCTAGTCACAATAATCTCTTTCTATATATCTATCAATTACAAAATTTTCCAATTTATAAAAGAAAAATGGGGCTCAAGACACTTCTAGCCCTTAGAATTTCCAACCACCTGTAGCTGAATTGGAACTAATTACACATAGGAAATCTTTCTAAATCTATGGCTATGTCATCCTCACAGTCTGAGTGGCTAAATGGCACTAAAAATATGGCCCTGCAACTACTAGTTTTGTTGAGACAGATGGCCTCCTCCGCAAGCTTTATAGAAACTCTAAAGTTGATACATGGCACTTTTGTGCTCATTGAGCTTAGTTTCTTTTATAACATAGTGAGAATGTGTGCCATACTGACACTTGGGGTATCCAGCATCCTCTTACTCTTGATTTTGATCAAAACACATGGCAACACCCAAGAGTCTCAAATTTGGGACACATGGTAGGCTAGCGCGTGTTTAAAAGTTTCCTTTGTTTCTTATTCGTTAAACGCCCATGGTCATGACACTTGGCGCTATCCGCTTCATTTGGAAACTACACTTTAATATCTCGGGCCCACTATGTTGTACTCCAGCACTACTCAAAACTATTTAGGAAAGAGATGCATGACAAATTCCACTTCATTTTGAAAAAGGGACATGCAATAGATTGGTACGTCTGTTCAATGTTTCTTTCAAAAGATTCTCCTTGAATCCTTGTGTTAGCGACACTTGGCACTTTCCGTTGCAGCTAGAAACTCTGTAAACACAAAGGAGAAAATACGAGTCTAAGATACATGGCACATCTTGGTTACTCTTGAGTACTACAGACTGAAAAGAAGACACTTGGTGATCTCCACTGCTATTGGACATTAATCTTACTTCCTCTTAACACCTTGCCATGTGCCAACTCCATGCATCTTTTTTGGAAGCATCATTTCTTTCACTCCTTCAAAATCCTACCACTGACATCTCGCACTTTCCCATGCGGGCTATATTTGCAACACAAACAAAGACACCAAGCCGATAGTAACACTGTACTTCCACTATTAATTAATACTACAAAATGTAGAGTAAGAACTCTACAGTTCTTGGCGACTCATATGGGACTCTCTGCCTGCATAGAGAGAACCCTAGAAATATACAAAAAGAAAAAATGTCAAAAATATACTGGTACTGCTAAGAAATTGCATTTTCTACAAAGCAGCATGATACCCAGACCACTTTGAATCCGACAAGCCTTGCCTTTTCTGCAATTCCTAAAAAGAGAGATCCAAGTTGATAATGTCCTTGTGAGAAAAGGACTAGAGGATTTGTACCACCAAATGCAATTGAAACTCAAGCTAGGCCATGGGAATAAGAATTAATTCCACCCCCCTCATGCTTGAAGAGTCACTTAGACTTTGAAAAATAGTCTGATCATTCTATTTTGTCAACGGGAGGGCCTTAATCTCATCAGTCATCAAGACTATGCTATCATCTGGGAAAGGAGATGGGAGTCCCAACTGTACCATCTTCTCAATGTATCCTTTCATTCCCTTGACACCTTCCTTCACAAAATTTAGAAGTGACTTACAAGTTGTAGTAGCTTCATTGTAGCTTAGGACTTCATTCACCTTTTCTACTGCAGTCATTCTCTCACTCACCCTTGCTGCTAACACGGCTTCATCTGTTGTATCATAGAGTTTTTGTAGCAAAAGATGAGAATCTGAGACTCTCAAAGAAATAGTCGATAAGGTTGCCTTAACTGAGGACCCACCCTTTCACATAGCTGCTGAGCCTTGAGTAGAAAACTAAGGGTAGGCTTAAGATGTGAGATCTCCTTAGAGATCCTTTGCCATGTAGACACATAGAGCTCTTTGACCATTTCTAGCAGTCTTGCATTCTGAGGCCTCTAACTCAGTTCAATAGTCAGTTGCTTAGTCTTTTATTGCTCAACCATGAATTGAGCCTAATAAGCACTATTTTGATTTTGTTCCCTCAACAGGCTATGTTGTAGTTGAGACACTTCTCGCATCTTATCTTGGCATTTCTTCTAAGCAATGGCTTTTTCTTGTTTTGTTGTAACCACAGTGGCCCTCGCCTATGCTATTTCAATCTGCAGGGTTACAACCTGAGCTTTTGATGCCTGGTATACCTCCAAAACATAGTAGAATGTATATCTTTATTGTGGGTGTCAATTTCTTTATCTTTAGTCTTGATTTCTGTTGTAAGGCTATTATTTGTGGCTCTTATTTTTGTTAAGTCTGTCTCCAGCTTCTATAGCTTTTGTGTCACTTTGAGATAATCTGATGTAATAGCTGTGGAAGTTTCATTCATCAGCTCCACCTTATCTTGAGGCCTGAAGTGGGCTAAATCCAGAGCTACTACATTCATGGTATAGTCTTCTGGCTTCATTTGTTCAACAGGCTCGACTACAATGGGAGTCAAGTGGGTGATGGTCAAGTACTGCTTGATTGGGTCAAATAGTGATCTCATATGGGGGTAGCAGGGTTTTTGATTTCCTTCTTCCTTTTCTTTTACATCCTATCCTCCCTTGCCTTTCTAGCAGCATCTTCTTGTGTTTGGAAGGTGGGTGGAGAGGTAATAAGGCGCCCAGCAAAAGGGTAACCCCATGGCAAGCCATATGGTATGGTGGTAATTTGCTGACTAGGATCAATCTGAGGAAAAGCCCATCTGGGCATGGTTGGGGAAAACAAAGGTAGTGAAATGCCCTGTGATGGGGTAAAGTCCGGTGAACTAATAGTAGGGAAATAGATTGTAATGGCATAGTAGAGGTGACAGGAGGCTTGGAAGGATAGGTAATTTGGGTTGCCATCTCTATTGAAGAAGAAGTTGAAGAAGGAGAAATAGGAGGAGGGATACTTACCTAAGCCACCACTATATCTATGAGAACTTGTTGCTGTTGAGGCTCCAAGACATCACCTTCTTCCTCCTCTTCTTGCAACTTGATCTTACACCTTTTTTTCAAGGGTCTTTCTGTTGTATCCTCAGGGTCTTCTTCCTCTGATGCTTCTTGTAATTCTACAAATGTCTGTTGAGAGATTGTTGCTCCAAGACCCCCCGATGCCAAAGCTATATGGGTCTCATGAGATGGTGATAGTGCATCTTTTTGTTTCATGAGGGAACTGAGAGGTTGAGGCCATAGAGCCCTAGGGGCTTGTGGAGTTACTTTCTCTATTTCTTGTGCCTCCTGATCTTCCTCTGGCTCTTGAGCTTCCTCTGGCTCCTCTGTTTCCTGTGAGTAGCCTAGAAGATTGCTTGTATCTGGGCTTGATGTAGGGGATTTTAGAATTGGTCAAGAAGCCTCTCATGCTATTTGTCATTCTATTCTCAATAGCTTCAGACTCTAATTGCTCAAAGATAGGGGCTACAAAACACTCAGAAAACTCATAGGGGCCTACAGTTTCTAAGAGGACATGAGTCCATGTGAACACCGGGATAGCCCCTTTATTTCCTACCTCAAGTCATATTGTCTAGACTCATATGTTGTTGAAAGAGATGATAATTTTGATATAGAATTAAGTGGAAAAGATAGGTTGAATACCTAAAAGTTCCCTCCTGAGAAAATTTGGACAAATCATCAATGATGGCTTTGGTAATGTGCTCTGAGAAGTCAAACCTATATTCGGCTAACTTATCCATGGTTTTGAGTCTAAAAATTGCTGCCAAGTGCCAGTCATATACAATCGCATCATCATTCTGACCAAAAATGAAAGATAGCATAGAGAGGGCATCCTACACATCAGAGTGGAAATGGCCTCAGGCAGTGGGCAGTCATGGCAACTAGGTGTTGTCCTCATCCAAGCACATCTCAGTATTTAGAAACCTGACTTTACTATGGACCCCATTCCATATATTTTGTAGCTTGGGTATGGTAGCAAAGGTGGCATTCCGATTGTGATACAGGGCTAACATGTCGCAAATTACCTTGGGGGTTATCCAGAGCATGAATTTGTTGTGCTGAATCATTGAATTTTGTGGGTCAAAAAGTTTTACACACATTTGAATCAATTCAGGGTAGGGGTGGATGATATGGACCCAAAATTGAGCCAACTAAGAGGTCCAAATCCCCATGCCAAATGTTTCAAACTCCCCCTTTCCACTCGTCAGAGATATCTCATGTGTGCTCCCTCCCTCAGATTCTTTGGATTCTTTGTCATCCAAGTGTCAAAGATATCGTCTGCATAATCCTTCACCTATGTAGAATCGACATTCACCCCCTTCTCCAAGGCTCTGTTCCTTGGGTAGCTAGTTCTTGGCTATGCTTTTTAGAGGTGTAAGCCTTAATGCTCTTCCATTTCTCTGGGAAGTCAAATAGCCCTTCTTGTGGCGACTACCCCTCCTCCATTTCTATACCTTCTCAAGAAACTGTAGAGACTGCAACTGAATTCAAACTATATCTAGAACTATTAATGGGGGTTGAGACTTCCTGACACGAGCAATGGGAATTCAAAGGATTTTGAATCAAGAAATGGCAATTGTAATTGTTTGAGATGCTTAAAAACTTGGCTCAGTGGAGGCATAAATAATGTAGTAAATGACCCATCATGTCTAATTAATGTCATTAATAGACATGCTGAAATGACTTTTAGTTTATCATTCCAAATCGTCATAGGACTATGTGCCAAATCAACATTAAAGGTGGTGATCTTTGTCAAATGATTGGTTATCCTTCTTGAAGTACGAGTACCAGATAATGACCTTGGGGAGTATCCAATTGTTAACTATAATATCTAATGTGTTATGGACACGTGTTCCTAGAACACTTATTTAAAAAGAAAGTGGGAAAAGCAAGACAGGAAGGAAAAGAAATATAAAGACACCTAACTAACTATGATATAGGGGTAGATTTTGAAATTATGTGAAGTGTTTCAAGAATATCCTATTAATGAGAATCTCTTCGAGTTATCCTTCCATATTTTCTAGTTCAAATGCATTATGTTGCTTGCAGGTGCAAATCTTAAAAGGGTCAATCCATAGTGAGTCAAACTTGCTGTGTCAACCTGGTTTAGAAACTCTCTCATCCCATTTCAAAACCAAGGACCCAACTTCAAATTTTGGTTAAGAAGTTTTTTATCAAACCAATTGTTTATAGTATGCTAGTGTCTCATCAAGGATTCATGCGCCATATCTTTTTTCTCTTGAACTTCTAGTAGTTTAGCAAGCCTTACATGCATCGGGCCATTTTCTTCTATCTCCAATTGTTTGATCACCTGTAAAGTACGAATTTCTACATTCAATGGCATAACTGTATTCTTACCATAACCTAGTTCATATGGAGACATCTTAGTCACTTGGTTTAGTGTAATCCCGTCTTCCCATAGTGTTGAGTTGAGAGATTTGTGCCAATCTCTCTGATGATCGATTCCTATTCTCTTATTGAATCTAATCAGATTCTTATTTGTAGACTCTGCCAAACCATTACCCTGCGGATAATAATTGGATGAAGTCTTCAAATATATTCCATTTTTTAAGGTGAACTCTGATAGTTTGGAACCTAAAAATTCCTTAGCCTTATCAGATATAATAGTGTGCGGGGGACCAAAATGGGTAGTTATTCCTTCAAGAAATTCTAGAATTACCTTCTCAATGGCTTTTTTAAGTGGGATTACTTCGCTCTATATTGTAAAATAATCAGTTGCAGTAAGGATCCACTTGTATCCTGTACTTGAGATTGGATTGATCATTCCTATGAAATCTAAACCCCACTACATAAAGGGTTCATCTACTACTATGGGGCTCAAAGGTAAAGTTACATTTCGTCTCCTCCTAGCATAGAATTGACAAGCTTGACACTCCTTAACCATTTGATGGTCTAGTACTAACCATCATGTGTAATCGTAATGGTAGTAGTTTTTGCTGAGAAGTGCCCTCCTAAGGATCCATGATGGGATTCATGTAGTATCCTTTGAGATTCATCCCACCATAGTAGGATTCCATAAAAATTTCTTTTAAACAGAATGTGATCAATCAATACAAAATTGATGTGCTATTGCCTATAATACCTCCTTTTATCAAGGGAGATCATACTAGGGAAGACACCCATTCTCATGAACTGCATTCTATTATTGATCCAAGAGTCTTGGTTAAACTCTTGAAACCTTAATACAATGTCCTCTTTTGTCTTGAGCAATGTATTGACAAAGTCCTCTTCCTCTAACCAATTTGGTGGGCCTTACTTCTACATCATACTCAAAAATCTTGGTTATCTAGTTAGCCCTTTTCTCTATAATCTTGCTCTCCATAATATATTCTCTAACACTTGAATGAGCTAATAATATAAGGATTTTGTTTCCTATTACTAGATGTTTAAATTTCTTAAGTGCTTTAACTATGGCATAAGCTTGTTTTTCAACAAAATTATACTTGGATTAATATTCCCTTAGTGTCCTAGAGAAGAATGCAATTGGATGTTCACCCTCTTCTTGGTCATCTTTCTGAGTTAGAACAACTGCGATGTTGTATTCACCTCCATATACGTACATTATGAAGGGTTTAGAGAAATAAAGATTTCATAGTACTAGGGCAGTTGAGATAGCCTTCTTGAATTCTTCAAAAGCCTACCTTCCCTCAGATGTCCATTTAAAGAGTAAGTCTTTCTTCAACATCAAGGTAATAGGCCTAATTAACCCTACAAAATCAGATATGAATCTACTGACAAAATTTTTCTTTCCCAAGAAGGACTGGACTGCTTTTTTGTTGACAGGTAAGGATAGGTTGAGTATGGCCTTGACTCTCTCTAGATCAATAAAGATCCCATCTTTTGAAACAATATGCCCTAGAGTTTTCCCTTGAGGTACACCAAAAACACACTTCTTAGGATTTTAAAAAATCCCAAACTCTTGACACCTCTGAAAAATGGCTTCTAAGTGCTCAAAGTGACCTTTGGCTTTTCTTGTAAATATGGTGAGATCATCTAAATAAATCAGGATGATATTATTTATGAGCCCCTTAAATTCTATATCCATAGCACGCTGAAAAGTGGCACGAGCATTTGTGAGACCAAAGGGCATATTAGCATATGCAAAAGTTCCCCACTTTGTTGTGAACGTTGTTTTATGTTGGTCTTCCACTGCAAGCCAAATTTCGTTATATCCTAAAAAACTGTCAAGCAAAGAAAATATTTCTCATCCAGCTATAATTTATAAGATCTACTGCATGGATGGCAAAGGATAATGGTCTTTTAATGAAGCTTTATTTAAGTTTTTGATGTCTACACAAAGCCTAATGTCCCCATTTTTCTTTCTCACTAGCACCAGATTAGATACCCAGGTTGAATGTTTGACCAGGAAGATAATCTTAGACTCAAGAAGCTTTTGTAACTCATCTACCATTAGAGTTTCAATTATAGGGTTCACTGGTCTCTGTTTCTAGTGAACCGACTTTGTTCCTTCAGTAAGCTCTATAGTATGCTAGATAATGTCCCTATTATAACCATGGAGGTCATCATAGGTCCATGCAATCACCCTATCATATTGGTCGCATAAAGAAATAAAACTATTTATTTCCTCTTGAGTGATGGTATTACCTACTTTTAGCTTCCTTCCTTCATTGACATGAACTTCAGAATAATCATCTTTACTTGTTGTGAACTTTATCTTATCTAGGCTTGCATCATCTGCGTCAAATACATTCTCCAATGTTAATAACCCTCTTGAAAGCTTATTAGTTTTCAATTGAATGATTTGGTCACCATATGCTTCCTCAATATTAGGCTATAACTGGTCAACAAATTCCCTAGACTACTATAAAAATAAAAGTACTTGAAGGTCATCGAAAACTTGCCAATTTTGAACATTGTCAGGTATTGTTGGGTCAAACTAAGAGCCAATTTGTGATATTCTATCTGCTTCATTATTCTGGGCTCTAGGTACTACTTCTATGTTAAAAGCATCAAAACCATCGATAACGTCCTAGATTCTATGGCAATAAGACCTCATTCTCACATTTTTTTTCATAGATTTCTCTCTGATTTGTTTCACAACCAGCTCTAAATCACCTATGACTCTTAGGTTCTTTACTCCCTTTTTCTTGGCTAACATAATACCATGTACCAAAGACTCATATTCAGCATCATTATTTATGCAAGCAAATTGGAAATGTATAACCTTGACAATTTTCTCGCCATTTGGGGAGGTGAGACAGATACCTGCTCTTGCACCATTTTTTCTCCTAGCTCCATCAAAGTTTAAAGTCTAAATTTCAAAGGTTTCATCAAGATCTTTCTTCTTAGCTACCTCTTCACTGATTACGTTTGGTATTTCTTGATCTTCCTCAAAGAACACATAAGATGCTTCAATTCTTGGCACTAGTTTCTTAGTGATATGTTCTTTGAATAGGGGCTCAGACAACACCTTCATCTTGAAAGGAAGCAAGATATGTGAAACACATTTCCAACGCTAATCTAATGAGGGAAGTAGAGTACAAATTATTTTAAATCCTTACAATTACATTGATGTTAACACAACAACAGAGATATTGCAACAATACACATACACACAGAATGACACAGAAGAATGAGAGACAAGATATAATTTGGGGAAAACCCTTTCAGGAGAAAAACCCCACACTCCAAAACCTACACAATGTATTATCAAAATTGAAATGGTTTATAATACACTTGCAATGCAAGCTCTCATGAGTCTTCGACACTCATATTTGGAGACAATCTGGAAGCATATCAGTACCTATCAATCACATAATACATCTCCTCTCCAAAGCACCTGTTTATAAAGAAGTTACAAGGCAAAAAATGAGCCTATCTTTGGATGGGCATCCAACATGGCCTCATGGCCCAAAATTCATGCCTAGGGATACTTGTCCAACACTACATGATGTCCATGGCACTTGTCATATCACCCCATCCCAAAGAGGTCGCCTATTCCCAAGTTGGGCAATGACAGATACTCTTACGACTCTTACGATTGTCATAGAATCTGTCATAGCTATCATATCTTACAGCTGTAAGAGAATCTGTCATACACAGCCTAAAAATACCATATTCTCTTATAACATGTCATAACCCTCCTTGGGTTGCCTAAAGATACCTTCTTCCAAGATGCCTAGTGACACACATCTTCACTTGTCATAGAACATTCCATTTACCATTTCGGTCAATATTCCCTTACACACTATCCAAGATACTAACACATGGTAAAATATTCCTACCACTAAGTGGGATGCCTATCTCCCCATGTGAGGACAAATTTACATGTGGTCACTTTCTATGTAGGATGACACATCACCATGCCAACTCCCACAAGATGACAATAAGGATTTGCATCCTAATTACAATAATAGGCAATAAATAAATAAATATAATGAAATAATACAAGGAATTACCAAGGTTGAGACACCTTAATTCCCAACATTCTATCACTTATCGAACACCTTGTAAGAGCCAATGGAAATAATAGGATTTAATTGCTATAGGCTGAGAGGCCCATAGACTCCGAACACCATCTAAAATTCTCTATGCTCACTAGTTTTGTCAATGCATCCACAACATTGTTCAAAGTGTCTACCTTCTCCAAATTCACCTTCCTATCCTTTACCATGTCTCACATGAAATTGAACTGTACATCAATATGCTTTGTTCTGGCATGGAAAGTTGGATTCTTTGCTAGGCAAATCGCACTCTGACTGTCACAATAAATCTTAATCTGTTTTGCATCAACACCAATATTTGAACACAATATTTTAAGCCAAATGGATTCCTTGCAAGCATGAGTTGATGCCATATAGTTAGCTTCTGTCATGGAAAAAGTAACCATAAGCTGTCACTTACTCATCCAACTAATTGCACCATTGAACATAGTGAACACATAGGCACTGGTGGATCTCATGTTGTTAATGTCACCCACCCAATCAGGATCCACAAATCCATGAATACAAACTGGATGCAAAGGTCCTATAAGATTACCATGATAGCATATGGAATACTCAAAAGTACCCCTCAAATATCTAAACACTCTCTTAAGTGCATCCCAATGTACCCGTCTGAGATTAGTCATAAATTGACTAAGGACTCCCACTGCTTGGGCAGTGTTTGGTCTTGTGCAGACCATAGCTTACATCAAACTACCAATAGAACTAGCATAAGGTACTCTTCTCATGTCCTCCACCTCACTAGGAGATTTTAGACAATCATTAACAGACAACTTTGTCCCCAAAGAAATAGGAACACACAATGGTCTATAATCTACCATGTTGAACCTATCCAACATGGTCTTCACATACTTACTCTAGCTTAACCAAAGTTTTCTGTTAGCTCTGTCTCTTCTGATTTCCATTCCCAAATTGTACCTAGCTGCCCCTAGATTTTTCATCTCAAACTGTACTAACAACTGAGACTTCAAATCAAAAATCATATTCTTACCATTCCCAATTAACAACATATCATCAACATACAATGCAATAATGAGAATGCGATCATTGTTAAACTTGTAATACACACAATGATATGATTTGGATCTTAGAAATCTAACCGGCAACACAAAGGAATCAAACTTCAAGTACCACATCCTAGGAGACTGCTTCAAACCATACAAAGACTTTTTCAACTTGCAAACCAAATTTTCTCTACGTTTCTCTATGTAATGCTCTAGTTGTGACATGTAAATCTCTTCCTCCAAATCACCATGAAGGAAAGATGTTTTCACATCCATCTACTCCACCTCTAAGTCATAAGTTGTTGCTAGAGATAACAGAAATTGAATAGATGTCAACTTAGCAACAGGAGAAAATTTCACCATAATCAATTCCCTCCACTTGTGAGTACCCCTTTGCAACCAATCTAGCCTTGTACTTTTCAACACTACCATCTACACCAAATTTCTTCTTGAACACACATTTGCATTGAGCAGGTTTTTGTCTTTCAAGAAAAGACACCAAGTCCCATGTTTTATTATTTTCTAAAGAAGCCATCTCATCTTCCATGGCCTCCTTCCATGAACCTGCATCTTTCATGCCCATAGCATCTGTCATAGTTCTAGGTTCATCAGTGTTAGTAAGCAAGGAATAAGCACAACTTGAATCAAGCAATGAATAACCAAACCTCTCAAGTTGCTTTCTTATTCATACAAACCTCCTCAAGGGTTGAGGTTGAGGTTATGCTTCTTCTTTTGAGCTTTTAGAGCTTCTAGAGCTCTCCTCATCATCAGGTCTCACAGGTTCTACCGATTCAGTCTTCTCAGTGTAGAAGAAAACTGAACCACATCCTCTTTCTTTTCTGTCTATTTTGGCTATATAACAATGGAAGAGGGTGTTATCTCGCTAAAGATAACACTTCTGCTATACAACACTTTTTCAGCCATAGGATCCCAAAGCTTATATCCTTTCACACTGACACCATAGCCAATGAAAATACATTTAATAGCCTTGTTTTCCAACTTTCACCTCTTCTCCCTAGGCACATGAGCATATGCCTCACAACCAAAAAGATGAAGATGTCTTACTCAAGGCTTCTTACCAGACCACACCTCCATAGGTGTCGTACCAACAAGAGCTGATGTAGGAGACCTATTTACGAGGTAGCAAGCAGTGGCTATAGCTTCAACCTAAAACTTTTATTCAAGGCTTGCTCCACTAAGCATACTCCTAGCCGTCTCCATTAGTGTCATGTTCATCCTCTCTGAAACTCCATTTTGTTGTGTGGTATAAGGAGTTGTCTTATGTCTTTCAATCCCATGTTCTTTACAGAATTTATTGAACTCTATCGAATAAAACTCACCACTGTCAGTCCTCAAACACTTAATCTTTTTACTAGTCTGATTCTTGACAAAAGATTTAAACTCTTTGAACTGAATAAAGACTTCAAATTTTCTTCTAAGAAAATAAACCCATGTCCTTCTACTATAATCATCTATGAAAGATACAAAATATATAGATTTGGAAATCAAAGGAACATTAACTAGACCAAACACATTAGAATGAATAAGATCCAATACACCAGAAGACTTATGAGAACTCGAGTAAAACTAAATAGGGTTTTGTTTTCCATATACACAATGTTTGCAAAAGTCAAAATAGAGATTACAATCATTTATCCCCTCGACAAGGTTTTTATTTTTTAGGGTTCGAAGACCCTTCTCACAAATGTGGCCGAATCTTTTATGCCATAGCATTGTCTTCTGAGCATGAAGCTTAACTTCCAAAGCATGAGCACCCTTTGGTACCCAAAATACACTACCATCAGAATTTGTTACAACAGATTTCTTCATTGTTGGTTCCAATGGTGGGGATGAAGTGACTGTAACTCTTTTTCTTCGATTCAGAAGAACTATTGCACCGTGAAGTGCATGCATGTAGCTGAAACAAAGTACCTCTTCGAGTACCCTTAGTAAGCACCATAGATCCTCTAGTCATCTTGCATCCATCCTTTGAAAAGATAACCTGCACACCTGCATCATTCAACTTACTTACAGAGAGCAGGTTTCATGCCAAGCTTGGGATGTGTATGACCCCAGAGATCCCCTTCACTCATCCATTAGGGAATCAGATTGAGACTCTTCCATGACCAACAATCTTCAGATGAGATTTGTCACCCAAGTACACTCTTCTACCATCGAACTCTTCATACTTCGTGAACCAACTTCAATGTGAGGTCATGTGGAATGATGCAATAGAATCAATCAACCACACATCATCAAACGCATGGGTGGCTAGGGTTGTGATAAAGGCATCACCATCATCTTGTGACTTGCTAGAATCTAAATCTAGGACATTCTTCTTCTTCTTTTTTCTTTTCCTCTTTGCATTCCTTTAAAAAATGCCTAGTTTTTCCATAGTTCTAATAGAGAGCCTTGGAATTTCCAAGAGATTTGGATCTCTCATGGGATTTGGATCTACCCTTCTCAAATTTCTTGTCCTTCTTTTTCCCTTTATTTTTGGGTCTTCCATGAACCGTAAGAACCTCTTGGGATACCTCATAAGACTTTCTCCGCATCTCTTTAGATAACAGTGAAGATACCACTTCATCCATTTTAAAAGTGGATGTGGTACTTCCAACAGCCATGACAAGATGATCCCATGAGTCTGGAAAAGAACAAAGCTAGGTCATACAACAATCCTCCTCCTCCATCTTCACACCAACGGATGTCAATTGTGCAACTAGCATGTTGAAAGCATTCAGGTGATCTACAACAGACCCCCAATCCTCCATCCTCAGAGAATACAACTTCTTTCTCAGAAAAACCTTGTTCACCAGGGATTTAGCCTTATAGACATCACCCATCTTCTTCCAAAGGTCTTTTGTTGTCTTCTACTCATGGATATTTAATAGGATATAATTAGCTAGACTAAGTCTTATGAGACCCTTAGCCTTCCGATATTTGATATCCCAATCATCTTGAGACATTGTCATTGGTTTTACACTGGAAACAATTTCCCATAGGTCTCGATCAACAAGCATGTCTTCCATCTTAAGTTTCCATAACTCAAAATTAGTGCCATTAAACTTCTCCACCTCTATTCTTTCAAATGTGCTTTCCATTCTCCTTCCTGCAACAAGATTACAAAATACTCTACACAAACTCCTACTCAATCTAAGGTTAGTTCAAAAAACCCCTACCCAACAACTACAACCAAAGGTGATCAAGCTCTAATACCAACTGAAAGGAAGCAAGGTATGAGGAACACACTTCCTATGCTAATCTAATGAGGGAAGTAGAGTGCAAATTCTTTTAAATCCTTACAATTACAATGATGTTAATAGAACAATAGAGATATTGTAGTAATACACATACACATAGAATGACACAGAAGAAAGAGAGACAAGATATAACATGGGGAAAACCATTTCAAAAGAAAAATCCCACACTCTAAAACCTGCACAATGTATTATCAAAACTGAAATGGTTTACAATACACTTGCAATGCAAGATCTTAGGAGTCTTTGACACTCATATCTGGAGACAATCTAGTAGCATAGTAGTACCTATCAATCACATAATACATCTCCTCTCCAAAGCACCTATTTATAAAGAAGTTACAAGGCAAAAAATGACCCTATCTTGGGATGGGTGTCCAACATGGCCTCATGGCCCGAAATCCATGCCTAGGGACACTTGTCCAACACTACAAGATGTCCATGACACTTGTCATATCAGCCCACCCCAAAGAGGTTGCCTATTCCCAAGTTAGGCAATGAAAAATACTCTTACGACTATCATAGAATCCATCATAGTTGTCATATCTTACAGTTGTAAGAGAATCTATCATACACTGCCTAAAAATGGCATATTCTCTTACAACATGTCATAATCCTCCTTGGGGAACCTAAAGATGCCTTCTTCAAAGATGCCTTGTGACACATGTCTTCACCTATCATAGAACATTCCATTTACGACTCTTACACGTCATAGATTTGTCATAGGAATCTATCATAACTGTTTTAGTCAATATTCCCTTACACACTATCCAAGATGCTGACACATGGAAAAATATTCCTACCACTAAGTGGGATGCCTATCTCCTCGTGTGAGGACAAATTTACATGTGGTCACCTTCCATGTAGGATGACACATCATCGTGCCAACTGCCACAAGATGACAATAAGGATTTGCATCCTGATTAGAATAATAGGAAATAAATAAATAAATACAATGAAATAATACAAGGAATTACCAAGGTTGAGACACCTTAATTCCAAACACATCTTTGTTTCATATTTGGTTCTCAAGAACAAATGTGACCAATCAAGTGACATATACCCTCCTATTTTAGCAGTGAAATCTGTAGATAGGCATAGTCCAAAGATAGGGGGAATGTCAATGATCACAACATCTTGTAAGACAATTATATTTCAAGAACTATATAGCTATAATGGGAGTTACTTGATGATTCCTATGGTTTAGACAAACTTCACATCTAATTGCACATAACTCCTTTAGCTAATGGTTAGTACTATGTTTTTAAAGCATTAGCTACCTGTTTAGGCATGACTGTGGTACTATCCCCTGAGTCTATCATTGAGTTGTGCAACAGTTTCTTGCCCACTATTAAGGTCAAATAAAATGGGTTTGGCTTAGGCTTGCTTACCTTTGGTGTGGTATTTATCAGAGTAGCTGTTTGCTAGGGTGAATCATCTTTGATTAGAGATCTTCCCTTGTTCGTGTCTCCTTCTTTTATGTTAGCATCTCAGGGATCTCTATGAATTTGCAATGCTTCTTGTAATAGTGTCTTCTGCTCAGGCATAGCCAGCATATCCCATATTAACACATGTACAGGGGTCTTGTTTAAATTTATTCCACCATGTTCATGGGCCCCCAGATTTGTGTCTTAGGATAGTAAGGATACCTTGTCCTTTCTATCACTAGGTTGGAGGTTCCTTGATTCAGAGCTACCATAGATAATTTTTTCCTTGAAATAGGGATGTATTGACCTTGAAATGGAGGACCCTTTATTATTTCAATCGGGTTAGTTTCAGGTTGTTCCACCATTCTTCTCTTTGATCTGATGTAGTAATTAGACTAAACTAGGGGTTTCTTAGAGGTAGACGCCTCATTTATAAACACTGACTCTTCATCTTCTATCGATGAAAATAGTGGATGCTCTGGGGAAATTTCCCCTTCTTGTTCTATTGACATCCCTTCATCTGTGCTACCATTGTTGCATTTTGAACACCTGATGATTGATAAGGAAAGGGCCCTGGAGGCATAACAACTTGACCTTCCATTCTTCTTTACTCTGCTACCCTTTGTTGTAAGTTGCCTCTTAGATAATCACTAGGCATGTGCGTGTTATTGCAAGCGAAACACCAAGTGCTTGATTCTTCTACCATATCATTTTGCCCAGGAAGCATTTCCCTACTTGGGTTAGCCAGGACACTTTGTAATGGTGTAGGTATGGGAACTAGCTGGTTTGATGATTGAGGATAATTTGGCTTTTATGTTCCATGATATTGGTTTGGCTGGTATGGTGGCCTGTTATCTTGGCATACCTGGGAAGGAGGTTTTGGATAAGAAGTTTACTATCTCCTGAGGTTAATAATTTCATTAGAAAAGGTTCTAAGAATATTCTTAGCATCATCAATTTTAGATGGAGAAGAAGAAGGTGTTGATGTGGTGGGTTGTTGAGGTGTTGGGAAGGTGTACATGGGTAAAGGAACTGATGGAGTATTAGTAGTTTTCGTGGCAGTGGGATAGAAATCTCTACGAACATAGGCATAGACAATCTTGGAGGTAGTTTCCCAGCATCTATTAGGCTATTTTTAGCTCTTATAGCTAATTCATATGTTGCTGGTAGGGTCTACCCTCCTAAAGACTTGATCATCACTGAGATATCAGAATTAAAAGCCTTAAGAGAATATACAATTTCCATACCTACTGATGCATTGGTGATGGTAGGGATTCTATCCCAGGTCTTTTGAAACCTAGTGTTGAAATCCATTATAGCTACTTGGGGCACTCTCTTTATGGTGATCAGTTGTTGTAGCAAAGATGATCTATCACCCTTCTCACTGAATCTTGCAAAGAAAGCATCTCTGAGTTGATCCCGAGTAGATATTGAATTTGAGGCCAAGGACCTGTACCAATCTAGGGCTTTCCCTTTGAAAGAACCTACCAATAATCTGATAGCCACATTTTGTTCTGTGATGACATGCACGACACACACATCTGACACATCTTGGAGGTGTTCTCTTGGAGTTTTGGACTCTTCTCCCATAAACTTGGGAAGTGCTTTCAAAGCATTGGCAGGAATTGGATCCCAGGTATCCGAGAGCATTGGGAGAACAAGGGGGCTATTGTTGTTCCAATCTGCAAAGTTATGTGATGGAGCAGGTGCTGCCATAGCTATTATTGGTACTCTTGATGACTGATCTACTCTTCTTCTTGGAGTGGCTAATAAAGGTGGCAACAAGATTCTTGGATTAGTAGTTGATTGGGCTCTGGTGGTTGGTCCAAAGCTTTGACTCATTCCTACTCTCTAGTTCATACAATCTTGATCAAGAATCATGAAAAGGTCCCACTTGGCATGCCAAAAACTATTGATGTATAAAATTGTGTGAGTTTCAGTACCAACATGAGAAATTCTGAGAATGTTGGATGACTCTCAGAATGACCTCTAGATTTCATAGAAGCTGGCTCTTCCTCTTTTAATGGGGTTTTGGGAAAGGGAAAAAGAAACAAGATTACATATATAATAAAATAAAACTCCTAATGCAATGCGCCAAACTTATATTGTTTCAACAATCAACACAATCACTAAATCTTTGTGATCTCTACTATATTAAAGATCACTGAGCATGGTCAATATAAACAGATTATGAATAGATTTAAACCCAAAGGCTAAACTTAGAGAAATTATAATAAAGACATAGAAAACACCATCACATAGCATAGAACAATAGCTTCTTTCATTAATGGATTCAACAAAAATACATGAGGCATAAAAATATGCACAGATCTATAATGCTTTCTTCTTAAAACAATTGTGAAAGTGAAAAATGATATATTCCATTCACAATAATCTCTTTCTATATTTCTTTTTGTATATCTATCAATTAAAAAAAGGGGCTCAAGGCACTTCTAGCCATTGGAATTCCTAACCACCTGCAACTCAATTGGAATTGATCATGCATAGGAAATCTTTATGAATCTATGCATGTGTCATCTTTGCAGTTTGAATGGTTAAATGGCACTGAAAATATGGCCCTACAACTACCAATTCTATTGAGACAGATGGCCTCCTCCGCAAGCTTCATAGAAACTCTAAAGTTGCTATGTGGCACTCTTGTGCTCATTGAGCTTAGTTTCTTTTATAACATAGTGAGAATGTGTGCCATACTAACACTTGGGGCATCCAACCTCCTCTTACTCTTGATTTTGATCAAAACACACGGCAACACCCGAGAGTCTCAAAATTGGGACACATGGTAGGTTGGCACACGTTTAAAAGTTTCCTTTGTCTCTTATTCCTTAAACACCCATGGTAGTGACACTTGGCACCATTTGCTTCATTTGGAATTATACTTTAATATCCCAGGCCCACTATGTTGTACTCTGGCATTACTCAAAATTATTTAGGAAAGAGACACATGGTAGATTCTGCTTCATTTTGCAAAAGGAACATGTGGCAGATTAGCGTGTCTTTTCAATGCTTCTTTCAAAAGCTTCTCCTTGAATCCCCATGGTAGTGACACTTGGCACTTTATGTTGCAGCTAGAAACTTTATAAAACACCAAGAAGAAAATACGGTGCTAAGATACGTGGCACATCTTGGTTACTCCTAAGTACTACAGACTAAAAAGAAGACACTTGGTGATCTATGCTACTACTAGACACTAATCTTACTACCTCTTAACACCTTGTCACGTGTCGACTCCATGCATCTTTTTTGGAAGCATAATTTCTTTTGCTCCTTCAAAATCACGCCACTTTGACATTTGGCACATTCCTGCGTGGGCTATATTTGCAACATAAACAGAGACACCAAGCCGATAGTAACACTATACCGCCACTATTAATTAATACTACAAAATGTAGAGTAAGAACTCTACAACTTGATCTAGTAAAATGGAAATGTTGGATCAAAACTAGCGATAGGAGTACTAATAGGAAAGGAAAGGGACAATGATAATTGTTGGTGTAATTAAATATATAATTACACTTTATTAAGTTTACTTAGGGATAATTTTAGTCTTAGGTTATTCTTAAGTCATATTAGAGTTTTCCTCTAACTTACAAATATAAAAGCAAGTTCTCACATGTGATTCATTAATCCATTTCATTAATTCATCCTTATTGTGCAAATTATTCCTCTTTCTTTTTTTCTCTTGTGGAAGGTAAATCTAAGGTTTTGTATGTGATCTTCGTGGCTTGAGTTAATTACCAACTTCAACATGGTATCAGAGTAGATCTGCAAGCCCCTTCTCAAATTTGGAGAAAAAATCAAGCAAGGGCCATTTGTTGGGTGTGTTTCTGTGTAAAACGGAGTATTCCATTGGATTCCAAGTAGCTGGAAAAGGAAGATTTGTCTTTTGTTTGGCTGAATTTTGTTTAGGGAAGCTAGATATGTGAAGGTTTCAAGAGTGCTTTTTTTTAGATCTAGAGGGGAACAACAGTTTCAAAGCATTTTTGGCCAAAATTGTCATCACCAACAATAATAATACCTAGGGAGGAGAAGTGAATGATAAGGATAATGAATGGATGATTTCTACAAGGAGAAAAAAAATTGTGGTAAAAGTAACATTCCTTTAGATTAGGAGGTGCTAACAACAAGGGAAGAAAGACAGGAGTTTGAAAATCTAGGACAAAGGCCATAGAAGAAGTAGGGAATGAAACTTAGGCCTAAATGAGGTATTTTGTGATAACTAGAGGTGAGTACCTCCCTAAAACCTGGAAGTTATGAAGGTTATGAGTTGGAATATCTAGGGCCTTAATGACCCAAAGAAATGTCATTTGATTAAACAACTGATAGAAGTAGAGAGTTCAGACGTTCTTTTAATCCATAAGACTAAACTAGAAGGAAAGAGATTCATCAAAATGATACCAAGAATCTAGAGAAATGGTGAAGGAGTCGTGGGAGATGTTGTAGGCACATCAAGTGGATTGGCTATAATATGAAATAAAAGCACAATTTAAGGTATATTAGTTGAAGCTAAATATTTGTGTATCTTAGCTAGGTGTAAGAATGTTAAGAATAATGACCAAATGATTGTTTCAAATATCCATGGGCCAAATTTGGAACTAGATAGATATGAGGTTTGGGATTACATCATGAATGTTAGGGAGATATACGAGAGGGGGAATTGGATTATCAAAGGAGATTTCAATGTTGTGTTGACTCCTAATCAGAAGAGGGGGGTAAGATTTAAAATAACTTGGGATCTTTGGCTTTTAGGATTCTATGTGAAGATTTATCACTCACAGATGTCAAACCAAAGTCTGGTTGGTTTATATGGAATAATAAAAGTGTAGGAGAAGACAACATTATGAGTAGACTTGACAAGTTTTTTGTTAACCAAGACTAGATTCTAAATTTGGATTGTTTCCACTCAAAAGTGTTACATTGTGGTGGATCAAACCATTGGCCCATTTTGCTACATTTGAACATTGTAAACAAACCTAGAGGTATTCCTTTCAAGATGGAAGCACCACCTAGAGGTATTCCTTTCAAGATGGAAGCATTTTGGTACAAACACCTAGATTTTCCACATGTCCTAGAAGATAGCTGGAAGACAGAGTGTAAGGGATGTAAGAGGTTCATTATGTTTAGCAAATTGAAGGAAATAAAAAGAAAAGAAATAATATGGAATAAGAACACAATAGCGGATTTATTCAAGAATAAAGAAAAATGTGGAAATAGAACTACAAATATTGGAAATGGACATTGCCCCAAATGGGCAAATAGTAGAATAAATATAGAGGAAATTGGGAAGATTGAAGAACAAAACAGGGTGTTGTGGATGGAAGAATTTTTTTGGCAACAAAATCTAGAGATAAATGGCTGCATGAAGGGGATAGGAACACTAATTTCTTTCACATTGCCACCAAGATTAGGAGATAGAATAATAGGATTTTAAAAATTTAAATGCTAGCAGGGGTAGAACTTGAGGATATGGATGCAATAAGGAATGAATGGAAGAGATTCTTCCAATCCTTTCTTTAAGTACCTCTCAAGATTGACTTGGAGGTCTAGGAGGAAATGTTGAGTAATATCCCAAGCATAATTACGGAGGAGTAGAATGAAGAACTGCTTGGCCCCTTCTCCAAAGAGGAGATAAGGAAGGTGGTAATATCAATGGGGGTGATGAAGGCTCCCAGCCCTGATTGTTTTCGAATAGATTTTTTTTCAAAAATATTGGAATTTAGTGGGAGAGGATGTTTGGCTAGCAGTGGAGGAAAGTAGCATAAAGATATTTTAAAACCTTGGAACTCAATGTTTATAGTTCTAATTCTAAAGGTGAAGGAACCAAAATACTTTGATCAATACAAGCCCATCACTTTGTGTAACACAATATACAAGGTGGTTTCTAAGGCAATGGCATCGAGACTTAAAGGATGTTCAAATAGAATAATCTTAGAAGAGTGGAGTGGATTTTTGAAAGATAGGCATATTTGAGATTGAATTGTGATTACAGATGAAGTAAAACATTCAGTCCAACATAGGAAGAAGGAAAGGATGACTATTAAATTAGAGATGAATAAGGCATATGTCAGGGTATCATGGTAATCTATGTTAAGTATTATGATGAAATTTGGGTTTAGTGAATCATGGTGTGAATGGGTTTAAATTTGTTTCTCATCCACCTCTTATGTTGTCATAATTAATGGTGTACCAACAAAATTTTTGAAAGTAAAAGGGGGATTATGACAAGGGGATCCATTATCCCCTTTTTTGTTTCTTATTCCTGTAGAGGCATTAAGTAACAAACTAAAAAGGGAGGTCAAAATAGGCAATCTCAGAGGGTTACAGATCTCTAGAGGTATTAATATTGTCACACATCTTCAATTTGTAGATGATACATTATTGTTTAGAGAGGTCAAAGCTAGGGAGGCTCAAGTCATTAAGAAGGTTTTGGTTTAATATGAAGCCATGGCAAGGCAAAAAGTGGATGAGACAAAATCAAGGATATTCTTTTTGAAGGACCCTTATTTAGAGAGTTTAGAAATTTAGAGGATTTTGGGTTTTGAAATTGATAAGCTCCCAAGTAAGTATTTAGGTATGCCTTTAGTGAATAGAAGGCCTTCAGAGTTGGACTGGACCAATTTATTAAGTTGGATTCAAGGAATGATTTATTCATTGAAGGGCAGTTGGCTAGCTCTAGCAGGCATAATTATTCTCATTAAGGCTTTGATGGTAGCAGTTCTTGTATATACTATGTCAGTGTTCCAAATTCCCAGGAAGATGGCTAAATGTATTGAAGATTTGAAAAGGGGATTCTTGTAGAGAGGGAGTGAGGAAAAATTCAAATACAGTCTTGTGAAGTGGGAGGAGATTTGTAAGCCTTTAAAGGAGGGGGGATTGGATATTGGAAAAAGTAAAGAGATGAATAAGGCCCTAGGAGCAAAGTTGGCATGGATAATCTATGAGAAATAGGAGAAACTTTGGAGTAAGAGCCTTCAAGATAAATATCTTCAAAATAATATAGATAATCTATTCAATAAGGAGTGCATTCTTCCCAAAGGGTCTAGCTTTTGGAATTTATTAGATCTTGTAGTGGGATCATAAGGTCAAATATGAAATGGAAATTGGCAGATGGTATGAAAATCAGGTTTTGGAGGGACTATTGGTTGGAGGATGGGGCCTTAAAGAACACTAGGAGATTCTTACCTCTAGTAACACACTTTGAGGATGTACTAGAGGAATGGGTCATGAATAATCTTGAAGGAAATCCCTCAAATAGAAAATGAAAAAAACTCACCACTCCTTTTGATGATTTGAAGGAACTATGTACATAAATTCAGGAGAATATTATCAAATGGCTAGTATACAATCCAACTAGGGAGAACAAATTATTTCGGGGAGGACAAGGCAATGATAAGGTTTCAATGCAAGGCACCTTCCTCACATACTTCTATAAATTGGAAAAGTGAGATTGGATGGACAAAAACATGTGGAACAGACAATGTATCCCTAAGATCAACACATTCTTTTGAATAGCTTGGAAGAGAAGGGATTTAACCTAGGATGTACTGAGATTGATGGGAAGGATTGGGCCATAAAAATGTGTGATTTGTGAGATAGATGAAGAGGATAATGATCACTTGTTCTTACAATGTGAATATGCCTAGAAAATTTGGATATATTTTCTTGAAATGATGGGGCCTATCATGGGTCCTTTCAGAAAGCATACATAGATTATTAGAAAGATGGGTATTGAAAGTGGTTAGTCCTAGACTATAGATAATATGGTATTTGTCTCTAGCCATTATAGTTTAGAATATCTAGCTAGAGTGAAATAGGAGGATTATCTTGGAATCAAAGAGATCTGAGGAAAGGGTTTGGGACTTGGTTGAATGTTTGATTGGAGAGTTAGGGAGACCCATAAGAAAAATAGGTGCGAAGTTAAAGACAATGAGAAAAGCTGGGGGGAACCTTGGCAAAGATTTAGATGGATTGATCAACATCCAACCTAAACTAAAAATAAAATCAACCAATTAGATGGAACAAACTGGAAGAGGGGTGGATGAAATTAAACTTCAATGGAGCAACAAAGAACAATCCAATTAAAGTAGGTGGAGGGGGAATTTTTAGAGACAATAATGGACAACTGGTAGATCTATATGCATTTGACTATGGATTTGATTCCAATAATATGGCTGATGTGAGAGTGATGTGGGGGAATGATGATCACTAGAGAGAAGGGGTGGAAGAAATTGTGGATAGAAGGAGATTCAAGCCTAGTAAAAAGATCAATGAAGGGGGGAGAAATTCAAAATAGAGAATTGAGAGAATACTGGAGGTTGTGAAGTGGGCAACTAAGGAATTTGAGGAGGTTATATTCTCTCACATTAAAAGAGAAGAAATCGGCTGGCAGATTGGGTAGCAAATGAGGGGGTTCACTTGAAGAGAGACAAATGTGTGAATATAAAATATTGGTGGGAAGATTTCCCATACAAGGTCATTAGAATAATTTAGGATGATCTAAAGGAGCATCTACCTGATAAGGTGTAGGTCCATGATTGGTAAAAAGGGGAGAGTGAATGGCTGATGATGGAATGATGACTAAAGACAATGATGAAATAATAAATGACGTCATCCTTGGTATGAAGACAATAGCAAGAAGTGATGGGTGTAAATTATGTGGAGTTAAGGATATCAGGGGAAGCATTTGGAGAGGGTAATAAAATAATCTATTTTTTTTAAGGTGTAGATTGGTGTGTGTTTAGAAAAGCTAGGGCTAAATAGGTATGTGGCATGACATCAACAACTATAAAAGGACATGTTGGTGGATGCATGTGTTGATATGTGTTGGACAACTGAGAGGAGGGGAGTGAATTAGTTGTCCCAAAAACTTAAACACTTTCTACAATTAAACATTCATCACTTATTCACAATTATTATGATTTAACATTGAGTGCATGAAATTAGAAACTTAACCATAGATACAACATCAAACACAAGAAACACCAAATTTTATGTGGAAAACCCCAAGGTGGGGAAAAACCACAGAGAGGATTAGCTGTCAATATATATTGCAATCTTGAAATAATGTTGTTCAGGCTTGGTCACTCCACGGACCTAAACATACAGGCTTACTACCATGAAGAACAACTAGGTCTAGCAGGCTCACTACCTCAACCCTAAACCTAGCAAGATTACAATAAGGGTTGTTAAACTCTACGGGCGGCTCATTACCGGTTCACTTCCTTAATGATGAAAGCTTGCTTCTAATTAGTTTACACATGAAAAATGAATACTACTTAAGCATTTTCCACTATGCTAAGTGTAGTCATTTAATAGCTGAATTCTAAATCCCAACTCTTCATACTCATTGATTTGTGTCACTGCTCTGTTATTTGCATATTCACATCACACCCATGTGTTCTCTATTATATTCTACCTCTACTCTTCTTTGCCTCTTCTCTATTCTTCTTTTCAGACCTTTCTTATTATCTTCCCATCTTTGCTCAAGGACCACCTTTCCATGACTCAACTACAAGTATTTAAACACTTCAACAACCTTCGAATGATCATCAAGGTTAGCATCACAATCATCAACCCTTGGAACAATCTCCAAGGTCAGCATTACAAACATGGTCTTCCACACTTCATCATGCTTTCACAATCTTCTAGAGATCTCTACAATCACTAGGATTAACCAAGTTAGCTAAGACTGGTTACATGCTACATTATCTGGGAACAATATTCAAACACAATCTCAATTCCTTAACACAGACCAAAGTTGAGATAGGAACATGATCAAGAGACATCTAGAAGCATGTTATAATCATCAAGAGCAACCGTATGACATTTAACCACTTTACCCATAAGAATGTTCTCACCGAAACACATGAACTTCACTATCTTCGACTATTATAAAAGAAAGATAGCTTGCAGACCACCAAACCATGAACCATTGCAACTATAGGAACTTATCATCATCCTAGACTTCCTTCTAGAAATGCAAAGCAAAATACTTTATTGCGGAGCAGAATATTTTCTCCCTATCCCAACTGAACTTACTAAAAAAGTAGATTTCTCTTTGGTGAACACAATTCACTCAAATCTTCATGTGGAGGGCTCATATCTAGAATGTAGCATCCTTAATCATACCTCTAACCTACTTCCAATCTGCAGACCACAATCTTCAAGTAGAAATAAATGCAGAGCAGTTTACTAGATTGTTCTTCAGCACACAACTCACTGTCTGTACTACACTTCTCTGTAACTCACTTGTTTCTTCGAGAGAGGCTAATTTTATCAATATTCTCAACATACAAGTCTTCTAAACAAGTAATAGAATAAGATATAGTTGACACCAATTACAACAATGATATGTTGACATCAATGACAACACCGATTTGGCACATACTTGCAACAATCTCCCCCTTTGTCATAGATGGTAACATATGATGTGAAAACTGAAATAGCCATCAAGACAAGATTCTCCCCCTTTGTCTTTACACACCTGCACTCTTTCTTTCTACAAGAATCTCCCCCTTTATCTTTACACATCTACACTCTTTGTCTATCTAAGTTTTTCATATGACTTCTCTCCCCCTTTGACATCAATGGCAAAGGGCACATACTTGCACTCTTCTACTCTGATCCAATCTCTCTTCTAAACTTTTTTCAACTGACTACTCCTCCTTACTTGATGCTTTCAATGACTATAACTTTGGTTCTTCATGTGAAGTTCTTCTCCTTCTTGGTTTGTCAATTCTCACCTTAGGATCTTGTTGTTACTACACTATTTCCTCTATCAACAATACTGCAATACGTATTGCTCTTTATCAAAAAATCATATCAGCATCATCTACCTACTTCTCCTAAGAGGTAACTTCATAATCCTCTTGACTTCAACAACCATCTATGATTACGACCTGCACTACTACATCTTTTTCCTTTTATTTCTCTGACTACTCCCCCTTAGGAGTAAACATCAGATCGTATCTAGCTCACATGCTATCACTTCTAGAGTAACATATCTTATCTTAAAGTTTCAAACATGACTATGTCTGCAAGTTTTCTTCTACAAGCTTCCCTTATCATCAGTCTAGTTGAAACAATGTCTTCTTCAACCTAGAATTCAACCAGGCAGTCATCACATCTAATTTGAAGTCCTTATGTTCTACAAAGCCTAGAGACAACTTAATAGCATCTATTTATGCCATCAGAGCAGCATTTTCCACTTGCGAGTATCTTTTACACAGAGCCTTGCCTTATTCATCACCACTTCTCTATTCTCATTCAATTTAATCTCTGATCTTGAGACAAGTTCCCAAGTTTGATTCTTCATATTCTGCATTAGTTCCTTTTTCCATTGTCTTGCATACCTCATCCATAGATTCAACACAGATTTACATGTTCATCTGCAATTATTTTTCTTTTCCAATGCACCTTAGCTCTTTATACTAAAGAACTAGTCTTCAGTGTGGTACTTTTGCATAATCTCTAGGGATCTCAAGAATTCTTTCCAGAACTTCTTCTTCTTCAACTTAACTATCTTCTTGTTCAACAGGTCCATTTGATTCATAGCTACTCAGATCTAATATTCTTTCTCTGACTTCATCAACCTTCACATTAGCACTCTTAATGATCTTTCCATGACTCTTATTGTAGAACTTTTGACTTGAATTCTATTTTGAATGTAGATAGCAATATGTATAGCTTTTCTCCAGTATACATCCGATAGGTCAGCTTCCTTCAACATTGATCTAGTAGCCTCTTGGACTATCTTATACTTCCTTTAAACAAATTCATTCTACTGAGGAGTCCTACTAGATAATTGTCTCTCTATCCCTTATTCTTTAAAGAAAATATTGAATTCATTTGATGTGAACTCACCTCCACTATCAGACCTTAAGCATTAGATCCTCAGTTGTATCTCATTCCCAATCATTACCTTGAAAGCTCATCTAGTTCATAATCATTCAACTCTGAGTTCATCTACAAATTTTTAAACCATTTCCAAAGTAAACTACTCTGTACTGAAAACAATCCTGAACTTCTGTTACTCATTATTCTCAAGCCAATTATCAAGATCAAACAAACTTATGGATGTAGATGTAATCACTGATCAATAACCATATGCCAGAACTATAGAACATTATCTTCAACAGCAGACCCAAGTGGACCAAAATATCAGAGCCCTAACTCTTGATTTTATTAGTTAGATACTTAGCCAAAATTCATGACCTGTCAACTTTTTCCTTGAGTACATACTTGGCCAATTCATCTGTCACATTATAACTCTCAATGCGGACCATATGAGATTCTAGAATTCATATCTAACAATCATCATTGACCTCTTAACATACCTTTAGAACTGCAAATCAAAATACTCAATAGAAGAAGAATGCAGACCAAAATATTCAAATGCTTTACACTATTTTAGGGTTAACTCTATTCATCCAGACTTGGACAATTCACCATGTGACTTCTGGAGGAAGTTAGAACTTTAAACACTGGAAAATATGTTCACCAAATATTTATGAACAACATACCTAAACCACATATAATGATCTTCAACTATGGAGACATACTAATCCAATCTCTGTCACTTTGTATACTACTCATACTTAGTCATTTTGGGCTTCTAGACCAGAATCCTTTTATGCCTTGATCTACAGAGTTCCTTTCAAGTGATCATATAAATATTCACATCATATCTTTGTGCCAAATCTCAGCACTGACTCTATAGCTAGGGGATTTAGAATTTTCAATATAGCTCCCCCTGGGCCAGAGTTCCCAGTTTACTTCCCGAAGGATGTATCTGCTCCAAAATCTAGTGCAGACTCATCTATGACTTCATTTACTTCTTTCTTGACCCAAACCTTGTTCATCTCCTTCTTGACTTCTACTAGATCAATCTTTTCCACTGGTTTCTTCACTTCTTCTTGATTATCCTTCTTCATGTTCTTACTTCTATAAAATCATGCCATATGTGCAGGCTTGTTGCAATTGAAGCACATAGTATTTTTCTGACCATTATTCCTTCCATTCATCCTTGACCTGCATAGGTTATCCTTATGCCCAAATTTATTGCATGTATAATAGTATCCACTAAACGATTCAATTGTCCTATTCATTCCATAGTCGTTTCTCACTTGACTTCTACACTCACCAGCCTTATGTCCCATTTTATAGCATGCATAGCACCTAATAGAATTCTAAATCACTTCACTTCTGCATACAATAGCTCTATGACCTGTTAGATTTAGGACAGACAACTAAGAGGGGGGATGAATCAGTTGTCTAAATTTTTCTTCAATTAATCACTTAAATCCTTTACTTAATTCAGCAGCATAATGATAAATCAATCATGGAAACATAATGCAATAATTCAAGAGCAGAAACACATAAGACACCAAGATTTTTGACGTGGAAAACCCAGTTAAGGGAAAAACCACGGGGTGACTAACCCAAGATTGTATTCTTTGTTAGAAGAATAGAAAGAACAAAATGGCACATGCCAATTAGGTCTCACTACTTGAGCACACTGCTCACAAGAGGCCCACTGCCTACAAGAGATACTCTGTTTATAGAATAATAAGTATTACATACTTGAACTAAAGAATAGCATCTTCACCATGCTTGAGTTAGTTCCATTTAAGCTCAATACTTCTGCTCTACCTTTTTCTCTTTGCTCCTCTCTACCACTCTCTCATCTCCACATCACCTTGAAATGACTTTATAACTCCTTATTTATACAAGACATTGACTTAGGGATAATCATCCAAGTCGGCAAACATTACAGAGCAAATACAAAAATACAATATGACTAATTACAAAAAGACTTCACGCGGATCAACACACTATCGGCCACACAGATCTGAGTCTTCAATCTTTCTTTAGGAACACGCCATTCTTCACAGAACATCTTCAAGATCATCCGCAGGATGTGTAACTCATCCAGTTGGCTAGACTTAGGAAGAACACCATCATCTGGAAGTAATTCTTCAATTACGAGCTCCATCTTCAATGTGGACCACCAACATGAATTAGACATAATCCAAAGACCTCCACAAGCTTTCCTGAATCACCAAGAACATCCACACTACTTTTGTTCAATGAAATCGTTCTCTCCTTCAACCGGAACCTCAAGAACATAGTCTGTCATCACTGTCATATTGGAATAGATGCTTGTGGACCTCCAAACCATGAACCAATTGAGTTGTCAGTTCACATTGGCTTCCTAAACACTCCACAAAATCCGCAGAACAAGATATTGCACTTCCGAATCTTACCGGACCTATCTGTGACACTCTGTCACCTCTGAACATTTGCTAGAACCGGTTTTACTTAAGTGGCCATAAATTCTTTAGATCTTCATGTGGACCTCTAAAATATTTACTGGATCATATTAAGAGACATATCTGGAAACCCTTTGAAGCGCATCCTTTGATCTTTATCTTAGCTAGGATCTTTACCTCACTGTCTCCACTGATCCTCTATGTTCCTGATTAGGACTAATTTTCTCAATATCCTCAGTACATAGCTCATCCAATCCTTATCATCAATGTAGTAGGAGTATGTTGACATCAATGACAACAATGGTTAGGCCCATACTTGCAACAATCTCCCCCTTTGTCATTGATGGCATCATATGATGTGAAAAACTATTTTAACCATGAAGATAAGAACTTCTCCTTACTGACATAACTCCCCCTATCAACAACAACCATTGACATGTCTTTTCTTCCTTTACTATTCCCCCTTTGATTAGAAACTACTTGTTTTCACATGTCTTCTCTCCCCCTTTGACAGCAATGGCAAAGGGCACATGCTTGCATTATTTTAGAATTATACCAACTACTCCCCCCGAGTAACAGCTTCCCAAACATCAATCCAGACTGATGCACATCAGTGCACCTTAATTCAGAACCAGAGGGGTAATAACCCCTAACTTCTTCCTGAGATACTCAAAAGAGTCCTTAGGTAGAGGTTTAGTAAAAATATCTGCAATATGATCCTTGGAAGGTACAAACTCCAATCTGACTTCATTCTTGTTTGCTTGCTCTATCAAAAAGTGAAACTTGATGGATATATGTTTGGTCTTTGAGTGCAACACCAGATTTTTTGATATGTTAATTGCACTTGAATTATCACAGAAGATTGTGATAGGTTCTTCATACTCCACTCTAATATCTCTTAGCATTTGCTTCATCCACAATACTTGAGTGCAACTACCTGCTGCTGCAATATGTTCTGCTTCTGTAGTGGATAGAGATATTGCCTCTTGTTTCTTGCTCATCCAAGAAACCAATCTCTTCCCTAAAAAGAATGCTCCACCACTGGTACTCTTTCGGTCATCCACATCTCCTGCCCAATCCGCATCTGTATATGCATGAAGAGAGAAATCATGATCTCTGGGATACCACAATCCATACTTAACTGTCCCTTTTAGATATCTAAAAATCCTCTTGATTGCCACGACATGAGATTCTCTAGGATCAACTTGGAATCTAGCAACAAGACCAACAGCATTCATAATATCAGGTCTAGTTTGTGTGAGATACAATAGTCCTCTAATCATTGACTTGTACTTTTTCTGATCAACCTTAGGAGATTCACCATCTTTTCTCAGTTTACATCCAGTTGCCATGGGAGTATTCATTGGTTTTGAGTCTTCCACCCCAAATTTCTTCAACAATTCTTTCACATATTTGGTATGAGAAATGAAGATTCCTTTCTTTGTTTGAGTGATTTGTAAACCCAAGAAGAAATTCATTTCCCCAAACATGGACATCTCAAATTCACTTTTCATTTGAGTTGCAAAGGTTTTGCACATACTATCTCTTCCTCCAAAAATGATATCATCAACAAACACTCCAACAATCAAGATATTTTCATGATCAATTTTGAAATACAAATTACTGTCAGTAGTACATTTGTTGAAACCAATCTTCAAAAGGTGCTTATCCAATCTTTCATACCAGGCTCTTGGAGCTTGCTTGAGTCCATACAGTGCTTTCTTCAACTTGCAGACCATATCACCATGATCAGATAATTGAAATCCATTTGGTTGCTCAATGTAAATTTCTTCTTCCAAGTCACCATTCAGGAAGGCAGATTTGACATCCATCTGATATACTTTGAAATCCTTAAAGGCAGCAAAAGCAAGAAATAATCTGACTACTTCAATTCTTGCCACCAGAGCAAAAGTTTCTTCAAAATCAACTCCTTCTGCTTGGGAGTAACCCTTACAGACCAATCTGGCTTTGTTTCTGACTACTTCACTATCCTCATTCAATTTATTCTAGAAGACACATTTGGTTCCAATTGCATTCTTGTTTTTAGGTCTGGGAACAAGATCCCAAGTGTGATTTTTCTCAATTTGCATCAGCTCTTCCTCCATTTCTTTAGTCCAATTATCATCATTGCAAGCTTCATTCACTGTCTTAGCTTCAATCTTTGAAATCAGACAATACTCTTCTGAATCTTGAGCAATCCTTCTTCTTGTTTGTACACCTTTGCTTTTATCACCTATGATCTGATCTTCAAAGTGATTCAATCTTATATACTTGGGAACTTTGGGAGTTTCTTGCACTTCTGATTCTTGAACATGTTCATTCAAACTTATCTCTTCTTCTTGATTTATCGGATCAGTCTGAATCTGAATTTCAGAGGGAGCTTGGACTTCTTGAACAAAGACATCATTTTGATCATCTTCATCATATTCATAAAACTTTGAGGGTTTTTCAATACATTCATCAACCTTCACATTTGTAATTTTCACAATCTTCCTTAATCTCTTGTTATAACATCGGTATACTTTTCTTTGAATAGAGTAACCCAAAAATATTCCTTCATCACTTCTAGCATCAAATTTTCCTAGATCTTCATCTCTTTTAATGTAACATTTGCTACCAAAGACTTTGAAATACCTCACAGTGGGAGTGATGCCAAACCAAAGTTCATAAGGAGTCTTACCGGTATTGCTTCTGATTTGTACTCGATTGAGAGTATAGACTGTAATGCTTACATCTTGTCTCTAATAGATCTAAGGAACATTTGCTTCCATCATCATGGTTCTAGATGCTTCCTGGATGGTCTAGTTCTTTCTCTCCACTACTCCATTTTGTTGTGGAGTCCTAGGAGCAGACAACTGTCTTTTTATGCCATGTTTCTCATAGAATTCTATGAACTCACCGGATGTGAATTCTCCACCTCTATCAGACCTTAGACATTTTAATTTTAATCTGGTTTCATTCTCTACCATAGCCTTGAATATTTTGAATTTCTCAAGAGCTTCTGATTTCTCTTTCAGAAAAGTCACCCACATCATCTGGGAATGATCATCAATTAATAACATGAGGTATATATCACCTTGCACACTCTTGATTCTTGTCAGACCACATAGATCAGTATGAACTAGGTCCAATAATCCAATAGAAGATTGTTCCTTGCTTTTGAATGAGATTCTTCTTTGTTTACCCAACTGACATTCTTTGCACAAACTATTGGTAGATTTTACCAATCTTGGAAGATCTCTTACAGCCTGAGTGTTGCTTATCTTGGTGATATTATCAAAATTCACATGACACATTCTCCTATGCCATAACCAACTCTGATCAATTTGAACAAATAGACAACTTTTACCAATACCAACCAAGTGAAAGATATTACCTTTTGTTTGAGTACCAGATGCAATCTCTATTCTGAAACTTTCAAAGATCTTGCATTTTCCATTCTTGAATCAGAGATCATAGCCTTTGTCTACTAACTGTCCAACACTGAGAAGATTGTGCTTCATATCTTCAACATATAGTAAATTACTAGTTTTATTCTTTCCATCAAAAGAAATGGTTCCTCTACCTTTGATTCTGCCAGCAGAATTATCACCAAACATTACTACTCCTCTTTCATACCTTTCCAAATCTATGAACTTATTTTTTTCACCTGTCATATGGTGAGAGTATCCACTATCAATGACCCAATTATCCTTTTCTTCAACTTGGGCAGCCAGAGCTCTTTCTATAATTTTATGATTTACAGATTCAGAGGGCATTGGATCTTCTTCCTTGATGGCAATAAACACCCAGTCACTTCCGGATTTGTTTCCTGTCTCTGATTGATCATCTGTTACTCCTTCATTATCATCATCTTCATGAACATAGTAACAATTCTTTTGGAACCTTGATCTTTTAGGATTTGGCCTTGAAAATCTTTCCGGACACCTTGAGGCAAAATGACCAATCTTATTGCAGTTGAAACACTTAAAAGGCAATTTCCCCTCATACTTACCGAATCCTCTTGGCAATCTTTTTGCAATAAGGGCTTTAAGTTGAGCAGCTTCTGCTTCATCATCTTCCAGGTCTTTTCTTGCTTTTTCATACCATGATAGTTTTCTTGAAGAGTTCTCTCTCGGATTAGACTTTTATTTTCCTTTTATAGAGGCACTAGCTTTGAATGTAGATTCAATCTTAGGGGGTGCATCTCCAAACTTGGTCAGTTTAAATGTAGCCAATTTACCAACCAATTAATCTTTGGTGATACTTGAGAAGGATCTGAATTCTTCAATAGCAGCAACCTTATATTTGTAAGAATCAGGAAGAGATCTGAGAACTTTGCCAACAATCACATCTTCCTCCAAGATTCCACCAGCACATCTAATCCCACAAACAAGCTCATTTACTCTTAGCATAAATGAAGTGATATTTTCATCTTCTCTCATCTTAAGGTTTCAAATTTTCCTTTCAGACTATATAGCTTGGCACATTTAACATACTTGTCTCCTTCATGCAGAAGTTTCAGTTTTTGCCAAATCTCATATGCAGTTTTTAGATCAATAACATTTGTTAGCTCTAAATCAGTTAAGGCACTTAGAAGAGCTTCTTTAGTCCACAAATTGTTTTCACCATCTCTAATTTCATCTACAGTATGTGGACCATTCTGTGGAGGATCATATTTCTTTGAAGCCATGATCCAATACTGCATTCCTATACATTGCAAGTGGCATTCCATGCGACTTTTCCAAAGAGTGAAATTGGTTCCATCAAACCTCAGACTATCCTTCTTGTAGGATGACATCCTGTATCTCCTCAATCGGTTAAGCTCCTTTTAGAGGAACTTGGCTCTAATACCAATTGTTAGATTTAGTACAGATAACTAAGAGGGGGGGTGAATCAGTTGTCTAAAATTTTCTTCAATTAATCACTTAAATCCTTTACTTAATTCAGCAGCATAATGATAAATCAATCATGGAAACATAATGCAATAGTTCAAGAGTAGAAACACATAACACCAAGATTTTTGATGTGGAAAACCTGGTTAAGGGAAAAACCATGGGGTGACTAACCCAAGATTGTATTCTTTGTTAGAAGAATAGAAAGAACAAAATGGCACATACAATTAGGGCTCACTACTCGAGCACACTGCTCACAAGAGGCCCATTGCCTACAAGAGACACACTGTCTACAGAATAATAAGTATTACATAATTGAACTAAAGAATAGCATCTTCACCATGCTTGAGTCAGTTCTATTTAAGCTCAATACTTTTGCTTTGCCTTTTTCACTTTGCTCCTCTCTACCACTCTCTCATCTCCACATCACCTTGAAATGACTTTACAACTCTTTATTTATACAAGACATTGACTTAGGGATAATCATACAAGTTGGCAAACATTACAGAGCAAATACATAAATACAATATGACTAATTACAAAAAGACTTCACGTGGAGCAACACACTGTCGATCACATAGATCTGAGTCTTCAATCTTTCTTTAGGAACATGCCATTCTTCACAAAACATCTTCAAGATCATCCATAGGATGTGTAACCTATCCGGTCGGCCAGACTTAGGAAGAACACCATCATCCGGAAGTAATTCTTCAATTACAAGCTCAATCTTCAATGCAGACCACCAACATGAACTAGACACAATCCAAAGACCTCCACAAGCTTACTTGAATCACCAAGAACATCCACACTACTTATGTTCACTAAAATCATTCTCTCCTTCAACCAGAACCTCAAGAACATAGTCTGTCCTCACTGTCATATTGGAATAGATGCTTGCGGACCTCCAGACCATGAACTAATTAAGTTGTCAATTCACATTGGCTTTCTAAACACTCCACAGAATCTGCAAAACAAGATATTGCACTTCTGGATCTTACCAAACCTATCTATGACACTCTGTCACCTCTGAACACTTGCCGGAACTGGTTTTACTTAAGTGACGATAACTTCTTCAGATCTTCATGCGGACCTCTGAAATCTTTACTAGATCATATTAAGACACATATCTGCAAACCCTTTGAAGCGTATCCTCTGATCTTTATCTTAGTTGGGATCTTTACCTCACTATCTCCACTAATCCTCTCTGTTCCTGATTAGGACTAATTTTCTCAATATCCTCAGCACATAGCTCATTCAATCCATATCATCAATGCAATAGGAGTATGTTGACATCAATGGCAACACCAGTTAGGCCCATACTTGCAACATGCCCAACTTTATTGCATGTGAAACAGTGACTAGATAATGATGGAACATTTTGATTCATTCTACTCCTACACTGAGTAGCCTTATGACCAAAATTATTGCATGAATTACAATAACCATTGAAAGATGGGTACCTTTGAGCATTTGGTTGCCTGACTGGTGGTCTTCTAGGTTTGTTCCTTCGATTCAAAATTTATTTTTCTTTGTTCTTCTTGATCTTAGCATTTCTTTCTTGTTCTATTTAAGAACTTTCACCTTTCTCAAATCCCAAGCCTTCTTTGTCAGCAGGACTCTTCTGCCTAGCAATCATCTCATCAAGTTTTGTACAACTAATCTTAAACTTTTCTTAATTTTTTTTTTATTTCTCCAAGTCTAACTTCAAGATCCAAATTTTCTCTTCAAGCTTAGCATATTTTTTTGATTTGTCTTCTACCAACATATTTAGGTTTTTTTTTTGCCTTTTCTCTTTCAACAACTTCCACTTTCAAATCATTCAAGGTTTGATTTGCTCATATTAGTTGTTCAATAACCTCCTTATATTTTTCTTTAAGCTTCTTGACTTGCTCTCTTAATTTTATGATACATTCATCTGCTTCTTTAACATTCTCCTTTAGATCTCTAATTTTTATTTTAGTTCTTTCTAGGTCTTCAAGAGCAACCTTGATGTACATCTTCCCAGATCTACCTCAAGCTGTTAAGCTTACTTTCGAGGAACTTGGATCTGATACCAATTGTTGATATGCGCCAGACAACTGAGAGGGGGGAGGGTGAATCAGTTGTCCCAAAAACTTAAACATTTTCTGCAATTAAACATTCATCACGTATTCACAATTATTATGATTTAACAATGAGTGTATGAAATCATAAACTTAACCACAGATACAACATCAAACATAAGAGACACTAGATTTTATGTGGAAAACCCCAAGGTGGGGAAAAACCACAAAGAGGATTAGCTCTCAATATATATTTCAATCTTGAAATAATGATGTTTAGGCTTGGTCACTCCATGAGCCTAAACATATTGTCTTACTACAATGGAGAACAACTAGGTCTAGCAGGCTCACTGCCTCAACCCTAAACCTAGCAAGATTACAATAAGGGTTGTTAAACCCTACAGGTGGCTCACTGCTAGTTCACTACCTTGATGATGAAAGCTTGCTTCTAATCAGGTTACACATGAAAATTGAATATTGTTTAAGCATCTGCCACTATAACAAGTGCAGTCATTTAATAGCTAAATTTTGAATACTAACTCGTCATACTCACTGATTTGTGTCACTGCTCTGTTATTCACATATTCATATCACACCCATGCATTCTCTATTCTATTATACATCTACTCTTCGTTGCCTCTTCTCTGCTCTGCTTTTCAGACCTTTCTTATTATCTTCCCATCTTCTCTCAAGGACCACCATTCCACGACTCAACTACAAGTATTTATACACTTCAACAACCTTGGAATGATCATCAAGTTCAGCATCATAATCATCAACCATTGGAACGATCTCCAAGGTTGGTATTACAAACATTTACAAAATAGGTGTTGACCTATTACAACATTACACAAATGGAATGAAGTAAAAGTGTACACAGATCATGCCATGCCTTAGCTGGGACTCAAACATGATCTTCCACACTTCATCATGCTTTCACAATCTTCTAGAGATCTCTACAATCACTGGGATTAACCAAGTTGGCTAAGACTGGTTACATGCTACATTATCTGAGAACAATCTTCAAACACAATCTCAATTCCTTAACATGGACCAAAGTCTAGATAGGAACATGATCAAGAGAGATCCACAACCACATTATAATCATCAGGAGCAACCGCACAACCTTTAACCACTTTACCCATAAGAATCTTCTCACCGGAACAGATGAACTTCACTATCTTTGACTGTTATAAAAGAAACATAGCTTGCGGACCACCAAACCATGAACCATTACAAATGTAGGCACTTATCATCATCCCAGACTTCCTTCTAGAACCACAGAGAAAAATACTTTATTGTGGAGGAATGCGGAGTAGAATACTTTCTCCCTGTCCCAACTAAAATTATTGAAAAAGCAGGTTTCTATCTAGTGAACACAATTCACTCAGATCTTCATGCAGAAGGCTCAAATCCATAATGTAGCATCCTTAATCATACCTCTAAATTGTAACTTCCAATCCATAGACCACAATCTTCAAGCAGAAATAAATGTAGAGCAGTTTACCAGACTGATCTTCATCACACAACTCACTATCTATAATGCACTTCTCTGTAACTCACTTGTTTCTTCTGGAGAGGCTAATTTTCTCAATATCCTCAACATATAAGTCTTCTAAACAAGTAATAGAATAAGATATAGTTGACACCAATGAAAATGATGATATGTTGACATCAATGACAACACTGATTAGGCACATACTTGCAATAGCATGTTGTTCACTCAAAGGGAGAAGAGACAAGTAGGGTGACAAGAGTGTGGAAGAGGAAGATAAGGGTGTTTAGTAAGGAGGGAATTGAAGATTTCATGAGTTTCATGGAGAAGGATATTAAGAACCTGTGTCTAAGCTGCTAGATGGTGGGAATGTGGGTATAGAGAAAGATATAGACAACTTTCCAGAGACATGGATGAGGGCTACCATGGAGGAATTCATGGTAGATCCTAGATACACTAAAGGCTGGTGGAACACTTTTGATGGTGCATAGTCATTTGCATGTGCAATGTTAATGGTGATAGCGACTAGCTCATTTACGTTGCATGATGAACTTATGGAGGTGGATAATCAAATGGATACATTTCATGACTACTTGTTGGATCATCTCCATGGTATCAAGCACATACAAACTTGTTTGCAAAATGTTGTTGAGGAATTGGCAAAGGGTATGAAGGTTGTTCTCCCAGTGACTATATTTCTTGATATTATAGATTGCTGCATGGTCTGAGTGGCAAAATCGACTGATGCATCACCTGAGGTGGAGGTGTATCCAGTAGGCACTGTCAATATGGATGAATGTAATGATAATGTGAATGGGGCAAGGCCTATGTAATCTGCCCTATCCCATGTAGGATTTTTGTTGTTGTTGGTCTATGAACACTATGTTATCTGATACCATAGTAAATGATGGTGTATAGGTTTAATTTTTTGGTAGCTGGTAATAGTTGTGTGAACATGAATGGTGAATGTTGTTTTGATTAGAAGCAGAATTGGTTATGTAGAGGTTATCTTTGGTTTTTCATGGTTCCTTGACCTAAACCAAGGCATATTTAACAAAACATACTAATAAATTATATATTATAATTTTTCATACTTAATGTTTATATTTATTTTTTATAAAATAAAATTGTAAATTTTTCAATAAAAAATATTGAAATATTTAAAATTATTTATGGAACAACTTAATAAAACTATGGTCTGTGAATTATTTAATTTGGAGCTGATAAGACTATGCAACAACTTAATAAATGGTATTATTGATCAAAGATGAGGATAGATGTCAAACAAATTACGTAAGGATGTCAAGTTTTTCAATATGCCAAAGGAGGGAGTCAAAACATAGGTCTATATTAGTCATTAATACCCATATAAAAGAAAATGTGGGATGACATAAGCATGGATTTTGTGCTTGGGCTGCTAAAGATGCAAAGAGGTAAGGACTATATTTTTGGTTGTTGATTGATTCACAAAGATGCATCATTTTATAGATTGAAAGAAGACTAATGATGCTACACATGTTGTAAATTTATTCTTCATAGAGGTTGTTAGGTTGCATGGTTTACCAAAAACTATATCTTCATACCATGACACTAAGTAAATGTAGGATATTTTGGAGGACATTATGGAATAAATTAGTTACTATTTAAAGTTTAGCTCTACATTTCATCCTCAAATGTATTGATAGACTGAAATTGTTAATAAAATCTTACGGATATTGTTAAGGTATTTGTTTGGTGACAAGGCTAAGCAATGGGATTTGATACTACCACAAGATAAATTTGTATATAATGATTTAGTCAATAAAGTATAGGTAAGTCTCCATTCAAAAAAAATTCCCTCAATAGTTTGATGTAAGGGCATCATAACCTCCTTTTATGGTGTCATTTTCCTCCCCATTTTTTATGATTGTTTTTGTTTGAAATTTAAATTTATTTTGACCATTTAACTATGGTGGTTGGTCTCTTTACTCATTGACACATTTAATGAGCAGCAACATGGAAATAGTGGAAAGAGAGAGATGGGTAGGAATTTTGATTGAAGAATAGAGTCATTGAACATTTATGACAAGATGTTGAGTCCTCACACATTTTAGGTAGGATTTTGTGGAAGTTTTCAAAAAAAAGAAAGGGGATTCATTAAGAGAAAGAAAAATAAAAAGATATGAGTATAGAAAGGGAAGAAATAGAAAAGAAGAAGAGAGTTGCAATGAGGAAGATGGTAACTATAGGTAGAGAAGAGGAAACGTAGGGAAGATATAGATGCACAAGTTGCAAGTTGAGAGAAAATGGATATAATAGAGGAGATGTGTTTTTATATAGGTTTTCAAGCACAAGAAAATAGGGGAGACTTAATTTTCTACCTAGCTTTGCGAAATGGGAATGTATGTAAATGATTGCTATCCTTAATCAATGAAATGAAATAATAACTCATTTGAAATATGCTCTTTTACGTGTGTGTCCCTACTTTGAGTGGAGTAAATTTATGTGGATTTTCTTGCTTCACAACTTGGTCATATTTTGTGTGTAGCCTTGATTTTTTTTGTAGCTGGTTTTGTGTTTCCATACACATGTGTGTTTATTTATTTACCTACAACAAAATATTCTACCTCCATCAAGAGTTTTGACTTGCTACCCTAGTATTTGGTTCAATTTTTGCACTGCAAGCTATGGTAGTCCCATCATCCATGGTGGAATCTTAACTATGCATTAGAGTCTTGGCATGATATATGTGTTCTTGGGATAAATTTATGTTCATTGGAGAATATGATGTTCCTTTGAGGAGATGTTTGATTATAATGTCATGATGTGTTCCTAGATTCTATAGATGTGTAGTGGGAGCTTTGATCGTGGTCTATTTAGTTCCTTTTTTTTTTTCAGTTAATCATTTGCTTGGAGCTTCATGATTTTGTAGGTTCCATTTGAATTTGGCATGGATTGGTTGGTGGATGCTCATGGATACTAGGGAGACTTGGGTGAGGTTGGATATTTCTTGTACTTATAGATATGTATTGCAATGATTACTCATTAGGAGATTTTAAGAAAAAGGCCAAGGAGTCTACACCTAGAGATGGACATGATTCCATCGTGGACCTAATGAGAAGGTTTCCCTTTATTGTAAGCTCTTATTGCATGGTGTTGTATGTATAGGACAATATTGTATCCCACTCTTGATCTACTCCATAGGTGAATTATTTGAGATGTGTTGCATGCATGAGTATTAGATAGATTCTTTAATTTGTATGTTGTATTCACATATACATTAGCCTTAAGATTTGTGAGTTATGAAGAATTGTTGAGAAGTAGGTGCATGGTTTTATGGATTTATATTATTTTGAGCTATGGAACTTGTTCTAACTTGACTTATTTAGATAAGTATAGGAAACTATTTTTGGTATTGGGCATATTCCTCTTGTTGTGGTAATGATTGGTTTGTTTGATCTACCTTTGGTATGAGAGGTTTATCACTATTGTGTCTATGTTTTCATTATGAGTTTAATGGTTAGATGTTAATATCCTTTTAGTTGGGAATGTTGGATGAGATCTTACCATACATAGTTTGGAACATGTTAAGTGTTGATACAAGAACATGGTTTGATTTGCATGTTCTCTCCTTCCTGGTAAATGGTCTTCTTCTTGAAGGACCTTATGTCTATGAATTTGATGGTTGTATGGAGTCATGTGTTACTATTTGTACATCATTATTTTCTGATAACAATTTGGTAGCTTCTTAATCTCTTTATTCTTTGGTTTGGAGGTCTTGGGAGAGTTATTCTAAGATTGGTAATGAGAGATGTTTTATGCATATCATTATATGTTTCCTTTACACTATGTGATAAAAACACTAGTGACATTCTCTATGTGAGTGCTATAGGTAGACTTGGTATACCTTGATATATTTTTATATTTGACATTACTCATGTATTGGGAGTTCCTTGATATGTATGTCCTTCATTTATAGATTATTATTTTTTTTTTTTAGTTTACATATTACTAATGTGATGATGATTTTGTAGGTTTTATTGTTCGAGATCTATGAGTTGTGTAGTTTCGTGGGATATATTTACACATTTGTTGTATTGAAGAATTGGATACATGGACTATCAATATCCATAGATTAATTTAGTATTGATGCAAACTTAATTAGTTATCCTTTTCATGATCATTTGTGTAATAGTATGTTGCATTGAGGTGAGAGGATGAATGATTACAGTGTGGATATATAAGGACTTGATTGTAGTTTTGGGTTGATATGATAATCGTATTGAGTTCTATCTATGTTGATTTTGTTTACCTCAGTTTTGAGGTATCTATATCTTGAATGAGCTAGCAACTTGATATGGTGGATAAGTTCATCTTGTATGAGTAAGGTAGCTACCCAAAGATTTTTTATACCATTTGAATTTGATGCTTGTATTCATGTATAGATTGGTGTAGGATTCAATGATAGTTGGTAGGTTTCACTTTGACATTGTACTTATCATATCATGGGTTGACATGATGGATGATGAGAGGAGTTCTTTTTCAAGATTAAGGTTACCGTGGTTTCTATTAAATGTATATTTTTAGAGCACGAGAGCATGTTGAGGAATCTATTGAAATGCACTAGACAACTGAGAGGGGGAAGGCTGAATCAGTTGTCCCTAAACTTTAAGTACTTCTACACTTTAAAAGATTAATCACTTGCCCACTAATATTATGATTAAAACATGAAAGCATGAAATTAGAAACTTGAACACAATAGTAAGATCAAACACAAGAGACACCAAATTTTTATGTGGGAAACCCCAAGGTGGGGAAAAACCACAGAGAGGATTAGCTCTCAAAATATATTGCAATCTTTTAAAAATGATGTTCAGGCTTGGTCACTCCAAGGGCCTAGAACATGCTGGCCCACTGCCATGAAGTACAACTAGGTCTAGCAGGCTCGTTGCCTCAACCCTAAACCTAGAAAGATTACAATGAGGGCTATTAAACCCTACTGGTGTCTCATTGCCAGGCTCACTACCAAGATCATTATCTTCTTCATAGCTGAGGTTAATACATTGAAGTACAGTAGTTCCTCTACTCTGCTCTGCCTTTTCACCTCTTTTCTTTATCTTCAAATATTTGCCCCAGCGATATATATTCCATAACCAAATTACAAGTATATATATCATTCATCAACCTTGGAATGTACATTAAGGTTAGCATGACATACATCAACCATTGGAACAATCTTCAAGGTCGGCATTACAAACCTTTACAAAATAGGTCTTGACCTAATACAAATCTATTAAGCTAAGGAAGTATAGCAAAGATGTATGCAAATCACACCATGCCTTAGCTATGACTCAAACATGATCGTCCATGCCACAACACCCTTTTTCAATTATCAAGAGATCTCCGCAATTAATAGAATTAACTAAGTCAGCTAAGGCTGGTTACAAGCTACCTTGTCTGGGAACAATCTTCAACTTCAATCCAAAATACTCCTTGTGGACCAATGCAAAGGTAGGAACATGATCTGGAGACATCCACAAGCACATTTTAATCATCAAGAGCAACTACACAAACTCTAATCACATTATCCATAAGATTATTCACACCAGAGCATATGAACTTCACTATCTTTGACTGTCATACAAGAAAGATAGCTTGTAGACCACCAAATCATGAACCATTGGAGTTGTATGCACTTATCATCATCCCAGACTTCCCTCTAGAACTGTAGAGCAAAATACTTTCTCCCGGTCACCAATGAATAATCAGAAAAAGCAAGTTTGACTATTGTGATAGTAACTCACTCAATTCTTCATATTAGAGGCTCAAACTTAGGAGTTTGAATCATTAGACATGCCTCTAAATAACTTCCAATCTGTAGATAAAGATCTTCAATATGCAAGGAATGCGGAGCAATCTTTTGGACTGTTCTTCAGTATGCAATACATTGTCTTCACTGTAGTTCACTACAACTCTTTGTTTCTTCTGGAAGAGCAAATTTTTTCAATATCCTCAACAAGTAAAGCTTCTAGACTAATAGAAATATAGGATACAATTGACACTAATGACAACAAAGATATGTTGATATCAATGACAACACCGATTAGGCACATACTTGCAAGAATCTCCCCCTTTGTCATTGATGGCGACACATGATGTGAAAAACTGCAACAACCATCAAGACAATATTCTCCCCCTATCTCTTTACACATCTGCACTTTTTATCCGTATTTTTTTCACATGATTTCTCTCCCCCTTTGACATCAATGGAAAATGGCACATACTTGCACTCTGCTCTTTTCATCTAACTACTCCCCCTGAGAAGTAGCCCATACAAGCATCAATCTGGATCTGAATGTAGACTTTGAGCACCACTGGACTGATGCACTATTATGCATCTTAGTTTAGAGCAGGAGGGGTAATAACCCCTAACTTTTCTTTGAGATACTCAAAAGTATCCTTAGGAAGAGGTTTGTTAAAAATGTCTGCAATCTGATCTTTTGTAGATACATACTCCAACTTGACTTCATTCTCTGTCACTTTTTCTCTCAAGAAGTGATATCTTATGGATATGTGCTTTGTCCTTGAATTCATTACTAGATTCTTTGATATGTTGATGGCACTTGTGTTGTCACAAAAGATTACAATTAGATCTTCATGCACAAATCTAATGTCCTTTAATGTCTGCTTCATCCATAACACTTGAGTGCAACTGCATGTTGTTGCAATATATTCTTCTTCTACAGTAGATAGAGATATTGAGTCTTGTTTCTTTCTTATCTAGGATACTAGCCTTTTCCCAAGAGGAATGCACCTCCACTTGTACTTTTACAGGCCCTAGGGGTTTGTTTTAGTCCATACAAAATTTTCTTTAATCTGCACACCATGTCACTCTGATCAGATGATTGGAATTCTTGTGGTTGTTCAATGTCGACCTCTTCCTCCAATTCTCCATTCAAGAATGTAGACTTAACATCCATTTGATATACCTTGAAATATTTGTAGGATGCAAATGCTAAAAACATTCTTATTGCTTCAATTCTTGCCACAGGTGCAAATGTTTCCTCAAAGTCTATTCCTTTAATTTGAGAGTATCATTTGCATACTAATCTTTTTTTGTTCCTTACTACTTCACCATTCTCATTCATCTTATTTCTGAAGATCCATTTGGTGCCAATTAATTTTTTGTCTGTTGGTCTAGGGACAAGATCCTAGGTCTGATTCTTCTCTATCTACATCAGTTCTTTTAATAGCCTTTACCCAATTCTCATCATTGCAAGCTTCATTTATAGTCTTAGGTTCAATCTTGGAAATCAAATAGAAATTTACTTGCCCTTCTGCAACTCTTCTTCTAGTCATAATTCATTTGCTCTTATCTCCTATGATTTGATCTTTAGAATGATTTAGTTTTACGTACTTTGGTATCTTGGTGATAATTTCTGGAGCTTGTTTCTCTTCATCTAAATTGTCCTCATGTTGTATCATTTCTTTGCTTCCAAAAGTTTTTGGTTCATCTGATTCATATCCACTTGATCTATTTTCCTCTCTTACATCAACTTTGACATTTGCACTTTCAATGATTTTCTTCAACCTTTTATTGTAGCACAGGTAGGCTTTGCTCTTGGTGGAGTATCCAAGGAAGATACCTTCATCACATCTTGGATCAAATTTTCCCAGATCTTCATCTCTTCTAATATAACATTTACTACCAAAGACTTTGAAGTATTTCACAGAGGGAACTTTACCATGCCACAATTCATATGGAGTCTTTAAACTGTTACCTTTGACTTGAACTCTGTTTAGGATGTATACAGCAATGTGAATTGCCTCTCTCCAATATACTTCTGGTAAGTCAGCCTCTTTCATAATTGTTCTAGTAGCCTCTTGAATTGTCCTATTCTTCCTTTCCACTACTCCATTTTGTTGTGGAGTCCTAGGTGTAGATAATTGTCTTTTTATCCCGTGATCCTCATAAGAAGTTAAACTCATTATCAGACCTTAAGCACTTGATTTTCAAATCTACCTCATTCTCAACCATTGCCTTGAATGCTTTCAATTTTTTCTAGGGCTTCTACTTTTTCCTTTAAGAAGGTAGCCCAACTCATTCTAGATTAATCATCAATCAACAACATGAAATACCTGTCTCCTTGTAGACATCTTACTCTAGTAGGCCCACAAAGATCTATATGCACCAATTCTAGCAGTCCTTCAATAGATTGATGCTTGCTCTTGAAGATTGTTTTTTTTTCTATTTTCCAAATTGGCACTCCTTGCACAATGTATCAGCAAGCTTCACAAGTTTGGGCAAATCTCTTACAGCCTGGGTGGAACTTATCTTCACAATTTTGTCAAGATTGATGTGACACATCCTTCTATGCCATAGCCAACTTTCATCAACCTGAGCCAACAAGAAAAAGTTATCATTTCCTTTCAGATGATAGATATTGCCTTTAGTCTTCTTACCAATTGCAATCACTATTTCAAAGCTTTCCATAATCTTGCATCCATTATCCTTGAAACTCAAGTCATAAGCCTTGTTGCACATCTGACCAACACTCAAAAGATTGTGTTTTAATCCTTTCACATGCAAAATATCTTTAGTGTTATGCTTGCAATCAAAAGAAATAGATCCTTTTCCACAAATCTTACCAGCTATGTCATCTCCAAATCTAACCAGTCCTCCATCATATCTTTCTAGACTTAGAAACTTACTTTTTTCACCAGTCATGTGATGAGAGTGTCCACTATCAATAACCCATTCATCTTTGTCTTCAACAACTTGAATAGCCATTGCTCTTTCCACTGGTTTTTCTTCCTTCACACAACTAGTAGGATTAGTAGACACAGGTTCTTCTTTAAAAGCAATAAACAAGCATTCATTACTAGAAGTACTAGCATTATCTAGATCACCATCTATTACTCCTTCATCATCATCAAGATTTTCAACATAGTAACATTTCTTTGGAATCTTAGGTCTATTAGGTCTTGGCCTAGGAACTCTTATCGAACATCTAGAAGCATAATGATCAACTTTACCAGAATTGAAACATTTAAAAGGTAATTTGCCTTTGTACTTACCAGTGCCTCTAGGTAGAATGTTAAAAAAGTTGGCTTCAAGTTCTTCAAGCTCGTAATCCGATTCCACCTTGTACTTGTAAGATCTCAGGGTTCTTTCTGAAGTGCTGGCCTTGAAAGTAGTCTCTGTCATTGGAAGGGAATCACCAATTTCATTCATTTCAAAAGCTATCAACTTACCAAGCAGCTAATCTTTTGTAATTGTTATTACTATCATTATTTCCTCAATTGCGGCCACTTTATGACTATTTGCTTTAGGCAGTGATCTAAGAATTTTGTTTATGATGTCAATGTCCTCAATTTTTCCTCCCACACTTTTAATGCTACTTACAAGTTTGTCAATCTTTTGAATGAAGGATGTTATGTTGTCATCTTTGCTCATCTTCAAACATTCATATTTTTCCTTCAGACTCTGTAACTTGGTGCACTTCACAGAATCATCTCCTTCATATAGATTCTTCATCTTGTCCTAGATTTCATGAGCAGTTTCCATCTCCATAACCCTTGTTACTTTGATATCAAATAGGACACTCACCAAGGCATCTTTGGCTTTTATGTTCAAGTCAAATTGCTTGATTTCATATTCGGTCTGCGGACCACCCTTTGGAACTTCATACTTGTCTTCAGTTATTTTCTAAACACTATAAACCAAGAAGAGGAGATGGGTTTTCATGCAAATTTTCCAAATAGAGTAGTTTGTCCCATCAAACCACAGACTTTCCTTTTTATATGACATCATGGATCACCCTCAAGCAATAAAGCTTTCTTCCGAGGAACTTAACTCTGATAACAATTGTTGAAATGCATCAGACAACTGAGAGGGGGGTGAATCAGTTGTCCCAAAAATTTGACTATTTCTACACTTTAAAACATTAATCACTTGCCCACTGATATTATGATTAAAACATGAAAACATGAAATCAAAAATTTGAACACAATAGTAAGATCAAACATAAGAGACACCAGATTTTTATGTGGAAAATCCAAGGTGGGGAAAAACAACGGAGCGGATTAGCTCTCAAAATATATTGCAATCTTTAAAAAAGGATGTTCAGGCTTGGTCACTCCACGGGCCTAGAACATGTTGGCTCACTTCCATGAAGTACAGCTAGGTCTAGCAGGCTCACTATCCCAACCCTAAAACTAGAAAGATTACAATGAGGGCTATTAAACCCTACTAGTGGCTCACTACCAAGCTCACTACCAAGATCAATATCTTCTTCATATTTGAGGTTAATACATTGAAGTATAGTAGTTCCTCTGCTCTGCTCTACATTTTCACCTCTTTTCTTTATCTTCACATCTTCACCCTAGGGATATATTTTCCACAACCAAATTACAAGTATATATATCATTCATCAACCTTGGAATATACATAAAGGTCAGCATTACATACATCAACCATTAGAACAATCTCTAAGGTCGGCATTACAAATCTTTACAAAACATTCTTGACCTAATACAAAGATTAAGATAAGGAAGTATAGAAAAGATGTATGTGGATCATGCCATGCCTTAGTTGTGACTCAAACATGATCTTCCATGCCACAACATGCTTTTGAAATCATCAAGAGATCTCCGTAATTACTTGAATTAACCAAGTCAACTAAGATTGGTTACACGCTACCTTGTATGGGAACAATCTTCAACTTCAATCTAAAATACTCCTTGTGGACCAATGCAAAGGTAGCAACATGATTAGGAGACATCCACAAGCACATTGTAATCATAAGGAGCATCCACACAAACTCTAATCACCTTATCCATAAGATTCTTCACACTAGAGCATATGAACTTCACTGTCTTTGACTATCATCAAAGAATGATAGCTTGCAGACCACCAAATCATAAACCACTGGAGTTGTAGGCACCTATCATAATCCCAAACTTCTCTTTAGAACTACAGAGAAAAATTATTTAATGTGAAGCAAAATACTTTCTCCCTATCACTAGTGAATAATCAGAAAAGGCAGATTTTACTCTGGTCATATTAACTCACTCAATTCTTCATACAGGAAGCTCAAACTTAGTATTTTGCATATTCAAACATTTCTCTAAATAACCTCCAATCCACAGATAAAGATCTTTAGTATGCAAGGAATGCAGAGTAATCTTTTGGATTGTTCTTCAGTATGCAATACATTATCTTCACTATAATTCACTAGAACTCTCTGTTTCTTTCAAAGGAGCAAATTTTCTCAATATCCTCAACAAGTAAAGATTCTAAACTAATAGAAAGATAGGATACAGTTGACACTAATGACAACAAAGATACGTTGACGTCGATTAGGTACACACTTGCAACAGAATCAAGTGGTACATGGTTGGCTAAGGGATGTTTTTCCCTTGTTGGTTTTCCTTTGATTGTACTTATAATGTATGATGTTGAGTGGAAGAACATTAGGATTAAGACACCATCAACCTTGTAAATCGTATGTATTTAGTTACTCCTAATATTATTTATAAATGTATTCATAAGGGATGAAGGTTTTGTCGACAATGGTAACTAATTTTTATTGGTATAGTAATTATATATATATATATATATATATATATATATATATATATATATATATATATATATATATATATATATATATATATATATATATATTATGCATAATCAGAGAATATATTATAAAGTATGTCAAAAAAGTTACAGTCCTCATCCCTTTCATGGCTGGCAGTAGGTTCAGTCCTTTATCCCTTCCCAAACTAAAAGCTTATAATAGAAGACCATGCAAGGTCAGAGCTATAGACACCCATATGACACTGTAAACATGTTTAAAATAGCTACCTAAAGGATTCTGATATACAAAAAGAAGCCAAGGAGACACTAAAAAAACTTAACTATCATACTCTGCAAGCTTCTTCCTGAAGTCATCCACCCACTGGAAACTGTCGACCTCAACCAATCCCAGCATCCTTCTAATGAAGTCCACCGCAATCGTCACCTATTCCTTCAACATGATCAGATCGAAGCCCTTGACATCCAATATGAATGAGTATAGTTTAATCACTACCCTAAGATCATCAAGAAGGCTCCAATCCTTAGGGAGAGGGATACCAATACCTGAGCTAGCTACCTGTAAGGTTTTTCCCAAATCACCTAAATGTTTTGGACAGAAAATGCCTCGCATGATAGAATCTGCCTCTGCCTTCATCATTTCTAGTTCCATCAACATTGCTAGGACCTTTGAAGAGATGTCCATGTCCAACCAGTATCTCTCATCATTCTCCATGTAGGCCTTGCCCAGAATGATTTTCACAGCCCCCACCATGAGATCATCTGACCTGCGAAGCATCCTCTGTAGTCTGAGGTCGGTGATGCTGCCAATGAAGGCCATTTGCCTCTTGGTGCTGACCAGCCTGATGGGGGTGTCCATCCCTCCATAATGGATGGAATCTATTAAGATTATTGCAATGAAATGAGACGGCATTTGGCAATGGACAAGGAAAGAAATTGTAAAACAATGGAGACCGCCTTCACTGATAACCTTCTCATAGCCTGCCACCAAAGATTCTCGAAGGCACTCCTTGTTATGATTGCCCAACGAAGCTGAGGCCAAACACTTAAGATCATTAATGTCCATCTCCCCTTGGCTCATTCCAACTTGGAACTGCTGCAAGTTATGTGTGCCTCGGCCTTGCCACCCATTATGGTGTGGCACAGCTCCCTCCCATCCTCCCATTGTATAGTAATTATATTTTTACTAATGTGGTAATTAATTATTTATTGGGAGTGTTTTACTATTTACTAGAAAAGCATCAAAAAGAGGTTGAATCTCTACATGTTAATTTCATATTTTCATACTTGCATACATAATTTCATATTTGCATACAATTTTCATATTTTCATATTTTAGTAGACTAAGCCTTATATCCCACCAATTTGTATCATAGCTTCAATGGAGCTTTGATTATTGACAATTGGATTATATATTGATATTTTAACCAAGTTAATGTGCACATGGTAGCTCATTATTTGTGTGTGGTGGAGGCCACCCTATCTCTCATGCAAATATTCAAGTAAGGTCTACTTTGTAATAGAAAGGCTACATGTTCAAACTTAATTGGCAATGGTGAAAACAATGATGGAATGACATGCATCTTCATCCATAAAATGTAAACTCTAGTTCAACTTGCATGATCCATGTATGTTGTCAAATATGTGCAACATTTAGTGGTGGTACAGGAGCACCTAGAAAATCATGTTTTGTGTTGTAATAAGGTCTATTTGACCAATGCATGTCATTTCAGTTTGTATCTAGGTTCTTTAAGACCTAGAACCAATTTTGTAAGTCCCAAGTGACTTAGGACACTTTTGTCAAATTGTTAATCACATAATGCTAAAACAGGGCAGTAGGACAGTTTGGGACACAAGACGGTTGGTCTTCCAACTGTTTGAATCAGTTAGTTTTCCTCAGGGCAAGTTGATAAACCCAGAGGAATGAACCAAATAATCATCAGAGAAGTGTGTGAATGTGATTGTGTATTGTTCTGAGGAGAAAGAAATTAAAAAAAACTATTCTGTTCCATCAATTTGGATTTCTGTTCCCTGTAACTGTAATTTGTATAACTGTAGATTTCAATTCTTTTTGTGATTTCCATTGTTGTAGTATGTTGATGTGAAGCATTCCACTTGTATGATTTCTATCGAAATTAGTGGAATGGCTTCATTGTACAAGTATTTGTTTTTGTTTCTTGTTTTGTTTCTGTGTTCGACATTGCAGAGGATCCAGATAGAATGTTGTGCACAGTAGGTCAGCCTAGCATCTCCATGTGCTAGGGTTTGGTTGAAAGAGTAGATGAACTGCAGAGTTGGAGAGACACAGAGGTCATCATCAGTAAGACTAGGATTATCAGGAAGATAACTTTGCATTGGACTGATAGTATTGGTCTTACTGATCAAGGCGTAACGGGGTGATAAGGGATAAGTGATACCAATGGAGATCCATCAGGGAGAAATCGGCTAGCGGCAAGAGATCTTAAGGTTTGGCCGATAGCATTCATCTAGCCGATGAGTGATCAGAGTGACTAATGTATTAGAGACACAAAAAGGAAGTTCGCCAAAGGTTGAAGTCATGCCAAAGAGTGGTTGGTCCATCAGTGCATCAGCCAGAATTCGTAAGTGCTCGCTGACGAGAAGAGTCTCACTAAAGACAAAAGTCATTGGTGTATCGGCAAAGCAAATTCTAACGTGGCCGATAATAATTGTCTTTCTGACAAGTGAAAGTCAAAAGTGACATTGGAGTGATCGGTGTATCGGCGAAGTAGAATCTAAAGTAGCTGATAGCACTTCTCTTGCCGATAGGGAAGAAGCGTAGAGTCACACATCGGGAAGTGTTGCGATGTCGAAGTGACAAGTTTGAGAATGACTGATGGTGATTTTCTTGCCAAAAGGCAAAGAGTGTTGAACCTCACAATATTTGATCAATTATACATTCCCGCTGTGCGCTCCTCATCATATTAGTATCAGAGCCATAAAAGGTTCTGTTGTTGATCTGGTATATGTCAGCAGAAGAGAGTGAAGGAGAGGCTAGCATCATTCCTCCAAAGGGGATGACAGCAGAAGTGCTTAAGAAGTTCTAAGAGATGGAAGAGAAGATCAAAAATAGAGTCAAGGAAGCACTCCAAGCAAATTTGAAGGCACTGAAGATAGGAAAGAAATTAGATGATGAATCTGATGGAGAAGAAGAAGAAGGGGAAGGAGAAGAACCCCAAGGGCAAGAGGCAAAGATACCTGCAGATCAAAAATAGTTTCTTGAAGCCATCAAGGCAATTGGGAAAGACTCTTCATAGGCCAGGATGGAGATCCCAATGTTCAGTGGGAAGATGGATACCGAGGAGGTTGTGGAGTGGATTAAGGCTCTAAACAATTACTTTGAATACAAAGAGGTACCTGAGAACAAGAGGGTGAAGTTTGCAAAAACTAAACTCAAAGGTGCTACCCTTACATGGTGGAATTATACCCAAGGAGAAAGGGTAAAGAATGGGAAGAGTATGATCTCTTCATGGAGCAGAATGCTAGAGAAGATCAAGTCCTAGTTCCTTCCATCTGACTAAGAGGTGTAGATTTACAGGAAAATGCAGAACCTCAAGCAAAAAGATATGGATGTGGCTACTTACACTGAGGAGTTTCACAAATACACTCTTCATTAGGGGTACATGGAGGATGAAAAAGCTATGGTGGCAAGGTATCTAAATGGTCTGAGGTTCAATATTCAAGATGAGATAAGTTTATTGACCCCTGAAACCATGGAAGAATGTTTTCAAGTACCATTAAGAGCTGAAGAGAAGCTGAAGAGGAGGTGGTAGAAATTTTAGAGGCAGAGGTAGTTTTGAAGGAAGAAGTCCTAACCAGAGGCCTAATGGTGAGTCTAGCTGAGGAGAACAAGTTGGGGACTCAAGTAGCAGAGGAGGCTACCGAGGAAGAAGGCCTAATGGAAGAGGTGAGATAGATGGATCATGTAGAGGATCCAAGTTCTCCAATATGAGATGTTATAACTATAATCAGATAGGGCACCTGGCTTATAAGTGTCTAGAGAAGGCCTCAACTTCTCATGGTAATGAGAGAAGAACCACATTGACTCAAGAGGATGCAAGGAGTGTGACATCTCCTAAAGTGAATCTAACATCAGAGATGGGAGAAAATCTGATGATCAAGAGGATGCTACTTAAAGAACCAGTGCAGACTGAACCGTCACAAAGGAGAGCACTTTTCAGGACCAATTGTAAAAGCAAGGTAAAATATGCAAGGTAGTAATAGATTCTAGTTCAACCGATAATATGGTGTCTAGGGAAATGGTGGATAAATTGAACATGGAAAGGATTCCTCATCAAACTCCTTACAAAGCATCTTGGGTAAGTGATAGTCAATCACTTTTGGTAGATGAGAAAGCATATGTTGATTTTTAGATTGGAGAATATAAGGATAGAGTTTTATGTGACATTTTACCCATGGAATGTTGTCACCTACTTTTAGGTAGGCCATGGCAATTTGATAGCCAAGCATTATATGATGGATATGCTAACACATACACCATCAAGAAGGATGGGAAGACTTTTTTGATGACACCATTACAGGAGGATGTTGAAGCAAAGAAGGCAACCAAGGTCATCTTGGTGGGTAAGAAAGAGTTTGTGAAGATCAATGAAGAAGAGAGAAGGAAAGTTGAGGATACCTCAAGGAGTGGGGTTGCCAAAGATCAAAGTTTGAAGGTGGTTTCAGTTTTGAATGATGGAGATCAGATGGTAATGTTTGAAATGGATCAGAAGAAGGTTAAAGAGTAGGTGTACAAGCAGCCACAAGGTGGTTGGAAAGAAGAAGATGCTATCATAGTAGGGACCATTGTTTATCCTCTAGAGCCAACAAGAGTTGAAAGGCAAACATATTCTACCATAGTAGCAGTACAAGAGGCATTAACCAAGGTTTTTAATGAAGGTGTTCAGGCAGAGAAGACAGCAAGGAAGAATGGTAAACAAAGTATAGGTCTGGTTGCAAGCACTCACTCATGGCAAGGTGTGAGTAGAGCCTACAATGCTAGGCATGAGTTTTTGATTCCATGGAAGAAGGTTGCAGTCTAGAGATCATGGAGAGGACATGGAGCAGTAGAGGATCACGATGGAGAAAAATAAAGAACCAACTCATGTGACATGAGTTCTTTTCTACCCTAGGAGTATGGTGCAGGAGAACCTAGAAAATCATGTTTTGTGTTGTAATAAGGTCTATTTGACCAATGCATATCATTTCAGTTTGTATCTAGGTTCTTCAAGACCTAGAACCAATTTTGTAAGTCCCAAGTGACTTAGGACACTTTTGTCAAATTGTTAATCACATAATGCCAAAACAGGGCAGTAGGACAGTTTGGGACACAAGACAGTTAGTCTTCCAATTATTTGAATCAGTTGGTTTTCCTCAGGGTGAGTTGATAAACCCAGAGGAATGAACCAAATAATCATCGAAGAAGTGTGTGAATGTGATTGTGTATTGTTCTGAGGAGAAAGAAATAAAAAAAACTGTTCTGTTTCATCAATTTGGATTTCTGTTCCCTATAACTGCAATTTGTATAACTGTAGATTTCAATTCTTTCTGTGCTTTCCATTGTTGTAGTATGTTGATGTGAAGCATTCCACTGGTATGATTTTTGTCAAAATTAGTGGAATGGCTTCATTGTAAAAGTATTTGTTTTTGTTTCTTGTTTTATTTTTGTGTTCAACGGTGCAGAGGATCCAGACAGAATGTTGTGCACAATAGGTCAGCCTAGCATCTCCATGTTTGAAAGAGTAGATGAACGGTAGAGTCAGAGAGACACAGAGGTCAGCCAGATAACTTGGCATTGGACTGATAGTATTGGTCTTACTGATCGAGGCGTATCAGGGTGATAGGGATAAGTGATACCAATAGAGATCCATCGGGAGAAATCAGCTAGTGGCAAGAGATCTTAAGGTTTGGCCGATAGCATTCATTTGGCCAATGAGTAATCGGAGTGAGTAACATATCAAAGACACAACAAGGAAGTTTTCTGAAGGTTGAAGTCACGCCGAAGAGTGGTTGGTCCATCAGTGCATCGGCCAGAATTCGTAAGTGCTCACTGACGAGAAGAGTCTCACCGAAGACAAAAGTCATCGGCGTATCAGTGAAGCAAATTCTAATGTGGCCGATAGTAATTGTCTTGCCGACAAGTGAAAGTCAAAAGTGACATTGGAGTGATCGGTGTATCGGTGAAGTAGAATCTAAAGTAGCTAATAGCACTTCTCTTGCTAATAGGCAAGAAGCATAGAGTCACCCATCGGGAAGAGTTGCGATGTCGGAGTGACAAGTTTGAAGATGACCGATGGTGATTTTCTTGCCGAAAGGTAAAGAGTGTTGAACCTCACAATATTTGATCAATTGTCTGTTCTCGCTATGTGCTCCTCATCAGACCCTAAGTGGCCATAGGCTAGATGTCAAGCCCTTCCAAGCCACTATAAATAAATTGTGTTTGGAGCAAAAGCTTCAAACAACGAGTGAAGTTGTGTTATACAAACAACCAACCTCCCCCAAAACCCTCCAAGGCGCAACTCTTGTAGGCTGGGAGACTTCATAATGGAGAGTAGTGCTGCCACATGTATAACCACTTGAACGGTTGCCTTCATTAAACACCTTTTGTTCTAGTGGCTAAAAAACCCTTGTAATCCATTTGAAGCCTAGGATTGTACTTGTTTTTCCTTTTAGTCCAAAAAGAGTCAAAAAATCACAAAAAAATAAAAAATAATAAAAATATTCTTTGTGTTTGTTCTATCTTCTTGCCATAATTTTAGAAAATCAGATCAAAAGGACCTTCTTGCAACCAAAGTACCAAAAACATCAGAAAATTTCCAAAAAAATTGCAAAAATATTGAGAAAAGCCAGAGCAGCGCATCCGTCCTCTGTTACTGCACATTTGTGCCAACCTGTGGCACATCTGAACTGACTTGTAGCACTTTTACTATCTATTATAGGGCATATACCTTTTACCAGTGTGGCGTATTTGTCCTGACTTCTAGCGCATTTACCATTTTCTGCAGCACATCTGTTCCAGCGCATGCTTGACAATGAGCACTTGCACAATCTTTGAGAGAAAAATTTTATTAGTCCTTGGTACCCATTTCAGTCTAGTTTCAAGTTCTGAGATCAGGTCTTACCTTGCAGTCTTTTTTCCATCCATTTTGCGTCTAAATCTCTCTTTCATTAGTCATCCCATTCACCTTCTATCGAGTCTTCCTAATCCAAAGTCAAAGTTTCCCATATCAGATCAGCATAGGCCCCTTTTTTGTATCACTTGGGATTCAAGTAACCCTAGTAGGTCACAGAACTTCGCTAGTGGTCTTGGTGCACGACTAGTCCCTACACAGTAAGATAGGTATCGAGTACCCTTACTAGTGGCTACCGTCTTGTATTGGTCGTCTTACTTGGAATCATTGATCGAGAAAGTCCTTTGTCCAAGTCTTGTCATAAGTATCCTATTCTTAGCAGTCTCCATCAGCATCTTGCCAAAATCTCTAGTTTCATTCCACCTCATCCCACATCACCTTGCTTGGTTCTTACTAGATCTCAATACAAAAAGCAACTTGAAATGGCCGGATCATCCAACCACATCATCACACCTCATGATAGTGATGAGGAAGTCTCTCACGAAGAGTATCAAGGAACCCTCCAAGATCAGAAGTTCCAACGCTTGCTAGAGAAAGTGCTCCATGATGACCCTCACAAGTATTTTTATCGTCTTGCAAATATGGGAATTAAGCTCCCCGCGGATTTTGATCTAAGCACAATCTACGAAAATGTGGAGAATAATCATGAAAAAGGAAAGAAAGCCATAGACCTAAGCACTCCTGTGGAAGAAATGAGAAAACAACTCAAGTGTCTAAAGCAACAAATGTCGGATCTCAAGATGGGTACAAACACTAAAACCTATTCCTTGGAAGATATTGCACCGTACCCCTTCGATAAAAGTTTGAACATGACACCATTTCCCTTTCGATTCAAAGTTCCTAAGTTTGATAAATACAAAGGGAAAGGGGACCCTAGAGATCACATTAGGGAATTCAACGCAATATGCATGGAAGTAGCTGACAATGAGACTATTCCCTAGATCTCTAGGTAGTCAAGCCATGGAGTGGTTCTCACGACTCCCACCAGGCATCAAATCTTTTGATGAGCTAGTCAACAAATTCATCACGCAATTCTCTTACAATATTGAACACAAAGTCTCCATGCTAGACCTATGCAACACCAAGCAAAAGAGTGGTGAATCATTCGCCTCTTTCCTACAAAGGTGGAGACAACTAGCAAGTAAATGTTCATATGATGCACCAGAGAAGTAATTAATGGAGATGTTTGTCCATAACCTCAACTCTGATCTTAGCTATCAAATACAAATCCAATGCCCTACTTCATTTTCAAAGGTCATTGAGATGGGATTGTTCATTGAGAAAGATATGATCACCAAGGGGCAAATCAAGTTATACAAGGACACACCTACGTCCAATTATATGACTAACAAATCAAAGTTTTGGACGAAAAGCAAAAATGTCGTCAACGATGGAGTGGTTGATGCCAAGGTGGTGGCTCTGAAACAACAGCCAATATTCACTCTCAAAGGAGAGGCAAGTAATATTACACCCAACAAAACATTCTCTCGAGAGCCAAGACCATGGTTCAACTCAAATCCAAGGCAAAAGTTCACACCGTTGGGTGAGTCCTAAGAATCCACATTAAGAAAGCTATTGGCTAACAATGAAATTTCTCTACCGCCAACAAGTGATTACGAACCACAAATCAAACCTCACTATTGGAAAGACATCGACTATTGTGAGTATCATAGAGGAAGGGGACATACAACCAACAATTGTATCCATCTCAAACATGTTATTCAAAATGTGCTTAATCAAAATCAAGGAGGAACCCAACAACATACCTCCAATGAGACACATGTGGATTACAAAGATCCACTTCTCAATCATGACAGGCCGTACAACAACAATAACAACAATGGTAACAATAACAATGGTAACAACAACAACAACAACAACAACAACCGCAACAAGCAAAATCAAAATAGTGGGAATAGTAATGCCAACTACGCAAGTGTGCCATTCGACTATACCATCAATTACATACCAGAGCATGTCCCATAGATCAATGTGGTCATGCCCAACCAACAATCAGAGCCTAACCGCAATGATTACAGTATCATTACCCGCAGTGGTAAAGTCGTGTTGAATACCATCCCTCCAAGGTCGTCACCTTCTCAATCCAACTTCCATTAGTATAGTGTCATAGACCAACTTCGGAAGACTTCAACACACATTTCTATATTAGAGTTGTTGCATCTATCTCCTTCCCACAAGGAGATTCTCAATAAAGCCTTAGTGGAAACCACTGTCCCCACTAACTTGGCCCAAGAGAAGTTTTAGGCCATGGTAGTTAATCTGACCTCCTCAAGTACCATATCATTTACTGAACAAGATGACCTCTCAGTGTCTCAACCTCATAACACCCCTCTACATATTGTCACCTTCATCCATAAGCACCACATCAAGAGGGTTCTCATTGATGGGGGGCGGTTTAAATATTTGCACGTTAAAGCTAGTCCTTACATTGGGGTTCTCTAAAAATGTAGTTGATCCAAGAAAGAAGATAACTACAAAGCCTATTATGAAGAGGATAGAACTACAAAAGGAACAGTGGTGTTACCCATACAAGTGGGACCAATAATAAAAGATGTTGTGTGCCAAGTTCTAGATAGGGAGCTCGCCTATAATATTCTCCTAGGTAGATCATAGATTCATACCATGAAAGTTGTCCCCTCTAAAGTCACCATCCAAGGTGACCCTGACCCCTTTCAACATTGCAACTATGTCCTTTCAAAACCCAATTGCATCATACCAAACAATAGAGCATCTACATCCCCTACCCCATAGCATGATTCTACCTCTGAAGCTTCCTCATCAAGGCCCAAAGAGCAGGAAATTACCATCAAAGAAAATAGAGTAGGGAAATACTTCATAGAGCACAACCTCAATCTAGCTAAGATGCCTTTATCTCCTAGATCCTTTGGTCGACCCAAGCATTTTCCAAAGCCATCTGCTCCTCCTATACCTCCCACAGCTCCCTTTGTAAAATGGGGGACATTATCAGATGAAATAGAGGAAAGAGATGTCCTATAATGGCTTTACACAGAAGAAGAACAGAACATACAACAAGAACCACCTAGGCTCCCAACATAAATCTATGGGCAAGGTGAATCTATCCTACACAGAATGGGTTACAAAGGACAAGGCCCCATTGGCCTAAGAAGAGAAGGAATCATAGAACCCATTCAACCTTCTTCATCCTCATCAGCTAGAAATACAAAGGGTCTAGGATATAAGGATAAGGGCAAAGCTAAAGAAAATGCTTGTCTAGTGGAAATGATCCATACACTTCAAGTGGACAGTGCAACAGATTCCAATGAATATGAGTGGGATGAGCTGACGGAGCATTCCTATGATAACAAAGAGGTCGATACCATTCAAACTTATAGCCCCTACCTAGAGGGACAAATGATACCGCATAGGCCATTAGAGTCTGATTTGCCTATCTCTAAGAATATGACTTTTGAGGAAGGTTCGAGTTCTATCGCAATAAACAACTTGGAGGAAAATACCATCTCGAACACTCTCCCTCCCAATACTCCTAGCATATCCATTCAAACTATCAATGAATTAGATCTATCCTCCAACTCCCTCCCCCTTGTACATCCTGATCTTATTGACTGGGATCTACGAGGAACCCCGCAACTAGATATGTTCCAAAACAATGATGCCTATATTGACTATATGGAACTTAGGGACCACCTACTAAAAGGGGATCATAAAGTTGGTTTCGCTATTGAACTTAATACCATGGCTTATTTCAAAGAGGGTGCCAAGCCTTTTAGTCGCAAAAAATATCAAAATAAAAACTGAATATGATGGTGAAAACCACTTTGTAGTAGTGTCAGATCCCAAAACAGTAAAAAGAAAGGATGCATCTGAAGGTGAAAACCCAACTGTGGCACCTGATGATGGAAGGCTTGACACTCTCCCTGATGACATGTACCAGGAGAAGTCTCAGATTGTTGTGGAACCCACAGAGCTTGTTAACATTGGAACAGAGGAACAGCCTAAGATCATTCACTTTGCTAAGTCTCTAACCCCACTAAAGAAGACTAAGTTTGTACCATTCTTCAAGAGAAAGCAAGTCAATTTTTCTTGGTCATACGTAGATATGACGGGGTTAGATCCAGATTTGATTCTACATCATCTTCCATTAGATCTAGGAGTGAAACTAGTGAAACAGAAGCTTAGGAAGATGCATCCACACATAGCACTGCTTGTAAAAGAACTCAAGAAATTATTGGATGTAGGGTTCATCAGAGCTATAGACTATCTGGAATGGGTCTCCAACATAGTACCAGTGTCCAAACCTAATGACTGAGTTAGACTATGCAATGACTTTAGAGATCTAAACAAAGCTTGTCGCAAGGATGCTTTTCTGTTGCCAAATATAGATATCATAGTCAACTTAACAGTAAGGCATACCATGTTATCTCTCATGGATGGCTTCTCAGGATATAATCAGATCAGGATAGCATCAGAAGACCAGCATAAGATAGCTTTTACTTGTCCATGGGGCACTTTCTATTGGAATGTCATGCCATTTGGGCTAAAGAACACAGGAGCCACATATCAACGTGCTATGACCACCATATTTCATGATATTATGCACATCACCATGGAAGATTATGTGGATGATATCCTAGCAAAATCACTTACAAGAGAATCACACCTGGATGTGTTGGAGAAAGTCTTTTAGAGATTAGAACAATTCAAAGTTAGGTTGAACCCAAAGAAGTGTGTGTTTGGAGTCACCTCAGGCAAACTCCTAGGTTTTATTGTTTCAGCAAATGGAATAGAGGTGGACCCCACCAAAGTCAAGGCTATTATGGACATGCCACCACCCAAGACTCTTACTCAACTAAGATCTCTACAAGGCAAGCTACAAGCAATCTGTAGATTCATATCACAACTGACAGACAAGTGTCAACCATTCAGTCATCTCCTGCACAAGAACATTCCATTCAAATGGGATGAGAAATGTGAAGAGGCATTCAACAAACTGAAAGAGTATCTTATGAATCCACCTATCCTCATGCCTCCTATCCAAGGGAAACCATTGATACTCTACATATCTACTACACCTACAGCTCTTGGGGCTCTTCTAGCACAACAAGATTATGAGAATAAACAAAGAGCCGTCTACTACATTAGTTGCACATTGGTGGGCTATGAGTTGCAATACTCTCCGATAGAAAGATCATGTCTTGTGGTAGTTTTTACTTCCCAAAAACTTTGACATTAGATGGTTGCACATCCAGTTAAACTTATTACAAAAATAGATCCACTGAAGTACCTACTAAGTAAAGCAGCTCTAACAGAACACCTAGCCAAATGGGTAATGCTCCTAAGTGAATACGACATTGAGTATGTAGACAGAAAAGCTATCAAGGGACAAGTCATTGCTGACCAATTAGTGGATGCACCATTACAGGACACCACGCCAATACAATTTGAGTTTCCAAATGAATCCTTATTCAATATATCAACACATTTCTGGAAACTTTACTTTGATGGGTCCTACACAAATGATGGATTAGGGGCAAAAATCTTATTTGTAACTCCTCATGGCGACACCACACTGAAGCTTTACCGTCTATTATTCCCATGCACAATAACATAGCAGAATATGAAGCCTTGGTCATTGACCTCAAAATGGCAACAGATTAGAAAATCAAAGAGCTACATGTCTATGGTGATTCTCAACTAGTAATAAATCAGGTCAATGATGATTACCAAACCAAAGATGAGAAGCTTGTCCCATACAAGCGGATGGTAGATGACTTTAAGGAATACTTTATGATCATCTCTTTTGAGTAGATACCTCAGATTGAGAACAAAGCAACAGATCCCATGGCGACCATTGCCTCTCTTCTCAAGATACCAGAGAATGAGTCACGGTATGAGTTCTTAGTGGAAACTATTCAACAACTAGCTTATGATTTTCCTGAGACCCATTCCATATGCCTTTTAGTTGGATCTGATTCACCTTGGTATGGTAAAGTTTACACTTACCTCAAGGACAACACCCTCCCACCTGACTTATCTTCAAGCCAACAATGAACCTTTATACGCCAAACCTCTCATTATACCATTATTGCCGACACCCTATACCGATGTGGTCTAGATGGTACTTTACTCCGTTGTTTAGAATGAGAAGAATCCCAAACTGCCTTACAAGATGTACATGAAGGGATCTGTGAAACACACTCTAGCGGTCCTTCCTTAGCTAAGAAACTCATGCATTTGGGTAATTACTGGCCGAACATGGAAACAAATTCATATTAGTTTGTGAAGAAGTGTAAGCAGTGCCAAATACATGGGAACCTGATACATGCACCAGCTCAGGAGTTGAGACCTTTAACGACACCTTGGCCCTTTTGCCAATGGGGACTTGACCTTATGGGAAAGATCCATCCACCCTCATCCAACAGCCATAAATTCATCATAACTGCCACTAAGTACTTTATCAAGTGGATTGAATTCGTTCCCCTCACCACCATCACAGGTAAACAAATCTCCTCATTCATCCTAAATTACCTCATCTGCAGATATGGAATTCCCTCATCCATTATCACGGATAACGGAAGACCCTTCAAAAACTAGGATGTCCAAGAACTTTGTGACCGATTCAAAATCCAACACCGTTTCTCCATACCCTATTACCCCCAAGGTAATGGTCAAGCTGAAGCATCCAACAAAACCATCTTGAAAATCCTCAAGAAGACAGTCAATGATGTTGGTCATGATTGGCACATCCAACTCAATCCTGCTCTGTGGGCCTACAGAACTAGTATACGTACTCCCACAGGTGCCACCCCGTATGCCCTTGTCTATGGCTTAGAAGCTATCCTCCCCATAGAGGTCGAATTACCATCTCTCAGGGTGTCGTTGAAAGGTCTCATATCAAATGAAGAATACAAAGTCTCCAGATTGCAAGAACTAGAGTTGCTAGAGGAAAGGAGAAAGAAAGCCTTTGACCATCTCAAAGCATATCAACAAATGATGTCATGAAGCTATAACCACAGAGTTCGCCCAAGAGTCTTTAAAGTTGGAGATTTAGTACTTAAGGAGAATCCCTGCAATCAACAAGATAGAGAAAAGAAAGGCAAGTTTGAACCCAACTGGCTTGGGCATTATGTGATCGTAGCTGCTTATGGATCGGGGGCATATCAGTTAGCAACATCAAAGGGTGAGTTGTTAGATGACCCAATCAATAGCATGCATCCTTGCCGATTCTATACCTAGGAGGATCCCAATGTAAGGGGGGCATAAAATACAAAAAAATAAAAATTTAGAAAAATACAAAAAAATTAAAAAATCAAAAAAATACAAAAAAATCAAAAAATACAAAAAAAATCGTCCTTTGGTGAAAACCTGGCAAACAGGTGCCTTGGATAGGTATCATGATGAAAACCTAGCAAACAGGCATCATGTTTACTTTCTAGCTTTCGTGCAAATAAAAGTAAGTGGTGAAAACCTGGTAAATAGGCGTTACTTGTGATAAGCCGCTTCCTCCATCTTTGGGAAACCAATCACCTTGTGTCCATTCTTCCTCGTGTCCCATTCGACCCATATCTATTCCATAATGAAAACCTAACGATAACCTATCATGGCTTGATACTCTATCTCTTTGTTGCCTTGTCAACCAAGGTTTTATCCCATATCCTATCCATAGTGTCAGTCTAGCATAGTGTCTCTCATCAGTATCCATGGTCCAAGTTCATGAACTACAGTGCCTTTGCGTTGTCACGTAGGCAAGGCCATTATTCAAATGTGCCCCTGAGGCTCCCACGGTCCCATCCATCCCATCTCTAGTCCTTCTATCTATCTGAGTCCACACCACTTTCTACCGCATAGGTCTTAGGTCCATTAAGGTTTACCCTGAACTACGTTGCCTCTGCGTCGTCATGTAGGCAAGGCCATTTAGCAATGAGCCCTCAAGGCACTAGGTCAGTCCTTTAGGGTCTGTCTCACCAATAAAGATTGTGGAATCTTCTCACCAGGCAAGCAAGCGCAAGCAAAGCCCGCTTTCAAGCAAAAATCCTGACGCAAGACATTAACCTATCCAAAGCAAAGAAAACAAACTTCTAAGGTCTTCTAAATGATTTTACCCAAATTATGGCAAGAAACAAACACATCTAAATGCAAAAATTTTTGGTGGATTGGAAACATGGTTAAAATACAAAGTCTTGATTTTTGCTATCATGTCTTTCTATGCTACTCAAAGATGCCAAAAGCTAGAGATGCTATGATGGGGGCATGATTATTTTTTTGTTTGATGTTTGTGCATTAAACTTTAATAATGTGAAACCTTGTCTAAAGACAAGATCGGCAAAAGGTCATTGAGGACATCAAAGGTCTAACATGAACGGGGGCAATCCTTGACTATTGATACACAAGAAATACTCAAGTCATCTCGGTTCAATTATACCCCAATGCTTGTATTAACTTGCTAAGTCAAAATCCATGTAAGCAATACTTAGGTCATCTCAGTTCAATTATACCTAGATGCTTGTATTAACTTACAACATTTAGAAAAGTACCAAAAAAAAAGACCCAATGATGAAATAAACACTTCAAAATACTTGCACTATCAAGATGTCAAAAAAACCATTTACATCCACTCGCATCCACAAAAGCATCCATACCGTATCCCATGCAATAAAAGATCCAAAAAATGTAGAGTTTCAATACAAACAAAAGCTTGTGAGTCCTTCTATCAAGTCATTCTTCTATCATTCTAGTTTCTATCTATCATCGTATCTTTAATCCTTGTCCAGTCAATTTGAGTAGTGATCCAAATGCAGGTCCATCCTTAATCCATACCAATCAAGTCAAGTCAATCTTGTCAAATGATTCAATCACAATCAGTGGTCTTGATCCTTATCTGGTCGTAAACCAACTCGATCAGTTAATCAATCAATTATCTTATACGAGATGTTGCATTGTCGAAATCAGACCAATACACGCATCTTACACAACATGTTTCATTTCCTAAAACTAGACACTATCCTTCATGTTTGCTCTAGGGATCTATCATTCCCTGCCATGACACCAAGCCTGTCATGTTGGTCTAGAGATATATCGTTCCCCGCCATGACAAGACTGCCGTATATCGTTATCAGTATATTGTTGGTTTACTGCTCGACAGGGGTAATACCTTCTTTGTTCTTGTATCATTTGTGCATACTTGCTTGCTTGCTTGTGTGTGCTATCATTCTATCTTGCATCGCGTATCATTCGGTTCTTTCTTCTAACCTTCTTCTTTGTGAGATTGTTCATCTCTCGTCCTTCTGCCTTCTTCTCATCCAATCTCCTGAGGGAGCATCCTATCGTCATAACCTGTACCAGGGGCAAACTGTGGCATGTATCATTATCAGACTATTTATTTTTTGAAGCAACGCTGTAAATTTCATTGCATCAAAGAGGGGCAAAATGTATACGCCTAAAAATGACACGACTCGGTCTAAATAAATATTCTTAATATTTATTCCATCTAATTCCTCTATCAATAAATAAATAAACAAATTTATTTATTTGATTCACATTCCTCTAAATTAATTAAATATCAAAATATTTAATTATCTCTTCTAAAGTCAAAATTAAATAAAATCCTTTATTTAATTAAATTCTTCCAAACAATTAAATAAATCCCAATTATTTAATTAAGTCAAAATCATTCTTCCAAATTTAAATAAACCAAATCAAATTTATTTAAATCCTTTCAATCTCCAAAAATAAAATATAATCAAATGTTTTATGTATTCTTACAAATCATGCACAAACAATTAAATAAATTTATTTATTTAATTTTCTTTCTTATCTTCTAAATTAAATAATTCCAATTATTTAATTGTTTCTTCCAATAATATCTTCTCTAAATTTAAATAAATCAATTATTTATTTAAGTTGTCTATTTCTTCTAAATTGAGTTATCTCTAAATATAATTCAATCAAATATGCACATGCAATTAAATATTCCTAATATTTAATAAAGCAAAATATCTTCTTATTCTCATGCAAATCCCTTCTTGTTTTAAATCACTTAACTGATTATTATATTATTTTAATTGCTTTAACTCATTCTTCTATTCTTAGTAAATCCTCTCATGCGAAAGAAAGCAAGACACTTGTCTTCTTCTTATTCGTTGCACGTTCCTCAACTATTCTCAACTGTTGATCTTCTCATTCTTTCTATACCGTTGATCTTCTCTTTCACAATTCTATAAATTGAACCTCATTCTTCCATTTTATTCATCCAAGCTTTAAGTATCGTTATTCTGCAGGAATTACAATGCGCCTTTGGCACCAATTCCTTCATTGCTTGTGATCACACTCATTACTACGCACCACTATCATTGTTGTGAAGCTCATCTTCATGGCGATATTATCATTGCCATTCTCAATTGACATTCTTGAAAGAAAGCAAAGAAGTGCACTCCCTAAGGGCCCTATTTCATACATGCAAGATTGATTGTGATAGGCGATCAATGGAAGCTATGAATTAAAGGAGGTTTGCTTTGTTGCTGTTCATTGCTTATTTGAATCTCTTTTGTTCACCATTTCATTGAGTTTTGGGCATCTTGATATTTGATATTATTGATTATTCATTTGAATCCAATTTTCCCTTAATAATTATTATAAAATATTATATAATAATTATAATTATTATAATGTATATAATAATTATAATTTTATATTATAATATATCTCTCAGCATATTTTATACTAAACTAACCCTAACTGTAAAGGTCTTAACCCTAAATATATTATTTGTTAAGGTTTGAATGAAGGTTAGATTTAGAATTATGGTTTTGTTTAGGGATTGGTTTATGATATAAGGCTTATAAATAAGGTTAGATATAGGTTTAGGATTATAAATCAATGCTAAGTGTAATCACCTGATTATGGTTAGAATTAGAATTAGGGTTAGATTAAGGGTTATGATTACAATTAGGATTTGGGTTAGGGTTAGAACCAAGGTTAGATTAGAATTAGGGTTTTGTTTATGAATATAATTAAGGTCAAGGTTATAACTCTAATTCTAATCATAATTCTAACCCTAATTATAACCCTAACCCTAATTGTACCCCTAACCCTATTTATACCCCTAGATCTACTTAACCTTAATTCTACCTCTAACCCTAATTCTATTTCTAAACGTAATTGTATTGATAATATTAATTTCATCCTTAACCCTAACCCTATTTTTTGTTAATTATATTTGTAACCATAAATCTAATGCTATCCCTAAATGTAACTATAACCCTAACCTTAATTGTATCCCTAATACTAACCATAATTCTAAGTATAATTCTAACCTTGATTCTAACCAAAACATAATTCTAACCCAACCCTAAACCTAACCCTAACATTCAGGCTAATACTAACTCTAATTTAACCCCAAAAGTAACCCTAATTCTAACCTAAACCCTAACCCTAACCTCTAATTTAAACCAAAATTATAAGTATAACCCTAACCCTAATGTTAATCCTTATAGTAATTCTAACCCTAACCCTAATTCTACCCCTAGATCTACTTAACCTTAATTCTATTCATAATTCTAACCCTCACCATAAACTTGATTCTAACACTGATTTGATTCATAATTCTAACCCTAATTCTATTCATAAATTTAATTCTAACACTGATCTGAACCCTAATCCTAACCTTGACCTTATTTCTATCCCTAACCCTAATTCTAACCCTAACCCTAACCCTACTTTTGACCCCAATTCTCATTCTAATTCTCACCCTATTTTTAACTGTAATCTTAAACATAGCTCTAATTTAAACCCTAACCTTAACCCTAACTCTAACCCTAATGGTGACCATAATTCGAACCCTAACCCTAACCTTAATACTAACCTTAACCCTAATTGTAACCATAATTCTAACTCTAACCCTAACCATAACTCTAATTCTAACACTAACCCTAACCCTATTTCTAACTCTACTTTTAGCCTTAACCCTAATTTTCAGGGTAACCTTGACCATATTTCTAATTCTCAACATAACCCTAACCCTTATTATAACTAAAAGATTTAATTATAAATAAATTATATAATTAAATACATTCCTCTATGGTATTTTAAGATGATAAATAAACTCATTTAATACAATAATTAAATCCATTACTCCTAGTTTAATAAACATAATAAATAAAATCAAAACCTCACTTACATTAAAATTTAATAAAAAATTTAAACTAAAATAAATCATGGAAATAATAATAATGAAGAATAAAATTAAAGAAATATTTATTTCTAAACTTAATCATATACTACTATGAGTACAACTTATTAAAAGGCAACAATTAAAATTTAAAAAAATAATAATAAAACATCTTAACTCCACTAAAAATCCAAGTTGGCTACATCTTAGGAGTTAATAAAGCAATTTATTATTATTATTTTGAACTTGCATAAAACATAGCATAAAAAAATTTCTATCTCATTTATCTTTTTATTTTCTCTTAATTGTTTTGGCCAATGTAGGAGAGGATGTACAAATTTCAATCTTCTCATGGTGATCTTTTTTTCTTTTGCTAAGTTTTTTTGAAATTTTGTGGGTTATAGTCAATGCTTTTGGGTACTTGATTTTTTTGAATATTTTTGTTTTGCAGGGTTTGGAGTTTTTGGTCTCCATGCAAGAGGATGTACAAATTTCAATCTTCTCGTGGTTTTTCCCCTCTACTCTTTTTTTTTTGCTAAGTTTCTATTGAGATTTTGTGGGTTATAGTCAATGCTTTTGGGTACTTGATTTTTTGAATATTTTTGTTTTGCACAGAATAGAGAATAAGCAACTTAGAGGGAAATGAATTAATTATATATATTTTATGGTATGGAGATCTAGATTTTTAGAAGAAGAGGAGGTTCAAACCTAATAGGGAACATCCATTTTGGAGACTTGTATTTTTAAATTATAAGAATAAATATAGATTTTCTTTCTTTTATATATATATATATATCCCATGTCAAACCTATACATTATTTCTCTATGTTATGTTGTTATATATATATGAATTTCAAGGAATATATAAATTAAATCTACTAAATCTGAAATAAAACAAATTTTAATAAAATAAATTGTCTTCTTATACTTTGTTTTTAACTACTAACTTTATTTATTCAATTTTTTTACAAAATTCAATAAATACCATTTACTCAAATATATATATATATATAAAATCAAGTGCGAGTTGAACTTTAACATTAAATAACTAAAACTAGATGTTATTTTCAGAGACTGTCAAAATAGCAACATCTAATTGCAACAGTCACTTTAAGAATAGAAAAAGATATATTTTTATAATTGTAACTGATTTATATCCCTCAAGGAGATTCTATTTAGATTTTATAGATTATTAAAAAAATCATAACTATTATTAATCAATAAATTAAATTAAAACTATCAAAGATGGATCCAGTCAGGGCTTAAATTTGACAGTCGACCTTGCCTGTCAAGAAATTTTTTTATGACAGTTATCTATTCAATGTTGCCTGTAAAATACTATGACATACCTTAGTCTAAGTAGATTATATAAAAACCAAATATATATATATAAGCATAATCCTATATAAATTTTGACAGTTTGTCTAAAATCTTTCCTTTCATATGATACAGTCTTTTAAAATTTTTTATTGTATTTTACAGCAAAAATGGCTAAATATAGCTATACAACTGTCAAATTTAAGCCCTGGATCCAGTGGTTTCCACTGTTTAAACGACAAAATTCTTATGAATTTATCCCCACAAAAACAAAAATAAAAAAGGAAAAAAAATAGTGTGCACTTACAAAATCCATCTTTCATTTCCTAAAAATTCATCTTTTATTTTGTAAGAAATTTTAAAAAAAATTGTCCTTCCATGAAAAGGCAATTAGACAACTGGAGCTTACATGCAACATTGAAAGCTTTAAATATAGAAAACTCTCTACAGAGGACGGAAGTGCAATGCTAAGCTTGAGATATTTCCTATGCTGGTGCTCTTTTTCTGGCATTTATTTGCACAGTAAAAAAATTGACTCTACATCTATATATGTAGAGGTGAAGTTTTAATTAATTTTTAATTCCAAACTCTCAAAATAGAGAATGACACAATAAATATGTCAGTAAAATGATAAGAATAATTAATATATTTAATGCGAATTGAAACGCTTGTAGGTGATTTTTATTTTTATTTTTGTTTTTTTAGAATGGAATCTTATAAAACTTCACGGAATCTAAGGAATCTTTGAGCTCTCGAACTCCCATCCTATGACTGTAGGAACACCTCTCGGCATAATAAATCATTCTATAAGAATTCTCCTACTCATATTATTTTACTTTATTTTATAATGAATATCATTAAAAAGTAAGCCCATTTATAATAAGGTGAAGCAAAGTGAACCATCTCATTCTAAATAAATAAGCTAACTATAGCTTCTTATAGTAAATTCCATATAGTGTTAAACTAAAGCAATGGTATCCTCTTGCAAAGTTTGTGGCATAGAGCTAATCTTATTATACACAATCTAAACTGATAACTAAAACTTCTCCCAAGATCAATCATCTCCCCCTGTTGTTTCAGTTCAAACCCCAACAAGTTTTTTCAAAACCATTTAATTTTGGAGCTCCACAACTCTCTCAAATTTACATCATTAACTTTAAAAACATTTACTTGTTCAACTATAATCTTAATTCCAAATGAATCTATGTATTAGAACATACCAAGCTTGTGTTATTGGAATAAAACTATGATATTGTCTCTTCAAAAATGAGTTTAATAAAGTTTGTAAAATAAATGTTTGAGAGTACTTTTATCTCTAACAAGTGACAAACAAGTAGTTACAAGGAATGGGCTTTAGTGGTGATGACATTCTAACATGCTTGTCTATTAAAATGCAGTTTATAGGCATAGTAGTGGTTGGAATAGTGAACTTGGGAGTTGCATGGTGGTTGTTGGAGTCCATAGAGAACATATGCCATGAGTCTCTTCTCCCTCAGAATAGCCCCTGGACATGCCCAAATGACCATGTATTTTTTTATGCTATAGCCATATGGGGTTTAGTGGGTCCTAGAAGAATATTTGGCACACTTGGAGTTTATCCCCAATTGAATTGGTTCTTCTTAGGGGGAATAGTTGCTCCCATAATTATTTGGTTGTTGCATAAATCCTTACCAACTGTGACATGGATTCCTCTCATCAACATGTTAGTGTTGTTGGGATCAATAGCTTACGTGCCTCCAGCATCTAGCGTGAACTATACATTATGGATCATCGTGGGAACCATCTTCAATTCTTTATCTTCTGCTATAGAAAGGCATGGTGGCAACACTACAACTATGTGTTGTTGGGGGCATTGGATGTAGGGGTGACCTTGGGCCTTGAGAATAAAGTCATGGCTTGGTGGGGCACAGATGGTGAGCATTGCCCTTTGTCCACTTGCCCTACTGCTAAGTATATTTTGAATACCAATCCCTTGCACTTCATATAATTATTAATAATTGCACCATAAAGTGCAATGGGTATGTCCATAGGTATTTATAAATTAGTAAGTATGATTTGAATTTATTATAAATAAATTTCTTAAACTATAATCTTGGATCTTTTCGCTTTTTATTCATGGTTGTATTCAAAAGGCACATTTTGTTCTTTTTTGCACTCTTTAGCGAAGTGATCATACTCATGGCTTTTATTACATTTGAATGGTAATTTTCCATAGTTAAGCTCTTGCATATATGACCACCCATCTAGATTTAGTTCAGTGGTTTGAGGGAGACCTTTGTTCAAATCTAGCTCTACACATATTTGAGCACATCCAAAGTTGCCTTTTGATTCAACCTTTTCAATAAATTAACCCAAAATACTATCAATGGTAACCAAATTTATCATCCAAAAAAATAAGAGAGAGATGAGAAAGTTTTATATAAAGAAAGTCTACATTAGATATATTTTCAGCTGGGTTATTTCACCTTATTAACAACCTTACTTAGGAAAATATAATTGAATTATAAAATTTGAAAATTCAAGCTACCATTTGAAAATGATTGGAAAATGGATTTACCCCATTAATCATCACATTTTTTTGGGAAATTTAGAAGTTAAATGCTATTAAAGAAGAGTAAAAGTAATACAATCCGTGACGGGAGCTGATAAGGAATTTAGAACCAGCCGTGGAATTACGAATTTATTTCAAGCGAAGAAGCATATTGCAATGAAATAAAACTATGATAGTAATACAAGCAACAGAAGGGGTTTGGACTTCTTAGATCGAGAGTATTACATGAAGGATTAACATGATTGTGAAAGGAGTTGCATGCATTCTGATATTGCTACTTATCTCTAACAACGACGGGAGGCAAGCGATGGGTTTGTAGTGTGATGAAAAATCAAGGAGGTGGGGGTACTGCGATCTTAACTGTTCCTTCCAACATCTGCAGAACGTTTTTTATTGACGGCCTCAGAACAGGATTGTCTTGAATGCACCACAGCGCCGTCAATGTCATTCTTTCCAGCTGCCTTGTGTCAATCGCATCGCCTTCTAATTGCTGCCGCTCCACCAATTTTACGAGTCTGCCATGTTTGAAGCACTCGTACACCCAGTCGCACAGAAGGATTTCGTTTTCTTTGGCATCTAAGTCGACGGTTTTCCTGCAACAGATGATTTCCAGGAGCATCACTCCAAAACTGTAAACATCCACTTTCACAGTGACGGCGATATTCCTGTGCCACTCAGGTGCCATGTAACCTTTTGTGCCACGAGCCCCGGCAGTAAACGTTCGAGTGTGCTCCGCCTCAATCAATTTGGCTAAGCCAAAGTCAGATATCTTAGGATTGTATTTTTCGTCGAGCAGAATGTTCTGAGGCTTTATATCACAATGGATGATTTGTGTTGCGCATTCTTCATGGAGGTAGAGGATGCCTCTGGTTGTCCCGATGGCAATTTCTACGCGCAACTCCCAGTTAAGAAACCTAGTATCAACAAATTAATCGCCATCCAAAGATCCATTGCTCATGTATTGGTACACCAGAAACTTGTGCGAGCCCTCGTCGCAGAACCCAATACAATTTAACAAGATTTCTATGATGGCTTGTACCGATAACACTTACCTCTGTTCTGAACTCCTTTACTCCTTGGCCTTCCTGCACCAGCTTATCGAGCGACTTCACAGCAATTGCCCTTCCATCAGGTAAATCGCCTCTGTAAACTTTTCCAAAGGCCTCCCTTCCTAATTCCTGGCTGAAACCTCCTGTAGTAGCCTGGATCTCTTTGTAACCAAAAAGATTTTAAGTTGTGGCCTTATCCTGCACCGTACTGGTGTTGTGACTAGAGCTACGCAACCATGTTAGCAGAAGCGCTGTTGCAACAAAGATTAAGGAAAAACCGACCAGGTTTATACCAATCACTAAAACAGCCCTCCCCTTCCCCTGCATCTCCTCTTTGGTTGCGTTTGCGAGGTCGCGAGGAAGAGGAATGGAAGCGGGGGAGAAGGGCGCAATAGAAAGGTAGGTGACTTTGACAAAAGCTTTACTGGTAATGTCGGAGCCCTGCCCACCGTCTATTAAAGGCATACGTTTCTTGTAACACATGCTCTTCTTGTAAGTAACTACGATACACATGCAATCGTCACTGCAGGCCTGCATGCATTCACTTTCAGAAACACCCTGCAAGTTTGAATAATAATTATCGTTGGCCCAATTGGTCTCTGGAAGGTCTACCATTTTGCAGCTGTAGTCTTGAGATGAATTTTGATGAACCACAATCAACGTTAGACCAAAACCTGCAGGTATTAATTTGTGTTACAATCACCAGAGCAAGGATCCACAAGAGGCGGTTAGTCCATGTCACAAAACATTATGGGGACGCCAACAATCTTCCCCCGTGTTATTCAGGGAGTTTCGAACTCGAGACCACTGGCTCTGATACCAACTTGTTGGACTATGATTGCCATTAGACCAAAACCCATAGGGATTTATCTCCACTAAATCACCAGAGTTAGGATCTATGAGAGATGGTTAGTCCATGTCACGAAACATCATGGGGAGTGATGGACGCACATGCCAACAAATTTGACTTACATCCCTTAATGGGGTCCTCTTTATTTTAAAATAAAAATAAATATAATCATATGACCACCAAATTAAGCCAATTAACACTTGAATCACTACCAATCAATTTTATGGACAAGAGATAATTTTTGGGTGAAATACTCATAAAATACTTGAAAATTTTCATCTTCCATTCTCCCCTAAATGCTAAAAGATTTGCATAGAATGAAAATAAAATGCATGTAAACACAAAAAAAAATGTTAAAATGAGTGATGAATGCAATTTTTTAAATTCTATTGTGCGATAGTGCATGATTTGTTTTCTTTGCAATGTTGTAGCTCCATTATAGAGCTCCACAATTTGAGAATGAATATGAGCACAAACATTGTTAAGAAATGCTTCTATAGGTAAGAATTATATGAGTTTTCATACACTCTGTGTTAAAACTTATGAAAATTAATCTATGAAAACAACCTTTGTTGATTTGTGATGACAATATAAAGCAAAAATCTAATTTTAAAAATCTATTTTTTTTCTAAATTTGATGGTGGCAGTTATGCTATATATATATATGCAACCTTGAAAGGCAAATTCATTGTAATGGCAACTATGTGAAGGTTGTATATTTCTATGAGCAATAAGAATACTGATACTTTGCTCTATGGATGTGTCCTTGACATATTTGATCTGAAATGAAATTATTATTTTTTTGTTAATTAATTATTCCACTTTAAAGGTTGTAGTGGCCTTTGCTGATCATGACCCTTGAATATGGAAAAATATAACTCTCTTCAAAATATTCAAAACTGATTATTGTTAATCTTTATAATACCACAGGTTTTTCTCACTAGGTATTGTCCTCTAAATTTCCAAAGTAAATTCAGATCAGTGGTATTATAGTAGGAGTTGAAGCCTGGATTTTTGGATAGATGAGTAGATGTGATGGCAATGGCCTTCACTTAACTCTTTATGCTAATGCTAAGGTGGGATCTATGAACTGGAGTTTGAATGTCCATTTAAGCAGAAATGAAGGCAGATTTCTATCAGATATTATAAGTTGGAAATGAGGTGGCAGTCATATATGCAAAATGTGGATTCACAGCAGGCCGCACACATGAACTTTTGATAGTGTCTCTCAAAGAAATGTGATCCCATTGAATGCCATGAATGGAAAGTTTAAAGCCTGATTCACAACCTATGCCAGCGTCCCTCATACCTGCGCTAAATGGGAGTTTTTAATCGGGTTAAGACATTCATCAATGCATAAAGGAAGATTTTTTGTCAAATATTATGACTGGAATTGCTGCATGAACAGAGCGTGCGACTTGTTTGACAAGATACCTCAAAGATGTCTATGGAAAGTGTGAAGCACAGTAAGCACGCGACTTGTTTGACAAAATGCCTCAAAATAATCTAGTCATGTGAAGTATTTGATAGAATGCCTCAGAGCAATGTGGTCTCATGGCGCCATGATCACTAGATTTGTATGAAGTTGATTCGTTGAAAAACCTTTAGAAACTTGGTATTCATCACAACCACATTCGATTCCAAAGTTCTCAAAATCAAATCAATGTTATGAACTCTTCATGGTGTTGTAAAACAAAGCCTTAGTTGCACAAGAGGTGGAGCCTCCACATGTTGGCAATGACGAGTCCAAACTTAGCATTGTAGGACAGGTTGAGGCAGGTGTAAATTGAACAAACAAACCTAGAAAAGAAAAGCCCCCAAAGCGCAAAGTTAAGATTGATAGAAAATTGATGGTTTTCGAGGGAATAGATGCCTCTAAAGGGGAGTCCAAGGAAAATATGGAAGACTAGTAGTCAGTTGTCTGTAGAAGAACCAAGAGATATATAAGAAGGTAAGAAAGTAAAAGATTTGTCCTCAGCTCACCATGATGGACAATATCACAATTGTAAATATGATCATTCACATGCTCATTCTCATTCTCCTTTTCATTTGGGGTATACCCATGCTCACTTGGAGCATAGGCATTCACAGAGAAATTCTCATTGGGATACTCATAGCCTTTCACAATATCCCTTATCTCTCTAACTTTGACAACTTTGATAGTAGGACTTATTGCAATTTGTTCCAATCAAGTGGAAGAGCATAATTTCAAGCAGGTACAATGGGGCCCATTGCCTCTCAAGGGGGGTTTCGAGGCATACATGTATCTCATCCACTGAGTTTGCCAAATTATATGAACTCTCCCAAATAGAATCTCTAAGGCATACATCTCTCCCACAAGATTTTCCAAATTGTTTAGGGGCATACATCTCCCCCACGAGATTGCCCAAATTGTATAAACTCTTCATTTATGAAGTAAAATTGTTTTGCATGCATTGTTTGTTGTGTGTTTAACAATACCGCCCATTTGAAGTATGTATGGGATACCAACCATTGGCTCCTATGGATGTTGCACTTCTAGCCATGATGAATGCATTTTCACCACATGCCAAGAAGGCTCAAGTAGACAAGGCATACAAGTTTGTTGAAAAGATTTACTATATTCAGTAGCAAGTTCATGAGATAATGCAACACACCAACCAGAAGTACAAGGAGCGACATGACCAACATCGTACCCCTCATCACTTTTAGGATGGTGACAAATATTGGCTTCATCTACAGAAGGAGTGACTTCAGGGACCTAATAGGAAACTTCATCCTCTTCGATATGGGCCATACACCATCGTCAATCAGGTTATAGATGTTCTTATGAAGATGCTGAAGAAAAAATAATTGATTCCTCTCTATCATGTGGTTTAGGTAGGCCAATTACCTTGTTAGGGCAAGTGGTTTACCAGAGCACACATTGCCCAACACTTTCATCATTTGTTATAGAACATCGATGTAATGGGGCCCATTGCCTTTCAAGGGGGGAGGAATGATCCAAACTAAAATTAATTATTTGTTTGTTAACTAATTATTCCACTTCAAAAGTTGTGGTGACCTTTGTTGATCATGACCTTTGAATATGGATAACTATTACTCTCTTCAGAATGAATAAGATAGTAAAAAAAGGCATACATCTCTCTTAATGAGATTTCCAAATACTAAAAACTAATTATTATTATTATTCTTTATAATACCACAAGTTTTTCTCACTAGGTATTGTCCTCTAAATTTCCTAACTAAATTCAGTTCAATATTGTTTGGGTTTTACCATGTAAATCCTCTTGTTGTTTTTTGATGTGATTACTTATTCTATTAGTTTTTCTTCTATTGTTATCTCTATTTTCTTCATAACTAATTTGTGTCACAATATTATATGATTCTCAAGCTTAAAGTTTATCATTAAAATAAATAAATTTCAACAAGCGGTATCGGAGCTTTTATTCTTGCAATGATTGTGTTAGGATTTAGTGTTTTGTTTTGTAGCATCAAATGGCAAAGATTTTGAATGCAAGGTTCGAGGTGGAGAAGTCCAATGGGAAAAATAACTTTGAGTTGTGAAAGTCCAAGATGCTTGATTTGTTGGTGCAATAGGTACTACAAAAGACATTGGTAGACAAGTCAAAGAAACCTGTGAATATGACTAATGAGGACTGGGAAGAATTGGATACAAGATCTCTTAGCACAATTTGAGTGTGTTTGACAAATGATATTTTTTCAATATTGTTGAAGAGAAAACAACAGCAGGCTTATGGAGTACTTAGAATGGAGAGTCTTTACATAACAAAATCCTTGACAAACTAAATCTACTTGAAGAGGCAGTTATATAGTTTGCAAATGAAGGTACCAAAATTACTGATCATTTAAATATTTTCAATACTCTTATATGCCAATTAACTAGTATGGATGTAAAAATAAAAGATGAAGACAAGGCAATCACATTATTGTGTTCATTGCCTGAATCTTGGAATCACTTAGTCACTTCAATTATCTTTAGCATAACTGACACCCTTGAATTTTATTATGTTGTGGGAGCTTTGTTTTTTAAGGAGGCGTGGAGGAAATCTAATACGGAAACCTTAACACCAGAAGCAATGGTGGCTAGAGGTTGGTCAACAAAAAAAGGGGAAGAATTTGAAAGGTACATCAAGATCTAAGTCAAAAGGCAAAAAGAGCAAGGGAAAATGTTGGTACTTCAACAAATCAAGGCATCTCAAGAAAGATTGTTGGAAGAGAAAAGAAAACAAGGATGACTCAAAAGAGGAAGCGAATCCAGTTGAGACAAGTTTAAGTATAGTTGATGAAGTACTATCTATTTGTAATATTTCACAATATCATGGGGAATGGTTATTAGATTTTGTGCTTCAAATCACATGTGTCTACATAGGATTCAGTTTTCTTCTGACCAAATTATTGATGGTGGTGTTTTTGTTATTGGATACAATGCTTCTTGTAACACTGTTAGGATCAGGAGCATTAAGATTAAAATGTTTGATGGTATTGTGAGGAAGTTGATAGAGGTAAGACATGTACCAAAACTCAAACATAATGTAATTTCCTTGGGAGTTTTGGATTCTAGAGGTTATAAATTTACATGTCAATGTGGAGCATTGAAAGTGTCCAAGGGCATTATAGTTGTAATAAAGGAAACAAATATTGGTAACCTTTACAAGTTACATGGAAGTACTAAAATAAGTGAGTCAATAGTGGCATCTAAAAATGTAAATGAATCTACTCATTTATGGCATCAATGAATAGGACATATGAGTGACAAGGGGCTAAAGGTTGGTAAACCATAAGTTACTTCCATATTTAAAACCTCTAAATTTGAATTTCTGTAAGTATTATGTTTCTGGGAAGCAGTGTAGGCAGAAGTTTTAAAAAGATAGCCATACAAGTAAGGGTATCCTAGATTATATTCATTCAAATGTTTGGGGACCATCCCCTATGTTTATTTGGAAGAACATCAAGTATTTTGTGACATTTATAGATGATTACTCTAGAAAGGTGTGGGTCTATATTCTTGAAAGGAAAGATTATGTGTTTAGTGTATTTAAGAAGTTTAGAGTTTTGGTTCAAAAGATACAGGCAGATCAATTAAGTGTTTAAAAACATATAATGGGGATGAGTTCGCATCTTTAGAATTTGAAAATTATTGCAAGGAAGTTAAGATTGAACTTAGGCATAAAACCACAGTTTACACTCCTCAACAAAATGGTGTTGTTGAATGCATGAACATGACTCTTTTAGAGAGATCAAGGAGCATGCTTAGTAATGTCAAGTTGGACCAAGAGTTGTGGGTAGAAGTAGTTAATACAACATGCTATCTGGTAAATAAATCAGCATCAGTTTCAATAGACTATAAGATTCTTGAAGAGGTATGAATAGGTCATTCTTGTGATTACTCAAATCTAATTTTTTTTATTGTGATGCTTATGCTCTTATTTCTAGAGATCAGCATTCTAATTGAACCCCAAATCAAATAAATATATTTTTGTTGGTTATGGTGATGGAGTTAAGGGATATAGAGTGTGGGATCCTACTTCCCACAAAATCATCATTAATAGAGAGATGTAGTATTTGATGAATCTTCTCTCATAAAATTAGACATAATAGAAGTTGAAATGAAACGGGAATAAGTACCACAATATTAACAAATTTAGTTAGAAACTCATCCATTTGTAAAAAAAAAGGGGCAAGAAAAAGCTTCTAAAGATGAAGATGAAGATGAAGATGCAGATGCAGATGCGGAAAATATACATGAAAATATGGAAATGCCACAACCAAATCTAAGGAGATCTACACAGGCCAAAAATCCTCCTAAGAAGTATGGTGATTATAGTTTATCTATTGCTTTGATTTCCAATGATGGGGAACCTAGTTGTTATTAGGAAGCGATGGATGATATTGAAAGTGCTAAATGGAAAATAGATATGAAAGAAGAAATGGATGCCTTGGAGAAGAATAAAACATGGGACTTGGTAGAACTCCCAAAGGGTAGGAAAATTGTTGATCGCAAGTGGGTACCTACAAATTGAAGAAATATATTGATGATAAAGTTGAAAGGTACAAAGAAAGACTGGTAGCAAAAGGGTATGCTCAAAAGGAAGGTATTGATTTCCATGAAATTTTTACACCAGTTGTTAATGTAGATCAGGGAAAATCAGGGAAAATGCATGAATCATCAATAGCGACCACAAAACTACCTAAATTCAAGCCATAAAGACCCTAATCTAACAATGAATCACAAGATGACAATAGAAATCAATGATAAAAACCATAATCTCTAAATTCCTATGCCAAAGTTGATTCTCCTCCATTGCTCTTCTCCATTTTTCTTTGTTTGCTCTCAAATTTGTAGCATGCAAGATATACGATAAGCTTAATATGGATGTATGATAGCCAGATCTCAAAATGAATCATATGAGTGATAGTAAAATATTGAATATTGTGGTTGTGGTTAACCTTGAAATGAAGATGAAGGCTTGCTTTTATAGATTTCTTGGATTTGAATGAAGGGTGAGGATTAAAAGGTGAATTGTGTGATGTGGACAGCTAAGACTGAAAGATCATTTAAGAAAAGCCCATTTCATTTAATAAAAGGTAGTGGTGTGACAAGTGTGCGAATAAGAATAGAGGTGACCTAATTTAAATAATAAAATTATTTAAATTAGTTGGTCGTGTGACAAAATTTTTAATGAAGGTGGTAGTGTGACACATAATTCAAATAAAAAATTACTTAAATTATGAGAGATGGACCTGTGTAGTGATGAGAATAAAGGTGAGGGCTAATTTAAATAAATATTTTGTTTAAATTAATTGGATGATGGAGGAAATGGAAAATTATTAAGTAATTAAAAACCATTATTTAATAATGTTTGGAAAATGGATAATGACTAATTAAATAATTAAAAATAATTATTTAATTATAGAAAGGAAGAGGGAAAATGGAGATGAATAATTAAATAAATAAGGATTTATTTAATTATAGATTAAAAAATAGAAAAAGTGAATTACTTAAATAATTCAAAATTATTTAATTAATAGAAGAATATGGCATTAGGGAATAATTAGTGTGAAAATTTTACTTGTAGACTCGGGACATTTTTAAGTGTCTATAGTTAAGCTTGTTTCTATTCTGGTAGTATTAGCACTAGTTTCTTTACTTGATCTAGAATTAGAGCAGGTAGATGTTAAGACAACATTTTTACATGGAGATTTGAAGGATATATATATATATATATATATATATATATATATATATATATATATATATATATATATATATATATAAATTAAAAGGGTTTATTCAGGATCACAAAAGAAGATTTATTTGCAAGCTCAGGGACTCATTGTATTGCCTAGGTGCAAGAAGTTTTATTCCTTCATGGTGAGCTAGAGTTTTACAAGGAATGAGTATGACCATTGTGTTTACTTCAAAAGTATGAACAATGGTTTATTCATTATCTTGGTGTTATATGTTGATGATATGCTTGTAGAAAGTAAAAGCATCATAGAGATCACTAGGTTAAAGGCTCGGCTATCTCTAGGACATTTGATATGAAGGATATAGGACTAGAAAAAGAAAATTTGGGCATGGAGATACACAAAGACAGGAATCATGGTAAGCTTTGGTTATCACAGTAGAGGTATGTGATGAAGATCCTCATGAGATTGTTATGAAGAATGTGAAACCAGTAAATATCCGTTTGGCTTCTCATTTTAAGCTTTCTTTAAGCTTGTGTCCTAGTGATAAAGAAGAAAAGGATTATATGTCTCGTGCACCATATGCTAGCATAGTATGAATTTTAATGTATGAGATGGTATGTACAGGACCTGATATTTCACATGTGATTGGTGTTGTCAGTAGATACATGAAAAATCCAGGTAAAGAGCATTAGGCAATAGTGAAATGGGTGCTTTTCTATCTTAGAGGCACAAGTGATTATTGTATTACATATATAATGGTCATAGTGATTTGGTTTGTGGATATGTTGATTCAGATTTTGCATGTGATTTGGACAAAAGGAGATCTACTTCAAGTTATGTCTTTACTCTTGTAGAAGGACCTATATGTTGGATGTCAAAGCATTAAGGACCAGTTATTTTGTCCACTACTAAGGTAGAATATATTGTTGTCTCACATGCATGCAAAGAGGCAATTTGGTTAAAGGGTATTTTGGGTGAGTTGGGAAAAATGCCAGATAAGGTGGGTGTATTCTGTGATAGTCAGAGTGCTATTTATTTGGCTAAAAATTTAGCTTATCACAGTAGGACCAATGTTAGTGTACAACCAAGCATATTGCATTTAAATAGCATTTTGTAAGATATGCTATTGATAGAGGTGGAGTAGCTCTTGAGAAAGTCCATACACAAGAAAATTGTGGAGACATGTTTACAAAACCAGTATTGTTAAAGAAGCCAAGGTGGTGTTTGGCTTCTCTTGGCTTGCAAAAAAGGCGATGAATGGGCATGAACAAAGAATTAGGTAAATTGTTGTATTTGTGACAACAATATAAAGCAAAAAATTTATCTTAAAGATCTACGTTTTACTAAAGAGAAAAATCTACTTTATTAAAAATTTGATAGTGGTGATTATGTTAAATATATTATATATCTTTGTAGCCTTGAAAGGCAAATTCATTGTAAAGGTAGCTATGTAAATATTGTAATTTTTCTTTGAGCAATAAGAATATTGCTACTTTGCTCTGTGGATATTTCCCTGACATATTACTTTGGTTCTACCAAATTAATTGTCTCTTTTTTTTTATGTGACCGCTTATTCTATTAGTTTATTATTGTGTTGTTATCTCTATTTTCTGTGTAACTAATTTGTGCTGCAATATTATATGATTTTGGAGCTTAAAGTTTATCATTAAAATGAAGGCTTTTCAACAAACCTCACTTAAAAATTGTTTTATGGGTATAAATGACTCTTAAATTAAGGAATTGTTTTATGGGTATAGAAATGAGACTATTTTTTCTATAGTAAGAATTTTATTTATTTATGTTTTCTTTATAACATTGTTTCTATATATATTTTTTAAGTTAGTAGTTTTTAATAGTTTTTGAATAATGATATTTAGTGAATTTGTTTTTTATTATATTAAAGGTAGGATAAATTAGAAGAAAATCATGTTTATTTTCATTTTTGTAAGTTACAAGTTTTTGAATAATGCAATAGAGTCGGTATACATTTTCACAATATCGGTAGGGTAAGTTAGAAGAAAACGGTGTTTATCTTTAATTTTATTAGTATTGTAAATTTTACAAATTCATTTATTAAAATCAAACCCGAATTTTTGCATAAGTTAGTCTAACAATTCAACTAAATCATTCTATTTATTCCCCTACACTTTACTCACTTCAACTAATAAACTAATTCAATAAAAAAATTATAATTCCTACACTTGAATCAATTGAAACTAATAAGAAAGTATTTATTCCATTACAATTAACTTAATTAAAGGTAATGAAATTTATATATTGGTAAATAAAGGTTCAAGACTTTAATCATTCCATACACAATTGAACTATAAACCATTAAACTATTTAAATTAAATTTAATTTTCATTCCTTTAACAAAATAAACATATTTTTAATATAATACATATATTAATATAAACGTATAAATTTTGTATATAAAAAACCACCACACTTTTGTAAACAAAATGTCAATAAATAAATAATAAACTAATGAAAGATTAGAGTAATGGGAGTGCATTAAAATAATGCAATGATATTGGCAATGGAGTAGCGAATAACATTAAGATCTTTCTTAAAATATCATTTCAAAGGTGATAATGTGAAAAATCTATTGCAGCTACTGATTATTAATTTCCTATCTTATAGGATTATTTGGCTGCCGAAAAATTAAATAATTTACAGCAAATATTAAATAATAACACAGCTGCAACTTCACGGAAAAAATCACGGAGATAGAAAAATAAAATGAACACAATGTTTTGGACAAATTGTCCCTGGAAAAACCCCGAAGGGAAAACCAGTCAGTAGATATGAATTTTATTCAACTGCAGAAAATCAAGAGATACAAAATTGCTTGCCTCTTACTGCCAGAGCTCTGGAAATTTCTTTCCTGTAAATTCCCTTCCCTCAATTGTTCCTGCTGAAATTGCTCCGGCAATATTTTCCTTCTCCGGCAATTCCACTGCTCTCCAACACTATCACTGCGCCCTTTGCTTTCACTGCAAATCAATTTGCTATCACCGCAAATTTATTTATTTGCTATCGCTGCAAATACTTCTCGGATCTGTGTTTTCCAAATGCCTATTGATCCTCTTTTATAATCCCCTCATTGGAAACCAATGGCCATGATTTAATTTTAATCCATGGCTAGGATTAATTAGACTCTAAACCCTAATATCTAGAAGTTTCTCGAGAAATCAATTATCTAGGTATGGAGATAATTATTCCAGCTGTGTTTCCAGCCTCGTAATCACCACCCGAGACTAGAACACCTGTCCAAGCTACATAAAAATTAACACTCCCTCTTAGCGAGGAAGGTGTTCTGCATAACACCCAACTTACCTCTGAAGAAGATGAATTTTGCCTTCCCCAATGCCTTTGTCAAAATGTCTGCTACCTGCTGATCTGTAGGTATATACTATAGCTGAACAACCCTCCACTGTACACAATCCCTGATGAAATGATATCTGATGTCTATATGTTTAGACCTATCATGAAACACTGGATTCTCAGATAATCTGATGCAACTCTGATTATCACAGTGTATCACTGTAGTCTCAACCCTCTGACCAAACAAGGCTACTAGCAACTTCCGAAGCCATATAGCCTCACACGTTGCCATGCTAGCTGCTATGTATTCTGCTTCTGCAGAACTCAGAGCCACGGACTTTTGCTTCCTGCTGTACCAAGAGACAACTCCTGATCCCAAACTAAAGCAGCACCCTGAAGTGCTTTTCCTGTCCACTGCACTACCTGCCCAATCTGCATCAGTATAGCCTATCAACTTGATACCATCACCTTGAGCATATCTGATCCCATACTCGATTGTACCACGCAAATACCGCAACACATGCTTTGTTGCTATCCAATGCACTCTCTTCGGCTCAAGCATGAACTGACTAAGAGAGTTTACTGCAAAGGATATATCTGGCCTAGTGTTGACCAAATACATGAGAGATCCAATCAACATCCTGTATAAGGTGGGGTCTACATCCTTTTCCTTGGATGTGTCTACCTTCTTCCAATTCGTGATCATAGGTGTAGACATGGCTCTGCAATCTTGCATCTCAAACCTCTTCAAGATTTCAATGCAGTATTTCCCTTGTCCAAGGAAAATCTCTCCATCTGTCTGCCACACTTCCATGCCTAGAAAGTAGTGCATAAGCCCCAAATCCTTCATCTCGAACTCTGCTGCAAGGTCCCTCTTGCACTCCTCTATAAGCCCCAGTGAACCTGTTAAAAACAAGTCGTCCACATATAGAACAAGAATGAGAATTTCACCCCCAACTACCAAGTAGTAGAGGTTAGCATCCGCCTCACTCTTCACAAAGCCTATTCCCTGCGAGTATCTATCAATGCGCTCATACCACGCCCTGGGAGCCTGCTTGAGTCCATACAAAGCTTTCTTCAATCTGCACACGTGGGTTTCGCTGCTGTGTGCTACAAAGCCCTCTGGTTGTTCTATGTATACCTCTTCTAACAATTCACCATTAAGAAATGCCGTCTTGACATCCATTTGATGGATCTGCCATCCCATATGCGCTGCAAGTGAGATTACGGCTCGTATAGAAGTATACCTGGCCACTGGAGCGAATGTCTCCTCATAGTCTATTCCCTCCTTTTGAGAGAACCCCTTGGCCATGAACCTTGCCTTGTATTTTTCGATGCTACCATCTGCACCATGATTAATCTTATAGATTCAGCGTGATCCAACCACTGCCCTATCTGTCGGTCTAGGCACAACCTCCCACACATCATTCTGCATTATTGAGGTATATTCCTCAACCATCGCATCTTGCCACACCTGTTGCTGTGCAGCCTCTTGATAGCTAGAAGGCTCACTATCTACCAACTGACTAACCAATGCCACATAGTCATTATACCTAGCTGGTTGTTTCCGCTATCTATTACTCGTCCTAGGAGCTCCCACAAACTCCTGAGTATCCTTATGTGTCTGTTGAACCTCATGGTTCCTCCTGTCAACTATAGAGGATGAAATATCAAACTCCATATCTTCTTGATGCATCTCTTGGATTTGCTGTATCTGTTGCTCCATACTCTGCGAACTCTCAGCACCTGAGCCTGTGCTTGTACTAGTAACTGTACTCGTGCTTCGCTGCCTCTGTTCTGGTTGAACAATCCTTGGAGCTTCTGTTGGCTGCTCATTCTGATCATCTGCTGGCAAATCTCTGGACCTCCTATATGCCTTGTCCTCCATGAATTTGACATCACGCCTAACTATAATCCTCTTGGTCCCTGGAATAAATATCTGATATGCCTTTGAGGTCTCGTTGTACCCCACAAAGTACCCTCTCTCTGCAGTCTGATCTAACTTGGAACGTGTAGCCCCTGGAATGTGACAAAATGCCAAACTCCCAAATATCCTGAAGTGACTAACATCGGGCTTCTTCCCTGAGAATGCCTCCTCTGGTGTCATCTTGCCCAATACCTTATGTGGAACCCTGTTCTGTATGTATACTGCTGTACTGCATGCCTCTGCCCATAAGTATCGTGGCATATCTTGGTCATACAACATAGCCCTTGCTGCCTCCGATATAGAACGATTCTTCCTCTCAGCAACCCCATTCTGCTGTGGGTTGTAAGGAACGGTCCACTCTCTCTTGATTCCTTCCCTGGTACAGAACTCCTGGAACTCTTTCCCTTTGTACTCGCCTCCATTGTCTGACCGAAGAACCTTTACCTTCCTGCCTGTCGAATTCTCCACAAGAGCTTTGAACTCTTGGAAGTGACTGAAGACCTCATCCTTGGTCTTCAAGAAGTATATCCAGGTCTTCCTAGAGAAATCATCAATAAAAGTAACAAAGTACTCATATCCTCTGAGAGACTTCGTTGACATTGGTCCACATATATCTGAATGTACTAGATCAAGAACCCCCTTGGATCTGGTGTCACTCCTTGGAAAAGCTGCTTTCACAAACTTCCCCAATACACATCCCTTACATACATCATCATGCTCTGTGCTCACGTCTGGAACACCTGTCACTGTCTCACGAAGCAATTTAAGTGCTCCATGATGTATATGGCCCATCCTTCTATGCCATAACTCTCCTTGATCTCTAGGATTACTGCTGCTCACTAGTGCCTTAGGAGTATCAAACTGCAACCTATAAAGTCGGCCGCTCCTAACTCCAATAGCTATGGGTGATTTCCAAACCTTATGCTTGATTAAAACATGCGCCCCTCTAAAGAGTACATTGTAGCCTTTATCCTGAAGGACAGATACAGAAATTAGATTCATGCCCAAGCCTGGCACATACAACACATCATGAATGGAAATAGGCTTGCCATTCTCCCTCTGAAATAGAACAGTCCCTCTCCCAACTGGATTGCACTTGGACTTGTTCCCCATCTGAATCTGGAATCTGATGTCCTCCTCCTTGTATCTGGAGAAGTACTCCCTAACTCCTGTCATATAAAATGACGCCCCACTGTCTATATACCAAACACCCTGTGAGGTTGAGCTAGTCAGGCAAGCTATGAGTGCAAACTCATCCTCCATTCTACTAGAAAGCTCATCTACACTTGCTGAAGCTGCCGTCTGCTTCTTGCCCTTCTTTTCATTTTTCTTCCTTTGTGGGCAATCGCTGACATAGTGGCCGAACTCGTGACAGCCATAGCATTTGATCTTAGATAAGTCCTTCTTCTTCTCACTTTTTGAATTTGATCCTTTGCCAGACCCCTTCTTCGCTTTCCCTTTTCCTGCTAGGGCAACGTTTTCCTGTTCCACCTCACTTTTCTGACTATTACTGCTGGTTCCATTGACAAGACTTAGTCTAAGCTCCTCCTGAGTGAAGTCACTCCATAGTCGATCCCAACTCGGTAAGGTGTCTCGTCCATTAATAACTTGAACAAAGACATCCCACTGCTTAGTAAACCCATTCAGGGCTATTCGTACTAGCTCATCATCCTTTGGTTTGTCTCCAACAGCTGCCAATTCATCCTTGACAAGTCTAAGTCTGGTGAGGTAACTTGTGACGTCTTCTCCCTTATTCATCCGGGTATTCCTTAACTTTTCTCTGAGAATCAGCTTTCGGTTAAGGGTAGCATTCTGGTACAGATTCATAATGGCGTCCCACATCGTCTTTGCTGTATCTAACTCTGCAATATGCGGAACAATATGATCCTTAACACCGTCAAGAATCAGTCTCCTTGCCTTGGCATCTTCCTTCTTATATGCTACGAGCTATGTTGCGTCTGTAGGTACAGGTACAACAGTGGTCACATAATCCTTGATACCATTCTCTTCCAGCAATAAAGAAATTCTGGTTTTCCAGACACCAAAATTTGAGGCTCCATCTAATCTGTCCTGATCTCTTAAACCTGCTGAGGCCATCTCAAAAGAAAATAATAATTTGAAGAGGTCAAACTGGGTTTTATAAACCCTAGATTATTTTTCCTTTCTCCCTGTGCCTGTTCTGCACTCAGATCTGCTCTGATACCATGTGAAAAATCTATTGCAGCTACTGATTATTAATTTCCTATCTTATAAGATTATTTGGCTGCCGAAAAATTAAATAATTTACAACAAATATTAAATAATAACACAGCTGCAACTTCACGGAAAAAATCACGGAGATAGAAAAATAAAATGAACACAATGTTTTGGACAAATTGTCCCTAGAAAAACCCCGAAGGGAAAACCAGTCAGTAGATATGAATTTTATTCAACTGCAGAAAATCAAGAGATACAAAATTGCTTGCCTCTTACTGGTAGAGCTCTGGGAATTTCTTTCCTGTAAATTCCCTTCCCTCAATTGTTCCTGCTGAAATTGCTCCGGCAATATTTTCCTTCTCCGGCAATTCCACTGCTCTCCAACGCTATCACTGCACCCTTTGCTTTCACTGCAAATCAATTTGCTATCACCGCAAATTTATTTATTTGCTATCGCTGCAAATACTTCTCGGATCTGTGTTTTCCAAATGCCTATTGATCCTCTTTTATAATCCCCTCATTGGAAACCAATGGCCATGATTTAATTTTAATCAATGGCTAGGATTAATTAGACTCTAAACCCTAATATCTAGAAGTCTCTCGAGAAATCAATTATCTAGATATGGAGATAATTATTCCAACTGTGTTTCCAGCCTCGTAATCACCACCCGAGACTAGAACACCTGTTCAAGCTACATAAAAATTAACAGATAAGAGTCATGTAATGGTATTGATTCATTCAGCAAGTAGCCCCCTCCATCACAGCACAGATTTCTTTTGGTTTGCACAGACTTTATGCGTAAGTTGACCTGTTGACTCTAGTCGTTGTATAGGAGGACATTAGCTTCTCTGAAATTACTGACAAAATGAGATAAACGACGTACATTGCCTGGGGAGATTTATACACGAACTAAGTATCCGCGTATGAATTGTAATCGAATATATATAATTTCCCGCGTAATGCTCATGTAAATACAAGTCTTTCAACGCAATTCTTGCTTGAGAGACTACGCAAAGAAATTATTACCGTTGAATCGGCAACGTAAAGAAAACAGAACGCCAATTGACAATTGGGTAACTTGTGAAGTAGCGTAGAAAAGTGGAGGCTTGATGGTTGATTGATGCTTCGTTCTATCTATTTCGATTTTCCCTTTGTGGGTCCAGGCTACACATTGCCTTCCTGTCGTAGCAAATCCTAGATTCCTATGCCTGTTAAAAATATCAGCCCATTCGGAAGCTTACTATCACCCTTCGCTCATCTATTACTGCCGATTCCAAATATTTCAAATGGATTTCATTTAAAGGGAAATTTGCATTTGGATTTTATCCCACCACTCGTGCTTGTATACATAGGAGAGAACCCAATGAGCTATTGGGTTTTTATGGTGCTGTATATTTAGACTCCTAGTTAAATATACTAGCAATTACACTCGATGTTTAATTGGCATATTGATAGGTACTTTCATTTAGTGTAGTGTTATAAGCAATCATGAAATTTTGAGCAGATATGTATCTTTTATTTCTTTTGGAATGGAATCATTATACAAAAGGTATAGAACAAGGAGTTGAAGTACGTTTTTGGCATTACAAGACCATAGATCTATCCAAAGGACTAAAGGAAATCTAGCTAAACCACCACATAGTTGATATCAAATCCTTCACACCTTAAGGCTTGAGCTTCCAACTGGATGAAATACATCTCACCAAACTCCTTAAAAATAAAACTCTAGGCTCATGGGCACCTTCAGACATGCTAAAACTTGCCACAAGGGTCATTCCACAATACTGGGTCCCAAACATGGGACATCAAATTTTTTAAATCGGATGGAAAAAGTTTTAGACATCTTCATTTGAAGAAATTTCTTCGAACAAAGGTACCTTTGCTTGAAGATTTTGCCAAAATGACCTTCGAGCAAAGGTGACCTTTGCTCAAAGGTATTATTTTATTGATTAACAATCAATAAAATAATACCTTTGTTCGAATGTATTATTTTATTGTTTTTTTAAAAAGGGTATATGAAGCAAAAAAAGATCATTTTCATTGCCATTTGTCTCCCACCCGCAAAGAGAAAATAACTAAACTACACAATGCAACCTGGATGACATTGAGGATGGTCCCCACAAAGAAAATGCACCAAAATCACTTTGAAATTGACATGTGTCTTCGAACAAAGGTGTCCATGGTTCTATCAATGTCCAATGGCCAACATCCACCTGCATGTTACCTTTTTTAATCTAGGTACTCCTCTTTTGTTGTCAACTTTGTACAATTGTTTAGTTCAATTTTTTAGTGGTGAAAGATTCAAATATGGACATGCATTTTCAATTTGCAATGTTTTGTGGGTAAATTTTAGATGAATTGAACCCTAAAACGTTAATTCAAACCCTAAAATGTCAAATTGGAACCCTAAAATAGTAGTTTGAAACACTAAATTTTAGATCAATTGAACCCTAAAACATCAAAATGGAACCTTAAAATGTCAAATTCAGACCCTAATATTTGCAATTGAAACCCTAATACATATTTTGAAACCCTAATATGTGAAACCCTAAAATATGGATGTGAAACCATTAGTTGATATGCCAAAACAGTCACCAACAAGGTGCACTTGTGAAGTTGTATTGAAACATTGGTTAGATATTTTATGTGTGAGAGACATAGAATAAATAATTAATATTAGAAAAACTTAGTATAAAAAATTTAATGAGGGGGTCAATGGTTTTGTGTTCTCATAGTTTTGAGACACATGGTTTTGCTAATACCACAAGTTGTATTTGTGTGAGCTTGATTCTATAAAACCAAGCACATGGTTAGTGGTTTGGGTTGGCTGTCATTGTATTGTGCTTCCTTGTGAGTGCATATGTGAAGCATGGCATGGGATGTGTGGTTACTTGCTTGGGCACATGGAGGATGCATTGGAGGAGCTTGATGTTTTAGAAGTATTCATGGAAACTCTATAAGTGTATTGTAATATTTTATTGTTGAATATTACATTGAGTGTGGATCCTTTTAGAGGCTAGATTTTTCCCTCATGAGGATTTTCTTAGGGTATATCTTGTGTTATCTTGTGGTATGTATTTTTATTTTTGCATTATGTTTATTCTATAAGCTTGTATGCATCACTTTCTCTCATAGGTTATTTAGGAAAAGGTTTGATCAACCTGTAATTTGCTAACAACCATGAGTTACAATGATAGCAAGAGTTAGGCAAATGGAGTACATCTTGGTGACGAGGGTAAAGGTCATAGTGTAGTCAACACTAGGAATCTACAAGAAACCTTTAGACACAAGTTGTACTTTGTATTTGTCAATAGATACATCCATTTCAAATTTGGTTTGATAGATCCACTTACATCGAACCAATTTTCTTCCCTTAGGAAGTGGAACAAGCTTCCATGTGTTGATCTTGATCAAAGAGTTATACTCTTCCTCCATGGCTAAATCTGACTCAACAATACATGATGCTTCATGAAATGACAATGGATGTAAAACTATGGCAATGTGGGAATGTAGAATATCTTAGTGTTGTAACCAAGTCCTTTGAGTGTATGAAATATCTTGAACAAGAGTGCCTAGAAATTGGAGAGTCTATTGAGCCCATTAAGGCATAGAAGAAGAGGATGGAAAAGGGGAGTCCTTAGCCTCTCAATCTACTGTGGAGGAAGGATGAATCTGAGATGATGAATCGAGAGAACTTTCCTTTGAGTTCATGTGTCTTAGCATCCAAGAGTTGATATCCTTTGACACCATCTGGGTAACCAACAAATATGTAGGGCCAACTTTCAGGTTCTAAAGCCTTATGTTTCTTTGAAGCAATGTGAACCCATGAAGGAGAGCCAAAAACTTAGAAGTGTCACTCAACAAGTTTCTTGCTGCACTAGGCTTTAAAGGGAGTGATTCCCTTCTGTCCCTTATATGGAACTCTATTTTGGATGTAAGCAACATAGTTGATAGTTTCAACCTAATACGTATGTGCAAGTGAATGAGCATGGCTAATGTAGCCAAATATCTCCTTTAGGGATCTATTTTCCCTTTTTGCAACACCATTTTATTGAGGTGTGTAGGCAATAATATGCTAAAGATCAATCCCTTCAAGAGTGCAAAATTATTCAAATCGATGATTCACATATTCTCTCTTATTGTCAGTGCAAAGAATCTTGATGTACTTTCTAGATTATTTTTCAGCAGAAAGCTTGAACTCTTAAAATTTGTGAAAAATTTTACCTTTCTATAAAAGGAAGAAGACCCATGTGTATCTAGAAAAATCATCAATAAATGTGAGCAAGTAATAGGCCTTGCTAAGAAAAAAGGATGGAAAGGGACTTGCTAAGTCGCTGTGAACTAGCTCAGGGACTTTTGAAGCCCTCCAAGCCTTCCCTTTATTGAACTTGTCCTCAAAATGCTTTCTGAAGGCATAACCTAAGCTAAACACCATTGGAAAAATTGATCTGAAGAAGAACTATGACCATGTCTTGCATGTTGATGTATTGAAGATCATGTTAGTTGAGATGCCCAAACCACTCATTCCATAATTATCTCATAGAATCTAAATGAACGAGCAAAGTAGTCAAATGTGTATCAAGTACAAAATGAGAGAAAGCATAGAGCCAAGACTGATGGTTTAGTTTTCCAATTACAATGAGAGAATTATCTTCAAGATCCCTAATGACAACAAAATTTGGAGTGATTTTGACCTACCTTCCATTTTGGGTATGAGTGATTTGGTAGATGGGGATAAGATTGATTGACAAGTTAGGCACACCAAAAACATCCTCAAATGTACCAATGCTAACATCATCTATCCCTTTTTAAATGACATACATAGGAGAATCATCCCTAGTGAAAACAAGGCTCCAACAAAGAAAACTATTCTCTATCAAACGTCATATGGTGTGATGCACCTAAGTCAAGAATCCACTATTGAGAAGAATTTGTAGAAGCAACAAGTGTGGTTGCTTTCCCTTTACTTGATTTTGAAGGAGTGGAGGATTGATGAGAAAAAGAGGAGCACAAATTAATGTTGTTCTTTTTGAGAAGATGTTTCAACTCATCAATCTACTTCCTATGACATGAATGTTCATCATGGCCAACCTTCTTGTAGTCGCTACAATTCAGTCTTTCCTTCTTCTATGAATTCCTCTTGGACGAAGAGGATTTGGATTCTACTTTAGGGAAAAATGAGGATTGTGCTTGATCTTTTTGTGACTTCTTCTTGTACCTCTTCTATTTCTTATTAGATTACCCTGACTCTTTCTATCCCTTTAGTTGACCAGTCAATAAAGCTTGAGAGTGTGATGCATTTAGGAGACTCATGGAAAGTAGTTTCCCCTGTTCATCCATCAACATCTTAGAGAAGGATGCAAATGAAGTCATAGTATATGTGGATCCCATAGTCAACCTATGAGAATGAAAGCTAGAAATAGAAGTTGTATATTTAGGGCCTAGTTTTTTAAGGGCAATAACTAATAAATGAATGTCCTTTTTTCTCAATGCCACATCCTTTACATTGTGCTCTAAGGTCATTGACCTTTGTGATGTAGTCCTAGATGTTATCAAAGTATTCTAGATCAAGGCTCACCAATTTAGTGTCAATTTGATAGCCTCTAATTTCATCATTTTTACCATAGAGAGTTTTATTTTTTTCCTAACCATCATGTGAATTTGTACATGCTTCAATTTGAAACATAAGATCAAGAGAAATGTAACTATGAAGACATCCAAGTGATTTAGTGTATTCAATCATTCATTGTATCTTTTCCATATCATTTATGGGTTCAAATACCTTTTGTTCAACATAGGGAATATACCCTTGTTGCATTAAGACGTTCCATACATTTTGATGCTGTGAATTATGGTTGTATGGAGTTAGCAATTGAAACTTAAAATGCCCATTTGTGAAGGCAAAGTAGAGCACAATCGAAAAGAATAGATATGCAGAAGCACGAAATACACCAAGTAGCCCGTAAATTCACTCAATCAAATAACCCCCCAGTAATATGATTTGTCAATTTATAGATCAGTGTGTGTACAATGTTTGAGTTGTTTCCAAAGTTTTACAATGTCTAAAATAGATCAAATACTAAAAGTGTAGTCTTAGATTAGAATGAAAACTTAAAAATAGTACCAATATATATAGTTCTCAAGAAAATATTCACTTTCAACACAAGAATCACCTCAATGTAAGATCATATGTGAAAGTTACAATCCTTTAAAGTAAAAGAAATTGTGACTATGTACTAGATATGATGAGAAAACTAAGTTTCTATTAAACTAGGATCACTTGACAAGAAAATAATCACACCATTGTGAAGAGTACAAAAATTTATGTTGAATAAAAAAATAGAACTAAAAAAAGAGGTCGTACACTCAAGATATTGGCTTCTGAAGTTGAACTCTAAAATCAAAAGTTGCAATGGTGAGGGGGTCATCAATTTGGTTGAAGGATGTTGACGTCAAGATGAAGTAATCATAGAATATTGCAAGATTCCTCTAAAATATTCTTATCGACCAAAATATTCCAAAACCACATATAGTTTCCTACAAAACCATCCTTAGTCTTCAAAACTACGCAGTTCAAATTTGAAACTGCCTAGATTGGGCATGAAGCCACTTTTTCAAAAACACATTGTTTTGAAAGAATATTCATAAGAATTTTCTACAGTAGAGGTGGGGCATGGGCCAAATGGCACCAATGGGTTTCACCACCATGGTCACACTATTATGATGGGGATCAAGCCACCTGTTGGTGGCTATGCAATGGTCATGGCTCTAGTGGCACATGCTAGTGAAGTGCTGGAAGTGGTGGCAACTTTATTGCTATACTGCATGGCACTACATGCATTTTTTTCAACATTCTAGATAGAATGATAGACAAGGGGTTGTAAGGCTCAAGACAGAAAAAATTTGTCTCAATGGCAACTTTGTCTAAATTAGACAAATTTTAGATGAAAATGGGGGTTCTTGGGCCTTATAGACACAAGGGTAGGGTCTATTTGACCTCAAAATGCCTTAAAAATGAGTAGCATGTTGGATGTGGCAGAAAAAGTGACTTGATTTTCAAATCCTTGTAGATCTAGCCTCGAATGTCCAACTAGGATGAAATAAAAGGCAAATCTAACTATCTTGGTTACTCTAAACTTAATAGCTAGCTTAGATTTTCTCCAAGAAGCTATGATAATGCACCTACAATTGACAAGTTAGAATAGGAACCCCCTCAAATCTGATTTTTTTCACACCTTTTTAATTCTCCAGATCATCCAAGGATGCAAGAGAAGAGCATACCAAATGCTTCAAGAAAATAATAGGCATATGTACTCCCTAATTTCTTAAATGCTAATCCACAACTCACAACCACACTTTGATACCATGTAAAATTTAGTAGTGAAGCTACCGAGAATGCAAACAACTAAAGGAAAGCATAAACAAGAAATAAGAATTGAAAGGATAAACTATATTCTATTCAACAAGAATGTGAATCATATAAGCTTGAGCAATTATAATGTGATCTATAGTTGAGTATATGTATTATATATCACCCAAGGGACTAAAAACACAACCAATGTGTACAAAGTCCCTAAGTAAACTTAACTAGTGCAAAAAGGATCTAAGTAGAGAATTAGCTACGAAATATACTAGTTAGGAAATATACCCTATCACACTAATAGATATGATCATACATGTTTTTGTGCACATGAGATTAATAGAAATTTGCAATAATATCACAAAAAAGGATGATTTATAGAACTATTATAGTAACAATCCTCGCAAGGACACTCTATTTACATGGTTAAGGGGGTTGTACTCTAATTGTTGTTATTGAATTTGTGTAAAACACATAATAGCTCAGGCATTGGTTGAGTGTCAAGATTGATAACTTGGAAGGTATGGTTTGCATCCTTGAATATAACATGACTCACATTTTTGTGTCCATTTTTTAGGGCTTGGTAGAACTCCATGTTCCTCTACTTCAAGACATCATCCACACGTGAAACCTTAATTTAGTTGGCCACCACCTTACAATCATGGACTTGAGAGTTTAGATACCACATACGTGAGTCCACTCATTGAGCTCTATTACATAAGGTTTTGGGGGTTTGCTAGGAACATAGGCATGAAGCAAAGTGAAATTCTAATGCAAGGGCCCCTCTAGAATTTGACTAGTGAAATTCCCAAGAACCACAAAATGTGGGCCCCATAGACTTCAAATTGATATTTTAGATTGCAAACATATAGTCAACTCAATTATATAAAGCAACTCAAGTTTGCAAGAAACAAGACAACTGAATATTGGATGCAAAAAGTCTTGTAGAATTCACTTATTAAAAGTTTGTTTTAGGTCTGAAAGCTTAGGATGTTTGTAGACCAAGATTTTACATTAATGAACTCTATTAAGCTTTTTGCATCCAATATTGTCTTGCGTGTTCTCTAGAAAATCTGAGCTCATGTAGATATCTTGGCTTTCCAACAAGGTCACTAGTACTTTCAAGTTCGTTTTTGTAAGTTTTTGCATGTCTAGAGGTCACCACGAGCCTGAAGTTTTATTTCAAAGGAATTTGGTGAGATGTATTGCATTTGGTTGGAAGACGTGTGAAGGATTTCACATCAGTCATGTGGCGCTTTAGCCATATCTTCTTTGGTCCTTTAGACTGATTTGTGGTCTTGTAATGACAAAAACATATTTCAAATCCTTGTTTTGTACCTTTTGTATAGTGCATTCCATTCAAAAAGAAATAAAAGATATACATTTGCTCAAAATTTCATGGTTGCTTATAACACTACACTAAATAAAGGTACCTATCGGCATACCAATTAGACATCAAGTGCAATTGCTAGTATATTTAACTAGGAGTCTAAATATACAACACCATAAAGTCCAATAAGCTATTGGATCCTCTCCCCTATGTATACAACATGAGTGTTAGGAATAAAATCCAAATGCAAATTTTCCATTAAATGAAATCCATTTGGAATATTTGGAACTAGTAGTGATAGATGCGTGAAGGGTGGTAGTAAACTTTAGAATGGGCTGATATTTCATTCTACTTAAATATCATCCATTTCAATGATCAAAGAATCAATAACAATTTTACACCTCATTCACAATAAAAAATGGTAAATATTTGTCTTATTTTTATTATTCAAAATTAACCTTTGACTCTTAAAGTAAATGATATTTAAGAATAGCCTTGATATTCTAATAGACATACGAATCTAGATTTGGTACGAGAGGATAGCAACGTGTAGCCTGGACTCACAAGGGAAAATTGAAGTAGATAGAACGAAACATCAATCAACTATCAAGCCTCCACTTTTCTACGCCAACAGTTCACAAGTTACCCAATTGTCAATAGGCGTTCTGTTTTCTTTACGTTGCTGATTCAATAGTAATAATTTCTTTTCGCATTCTCTCAAGCAATAATTGCATTGGAAGACTTGAATTTACTTGAGCATTACACGGGAAATTATATACATTCGATTACAATTCATACGCGGAAACTTAGTTCGTGTATAAATTTCCCCGGGAAATGGACGTTGTTTATCTCATTTTGTCAGTAACTTCAGAGAAGTTAATGTCCGCCTATTCAACGGCTAGAGTCAACAGGTCAACCTACCCAAATAAAGTCTGTGCAAACCAAAAGAAATCTATGCTGTGATGGAGGGGGCGACTTGGTGAATGAATCAATACCATTACATGACTCTTATCACCTTTGAAATGATATTTTAAGAAAGATGTTAATGTTATTGGCTACTCCATTGCTAATATCATTGCATTATTTTAATGGACTCTCATTATTAGTCTCTGTTGTAGGGAGGGTAACTGTTGTTTTCCTTTGACTTTATTAATTGTGTCTTGGTATATGTGCAATGGCAAAAATTAAGCCTTTGCCTATAGTTTTGCGTATAGTGTTTTATTTTTATAAAATTTTAAGAAGCTGAAATTGTTTTTTGATTGGACGTTGTCTTTTTAGCCCATTGGTAATTATTTTTCCATTTCTTAAAATCTTGATTTTTTCGTATCTGTGCAGATAAAATTTTTCTCAGTAATGTTTGCAATGTTTTTTTAATTGTATTCCCAGTGCATGGTTTTGTCACACAAATCCACGCGTCTGGTTGTGCTTCCACATTCAGCACAGGTGTCTAAAGAGTAATTCCAACTTCAATATCTAAAACAAAAAACTCCAGGAGGCCGGATGGGTGTGTCCTTTTAATGTAATTTTAGCGAGGTAGAAACAAGAAGCAAGTGCAACATCAGAGCAATTGCAGTTGCAAGGATTGTTAGCTCCAGTAACACCAGGATTCATATGAGTGGGGAGTTCACAGGAAAACTCTGTGGATGGGGGAATGGGGGACAAATCGATGAGTTTAGCTTTTGGAGAAAGTGGTGGAGTGGTGATGGCTATAGTCACCATGGCAGAGCAGAAAGGGTTTTTCATCGATCTACGGAGCAATTTTTGTAGCCAATTTCTCAGAATTTCAGAAGTGATGCATTTTTTGCAACTTTGTCTTCTAAGAAGTTAAAGTGTGTAGATTATAATAATTGATCTTTTACAGGATTAAAAAACCAAGACGAGCGCCGCCAACAACCTGAGATTAATAAACAAAAAGCCCAGAAATAGGGAGCAATTTTAATTAGAACCGGGCAACAGAGGAACAAAATTGTTATTTTGTACCGTGGAAGGCACAAAACCCTCAATTATAAGAGCAGTTACGCTGGGTAATTTTTTTCTCAGAAGAAATAAGAAACATGCATATTTTGTCATGCTGAAGGTAAGCATTTCACACTTTTTTTGATCTATTAATTTTGGGTTCCAAAATTATTGACATTTGATATTAGGAATCCTTTTGAAAAATAATATCATGTACACTTTTTCAATGCCTTTCTTCAATGATTTGGGGTTTGAGTGGAAGGTATGCACATTAATTGTTTGACGAAATGCCTGTAGGAGTTTTGCTAGGATGAATTGCTGAAAAGCCACTTTGGCCAGAGGCAGCACAATTAATTGGTTGTTGTAGGTATGTATATTCAACTGTTTGTTAAAATCTATGTGAGCATTAAATTTAAAAGTTAGTTTAGTATGTAATTACATGCTGGAGAATTATGCATGGCAACTGTTGGACAAAATTCCTTTTAGGTTTTTTTGGTGAGGGTCAGGGTTCATGTTATAGCCTATGCTTATTAGGACTACTTAGTTCAAAATTAAGTTATATATAAATCCCTATTTTCCAAATCTAGAATACCTAGTCTTATATCCTAAAGAGTAATTGCAAAAATAACCTGAGTGCCTGAAAATACAAAAAGTCTAGTAGTTTCAGCTCTGCATAACCTTATTCTTCTTGGAGTTGGCTTCAATAGTTGCCCTGGCTAAAAGAAGTATAAATAATGGTATTTGTGACTGGTTTAGAAATCTAATTCTTTGAATTATAATGATTTATTGGAATCAGATGATAAATTCCCAACTTTTGACAAACTCAAAGAAACTGAGGATTTATAGCATAGCCACCTCGAAACACCAGTAACAACGATGAGCATCTTTCCTATTACCCACATTTTTTTCTCAATATATGGGCATACATTTATTTTTGTCACCGTACATCGATTCAAATGGCAACACCACACCATACCTGAACCCCACCTCTGATAAACAAGGCATACATCAGTTATCTAAGAATATTGGCACAATGATTTTGGTGAGTGGTTGCAAAATTGCCGCTTTCAGTTAGAAGAAATATTAAGTTGATTTTGAGCTGGAAATACCATCTTGGATGCAAAAGAGTTTCTGGTATATTAAAATGATTTTGTGTTGTAGAATATAAGAGCAATTGTCGATCATTACCTTGTAATAATTTTGTTTTACTTTTCATTTTATGCAAAACAGCTAATATTTCTCAGTCCAACATATGTCACAAAAGACTGGAAGCAAAGGCTTTCTCATTTTAGCAAAATGAGAAATAAGCAACTAGAGGATGTGAAAGGCTTGCTAGGATGACTTCAGGGACTCCTGTGGTGGCAGAAGAGGAGAATAGTGGAGTGCCATTGCTGCCAGAGAAGGAACAGGATACACAAGCATATGGACACAATGATGCACCCTTATTGGGAGGAGTGCTTAATTTATCAACAACAATTATCAGAGCAGGAATCATGGCCTTACCTGCCACAATGAAGATTCTGGGACTCGTCCTGGATATATCACTTCTAGTGGTTGTTGGGTTTTTGACATATTTTCCCATTTTCTTTCTACTCAGGTTTAGTAGGGCCGACAATGCAAGCTCTTATGTAATAGTCATGGCTGATGCTTTTGGATGGCTTGGCAGAATTGTATTACAAATTTGCATCATAGTTAAAACCTTCAGTATACTTATAATTTACATGATTATTATTGGTGAGTTTATCTCTTTGATTATGTGTTTTAACCTTTGTTCTATTTATCAATTTTCTAAATCTATATATACATTCAAATTTTTATTGAAATTATTTTTCATGAGGGTTGGTGATGTGGTTTCTAGCACATCATCAAATGGTGTTCATCATACTAGTCTCTTGGAAGAATGGTTTAGATTCTATTGGTGGACTGGGCAAACTGCTGCCATGTTTCTAACAATAGTTCTTATCCTAGTTCCATTGGTATCATCTAGGTGTGTAGGTGAGTTCATAGCTACAACTCTATTAAATTTATATGTGGACAATGTGCATCAAAGTTTGGTTGCAATTCACTGCACTTGAAATTGTATTTGAAATTTAACTTCTTACAGTTGAAACAAAAAGGGAAAAGAACATAGACTCTTATTCTCACCTTGTATCATGAGTTAAAATGCTCAAACAAGAATGGACTTCCTTGGCTGGTGTTACGGGAAAATGTGGATATAATATTAATAATTAATAATAACCCAATAACTCAATGGAAATTGCAATAATCAAGATTCAAACACAAAGAACAATGCCTTGCAAACCTTATTACTTCGCAGCTTCCATTGGTCGCCTAATCTCAAATTGATCTTTCGTGTGATTGAAGCCCTCAGAAAGTGCACTTCCTTGCTTTTTTCTTCAAGATGACAATAGAGAAATGGCTATGATAGTTCTTGTAATGAAGAGGATCTTCAATACAATTAAAATGGTGATCGCAAGCTATGGAATGGTGTTGGGTGCCAAAGGCGCATTGTGATTCCTGTAGAGTAAGTTTACTAAAAGCTTGGATGATTGAAATAGAGGAATAGGGGTTGTATTTATAGATTTGTGAGAAGGAAGATCAATGGTTGAGAATGAATAAGAAGATCAATGGTTGAGAAGACTTGAGAGTATGTGCGCAAATAGGAATAGGACAAGTGTCCTACTCCTTCATGCAATAGGGGAGTTAACAGAAATAGATTGAGGAGTTAACTGAGTGGACTGATCAGTTAACATAATAGATTGGGGAGTTGACTGAGATAATTGAACAGTGAACTCATATAACCAATTAGTTAACAGATTTGATTGATGAGTTAACTAATTTTGACTAGAGGAGAAATAGGACATGTGGGTGAGAGGAAAATAGATAATTAAATATTAAAATATTTAATTACATGTGCATGTGGATTAATTTTATTATTTTTGGTATTAATTCAACTTTGGAGGAAATAGATAATTTAAATAAATATTTATATTTATTTAAATTTAGAGAATAAGAAGAATTAATTAAATAATTTGGTATTATTTAATTTAGAATGATTTTACAAGAATTTGGAAGACTTTAATTAAATAAATGATTTTATTTAATTTTTGGAGAGATATGAATCAAATAAATAAATTGATTTATTTACTTATTGATAGAGGAATTTAAAATGGAATAAATATTTAAAATATTTATTTAGCTAGAGTCGTGTCATTTTTGGGTGTATACATTTTGCCCCTCTTTGATGCAATATGTTTTATCACGTTGTTTCAAAGAATAGATACTTTCTAATAATGATACATGTCCCAGTTTGCCCCTGGTACAGGTTTAACAATGCTAGGATGCCCCCTCAAGAGATTGGATGGGAAGAAAAAATTAAAGGGTGTGAGATGGACAATCTCACGATGAAGAAGGCTGAACATTTAGGTTAGGGTGAAGAAAATAGGTTACGGCTTGAGAAAATGGCAGAAAAAGGGTACGGAGAACAAGCAGGGTTACCACACAGCCAGTGAGGGTTGCAAGTCTATAAATAGAAGCTAGGTCCACAATCCTAGTCATTTGCACACTTGTCATTTTGAGAGAGATCTTAGGAGCTTTGTAGAGCACAGGAGCTAGAGTAGTCAGTAGAGATATGGATATTCCGCACGAGGAGCATCAATTTGAGAGGGTCCAACGATTCGAACGGCCAGCAGAGGCAGGACCCGTGGTACGTACTTCAAAACTTTTAGGCTAGGGGCATTTATGGGTGCAATAAATGCTAGGCAAAAATAGGGGGAGTAAATGCGTCAATTTGTGTTTCGGCGCATTCACTACCCAAAACCATGCATATGTTATAGTTTAGCACATCTAGGTTATCATTCAATGCATTTGCTACTTTGGTGCATATGCTAGGTAGATTTGCACATTTGTTATCGTTTGGTGCATGCATGTTGTCTGGCGGCACATATGCTCGTTCTATGCATCTATGGCGCAGAGTTGCACATATATTACAAAACCGTGCATCTACTCAGTTTGGCTATGCATTTGCTGTAAAATTATGCTTTTACTCCGATACTACGCAAGTACGTCTTGGAATGGTGCATTTGCTTTCGATAGTCACGTATTTAGTGAAATTGACCCAACTGGTATCTTGATCGATGCGACAATTAATAAGCGATCTCTGAGATTGATAGAATCTAGACAAGAGATGATATGCTTGGTTTGATCAATTTGACATGTTAAGTAAGTGATGTGATAGGTCTAATAGTTGAGCAGGTTTGCTTTAATATGGTTTTGGTTGAAGCTTGGCGTTGTTGATTGTAGGAGGATATTTTTGACATGCTCATGTCATGGGAGTAGTTCCCCATGACGATGCTACGGCAATACATGCTGACAGAGGTAGATCAGATAGTGCCCAGTGCTCTTGGTTTGGAGTCTGTGTGTTTCATGCCCGAGGTTCGTGTGAACCTCAGTTTACTAACTGCTTTGGTGGAGCACTTCCATAGTGAGGATAAGACTTTCCACCTCCCCACTGGCAAGTTGACAGTTACTTTGGAGGACATGTACAAGATCCTGCACCTTCCTATAATAGGGGAGCAGGTAGAGTATGACCCGCAGCGTGACGCCGGTTTGGATGAGTGCAGGTGGGTGTTGGATGACCCTACCATAACAGGGTCGGTTATCAGCTGGCAGGATATGCATGACCTTTACGACTACTTTCTAGGGATTGTGGCTGGTTTGATCGGTGGTGTTGTATGCCCCGATCAGAGATCTCATGGGTTCCCTATTGGCTGGGGATAGACTTTGGAGTGGATGCTGAATGAGGGCACCCGATTTGCTTGGAGTGTCTGTGTTCTTGCTCACCTTTATCATGACATGCATCAGGTGGTGTATCATGAAGCTGCTAGCTTGTCTACAAGTGTTTCATTGTTGTAGTTCTAGGCGTGGGAGCACATAGCAGTGGCACGGCCCATTTGTATATTGCACAGGCAGAGGGATGAGCCATACTCGTATGGATACTCTGGTGTACTTTCTCAGTACAAGCTGGGGAAGTTGGAGTATTGGAGACATCAGTTGGGCAATGTTGATGCAATTGTGTGGCAACCTTACATAGAGTGTGAGGTGTGGGAGGATGAGGCCGATGAGTTGCCCTATGTCTTTCAGACGTGGTGGTTGATTGGGCGGACACCACATATCTTGGAAAGGCACAGAGTCACCTGAGTTATGCAGCAGTTTGGGAGAGTGCAGGGCATGCCACAGGGGCAGGCCTTGTTTGCTAGGACTTGGGCAGAGAGGAGGCAGTGGCGACCTATGGCTTCTTATGAGGAGGCTAGGATAGACTTTTTGCAGATACCTTATCAGGCATGGCCGATGAGGACAGAGATAGTGGACGCAAGCATGACTCGTGACTACAAGGACTGGTTCGCTACACACCCATTCCCCAGATATTCGGGACCGGGAGAGCTAGCTCTGCGGGTGGAGAAGGTTGAGTCGGAGGAGGAGGATGACGAGGGTAGGTGGATGAGGAGACATAGGAGGAGGAGCAGAGGTCAAGGAGATGGGGGAGACAGTGGAGGAGGGGGCCAAGGAGATGGAGGAGACGATGGAGGTGGCGGCCAGCCAACACAGCGGCAGAGAGTGGGGTAGGACCCACCCCAGCAGGAGGTACAATAGTAGGTTCCACCTCAGCAGGTTGTACAGTAGCAGGTTCCACCTCAGCAAGTGGTACAGTAGCAGGTGCAGGTTCCACAGGTAGTGGCCCCACAGGGACCGTAGGTTCAAGTTCAGCCTGCCCCACAGCAGCAGGGATAGGCGGACGTAGTTGGCATGCTTCAGGGCCAGCTACGACAGGTTAGAGCTCAGTTGAGAGCCATGGAGGCTCAGCTACAGGGTGATGTGGGGGTTCACTGGTATCACTACAGAGAGGGATGCAGCCCTAGCCAGAGTTCAGGCCCTTACAGCAGAGAGGGATGCGGCCATAGCTGCCTTGGGCATAGATGTAATGATGATCATGCTTGTGACACAGTTGACACAGGCACAAGCGCAGGTGACACAGGTACAGGTGCAGTTGACACAGGTGCTGGGAGAGCTGGCTAGAGCTCAGGTACAAACTTAGTATTACAGAGGTTTGTATCATGGGGCGGTGCCATCTGATCAGAGGGCACCTAGCTATAGGAGCCAGTCAGTGGGAATATCTATGTAGAGGGCAGGAGGTTCACGCTCAGGAGCATAAGTTATGGGTCCACAACAGTCTGGGTTAGGCCGCAGTTGTGGAGGAGGAGGAGACAGTGTCAGGAGGAGCATCCTACGACAGTAGGGCTAGTTGTTACCTTGCATACATTTTTGTACTTGCACATACATTTTTGATGGCTCATGGATAGCCTATTATATGTATATATCACTTGTATTTTGTATAGCGACTGAGACATGTATCATTATCAGAAAGTATGTATGTATAGACCTTTTTATGATGTGACTCATGGATGATAGATTGAGATTGTACACTTGGACACTTTTATTGTTTATATGATGATGTAGCTTATGACCTACATGCATGTTGCTTATACTATGATCATGGATGCATTTCTATGTTTATATTTTGTTTTTGATATTTTATATGCAGTTACTATGGCCTATAGGTATGATGTTTATGCAATGACCATGGATGCATTTTACTTGTTATGCTTATATGCTATGTTTTTGATATTTTCCTGATGGCATACTACGTATGCATCTATGTTATGATGACACAAATGTATATGGATGATTTAAATACACCTATATGTATGCACCTATGTGGTCACATTCTATGATGATCTAATGCAGACAATATGATTATGGCTATGTTTTTGTGAGTTATTTGGTTAATACAATTGTATGTTTGACTTTGTGCATCTATATGTATGCAAATGATCTAACCAAGGGTAAAAGCACAAATCTGTGTCACACTTTCAGCCGACTTATCAGCACAAGTGAATTTAAGTATTTCTAACTAAAAATTAATTTTGGTCAAACATATGATCTTGTAAGATTCATTCTAGCTAAGTTAAATATGTGCACAACTTTTCCAACTAAAATTGTTGGCTAAATGCATATGTAGCACCATGATGAGGCCAATTTACCAAAAAATAAAATTATTTGAAAAACTTGATATTTCAACAACTTCTACTCATGTAAATAACATTTTTTTAAAAATATAAAAATACCCTTTTGTAGATCTATAATTTTAGTTTTCAAAAAAATATATATTTAATAGTTTGATTATTATTTATATTTTACTTTTTATTTTTACTAAAAGTAGGTTATCAGCACAAAACATTAAGTCAATTACCATGTCAAGGAAAAATAGTAAAACTTATTTAAAAAATTGAAAAAAATATGATGCCCTAGATAAAAGAATCTATATCAAGATGGTATAATTTTTTTTCTATTTTAGATAAATAGTTAATATGAAAGTTGACGTCGACTGGAAACAATTATGTTTTAATACATGCACATTTTAATATTTGTTTAAAAATATATGTTTATCAAAATTGAAAAAAAATATATCCATGCCCTAAAGTTTCAAGTTATAAATACAGATAAAAAAATTGAAGAAAAACAAATAAAATTTACTATATAAAGATTGTCGTCTCATGTAACTTCATTTTTCAGCATTTTATCAGCAACTAAATTATAGGTTCAATTTATTAAAAACCATATTCAAATAATTTTTTAATTTTTTCAAAAAAATAGAAACATAAAATATACTAAAAAATAAATATTTTATTAATTTACATCATTTCAAAATTTTAAACATATGTGTCACTTTTTAGTGATTCAAATTTAAAAGTTGGATCAGCGTTGGCCATTTCTTTTATAAAAGTGTGACACAGCATTGTACTTTTACCCCCAAGTTAATGATTATCTCACCTAATATGAAAATGCAAAATAAATGATTTCACATGGATGACTTAATGCACTTACATGAATGCAAATGATCTAATCAAATTAATGACTATTTCACTTAATGCAAAATGATTATATGTTTTTGATATGTCAAAGTGTACTCAATCAATATAGACGAGACTCAATGAAAGACACAGATGATAGAAAAATGACTTGACTGAAGGACTCACAAGCTTTTGTAAACTCTGACACTGTGAACAGAATTTTTATTGATGCGTGGTATATGGAATGCAATTTGATATGGATGGATGCAGATATTTGTCATCTTGATATTGCAAGTATGTTGAAGTGCTTGTTTCATCATTGGGTAATTTTTTTGTTATTTTTGTGTTTTTAAATGTTGTAAGAAGATACAAGCATCTAGGTATAATTAAACTGAGATGACCTGAATATCCCTTACATGGATTTTGATATAGAAAGCTAATACAAGCATCTAGCTAAAATTGAATCTAGATGACCTAAGTATTTCTTGCATTTTCAACAAACAAGGATTGTTCCTTTACATGTTTAGACCTCTGAAGTCCTTGATGATCTTTTGTTGATCATGTCGTTAGACAAAAGTCATCACATTACTAAAGATTAATCCACAAGCAGCAAACAAATAAAATAATCATGCTCCCATCATAGCATCTCTAATTTTTGACATCTTTGAGTAGCGTAGAAAGACATGATAACAAAAATCAAGACTCTGTAACTTAACCTGCTCACAAACACAAAACATTCTTGCATTAGATGTGTCTTCTTGCCATAATTTAGATAAAATTCATTTTGAGTGTTTAGGTACTTGTTTGTTTTGCTTTGGATAGGTTGATGTCTTGCGTCAAAATTTCTATTTGGAAGCGTGCTTTGTTGCACTTGTGTGTCTAGTGAAAGGTATTAAAATCCTTATTGGTGTCCTCTTAGAACATGTGGCATTCAAGAATCTAATTCCATAACCAGGTCAAGGAGTTGCCCCCAGTCAAGCAAATGATTGATTTATTATAAATGAACTAACAATGGACACGAAGAAATGGGCCCTAAGGGACTGACCTAGTCTCTCGAGGGTGCATTGATAGATGGCCTTGCCTACGTGATGACGTAGAGGCAACGTAGTTCGGGGTGACGGACTTTTGTGGACCTAGGACCTAGGCGATGGGAAATGGTGTGGATGTAGATGGACTAGTGGATGGGGGAAAATGGTACGGAACAGATGGGTAGGCTTGGGGGCTCATGAATGATGGCCTTACCTATGTGATAGCTCAGAAGCAACGTAGTTTAACAATGGTTCAATGGATTGGCTCAGGATAGATGACATGATGGACACAAGTTAGGATGAATGAGGAACGAGTTCGCAATAGATGGAGGAAGTGGTTTGTCACATATAGCACCTGTTTCTAGGTTTTCACCACTTGCTTTTATTTGCATAAGAGCCAAAATACACATGATGCCTGTTTGCTAGGTTTTCATTATGGTATCTATCCAAAGCATAGAGGATGATGTTTTTAGCTATTTTTCTACTTTTTTAATTTTTTTTGCTATTTTTTTATTTTTTTGTTGTTTTTGACTCCCTTGCATTTGGGTTTAGGTGTAGAACTTGCGAAGATGCATGCTGTTGATGGGATCACCAAACAGTTCACCTTCTGATGTAGCCAATTGATATGCACCTAACCCATAGGTAGCAATGATGACATAAGGACCTAGCCAGTTGGATTCAAACTTGCCTTTCTTCTCTCTGTCTTGCTAATTCCTGGTCTTTTCTCTGAGGACTAGGTCACCAACTTGAAATACCTAGGGTTTTACTCTGTGGTTGTAACTTCTAGACATCCTTTGTTGATAAGCCTTGATATGGTTAAAGGTATGTTGCCTTCTTTCCTCCAGCTGTTCTAACTCTTGAAGTCTGGACACTCTGTATTCTTCATCAGATATGAGGCCTTTGAGCGAAACTCACAAGGATGGGATCTCGACTTCAATGAGCAAGATGGCTTCAGATCCGTAGACCAGGGAGTATGGTGTTGCACATGTGGGTGTGTTGATACTTGTATGGTAGGCCCACAATGTGAGATTCAATTGGATGTGCCAATCATGGCTGACATCATTGACAGTCTTTTTCAAGATTTTTAAGATGGTTTTATTTGATGCCTCTGCTCGGCCATTTCCTTTGGGATAATACGGGGTGGAAAAGTGGTGTTGGATGTGGCATTTGTCACACAGTTCTTTGACGTCCTAATTTTTGAATGGTTGTCCATTATCTGTGATACTGGATAAAGGGATTCCATACTAGCAAATAATTTAGTTCATGATGAAGAGGCAATCTGTTTGCCTGTGACATTGGCAAGGGGTATGGCTTCAATCCACTTTGTAAAGTACTCGGTGGCAGTGATTATGAATTTATGGCTGCTGGATGATGGAGGGTGGATCTTGCCCACTAATTTGAGTCCCCATTGAAAGAAAGGCTAAGGAGTCATTAAAGGCTGTAGTTTATGTGTTGGTGCATGTATCAGGTTTCCATGGATTTGGCATTTCTTGCACCTCTTTACAAAATGATAGGAATATTTTTCCATAGTTGGCTAGTAGTATCCCATGCATATGAGTTTCTTGGCTAGGGTAGGACCACTAGAGTGGGTCCCACATATACCGTCATGCACTTTGCTCGGGGTGGTTTCATATTTCTCACTATCGAGAAACCTAAGGAGAGTACTGGTATTAAGACCTCGTCGATATAAGGTATTGGCGATAATGGCATAACGGGATGCTTGGCGAATGAAGGTTCGCTTTTGGTTATTTGAGAGATCAGGTGGTAGGGTATTCTCTTTAAGATAGGCAAATACTTTTCTATATAGGAGAGAATCAAATCCTACAATGTGGCAAATAATGTGGGATTCAGGAGTGTCGTATGCAGGATGGGACACTGGCTCTACCAAGAACTCATAGTATGATTGAATGTTAGGAATGTTGAGGAGAGATGCAATCATTGCCATGGCATCTATTGCTTTGCTCTCTATCCTTGGTATCTGCTCAAAAGAGATCTCAACAAAGTATTCTTTGAAGTCGTCTACCATTTGTTTGTATGGTATTAACTTCTCATCCTTTGTTTGGTAGTCATTGTTCACTTGGTTGATGACCAGTTGTGATTCACCATACACCTGAAGTTTTTGATGTTCCATTCAACTACCAGCTTGATGCCAATGACTAGGGCTTCATACTCTGCCACATTGTTAGTGCAAGAAAAGAATACTCTGTATGATTTTAGAATAGTGTTGCCATTAGGTGTGATCACATGCTGAGTGTATGAGCTGTTGAAGTAGAATTTCCAAGTTGTTGTGTTTATATGGAAGATAGAATCATCTAGAAATTCAAAGCTCAATGGGTTATCGTCTATTAAAGGCACATCTTCCAGTTGATCTGCAAGTACTTGACCCTTTATTGCATGCCTGTCTATATACTTGATGTCAAACTCACTAAGTAGCATGACCCATTTGGACAATCTACCTGTAAGGGCAGCTTTGTTGAGCAAATATTTTAATCGATCGATTTTTTCTACTAGCTTGATGGAATGTGATAGCATGTAATGTCTCCATTTTTGTGAAGCGAAGACCACAGCAAGGCATGCTCTTTCAATTAGTGTGTATTGTAGCTCGTAGCCAACCAGTGTTCTACTGATGTAATAAATCGTTTGTTCTTTCCCTCCATGATTTTGTTGTGCAAGCAGATCTCCCAGAGCTATTGGTGTGGCAGAGATATAAAGTAGCAAAGGCTTGCCCTAGATTGGTGGCATCAATATAGGTGGGTGCATGAGATACTCCTTTAAATGTTGAAATGCTTGTTCACACGAATCATTCCACTTGAAAGGAATGTTCTTATGGAGGAGGTGCGTGAATGGGTGGCACTTATCTGCTAATTGAGAAATGAACCTTCTGATAGATTGTAGTTTTCCCTGTAGAGACCACAATTTACTAAGATTTTTGGGAGGTGGCATTTCCATGATGGCCTTCACCTTAGCTGGGTCTACTGTGATTCCATTGGCGGACACGATGTATCTAAGAAGCTTACTGGATGTGACTCCAAATACGCACTTCTTTGGGTTGAGGCACACATTGAATTGCTCTAATCTTGTGAATATCATGTCTAATTTTGTCAGGTGTCCTTCTCTTGTGAGTGATTTTGCTAAAATGTCATCTACATAATCTTCCATTATGTTGTGCATCATGTCATGGAAGATTGTAGTCGTGGCTCTTTGATATGTTGCCCCTACATTTTTCAATCCAAATGACATGACACACCAACAATAGATGCCCCATGGACATGTGAATGCAGTCTTGTGTTGATCCTTAGGTGCAATTTTGATCTAGTTGTATTCAGAGAAACCATCCGTTAGCAACAACATGGTGTGCCCTACCGTGAGATCTACAATAATGTTAATATTTGGTAAAGGGAAATCATCTTTTGGACAAGCTTTATTCATGTCCATGAAGTCATTACACAGTCAAACTCTTCCATCTGGTTTGGTGATTGGCACTATATTTGAAATCCACTCAGGATAGTCTATTGGTCTGATGAACCTGACATCTAGTAGCTTCTTCAGTTCTTATTTTACCATGAGGGTGACATGTGGGTGTATCTTCCTGAGTTTTTGCTTAATTAGCTTAGCTCCTAGAGCTAAGGACAAGTGATGCATTATGAGATTTGGATCTAGCCCTGGCATATCTGCATATGACCAAGCAAAGTTGATTTCTTTCCTTTTGAAGAATTCAGTGAAATCTAGCTTTGCTTGTGCAGTTAAAGATTGTGCCATATGGATCATCCTTGGATTGTCACCTGTACTGACGTTGATCTGCTCTACTGGTTCCATCAAGATTGAGGATCTCTCTTGATGTGTTAGATTGGGGAGAGGGTCAAGCTTTTCATCCTTCAGGGCCTCAGAGAGGTTTTCACCGTTGGATACATCTTTCATATTTTTACTATTTTCATGATCTAACACCGCCGCAGAGCGGTTTTCACCATTAGATCTTTCTTTCATTTTTACATTTTTGAGACTGAAAGGCTTGGCACTCTCTCCAAAATAAGCCATGTCATTGAGTTCTATGGAATAGCTAGCCCTGTGATCCCCTGTGGGTATATGGTCTCTAAGCTCTAGATAGACTATGATGGCTTCATCATTTTGAAAGGTATCAAGCTCAAGGGGAGTGTCTTGTAAGTCCAAATATATGAGTTCTAGATGCAACAATGGTAGAGGGTCAATGGGTTGGTTTGGTTCGAGGATATTGATAGTCAAGATGGAGGAGTTAAGGTGGTTATTATAAGCATTGACAATGCCTATGATGGTACTCTCCACAAGTTGATCTGTCAAGTACGGTATCATTCTTTCCTCACGAATCTCACTATCGTTATTATGCAAGTCAAACTCTAGAGGTCTAGCCCTTGGACTTTGTCCCTCATTAGTTGCATGGGTAGGGTCATACTCATGGACCACATCAATATCTTTTTCATCACAAGATAGTTTAGAGAGACTATCCCATTCATATTCATTGGAGTCAGTCTCACTCCATCCTAGTGGTCAGTGAATTTGATCTACTAGGTTAGTAGTAGATGTTTCTGTTTGTTGGCATTTATGCTTATCTGTTCCCTTGGTCTTTGCTTTGCCAGTGCAACCTAGCCCTATAGTGTCTTGGGCTGTTAATGTATGAGGTTGGATAGGTTTAGTGATACCTTCTTTTCTCAATCTGATGGGCCCATGACCTTCATACACTATTCTTTGTAATATTGAGAATCCTTGGCCATACTGTTCAGTTTGCACCATGGAGTGATGGTCTTGTTGCTTGGATAGATTGTCTTCATCCTTATATAACCATTGTAGGATGCCTTTTTCATCGCTCTCATCTTCAAGGCTTCCCCATTTGACAAACAGACCTTTAGTAGTTTCTACTGCTTTGGGTTTTCTCATGGAAGGCTTTCCATAGGATCTGGGGGAGAGAGGGAGCTATGCTAAGAAAAAGGATTAGGTGATTGTGTATTCACCAAGACCGTTATCTTTGAGCTTGAGGTCAAATTGGGGTGCCAATGATGTGGAAGGGAGTGATGTTGGGTCAACACGGGATGAAGATGAAGCAGCAGCACAGTTATGGGGAAGCACAATGTCAAGTTTAGATTGAACAGAGTTCCAATATTGAAATGGATTGGGATCACCTTGGATGGTGATTTCTTGGCCTTCATGGGAGAATTTGATACACTGGTGATAGGTTGATGGTACTGCTTTCATAGCATGTATCCAAGGTCTCCCAAGGAGAATGTTATATGCAAGCTCCATATCAAGGACTTGGCACACTACATCCTTTACTATAGGTCCCACTCTGATAGGAAAAACAATAGTTCCTTTTGAAGTTCTTTCCTCTTCATCATAATCTTTGATGGTGATTTTCTTTTTAGGATCGATAGCATTCTTTGAAAACCCCAATGCAAGGATTATCTTTAAGGTGTAAATATTCAAACCAACTCCTCCATCGATAAGAACCCTTTTTATTTTGTGCTTGTGGATGAAGGCTTCTATGTGGAGGGATGCATTATGAGGTTGAGTGATTGATATATCATCCTTTTCAGTGAATGATAGGAAATGAGGTGTGGTAATATGACCTACCATGATCTGAAACTGTTCTTTGGCGAGGTTTGTTGGAACGGTGGCTTCTGAAAGAGCTTGGTCAAGTATGGCTCTATGAGACGGGGACAAATGCAAAAGTTCCAAGATGGAGATGTGTGCGGGCATCTTGTGAAGTTGGTCTAGGACGTTGTACTGGTTCGATGGAGAGGATGGCTTGGACAGGACTCCCTTAAGAGTAACCTTTCCACTACGAGTGGTCACATTACAATCCAGGGTTTTATTTATAGTGATTACATTGATATGTGAATCACTCTTTGAAATGTGGTTAACAACATAGTCAAATGATACGTTTGTATAATTGGTGTTGTTAGTTCCACTTTTGTTTTGCTTTGATGGCCCTCCCTGCTCATAGTTGGGGAGTAGATTCTTGAATGCTAAGTGATCATCATTAGAGGCATGCCCATCAACTGACACCTTTTTCTAGTCCAATAAATCTTGAATTGTGTGTTTGAGCGCTTGCCAATCATTGGTTTTGTGTCCCTTGTTTCGGTGATATTCATAGAAGTCACTGTCATTCCACCAAGGAGGTTTGACTTTTGGTTCATAATCCCCCACTGTTGGAAGTGTTATGAGCTTATTTGATATTAGCTTCTGTAGGGCAGATTCCAATGTTTCTCCTAGAGTTGTGAATTTTCTCTAAGGAGGATAGTTTGTAGATCGTGATTTGGTGTTTCGTGGTTTGTTTTGTGGGCTTGATAAGTTGAAAATTGGTTCCTTTGGCACCACATTTTTGGCATCAACCACCCCATCATTCATGATGTTCTTATTCTTATTCCAAAATCGTGGTTTATCTGTGTTGACATTTGCACTAGGAGTGTCCTTGTAAAGTTTGATTTGACCTTTTGCTATCAAAGCCTTTTCAATGAGTAAACCCATCTCAATGACCTTACTAAAAGAAGTTGGGCATTGTATTTGAATTTGGTAGCTAAGGTTAGTGTAGAGGTTGTGGACAAACATTTCAAGCATTTGTTTTTCTAGTATGTGATGTGGACATTTGCTTGCCAATTGTCTCCATCTTTGTAAGAAAGAGGCGAAGGATTCTCCACCCTTTTGTTTAGTGTTACAAAGATCTAACAGTGAAATGTCATACTCAATGTTGTAGGAGAAGTGTGTGACAAACTTGTCCACTAGTTCGTTGAAGGTTTGAATGCTAGGAGGTAGTCGAGAGAACCACTCCATAGCTTGTCCTCCCAAGCTCCTTCGGAATAGTCGCATGAGATAGGTGTCATTGTGGGTGACTTCAAGTCATGCTGCACTAAATTCTCTGATGTGGTCTCTTGGATCACCCTTTCTGTGATATTTGTCAAATTTCGATACCTTAAACTTTGAGGGGAAAGGTATCATGATCAAGGTCTTGTCAAAAGGATATGGTGAGATATCCTCTAGAGAATAGTGTTTTGTTGATGCTCCAGTTTGAATGTCTGTGAGTTGTTGTTGTAAGGCTTGGATTTGTTGAGTCAATCAGCCTAGAGGGTTTGTAGAGTCAATGGTCATCTTGCCTTTGTCTATGTTTCTTTCCTCTCGTGTGCTATCCTCGTGGATTCTTTCTTCTTCAGTTTCCTTGAATGCGGTGATGTCAAAGTCTTTGGGGAGCTTAACTCCTTGGTTTTCTAGGTGAAGAAATAATTTGCTAGGGTCTTGATTGAGCACTTTGTCCATCATGTGTTGGAACTTTTGGTCTTGTTGAGATTCTAGAATGTCCTCATGAGAAATCTCCTCATCACTATTGTGAGGGGATGGGACAATTTTGTCGGATGTGCCTGCCATTTCAAGTTGTTTTTTTTTTTGGATCTAGTTAGGACCATGCAATGTGACTTGGGATGGGGTGGAGTGAGATTGGGTGTTTTGACAAGATGTGCTTGGAGGTTGTAGTGAAGGGGATACTTGTGGTGATAGGATTTTGACAAGGGTTTTCTTGGATCAATGGTGTCAAATGAATCGGTTGATACAAAATGATAGCCAAAAATAAGGATGTTAGGAATCTAATTATTTGATAGGGACTAGCTTTGCACCTACGCAACTAGTGAAAGTTCTGAGAGAGAAGGATGATATATCCTATTAGTGGAGACTTTACTAGTGATTGTTTGAGGCTGATATGATCTAAAATTACCTTGTTGTAACCTGGTTTGGATACTTTGACTTGGTTGGGGGACGTTTTGTGAAGTTTTGGATGAGGTGAGTGTTGGAAAAGTGGCTATGTTGTGGAAATGGACAGGATAAGTGACTTGCATGGTTAATCTGATCTGGGAAACTAAAACAAGGCTGAAATGGGTGCTCAAAAAGATAATTGTTTTTCTCAACAAATGTACGAAATAGCTCACTGTGACATATGCACAGAAACAAATGCACAAGAACAGAGGGTAAATGTGCAGCAGCAGAGAGTAAATGCCCAGGACTGGTAAAAAGTGCATGAGCCAGAATAGAGGACAGATGCACAGTTACAGGCAGCAGATGCGCAGGACTGGTGAACAACATATGTGTAGCAGAATTGAACAAATGCGTAGCAGGATTGAGCAAATGCACAACAAAAAGTAGATGCACTACAAGATGGAGCAAAAGTGCAGCAGGAATGAATAAATGCACAACTCTATGTTTTTGGTTGATTTTTGACTGATTTTTCAATGTTTTTGGTTTTCTTTGGCTGAAAGTTAGTCTCTTTGATTTGATTTTTCAACTATGGTAAGAAAGACATAGCACACACAAAGAATCTTTTCATGATTTGTGATTTTTTTCTAGATTTTGACTTTTTTGACAAAAATAAATACAAATCCTAGGATGGCAAGGGCAATATAAACTGAATTCTCACTTGGTTTTTACACCAACTATGCTATTCAAATCAAATAACTTAGGAACTTGGGACACAGGCTCCCCCTTACAAGTGCACAAACTTCTCTGGTACACCAATTTCTGGGTTCCCAAGGCTCGCAAACCTTAGGATTTCCCTGTTATCTCTACTATTGAATCGTAAGAATGTGAGTCATCTTAGGAAGATGATAATCACTCTTTCCAGCACTGATTTATAGGGGATTTTAACTTCTAAAATAATGGATAAGTAGTAAGGGCAACCATTCAAGTGGTTATATGTGCGGCAACGCTACTCTCCATTATGGAGTCTCCCAGCCTTCAAGGGTTGTGCCTTGGAGGGTTTTGGGGGAGGTTGGTTGTCAATATAACTAATCAGCACTCGTTTAGATTGAATCTTTCACCTCAAACACAATTTATTTATAGTGGATCAGAAGAGCTTGGCGTTAGCTTGTTACCACTGAAGGTCATTCTTACTTGGATGGAAGGATATCCAAGGGCAGACCTCTCTAAAGGAAATACATGTGATATGATAGGTTTCGCATTCTGGTCACCTAAGAAAGGGGAGAGCATAGGCCTATTATCATTCCAAATACATGAAAAACAATAGTTCTTTCCTCCTATTTAAAAGAAAAAGACTAAATGATCTACTCTACTTGGGCACACACAAGATTTGTTAACTTTGAAAGAAGCAAATAGAAAGCAATGGTTCAATTTTAGATCCTCCTAGTTGGGACTATGTTTTAGTTGTTGGTGCAAAAAGTTCAAATTATAGCCTTCCTATTTAGATCTAGATAAGATTTTCATGAACAATCCAATTACTTTCCTTGCTAATTAGATCTATGATGTGAGTTAACAATGCAACTAAATGTCTAACCAGCCCCTAACCTGCAAATCAGATCTGAGAATATTCTTGTGAGAGATGTTAGTGGTAGAAAAATTACAAGAAATATCTGAAGAGACCTGTCAGAAAAATGCACAATTATAGAGGATATATGCGCAGATACAGAGCACATATGCACAGAGATATATGCACAGTTACAGAGAATAAAAGCACTGAAACAAGAAGTAAAAGCACGGGTTTGATATATACGTTGATTCAGAGAGCTTATGTGCTGATTTAGTGAGTATATGCGCTGATTGAATAGATGCATTGCTACAGAGGATAGATGCATGTTACCAGTGAACAGATGTGCAAAAACTTTCTGTGTATGGAACCTAACGTACAAAAACTCAATTTTGAGGTTAAATTGGGGCAAGGCCGCACGGTGGGCACCATAAATGTTACGGGAAAATGTGGATATAATATCAATAATTAATAATAGCCTAATAAATCAATGAAAATTGCAATAATAAAGATTCAAACACAAAGAACAATACCTTGCAAACTTTATTACTTCGCGGCTTCCATTGGTCGCCTAATCTCAAATTGATTTTTTGTGTGAATGAAGCCCTCAAAAAACACACTTCCTTTCTATTTTCTTCAAGATGACAATAGAGAAACAACTATGATAGTTCTTGTAATGAAGTGGATCTTCAATACATTAAAAATGGTGATCGCAAGCTATGGAATGGTGTTGGGTGCCAAAGGCGCACTGTGATTCATGCAGAGTAAGTTTACTAAAAGCTTGGATGATTGAAATAGAGGAATAGGGGTTGTATTTATAGATTTGTGAGAAGGAAGATCAACGGTTGAAAATGATTAAGAAGATCAACAATTGAGAAGACTTAAGAGGATGTGCGCGAATAGGAAGATGACAAGTGTCCTACTCCTTTATGCAACAGGGGAGTTAACATAAATAGATTGAGGAGTTAACTGAGTGGACTGATCAGTTAACAGAATAGATTGGGGAATTGACTGAGATAATTGAACAGTGAACTCAGATGACCAATTAGTTAACAGATTTGATTAATGAGTTAACTAATTTTGACTAGAGGAGAAATAGGACATGTGGGTGAGAGGAAAATAGCTAATTAAATATTAAAATATTTAATTACATGTGCACGTGGATTAATTGAATTATTTTTGGTATTAATTTAATTTTGGAGGAAATAGATAATTTAAATAAATATTTAGATTTATTTAAATTTAGAGAATGAGAAGAATTAATTAAATAATTTGGTATTATTTAATTTAGAATGATTTTAGAAGAATTTGGAAGACTTTAAATAAATAAATGATTTTATTTAATTTTTAGAGAGATATGAATCAAATAAATAAATTGATTTATTTATTTATTGATAGAGGAATTTAAAATGGAATAAATATTTAAAATATTTATTTAGCAAGAGTCATGTCATTTTTAGGTGTATACAACTGGTAATACAAAATTGGATCTTAATAAATTTGTTCTTGCTATGTAAAATAACTGGACATGCATTACCAAAATTGCTAGCTATAAATCCTTGTTGAAAGATTGATTTGTAAATTATTTGATTGCAAATCTTCTAGGACATAGGTTCAAGGAAATATTTCAAATATGTTTTTTCCCTTTGTTTTTTCAAGTTTTGATTTATATTGATTTAATTAGAGTTAAGAGGGAAAGCAGTTTGCTCTCTCAATTTTTGCAATCGCTGGATAATTTCTCTCTCTGTTATGATTGTAGATAACTTGAAACTTACTTCAGCATTATCAGTATCATTGGATGTTGTTTTTGTGGTTGGAAACACAAACATAAAGGCACTTGTATGTGTGGGTGTTGACCACAGGGTAATATTTTCATTCCAAACTGAATCATCCTATATATCAGAAGCAAACAATGAGATATCAATTAGAAGGGATTAACACAACCATCTATGACAATAACTTTTTCTATCCTCCTTCAGTTTCTATTTATTTTGATATCGTGTTGCTATATCCAACAAACCCACCCACCCACACACACACACACACACACACACATATATATTACTAACAAGGATTTGATGATCCATGTAGGAAGACTTCTTGGAACTTGTATTTGGAGTAGCTTTGGTAGTGTTTTTGATCTTGGAAATGATTAGAGTATGTATGTTTTTCTCTCTATCAAAAGGTTGTCCTTATAACTAGATATTTAGGGGATCACTAAATGTTCAATTTTCAAGTACATACCTTGGTAATATCTTGGGCGTCTAGGCATGGATTTCATGACACGGGTAATGTCTTGGCATTTTACACTTGAATGAGCTTGACCCAATGATCCATTGAGTTTCAGAAATTGAAAATGTTGTCATATTTGATCAGATTCAAACTTACATATTCAAGACCATGTACATTTTGATTATCTTAGTCAATAAGACATTTGTGTTGTTATATGATGTGATGAGCACTACATTAGTTAGATTTTTTTGTTTATGTCATTCGCTATTATATTTTCTTCTATGTTGCATAACCACATTTTCCAATTCCACATTTATGTAATAGATGAGTAATATGACAAAAGTGTTTTGTGGATAAAACAATGATAGATTTATTTGCATTCTCATTCCTGATCCCATAAGTGAACCATCATCTAGCACATGGTGTTCATTATGAGTTTTCTTTTCTTTATTAAATAAGTAATTTTAAACTCCTCTACTATGCAATGTATAGAAATATAAAAATCATCTTCATCATTGATTTTGTTGTGGACAATATACCTGATTTGAACTGATTGCCTTTGCACGAAGAAGGTGATAGCACCTGCAATTATTTTTTGGGTCTTTCCTATAAAGAAAACACATAATTTTGTGTTTTATTTATAAGCAAAAAAATAGCAATTAGTGTGATTGTAGAGTCAGACTTGATCTACAATAGCTAAAAAGTGGCATCAAAAAAGTATTTAATAGTTCCTATATACTCTCGTTAGTCACTAAACAAACTTGAATTTATTTTTCCTATTTTTAAATTTAATACTTTTTCTTTTTACTCTGGGCACTTGTAGCTTTAGGCAGGGACTGTTGTTGCAGTGCAGCCCTTGTTATAATCTTTCGTTAGTTTATGGGAAATTTCAATTAATTTTTGGGGTCTGTTTTATGCATAATTATATTTTTATTGTTTATTTATTGACATTTTGTTTACAAAAGTGTGGTTGGTTATTTACAAAATTTATTTAATAGTAAAGTTTATAGTAATATATGTATTATATTAAAAATATGTTTATTTTGTTAAAAAAATGAAAATTAAATTGGATTTTAATAGTTTTAGTTTAATTGGGCTATTCTTAAACATCATCCACTTCAACAGTCAAAAGTCAATTTTGGCCAATAAAATAGGACAAATATTTGCCACTTTTTGTTGTGGATGAGGTGTAAAATTCCTATTGACTATTTGACCATTGAAATGAATGATGTTTAGGTAGAGTGGTTTAATTGTGTATGGAATGGTTAAAGTATTTAAGTTTTATCTACTAATATAAAAATTTCATTAGCTTTAATTAAGTTAATTGTAATGGAAAAAAAACCCTCTTTTTATTTTCAATTGATTCAAGTGTAAAAGAATTATATTTTTATATTGAATTAGTTTATTAGTTGAAGTGAGTCAAGTGTAGGGGAACAAATAGAAATGCAAAAAGTCTCATTTGATTTTAATAAGAGAATTTGTGAAATTTTAATATGTGAACATGTTTCTATAGAATAATATCTTTCTATTAAAGTAGCATCATTAAACATGAATAATAAAATTGATCATTCAACTAGCAAAAGTATTTTGTGGAACCAAAGAATTTGTAAAATTTACAATATTGTGAAAAGTAAATTCATTTTATAAAATTAAAGATGAACACCATTTTCTTCTAACATACCCTACCATTAATATTGTGAAAAGTAAATTCACTCTATTTTATTATTCAAAAACTTCTAATTTACAAAAATGAAGATAAACATTATTTTCTTCTAACTTATCCTAGTTTTAATATAATAAAATTCACTATATATCATTATTCAAAAACTCTTAAAAACTATTGACTTAAAAAATATATATATTGAAATGATGTGTTATAAATTTTTTAATAAAAAAATCTTATTATAAAAAATAAGTCTCATTTCTATACTGATAAAACAATTCCTTAATTTAAGAGTCATTATACCCATAAAACAATTTTTAAGTGAGGGTTGTTTTTAAAGCTTGTTTTTCATAATGTACAAGTGTATGAAAGATCATATAATTCTTACCTATAGAAGCATTTCTTAATAATGTGTATGCTTGTATTCATTTTAAAATTGTGGAGCTCTACAATGGGGCTATGGCATTGTAGAGGAAATAAATCCTTCACTATCACACAATAGAATTAAAAAATTACATGCGTCCCTCATTTTAACCCTTTTTCGTGTTTACAAATATTTTATTTTCATTGTATGTAAACCTTGTAGCATTTAGGGGAGAGAAGAAGACAAAAAAAATTCATTATATGTAAATCTTGTAGCATTTAAGGGAGAAGGGAAAGCAAAAACCAAAAACATTCAAGTATTTTATGAGTAGTACATCCAAAAAATACCTCTTGTCCATAAAATTGATTGGTAGTAATTCACATGTGTTAATTGGCTAAATTTGGTGGTCATATAGTTATATTTATTTTTATTTTAAAATACAACTAAAATTTAAAGGAGAGATTGTAGCAAAAAATATTTATTTAATATTAAATAAAGTGTATAAATATGGCTATAAGCAACTAAGGTGCATCAAATGAACAAAGCATATTAGAGGTCCTATATAAAAGATTTATTTGTTCTTCTAAAAGATTATAGTTATATATGTATCTAATTTATGATATATATGTATTTGAAGGGCAACTTTGAATAGACTACTACCATCAAAATTTTGCTCGACAAACAAGATTGATCGCCTTCAAATTTATTTCTACAACTATAAGATTTGGTGCACTTTGTGACTCATAACCTGCACCTTCCAAGAAATCATCCTAATATCAAACTATTGAAATTGATTACGTATTGTTATATCATTATAGTTAAACACTAATTATCACCATACATATGCATTTTGCATTATTAGCATAAATTTACTTGCAGAATTCTTAACGAAAGCATTAAGTTGTGTAGGTAGTAGTATTTTGAGGTAGTTTATGGTAGTGGTCCCATGGAAGGGAGCTTCCTAAATATTTCAATGGGCGATGCTCATAAATTTTAAGAGTTTTCATTAGCAAATGGTCCTATAAATTTGTAGTAGCGGGTAAGCTTAAAACCTTAAGCTCCAAAATTTTAGAAAGTTACGGATCTCATAATTTTTTTTTAGCAACACCAAATGCTAAAAGATTTAAATGAACTTTTTTAGGAAGTTAGGGCTCGTTTGAAGCTCTACCTATATAGTGGTCCACCAAGGTGAACAACATTTTGAGTCAAGCAAAATTCACTTAAAGATTTATTTGTAAATATATAGAGAAGAATTTAAAAACTATAGATGAATGATATGTGACCTAGCACAATCTCCTAAAGTGGTGGGAGAAATTTCTAGCGCCTCCCCAAGAGCACCCTTCGAAAATCTCAAATCTAAAAAAGTTGAATTTTCTATTTTTGAGCTATTCTTAAACATAATCCAATTTAAAGTCGAAAGATAATTTTGACTGATAAAAATAGGACAAATATTTATGACTTTTTGATATAGATGAGATGTTAAACATTGAACCAATTATATTTAAGTAGAATACTCTTTTCTTTAAAAAATTCTACTTTATTTTATATCTTTTTTTCTATCTTTGAAACCCCTTGCTCTATTAATATAATTCCTAAAGTAAACTCCATAAAACTGCTTATAGACAATTCTAAATTAAAATTTCTAGGTTTTATTCAACACTACCCATGAGAAATTTTAGGTAACCTTCAATTGGACCTTACAAAGTCTTAGGAAGAAATGAAACATTGTACTTAAATATCATCTATTTCAATGGGCAAAAAGTCAATAGGAATCTTACAACTTATCTACAACAAAAACAGATAAATATTTATCCTACTTTTGACTGTTAAAATAAAATGATGTTTAAAAATAACCGAAATGAAAGGGTTTGATTTTCATTTTCCACTGGCCCGGTTTTGTCGGGTCTGGAGACTTGTCTGTGCTCCGTGTTGCGTACGCGTCATACAGTCGTGCCGTAGCTCTCCTACTTATACGCGTAACAAGTCGATCTACATTCATTGTTTCAATACCTCTCTAGGCTGCATATTCCCCAAGGTGCATTTCATGGCCTCAACAGCTCGACTGTTTACCGCAGTTTTCATTAGCATGTCCGTGTGCGTTTTGACGCATTCCCCTCTCACGCATAATATCAGCCTTGGTTCCACTCTTACTGCTGATTCCAAAAATTTCAAATGGGTTTCACCGAATGGAGAATTCGCCTTTGGATTCTATTCTGTCGCTCCTCTCTACTTGGTAGGTGTCTGGTTTCACAACATATCCAACAACACTCTGGTGTGGACAGCCAAGACGGACAACAGAGAGCTTCGAGTTGAAAAGGGGTCTACCCTGCAGCTTTCTGCGGTGGGGCTTCAGCTGTTGGATTCCCAATTAAGGCTGCAATGGGCTGCAGGCCTCGCTGAAAATGAAAATGAAAGTGTATCTGCCGCCGCAATCATGGACAGTGGCAACTTTGTGTTGCTTAATCGGTCGGCTGCGCTCATTTGGCAGAGCTTCGACGAGCCTACGGACACCCTGCTGCCCGGTCAGACGCTGAGCGGAAATTCTATCATGTATTCCAAAGCTTCAGCTACCAACTTCTCCTCAGGCCGATTCGGGCTCGCCATTAACATGGACGGGAATCTAGTGCTTTATCTAGTGGAGCGGCTGGAGGATGAAGGCGCTTACTGGAAAATAATGGATAAACCAACTCATTATTATTCTGATTATAGTTATGAGTCCAATACATTGAAGTTTGATCGTAGTGGATTGTTGTATTTGGTAAATAGCCGCAACGTAAAATTGGCAACTGCTGGTGAGGCTGGAGGGAGTCAGGTTCTTCGCAGAGTGACGCTTGATACCGACGGAGTTCTAAGGCAGTATGTATGGAATCAGAACGGCAGTGGGCCGGCTTCTTGGTCATATGTATGGCAAGCTATGGACGATCCGTGTAAAGTCAAGGGCCTGTGCGGGCTTAACAGCGTTTGTCAGCTGATCGAGCTGAAAAAGCCCAATTGTTTATGCCCGCCGGGATTCGATTTCATGGATACAGAGGACCCCTCGAAGGGATGCAGCTCAAATTCTTCCCAAGACCACAGCTGCGGTGCAAGGAGCGAAATGATAGCGATTCCAGAGACCAATTGGGCCAACGGTAATGATTATTCAAATTTTCGTGTTGTTTCTGAAAGTGAATGCATGCAGGCATGCAGTGACGATTGCATGTGTATCGTAATTACTTACGAGAAGAGTATGTGTTACAAGAAACGTATGCCTTTAATAGACGGTCGGCAGGGCTCCGACATTAGCAGTAAAGCTTTTGTCAAAGTCACCCACCTTTCTATTGCGCCCTTCTCTCCCCCTTCCAATCTTCTCCCGAGCGCTCACCTTACAAACGCAACGAAAGAGGAGATGCAGGGGAAGGGGAAAGGGAAGGGAAAGACTGTTTTAGTGATTGGTATAAGCCTGGTGGGTTTTTCCTCAATCTTTGTTGCAATAACGTTTCTGCTAACATGGTTGCGTAGCTCTCGGCACAGCACCAGTACGGTGCAGAATAAGGCAGGGAAGAGCCACAACTTAAAAGCTTTTAGTTACAAAGAGATCCAGGCTGCTACAGGAGGTTTCAGACATGAATTAGGAAGGGGGGCCTTTGGAAAAGTCTACAAAGGCGATTTACCTGATGGAAGGGCGATTGCTGTGAAGACGCTCGATAAGCTGGTGCAGGAAGGCCAAGGAGAAAAGGAGTTCAGAACAGAGGTAAGTGTTATCGGTACAAGCCATCATAGAAATCTTGTTAAATTGTATGGTTTCTGTGACGAGGGCGCGCACAAGTTTCTGGTGTACCAATACATGAGCAATGGATCTCTGGATGGCGTTTTATTTGTTGATAGCGGGTTTCTCAACTGGGAGTTGCGCGTGGAAATTGCCACTGGGACAGCCAGAGGCATCCTCTACCTACATGAAGAATGCGCAACACAAATCATCCATTGTGATATAAAGCCTCAGAACATTCTGCTCGACGAAAAATACAATCCTAAGATATCTGACTTTGGGTTAGCCAAATTGATGGGGGCGGAGCACACTCGAACGTTTACTGCCGGGGCTCGTGGCACAAAAGGTTACATGGCACCTGAGTGGCACAGGAATATCGCCGTCACTGTGAAAGTGGATGTTTACAGTTTTGGAGTGATGCTCCTCGAAATCATCTGCTGCAGGAAAACTGTCGACTTAGATGCCAATGAAAACGAAATCCTTCTGTGCGACTGGGTTTACGAGTGCTTCAAACATGGCAGACTCGTAAAATTGGTGGAGCGGCAGCAATTAGAAGGCGATGCGATTGACACAAGGCAGCTGGAAAGAATGGCGTTGACGGCGCTGTGGTGCATTCAAGACAATCCTGCTCTGAGGCCGTCAATAAAAAACGTTCTGCAAATGTTGGAAGGAACAGTTGAGATCGCAGTACCCCCAGCTCCTTGATTTTTCATCACACTACACACCCATCGCTTGCCTACCATGTTGTTGTTAGAGATAAAAGTAGCAACAAGACTAACTCCTTTCACAATCATGTTAATCCTTCATGTAATACTCTCAATCTAAGAAGACAAAACCCCTTCTACTGCTTGTATTACTATCATAGTTTTATTTCATTGCAGTATGCTTCTTCGCTTGAAATAAATTCGTAATTCCACGGCTGGTTCTACGCTTGAATAGTAATTCGCAGCTCCGGTCACCTCCAGTCTCCACTTTTACTCTTCTTTAATAGCATTTCCCAGAAAATTGCGATGATTAATGGGGTAAATTTGTTTTCCAATCATTTTGAAATGGTAGCTTGAATTTTCAAATTTTATAATTCAATTATATTTTACAAGGTAACCTTGTTAATAAGGTGAAATAACCCAGCTGAAAATATATCTAATGTGGTCTTTGTTTACGTAAAACTTTTCCTTCTCCTTTTTATTTTTTTATGATAAAATTTGGTTACCATTGATAGCATTTGTAGTCAATTAATTGACAAGGTTGAATCAAAAGGCAACTTTGGATGTGCTCAAATATGTGTAAAATTAGATTTGATGAAAGGTCTCCCTAAAACCATTGAACTAAATCTAGATGGGTGGTCATATATGCAAGAGCTTAACTATGGAAAATTACCATTCAAATGTAATAAATGCCATGAGTATGATCACTTCAATACTGCAAGAAAGAAAAAAATGTGCCTTTTGAATACAACCATGAAATTGAAGGATTCTTTCCTTGGAGCTAAAATACATGCAATTTTATCCTTGATATTTTCTTCATCATCCTCTTTTCCTCCTCCTCCTCCTCCTCCTATTATTTCTTTTGATGGCGATCTATCTAAGAAATCTTGTTCCAGTTCATCCAATGAAGAAATGTCATTACACAATGGCACATACCAATGTTTAGCTTCACCTTATAAGTCTATAGAAAAATATGCTTTCCATATTATATTTTGACCATAAGATATTTTATATTGTGCCACCATTGTAATACATCTCCACTTCCATCAAAATTAGGATGCCCTAGCATTGAAGCTATGGGTTTAGAACAAAATTATTTTAATATATCATCTTTCTATCTATATCGTTGACCCAACTTTGATTGGCTCATTACAAAATGTTGTCAACTCAAGTTTGATGATCAAAAGCTAAAATATGGAATATATCTTTCTTATCTAATCCTCCAACTTCAGTAAAAAGATTGCAAAACAATTGTAGTTGTTTGTAAGATATAGGCAAATTTTCATAAGTTAGGGTCTCATTCTCACCTTTGCCCAAATTGTAGCTTTGGTACCACTTGATAAAATCCACACATATAATAATGGAAATAAGACAATGTAGAAGATAGATCACACATAGCATAAGAGATGCATGTAGGCCAAGATGTCCTAATATTCATTATATGTAGGAATATAATAAACCTTTGAGATAGCACAACACTACATATAGTACTCCTTATGAAAGAAGCCATTTTGTGCTATATCATACTCTTCACATCCTGTACAATAATAATCACCTCCTTTATGTAGACCTCATCCTAATAACATAATGGAGAGGTAAACCACTAATTCTAATGTAGGCCTACTCATTACCTAATATAATTAATTACACAAGTTGTCCACATGACCCAATATAATTAACTTAAGGGATGTGTGCCATATGTCAGCATCTCCATCCACTTATATACATTATAATATCATATCCCTAGATACATAACAAGAGGTTTATCCTCTTGATCTTCTTAAGGGCAACAAGCTATAGGAAATCAAGCTCTATCATATTTTTATGGCTGATAAGGTCATTAAGATCTTGCATAGATGCCTCAAGACTTTGACATGGATTTTAGGAAGATATAATTGGCTTGAGATTTTGAGTCTTTGATACAAAAAGATAGAAAGTAGGTCAGGATATATCATGATATCTAAGACTATAAGCATAAGAAGGAGCATGAGAAATAATAGACCTAGAGTAATCCTCATACCATGAATCTATATTTTACAACTTCATAGCATGTTGAAACTAAACTATGCCTTTATACAACATGTAATTTAAATCTTCTTGTAGCCTCGTTGAAGACTTTCATAATATATTCAATTAAATTCATATACAAATGAATACATTTTATTATGCCTTGAGATTAGGGAAGATTTAATGGGTTAAATTATAGAGGAATTTTGAATAGGGGCAATGGGGACATCTTTAGTCAAGACATAAAATTTTTAAATGACCATTGTAGAAAATACATAGGGAAATTCAAAATTCCACAATTTGCATGAATGTCTACTATAGGGGCTCTACTAGAGCAGTTTCAAACCCTAGTTCCAAATCTATAATGATACATGATAAAATCTTTCCACTCACCTCAAAATAGTGCTCTCTTAGCTTTGAACTAGGTTAATTGCAACACCAAATCTCATTCGCAGCCACAAGACTAGTGGGTTATGAGAGAGTGACTGCAAGTGAGTTCTTCAAAATGTGTGGTAATGGCAGAAATGGAGTGACGGATGAAGGACGTTAGAGGGTCCTACACTCCCAACTCAAATAGTCATGGTCAAATATTCCATTTGGAATTAGCAGTAATAGATGAGCAAAGGATGATGGTAAGCTTTTGAATGTGCCGTGTCAACAGGGTATTCTTAAATATCACCTACTTTAAGAGTCAAAGGTCAATTTTGGCCAATAAAAATAGGACAAATATTTACCATTTTTTATTGTGAATGAGCTATAAAATTGTTATTGACTATTTAAATGTTGAAATGGATGATATTTAAATAGAGTGGTGTCGACACTATTGTCAGTTTTCCATTGAAAATGAGTGGGAGAAATGGTTGAAAAAATCGACGATTTGCTAGGACAAAGGAAAATTGACATAGATGGCTTTTGAGTACCCATGGTTTTGAAATGTGTGTTTGAAAGGAGGGGCGGCTGTGGCAGTGCAGTGTCGATCATAAATCAACTATTAAGGCTGCTGCACTTTTCTACGCCTAATTGTCAATTGACATGTTGGAGTTCCGTTTTCTTCACGTTGTAGTCACGCCAACTGTCAATTAGTAATTGCATTGCAAATCTAGTACATGGAAAATTGTAGACATTGAGGCCCAATTTCTACATTGACTCAGCCTATTGTCTGGTGGAGTGGGCTACAGATTTTTGAAGAAATTTGGGGGCTACCGATTTTTGAAGAAATTTAAGAGCTATTACGATGTGTTTATAGGATTCAACCACTCATCAAATTTAACAGCTTTTTAGTGGTCTTTTAGATTTTATAGTAGTTAAGGTTAAAAATTTAAATTTTTTAATCAAGTAATGAATTTTTTGAATTATTTTTTAAATATAATTATTTTATTACTATAATTTTTTTAATATTATGTCTTATTTGTAATAATAATTTTATATTTATAATTTTTTTTATATGCAAGGTGTTGTTTAGGGTAGTTTTTAGAAAAAAATAATTACAAAACTTTGTAAGTAAAGGTTCTCAAAATTAGCCTATTCTTCATTCCCTGAATAAATTTTTTCTACATTTTTTCTTTCAGAATCATAATAATTTCGAGTGTTATTATGCATGATGTAGATCACTCTACTTAAACATGATCCACTTCAATAGTCAAACAATCAATAGTGAATTTATACCTCATTCATACCAAAAAGTGGTAATTACTTGTCCTATTTTTATTGGCCAAAATTAACATTTGACTATTGAAGTGAATGATGTTTAAGAATAACTGATGTAAAGTAGGCCTTCTCGAGTGTTGTTATAAATGATGTAGAGGCCTTAGATTAGTTTAGTCACTTGTTCTTGTTGCTCCTAAGAAAAGAGAGTTGGGTTGTCTTCCATTTAGTCAGTCCAGCCCTATTGAGAGGATACACTTCCCTCATGGTATTGTCTCCTTAAACATCTGTAGCAAAATACTTCACCCAAGTGGTCTGCTCCAGTTCTGATATCATACTTGTCCATAGCATCAATGACCTTGCTTTGAAACTTCTGTTGAATATAGTTTGTTGCCGCCAACTTCCCTCAAGATCTTTTCCCTAGAATATCAACCGTGTTGGCCAGAAAGAGCTCAAAGAGGTGTTGCGGCCTCATCGCATTCACTGGAATTGATCATGGCAACGATAGCACCCTTCACATGGTCCAAACCAATGCAGAACAGCCTGTTCACTTAGGCATAAAGAGACACATCATTACATTCGCAAGCATAGTTCATAAGAGTGACTCTATGCGCCATCTCTCCAAATACTCGAAATAGAGGAAGAGCCCATTTTTATAGCATTGCCAGCAAATTTCTTCACATGTCAGGCAAATCATGCGAGGTTTCTCCATGTGCGAGGGACAGTTTCAAAAAAACACTAATAAAAGAAATTGACAATGGAAACCTTAATGTTTTTAGATTTTAGAAAAAAATTCATAATTAGAAAGCTAATAAAAAATTTGAAGTCATCGTGACAACTTTTTAGATTAGCATTAAAAAGCATGTAAACTTAATGGAGAGAACACTTGAGATTTAGTTGTTTTTCTATTTTTTTGAAAACATGTCTTTGGGAACCTTACATGCAAGCCAACCCTTTGACTTGGATATCCATGCCAAATCCAATCCTACGCGTGGGATTCCAAATCAAGTTTAAATGAAACATGTTGCGTTAGAATTCACGTGCATTATAATGTGCATGTGTTTTAAATTCATAAAAGAGGGTTTTTTCTTTGTTTTTAATGAAGAAATAACATGAGTGTGTTATAACACTTGCACATTATGGCTCACGATTTCTGACCCATCCTAAGGCATAACACTAGTGTATTATAACATGAGTGCATTTTAATGTGCTCATGTTATTTCATTTTTTTCTTCAAATTGACTTTTGGCCACTTTTTGGTCCACCATGTTTGTGCACATGCCCCCTAATTCACTCACCCCTCCCTTAAAGGAGTTCTTGTTTGAGTTAGTATCAGATGTACCATAATTGTTTGTGATACTCACATGATTGCTGACACTTTCCCCTTTGACGAAAGGCCAGGATGACGCTACTCCTCTTGTTGATATACAACATCCCACTCATCATGTTTTCACATATGATATCCTTGCATCTATTCCACTACCTAGTGGTCCCCTTACCATGCCTGACGAGATTGGTATGAGGATGACTTGACGGATTGAGAACCTAGGAAGTAGCATTTTCATTTCATGTGTATGTATGTGTTTAGTTAGGTGGCTTGTTTATTACACTTGTTCTTATATTCCTATATCTTCATGTGCTATATGTTTGTTAGTTCCCTTTGGAGGACCCATGATACCCTTGTAGATACATTGATATGTAAGAGGAATGAGATATTGTGACCTTCTTCCTTTTGTATCTCCTTTCTTTTGTATGTTGTCTATTTTCCGTGTTGTCTATTTAGGGGATGATGTAAAGTGTTGAGACATTTAAGTCTCTTCCATGTTGACCCAAAACTTATATTTTCTTTGTTTGTCTGCTAATGTCTTTCTTCCTTTGTGCTTCTAGTTCTACATTCTTGGGGGATGATGATAGTTTAGACCACATTCCTTCATTATCATTTCTATAAATATCTATACTAACCCAAAGCACGTATATCCCTTTGTGTGATATTTCATGTTTCTATGTGGCATTGCCCTTTCTCTCGATGTCATTCCATGAGCATGATTCTAGGTGTGTTATGCTAGCAACATCATATTTTGTGCCTCTCCTTAGGGGAATTTCCCTTTGGTGACTTTGGGGGCATATCCATTCACATCTACTTCTTATAGATTCTTCACCTTCCCCTTTCTACTTTAAAAGAAATTGCATACTCTTATTTTATGCAATTATTTTAAGGTGGGTCATATTCTACACTTGCACATGTAAATCTACACATATGCACACACACATTGCTAGTTTTAGTAGCCTATGGTCCCAAGGATAGAGAGTTGCTTGGATCAACCACCCTTATTAGGATTACCTATCAATAGAGCACACTAGTCCATGCAATCCCTAATATTGTATTTGCATATAAGCCACCTAGAAATGGAATATGCTAGTCTATGTGCCTCATGTTGGCTACTTTTTATATTTTTCATGGGTCACCTAGAAATGAAGTGTGCTAGTGCTTGTGATTCATGAGGGTATTATATGGCTCCTAGTAATAGAGGACACTAGATCTTGAACAATACCTTACATTTTCCTAAGAAAAGAGTACATTGGGATTGCGTCTTTTCGATTTTCTAGCAATAGAGTATGTTGGAAAATGCTTGTTCTCTTTTTCTCTTTGTTTATATTTGTGTATTTCTTGTATGTTCTTCGTGTACTTGTTCATAACCTTTATGGTGTAGTTTCCTTTGCATATGTATCATTTATGTATTAGATTATAGATGATTTGCTAACACTCTTTTTTTGTAGGATATAGTTCTCTAATGCCTTTGTGTCACAAGTTTTATCTTGTTCTAACATCACTTCTTATGCAAGTTTTTTTTGTTAACATGTTTTTTTTTAAGGTTCTCAGCATAGGGGAATGCTCCCTTTTCTTGAAGAGATACTTTGCATCCTCTATAGTATTCTTTTTAGAGTATCCTTCTTATGATGTTATTTCCTTTCTATACTTTAGCGTAACTTATCACTATCATTAGTCCACTAAAGTGGAGGAAAAATACAATGTTGAAAATTGCATACCCTTGCAATTTCACACTATATTTTTTACTTCCTTTGATGTTCATAGTCCCTACCATGTTTTTTAGATTTATTTGACATTTCCTTATCCTTTTCCTACCCATGGTGCTAATTCCTGCTTTGTCTTTCTATGTGTTTTTCCACTTGTTTTTTGTTAACTAGTGCTACTTTTGCATTTACCTCATGTTGTACTGATGTGTCAAGTATTTAGATGCCTACTTGGATGTTAGCATGAAACATGGATGTATGCATGACACTTTAGCACCCACTAACATTTAAGATGTACAACAGTCATTTTCTTAGAATCTTGCCACCTTTCCTTCAATAATCAAGCTTTGTAGCCAAGTTGGGCCAAATCCTAATGGCTAGTTTGAATTCCTTTCCTTTTCATCTTCATTCTTAGCTCATTTTTTAATCAATCACTTACACTTTGTAATCTACCAAGTTCTCTTGTAGGCTCTCTTATTTTTCAAGGTCTCATGTGATTGTGACCAATATTCTTCTATTGGCACTTTTGAAGATTTTTGAGCACTTTGCCATTCCAATGTGATCTCCTTGGTATTCTTGCAACCTTGGAGACATCTAGCTTGTAATTCTTGAAGGTTTTTAATTGCATTCATGGTGTGAGGTAATTTTGGTCAAACCTTTCTCTTTTGTTTATATTTTTGATAGCATTTGTTAATCCATTAGTGTCTTGTTGGACTTGTTGGGTTTTCTCACTTCCTCTTGACATTCATACATTATAGTTAATTATTTTTTATAGACCTAGGAGTAATCTTTATATCATTTTATTTTATATCTCTAGTCCTAGACATGCTTAAGCTAAGAGTGCACAATGCAAATTTCCTATTTTCTCTTCATCATTGGCTACTTGTGGAGGTTGAGAGACCAAACTAGGGGCTTCACCATTCATGGAAAGCTCCCAAGCAACCCAAGCCTTCTTTTATGTCCAAAGATAATAGGTTCTTTTGAAGACATAATTGCATTGAGGTTTTTTGTTCTCTCTTCCATCCTTTGGCTTTGTTGTTTCAAATTTAAATCAACCATTGAGAGTGTTTTTATTAGTTTTGGCTATTCCTAGTAGTTTTGGTATATTATTTTTTACAATTGGGTGTTGTCTTTGTCATTTGTTATATAAGAAAGTTTAAAATCTAGGAGCAAACTTTATTTTTACAACTTTTCTAGATGATAGTGCAAGACCTGGACTAGAATGCATAAGTTGTACAACAACACATCACGTAGATCAGCATGCATCATGACTACATCCTTGGCAGTGAGCTCCATCTTCTAGTACTAGATTATTTTATGTTCTATACTTTTCAAATTTGTATTTTGTTTACCATTCTAGTAAATATATTTTCTACAATTTCTAATTTTCAATCCAACACTCTTTCTCTTTTCTCTTAGCTTAAGTAGGAAAAAAGGAAATTATCTAGATAAGGTTTCATTTAGTTTTCTATTTGTATAAGTAGAGTTGATTTATTAAAAGAATTAAAAACACAAAAACACATTTCTTTCTGAATCTTATCTAGTATAGTGTAGATAGGGAAAATTTAAAACTTTAGGGAAAATCTTAAACAAAAAAAGCAAACATGAAAACAAACCTTTTCACCAGATCTACAAGTGGAACTACTATATTTTATAGAAGCACAAGATGTAATAACTCAAGATCCTCTAAAACCTCAAGAGATCATTCAACACCATCAACATAAGTTAGAAATAAAAAAATTGGTGAATGAAATGTTGGATCCAAGCATTGTTAGTCCCAACAAAAATTCTATTCATCTCCAATGATTATGGTTAATAAGAAGGATGAGTCATGGAGAATGAGCATGGATTTCAAGGAGCTTAACAAGCTCACTCTTTAAGATAAGTTTCCTATTTCTATTTTTAACGAATTATTAGATGAATTGAATGATTTAGTTTTTTTTACTAAGTAGATTTACTTTTAGGTATAACAATCAAATTCAACTAAAGGAAGAGGATATAAATAAGAATATCTTTAGAACGCATGAGGGTTATTATAAATTATTAGTTATGCCATTTGGTAAAACATATGCCAAATCAACTTTTCAAAGTATCATGAATTTAGCGTTCTACCTATTTATTCAAAAATTGGTGTTGGTATTTTTTATGAAATCCTCATCTATGGTAAAACATGGAATGATGAACAATTAATAGAAAAGATTCTAGAGTTGCTAAGCATTGAGGGAAATGCTTTTCTAGAGGGGATGGGAATGATATGATCCTAATATTATATATGAACCTGTGTTTAATAAGGATAAACACTTATGGCATACTTAACCTTAATAGTTTCATTATTAGTTTTAGTGATTCCTAAAGCTAACTTAATTAGGATGAAGGGGTGTATCCCTACATAGTTATCCCTACAAATAAGGAAGAGAAGGCTCTCCCAAACCATCATAAGTATTTATATTTAATTCATTTTTTTTTTTATTATTGGAGGTCACCTCCTTCAAGTGGTTTCCTATTTTATTATTTTTTGTATTTATTTCTAAGAAATATCATAATAATTCACTTGTTAGAATCAAGGAAATCCACTATCTTGAGCTTTTAAAGCTTAGTGTTTGTCCCATTGAATCTCTCCGCCCCCATCTTAGAAGTTCTTGCCATAACTATATCTTGAAACAAGATTAAGTAAAACAAACTCACTACTCAAATAAGGATTAATACCACAATGAATTTGTCCCCTATTGAAGCCCAAAACTAGGGTATGATACCAAATGTATAGAAATGTAGAAATGACTAATACTAAAAAATCAAGACTAATCTTTCATACTAAATAGAATAGCATTAATCCTATGAGGAAAGGTGTCATAGTGTATCACATTATTTAAATACAAATTACAATATAATTCCTACCTAACAAAACACACACAGAGAGAGAGAGAGACCTTAGAAAAACCCTTTCTAGAAAAGCTCAACTTTTAAAGCACGGAAACAAATATATTTTCAACAAAAAAATATTTATAACACAATACTAGACTTTGAGCTTTCATAAGAAATCAAAACTCTCAATTAAGTAGAAAACCATGCAAGATATACCTTAGAAAAACCCTTTCTAGAAAAGCTTGACTTTTAAAACACTGAAACAAATATATTTTCAACAAAAAAAAACATTTATAACACAATACTAGACTTTGAGCCTTCATAAGAAATAAAAACTCTCAATTAAGGAGAAAACCATGCAAGATATGACAAGTTCTTTAGTGTTAGTGAGTAACTATTATTGCATTCCTCGTGATACTAATCCAAAAACAAATAAGATCCATAGCTCCAACTCTATGCTCCTAAAGATCTCTTCAATAAGAAACTCAAGACTCTAGGTGTGTAAATTGAGATTCACTCACATTGATCATTCAAAAGATTATGATAAACCAAAAGATGATTATATATGAAGTCCATCCCAAGTATCATATTTATAGGCAAGAGAGCAACAAGCAAGATAAAAATGATTTATTTTCTTGCCACCATTACTTAATGGACCAAAGCACCAATAGTCATTGCACCCAAGTATATAGATCCAAGGTGGGCACCCAATTTTGACTCTAGGACCAAGAGTGATCACAACCTCCATGGCAACCTAAATACTCTTTCTACTCCAAGAAACCAAGATGACTTGTCCCATGCGACCTTGAATTAAATGTTTTTTACAAGACATAATAATTAGATTCATTTCTCTAATGTGCCTCCCACATTAAATGCATTTGCCAATGTACCTTCCACATTAAACCATAAGCCCAATAAGCCATGTGCTCACTAAACCATGACCCCTAATATTAATGCATTTATCTAATGTTCCACCCATATTAAATGTATTTCTAATATTACCCACAATAACCATGTAAGAAAAATATAGCACTCCCCAAAGTGTGGCACCCCGTTTTGTGATAGACCACAACTTTATAAAATATTCACTATTCCTATGTAATGGCATACATCTTTCCTAACAATTTTACCCATTTTCCTACCTAGATCAATTTTGCAACATGAAATTAAAACTAGTTCAACTCTACAATACAAAATCTACCTTGCCTTTTTAAAATTTAAAATTCAAATTAAACCCATGTTGTCCCCCTTAACTAGCCATTGTGTCTCAACTTGAAGCGCTAAACATTTTAAATTGTATTCTAGGATGTTGTATAAAAAGTCAAACGATAATTCATTTTTAACACATTAGGGAACTCTCACTTAGTACTTGCATTATCGTTCAAGGAGAACATCTAAGAATTCACTACTACATCATCGTATGCATGCTTAGTGAAAGATAGACATATTATGTGGTTGCTTGATGTCTTCAATCTTTGTTCAGAAGCTGTCAAATTAGCTTGCCTAGGGATTTAACCATGGGAGAATACACCGTCCCTAACAAGCTCCTCAAAGGTGTTTGCAAACATCACCAATCTATTTTCAAATACTAAAAAGGGGTGAATCAGTTTTTAGATTATCGAACACAACTAGTTGATTTCATATATCGTAGGTTGATTTTATGTTACACAACTAATCCAAAGCTATTCTACAACATGATGTCTCCCTAGATTGAATAAAAGTTCAATTTGCTATCTATGAGAACATCATAGAATTATGTATAATATCAAAGCATCATTTTAAATCACAAAGCAATAATATATAGTCCAAGACCATCAAACCACACATAAAACTAAATAACTCTAGATAATCCATCTTCATCAATTAAAAAAAAATATTTATCTATTTGCACTTTATTGTCTGAAGTCATAAATCCTAAGGTTTAATCTGATTATTGTGTGACTTACTAATTTACCCTAGAAAAGGGCTCTTTATATTCAGCTAAGGATTGCTTACTTTTTATTTCTTGTTCAATGGCAATTAATTAAACCGAAGAATGATTTTGGCAATTAATTCAAGCCTATGCTTTATCTCATGCATTTCGTAGCCGATGATTTATCTTCAATGAGTTGAAAGTGATCATGTTCTTAGCCACTCAGCGAGCTCAAATTACGGTCTCAATTCATTCAAACAGTGTGGTTTGTTCCTATAGAGTTAAATGACATAATAAAGTAGAGTATGCGGTGAAAATGACTTGAAAAAATGTTGCATCCACACTATGGAAGATAGGCTATAGGTATATGATTTGCAGAGAAGTTTCCTGTGTTGGATGGACCCAAAATTATTTAAATTACAGCATAAGTTGAACCATTGACTCTAGACTATATACCAACTAATAATCACGACTGCAAACACAAACACTGAAAAATCGGGGAAGACCGACTTACTTACGCCGTATAAGGGAGAATGAGAGGACTTATGAGAAAGACTGGCACAAGTCTTTGCTATATTCCACTGATGCGAAAGAACGGACTTATTGCGTTTGTAGACCCGTGACTCTACGAACTTAATGCGTTGGAAAACGTGTTTTCGCCGTGCAAAAGAACAGTTAATGCGTAGTTAAGTTGATATGCTTTCGCCGGGGAAATAAGCATGACTTGGACTTATCAAAGGTGTCTAATTAGTAATTATCCGTTTCAAATGAATGAGTGTTGTTACATTCCACAGTGTGGGTCTAAATTTTCTTTAAAGATGCTCAACAATTTAGTTTAAAAGACAATTTAATAATCAAACCGGCCTGCATTATGCTTAGTAGCTAATTGATCATACAATTTCCTAAAACGAGGGTGATAACAAATTCTGGGAGTTGTCAATGCGATTTCATGCTATAGACATTATTAGGCTAAACAGAATTAGACCCATTTGTGAGGTTAAATCGTCATATGGTAATATATCTTCCTAGAAAATTTATAATGAACTTGGAGTCCCTCTTTTTGATTGGACGGTGAACACAGAATTATATTACCACTACTCCTTGGAATATATAAGGAGAGAGATGTTTGGGCCGAATGGCGGTTCTTTCCACCGCACCACTCTACACCAATGCTACAAATTATTACTATTATTAAATCGATAAACGTGAACAAAACGCAACCCAACACATCCATTGACTAACTATTGGGTGACTCTGAAACTGTTAGCTTAGAAATGTCTACACTTCACCCACGGCCCACCTTATAAATCTAGTCTCCCCTATGGAAATACTCCAACATATCTATTTCAATTTTCCTTTTCCATTCCAAGGAATCCTAGATTCCGATGGCTGTAAATCCATTGCTCCCCCTCATTTCCCTCAGTCTGTTCCTAGTCGTGCTGGCTCAGCCCATTCAGAAGCGTTGTATCCCTATTGGCTCATCTCTTACTGCTAATTCCAACAATTCTAAATGGATTTCATCTAATGGAGAATTTGCATTTGGATTTTATTCCGTTACTCCTGCTGTCTACCTAGTAGGCGTCTGGTTTGACAACATATCTGATAAAACTCTGGCGTGGACGGCCAAAATAGACAACAGAGGGCTTACAGTTGAAGAAGGGTCTACTCTGCAGCTTTCTGCCGCGGGGCTTCATCTCTTGGATTCCACAAGGACGCCGCTGTGGGCCGCAGGCCCCGCTGAAGGCGTAAATGTATCTATGGCTGCATTGCTGGACGGTGGCAATTTCGTGCTGATTAATCCGACAGGGGACCACGTCTGGCAGAGCTTTGATTCTCCTACAGATACGCTCTTGCCTGGTCAGAAGTTCAAGTGGAAGTCTACCATGTATTCTAAGGCTTCTGCTACAAACTACTCGTCGGGTCGGTTCGAATTGGTCTTACAAGAGGACGGCAATTTGGTCCTTTATCCAGTGGAGCGGGTGGGAGAGCAGCAAGGCGCTTACTGGTCTAGCAACACCTATCAATATTCTGATAATCCCGTCGACTTAGTTTTTGATGAGAGTGGAGATTTGTATTTGAAAAACGACACCAGAATTACAAATTTCACTGATGGCAAGCTGGAATGGGGCCGATTTCTGCGCAGAGTGACGCTGGATAGTGACGGTATTCTGGGGATGTATGTTTGGAACGCTGACGGAGATACAGCCTGGTCATCTGCATGGCAAGCTGTGACAGATCCATGCTGGGAGGTGAAGGGTCAGTGTGGGCGCAATGGCATCTGTCACGTAAGTGGCCTGAACAAGCCTCTTTGCATTTGTCCTCCGGGCTTCCATTTCATTGACAAAGACGATCCCTTCAGGGGATGTTCGCCCAACTCGCCCCCAGGGCAGAGCTGCTCTCCAAGCGCTGTAATGTTTAAGCTTGACAATACGGATTGGACGACAGACAGCAGCTATTCAACCGACCTAAGTAACGACTACATGGTGCTGTATAATGTTACGGAAAGCGAATGCAAGCAGGCTTGCATGGATGACTGTATGTGCACAGTAGTCACATTTGAAGATCCATTGTGTCACAAGAAACGCCTGCCTCTAGTCGACGGCTATCAAGGTCAAGAGGTTAGCGTTAAAACTTTCGTGAAAGTAAACGGAGAGACCCGCTTTCCTCCCATTTCTAGTGAAGCGCCTCTTCCTCGCCTGCCAAACGAGGGTAGCAGAAAGGGCAAGGTGGAGCAGCGTGTGGTGATCGGTATAAGCCTGATAGGTTTCTCCTCAGCGCTTGTGGCAGCATCCATACTAATTATTTGGCTGTGCTGGTGCCGTCGTGTACAGCTTGCGGATGCGGATGCGGATGCGGATGAGGAGGGTTTAACAGCGTTTGCTTATAAAGACATTGAATTCGCTACAGGGGGATTCAGAGAAGAGTTGGGAAGGGGCGCCTTTGGAAAAGTTTATAAAGGCACATTACCTGACGGCAGTGCGATTGCTGTGAAGACTCTTGACAAACAGCTTTGCGATGGCCTGGCGGAGAAGCAGTTGAGGACAGAGATGAGCGTGATAGGCATGAGCCATCACAAGAATCTTGTTCAGCTGTATGGCTTCTGTGACCAAGACTCGCACAAGCTTCTGGTCTACGAATACGTCTCCAATGGGTCGCTGGACAAGAGTTTATTTGTAGACAGCAGCTTTCTCAATTGGAGGACGCGCGTTCAAATCGCCACAGCAACAGCAAGGGGCATCCTCTATCTGCACGAAGAATGCACAACGCAGGTTCTCCACTGCGATATAAAGCCTCAAAACATCTTGCTCGACGACAACTATAATCCCAAAATTTCAGATTTTGGCTTAGCAAAATTGATGAGCGCGGAGCAGACTCGAACATTTACAGGAGCTCGGGGCACAAAGGGCTACATAGCGCCCGAGTGGCATAAAAATTTGGCAATTACTGTCAAAGTGGATGTCTACAGCTTTGGGGTGATGTTATTGGAAATCATTTGTTGCAGGAAAACCATCAAGTTAGACGCTCCAGAAAACGAAATCTTTCTATCCGATTGGGTTTACGAGTGCTTGAAGCATCAATCACTTGAAAAATTAGTGGAGAAGCAGAGATTGGAAGGCATCACAATTGACTCAGCACAGATGGAAAGAATGGTGTTGGTGGGCCTGTGGTGTATTCAAGAAAATCCATCTTTAAGACCAGCAATGAAGAAGGTTGTTCAGATGTTGGAAGGAACGGTTGACATTGCGCTGCCCCCTGCTCCAGAATCTTTTATCAGTTTACTGTGATTACTAATAACTGTTGCCCACAAACGTCACAGCCCTCCCTCTTCCTTCTCAAAATATCGTGAGTGCCTATCTTCCAGCAAAATTAATTGATAGTAAAAGATGTATACCCTGATATATACATCTATGGTGACAATTATGGGATGAATAGGATTTGTAGCCTATGAATCCCAACCACTATTTCTTGTGATTTTGTTGTTCCTTCTTATGTAGGGATTTTGCATTTGCTGCAGTTTTGTACGTCCTATTTCTGTAGCTCTTCTAAACTGTTTTTCTTGTATTAATTGAATATTAATTTTGTTTTGACTCTTCAATATTAATCACAACATGGTATTCTACGGGCAGTACGGGCAGAAGTTCTAGATTTTCTTTCTATCGTTGTGGATATAAGTGTCCAAATAATTCCTTCCTCGCAGTGTGTAAATAATTCACTAATACACCCTAACTTCACGTTTCTCAAAATTATACGTGGCTTCGTCAAATCAATTTTTTAAGAAGTTTACTTGGCAAGTTAAGTGTTTAAACCTAAGGTTTCAGGGTCACATCATCAAATTCAATGCCACAAGTATGTTCCATCATATAAAGTTTCCAAAACATGACTTTTTTAACCCTTGTCCCATAATATACAATTTTGGCACCCAATGTGAGAAATTGTTTACACCAATAATCAAACATTTTGCACCCAAATATAATGTAGATAAACACTTATGTCATTTATATTATCACATTTTAAAACATCTAATTCGCCTAACTATGTAAATACACATCTAGTAAACTAAACAACTTACCACTATAAACTAAATATATTTAACCTAATCAAAATATTTTAATTATATATATTATTATGCAAACCTAACCCTAAACCTGATATCAACATGTATCACTCTTAAAGCACTTTAAGCCTAAATTTGATTTCTTTGTTGTGAGAAATGCAACATTGCCATCTAGTAGTTGTGATGGTGTAGAGGCCATGGGAGTCTCGTGGAGGGGCATGCCATTCTTGATTCTTGAGCACAGAGCCAAATGCCTTTTGTTGTGTTTCCTTAAGTATGGTTCTGGTTCTATCTTAGACCTCTATGGCTACATGAATCTTCATATTTTAGATCACTTCAATGAAAATTTTAAAGTACAAGTGGAAATCCATAGTTACAATTGTCAATCTCTCATAACATTTCATGCCCTATACAGAAACACAAAGATCCCACATTTTTAATCCACAAGCAATTTTGTTCCTAGAGAGCTTCAAATCCCAAGGGTGTAAGATTTCTACTATGAATAGAACCCTTGGAGCTTGATGAAGGCCACCAATGGTGACACACATCTTAGTTGCCAAGAAGTTGATAATAGAATGGTAAGTTGAGGTTTCTTTTTTAAATTGTAAAATGTGTTCTTTGACACTATTAATCTACAATGATTTTTGTTATACTTTATAGTAAAATAAAACATTATTGTTGTAGTTCAGGGTTCAAAAAACTAAAAAATGAGTCTTTCAACATTATTCCTAATTACAAATTTTCTAACTTTTTTAGGTTTTGAAGGATGTAGCATTACTATGTGTTAAGGTGTAATGTTGAAAATTGCATATCCTTTGCAATTTCATGCTACATTTAGGAACCACTCTAGTGCTTGCACCTCCTTTCACATTATAGGCTTGTTTTTGCTTCATTCTAGCATGTTTATTTTAATTTTATCAAATTTTGTTTGAATGCTTTGTTATCTACATTGTCCTAAGGTGTTCCATGTAACCAAGAATTTAATGTTAGTGTAGAAATACTAATGTTATTACTTATTATTTAATAAGTAATTATACATATATTTCACACATGGCTTTAAGCCACCTTAGGTAGGTTATGTGTCGACCTAGAGAGTCCATCAAACTCATCCAAGATACATGTCAACACTCATTTGTCACTTGGTGGAAACATTCTTGCCATCACTACTTGAGTGCATGAGTTGACTCTTGAAGTGACTCAAACTCTACATACTATCTGTACACACTTGTTCATTATCAATATACACCGATTATGTAATTATCTAATTAATCATCTTTCATGTCATTTGTTCTTGTTTGCTCCATTTTATTATCAACATTCTCTAAGTCAATCCTTTGTTCTAACATGATATCAGAGAGTGAGATTGAAGCTCGTTTTACTGGTTCATTTGGAGTCGTAGGCCAGTTTGGAGGCGTAAATCCCTATACAACATTTTTAAGGCTTTGAAATTGTACTAGTTTTATTTGTTTTTCTATGTCTTTGCTATTCACATGATACACAAAGAGAGGTCAATTTTTTGAGGCACTTTGCTTGGCAAAAGGAGAAGATCAAGAAACATGACCGGCTTTGTCAAGGCGGAACGTGGCCTTTCTTGCTGAGGTGTAATGCCTCTAGTCTGGTCATGTGCAGCATGGAAACGGTGCTGTCTGGTGCACCCATCACCTAGCTCTTGCCCTCTCTGGCGTCTCCTCTGTGTGTCCAAACCAGCAAAAAGGTCGAGCTCTGACCAGGCCGAACTCTGTGTAAAGGTAGTTGCACTCTGCATTCCCGTGGGAATTTCGAGAAAAGTTTGAAAAACCTCCCGTGAAGCATTCAACCACCTAGCACCTCGTTCCCATCTGGCCGCTCATCTGAAGATGCCTCCCGTGGTCACACACCCATGTGTGGCATCGAAATCAGATACTTGTGTGGTAGAACACCCATGTTTGCAGTGATTCACCCCTAGTACCTGCAAGGAGACTCACCTGTGTGCCGCCAAGTGGAGAGATCCTTGTATCACGCCCCTGCTTCTATTTTGGGCATGGGATTTCACCCCTTTGCCCTAATTTTGGGATTTGACTGGCCACCGCTGTCCTATTTTCACCCTAATTATTTTGGGCTTGGCATATATTTGCTCTAATTTGGGCTTTGTAATTATTGGGCTTCAAATAGGCATCTAAAATTTGGGGCAAATTTGTTTTGAGGAATTAATGGTTATTTCAACCTTGTATTTTTGTCTGACAAAATAAAGGGCAAGGTTCAGTTTGGCAGGAGGCCAATACCCCCTCAGAAGTAAAACGATTGTATAATACTTTATTTGTTGATTCCAATGAGTGGTTGGAAGGTTGGGTTCATCTCGCCAAAGTGCATTTTTGTAAGTTTTAGTGCAATTTTTTTAAATAGGCCTGATTTACGGGAAATTGATTGTGTCATAACTTTTTGATCGGTAGCTCAAAATTGAGCACCATTTCTTGTAAAAGTTATTGTTTTTAATTTCCCACGCATTGGTCCTATTTTTTATTATAAAATACTCTAAGTTATAAAGTGCCACAAATCTAGGGGGTCACCTAATACTGAATCAAGGGGAGTACAAAGTCATGTCAAGAGCACTTCCTTGATTTGTGCCAAAAACACTTCCAATTTGTCCCAAGAGCACTTCCATAGGGTCATATCAAGAGCACTTCCTTGAGTTATGTCCAAAATACTTTCGCACTTCTTTACACACTTTCAGTTAAGGGGGTTAATTAAGCAATTTAGTGATACACACACTCAACTTATAAAGTGCCATAAATCTAAAAGGGGATAAAAATATTGAATTATGTGGGGTTCATAGAGTTGTGTCAAGAGCACTTCCGAAAGAGCACTTCCACAGAGACATGTCAAGAGCACTTCTACTACTCCATCATCCTTCAATATTTTTTTCTATATTGTATTGAGATGTGTCAACAACACTTCCACATCACCATCACCTAATGCTACATGTGAATCCAAAGTTGATTCTTAGAGAACTTCTAGAGATTCATCACGGTAGAAGATTTTGATAAGTTCCTTTGCTTCTATAGATACCAGAGTTGCTTCACAGAAGGCTTCTAGAGAATCTTAAAAGCAGGACATCATTGTAGCCACATCGCATGTAATTTTTCACATTTCTCTCTTTTGGAGGAATTTTTTTTTCCCACATGGTTTTCTTTCTTTCTCCATCTTATGAGAGATGCAGTTGTACATGGGCACCTCATCAAGCCTAATAGCCAATACCCATCTTTATTGTGATCACCTAAGTTGTGCTTAAAGGGGAGTGTTAGTGTAGAAATACTAATGCTATTACTTATTATTTAATAAGTAATTATACATATATTTCACACATGGCTTTAAGCCACCTTAGGTAGTTTATGTGTTGACTTGGAGAGTCCATCAAACTCATCCAAGATACATGTTGACTCTCATTTGCCACTTGGTTGAAACATTCTTGCGAACACTACTTGAGTGCATGAGTCGACTCCTAAAGTGACTCAAACTCTCCATACTATATGTACATACATGTTCATTATCAATTTACATCGATTATGTGATTATCTAACTCATCATCATTCATGTCATTTGTTCTTGTTTGCTACTTTTTTTATCAACATTCTCTTAGTTGATCCTTTGTTCTAACACTTAAATCACCTGGACTTGAGCGCTACCTGAGTTCTAGAATGCAGAAGTACTAGGGAACTAGGTGTCCTAGACCTATATTAGGGTTTTGTAGAATCTCCATATCTGGGTGCCTTCCTCTAGTAGTCTTCTTCCTTCCTATAGCTTGTCTTCGCCCGATTCTTCCAAATAAAACCTGCACACAAGAAAGAAGGGAAAAGGGTTGTGTTGTGTTTAGGGGCAAGTGCCTTAGTCAAACCCCATGTTGGTGTTTCCACCTTTACTACAACAATGATTAGAGATCCAAGATCTATAATAAATGATAAAATAATGAATATAAATGATAAAGATTACCATAAGATATGAAACCCTAGTTGGAGTAGGTGACTCAAGACCATGCACCAAGAAGGAGATAGAAGATGAAGGATTGAACTTCATCAAGACCTGCAAATAAACATCATAACATCCACATAAAGAGCTATTACAACCTTGAAGAACACTTGAGCAGAGGAGATCAATTCATCAAAGCAATTCGTACATTCTCTTCACAAGCAAGTAGTTATCTAGGTGATAAAATGAATAACAAAACTCCTTATATGTATTCCCGCCCACCAACAATGAATAAAACTAAATGGGGCCGACTGAGATAAGCCAAGGAGGTGTTCTAAGCCAACACCACAAAATAGGGTTAGGGCTAACATCTGGGACCAGGGCACTAGGCGCCTTGGTCCTTTAGTCCCACAAAATCTAGAGAGTGTTAAATGAAGTGAGTTTAGACTAGTCCTAAGTTTATTTTGTCAGGTTTATTCATTGAGATCAAGACTTAATTGTTTAATGTTCAAAAAGGTGTAAGTTTATTTTGTCAGGTTTATTCATCGAGATTGAGACTTAATTGTTTAATGTTCAAAAAGGTGTCAAAATAGGTCTTGATTAGCAAGGGTAAACATTTTACTCCATAATAGAAAATTCTTTTATTACAAATCACTAGGGAAACCCACTGACTAATTAGCGAGGAGGAGTCCTAGGTGAGGACAATTTAATTATTTGAGAAAGTCAATTCTGTTGGATTAACTGTAAAAGGGGTCTAATTGAATGGGGTTCCAATCAGACTTATTGATAATGGAAGGATTGAAAAATGACTATTTAAATAGTGATCATATTGATGCATATATTAATCAGTTGCCTTGTGGTGATCAAGAAGATCAGATCCATGTTAGCCCTAAAGGTAAAATAGAAGATAAAGGTATGAATATGAATGAATATGGATCTAACTCTATGTTGCAATAGAAACTTATGAAGAAACCAACAAAGGATAAGCAAATCTTGGGCTTTGAAGTGTCTATCCTAGAGTTGCTGCTTCCTAACTAGTGCAGAGTGCATCTGGATCATCACTCTAAATTTTCCTATTTATTATGGTTGGAGGCCATGCAAATGGTAGAAGAGGATGTTTTGATGCCTAATTTTGAGACCAGAATTGTGGCCAAGGACATACTCGAGGTATATGAACAATGTGGAGAAATATGCCCTGAGTTAAGACCCCTGGGGGAAAAGATTCCCTTATATGAGCATCATGTTGTATCTCTCCATCTCCTTTGCCTTTTGATAATTTTTACTTTGAATATGATGTTAATGGTGGAACTCCAACTACTAGAAAATCATACTTGATTGACTACATAAGATGTTCCCTTTTAAGAAAAGTACAACATGAAAAATTACCATTGTTGTTTCTCACACTAATTAGCATACTAGCTTTCAATGTAAATTCATCCACCATATATTGAGTCCTTTACATCCCAATAATAGAGATATATCGTCTAAAGGGGTAGACATTAGCAACACTCCAAAAGAGTATTATTTCATTCACTATATCCTAATTGATGAAATGAGCACTTTTTTGAGTCTAGGTTACTAAAATGCATTAGTAGTAGGTTACATGAAGCATTCTTCAATCATAATCAAATTCTATTTAGAGCTTGCTTCATCATCCTCTTTGGTGATATAGGTCAACTACCACCAATGAAGGACATTTTGATGTACTTTGGTGCATCCTACAAGACAACACTTTGACATAAATTTTACAAAGTAGTTACATTAAACAAAATCTTTTGTTAGCATTGTGAAGAACTAGCACAACTTACTTTTATTACACTACATTCAAACATAAGAAATGCATATCCAACTTTGGTAGACTAGGAGCTTCTAATGTCACATTCTAATTCTTCCCTTAGTCATGATGGCAAAGCATCATTTTAGTCCATGATATATTTATTTGTAAAAAATTATTTGGTCTCATTCCTTAGTATGCATATGCTAAAATCATTGGGAGTGCTTATTGCATGATATAATATAGAGAAACTAAGGGGAACATTATGCTCAAATCTAGAGGATGAACAACTTGATGTAAAGGTTCTCTTGTGCATTGAGAAACAAGTTATACTCAATTCAAATTTGTGGGTAGAAGTAGGTCTTGTCAATGGTGTACTTGGACAAGTTTAGTCAATTGTATACAAGAGTGAGAACAACCCAGTAGATATTCCTCTATTTGTTGTGGTAAAATTCAAACATTATATAAGACCACCTTGGGACCACACCTAACTAAAGCATGTGTCAATCATCCCAATAACTCAAGAAATCACAAGGACTAATGATTGAAAGAGCAATAATTGACATCAACAACATTAATAGCCAAGGACTTCCATTCATAGTCATATCAATAGTACATTGTATTGCATAAATTCATATCTATCCCACTTTCACATACCAAAGATAACAAATGAAGGATAATCCATATGTTGCACTAAGAAAGCAAAAAGAGGAACACTTACAAGCAATTTCAATTGGAAGTAACTAAATAATCAAATTTAGACTATCAAACTATTAAGTGTGTTTTTATCTTGAGTGAAGAATCTATAAGCATATCTAGAATTATTTTCTATTGCAGTACAAGTGCATTTAAAAGCATTTACTAAATTTATGATGAATTAGTTATGCTCAAAGAGAGGCAAAATTGTAAAGAAAAGAATACATCTTTCACATGATTAAACTTTAATGAAACAAACCTTTGTCTATTGTTTGGTATTAGCTAGAATAACAATTAGAGCTACATCATTTGATAAAAATTAGTTAAATATTTTGGGTTGTCTCCCCTATGTAACTCAAAGTCTTTAATTCAAGAATATTAAAAAACTACTTTTATTTATTCCAATACGTTACTATAACTTCTTTTATGAAATATACATTTCTCTCAATTTCATGATGAACAAAAAATGAAAAAATATAAAACATCAATGAGTTACAAATTTAGGGATTTGACTTATATTAAACGAAGTATATTTTGTTACTCCATTCACTACTCAATGTGCATAGGCATAGAGGACATTTAAATAGACTCAAACTAATATAATATGAATAAAAAGCAAAAAGATCCAGTATTATAGTTTAAGAAATTTTTAGAATAAATTAAAAGCTTAGACTTACTAATTTATAAATACCTATGGACATACACATTGCATTTTATGGTGCAATTATTAATAATTATATGAAGTGGAAGGGATTGGTATTCAAAATATAGGGCATCCATGAACATTGATGCCCTTAGCAGTAGGGCAAGTGGACAAAGGGGAACGCTCACCATCTGTACCCCACCAAGCCAAGCCTTTATTGTTAAGGTCCAAGGTAAAGTACAATAATACTACCATGAATGCCACCCCTGCATCCAATGCCCCTGACAACACATAGTTGTAGTGTTGCCACCATGCCTTTCTATAGTGGAAGATAAAGTAATTGAAGATGGTTCCATGATGATCCATGATGTATAGTTCACACTAGATGCTGGAGGCATATAATATGTCGATCCCAACAACACTGGCATGTTGATGAGAGGAATCCATGTCACAGTTGGTAAGGTTTTATGGAACAACCAAATAATTATGGGAGCAACTATTCCCCCTAAGAAGAACCAATTCAATTGGGGATAAACTCCAAGTGTGCCAAATATTTTTCTAGGACCCACTAGACCCCATATGACTGTAGCATCAAAAAATATGTCGTCATTTGGGCATGTCCAGGGGCTGTTCTCAGGGAGAAGAGACTCCTGGCATATGTTCTCTATGGATTCTAACAACCACCATGCAACTTCCAAGTTCACTGTTCCAGCCACTACTATGCCTATAAACTGTATTTTAATAGACAAGCATGTTAGAATGTCATCACTACTAAAACTCATGCCTTGCAACTAATTGTTTGTCACTTGCTAGAGATAAAAGTACTCTCAAACATTTATTTTACAAACTTTATTAAACTCATTTTTGAAGAGAAAATAGCATAGTTTTATTCCAATAACACAAGCTTGGTATGTTCTAATACCTAGATTCATTTGGAATTAAGATTATAGTTGGACAAACAAATGTTTTTAAAGTTAATGATGTAAATACGAGAGAGAGTTGTGGAGCTCCAAAATGAAATGTTTTGAGAAAACTTGTTGAGGTTTGAACTAAAATAGTAGGGGGAGATAATTGATCTTGGAAGAAGTTTTAGTTATCAGTTTAGCTTGTGTATAATAAGATTAGCTCTATGCCACAAACTTTGCAAGAGGATGCAGTTGCTTTAATTTAACACTATATATGGAATTTACTGTGAGAAGTTATAGTTAGCTTATTTATTTAGAATGAGATGGTACACTTCGCTTTGCCCTTATTATAAATGGGTTTAAAAGATTCACACTATTTAATGGTATTCATGAGAAAATAAAGTAAAATAATACGAGTGGGAGAGTTCTTATGGAATGATTCATTTTTATTTCATTCATGATAGATAAAGAAGATTTATTATGATTATTGCTAAATAATTTGTTTTTCTTTTAACTATAAGGAGGGTACAAATGTATGCAAGTTACCATAAAATATTTTATTTTGTTTCAGAGATATTTTAAAATATTTGACTTAATTCAGAATAATTCACTTAACCTAACCCACCATAAAGATAAATAAAGAAACTTAACTCTATTTGATGGGGACCATTTTTAATACAATAGTCAGCCGAAAAGATGACTTTTGATTCCATCAGTAAAAATAAGTTTAAGAAGATTGGCTCCATGCCATGGTCCTCATGGAAGTGTAAAAGTGCCATAATCAATATAGGATGATTCACTTTACTTCCCTGGTGAATGATGGGTCAAGAAGATTCTGTTTATAACAAATATTTAGAATTGAAATGCTTTTATAGGGTCAGGCATAAGACTTTTTATTATTCATTTGTTATAGGCTCTGGTCTATTCTTCTTTGCAACCCCTGTGCTGCTTTCTCTTATTCATTTGTTATCTTTCTCCTGCTTTGTATCAATATCCCACAAAATGAAAACTTTTTATTATTAAGAAATTAAGAGTAAGGATGTAGCTTTGTTAATTTGAGAAGTTGCCAGACTCATTGGCATCGAATATTTGGGTTTGTCCCTATATTATTTGGAGCTCATCATCATTATTGTGGCACAGATATTCTAATAAATCCAGGGCATGTAGTCACCTGAAGACATGGCGAACAGATATTGGTATGGGGATGGGCATTGAGGATGCCATTCAAATTAGGGTAGGGGAGTAAACACATAAATAATAGGCGTATGGCTATTTTCTATATTATATTATAGTTTCCAGCAGATGTGGACAGGGAATGGAGACGTGATGCAGTTTGGAAGGTGAATTATATTTACCAAGGAAGATTCTAAACTGCATCACGTCATTTCCTTGGTGAATATGAGATTCCAAGGTACAATACACCATGCTCTATTTCCTTGGTGAATATGAGATTTCACTGTAAAGGAGAGGGTGACATAGATTTGTCAAACCCTAATCTAGACAACCACATGCCCCTAACCCAGGTTTGTGAAAAAGAAACAAACTTAAGAAGACCTTTCTTCCTCCTTTGGACAATAGCCCAAGTTACGGAGTTATGCTAACCATTAAACTTAGGAGAAAGGGGGTAAACTGCCTCCACCATCCCATTAAGCGGCATCACGCAAGGAGAACACATGTCCAAAGAAGTCAATATCCAAGGAGTCGCAACAGGAACAAGAGTCATAACACAAGCATCAACCCCTATAGGGATTGAGAGATCCAACTGATGCACTATAGGCACCTGAATAGGGGAGGAACTCATGGCAGAAGTAGGAGTGACATACACTATAGAAGGGTCTACACCATCAACAAGGAGAGAACTAGGGATCTCTAAAAAGGAGTCATCATTAAAACAAAATCAATAGTAAGATGCTCAAGAAGGGCATTATTTCACTATGAAGAAGATCTCAAGACCTTATGTTGCGGGAAAAAAATTACTTGCAAGCTGAGAGCAGACGAGATTTTGTCCAAGGACCAGAACCCTTTTTTACCATTCCTAGACACAACGAAAAGGTGAAACCTCGAAGGAAGGAGATGATGGGATGAAAACTATGATAGTTTTAGAAAGGAGAGAAAATTTAGAAAACATAGTGGTTTCAAGAATGGATGGAGGAGAACTTTGTTGAATTTCAACAAGGATGCAGACTCTCGAGGGATGGATGTACATACAAATTTAAATTCTTTTGAGCATCTTCAAGCCAGGAAATGGTAGGAGAAATCAAATAGGGTAGAAGTGAAGGATTAAGGAGAAAATGTGACATTTATTCTGGATTACACTACTAGGGCAAATAGAATCTCGATGAAATCTAGGGTTCAAAGATAATCGTTGGAGATAAAAAAAATGAGACATTCTTAGAAGAATCAAAAAATGATTTAATAGAGAAATCCTTCTTCATTAAATAGGCAAATATTTGGCTAGCATGGGATAGGATCATGTCCTGGTGCAAAGCAAATTGGAGAGAATTAGTGATATTGAAGAATATGCCTAAAGGGTTTTTCTTGGTTATTTGTGAGACTAAGGAAATTTAATTAGATATTTTGAATAAGGGTCCTTGGATAATGGACAGAGTGGGTTTCTACATCAAAGATTGGGTGCCAAAATTTGATCCAATCAACCATATAGTAACAATAGAGCCAAGGTGGATTAGGCTATAAGATTTGTCTACAGAATATTGCACAGTGGAAATCCTAAAGGAAATTGGAGAATGTTTAGGTATCTTTCTTGAAATGGATGAAATAATAGAAAAAGTAGAGTCAAGAATTTATGCATGTATTTGTGTCAATTTGAACATTGCTGAAGGTTTTCTAGATTTCCTAAATATTATTTTAGAAAATGGTATTTGGAAACAAAAGATAGAATTGAAGGTCCATCAGAAGAAAAGACAACAACCAAGACTGAGGAGAATAAGGCTATAGGAGAAGATGGAAAAGGGAAGAGCAGTGTTGAGTTAACCTAGAAGGAAACAAGTGGGATCGATGATGTTGAAAAGGGGACAGAGGACATCGAAGAGAATGTAGAGGAAGGAAAGAAATCAAGGATTGAAGGAGAATATCAAGTTGGGGTAGGTAGTAGAGAAGCTGAGGAAATGAAGAATGAGGAGTTTCAAGATTGACTGATAGAAGACGAGGATATTCAATTTCCTTAGGACATGGTGGAGATTTTAGAAATAGATAAGTACAACAATTTTGAGTTGGCAATGGAATTCATTGGCATTACTAATAAGGGAAGAGACTGGAAATAGGGGGAAAATAGAGAGGTTCCTGCAGCACTGATAGAAGGTCAGGAGGTGGCTTTAAAAGTTTCTGGGCCATTTAGTTTGGAAGAGGAAGGTCGCAAGGGAAACATTCCAGCTATAATGGAAGTTGTGGATTTAGACATAGAAATGAAAGTCTCTAGAAAGAAACATGAGTAACTAGATCTGGAGGAGGGGAGATTCATTCTTTGGATAAAAGAGGGATATCACAAATAGAAACAACAATGGAAACTCCTCAATGTGGGGAATCAAAAAAGAAAGGAAGAAAGAATTAATAGTGTAAAATTGGCTAAGGAAGGAGATGCAAAGGGGCAACTAAAAATTCCACAAATGATGTTGAGGTTTGGGAAGGGAGTAACCCTTCCCAGGGAGTCATGAAGATCTTTTTGTAGAATGTTCGAGGCTTAAACGCCCCTAAAAAAGGCGTCTGGTTAAGTGCTAGATGGAGATAACAAATTCAGATATATTTTTATTTTAGGAAACTGAATTAGATGGCAAAGATATTGATTTTTCAAACTTAGGTTGAAATGATGGGATGGCTTCTTTATTGATGCGAAAGGAGCTTCAAGAGGCCTTGCTACTTTGTGGAGAAAGAATTCAGTGACTTTGGAGATGATAGGAGGTTCCAGGCATTAGATGGTGTGTAAGGTTTCATGCTTTCTTTCAAAATTGCAGTTTTCTCTAGTTAATGTTTATGGTCCAAATTTAGCTCCTGTTAAAAAAAGGGTTTGAATTGAGCTAGACCATCTGTTCTTAACTATTTCTAGTTCCTTTTGTAATATGGATGGGGATTTTAATGCAATTCTAAGTGCAAGAGATAAAAGGGGGGGCATCTAGAGAGGAAGTCAGTCTTAGAAGGACTTCTCTAATTTTGTTTCTAGAAATAATCTTCTTGACTTCCCTTTGAAAAATTATAAATATACCTGGAAAAACTATAGGATTGGCTTCTGCAATAAAGCAGAAAGGTTGGATAGGTTTCTGTGGCAAGGTGATTTGAGGGCCTTTGCAAGAGAGTGCAAATGTTTCATTGTTCTGGTCTTAGGATCGAACCATTATCCAATCCATTTGTAGATTGAGGATAGACAGCCAGAGAGATGCCCCTTCAAATTTGGATATATGTGGATGAGGGACCCAGAATTTCTTGCTACTATATAAAAATGGTGGAAGGAAGATGGTCAAGATGGCACAAAAATGTTCTCTTTGTTCTCAAAACTAAAAAGGATCAAGGAGAACTTGAAGGTTTGCAATAGAGACCACTTTGGGGACATTTTCAAATAAAAGACAGAAATTGAAGATTAGTTAGGGATGATTAATGAGGAAGTTCTAGTGCAGGGAATGAATCAGGATAGATATCTAGCGAAAAAGGATTTGATGAACATATATTCAGAAGTTTTGGTGAAAGAGGAATTTTTTGGCGACATAAATCTAGGGAATTATGGTTGAAGGAGGGGGACTAGAGCACAATGTTTTTTCATAATTCCACCAAAGTTAGGAGACAAAAGAATCGCGTCAATAAACTAAAAATGGAAGATGACAATATATGCAAAGATGAGAAGATCATAAAGGCTAAAGGGATAATTTTTTTTGAGAACTTATTGAACAATTGGGAAAGGATCAGATTTGAATAACCAAGAGAAGATTTTATAATGCATTCAAGGAATGATCAAGGAAGAGCATGACCTTCTAAATAAGCCATTCACTAAAGAGGAGATTAACAAGTTGGTAATGCAGTTTCATCCGGATAAGGTGCCTCGTCCAGATGGTTTTCCAGTGAGTTTTTTTCATAAGTGTTGTCACATTGTAGGAATGGATGTGTTTGAGGCAACTAAGGAATCCAGGAAGAAAAGGAAATTGCTTAAGGATCTGAATAATACATACATAGTACTCATTCCCAAGAAAGAGCAAGTAATGTCATATGAAGATTTCAGACCCATTTCCCTTATAACATGGTGTATAAAATTTTTGTGAAGGCTGTTGTGAAAAGACTAAAACTCTTTTTGGTGAATACTATTTTTGAAGAGTAAAGTGGCTTTGTGTCAGGAAGATCAATTTTTGATGGAACAATTATAGCCCAAGAAACAATTCATTCACTGATGGTTTTTAAAAGCAGTGGTATGATGGTTAAGGTTGATATAAAAAGAGTATATGATAGGGAGGATTGGAGATTTTTATTTAAGGTGATGGAGACCTTTGGCTTTGATAGAAAATGGCTCGAGTGGATGTTCAACTTTGTAGCAAACCCAAGATTCTCAGTTTCAATAAATGATAGTCCTCAAGGGTTTATTGGAGTGTCGAGAGGGTTGAGATAGAGAAACCCTATCTCCACTTTCTTTTCATCATCATGGAAGATGCTTTAGGGAGTCCATTCAAAGGGAAGTAAGTCTTGGGGATTGGGAAGGCTTAAGAGAAATGTTGCTCCAGTGACACACCAACAATTTGCTGATGATACAATGTTATATAGGACAACTAAGCGAAGAGAGTCATGGAGAATGAAGAAAATCTTGTTATATTATTCATTGGCATCAGGATAGTGTGTTAATACCACAAACTTAGAAATTTTATTTTTATCAATAGAATTCAAAAAATAGGGGGAAATCATGAGGATTTTGGAGTTCAAGAAAGGGGTTTTCCTGAGTAAGTATTTGGGATTTCCAATGTTTTAAGGTGGAAATTATTGAAATCTATGGGACCCTCTGTTGGATAAAATTTATAAAAGGATGTCATCTTGGAAAGGGAGATGGTTATGTTGGGCTAGTAGAATCCCCCTGATATCCTGGAATAATAAATGTAAACCAAAAGTGGCAGGAGGTGTGGGTCTGAGGAATTAGTTGGTGCAAAAAAAGGCTTTAGGGGCAAAGTTGTGGATCATGTATACAAAGTCATATTTGAAATGGGTGAGAATCCTTTAGAATAAATACTTGGATAGTCAAGATAGCGATAGAGTTTAAACAACAACAAATCCTATCAAAGGATCCAAGCTATAGAACTTTTTGCTATCTTGTAGATATATTCTTACATATCATCTATCATGGTAAATTAGAGATGGAAAAACTACCATGTTTGGGAAGACTCATGGATGGGTTATTATATTATTTGGGATGAATTCCTGACAGCATGACGAGTCCTATATGTGAAGTGTGGGACAAAGGTGGGTGACTATATCAAGAAAAGAGAGACAAATGGGATGGTGTGTTAGGGGTGGAAGAAGATTGATAGTGATGAGATTTGAGAGAATGAGGTTAGGGTGGTGGAGGAGATTTTACAGAGGAGAATAAGCCTAACCTTGGTCAGTGACAAGTTGAGATGAAATTGTTCAATGAATGGGGAATATAGTGTTGTTTAGGATGAAAAATGAAGAGGGTTTGATTCTAATGGTTTGTGTTGATCCTCCTTTCACCACTAAACATTCAAGGACATTCATTTGAGTAGGAAGATTGGAATTGTGTGATTTAGTTGTTTAATTAAGCCCAATTATGCTCAAAACCCTAATTATGCAAATTCGTGAACAAACAGACAAATTACAAGAAAATGATCGCACATAGAGATATCAAATAACAATCAAATGTGTACCAGATTTTGAAGTTCAAAAAATGGAAAAATTAGGGACTAATGAGCGGGCACCCTAGTCTAGTGCCACAATTTTTATTGAGATCTAGAAACTTTGTCTGTAACCTATTCCTGTTGTTCCAAAGATTTTCCTGTTGCAGGATCTGAAGGACTAATGAGTGGGCGCTCGAGTCCAGGTCCCTATTTCCTTCTCTGATCTGCAATTCCCACAGTTTGTACTACTCTCCTACAACTCCACTTTTTCTGCTTGCGCAACCTGTAACCTGGAATCACAGAAAAATAAGTTGGGGGTTGTGGTGTTTAGAGGCTCACCTCAGTTAAGCCCCATAGAGACATTCAAGTCTTCCAAACACCGTTGTTAGATAAAGAGTGCGTATCCTTGCAGGATAGAGGCAAAATCTAAATGATAAATGATAGAAAACACAATTGATATCACCTTGTAGTGAAGATCTCATGGAGGAAGATGCTCTTCACGCCATGAGGAGATGGATGCCAAATCTGTAAATACAAGCACAAGAACAACACAAGTTCTGCCCTGCAACACAATGAATGCCTTAAATCACCTTAACATATGCCACAAGTATGTAATATCCATCTAATGTCCATCTAGTTTACAAATGAATCATTAATCATGCTTATATATACAACTACAAACATTCTCGCTAAGAATTTCGTAATTCAAACTTACCGTATCGACATAGGACCTAAATAACGGTCATAAACTGACACTTTGAAATTGGTCTTGACCTAAAATAGGGCAGGACTAGGGCATAGGTACCCAAGTCCTCCCCCCTATTTCAGGTAGGATTTATGTTAAGTGTATCCCCTGAGTCTTATTTGCCATGAAACTTCAGGGTTTTCTCATCGGGAGTCATCAAAATCATGCAAGATGCTCTAAATGCATTCTAAAGGACCCAGGAGCTAAACCTTAAGAAGGAAAAGCCCCCAAGGGGACATTTTCTGATGTAACATTTATCCCCCACTTTAATGTATGTATAAATGCAAGGCCAATACATGCATTAAAGTATGGTCAACAAGCACAGCAAACACGCCAAGCATGAAGAAGACACACCAATCAAAAGAATACAGTAACATGCACACAAAACATGGAGAAGACAGTTATAGTCATGCAAAACATGGAGAATACAAGATTGAAGACATGCAAAACACAATGAATACAGTGAATGCAATGAAGACAGTGATGATTTTCTTTTCTTTTTCTCATATATATGAAATGTAGATGCAAGTACAAGGAAAGTAAACACACCACCCATAATGCAAGAGGGACTCTTTGCCACTAGTCTTTAAGATTGCATATGGGGCAACAAACATGCAATACAAATCAAGCACGCCATACAAATCTCAAAGCATAGGAGGGACTCATCACCATCAGTCTTTAAGTCTATGCTTGGGAACAAACACGCAATACACACACACTTAGAAGACACGGAGAAAACACGTGAGACAAGTGATGGCGTGTTCCTATTTCTAGGTTCATCACCATCTCAGGCACATTACAGGAACACACCGATGAGTGGGCTTTGCCACAATAATTGTCGAAGACACGCTTAAGGGTTGAGTTAGTCATAGAACCACTCCCCACCTCTGCAGAGGACTTTTGGAAATGACAAGATGTGCCCTCTCCATCAGAAATACACCATCCTCGACTCTATAGAGGACTTAAGATTAAAGGATGTGTGTGATATCCTGCCTCTGCAGAGGGCTTAAATGATTGCAAACAGATTTCAAACAAACCTCAGAGTGCAGGAGGGACTGATCGCCACCAGTCTTTAAGACTGCACTTGAGAACAAGCACATTGCTAACATCTAAAACATATAGCTTACCTTATATATGCCCCCACCTTAAGGTGGTTGATATTAGGTACCGATATCAATAATGTTAAGGTAGGAAGAAAACACACAAGGGAACATGTGCTCTCGCAAAGCCCATGCCTCCCAGAAGTGACATGTAGTTTACGATCGCCAAATGTTCCCACAAACACATTCCTGCAAGAAAAGTGTTAGCGTCCATATAATCATGATAAACAACAACATCATTACATATGATCAATCACACAAAGAGCCAACGTTATACTATGAAGTTGGAGACCGAGTATAACCATGGGGCTATACCACAAAAATCTCAAAACCGAGTGTAACCAATGTGAGATTCAAAGATAAACAAAGTGCACAGAGCAGTAGTATCGTTATGGTTTGTAAGTGTAATAAGACAACATCAAAATCACATGGAGTTCAATTCTACTAGCCAAGCATCGTATAATTTATATCAACCCAATTGTCATGTATGGACTTGGTCCATTTTTTGATTTCTTGCTAAAGGGACACTAGGTTCGCATCAGTATAATATGTTTTTCGTCATTCGCCTACTAGATAGAAACACTAGAGGAAGGGAAACAATAAATCAAGAGAGGAGAAACAAGTGTCTTAGGGACAGTCATGTAGGAGGGTGCTCCCAAGTCACCAACTAGAACACTATGTCCGTAAGACACAATACACAATAGTGAAAATAGAGGAGAAGCGATATAGAAGAAGGATGATATAAATAGAAGAAGTTCACAATAGAGGTGGTCTCCCAATATCCTTCACCTTACAAGAGAATCAAGGGTCATCCCAAGAGGCCTAAACAACACATAACACATCATGAGAGATAAAGGGTTAGAAATACTTACCTATAGGGACAACCTAACTAAGGGTTGTCATCAAGCAAGTCATCATCATCTTCCCACTCCTGAATGTTAGAGGAAAGTGGGACATAAGGTACCATAGCCCAACGCTTATTCTTTTTTTTGAGTGGTCCATTCTTAAGATCTTCTTTGTTTGATTCAATGTTAGGTGAGATGTTTTCTTGTTGAGATGCAATTCATTGGGCATAAGCTTGTCTTCTCCTCCTCCTTTCTCTTTCTTGTCTATTTCTTTTTGTCTTACCACTTATCTCTTGTAAGATAGTGTTTTGCTCTTCCATAGGTTTTTGTGTTTTAGAGGAGGAAGCACCAGGATCAAATCTCATTTGTCTAGATAGAATGTTTTTCTATTGACAACTACCTCCCAATCCTTGTAATGATGGCAGGGAAGAAACCTTAGCATAGGGTCCTTTTCCTTTTGGTCTAGGATTCTCTTCAAATGTGGATTGTTCATCTCTTGTTGTTTCTTGAATAAGAGGACCGGCCACTTGATGTAATAGTTTTGTTTTGTAATTTATATAGCTCAAGAAGTCAAAGTCTAGTTGTGGCTCTAGTTCCACTTCAAATCTTTCCCAAAAGTAATCAAGTGTAAAGTGTTGTCTTGTAACCAAATGTTTATACTTGTTGCGAGATATAGTATGCACTTGTCCATTCAAAGGAAATTTTACATAGTTATGAATTGGTTAAGGGACAAATTTCATAGCCTTTAACCATGGGTGTCCTAGTTTGATCCAAAAAAGATTAGAAATGGGGACAACATCAAATAATTGTTCTACATATTTCTCAAATATAGTGACCAATAAAGATATCTTCCCATAAGTGTTTATAAAGGTTCCCTTATATGTCTTAATCATCATATCTGAAGGGTCATAAAAGCCTTGTATCAACCCATGTGAATAGAGGAATTATTCTGATGCCACATTAGTCATGCAATTCGGATCAATAAGGGTTCCATCCACAGGATTTCCCATTATCTTCACAATGATATAAATATGTCCTTTAGTGTCTCCAATTGTTCTATCATGAGGTGTAAACACAATTTCAGGTTCGGGGACCTTTCTCTTCATGTAAGGCCTAGGAGGGAACCTATTGTTATAGTTGTGATTAGAATCCATGTGTTTCAGTTTTCAAATCAATGTAAGATCAGATTTATAAATCTTTTCAGAAGTTATGCAAAAGACAAGTGCAAAACTATGTATGAAAATGACCTAAAATGCTTAATTTTTTCAACTTTTTTCAATGCAAATAAGTGAAAAAAAGGTGTTGTAAGAAAATAGATCAAGTGCAACAAGTAATATGTCTTATATCAGTTCAATAAAGCAATAACATACTTCACAACACACTTTTGATGCAAATCTAGAGTGATGACAAGTCAAAACCTAGTGAAAATACACTAAAATATGCAATTTTTCACAATTTTTCAATGCAAGGACCCAATAAAAGGGGTGTTGTAAAGAATTTTAGGAGACGAAGAAGATTATAGAAGTAATATCAGTCACTTAAAGCCATAAAATCTATCACAACATGCTTGGAGTGCAAATCTAGGTCAAACCCTAGGAAAAATATAGCCAAAATATGTAATTTTTCACCAAATTTTCATTGCAAGGGCCCAATAAAAAGGTGTTGTAAATAATTTTAGGAGGGGAATGAGATAATAACCCTAATAGTATCCAATTAGTTTAGAAAAATTCTTTACAACACACCTATCGTGCAAATCTAGAGTAGGACCAAAATCTAGTGAAAAAGCAAGGTTTCCAAACCCTGGGCATGAAATTTCGCAAGCAAACCACTATGATGCAACACTACAATTATAAATCAATTCTAATGAGTTTTTTGAAAGTTTAGTAAAATCTGGAACAAGATTTTGACTACAAACCCTAGCTAATGCAAAACTAGGTTATATGAAAAATTGTACAATTTCAAACAATTTTTATCAATTTAAGCATGAAAATGCAATGTAAATGAATGACGAATGAAAATTTATGTATTTAAATTAGATCTGATGACAATGACAGAAATTTATTGAAATTAAATGCAAACTACTTCAAATTATTTGAAAATGCAAGCTAAAAATGCCAATTTTTTCAAAAAATTTAAATTTATCAATTTTTTTGTGATTTTTCAAATGCAATAAGATGAACAATGATATGAATGAATGTAAATATGAAGTACAACACTAAGAAAGGTGACAAAAAGTCTAAAAACATAGGTTCACCAAAATGTTTAGAATGAAAAATGAAGAGGGTTTGATTTTAATGGTTTGTGCTGATCCTCCTTTCACCACTAAACATTCAAGGAGATTCAGTCGAGTAGGAAGTCTACTACATGCTTCTTGTCACTTGGAACATAGGGGAAGATTAGAATTGTGTGATTTAGTTGTTTAATTAAGCCCAATTATGATCAAAACCCTAATTATGCAAATTTGTGAATAAACAGATAAATTACAGAAAATGATCGCACACAGAGATATCAAATAACAATCAAATGTGTACCAGATTTCAAAGTTTGGAAGATGGAAAAGTCAAGGACTAATGAGTGGGCACCCTAGTCTAGTGCCATAGGTTTTGTCAAGATCTGGAAACTTTGTCTCCAACCTGTTCCTATTGTTCTGGAGATTTTCTTGTTGTGGGATCCGCAAGACTAATGAGTGGGCGCTCGAGTCTAGGTCCCTATTTTCTTCTCTTATCTACAATTTTGATAGTCTACACTACTCTCTTGCAACTCCACTTTTCTTCTTTTACAACTTGTAACCTGTAATCATAGAAAAATGGGTTGGGGGTTATAGTGTTTAGAGGCTTGCCTCAGTTAAGCCCCAGATAGACATTCAAGTCTCCCGAACACAGTTGTCAGATAAAGAGTGCGTATCCTTGTAGGATAAAGGCAAAATCCAAATGACAAATGATATAAAACATAATTGATATCACCTTGTAGTGAAGATCTCATGGAAGGAAGATGCTCTTCACGCCATGAGGAGATGGATGCCAAATCTATAAATACAAACACAAGAACAACACAAGTTCTGCTTTGCAACACAATGAATGCCTTGAATCACCTTAACATAAGCCACAAGTATGCAATATCCATCTAATGTCCATCTAGTTTACAAATGAATCACTAATCATGCTTATATATGCAACTACAAACATTCCTGCTAAGAATTTCATAATTCAAATTTATCGTGTCGACATAAGACCTAAATAACGGTCATAAACTGACACTTTGAAATTGGTCCTAACCTAAAATAGGACAGGACTAGGGTACAGGAACCCAAGTCCCTCCCCCCTATTTCAAGCAGGATTTATATTAAGTGCATCCCCTAAGTCCTATTTGCCATGAAACTTTGGGTTTTCTCATCGGGAGTCATCAAAATCATGCAAGATGCTCTAAATGCATTCTAAAGGACCTAGGAGCTAAACCTTAAGAGGGAAAAGCCCCCAAGGGGACATTTTCCAATGTAACAAGTGCAAAGATTTTTTTTTTGGTGGATAAAGGGTGGTATAAAAAAATAGAAATATTGATTTGGTTGTGTTGGAACAAAGCCTACCTCCCTAAAGTTGAGGTTTTTTCTAGGTCAAAAGAGAATATTAACAAGGGACAAATTTAAGAAATTGGGATATGAAGGTCTATATTGATGCGTGATGTGTTTGAAAGAGGGCGAAAAAGTAGACCATTTGTGGTTAGAATGTCAGTTCTCACAGGCATGTTGGTAATGATTGTGTGCCATGTTGGGGTGGTACAGAGCACTCCCAAATGATATATTAAGACTATTCAAAGCATTACTTGTAATATATCAATATGTAGCCTTTTCAAGTATTTGGATTGTAATCTCATTCATTTTGGTGTGGGAACTGTGGAAGGAAAGGAATAGGAGGATATTTCAAGAAAGGAAATGACATTGAAAGCCTTCAAGATTAAGTTAGAGGTAGCCATTACTGAAGTGTTCAATAACAGAATAATGGAAGGACTTAAAAATGGCTTCATGATAGAAGATGATAGGATGAGGAGGATGTGGAAAGGCCTAAAACTTCCCCCTATTAATGGGGTTGAGGAAGCACAATCTCGAAAGAGAATATTGGAAGATAAATGGACTCCACTAGAGGAAGGGTGGTATTGTTAGTGCAAAAAATTATTATATATTACTTAGTCTAAGTAATATAATTTACGCATGGCTTTAAACCACCTTAGGTGATTAGGTGTTGACTTCAAGAGTTCAACACAACTCTCCAAGCTATGTGTAAACACTCATTTTCCACTTGGTGAGTTGAATGTTGGAGTCGACTCCTAAGTTGACTCAACCTCTTCACCTTTATGTACTTGTTTTTTGGCTAATGTTAATTGCTAGGTTTTGCATACATTTATTTTCTATGTTGATTTACAATATTTTTGCTTGTTTATTTGTCTTCTTGATTATTGGGGAATCCTAACATGGTATCCAAGTGGGAGGAGATTGATTAGAGGCTGGTTCAAAGGTATTGGAGGGGAGGCAAAGGCATATCTTCCAACGGCCCATAGCAAGCCATGATCATATCTTGAAACACCCTTGGTTTGAAGTGAGTTTGACCATTTAGAAGGCCTTAGGCAGGGTTTTACCTTGCTCATGGCATCTATTTGTCGTCATGGAAGGCTTTTTTGTTTTTGTGGACCTTGCTCATGTGAGATGGTGGATCCTATCTTAGCATACTAACCCTCACACTCTACCTGAGTAGAGGAGGCACACGTAGAAGAGGGCATCAACCCTGCCTGCCCTAGCTCTCACGTTGCAAGAAGGATGCCACAAGGAAGGGCATCCACTCTGCCCACACCCAGAGGTAAGGTATTTTCACCCATGCTTGGGCTCACACCTTTCAATTCATGAGACACCATACTCTATAGAATCCAACTAGAGGTGAGATGCCATACCTTATAAAGTTCAACTGGAGATCTACTCAAAGGTAGAAGGCAGACGCCAAAGCCAGACACCAAATCCATACACCACAGCAAGGGCTGGGAGAAAGTCAAGCGGTGCCATAGAGGAAGACTTTGATTCTTGTGCCCAACGTCCATCCTCACAGGAGACAAAGACACTCTGGCTGCTATCACCCTACAAATATTAGCCTCCATTCCATTCTTGGATGCCCCTATATATTTTCACCCTAATTGTTTTGGGTTTTGAAAATATTTTACCCTAAATTATCTTCTTTCGAATGCATTTAAAATTATGCTTTTAAACAAAATAGGTATATAAAAACTTTTAAAATTATGTTTCTTTTACAAATGGGGGGTCTTTAAAATTGTGGCAAATTGATTTGTGGGATTAATGGTTTTTTAAACACTTGTATTTGCTAGGCATTTACTTTCTTAGTGTTATTATAGGCAAAATTGCAATTCTGAATTTGACAACTCAATTTACATGCCAAAGTTTAAAAAGGATTATTTTTTGAGCTAAGTATTAGGGATCAATCATGCACTATCATAAAGTCCCCTTTTTCAACCTACTTAGACTCACCTATCCACTAGAAGTAAAAAAGTCCCTAATTCAGGGGGATGAATTGTTAAAAAAGTATAAGTATTAGGGCATGATTTTAATCATCCTACTTAGGTCTATAACACTACATGATAAAGTGTCAAATCACCTAGGGGGGTCACCTAATCATGGGGCTTGCATAATGTGTTGCTTTTTGTTGTCTAAAGGAGTTAACTTGTTCATAATCATGGGATATGAAATAAGCACTCTTCTGTGATCAACCTAAACAACAGTAATTATACGTCCTAGTGTGATGGCATCCTAAAACATCTTAGGTACCATAATCTCATGCCATATCTATATGGACTTATCCCTGAACTAGGTAAACAATTTCATAAGGATAAGTGGTTTAATCATTGTGATCATATTGTTGGATGAATCAGTTTACATATACTAGATGCTGCTTTGTATTCCATCATGGATATTGAATGTTCACATGTGCATTATCGATCAAACTTTGGGACATATATGGAGACTTCAATGTTTCTCCATTCCCGCATGATCCTTCCATGATCACAAATAATGTCCCACATCATGATACAAATACAAAATATCTAGTTGACATAGAGGAAATCATCATTCCATCTCCATCTATTATTGCTTCATCATATTCCAAAGTCTTTTCTTTGAATGCTTCCATCACTTCTTTGCAGCAAGATTAGATTTGTCTTCCTAGCATTATTGATTGGGGCAAGTTTCTACTTGACATTGCTTGTCTATTTTTAGAGTCCCAATTGTTGATTTGGAAGCACACATTGATGACCTTAGTCTTCTCTTTGATGACAGCTTCGATGAAGATGCATCACCATTATCCTCTTCAGATATTCATGCTCGACATCCATCTACACATGGTTCTAGATTGTCATCATCTTCATCTATTAGGCATGCACCTGATTTGATTATGGCATCCTTCGCATCGACATGTGGACATCTGAGCACTATTCGAAGACATCCCAATGGGCATTATAAATCTTGGGTCAGCTTCAACATGATTTAGGAATATACATACATCTTCCAGCATGGGAATATATCCTACATCTTCAGTTGGTTTCATTTCTTCCCAAGGGAAGGAACATTGTTCAACATTCTTGGATCTACATGTGCATCCTTTGTCAAGCATCCATCATCAGTGTAGTAGGACATGTATTATGGGGGGGTCTCATAGCCCTTCTATCATTTTCTCTCTTATTTGGGGAAACATATATTGTACTTAGTGAAAGAAGTAGTACTTCTTCATTTTTATATAAATTTCATGCACCTTTTCTCTCTTTTGGAGGGTAGTTTTTCCCACGGGATTTGGGTAGCCGCAAGAAACTCGATCCACATATAGGGGAAGTTGCGCGGGCAAAAAAAATGCCGCCAGTAACGAGTACCCATTTTCAAAGAAATGGGTACCCGTTTAGGAACGGGCGCCCGAGCCTAAATGGGTACCTGTTTAGTAACGGGTGCCCATTTAGCAACAGGTACCCGAGCCTAAACGAGTACCCATTTTCAAAAAATTATATATTTTAAAAAAAGAGCTCTGTAGGCTCATTTTCTCCCATAGAGGCCGACAGCGACAGTGGACTGCTAAAAACAGGTACGTGTTGCCAAAGACCAGAGAAGGAAAACAACAGAGTTTTTTTTGCCCTCTCACCTCCTCCCGCCACGTCGTCACCACTGAGCTCTTCCAGGTTGGTTCTCTGCCTATCTATATCTTGTTTTAAATGTTTTTTTTCCTAATTGTAGGGTTAAAATGAAAATTAGGGTTTTATTTGTTATTTAAGGGTTTTACTTGTTATTAGAATTTTGTGATTGTATGTTACTGCAAACCCTAAAACCATGTTACTGCAAAGCCTAAAAAACTTAAACTATAAACCCTAAAACCATGTTGTACTACAAACCCTAAAAAACCAAATTATAAACCCTGAAACCATGTTGTACTCTAAACTCTAAAAACGTAAACTATAAACCCTAAAAAACCAAACTATAAACCCTAAAACCATGTTGTCCTGCAAACCCTAAAAACCTAAACCCTAAACCCTAAAAAACCAAATTAGTATATGTAATAATGATAAAAGGGATAAGTTTGAAGATGAAAATGTATCAAGAGGAGGCATGTAGGATGCTTCAGTGTTGATGATTAACTTAGGGTACACTAAATGTATCAAGAGGAATATTGAGGAATCATATAAAACTATATACCCTATTTTTTATTTATGTCATTGTTGGCTATAAGACTATACCCTATCTTTGATATCTGTCATTGTTGGCTATTAGAAGTTCCTGTTTGGGATATGCCAGTAAGGTTTCTATCACCAAAAATATAAGACATAAAGTCTAATGGACCCAAATCATCTTCTTGTAAAACATTATGATCATTGATTAGGGGTTAATTTTGTGTCACTTAATTGTTAGATATATTGAAATTGTATCCAATAATAGTCAAATGATATTCCTTTACATTTATTTGTGAACCTGACATTCCATCATGACCTAGTATTTTATAGTAGGGTTTGGCCTTTATTTTAATTGCGGTTCTTAGATGTAATTTCTCACTTTTATCTTTTTCTTAAATAGATTTACCTAGGGTTTGTATTCATTCTTATTTATCTTTCCCTATCATATCTTGATTAGGGTTTGAGCATGTAAATAGTCATAGACCTATAAATTATTCCACCTATCCAACCTTGGATAATCTATTATCATGGCTATTTCATTTAATGAAACTAAAGTCCAACATTTTTAGTGGAAGCTTTCTCTTCCTATTTAGGTTCAGGTTGAACCATTTTAGTGGCCTTTTATGTACTAATGGATATTTAAATTATTTATCCACACGTTGACAAGGATGTGAGGAAAGCAATAGGAAAATCATTTTACTAGACAATGATATATTAGATAGTGACTACATAGAATTTGAGAACTTACAAATTATGAGTGTGATCAACTAGTAAATTTAATCTTTTTAAACATATTGAAAGCATAACTAAGTTGAAATTTTGTAAAGTTCCATTGCATGTTGTCGCTAATAATGCTACATAGTTTTCCACATAATAGATATCTAATAAATATGAAAAGCCAAGGAATATAAAGCAAGTTTTCACTTGAGTGTACATATGAACCATATTAAACTCCTAGACTCTTTCCATTCTATGAAATAACATATTATTTAAGGGTCCATATTAAAATAGAACGATATTTAGTCATATGTATAATAATGGAATACCATAAGCCTTTTAAGATCCACATGATACTCGCCAAAACTATAAGATATAAATTCTAATGGACCCCAATCATCTTCAAGTGTAAGGCACTATGATCATTGACTAGGGGTTCATTTTGTGTAACACAACTGTTAGATGTATTGAAATTGTATCCAGTAATAGTCAAATGGATTTCCTTTATATTTATTAGTGAACTTGACATTCCATCACCTAGGATTTTATAGTACTAGTTTGGCCTTTTTTTAATTACAGTTCTTAGATCTAATTTCTCACTTTTAGCTTTTTCTTAAATAGATTTACCTACGGTTTGCATTCATCCTTGTTTATCTTTTCCTATCATATCTTGATTAGGGTTTGAGCATGTAAATAGTGATATATACCTTTTTGATTCAACCTAGCTAGAAGCTTGGATAATCTTTTGTGACATGTGATCCTTCCATCCTTGATACCTTCAAGATACATTTAAATGATGGACCAATGAGGATGTGTTTTCTATAGCCTGTGTTGTTCTAGTTATATACTTGTTTTACCTGCTTCCCTTGAGGATAGTGTTTATCCAACACGTTTGATGCACTATGGCCATAAGATTTTATGCATGGATTTAAATGTACATTTTATCAGTTGTGGTAAACTTATCCATAAGTTTCACGTAAGAAATGAAAAATAAATTTATAGTCCACTATGGTTTGAAAAAAATTCACTACAACTTTAAACTTGGAATAACAAATTTGCATCTATATTTTACTTCAATAAATAATTTTCTCTCCTCTTGTTTTAGTTTCACAACTAAATATGATGTAGATAACATCAGTGTATTAACTAGTGCAATGGTGACATTTGTAGACCTATGCTAATTCTCATTTAGTTTTGGGTCCATTCTAGTAGATGGATTAATATAGTTGCATATCAACATACAGTGTGCAATCTTATATAAAGTTGGGATCATTCCTTGATCCTTCACCTACCCTTAGTTCATAAAAATATTGAGGAAAACATTCTTCTACCCTTGACATCCACATTTTATAGTTTCAAATTTACAACTTAGGGAACTTGACATCCACAATTTAGGGTTTCAAATATAAATTTTAGGGTTCTAAAGTAGATGTTTAGGGCTTCACTTTTCACCTTTTAGGGTATCAAAATGATGTATTAGGGTTTGAAAATTCACGTAATAGAGTTTTAAAATGACATTTTAGGGTTTCAAATTCTCATATTAGGGTTTGGAAATTAACATAATAAGGTTTCAAAATGATATTTTAGGGTTTTTACACTTCAGCAAAAGGTAACTCATATTGTTGGAATACAATGTTGTAGTATTGGTATAAATGTAGTCTTTAAAAAGGTCACTATTGTTATAAATGTAGTATTGGTAATAAATGTAGTATAAAAGTAGCATGCAATGTTCAATTAAGTCATAATCTGTACCGCTCTTTTGAGACACATGAGAAGCCTATAGTAAAATTGGAGTTAATATAGGAAGAGAAATAGGAATGATAGCTCTAGCAAATTGAGTATAATGCTATTAATTAGAAAATATAACTTTTCTAAGTTAAGAGCAATAAATGAATAGAAATGAAATACTATTTACAAAATTGAGCTTAACTTAGAACCTATAATGTTAGGGCATCATGTAGACATCTTCATGTCACACCATCACAATTGAGCTTAACTTAGAAGCTAGAAGTAGCCTGATTAATAGAGAAATGGGAATCTAATACACTTGGCATGCACTTTTAAATTTGGACTATATAAGGTGTCAAAATGTAACTTCCATTATAATTTTGAGAAAAATGATGATACGACAAGGTTGTTAGGTAGAGTGACACCTTGGTGTATGACTAGGACCTAGAACCTGCAACCTTGTCCACTATGTGAATTTAATGATCTAAAAATTTAGACATAGCTTTATGTTGTAATTTTCTGCATAACTTCCTCTTGGTAATTTTTGTGAGATCTTTTTTCTAATTATTCCATATTTTATCTATAAATACCAATTCTATAGTTCAAAAACCCTCTCAAAAATGGTTAAAGAGGAATGAAGTAGGAAGGAGAATATAATATTTTAGGGAAATGTTGGATTAATTTAAGGAGACATTGGTATGAGGCATCATCATTTGATCATATTATATGATAAACTTGTGCATGTGTTTAATTTTCAAGTATTACGTGCTCTCTAAATTCATGGATATTTTAAACTAAATCATTTATAGATCTATTCTAGATTAAGTTTAAATTTATGGATATTTGTTTGTAAGTTATATATATATATATAAATTGTGAAATTATACATTTGTAAGTTTTTTATATGAATTTACATATTTGGAAATTTGCAGGAGACAGATCTAATGGATGACCAGAGTCTAGATAATTTTTTAATAGATGCCATTCTTTATGAAACCCCCCCACCCTGTGATCCACCTCAAAACCCCCCACCCTCTCCACCTCAAAACCCCCCATCCCCTCCACCTCAAAACCCCCCACCCCCTCCATTTGATGAGGCCCGATTGTGGCAAAACATTAATGAAAATATTAATACAATTGAGGAGAACATTAATTTGATTAATAATCAACCTCACTTGATGCCTCCTCATGTGGTTCAGTTTGCATCTTTGATGCAAACCATTATTGATTCTGTTAGGTCTATCGATGCAGACCTAAATAGATTTCAGCTTTGGTGGGAGGAGAGGAGGCAATTCTATGCGGATGGTCTTTCATATAAAGACATCCATGACCTCCACATTACAAAACAAACATTAGCCCCATTTTTTCGTCACCCAAAAACTAATCAACCTATAGCTACAACAAAAAAAAGAATATCAATTAAGTGGTGTATGCATGAGGGGATTTCGAGACATTTTTGGGATCGGTGCTAGATGGTGTTTGATCACCCACCACATGCTAATTGTGAGGTACCGCTATATTTTTTGAGAAAATTATGGGTGGAGTTTCAATTAGGTCAAAAACCCAATTATTTTGATATGAGAGATTTTCAGGGTGTTGGTTGTGGCATGCCACAACACAGACCAGGGGCATGAGTTGATCCCAATCGACCTATTCCTCCTACTCCTATGGTTGCTCCTATTTTGCCCACGATTCGTGCACCTATTCAGCAGTAGTCAGTTTTGTCAACATTAGGAGCATTGAGTAGACTCTCAGGCAATCTCACTGGACAAGCTACCCACATGGCAGCTAAATTCAGTGGTGGAGAGCATCATGGAGGAGTCGATGCATCTCAGCATAGAGCCCCAGGCATGTCAAGGGCACATTTGTGTACAAATTGCAATCAACCGTGTTATGGTCCTGCTCCTACATCCACATCAGATGCAGCTACAACCAGAGTGGAGTCATACTTGGATCTACTATATTCGGATGATAATCCTACACAGGTACATTGACCACATTTTATTAAATATTTCAAGTGTATAATTTGAACGTAGATCAAATTTTTTATAAATAATTTAATGAATTAATTTATATAATTGTAAACTATTTGTTGTACAGATCTCAAGTCGCTCTAGGGCCACATCACAATTTGATACATCAAGTTTTGCATCGACAGCTATAGAGGTTGGCACACCTTACGGGGTAAACCAATATATCTTAACCCTAAAACCATATGTATCTAATTCTAGTTTAATTTTTCTTTTGAAACTTATCAATATTATATTTTAAATTAACAAACTGTGTATAATTAAATAAATAACTATATACATACATGTATGTGAAACACTACTATTGCAGCGAGGCTCAGGTGATGTGGCAGTTCCCATGTCTGACTGACTACCTGGCTCAGGTGTTTCTTCTATTGATCCTCCATCATCAGCTATTATGCCTAAGTATTCCCTGGTGTGTGTTTTAAAAAATTGTACTAAATTTGTACTAAGTTTCTTTTTTTGAGTTTATATAAATTTATATATGCACCCATATATATGTAAGTGCAGGATGATAGGAGTGAGACTATTGGTCAGGTTGGTACTCAGGGACAAATTCATGAGCCATCTACACATTTTCAGGTCCTAAACTTTACTTTAAAATTTTCTATATGTGCAATTTCTAGGTCTTTTTTTGAGTTTATATAAATTTATATATGCACCCATATATATGTAAGTGCAGGATGATAGGAGTGAGACTATTGGTCAGGTTGGTACTCAGGGACAAATTCATGATCCATCTACACATTTTCAGGTCCTAAACTTTACTTTAAAATTTTCTATATGTGCAATTTCTAGGTCTTTATATGCTAATTTTAAATTGTAACTTATTTCAAACTTGCTTTATTTGAAATTCTAGCAATTAGCAAGTCAAACTTTTGGTCACGAAGATGAAATAGTTATACCACCTGCACAACAAAATGTGGGAAGTGAGACGGTAATTTAAATGCACACTTTAAAGCCTACATTTAAATATTTAATTTCATATGTCATTTTTAAAATTTTTAAATCTGATTGCAAGTTCTTTCTCTTGTGTGTAGAGCATGAGGTAGATCCATCCATTTCATGAGGAAGAAAGAGGCCTCTTTCAGATTTGAACTTGAGTGATGATCATCCCTGACATAGAATTTTATTTCATAGACTAAACTGTATGATGTGCACATTATTTTTTATATATGCCATTCCAGGACTTTGACTATATATGTCGAACTTGCTATTACATGTTCTTCTAGATATATTTCAGTATTTCATGAATTGTGATTTGTATTTATTTATATGCTGATGATGAGTAGATGTTTTAAAGTACACATTTTATGGGTCCTACCTAGATATTTTATAGTATTTCATGGACTTATCTAGATCTAGATCTACATGTATATATTATTGAGTATATATGCTTGAATGTAGTTTAGTATGTTAAATATGCTTCATTATTCACTTCTAGATTATAAATTATTTAATTGAGATGTATGTTAGAAGATTCTCTCTACTACATTTTTAAATTTTTAAGAAGTGATTTAATGCATTATGGTTCAATAGTTTTTCTTGAAATAGTGAACAATCTATTAACTGCCTCACAAACCTAAATTAAGTTAATTTACATAGTGGAATAGATAGGTAAATGGTGTTACAATTATCTAATAGATAAGTTTGGTGTTACAATTATCTAATAGATAAATTTAGGGCACTTTATAACAAGGTAATTTACCTAGGATAAACCTACAAAATCATGATAAAATGATAAGGATGTTAGACTCACCTAGTTAGCCTCAATTGAGATACATGTTCCTTTAAATGATTGTGGTCATCCTTTGATTACAAAACCTTCAATATATATCATTTGTATAGTCCTTGAAATTTTATTAATTTGCAACTGAGACTTTGTTATCATCTTTCTTACTTAACCGAGACTTTGTTATCATCTTTATTACTTAACCACTATAATAGCCAAAACTTCCTTGGCCTTTGGAAGTTGAATCACATATAGTTTCTCATAAAGGAAAGGAATTAAAGAAGAGATTCCTATGAATATTTTCCCAATTCAAAATTACTTTACATCTTCAACATACCTAGTTCCTAGTGTGGATTTCATATTTGTTTGGTTTAATTTTTTTGAATTATAATATAGGTGTTCTACTTAGGGGACCCATCCTTACTAAATAGTTTAGAAAACATATATAAATGAGTGTGCTAACAACCCAAGACTAGGCATAGCAGTAGAAAGCACAACATCCCATAAAGGTTTCTAAACTACCCATATGCAACTATATCAATACCCCAATACAAATAGCAAGCACAAAATTCCAACACAACTAATAGAAAGCTAAAAAACAAACAAAACACCAAACCACATCAACATCTTGAGGGAGCTTTGGCACTCCTTAATGCATCAAACGTCCTACTCCTCATAGAGGGATTTCCATTTGTCATAGGCCCTATTGTGCACACCATTCCCAAACACACTTACAAGCTCGACCAAAAGAACCTTTGGACACTTTGCATTCTCTAGTCCATGAAACTTGACACATTTCTAGACCTCTACACATTGTATAGAACAAATGACAAATGAGATACTTCCAACTTCCTTTACCTTCAATCAACCACCTCTAATGGCTATCTAAAATGTGTATTAAAAGACTAAGACAACATCTCAAATGTGGAACATTTAAACTTGCATCACACATAAATAAATAGTATACAACACAAGAATTCTAACTTGGGAGAAACTCTCAACTAGGCATAAAATTCTCAAAAGAGTGAGCAATGCTTCTAATGACACTAATTCATAATATATAATGGCTTTTACATAGCCTTAACATGACTTAAATTATCCAAATGCACAATTCTCTAAAATGGATCATGACCTACAACTCCTCTTGCAATGGTGGAGAATGAAGGATGAGAGCTCCATGCATGGGTTCCAAACACCACTTAAATAGTAGTCCAAAATTTTATTGCAACAATCCCAATTGACTTTGCATGCAACCTCTCTTCCAACCATAATCAACTATCTAGTTAGTCATAAGGCTTTGAATCTTTATCAACCAACCAGCTTCACAAGCTCTACTGTAAACTTACAACATGGCTCCAGTCTATTTGCAATCTATATCTCTATCAAGGACTCTCAATAACTATATCAACCTACATACAATCAACACTTTTTCTTTCAAGATGCCACCAACTTTTCTAAGCTTTGTCTCCAAAAGACATCATTCTTTATGGACTTCAACCATGTATGGCTCTGTCTAATACAACCTACTTTAAATGACTCCAACACTATACTAATCACATAGCTAGTTCTGTGCAACAACCAACCAATACCTATATTAAGTCTCTAAGCTCTACCCAAGCATGTTCAACAAAGTTCAACCATGAATGGCTCTTTGCAAGCCTCCATCACAAATCTCAAACAATTCAAATCAAGAAGAAACTAGAAGGTTCAATTCAAATCAAGTATCCACACAATATAAGCTACAAAAAAAATTATCACAACTTGAAATTATTCAAGAAGTAGCATTCAATTCTTGTAGAGAAACTAAATCTTTTAAAGAAGAAACTATCTAAGGAAATTCATTTAAATCTTATCCACACAATATAAGCTACAAAAAAATTTATCACATTTGGATTTAATTATTCAAGCAGTATTCAATTCTTGTAGAGAAACTAACTCTTTTAAAGAAGAAACTACAAGGAAATTCAAATTTCTTATCCACACAATATAAGATACAAAAAAATTTATCACAATTTGAAATTATTCAAGAAGTAGCATGAACAATTCTTGTAGAGAAACTAGAACTCTTTTAAAGAAGAAACTATCTAAGGAAATTCATTTGAATCTTATCCACACAATATACTTGATCATCAATTGCTATGAAAACCTCTTGACTAACATGATTGTCCTATTTGTGTCATGAGTGTCCTATTTGTTTCATGACTATCCTAAATTTGTTTTATTATTACAATGGAATTTAGATGCTATAACCTCATGATGACTGATTTTTAGGTTTGAATTACTCTTGTGAGAACATCTCAATGATTTATGACAGTCTAGATTGGATACATAGCAATAATCTTCATGCATGACTATTTAATACCTTACCTATGCATGATAACCGTCATTATTACCTTAGCAATCGTAAATAGAGTTCTACAACACCAATGATTACACCTAGGCATTCATAGAGGTGATATTAAACCATGTTTCAAATATGCAAACTATCTTAGGACTATTTGGACCTTTAAAGTTATCATGACACTACTTTTCAACATTTGTGCATTTAAATAATATTTAAAATAAATGTTAAATCAACACATCTCAAAACATAGCTAAAGTGGGTACAAAAATGATACGAAAAATACAAACTATATATACTTGTTAAACCTCTACACTAATAGCATAGATCATAAAATAATATTCAATCCACGAAAATTAAATGCATAGATCATAAAAAGAGTCTCAAAACAAAAAATAGGTCCATTATTAAACATATGAGTATATCTATACAATTAGCTTATAGGTCCATGTTATTAGTTTGACATGACTACAAAATTGATCTACAATTTACATTATGATCAAATCTTGTAGTGGCAATCATGGAAAAATCTACTTGTAGGATACACCTGCAAGAAATAATGAATGTAAATGAGAATGAAAGAATATGTACCAAAAACACAAAATATTAATGCAATATGTACTAAATAACAAAAAAGAGGATACAACTTGACGATGGCTTAAGGGGAGTTAAGAGGATGTCTTAAGGGGATACATAAGAGGATGGCTTTAGGGGATGTATAAGAGGATTAATTAAAAGGGGAGCTAGAAGAGGATGTCTTAAGGGGATACAAAAGAGGATAGCTTACTTGGAGAGATGTACACTAGTCAATTTACAAAGTATAAAATAAAACTTGATGGCTTAAGGGGATGTATGAGGATGGCTTAAGGGGAGCTAAGATGACATCTGAATTAAGGGGATGTACAAGCAGGTGTCTTTAGAGGATGGATGATAAATATTTGAGTATATATATATGTAATTACCTAATTTGCATTCACTTTTAGTTGAAGACTACAAAATTAACCTCACATACTTGTATGGTGATAACTTCTATTGACAATCATGCACATTTGACTACTTGTCTAGGGTACACCTGCAAAAAGTAATGTTTAAATGTACAAGTAAATTAACTATATATTTCCATGAGTCGATACAAAATTTAAGACAAGGGGAATAATATAGAAACTGAAATGAGAATGAAAGAATTTAACTTGGGGATGTAAGAGTATTGTTTACGTACCTGAAAATTTATTCCATTGTACCATCTACATCCTCATTTTTTTGTAATGCATCTATAATTGACTCATGTTCTTCCATCTAAAGTGTCCATAACTATTTATTAGAAGGTTTGCCTTGATATCTGACTAGTTTTATATTTGTTACCACAACCAAATGTGAGTAGTGTATGATCTTCTTATGTGTTTCATAATCTTCAAATGCAGGCACACCATTCCTTCTTATTAGATATTTTTGTAGCCAAGTGCCAAAAACAACCACAGAACTTGTTGGATACTCTATGTTATCATCATCTACTCTAGGATGTAACAACTTTTGTTTTGTCTTAACACATCGAGCCAACCAATACTCAGTTTCCTCTTCATTGCCCTCAGGTGCAATGACAGCATAGACATGTCCTACAAAAAAATTATGTAATTCAATAAAGTGTGACATGTGTCTAAATCACATAAATTTGTGGATGCATACATATATAATTAATTATATACAGGATGTACAAAAAAATGACAATAAAAAAAATTGAAAACAAAAGTACCTTCTTGTACAAGGTCTGAAACATGATCATAGTCATCTGATGCAAACATTTGATTATCATCTTCAATTGTTGTTTCAAGTTGATCTTGTGTTTCTGTAGGTGTCAAGGATCTTTGTTTCCATTCTTCAACCCATTCTATATTTCACATGCTCCCCAATCACCTGTAATACAAAATTGACAAAAACATGCAAGCTCCCTAGTCCATATAGTCCATGTGCTTGCATTTGAACTCTTAAATGAATGCCATTTTGTTGATCCAGTTATTGTCTCACAATCAAGTCGAGTAGGAATATTCTCTTCTTCAACTAACCAAAAGAATCATCAAATTGTAGAGTTCTGACTTGATCCCGTAGATAACTTTTCATTACACCAATCCACAATTGCACGTGCATCTCTAAATTTGGCTGTATCCTCAAATTTTAGTTGCTCTCTAGCAAGAGCTCTTTTCACACATGCTCTAGCTCCATCATGTTCTCCTTTACCATGTCCAGCTTCAAAAAAACTCCACATATGTTGGATATTGATTTCTTTGTGAGCCCTACATAGCCAATAAAATATTCTTGCATTTTTGAATTGCCCTGTACAATTATTTGACCATATGAAATGTTGTGTCATCTGGATTCCTCTTTCTTTTAAACTTTCATAAAATTTTGTGAAACAATATTGCACAAACTTTGAATAGTGTAACCAGTTATCACTCAAATAGAAATGGTACTCCCTCAAAATTTTTCTATTATCTTCTATACTATCATCTGCATGTCTATATACAATATGAACAAATATGGCCACCTGCATTGAATTATAATACTGAGATTGAATTTCCCCTTGTGGAGCAAGAGTATAGTTTTCTGCAAAGTCAACCACTGATAGGATAGTTCCAATTGGAAAGGTGTTTTTACATGAACGGAATTGTACATCAAGCCACCGAGCATATTGGGAGTGTTTGACATATTTGGATACAATATTATCCTTAAAATCTTTGATGAATGCATGCACACAAATTTTTTCAGTGACTAACTCACAACGCTTTCCAATTTTTCCATCTTTTAAAGAATATTCAACATTCTTGAATCTTTTCACATCGACTAATTGTTGTCCAAATTCATGTGAAATATTTTCATGCATACATTTTCCTAACAATGAAAAGTTGCCACATCTATTGCATTGTCTAGAAATACATGTTTTTGAATAAAATAAGTATCTAGTAGATGTTTAACAAAACAAACCTGCTACAAACTCCTTAATTGTTTGAGGTGGCATATTAATACCACATTCCTGCATAATTTCGTCAGTATGCAAAGTAGAACGTATATATCGAAAAAGATCATAATAATAACAAAATTGCACGAGTTTTACAACAACAAGAGATTCACTGTTTATTAATTTTCACATACCAAGGTTTACATTTCTCAAAAGATCTTTGGCTTATGGTAATATTAAAAGGTTCTAACACTAAATCATCTAAGAATTTTTTATATAATTCAGTTTGAATCATGTCTAATAGATGTTTTGGATGAGGATCACAAATTTTAGACCCCACTCGTAATTTTAAAACATCTCTAACATTAGATGATACCCTTGTATTATCATGCCAATATTTTTCAATTAAAGATTTGATTTCACTATTTAATTTCATGTCATACCTTGGGAGTCTACCACTAAAACTCTAACATTGGTTAATTGGATCTTTTTCAATAGATTCTCTTCTCTTTGCTGCTCTTCTCAAAGTTTTAGGATTTATCTTTAGAATTTCACTTGTCTTACTTATCATTCTTTTATTAGAAGATGATTTATTGACTATAGCAGTTGTTATAGCTCTTCGTGCTGCATTGTTATCTTTAGATCGACTCTTTTTACCAATAGAATCAATAGCATTAGCAACACTAGATAAAACTTGTTTCATTGATTCATCTTTTTTTTTAGGTTTTACAAATATGCCTAACTTTTTCATTACTTTTCGCAATTTCCACATCTTCATCAATTGCATCATAAGTTGACATTGAAATCCAAGACTTTTTCTATAAAAAAAATCTTTATATAATCTATTTGCATGAGTTCTCATTTGCCTCCAAGAAATCTTATCAGGAAGATTATCTAAGACATTTCTTTCAATCTGAAATAAAATATTTTCATTTTCACTCCTAAAAGGGATATCATTCTCATTCATATCATCACTAGATGGGTTCGAAGACATACCTGGATTTGTTTCTATAGTCGTGTTTTCTATATCATTGAAAGTTGGCTCCGAAGACACACCTGGATTTGTTTCTATAGTCGTGTGTTCTATATCATTGAAAGTTAGCTCCAAAGACACACTTGGATTTGTTTCTATAGTCCTATTTTCCATAACATTGAAAGTTGGCTGTGAAGACATACCTGGATTTGTTTGTTTAGTCGCATTTTCCATATCTTTGAAAGTTGGGTTTGAAGACGTACATGTATTTGTTTCTATAGACACATTTTCTTCCAAATTCACCATTTCCGCATTTGCATCATCTACATTCATCCCATCATTTTTACTCTCTTGAATATCTTTCTCTTCAATACTCATGGAACTAGATACATCAATATTCTTCATCTCTTGAATCCTTGCTCTTCTATCTCTTTGCCTTTTGGCTTCCTTCTCTCTATTTGCTTCAATTTCTTGAGGTGTCATTACCCTCCTTTATTTTTTTCTTTGACGTTGATTTGATCCCATGATTACCAAACCCTCTTGATAAAATAACAATTGATACTTAATCCAATTTCATAATTGATGTCCTTATTTGAACTTTTGAAGTAGAATTAGATGTAGATCCTTTGTTCCATAGATTTTGAAGTAAAAGGTAGATGTAAAAACAAAAACCCTCTTTCTTTATTCCTCTTGAAAATAGCTCATGCACTTGATTTCACTTCAGAATTGTTCATATGATTGACTCCTTTCAAAATCTGAATAGAATGTGACATATTAAGAGATTCCACAAAACAATTGTAAGTAAAAAAATGCAGAAATTGTCACTGTGGCGCTGTACTAATCAGACTTGCAAGTTGCAGGGATACAGTGAAAGTACTTTTTTCCCTAATATAGGAAATAACGGGTATAATAGAAATGGGTAGCCGTTATAAAACAGGTACTCGTTATTGAAAACATAACGGGTAGTCGTTATATAACGGGTACCTGTTATTTAACGAGTACCTATTTTATAACAGGTACTCGTTATTTGAAATTAGAAATCTCCGCCCGCTTTTTCCCTTACCTTTGCTTGGGTTTTAGGCTCGGGATAGGCATGGTTGACCGACCTTGAGCCTTGGACCTGCAAGTTTTTTTCAAGTACAAAACAAGAAGAAACACTGAGTTTACCTGTATGGCTGAGGGCTTTTTTTTCTAAATTTTTTTACGAAATGAAAACCCATTACAGATGACATTGTCTAGTTTTTAAATATAGATTTTTTTTTTATTGGACATGTTCTTCTATTTATTATTTAATTTCTAAGCAAACTAGTCCAAAAACTTGAAATGACAGGTGTTTGTATTTTTTTAATAACTTTTAATTTTTAATTTTTTTTAAAAAGAATTATATGTCATCAATCTACACATCATTCTTTACACAATAAAAAAAAATTAATTTTATGATTTTTTTTTCTCAAATTATGTTGGCCGTACACGAGGGGTTTTCAAAAGTACCAATTAGGCCTAATAAAAAATTAATAAAAAAAATAATTTGGAAAAAAATTATAAAAAAATATCCTCATCAAACTTCACTATACTACACATGTTTTCCCAAAAGGATTTTAAAAAATAATTTTATTTAGGTCAAATTATGTTGGCCGTACACGTGCATGGTATGGTAAAAAAAAAAGTGACTTTTAAATAGTGGTTTTTAGAAATGCCTATTGAAAATTAATTTGTATTATCTGGGTATTGAAAAAAATTACATATTTAGAAACTAGACTTTGAGTACTACATTTTATATTTAGTGACTTTTTTAAAGATTCCATTTCTAAGTGCTTCAAATTTTAAGGTCAAATGTGACAAATTCTGAAAATCAGGGAAAACACTTCCACTTTTTGGCCAAAAAGTGGACCCAACTTCTTGCACTGACCCATTTTCTACCTGTCTCCACTTCATGAGAGATTTGTTTGTACATGGGCACCTCACTAAGCCTAGTAGTCGTGACCCATCTCTTCTTGTACCCACCTAAGATATGCTTAAGGGAGGTATTAATGCAAAATTTTATTATATATTACTTAGTCTAGGAAAGTAATATAATTTGCACATGGCTTTAAGCCACATTAGGTGGTTAGGTGTCGAATTTGAGAGTTTGACATAACTCTCCAAACTATGTGTTGACACTCATTTGCCAATTGGTGAGTGAAGTGTTGGAGTTGACTCCTAAGTTGACTCAACCTCCTCACCTATATGTACTTAATTTTTGGCTAATGTTAATTGTTGTGTTTTGCATACATTTGTTTTCTATGTTGATTTACAATCTTTGTGCTTATTTATTTGTCTTCTTGATTATTGGGGAATCCTAATAGGTATATAAGATGAATTTCGATGATGCCTCTAGGGGAAATCCTGGAGCCTCCAGAGTAGGATGCATAGTAAGAGATTGGAGAGGGGCAGTGATTAGGAAATCAGTGAAGAATCTCACTCATGGAACGAACAACAAGGTGGAAATTAAGGCTTTAGTTTTGGGTCTTCAGATGTGTCAATGTTTCAACTTGAAAAGAGTGGCAGTGGAAAGGGATTCAAAGATAGTGGTGAATGCTATTAAAAAAAGATATTCGAAATTGAAAGTTAAAAATGCTTTTAATTGAAGCTTTGGTCTCCCCAGATAAGTTTGATGGGTTCATAAAAATTTGAGTAGTGCCATAATTAATTATTTAAAACATACCCATCTCTTGAAAATTTGCATCCCCATAAGATTTTTGGGACCTCCTTTGTAGACTAGCCTATCAGACGTGTTCGCTGCAACCGAAACACATTAAAATAATGCATCATATGGACTCCATTTTTGATAAATATAGAACTGGAGACATTTTAGAACAAAACAAGAAATAGGTCACCTTCAGAATTGTGAAATTTGTAACTTATCAGAACACCAAATCTAGCCCGGTCGCAGTTAGAAAAGCATTAAATAACCCACAAGAACTCATCCAAGAAGCATGAAACTCAACAGGCGCACTACCATATGTACTGAAAAACTTTTTACCATACAGATTTGCAAGATGACCTTTGAGTTGCAAAACTTTAATCATCAAAGATGGGCTCCGAGGTACATTTAGTAATATGTTGACCTAACCTCTGTCGACACATTGAGAGGAGATAGGCACTTCAATTTTGCAAAATTTGAAGGTGCCATCAGTGGCTTATGTTCGGGGATACATGCCTCTTGTAGGCATGACAAGATTCTAGTTATCCTCGGGATGCAGACCATGTGCCAAATCCATTGGGATGTTGTGTAACTGCTCCATTATATTAAAACCATATCTTCAAACTTTATTTGGTGGCCCCGGGCCCCCAAAAATGAAAAACCAATATTAACCTCTATCAAATATTTTGTTTTTAGAAGACAAACCCGAGCTCAATTTGGAAGGACTATATTCTTGTTGCTATCAAAGAAGCATACCGTCATGTTTCTAATTATGCCTCTGTCAATTTTACTCATATCAAATCTGCACTAATTCAATAACATCAACAAATGATAGGCAAAAAAAATGTTTCAATTATATCATTCCTATGTTTTCAATGCTTGTGGTCAATAAAATCACTACCATGCATCCTTAGATATCCATCACTCTGATCTGAGAAACAAATTGTTTCCTGGCCCACTAGGCCTCTAGTATTGTAAAATTTGGCTTCATCTCTTACTTCCATATTAAATCTAAAGCAATCATAAGGCATCTTTGATGACCATTGTTGTAGGTTATCTCTATCACATATAAACTCCAAATCAGAAAAAGTGAAAGACTCACACAACCAATGAATTTATACTTGGAGTTTCCCCTCTTTCAAGCAAGAAGTCACCATTTTTATTGAGTATAAAATACTCATACACAGGTAGCATCTCCTCTTGCTTTGCTGAACATTAACTTTCATATTCATAGAAACCTTTCAACCCTGATGTAAAGATTTACAATGCATACTCATACAAGTAATCATAATCAATTAAGAATTGATCATACTCACAGTTATATCATGACTAGCAAGTTGAAATAGCTCACTTTTATCTAAACATCCTCATATCCCTCATTATTGTGCTCAACAATTTCATCATTGAACTCCACCTGGAATGCTTCAAGAGAAGGATTGAAAAATTCAAAATGTAGCCCATTGTCAAAAGCTTCACAATCACCCTTACCACAGATATCATGTTCAATACTATCCTCTATTGTATGAACATCTAAAACTTGTCCACCCTCAATAGAGTATGCACCTTCATTAGTGTATTCATCATTGAAAGTAAACACTTCCATTTCCACATTATGGTCATGATCAACATTAATAGAAGAGCCAACATATTCATCATCCATACAAACCTAATCACCTAGTGGATCCTTCGTAGATGAGCAAGTTTCATGTTCATGTAAGACCAAAACCTCCATCTTTGCTTCATATAAACCATCATGAACAGCTAGGAAATACTCACTTATAAATGTATCATACCTAGTATTTGTGTATTCCTTTGATTCTTGAACAACAACACTACTGCAAGATACATCTTCATATATATCCTTAATCTCATGATGTATGAAATCTACATCTGCATATATCTCTCTCCTATGGGTTGATCACAACCTTTATCTTTATCATTACGGGATGTGCCTTCATTTTCTATAGTAATTTCTTCATCTTTATGCATTATGCCATGACTTTGCTCAATAACATGACTGCTATCAGTATTTTGAGACATAACTCTTCCTGCATAATCACCTTTGACTTCTTCCATAATCCCAATCCAAGCAAATTTTTGATCAAGATTTTGATGCTTCAATTCCTTTAGCAAAGTGCTCAAACCTGATTTATAAACTTCATAGAACAAATCAACACACAAAGAATCCTTAGGTCTACAATACTCTGGGATTTCTAGCAAAGTATTCATGAATCGTGTATATAGAACATAGGGTGATTCTCCTTTTTGTTTCTTCAAATTGAGCAATGATTGAACAAAAAACATAGGATCAGCACTACTTGCATTATGTTCACAAGTTGCTTGAAACTCTTTGTGGTTCACATGAAGCAGTGGTGAACAAATTGGAACAACAGAAATACATTCATTTTGAAAGCCATTATGATTCTTTGACTTACATTTCTCATATGCATAAGATGCTTTACAATAGACAACACTTGCAAACATGTATATTCTATTGGTATTCTATATTTCTAATTATTTTCAATGCCCATTGCAATTTTATAAGCTTGATGAAGTGTAGCAGGTTCCTTATCTCACCTCAAATAACTCATTTCCTCATTAAATGCACCAAGATAAACTACTAGGCACAATGCATCATTTGGTCTCATATATTCACCAATATGTTTGAGCAATTTTGAAAACCTTATGTTAAAGGCTAGAACCAACTCATCCTTTTCCTTTTGAATGCTCACAAATTGTGTAATTGATGATATCACATTAGTGCTTTCACCAAACTATTCTAAAAATGCAGCTTTGAGCTCAATCCACGAAGAGATTGAACAGTCAGACAAGAATGAAATCCAGTCCCTAGCATTATTCTTTAATGATTGAACAAAAAGTTTCTTGACAACATCTTCAGCCTCAATCTCATAATCTCCTATTATATCATAAAATTCTTGCAAATGCGTATCTGCATATTCAAAATTATTTCCACTATACTCTGGCAGGCATTTTCTGATCTCACTAGGGATAGCATTTGGGTAACCACTAATACCATTAAAATTTAGGGCTTTGTATCTTTCAATAGAGAATAACCTTTTCTGAGGACATGACTAGTATTGCTATTCTAATCTAATCATTTTGAATAAAAGAGATGAAATACCTAGGAATATACTACATCTTCAAATAGGTTCAACAACAGAGTCACCACCTCTCCAAAGAGGACAAAATATCAAGAGGCCAAAAGATCCTACCTGAGCCACCACATTCTGGATTCGTTTCACCAGCAGAGCACCTTTTAAAAGTCTCTAAACATGATCTAATAAATTCTTTCTCCAAGTATCAGGACCTTCACTATCTGACCCTAATGACCAGATTATGATAATGGCTTCACTCTTTTTAAATGGATAACTAAGCCTTCCCCAGTAGAGTCACCAATTATGTTGGTTCCCAAATCTATATGCATCAAATCCTAAAGACTTGCTACTTCTTATACTTAGATTCAATGAGAGACTCGACCAACAGAGTGGGAGATTATTTTCTATCTCCCCTGCACTTCAGGTTCTACCACACCTAGGGGGTATTCCCTTATTCACAATCAATAAATATAGCTTTTCAATACTAGGTAGAATGTTCTCATATATTTGCACCAAAATTTGTAAGATTAACCCTAGACTAGCAACATTCTTAGATTATCTTCACTGTTAAAATATGAGAACATGCAGCAACTAAAAGCTACTCCTAAAAACTAATAAATTGATTGTTGTGTTTGTTTTATATATGATTGTTTGATTAGGGTTTTATTTCTAAAATAAACCCAACTTCTGATTGGTGCCAATCCTAGGGTTCAGAGTCAACTCCTTACATGCAGAGTATTTCCCATAAGCAAAACAAACATGAAGATTTAGAGGATTTATTATGTTCCTAACTTGTAGAAAACAATCCAAGAATGAGTATTTCTAATAGCTCTTCTTACAAATATCCTCGTCATAGAGCAAATCTCCCCATATTTGATTCAAAGCACTTTAATCTATTCCTTGAACAGAAGCAACAAACCAGACATGCAATATAGCAAATGTACATTCAAGAACTCAGAAACCCTTAGTATCTTTATTCAAAAGAGAAATGCCAGCAACATAGGAGACAGTTGATGAAAACACATGCTCAGAGGTATTTTTCATATATTGTAATCTGAAACTAATAACAATGCTTATAGAGAAAACACATTCAACATGCAAAAAATTGGAACTTACAACTTAGAAATATGGAAAACCTCTCAGAACTGCATTGTATTTCATTATCAAAACATCCCCAATATTTCAACAACCATTACAAAGTGGAACATTATGTTCTTTTATAGATACAAGAATAGTTGCCCTAAAACTTTCTACCAAATGTCGGCTACGAATCTTGAATTACAAGCCACCGCCATAGGCATGGGGAAATTAATTCAAATTACTTATAAAATAGAAAAAGACAAAATACAATTTAGTCTTAGAGTTGCAAAAAAACTTTTGGAGATGCCTTATCCAAATAATGAATCTGGCTTATCACATGACTGTGTCTTGTTTTGAAAATAGCCTCGTTGAATCAATTTGAATTGTTGAAGAAAACCCATCTTAATGTTGATACTGACACTTACACAGGAAACTATTATACTTATTTGGAAATCACCAAAATAGGTCATCTTATTGGTTGGCTATATGCTTGGAATCTTTATCTTCAATTTCCCACCCATTTGTTTTCAGATTTCAACATAATGTTTACCCACTCTACCTTTATTCCTATACAACCTCTTTTATTAGGTGAAAAAACCCATTTATTGGCTTTTATTTTCACTTGACAGTAAAAAATCTCATACCAAGGTGGTTACCAATCCAACTGGCAAGTAAGAAATGCACTCTACCGAACATTCTGACATTTAGAGCCTTTCAATTTTACCTCTAAAATATTTGGCATTTCATCAAATAGTTGCCCTTCAACCATTCTCTCTATGCACTCTACTCAAACCATTTTAAATGCCACCATACTTCTGGGTGTTTATTACTTGTGCAAGGTTCTTTCTTTCATAGTAGGCACATAGAAAAACATTGTTTACAATAGAAAAATGGCTTCAAAACCTTTGTTATAAGTGGTAGAGGCCTGAGGAATTGCAGAGGGGCGTTTTCAATTGTGTTGGGTCATTTTTATGGTTGCAAGAACCCAAAAATGGCTAAAACAACATTAAAAGTATTCCCAACACATGAGAATAAGTCTTGACAACATTTAGGAGGTGGGCAATATCATTTGCAGCACATATACAACCTCAAAAATCTGTCCCAAAGCCAAAAACGTGAAAACTCTCCATTTTGCAACAATTTTTTGCTTGAATCTTTCCCAGAAAACTCCAGAGATACCTCCATAGAGATCATAGCATACCAATATGCATTCCTAAAATGACCCTTGACCAAAATTTGCCCCAAAATGAGGCATATAGCACTAGTGCAACTGCTGTAGAGGAGAAGTGAATGAGCTATGCGCTGGTGCGCTAAGCTTGTAAAAGGCATTTTATAAAGTTAAACATTATAACAATAATGTTTGACTTTAAATATTGATCACTTAAAAACATATATGCCAATTAATTATAACACATAAATGTTTTAATAAATGCATTTCACAACTTAGGAAAAATAGCAACTGGTTAATTTTTACATCCTAACAAATAGTACATCTTCATTGTGGGTAGAATGGGCATTCGAAGCTATGAAAATTTGTGTAGGGCCATAATTAATTATTTAAAACATACCCATCTCCTCAAAATTTGCATCGCCAAAAGCTTTTTGGGACCTGCTTTATAAACTAGCCTACTGAACATGTTCATCGCAACCGAAACACATTAAAATAATGCATCATATGGACTCCATTTTTTATGAAAATGGAACTAAAGTTGTTTTAGACCAAAACAACAAATGGGTCACCTTCAGAATTATGAAATTTACAACTTTCTGGAACACCAAATCTAGCTTAGTTGTAGTAAAAAAGCATTAAATAACCCACCAGAACTCATTTAGGAAGCACATAACTAAACAGGCACACTACCATATATACCAAAAAACTTTCTACCTTACAAATTTGCAAGATGACCTCTGAGTTGGAAAATTTTAATCAGCAAAGATGGGCTCTGGGGTACATTTAGTAGTATGTTGACCTAACCTCTGTTAACACATTGAGAGGAGATAGACACTTCAAATTTGAAAATTTTGAAGGTCCCATCAATGTCAGCCAACATAGTTAACACAATATACATATTAATATTAACATTTTTTGATACAAATTTTAAATAGTTATATCATAATAAACTTACCATACATCTTCATGATGTACGAAGATACTCAAAACAACCAAGATATCATCATACAACATCATCACCAACATGGTGACATGATCAAAATGTGATTTAGGGGTCAAGCACCTCTCCCCCTTCTTTTCTATAAACCTAAAGCATATTATACCAAGAATAATAGATTCAAAATCTTGGTTTGGGAATAAATAGAGAAACAAGAAAGTACTCCGTCTCTTGGCGAGACTATCTCTCATCTCATGTCGACAGTAAGAATGTCATTTGGTCGAGTTGATGCCAATATTTTTGAAATAACTCAATCTACAAGACAACACAAAAAATGAAATCGATTGGCAAAGAAAAGACGTGACTTACTCCAACTTACAAGGGTTCATAAGGACATAAAATATGATACTCAGATGGTAATTGGACCCATTTCCTGACATCTATCTCTTCCTCCTGGATGATACTCTCATTCTATCTTCAAAGAAAGATTCATTTCCTATTCACACTCACCATCATAAAACCATGATCAGTGCATCATCATCTGATTCTCAATTCATAATAATTAAATATTCATATGAACATGTAATTTCATATCTAACTATCATTAGTCAGTATTCTCATAATCAATGATTAAATCAAATATTTCCAAAACATATAATCATTAAACTATGGTTAATCCTCCTTATTACCAAACAAAAATAAGATTAAGCCAAATCATAAGTTGGGGATGTAAGATATCTCCCCCCATAAGAATCACCATCCCTGATGATTAATTGTCTTAAAAGTTAACCAACAGAATAAGAAAATCTTTTGAGAGCATAATAAAAATGTTTTCCAAAAAAGACAAGGAAATCTTTCATAAATGCTATCATAGTATTCCTCGGTGGCATTTTCCTTTGCATATTGGTTCCACTAGACCCTGCATTCTGTTATCTCTTTGTTACGTAAGTGTAGCTTAGCCATTATGAGCACTTTTATGGACTTGATCACCACCACCCCTGGGTCCTTCACCTGTATAGCATTCTAATCAAGAATAGGAATTTAATTATCTACAACATTAAACCTTTTCAAATAGGAAACATGAAAAACATTATGCATCATGGAAATAGATGGTGATAGAGCATTTTTGTATGCAACTAGGTTGACTTCTTTGAGAACTTTTAAGGCACCCATGTATATCTAGGTGCCAGTTTGGATGTCTTCCCAAATTTAATGGAACTCTTCTGAGGTTTTGGTACAGTCATGGTAGGAGGGTTCATAGAATGAACTGTCTAGACCATGCAACTAGAGTAAACACAATGAAAACACTCAAAGATATGAAACAAATGTAGATTCAGTCATTCAATATATCATGGAATTCAAATACATATTGGCTGACAACATGTGGGCTTACAAATTTAGGCTCACAGGCCTGATTATAGAATGTCAGAATATGCACAAGATATAGCTTTGAAGCTCCTTCATAAAGAATCTAAACTATCATCTATGAATCAATCATTAAATACTTTCCTAGGTATCTATTACATCAATATATATCATCTCTGAAACAATAGATTCCTCCACGTCGACCAAGGAAGATCACAAATTCCAATGAAGAGCTATAACATGTTATGAGAAAATAGTTGACCTTATGATAGCGATAACTTTCTAGTACTTGATCCAAATGCTCTGAATTTTGGATATGTTGTGTATGAATGAAATACAACTACAGTAGAATGTAGACCAAAATACAGGAACTACTACTGCTGAACTACCTAGACTAAATTGGAAAATGAAAAGAAACAAACTAAATTGCAAACAAACTAAAATGCAAATGTTTTTGGTTGATGCAAGATTTCTCTTGAACTAGGTGTTTAGTGGAAAATTAGATTTTTTAATGTTTTAGTGTTTTGATGTTTAAATCCTCCTCTCCACTTTACATTCAAGGACCTAGGGTCAAGTGGCAAGCACTATCATACCCTAGATCGCTGTGAAATGTAGGGAAACTTGGATTAAGGAATTTAATTATCAAATTCTCTTCTCTTATGCTCCATTGACCTTTAAAATCCTAATTATATAAATATGGCAATAAACTGACGAATAACAGAAAATGCTCTTTTAGACGGAAGTAAAATAGCAAATCACAGAATACATGTTTTCGGTGTTTCGAGGCGGAACAATTGGGGACACTGGAGCTGGTGCCCAAGTCCAAGGTACCAGTTTCTTTGCAGGATCCAGACCTCCTTCAGACTCTAATTAGCCTTGTAACTTTTATTTCTGGAAATTCAGCTACGGAGGACACTAGAGAGAGTGCCCATGTCTTGGAAATGCTCTGGTGTCATGCTTTTCTTCAGATCCTAAATCCTTGATGCCTGTTAATCCTTCCTGCAACTTCACTTTTCCCAAATGTGACATCTATAACCTACAATCACAAGAGTTGGTTTCAGGGTTGTGGTGTTTAGAGGCTTGCCTCAGTCAAGTTCTAGAGAACACTTAAGTCTCTGAACACCATTGTCAGATAAAGAGTACGTGCCCTTGTGAGGCAGAGGCAAAAACCAAAGGAATCAATGATAACAACACAATGTAATGTCACCTTGTAGTGAAGCTCTCATGGGAGGAAGATGCTCTTCATTCCATGAGGAAAGTAATGCTCAAATATGCAAATACAAACACACAAACCACACAAGTCTGCTCTTGCAACACAATGAAAGCCTTGAATCACCTTAGGATGCCAAAATCAGATGAACATAATCTAGTTTACAAATGAATGCCTAAACATGCTTTTATATGTAACTACAAACACTCCCACCAAGATTTTAAAAATCAAAACTTACCATGTCAGCAAAAGGACCAAATAATGGTCATAAACTGACACTTAAATTTTGGGCCCGACCCAAAATAAGGTAGGACTAGGGTGCGGGCGCCCAAGTCCTCCCCCCTATTTTGGGCATGGTTATGGTTAAGGGGTCCTCTTAGGTCCACTTTGCCATGAAACCTAGGCCTCATTCCATTAGGATGCCAAAATATGAACTAATATGTCCTAAATGCATGCAAAAGACCCAAGAGCTAAACCTTATGAGGGAAAAGCCCCCAAGGGGACATTTTCTGACGTTGCATTTAGCCCCCACTTTAATGTATGTATAAACGCGAGACCAATACATGCATTAAAGTAAGGTCACAAAAATAACAAACACATCAAGCACGAAGAAGACATGCAAATCACAGTAACAGGCACGCAATAACATGGAGAAGATAGTTACAGTCATGCTAAACATGGAGAAGATAGTCAATGCATTGAAGACACATTAATGCATGGAAGATAGGCATGATTTATTTTCTTTTCTTTTTCTCATATATATGAAATGCAGATGCAAGTACTAGAAAGTAAACAAACCTCCCATAATATAGGATGCACTACCCTAGGGCGCAGGTCTCTGTATATATTGGGCAACACACACACAAGACATGCAAATCCTCCCAAAATGTAGGAAGCACTACTTAAAGGCACCAGTCTCTACATATGGGGAAACAAACAAACCAAACAAACCAAGCACACCAAAACACACACACTTGAAGACACAGAGAAAACACAAAAGACAAGCAATGGAGTGTACCTATTTCTAGGTCCAACACCATCTCAGGTATATTATAGGCACACACCGATGATTGTGCTTCACCACAAAAATCACTAAAAACACACTTAACGGTTGAGTTAGTCATAGAACCGCTCCCTGCCTCCGCAAAGGACTTTTGAAAATGCAGGATGTGCAATCTGCTCTGAGAAATACACCATCCCTGCCTCCGCAGAGGGCTTAAGAAAAAGGATATGCTCAATATCCCACCTCTGCAGAGGGCTTACATGATTTATTGACTAATTGCAAACAAACTCAGGATGCATGATGCACTACCCTAAGGTGCAAGTCTTTGCATCTGAGGTCAAACACATTGTTAACATCTATAACAGACAACTTACCTTATATATGCCCCCACCTTAAGGTGGTTGATATCAAGTATCAATATCAAGCATGTTAAGGTAGGAAGAAAACACACAAGGGAATACCAACTTTCACAAAGCCCATGCCCCTCGGAGGTGACATGTACTTTACGATCACCAAATGTTCCCACAAACACATCCCTGCAAGAAATGTGTTAGTGTCTACAACATCATGATAAACAACAACATCATTGCATATGATTAACCACACAAAGAGCCAAGGTTATACAACGAATCCAGAGTTCAAGGATAACTGTAGGGCTATATCACAAAGCTCTCCAAGGATAACTGTAGGGCTATATCACGAAGCTCTCCAAATCGAGTACTGCCAAGGTTAGATTCGAAGATGAACAAAGGTGCATAGAGCAACATTATTGTTAAGGTTTGTAAATGTGATAGAAACATCATCAAATTCACTACACGGAAAGCACGAGTTCTTCCACTGGCCAAGCGTCAGATAAGATATACAACCCCATCATCATATTAGTAACTAAGTCCATTTTTTTATTGCTCTTGAAAGGGACATTAGGTTCGCATCAGTATAAATGTTTGTCATCATCCACCCACTAGGTGGAAACACTAGAGGAAGGGAAACAATAAATAAGAGAGGAGAAACAAGTGTCTTAGGGATAGTCATGTAGGAGGGTGCCCCCAGTTCACCAACCACGATGTTATGTCTATAAGACACAACACACAACAATCAAGTTAGAGAGGCAATATAGAAGAATGATGATACAAATAGAAGGTCACAACAGAGGCGGTCTCCTAGTATCTCGAACCTTATGGGAGAATCTGAGGTCATCCGAGGAGGCCTAAACAACATATAACACATCACGAGGGAAGCACATCATGAGAGAGATAAAAAGTTAGAGATACTTACCTGTAGGGTCTTCCTATTATATCTTGGAGCTTGTGAACCTCTTGGAGAGGTATTTGATCATATTTAATGCAAAATTTGAGTGGTTCTTATAAAAAATTTGTTTGTTATCATATGATGGTTTTTCCCTTAAATCCTTGTTTAAATGAGACTTTTTGTTTCTTATGAGGGGGAGAATCACTATTATTTTTGACTATTGATTGTCATCTTTCTCTTTTCTAATTTTTAGTGAGTTTTCATTATTAAATTTTTCTAGAACAATAACGGGAATCATCCTATACTATCTTGCTCATCTATATCGGTTGTTCTTTCTTTTCTGATGTATTTTGAACATCTCCTAATCCATATAAAGATAATGACAGAGGAACCTCAACATAAATTCCATTTCTTTGAGGATGAGGTGGATTGTTTATTTGTTTCTTATCCACTTCAATCATTCCCACGATGCTATCATAGTCTAATTAATCATCCTCGTCTGCTTCCAATAAACCTTGTTCCACCATATTGTTTTTAGTATGTTTAGGGAAAGGATTAGTGAAGATTTGTAAGTTTTGATTTGGTGGAGCAACCAATTTGTTTCCATTGTCATTCACACCCAATACCAGGATGACATTTGAATCAATAATGTATTTAATGTTTAATATGCATAGATCATTTAATGTCATGTCCTTACATCTGATGATAATGACAAAAGTCATTAGCATTGAAGTAAGGTCCTTATTTACTAGGATCAACATGCTTGATCAGGGGAAGCTTCAGAATGCTATTACTCATAGCTTGGTTCATAATGGAATGGTAGGATTCAGATATTAGAGTAAACTTTCTTGGTTGGTATGATGCTTTCTTTGGATTTGATATAACTGAAACATTCAAAAAGTTGTTCATATTCTGTCCTTTAATCTTGATGAAGTTTCTATTAATATTGTTTCTCTTAAAGTTGTTTTGTGATGATCCACCCATGGATTGACCAACTTGATCCAATGAGTTTTGGTTTTCATACTGACTAGATGAAAGTTGATAATCATGAAGGGCGGTGCATAAATGTTGAAAGGAGTTGTATTTCATAAAGAGGATCTTATCACAAATATTAGGTTGTAGATTTGTAATAAATATCTTTTGAACATCTTCATCTTTCATCTGATATTGAATCTATGCATAAAGCCCTTGGTACTAACTAATGAATTGAGTCAACTTCTCTTTCAAACCTTGTTTGCACTAAACTAAGTCAATTAGAGTAAATTAGGGTCTAATATTTGCTTGAAAATGTTGTAAAAACTGATCAATTAACTGTGAAAAGGAGTGTATTGAATTCAGAGGCAAAGAGAAAAACCATTCTAAAATAGTATCTTTGAGAGATCGCAAAAAAAGTTTTGCCAACAAATCCTCTTCAAAATAGAAGTCACTATACATAGCTGTGAATGCTGCCACATGAATATTGGGATCTCCTTTTCCACCATATTTTTCAAAGTGAGGAGTCTCAAACCTCTCTGGAATAGGGGTTCTCAAGATTGCATAGGATAATGGATTACGGGCATGATATGTTGGTAGACTAGGCTGCAAAGAGTTTGTCAAATTTATTATCTTTTGTTACAAAGTAGTCATGCCCTATAAAAGTTGGTTTAGGATGGCATCATTTGAAGGTGTGATTTGTTGTGAGGAATTGGAATCAAAGTGAGGAAGTGAATGAGCTTGAGATATGATATTTGGAAGATGAGAATAGGTCAACAGTTGTTGGACATATTGATAGGTTGAAGATGGTTGGGTATAACTATGTGTGATGGGAGGTTGAGAATGACTATTCATAGGAACGGTCGCATTATGGACCAAGTTCTGGTAGTCAAATCCTATAGCTTTGTAATTGGTACCATTAGATACTCCAATACTAGTGGTAGAATTACTAAAAATATTTGTATCAGTTGTTAAGATCGTTGATGTGAAGGTTGATATTCCTGTAGTTGGTATAGGTGCTGAGACTTGAGTATGCAATGGCGATGATATGTTGTTAATGACTTTTGCACATTCACTCACCGACATTACATTAGTTTACACAATATGTGTTAAACCATGAATAACATTAAGTCCATTTTCTCCTTCTTTTATCAATTCTCTTACATGATCAATCATAGGTAAGGCTTCTTCATATATTCTCTTGGTTTGCACATATTTTTGAAATTCGGCAAGGTCTTTATCAAGCTTATTGACTTGTTCTCTAGGTACTACCTCAATAGCATCCTCAACATCATGAAATATTTGGTCTTCACTAATGGTTGGAGAATGTATGATATCAGTCCAAAATAGAAATAAGATCACTCTCAACACTCTTGATGCGATTTCAAGTTAATGCCAAGTCAAAATATACTGAAAATATGTCAAAATAGGCACTTTTTTCACCAAAAATCATTGTAAAAGGGCATAACAAAGGGTGTTGTGAGGAAAATGATGATGGAAAACAAATAATATCAGTAATAATAGCCACTTTATGCAAAATACCCAACACAACATGCTTTTAGTGCCACTAAAGGTAAAACCCTAGTGAAAATATAGCAAAAATAGGCTATTCTTCATGGTTTTTTAATTCCAAGACCTAGAAAAAAGGGCATTGTAATGAATTTTAGGAGGCACATAAAATAATATCAATAATATCAGTCACCTTAATCCTTAAAATTGATCACAACATGCTTGGAGTGTAAACTAGGTCAAACCCTAGGGCGAAAATAGTCAAAATGTGTAGTTTTTTGCAAAGTTTTCACTACGAGAGCCTGATAAAGGGGTATTTTGAATCTTTTTAGGAGGGGAATAAAATCATTACCCTGATAAAATAAAATTAATTCAAAAAAACTCTTCACAACATGCCTATGGTGCAAGTTTATAGAGTCGATAAGGCTAAATTTAGTGAAAATCATTGTTTTTGAAGCCCTAATGCTATGTGAATGTTTTGAAGACTTATTTATGATGGAAATTCAATACTCTCATATTTTAAGATGATTTTTAAGCCTTTCTATGCAAAATGCCAATGCAAATTTAATGAAAATGCATGAAAATTGCTAGTTTCTGTTGAAATTTTCTATGCAAAAATGCAAATATTTTAAATCTAAATGCAAATTTACACTAAAATGCAAGACTATAGACAAATGTTAATTTTAATGAGCCTCTAAAATTAGTATAAAAATCTGAAATAAGATTTTGCCTAATAACCCTAGATTTTGGAATTACTAAGGTTATATAAAATTGTCAAACTTTCCACAAAAACCTAGCAAATTAATGATGAAAATGAAAAGAATTTTTTTGAATTTTTATATTTTTTTGTAGTTTATATCAGATATGATGCAAAAATAATGAATTAGGAAAATTTAGAAAGAATTGATGCAATTTAGTAAGCCAAACAATGCAATTTTTTTGAATTTTTCTCAATACAATAAAATGAATGACTATATGAATGAATGAAACCAATCCAAATCTAAAGAAACATACTTAGCAAGTTGCAATTTAAGTCCAAAACATAGGTTTTCTAAAATGTTTAGTGGAAAATTAGATTTGTTAATGTTTTAGTGTTTTGATGTTTAAATCCTCCTCTCCACTTTACATTCAAGGACCTAGGGTCAAATGACGAGCACTATCATACCCTAGATCCCTGTGAGATGTAGGGAAACTTGGATTAGGGAATTTAATTATCAACTTCTTTTCTCTTATGCTTAATTGACCTTTAAAACATTAATTATGCAAATACAGCAATAAACTGACAAATAATAGAAAATGCTCTTGCAGATGGAAGTAAAATAACAAAAAATAGAATACCTATTTTTGGGGTTCTGAGGCAGAATAGTTGGGGACACTAGAGTGAGTACTTAAGTCCTAGAAATTCTCCGGTGTCCTACTTTTCTTCAGATCTTGAATCCTTGATGCCTGTCAATCCTTCCTGCAAGTTCACTTTTCCCAAATGTGACACCTGTAACCTACAATCACAAGACTTGGTTTGGGGGTTATGTTGTTTAGAGGCTTGCCTCAGTCAAGCCCTGGAGGACACTTAAGTCTTCAAACACCATTGTCAGATAAAGAGTGCATGCCCTTATGAGGCAGAGGTAAAAACCAAAGGAATCAATGATAACAACACAATGTAATGTAACCTTGCAGTGAAGCTCTCATGAGAGGAAGATGTTCTTCATTGCATGAGGAAATTGATGCTCAAATATGCAAATACAAACACACAAATCACACAAATCTGCTCTTGCAACACAATGAAAGCCTTGAATCACCTTAGGATGCAAATATTACTTGAACATAATCTAGTTAAAAATGAATGCCTAAGCATGCTTTTATATGCAACTATAAACACTCCCACCAAGATTTTGAAAATCAAATCTTACCATGTTGGCAAAATTTTGGGCCTAACCTAAAATAGGATAGGACTAGGGTGCATGTGCCCAAGTCCTCCCCCTATTTTGGGCAGGGTTAAGGTCAAGGGGTCCTCCTAGGTCAACTTTGCCATGAAACCTAGGCCTCATTCCATCAGGATGCCAAAATATGAACTAAGATGTCCTAAATGCATGCAAAAGACTCAGGAGCTAAACCTTATGAGGGAAAAACCCCCAAAGGGTCATTTTATGACTTTACACAAGGATGCTCTTGCATCAGACATCTAGGGTTATTGAAAAAGTGAGTCCCTCACTTTGCTAGGGCTAGACAAAAACCAAGATGGTCTACCTCAGCCTGAGGAATCCATGATGAATCTTCTTCTGGTCTACCTTTCCACTTTACAAGGTATTCTTTGTATTGTCTTCTTCTGGTGCTACATCCAATTCTACTATCTAGAATGTTCTTGATCTATTTCAATGCTTGTTGTGGTAACTACATCTTTAAGTCCTCTTCCATGTTGTCACCGAGCTCTACTTCATGATATTGATATAGGTTAGCAATGTTGAAGATAGATGAAATACCCAATATCTCCAGTACTTCCACTCCATATCCATTGCCTAAATCAAATTTTGTGAGTATTCTATAAGGTCTAAACTTCTTTATCTTCAACTTGTTATATGTTGCAACTAGGAATCTTTCTTTTCTCAAGTACACCATCACTTCATCTCCAACTTCAAATTCTATATGTCCTCTTCTCATCAGCTTGTTATTTATATTTACTATTCATATCTTCCAAATGCTTCTTCACTTGATTATGCACTGTATCCATATGTCCTGTAAATTCTTCTATGTCTACACTTCTCTTATCTTCCATACTGAGATCTCTCAGTTTTGCAACTCCTCTACGGTTTACTCTAGTAACAATCTCAAAAGGTGTTCTTCTGGTACTCCTATTCATTAAATTGTTGTATGCAAACTCTTCTTCTAAAAAATCAAATCCCAACTTCATGTCTTCTCTCCAACCAAACATCTCAACAAATTTCCCAAACTCATATTCACTACCTCAGTTTGTCCTTCTGTCTATGGGTGAAATACTGAACTACACCTCAAATCTATCTTCATCTCCTTCCAAAGTGTCTTTAAAAAATATCCAAGAAATCTAGTGTCTCTGTCTGAAATTATACTCTTAGGTAATCCATGCAATCTCACAATTTCCTTGAAAAATAGGTTAGCTACATGCACTGCATCAGTTGTCTTCTTACAAGGTATGAAATGTGTCATCTTTGAATATGCATCTACCACTACAAATATAGAATCATGTCCTCTCTATGTCTTAGGTGATCTCATCACAAAATCCATGCTTATGTCTTCCCACGGTCTCTCCAGTATTGTCAAAGGTCTATACAATTCAGTATTCTAACTAATCCCTTTTGTAACTTGACAAACTCTACAATTGTACACAAATTTCCTAACACCCTTATGTATCTAAGGCCAAAAGTAATTTTCACTCACCAAAGCCACTATTTTATCAATGCCAAAATGTCCTACTAATCCACCACTATGTTTTTCCTCAATCAAATTATCTCTCATTGAACTTCTAGGTATGCATAACTGATTTCCTCTAAACTAGTATATCTTCTTGAATGAAAGTGTAAACCACTTACTCTTATCTGTCATAATAGGTTCCTTGCATGCTTTCCAAGGTTTTACAAAATTAGTGTCTCCCTCATAGGTTCTTCAATTCATCAAATCTTATCACTTCAACTCTCATCTCTGTTAACAAGTGCTTTCTCCTACTCAATGCATCTGCAACTTTGTTTGATTTTCTACTCCTATTCTTCAATACAAATGTGTAACTCTACATGAACTCTACCCATCTCATATGTCTCTATTTCAACTTACCTTGATTGTTCAAATATTGTAAAGCTTGATGATATGTATACAACACAAACTTCTTAGGCAATAAATAATGTCTCCACTTCTTCAAGGCTTGAATTATGGCATAGAACTATTGATCATAAACTGAATATCTTCTTCTTGCATCATTTAACTTCTCACTAAAATATGTTATTGGTCTACCTTTCTGACTTAACACTACTCCAATTGTACTCCCACTTAAATCACAATCTACTTGAAATACCTTATTGAAATATGGTAATGCCAAAATAGGTTGCTCTGTCACTTTCTACTTGGAGATAGTCAAGTAGCTTATAAACTTGAATTTCAATAGAAAATCAGAACACCATGGATATATCTATAATTTTGACCATCCTTGCCCATTATAATATTAAAATATCATAGAAGTGTAATGTCTTGAACTTGAAATATGACTGGAGATAATAGTATTATAAAATATATAATTGTCTAGCTTGAAAGATGATGATCTTGACTAGGCCTTGGTTTCCCTTATAAATATGGGAAGCAAACAAGCTTCAGGCCTGAATCAACATGACTATTCATATATCACATCTTTTCTTAACTAATCATAATTAATAAATAGAGACTATGGGATAACCAAATTAGATTAAGATCTAGATCCATTAATTTTCACAGAGCACCCATGACCATATGTTTGGAAAGGTACTCATCTCCATGTTGTAGCTTCTATCGAATGTGCTTCACTTGCTCTCATTGCTAAAAGTAATACATCAACTTATACATCACCAAAAACTGTCAAAATTCCAAATGTTTGTTCTCCATGCTTCTTTCATACTGTTCTAGCAATAAACAAGTTTACCTTGGCTATATGATCAATGTATTCCTGACATATACAGTTATATGTGGAAATTATGTTGCTCATGACAAATTCTAGATGGAAGATTTTATCCAACTATTTATGAGTATTTTCCATCAATTTATCTTCATCATTGACATTCTCCAGAACTATGGGAAATAACTGAGCCAACTCATCTCTCCATAGACCTTTATCATGTATATTACCCTCATTATTGAAAAATTTAGGAAATGCCATATTCCCATGCAAATCAAAATCCCTAATATCTTTTGTCAATATTGAATTAAACCTTTCATGTTCAATGATCAGTCTATTAGATTCCTTAAGTGTTTACTCATCAATGTTTACTTTGGGTTTTAGTTCTTCTTTCTTCTCAAGCATTCTAAGATGAAATCTTTTATGTTCTTGATAAGAATTATGGGTTTGTTTATGTAATTCCCAAACATGATCACTATGTTTCATCATCTTTTCAAATCTTCTCCTTATCAATTTAGAAGCCATTTGATATTTGACAACTTTTATGTCACTCTCCAATTTATCACTCTTCTTTTGATATTTCTTAGCATTTACTTTCTAGTAATTTGCATCAGCTATGGCTTCCATCATTCTCTTATCTGGTTCTTAATAAGGTAGACAATTACTTGATCATGACAATTTATCCTTATATATAGCAATTTCTTGCATCAATTTTACATTTTCTATTATATATGCATTATTATTCCTGACCAGTTTCTCTATCTAAGCTTTTGTAAATTTGGCAACATTGACATTTAGGTCAGTAGTATCAAGTGAGTCAATATCTTCAACTCTTTGTATGATGAGATGACCAAATGATTTGTTAGGATCATCAATGATTTGAGACCTTTGATGTGGAGGGTAGAGTGCCCATATCAACAAAGTTTCTTTATCAAGATCGTACCCAGAACCTGTCTTGATCTTATCCACAACTTCAATGCTTAATTGCATCTTCTTATCTTGATTTACTTAAAGGTATCAAAAACAATGGTGGATATCATATCCCAACCTAAGACTAACATCACCCCTCCCTATTCTAGAAGTTCTCTTCCCTTTTCTGGGGTCATGTCATCCATTGTTTTATCAATTTGTTTTTGAAGTTCATGTAACACTTCATCTTGTATCTCAGGGGAAATATCTTTCATTTTTTCCCTAGCCTTTTTGCCTTTGAATTTATATAGAAATGCTTTGAACTCAAAGGTTTTTATAAAATCATTATTTGAGATAAATTTATTGCTAGCTAAATGCCTGATATCTTTTGATAGTTCATCAGGGAATTACATATTGATTTCTTCTTTGTCCATAGGAGGCTTATATTTATCAATCATAGGTTCAAAATCTTATACATTTCATCCTCACCTTAAAGTCCTTCATCTTCTGCAATGCTATTATCCACAGAAAAACTAATATTAAGCATACATAGAGGAAAAAGATGACTCAGAGGAGCCTCGTATCTAGCTTGTGTTTTCCTAATATTTTTGTCTTTCCTTTCAAAGACCTCAGGTGGGACACCCACAATCAACTCCAGTGCCCTTAAAACTAACATGTTCAATCTGTCTATAGGATCATTAATTTCTAGAAAAGCTCCTTTATAATTGGGGTTTTGGGCTACCCTCCAAGCCTCGACTAACACCACTTTATGATACAATTGTCTCTTTTCAATTGCAAAAGCTTCATCAACATTTCGAATCAAATCATCATCTATGTATAGCACATGCTGATACTTCTTTAACTTTTGACTTGTGCTGACATGATTTATAAAATGCTCAGGGTCAAATTTTTCCCTAGCCTTTCCTTTAGGCATCCCTAACTAATCTAATTTATTTTCAATTTCTTAATATCCTTTCTCAGAAAAAGTAGTAAAATCCCCAAAACCCAAAGTACTTGACATAAAAGATTATTTATTGTGTTTATTTAAATGCATGGAATCAGAGAAAGCCAACTACCTAACAATCTCCAGATATACAATTCTATCAAGGTAAGTTTTTGGGAGAAAAAATGGTGCTCCTTCAAACCCAAGGATGTTGATCTTTGTGCAGTCCCTATATGCATACCAATCACCCCAATTGTGATTGATTTTGTTGTTCTTGTCCATATCTTTTTCCGTGAGAAATCTTTGTGTATCGAGTGACAAATTGTAATTGCATGGATGACCACATAGAACATATAAAGGTTTTACAAAATACTCTTAAAAATACAAGTCATGTGATCTATCACATCTACTATCCCATATGGATGTCCACATCTATATTGGCTTAATATCTCCATGTCTACCTAGATCTCTAACCTTAAGAGATTCATCCCATAAGCTCATGTTTTGCCCTTCATATAGAACAAGATGCATAAACAAAGAATAATGCATAAATCTAAAACCTCTCTTGTTATCCTTTATAGTCTTTAAATCATTATGAAGATCATTGGAGAGATATTTAGCATAATCTGATATTCTGGCATCTGGGATTTGTACATCCACAACCAAAAACCATTGGTGCTATATTCATGAATTGCAGGGGTGTCCACACCTAATACTTGACAAACAAAATAATAGGAGTATTTGAAATATGGTTCAAACAAATCAACATAATAAGGGGGATCATCCCCCCTGAGAACACTCTAAGCTGGTTATTTTCATACCAAGGCCTATGAAATGGCAACCTCCACCTTTTATAAGTGCTACTTAGATTTTGGTACTCATTCAATAGGTCCTTGATCATGAATACCATATCAAATCTTGTATCTAATTGAAAAACCATTGAGATATAATCCCAAGTAATAGGAACAAACTTAGACCCATCTTTCAGCTTAATCATAAGAGTTTGTGGATTAAAATTATCTGCAAACATTTTAAGAAATTCTACATTCACAAACACATTGGGTACTACTAAGTTCCCCAAATTTAACCTCCATGGATTCGAGACTGGTTTGTGTTTGTGCATTTTCTTGTAATGGTATATGAATAGGTCATACCCTCTAATAGGGGTCCACGAATCCCCTACATGTTTGTTAGCATCTTCCAATTTTTTTAGCATGTTGATTTAATTGAGCATTTCTTTAGAACCTTTGTCCAGACCCTGGGCATTGTTCTATCAGATCTTGGTTTAAATGTCTATCCTCTCTCTTTTGTCTTTTCTTAGGGTGAACCCATTCCTACTCTCCATGGTCTTTATGTGTTTATGAATTCACAATTTAGTGTGCTTTGTAAATTCAAATTTAGGCTTGGAGTACTTACTTGAATGAGTTTTCCTTGGTATGCAACTTGCCATTTTCTATCTCTCGTCTCCTCAATTTTCTCCATCTGTTCAATAGTTTCTAAAATCCTTAGAGATTAATTCTTTTAGCTCTGGTTCATTAATGGTGTATTTGTGGTAAATTCAATATTGATGTAGAAATAATTAATTCATTTGAACATGAGCCATCTAATTTATGTCAAATAGTCATGTCACTGATTTATCGGGATGGCCACTTTTTCCTTTCTTTAATATTATTTCATCATTCTTTGGGATATTGGAATAACCTCTGATAATGTCATATCAATATCATTATGTCCTCTCAATATCTTTTTATGTGTTATATGATCCTTTTTATCTATTAACTTCTTTTGAAATGCCCTTTTACAAGTGTTATCAATGTATCAACAGGACAAGAAATCATGTCACTTCGATATGCTTGAGTCTCCCCCAAAATATTTTTATTAATAGATATCTTTGTATTAGGGGGACACATTTAAGTGTCATGTAGATATGTATTAGTCCCTTTGATATGTTTGGTGTTATCGGGTTATCGAAAAGACATGTGATTCAATCATCCCGATATCCTTCTGTCTCCTTGAAATGTTTTATTTGTTTCGATCTTCTGATGTTAGCTCTACATGAAAGACAAGTTGCTTTTACCACTTTGAGCTATCACAGAGACACTAAATTGAGTCCTCTCGACATGGTATTCTCCCAATGATATCTCTTTATATGGTTTTTATTTAAGGGATTTTTGGATTAATTTTAATGACTTCATTCTTTTTGGGGTAGAAGTGGGATGTCATGGGATTGTTAGGGTTAGGATATAAGTTGAGTGGATTTATTATTTTGATTGAAAATTTTGAAATAACATTGTGGGGATGGAAATATGGTGGGAAATAGGTTATTTCAAACTAGCTTTTGTGGGGTCAAAATTGGTTCCAACAGTGGCTCTGACTGGGGATGAATGGCTATGAAGTCATTGCAAGAATCTAGAAAATACTCTCTGGAATGCAAACTAATGGTGGTGGGGTGTGGGAAATGGAAACCCTAATCTACTATGCATGGAAATAAAAACTTCTTTTAACAGAAGAAATATTTCAAGAATTGTCCATGCACTAGTAGTTCCTGTTCTTCACCACTCATATTTTGTATAACAGTAAAATACCATCTCTATTTTTTCAATACAAATTTCCATCCATGAAGACATACTTTGATGCAACAAGTTTTAGAGTTCTCTTTTGATTGTCATTTAGGCCCTGAGGATAGTTCATGTTTTTGAGATAATACATTACATTTGTATACCAAGGTGTATGCTCAATACTTGCAATGAAGTTATCACCTTCTTGTATGCTGCAAATTTGTGCAACCACCAAGTTTGATTCAGCCATCAATTTGGCTAGACCTTGGCCTCTAACAAGCTTGGTAATTTGAATGTCAATGTTAAATTCTTGGATTCTATTAATCCATCTGCACCTATGTCCTATAACTTCATTCTAGACAAAAATATCTTTTATTGCAGCATTTGGTACATATGCTATCACATGAGCTCCAAATAAATATGGCCTAAATGCTTTTACTGTCTTTACTACAACATATGCTTGTATTTCGGTAATATCATACTTTAATTCTACCCCCTAGAGTGATTTACTGAAAAATGATATAGGTTGTTCATACCCTTCATTGTTTTTTTGCAGCATTATAGTTGCCACTATATGTAAAGATGCAAAAGAGAATATTATAAATGGTTTATCAAAATATAGGGACTTGAATACAGGGGCCTCTTTAATAGCTTTCTTGATGGATATAAATGCCTCAATGGCTTCCTTAGTCCAATCTACCTTCACACCTTTCTTCAACATTTTTGAGACTGGTTGAACAATTTATGCAAAATTTGATATGAATATCCTAACAAAATTTATTTGTCCAAAGAAAGATTGAATGGTTTTCACATTTCTTGGAATAGGAATCCTGTCAATAGCCTCTATACTTTTAGGATCAATTATTACACCATGTTTTGAGACTATGTGCCCTAGCAATTTTTCTTCTGTTATAGCAAAAAGACACTTTTTTTATTTAAAGAAATACCATATTCCAATGCCCTGATAAATATTTTATCCAAGTGTTAACAATGATGTTTAGAGTTTTTAGAATATGTTGTAAGGACATCTTGGTAAACTACCATTATTGTGTTGATCAAATCAGCAAAGGCTACATCCATGGCCCTTTGTAATGTTGCCCCAACATTTGTAAGACCAAATGGCATCCTAACATAAACATAGGTACCCCAAGGTGTAGTAAAAGTAGTTTTATATTGTTCAAATTCCTTAACTTTTACTTGGTATATACCTAGAGAAACCATCCATCATAGACAACAATGCACATACTATCACTTGTAGTATTGTTTCCATATTTGGAAGAGGGTAATTATCTTTCAACGATGATATATTCAAGTTTCTGAAGTCCACACACAATCTTATGTCACCATTCTTTTTTATTACAGGTACCAAATTTGATGCCCAAGAGGAGTGTCTAATAGGTTTAATACTACCTCCTTCCCTAAGTTTCATAAGTTCTTCCTACATCGTAGGTGCCAGTGTTGGATTGATGGGTCTTTGCCTTTGCCTAAATGGTTTGGCATAAGATTTTAGTGGAATTTCATGTTGAAATAGATCTTCTCTGTATGCCTTTAGATCATCATAAGACCATGCAAACACATGTTTGTATTTCCTAAGTAGGACTACAAGCATTTCTCTAATTTTTGGACTAATTCTCTTTCTATTATAAACCTTCTTAATGGCCATATTTGTTACCAAATTAATTTCCTCCACATCCTTAAAATCCACTATTGTAGGTTTAAGATTACATATGTCATGTCCATTAAACACTCTTTCCAAGGCTATAAGGCCTTTAGGAATTTTGTTTGTCTTGAGTTGGACCACTTCTTTTCCAAAAAGAGTCTCCTTGCCATCTACCTTCTCAACAAATGCATTGAAGTCAATTTCTTGTGATTCATGTTGGTCCACATAATTGAGGAACTTAATGAGGTCTTGGTCATCATTGAATACTTGCAAACTATAAATATTATCAGGGATTGTTGGTCTAGCCTTGAATTCTACCTCAGCTATTCCTGATAATGTGATATCATCTCTTTTCAAAGCCACATTGGATAAGAAATTTGCCAGTATATTTTTGGACCTTTCTATCCAATCTATAGAGAATACATCAAAGAGTTCAATTGTATCCCACACAACATTTTTGTATTGCTTTAGTCTCTTGTTCGTTGAAGAATATTTTGTCCTGATCTATGAGACAACTAATTTAGAATCACCATATGCTAATATTAATTTAACTCCATGTTTTAGGGCAATGTTTAAACCTATCAACAATGCCTCATATTCAGTAATGTTATTTGTACATTCAAAGGATAACAAGAATGAATATTTGAATGTTCTGCCTATGGGTGAGATAAATACAACTCCTGCCCCATTTCCCCCTTTGTTGTATGCACCATCAAAGTACATCCTCCATACTCCATGCTCATCTATTTGAGCTTGTCTTTTTATTTGCTCTATGTTTTGTAATTCAAGTTGTGATCTTTCAACACTAAAAATCCCAAGATCTACATCACAAAAGCAATTCATCTGATTTGGATCCAACCATTCAATTATGTTTTAATATCTTGGCTCTCTATACAGTCTGACTTCCTTCACATTTATTGGTATTGTAGCATATGATAAATCAAGATGGACATTCCCTCCTATAGCAGTCCATTGTCTAGATGACAACATACCATAGTATGGAGGAGTATCTATTATAGTTATGTCAGTCTTGTAGATAGCTTTAGAACATGAGGCTAATTTTAATTCTACATCTTTTATAATTCTATCAGCTGGAATAGATCTATTATCCATTGTGTAGCATCTACCATATGTAGTATCCACCCACAGGCCTAGTTCTTTCATGATGACTATTGGCATGACATTTACGGCAGCTCCAGAGTTGATCATGCATTTCCTCACCAGTTTGTTATTGATTAGGAGTGTTATGTATAATGGGTCTACTTGGGAAGGATTTTTTGTGATAGTGTCACCAAGATAAATTTCTGGAGTTCTTATAATCTCTTGTTCAATATTGTTTATTTTCTTTTCTAGCTCCTTCTTGTTCTTGTTATGATTTTGATGTTGATTTGGTACATTAGAAATCAATTTAAGAGAACTATTTCTATCTTCATCATTTCCATTAATGGCATTGATATCTTGATTTGGGATAATTCTTGCGTTATATCAAATGAATAAGTAGCAGTGATTTGTTCTAACTTTTCTCTATTGGAACCCTTTTCATTAGGTTGCTGCTTATTATTATCATTCACCTTGTTTTGTTCAACCTTGGATGTTTATTTATGTGTAATTTTCTGATTTTTTCCTTTCTTATGGTTATCCAAGGTACCCTTCTTATGATTTGGTTCTTTGATAAACATAACTCTAAGTGTTCCTTGGTCAGTATTCATAGTCTTGTTCCTTAGGTTGTAATTGTTTCTGGCCTGAGCCACAACAACAATTGTAAGAGCTCTATTTTCTTGCTCAGTGGACTTTCTTAATTGGAATTGTGGGACCATGTTAGATACATAAGTGTTTTCTTCATCATCCTCTTCCTGATCAGAGAAAACTTCTTATCTTCCCATGTTAACATTATACTTCTGGTTGCTCACATCATATTCATACACATCTTCTTCAAAGGATGAGTATCCTTCATCAATTGAGTGAGGTACCATTCCCAACATATTTATGGTATGATCATCCCTGTTTTGATCATAATATGTTTTTATTTCTTGCAATGATTGGGCTACCACACAATAATCAGGTGAATGAGGTAGGGTGCATGCAATACACCATGGGTTGTTGTCCACTACATGTGTGCCATGTTTCTTTAGGGGATCAATAGTATCCTTATAGTTTTGCCTTTGTCTGTTATCTACTAGCTTCCCATCCCTCCAGTTTGTGTTGTAAGGCATATCATGCAGTCTAGGCCTTTCATTTCTATAATAATTTGCCTGCCTAGTTTATTGGTTGTTTGGGCTTTGTGGAATTATGATATTTTCTCTCTTACCCAATTTTCCAGCAGCTCTTCTATTGTTTTCAATACTCACAACTACTTTTTAAGCTTCTGCAAGAGTCATAGGAGCTCTATTTTGTAGATCATATCTGGTTTTAGGATCAAAAGCCCTCAAATATAAAGCTAGGGCCATGCCATCAGGAGGTTTCATTTTAGGAGAAATCTTATGATATATCTTTGAAAACCTTTGGCTAAAATCCACTACTATCTCATAATAGTTATTTTGAATGCTTGTTAATTCATGAATAGAAAAAATTGGATCAGCATGGATCCCATATTATTCTTTGAATTGATCCTTGAAATCTTTAAAAGAGCTAATTAAGGCATCAGGTAAATTTGTGTACTAGTCCCTAGCATATTCAATTAGAGATAGCATAAATAATTTCATCTTGGTGTCTTCATAATACTTCTAATATGCATTTTTCCTAAGATGGCATTATTTCCAACTAATTATGGGATAGAATTTCTTAGATCATTATCAATGGGATGAAGACACATTTGATATCTAGACAAGTCTATCTTTTTGTATCTATTTATGTTTAAGGGTCCTTACAAATTATGATTTGGTTGATATTGTTGATGGTAATGGTGAGATGGATGTTGTTGTACATTATGGTGAGGATTCATATTTGTATTTTGTTGGCAGAGTGGAATATGTTGTTGGCTAGGTGGTGGATGAGTGTGAATCATATGTTGGGAGACATTGTGTGTTCTTGGATTTTGTGGTGGAATGTTCTCTTGGGCATGGCTAGTATTACTTGGATTATATGGTGCTCTTGAAGTGTGTGAACCACTTATATTCTGATGTGACCCCTTCTAATTGCTTGTAAGAGCATGCCCACCTTGCTTATGGGGAGGTACATATTTTGAGCTAGTTCCTTTACTTCTAGCCCTTATTTGATGCAATTCTTGTTTCATTCTTTCTTCCTCTCTTTGTTTAGCTAGCTCTAGTTCCTCCTGTAATTTATATAAATCCTACTATAGTTCACTCTTATTTCGTATGTCTTTTGGTGGAGTATCATGGGTTTTTGTAGATGTTATTTGATTTATAGCTTTGTATTGAGTGTTTTCACCCTGCTATAATGACATTTCATAATCATATTTTGCTTGCTTGTGCATTATTTCTCTTTCAATCTGAGCTTGATATTCAAGCTACCTTTGAGGGTTAGGCCTATATTGGGATAGAATATCATCGAACTGGGAATGATAACTCTTGGACTAGAGTTCCTTTGATTCATGTAGGGGAGTGATGTTGTTATGAGTTATTATAGGCTGCTCTGAAGTGTTTTCATGGGCATTTTGGTCAATAGTGCATTCAGATCGACCTGATATCCCAATTTTCTTGCTAGGTGCCCTTAAAGGTGGGGAAGAATGTAACTTTTTATCATCAGCCTTTGATGTTCTACCATCCATAATGTATGAGACTATAATTCTTCAACACATAATATATCTGAAATTTAGAGTAGAGTCACCACCTCTTTTTGGAGAGGAATAATCTTATCTTCTTGGTCTTTTCCACCAACAGAGTTATGACTTTAACTTCCTGACTCTATTGATATGGTCTCCTACTAGGTTCCTTTATGTGTTCCCCAATAGAGTCTTCAATTATGTTAGGTCTCAAAAACATAGGTTTTTAACCTTAAGAGGTTGACAAGCTCTCTTGACGCTTTTGGCTAACAACATGGGGCAAATATGGCTAAAACACCCTTCACTTCAAGATCTGCCAGACCTAGATGGGTATACCTTAACTATTAAAGAATGACCTTCACAATGGCATATCAAAATCATTGCCAAAAATAGTTCTCATTCTTCACCAAAACTATCAAAATTTCATTATGTTCTCCATGCTTCTTTCATACTATTCTAGCAATAAACAAGTTTCCGCTGGCTGTATGATCAATGTATTCTTGAGATATACAGGTATCTGTGGACTTTATGTCACTCATGATAAATTCTAGCTGGAAGATTTTATCCAACTGTTTATGATTATTTTCCATCACTTTGGCTTCATCATTAACTTTCTCCAAAGCTATGGGAAATAACTAAGCCAACTCATCTCTCCATAGACCTTTATCCTATTTATTACCCTCATTATTAAAAAAAATAGGAAATGCCATATCCCCATGCAGATCAAAATCACTAATATCTTTTGTCAATATTGTATTAAACCTTTCATGTTCAATGATCATTCTATTACATTCCTTAAGTGCTTGTTCATCAAAATTTTCTTTGGATTTTAGTTCTTCTTTCTTCTCAAGCATTTTGAGATGCAATCTTTTATGTTCTTGATAAGAACTATGGGTTCTTTTACATAAGTCCTAACCTGATCACTATGTTTCATCATCTTTTCAAATCTTCTCCTTATCAATTTAGAAGTCATTTGATATTTGACAACTTTTATGTCACTCTCCAATTTATCACTCTCCTTTTGAAATTTCTCAGCCTTTACCTTCCATTAATTTGCATCAGTTATGACTTCCATCATTCTTTTATCTAGTTCTTTATAAGGTAGACGATTACTTGATGATGACAATTTATTCTTACATATAGAAATTTCTTGCCTTAATTTTGCATTATATATGCATTGTTATTCCTGACCAGTTTCTCTATCTGAGCTTTTATAAATTTGGCAACATTGACATTTACCTGTCAGCAGTATCAAGTGGGTCAGTATCTTCAACTCTATGTATTATGAGATGACCAAATACATTGTTAGTATCATCAGTTATTTGAGGCCTCTGATGTGGAGGGTAGAGTGCCCATATCAACAAAGTTGCTTTATCAGGATTGTACCTAGAACATGTCTTGATCGTATCCACAACTTCAATGGTTAACTACATCTCCTTGTCTTGATTTCTTTTGAAGATATAAAAAAGAATGGCGGATGTCATATCCCAAGATGAGACTAACATTACCCCTACCTCTTCTAGCAGCTCTCTTCCTTTTTCTAGGGTCATGTCATCCATTGCTTTATCAATTTCTTTTTGAAGTTCATGTAACACTTCAGCTTGTATCTCAGGGGAAATATCTTTCATTTTTTCCCTAGCCTTTTTACCTTTGAATTCATATGGAAATGCTTTGAACTCAGGAGTTTTTATAAAATCTTTATCTTAGACAAATTTATTTCTAGCTAAATGTCTTATATCCTCTGATAGTTCATCAGTGGATTCCATATTGACTACTTCTCTATCCATAGGAGGCTCATATTTATCAATCACATGTTTGAAATCTTGTACATTTTCATCCTTACCTTCTAGTCCTTCATCTTCTACAATGCTAGTATCCACAGAAAAACTAATCTTAGGCGTAGCTTGAGGAGAAAGATGAATCAGAGGAGCCTCGTATCTAGCTTGTGTTTCCCTAATATTTCTGTCTTTCCTTTCATAGACCTCAGGTGGGACACCCACAATCAACTCCGGTGCCCTTGAAACTAACATGTTCAATCTGTCTATAGGATCATTAATTTCTGGAAAAGCTCCTTTATAATTGGGATTTTGGGCTAGCCTCTAAGCCTTGGCTAACACCACTTTATGATACAATTGTCTTTTCTCAATTGTAGAAGCTTCATCAATATTTCTAATCAAATCATCATCTATGAATAGTACTATAGACAACTAAAATTGACTCATTCTATCATTTATCAATTTTTTGCATTTTTCATCATCTACATCCATTTAGGTTATCTTTGTCCTAGCACACTTGTTACACCCATCTTTCTAATTAATTAAATAAATCATATTTATTTAATTAATTTCCTTTTGTATTTTCATCTATTTCTTCTATTTCTCATAATTAAATAATTTTTATTATTTAATTATTTCCTATATATTTCTTCTAAACAATCAAATAAATTTCTTAATTTATTTAATTGATTTCCTCTATCTTAAATAAATAAAATCAATATTTTATTTATTTATTTTATTATCACCTTTATAAATTAAATAAATCTTTAATTTATTTTCTTTCTCATTTAAAATCATTTCTTATCTTATAAATTTCTTCTATGTGTACAAGTTGGCCTTGTTCATTTGAATGATCTAGATTAAATCTTAATTGGTTCCAAAATCAGCTATTCTCATCATCAAATCCTTAAAATAGGATATCTTTCTATTTTAAGTAAACTTATCTTATCATGAATAACAACCTAACTAAAAACATTTAAAATAGCTCTTACCTATGGGCACATGGCTTGTACACATTCATCTATGCCATCTTTTAATCTTAACCATTCACACAACTACCTAATCTCCACCATTGATTGGCTTTGGTTGAGCTCTATATAAACACACTGTCATTCCATACAATCCATCTAGCATCCATTATCATAGCATCTACATTATCATGCTGAGCATATTGAGCATTTTGAGCTTCCATTGCATCCATTGAGCATATTATCATTTTCATCCATCCATCATTGGTAGCTTTGATTTTCATAATTGTTCATTGTTGAGAAGCAATCCACATCACAAAACAAGGAATCATACAATCTAGGTGATCTTGTTCTTGAATTGTATGCTTTTGATTTCACTTGGATTCGATTATTTGATGGTGGTAGGATTAGGTTTTGATTTATCTTCTTGATCTTATTAACCTAATTTTTACCTATCCACATTCTGGCATGCTAGGTAGGACTCACATCCTTGATTAATATTGCATTTTGAAGTTATTTTGTGAAGTTCATATTTTTCAGAGCACTTACGACAAGTTACAATCGCTTTCAAGTAGAAACCGATCACTTTCAATTTTTTGTATCACTTTTGAGCTCAAATCAGTCACTTTCAGTTCTCTCTAGATCACTTCTAAGCTAATAGAGATCACTTTTAGTTTACAGTGAATCACCTTTGAATAGAAATGGATCGCTTTCAGCTGTATCAATTGCTTTTAGCAATTTGGGGTTTTTTGTTAACATTTAATTTTTGCTGGGTGTTTTGCTGGATTTTCATTCATCAATCAAGAGTTTTAATCTTTGTTTTAAAGGATCTTGATCATCCTATTATCATTTACCAATCAATTTGATTAGGTTTTTTGATTTTATTAAGCTAACATCCTTGATTTTGTAAGATCTTGTCAATTTGCCATCCTCGATTTTCTAACTGATCAATCTATGGTTGCAGAGGGGTTTATCAGAGTAAATTTTATCCATTGGATTTCATGTTTTAGGGATTGCAATCTCTGATAATCATTTTGTCCATGATCTCTTTTAATCAATATTTGATCACCTCTTGTAATTGTGTTTTGCTTCCAGTTCTGTCATTCACAGTTTGATTTTCTTGGTTACTAATCATCTATTTGTGTAGCATCTTATTGTTTATCCAAGAAAAGGAGGTTGTGAAACTTCTAACATATCTATTGCAGCTTCAATCGGTCCAAGACATATCATTTTTATCACTAATTTAGGAACATTTGGATTTGGTGCTTAAAATGAACCATTATTTTCTTCATGCTTGTTTCATCTTTTTTGCTTGCTTGTTGTGTATGTGTGTAACCCAAATTTAATAAAAAAAGTATCCTCTCCCCTTGCCTATCCAATGGATCTTGGGTGCATGAGAACTTGTTATTATCTTTAGAGGGCCTGCCTTCTCATTGTGAAAAGGGCTACGACCCAAGCAGTAACAAGCTAAAGCAAAGCTCTTCCAAGCAGCTATATAAAAAGTGTTTGTGTCAAAATCCATAAACAATGGGTGCTATTGTGTTACACCGACGAATGTTTCCCCCAAAACCCCATTGAGCGCAACCTCTTTGGGCTGCGAAACCTCCATTAATGGAGTGAATCACCCCATGTGTAGCCACCCAAATGGATGCAGTTACTAGCAACCTTGTGTAGTGGACAAAATCCTTTTATTTGTTGACACAAAAGGTTAGACCTTTGAAGCTGCCCTGATTCTGATGGTTCTTAGTAGAGATAGTAGGGACAATCCTAAGGTTTCTAAGCCTTGGGAAACCTGGAACTTGGTATGTGTGAAAAGTGAGTGCCGAGGGAGGATCCAGTACTACCAAGATCCTAAAGCTATCCACTATGAATAGGCATGGCAAGGGGATTCAACAAATACAGTCCTTTCCTAGCCTAGGTTGTACATGCTTGTGAATGTTGTGAGTGTAAGTAACTGAAATCATTTTTTTCTTGCCAAAAATTACCAAAACACATCCTCTATTAGACATAGAGCACTTTTGAACTAAAACTGCTCGCCTTTAGCTTACCACATAGCTTTTAAACAACAGACAATCACTTTTGGCAAATACTGCATCTCTTTTAAACAGTAGAGAATTGTTTTTGTGCTAAAACCTGTCACCTTTGGTAAACTTAATCGCTTCTAGTTAGCACTATATCTTGTTATCTGTAACTATCCAGATCACTTTTGAGCTATTATCACCTTCTTTTCTCCTTTTTTGAGTCACATTTGAGCTATTACTAGTCACTTTTGGTCAAACATCAACAATTTGCATCAACCAACCCAAATCTGTTGCACTTTCAGATTCCTTAACTCTATAATCAACTTCTAGCGACTCCTTTGATCAGCCATAGCCATCTAAACACTATCTCCTATTTGAGCATACCAAAACCATTGGACTTTTTGAGCTTTTCATCCTTTTGAGATCCCAACCACCAACCAACCATGAAAACAATCAACCTAGCAACAACAAAACACTATCCTTTTGGCTTTACTTAGCCTTAGTGAACCCTAACAAACAACAATAATAATTGTATTTTTCCCTTGAGTTTGTGAGCTATCCTCTAGGGAAGTTATCCAATCAAACAATCAACAAAGCAATTCTAGTAAATAATAGCCTAAGCAACCAAGGAAACCAACCAACAACCAAACAACAAACTAGCAACAACCTCATTAGCAAAACAATCAACTAGCTATTAGAATTAGACTAGACAACTGAGAGGGGGGGTGAATCAGTTATCCCTAAACTTTAATCTTTTCTAAACTTTTAATTTTCTTTCTTAATTTAAAACCAGATTAATGATGTAAACATTTAAGCATAAATCAACACATGAGCAGAAACAACATGAACACACAACACCAAAATTTTTGATGTGGAAAACCTAGTTAAGGGAAAAACCACGGTGGGGGTTAACCCACAAAAATGTGTACCCTGTTAAAATTACTTAAGAAAATAGAAGGCACATGCCTTTGGGCGCACTGCCTAGAGCTCACTGCTCAAAGGAGGCTCACTGCCTATAAGAAATTTTGATTTACACAGAGATAATGAACTGAGAGATAGCATCTGTATTCATGCCTGATTTAGTCCCTTTGAAGGCTTAAAACTTCTACTTCTATCTTCAAATTCTTCTTCACAGACTCTTCACTCTATACTCCTTTCACTCTTCTTCTTCTCTACTCTGCCTTAGATCCTTTCTTTAGATTTAATTCATTTTATACAAGGATGATTTTCAACAACTCTTCAACAAGTATTTATACACTCCATGAACCTTGGAATGATCAACAAGGTAGGCTAAACTTAATGTGGATCTTTACACTGTCAGACAAACATACCTAAGACTTGAATCTTCCTTTGTTTTACATGCCATGCTTCATAAAATGCTTTTAGATCATCTGCAACATGCTAGGAACATCCAGTCAGCTAAGACTGGGAAGAACATCAACCTTAAAGAAGAAATCTTCAACAACAAGCTCAAACTTCAATGCGGACCTCCAACACAGTAGCTAAACAATCGAGAGACCTTCACAAGCACATTGGATTCACAAATAACATCCACTCTAAACTAAATTACAAGAATCATTTGTATCTTCCTCTGAAACCTCAAGAACAGTGTCTGCCATGACTGTTAAACTAGAAAGATAGCTTATTGACCTCTAAACCATGAACCCTAGGAGTTGATGATACACATGACTTCGTAAACATGCCTTCAGATCCGTAGACCATAATATTTCACTGCGGAGCAATCTAGACCAACTTACTATCACTCTATCTTTTCTGAATATTGCAAAATCTAGTTCTACTCATATGGCCATAACTTCTTCAAATCTTTATGTTGACTTCTCAATTCATAACTAGAGCAACCTTTGACAATCCTCTACACTTCCATATGGTCCACGAACATTGAATCTTCATTAATTTTCTCAATATCCTCAACATTTAGTCTCTTAAACATGCAACAAAATAAGGCACAATTGACACCAATGACAACAAGAATATGTTGACATCAATGACAACACTACTTAGGCACATATTTGCAACAATCTCCCCCTTTGTCATTAATGGCAATATGTGATGTGAAAAACTGATTCAAGCATCATGATAAGAACTTCTCCCCCTGACTTCTGCAACCACTTTCTTCATTGCTCCCTTTGTCATTAGTATTTAGTTTTTCACATGTCTTCTCTCCCCCTTTGACATCAATGGCAAAGGGCACATATTTGTAATCTTTACTCCCCCTTTTTATTTCAAACTAATCTCCAACATTTGCCTATTGACTACTCCTTAGAGTAGTATCTTCTCAACATCAATCTGGATCTCAAGATATGTCTGAGAATTCCACCGGACTAATGCACATAAGTGCATCTTAGTTCTGATCAGGAGGGGTAATAACCCCTAACTTCTCTCTGCAATACTCAAAAGTATCCTTGGGAAGAGTCTTAGTGAGGATATCTATGATATGATATTTGGAAGGCACAAATTCCAACTTGACTTCATTGTCATTTACCTTCTCTTAAGAAATGAAACTTGATAGATATATGCTTTGTCTTTGAATGCAATATCAGATTCTTTAAGATGCTTATTGCACTAGAATTATCATAGAATATTGTGATTGGCTCCTCAAACACAATTCTGATCTCCTTCAACATTTGCTTCATCCACAAAACTTGAGTACAATTATTTGCTACTGCTATATACTCTATCTCTAGAGTTGACAGAGATATTGCCTCTTGCTTTTTGCTTATCCAAGAGACTAATCTTCTTCCCAAGAAGATTGCACTACCACTAGTAATTTTCCTATCATCCACATCTCCTGCCCAATCAATATCTATATATGCATGAAGAGTGAAGTTATCATCCTTTGGATACCATAGTCCATAGTCAATTGTCCCCTTGAGATATCTAAATATTCTTTTAACTGCCACAACATGGGATTCTTTTGGATCAGCTTGAAATCTGGCAAAATATCCAATATCATTCATGATGTTAGGTCTATTCTGAGTTAGATAGATCAATCCTCCAATCATTGATCTATACCTTTTTTTATTTGCCTTGGGAGAGTCATCATCTTTTCTTAGCTTGCATCTGGTTACCATAGGTGTACCTACTAGCTTTGAATCTTCCATTACAAACTTCTTCAACAATTCTTTCACATACTTGGACTGAGATATGAAGATACCTTTATCTAATTGACCAATTTGCAGACCTAGGAAGAAATTCATCTCACCAAACATTGACATCTCAAACTCAATTTTCATCTGATTAGCAAATGCTTTGCACATACATTCATTTCCACCAAAAATGATATCATCAACAAAGACCTCACCAATTAGAATGTCCTCATGATTTATCTTGAAGTATAGATTACTATCAGCAGTACCTTTGTTGAATCTAGCTTAAGAAAATACCTATCTAATCTGGTATACCAGGATCTTGGAACTTGCTTGAGTCCATACAAGCTTTCTTAGTCTACAAACCATATCTCCTTGATCAAATAACTGAAATCCTTCTGGTTGTTCAATGTAGACTTCTTCCTCTGAATCTCCATTCAGGAATGCTGATTTGACATCCATCAGATATACTTTAAAATCTTTGAAAGCAAAGAAGGTAAGAAATAATCTAACTGCCTCTATCCTTGCCACCGGGACAAAAATTTCTTCAAAATCAATTCCTTCCACTTGAGAATAGCCTTTACATACCAACCTTTCCTTATTCCTTGCAACCTCACCATCTTCATTTAGTTTATTCCAGAAGACCCATTCGGCTCCAATCACATTTTTGTCCTCAAGTCTAGGAACAAGATCCCAAGTGTGATTCTTTTAAATTTCCATCAATTCTTCTTCCATTGCTTTAGCCCAGTTTTCATCATTGCAAGCTTCACTTACTGATTTAGGTTCAATCTTTGAAATCAAACAAATCTCCTCTTGATCTTTAGAAAATTTTCTCCTAGTTTGAACACCTTTACTCTTATCTCCTATGATCTGATCTTCAGGATGATTCAACCTTACATACCTGGGAGTTTTGGAAATTGTTTGAACTTCTATTTCTTGAACTTGTTCCTCATCATCTACACTAACCTCTTGAGTTACTGGAGTTACCAAATCAATCTGAAATTGAGTCTGAACTTGAACTTGCCTTCCTTGACTTTGACTTTCATCTTGATCATCTGAATCATATCTATAGTACCTAGAATGTCCTTTACTTTCATCAACTTTAACATTAGCGCTTTCAAAATTCTTTTTCAACCTCTTGTTGAAGCACCGATAAGCCTTACTTTGAGTAGTCTATACAAAAAATATTCCTTCATCACTTCTTGCATCAAACTTGTGTAAATCCTCATCTCTTTTGATATAACATTTACTACCAAAAACTCTAAAATATCTCATAGTAGGAGGATGACAAAACCATAGTTCATAAGGAGTCTTATCAGAATTTCTTTTTATCTACACCCGGTTAAGAGTGTAGATAGCAGTACTCATAGCTTCTCTCCAATAAACTTGAGGAACATTTGTTTCCATCATTATGGTCCTAGCAGCTTCTTGAATTGTCTAATTTTTCCTTTCTACAACTCAATTTTGCTAAGGATTCCTAGGAGCAGATAAGTATTTTTTTATTCCATGTTTTTCACAGAAAGCATCAAACTCACTAGAAGTAAATTCTCCACCTGTATTAAATCTTAGACACTTCAATTTCCCACCAATCTCATTTTCAACCATCATCTTGAACACCTTAAACTTATCAAGAGCTTCTAATTTTTCTTTCAAGAAAGTTACCCACATCATCTGGGAGTAATCATCAATCAACAACATGAAATATATGTCTCCTTGCACACTCGTAATTCTACCAGGACCACAGAGATTGATAGTATGTACAAGTTCCAATCTGCCACTTGAACCTTGTTCCTTACTTTTGAATAAAATTTTGTTGTATTTACCCAATTGACATTCTCTACATATGCTATCAAGTTTCACAAGTCTTGGAAGATCTCTTACGGCTTGAGTGGAACTTATTTTGACAATGTTATCAAAATTCACATGACACATCCTCCTATGCCATAACCAACTTTGATCTGTCTGAACAATCAAATAACTTTTGCCAGAACTACTTAAGTGAAAGATGTTACCTCTAGTTTGAGTATCGAATGCAATTTTAGTTCCAAAGCTTTCCAAGATTCTACATTTTCCATCATTGAATCAAAGATCATAACCCTTGTCAACTAACTATTCAACACTGAGAAGATTATGTTTTAGTCCTTCCACATACAAAACATCATTGGTGTTGTTCTTACCATCAAAAGAGATGGATCCTCTACCACGGATTCTACCAGTTGAGTTGTCTCTAAATTTCACAAGTCCTCCATAATTTTTAAAACTCACAAACTTACTCTTGTCACAGTCATATGATGAGAACATCCACTATTAATCACCCATTCATCTTTTTCAATAACCTAAGCAGCAAAGACACTTTCCAAATTTGCACAACTAGCAGATTCAGTAGACACCGGATTTTCTTCTTTAATAGCAATGGACACCCAATCATTTTCAGAGGAACCTCCATGATCAAATTCACCATCTATGAGCCCTTCTTCTCCATCTTCTTGGACATAGTAATATCTCTTCTGACCCTTGTACCTGTTAGGGTTTGGTTTTCAAAACCTCTATAGACATCTTGAGGCAAAATGACCAATCTTATTACAAGCAACACATTTGAGTGGTAATTTTCCTTCATACTTATCAGATCCTCTTGGCATTCTTCTGGCAATAATAGCTTCAAGATCTACAGTTTCTATTTCAACATCTTTAAGATCCTTCCTTATCTTTAAAAATCTATTTGATCTTGTAGAAGAGCTTTCACCTAGCTCATATCTTTGTTTTCCATATACACTAGCTTTGAATGCAGATTCAGACATAGGAAGAGAATCACCAAATTCACTTAATTCAAAAGCTGAAATTTTGCCAACTAGGTGATCTCTTGTAACATTTGAGATAGTCCTGATCTCTTCTATCATAGCAACCTTATGTTTGTATGAATTAGGCAAAGATCTATGAACTTTTGCCACAATCTCTAATTCTTCTAAAGTTTTGCCAGCACACCTGATCCCACACACAAGTTTGTTTATGTTTTGCATGTAGATTGAGATGTTTTCATCTTCACCCATCTTTAGATTTTCAAATTTTCCTCTCGAACTTTGTAGTTTGGCACATTTGACATATTTATCTCCTTCATACAGATTCTCAAACTTCTTCCAAATTCCATGAGCAGTTTTCAGTCTAAAAACATTTGTCATTTCTAAATTAGTTAGGGCACTCAACAAAGCTTCTTTAGCTCGAAGGTTATTTTCAGCATCCTTGAGTTCATCTGGAGTTGACGAACCTTTCTTCAGAGGTTCATACTCATCTTTGGTTATTAACCAATAAGCATCACTCATGCATTGTAAATGGCATTCTATGAGACTCTTCCAAATAGAGTAATTTGTTCCATCGAATCTTGGACTATCCTTCTTGTAAGTTGACATCTTGGATCCCCTCGAGTGGTTAAGGTTCTTCTAGAGGAACCTTGCTCTAATACCAATTGTTGGAATTAGACCGAACAACTAAGGGGGGGTGAATCAGTTGTCCCTAAACTTTAACCTTTTCTAAACTTTTCATCTTCTTTCTTAATTTAGAACCAGATTAATGATGTAAACATTTTAGCATAAATCAACACATGAGAAGAAACAACATGAACACACAACACCAAAAATTTTGACGTGGAAAACCCGGTTAAGGGAAAAACCATGGTTGGGGTTAACCCACAAAAATGCATACCTTGTTTAAAGTACTTAAGAAAATAGAAGGCACATGCCTTCAGGCATACTACCCAGAGCTCACTACTCAAAGGAGGCTCACCACCTATAAGAAATTTTGATTTACACAGAGATAATGAACTGAGAGATAACATCCATATTCATGCCTAATTTAGTCCCTTTGAAGGTTCAAAAATTCTACTTCTATCTTCAAATTCTTCTTTGTTGACTCTTCACTCTATACTCCTTTTGCTCTTCTTCTCTACTCTTGCTTGGATCCTTTCTTTGGATTTAATTCATTTTATACAAGGATGATTTATAACAACTCTTCAACAAGTATTTACACACTCTATCAACCTTGGAATGATCAACAAGGTAGGCTAAACTTAACGTGGATCTTTACACTCTTGGCCAAACATAGCTGAGACTTGAATCTTCCTTTGTTAACACACCACACTTCATAAAATGCTCTTTAGATCATTCGTAACATGCTAGGAACATTCAGTTGGCCAAGACTAGGAAGAACATCAACCTTAAAGAAGAAATCTTCAACAACAAGCTCAAACTTCAATGTGAACCTCCAATACAATAGCCAAATGATCCAGAGACCTTCACAAGAATATTGGATTCACAAATAACATCCACTCTAAACCAAATTACCAGAATCATTTGTATGTTCCTCCAAAACCTCAAGAACATTATTTTCCATGACTGTTAAACTAGAAAGATAGCTTTTGGACCTCTAAACCATGAACCATAGGAGTTGATGATACACACTGACTTCCCAAACATGCCTTCAGATCTGCAGACCATAATATTTTACTACAGAGCAATCCAGATCAACTTATTGTCACCGTATCTTTTATGAATACTGTTGTTCACCCATTTTCCTCTATCCAAAGCCAAACTGTCCACCTAGTATTTTCCTAGAAAATCCTTTGGAAAATGTTCCTATAAAGCTTAAAGTGCCAAATTTCCCAAAAGCCTTGCCTAAAAAACCTTACCATTGAAAAGAGCTTGAAAAAATAGGCAAGTTTGCTTTTTACATCACCCTGAAATTCGGCTAAATAAAGAAGTTATTGATGGTCAAAGTTTTGGTCAACATACATTCAAAATGTTCATTGGCGGGCTTGCAAAATCTCTATTGGCCTTAGAAAATGATGAAAAAAGTCAGTTTTATGCATTTCTGAATGTATATTAGGTTGCATGCGAATATACAAGGATGGAATATACATTGCAGATTCTTAGAATATTCGCTGAATGTATATCGGGTCTGCATGTATATTGGCTTGTATATTCGCATATACAAGTGAAAGATACAAAGAAATATGCATTGAAAACATACAAGGCCAGTGGACATACATGTGCTATAGTAGAATGTACATTCGCCAACATGTAAAGGCAAGGAAATATACAAGGTGAATATACATTGAAGATTCCCTAGAATATTCTGCGCTTGCATATCAAAGATGCTTGTATATTGCTTTGAATGTTCGCACATACAAATGGCTATATACAAAGAAAAGTATGCATTACGGGTATATTCCATCAAAGATTCCCTGTTTGTATGTGAGAGGGTTTGTATATGGTGATTGTATGTTTTGACATACAAAGGTGCCAATATACATTTGCTACAATGTAGTGGGAGAAGATACAAGAGATGAGGCCCGTGCATATACAAGGAGGATTGCAGGGTTAACATACAAGTGAGATGTACAGTGGAATGTATATTGGGTTGTATGTTTGAACATAGAAGGCCGATATACAAGGCAAATATACAACCCAGACTTGAATATAAGTTTCAATTTATTCTATGTTGTTTTGGGGTCCGCCTTGTATAAAAGGCGATTGTATGTTTTGGCATACAAAGGAGCAGATACAAAGATATATGCTAGGCGATTTCAAAAGGAATGGGGGCCACCACTTGTATGTATATGCACATTGCATGTTTGCATATACAACGAACATATGCAAGTCAGATTTGAAATGGATATATATTTTAGTTGAATGCAGCGTTAAATCTGTGGCTTGTATGTATATGTGCAATTGTATATTGCAATATACAAGTCGAAGGGTGCAAAGGATGTATACAAGGTGGACCTGAATCAAAAATCAAATTCTAGCTTATTTAGATATTAGGTCCAGCTTGTATGTATATATGCTTTGTATATTGGCACATTTCAAAGAAATATACAAAGGGAAGGCGATACAAATTAGACTCGGTAGGACAATCAAATGTAGCTAATGTTGATTTTGGGATCCGCGGCTTGTATGTTTGCATATTCAGAAGAGGAGATACAATTGGTGGGATCCACCAAAGGCACAAGCAATGGTATGTTTCTTTGTTTGTATTTTTGCTTGTATGTTTCCAACATACAAAGGGAAAGATACAATGCGATATACAATTGGTGGGGCCCGATAAACAAGCACTTAGCATATGCAAAGGAGTTGTAGAGAAGATTTTTGAATGCCGATTCAAGTGGCAAATGCAAGTGATATATACACAGATGCAAAGCGGTATATACAGGTGGTTGACCAAAACTTTGACCACCTGTATCTCCTCCATCCTAGCGAATTTTAACATACTGCAAGAAGCAAAGATGCATGTTTTTTGTCCCCTCTTTCATTTGGTAGGGTTTTCAAGAGTTTTTGTCACTTTCCATTTTTAGATCTAGATTTGCATGTGTTGGTCAAGTTGACTTATCAGTGACCATTTTTGAGCAGATAGGAGATATTTTGCTTGCATTCATTACTGCATAGGGATGAAGCAGCTCGCATTAATGATAAGAGATATTTCTCCACTGCCTATTTTTGAGATCGATGAGTAAGCTGCTGCATTAAAGAATGGAAAATATCTCTCCATCTGCCCATTTCCAGATATTTGATGCCATAACTATTGCAGCTGGACAATCATTTAGGAGATGTTTTCTACTCCAGCTCTTTGAGCGATTTTTGTAACTGACCTAGGTTTAGAAGGAATGCTATAAATATGCATTTAAATGATGAAAATAAGGTTGGAAATTTTTTGGCATTTTGGTCTTTTTGTTTCCAAACATAGATTTCATATACTGTAACCTTGCCTTTTCATTCGATATATGCAAGTTATTTTACCTCCTTTGCTAATTTTTCAGTTCTATGTGAATCTGCATGAGGTTGCCTATGAACATTTTGTTCCTCTCAACCCTATTGTGCCTTACCTCTGCTAGAATCATCTAATCTGTGTATGTTCACTTGATGTATTTGGTTATATTGTGCATCTTCTCAGTGTTGTGGAAGTCTCTTTTAATCTGTCTGGTGCATCACCCTTTTGTGTTTCAAGTTTTGTTGTTTCATCTTTCACTTTAAAGCATTTCTTCTCCCTTTTCCCCTTAAAATTTAGTAGTTTTAGGTGATAACTAGACAAGGAAGCCAGCCTTCTCCAGAGGTTTGATCTCATTTAGCAAAGTCCAACACTTAGAGATCATTCCCATGTTATTCCACTTTGCATAGGTTTCACAACTGTATGCAAGGGTGCAAAACTAGGTGATAACAACTTTGGCATGCCTAGTGGGACCAGTTCGATGAACTTCTCATCAAAATACTAAGAGATTTGGTGTTTCTCCCAGTACCATCAACCTTCAGAGGTAGTACAACAACACCATGGTGACTCTAATGGCGAATCATCTTGTTACAATAGTCCAGTTCCCAAGAAGCTAATGAGGTTGGTGCTACTTGTTAGTTTTACTATCATTTGATAGTTTTCTCAGCACCTGTTGACTCTTATGATGTCCTAGCTCACATCCTAGCGTTTCAAGACCCTATGGTCCATATTCATTCTTAACTTGTTACCTAGACTTGTTTATGTTTCATGATTTACCCTTGCAATGTCTAGTTATCAGCACTATGATGGTTTTTCTCCTCCATTCCATGAAAATTTAGGCTATTGGCCCCCATATCTTCCATACCAAGCTCTAGATGCCTCTAAATTTATGTCAAATAGCTCTTTGCCCCATTACAACTAGTGTTACCAATAGGAGCATTTTTGAGCCACTACTACTTATCCTCATTTGCAACATATTCATGCCTATAGTCAGCCTTATGAAGCCCATTCTACTCAAAGTCAAACCTGTAATCTCCCTAGTCAGTCCCAAAATACTGATTTGGGTAGTATTAAGGATTGGTTACTAGATTTTCAAAGGCAAATGTCAGAAATAGATAGAGAAGAGCAATATAACATGCAGCAAGAGGAGCTTGCATATTAGGCTTATTTGCACCAGCAAGAGGTAGAAAATAGAAGGGTGTATGAGGAGGATTGCTTGAACATGCAACTTGTAGCCAAGGAGAAACAAATAAAGTAGTTGCTTGCTTAAGTGCAGGAGACCAAAGTAAAGCATTTCTCTCCTATTCCTAGCTTTAGGCAGGTCCATCCTCCAAAGCAAGGTGAATCTGTGAGTGTGGCCCAGGCTTCTCTGTCATGGCAGCCTTCTTGGGCCAAACATCCTGGTTACAAAATGGCAAACTTTGTGATGGCCAATCCTCTCACACCAATTCAAAATCAAGAAGAGGAAGAGGTTGTGGAATCCAGGCCTATCATAATTCCAAGTTTCAGGCAACCTTCTACCTTGAAGGTTCCAGGTTGGAAAGGGCCATCTTTTTCACCCTGTGAAGACCCTCCACCAAGCACACAAATGGAAGCATGCCCTAGCATTCAACTAGCAGAAGAAGAGCAAAATAGGTTTTTGTTCGCTCCATGTCAAAGGTTGGAATCTTAGTCAGCCCTCACTTTTCCAAATCCATTCTTTGAAGAGGAGAGTTCCAAGTCTGGAATACCAAGCTTCAAGCAAGGAGAGCCTCCTAGGTCTCCTGAACTCAATATCCCAAGTTTTAGAGGGCCTCATCCACTACAATAAACAATTCCTAGACTTCACAAGTTTCCAAGCTTCAACGCATTTACCCCTCCACAAGCCCCTGTTCCTGTGCAAACTCAAGTTGTCATTCCCTAGGAACAAATTTATACAGAGCCCTATCCCCTCCAAGAAATTTAAGAAGATATTTAGGCTTCTTTCCCTGATACCTTTTTGATCCTCAAGGGTGGACTTGTTGTCTACCAAAATAATTGGAAAGATGAGCCAAAAGAGGAGGTAGGAGAAGATAAAATTAATGAGGAGCAATTTGTTCTTGCACTCATAGGGATAGAATTGTTTGAACCTATTGCATCTCTGCAGAGACAAGTTGAACAAAATTCAGTGGAGCCGCAGCCAAATGATGGAGGCATAAGGAAACAAGTTGCTAAGGCCATTTCAGAGGTGGATGATGCTGCCCTACATTAGGAGCTGCCTTATTATGTTGAAGATGAAGACTATGCGCAATTGGTTGTGGATATGCAGCAACAAGAAGATGCGGAAAGTATTGACAAATTGTTGCAGTTTGAAGCTGATGTAGCAAATGAAGGTTTGTTGGATGAAGCTACCAAATTGCTAGAGCATTTGCCTTCAATTATGGAGGAGGGGCTTGTTTTGGAGGACACTCCTTTGAGTCATAATGAGAATTTTGAGCTTGGGCCAACTATTTGTACAAATCTTCTAAGTGCTGACATGCTACAGGAGCTTCCAGGCTTTGTTGGAAATAAAGAGGAAACTGAATATGGGCAAGAGCAAATTAAAGATTTGTTCTTTATTATCTAGTAGGGATATCAACTTCTTAGTGGGGAGGTCTTCTCTTTTGAGCATGTGCAGGGCTCATTTTTTGAGCCTAAGTTAGAAAATCATGAGCATCTTGTTCATAAGGTGGAGATAGCCATATCTCTAATTGAGATATAGGATCTGGAGTTTTCAGATCAGCAAGAGGAGAAAAGATCAGAAAAGGGATATTAGATCAACCATGTGGATTTGCATATCACTTCAAGGGGATGCCCAATCAGGTATCTAGCCCAGTTGGAGACATATCAAGAGAAGTCACCGCTTGTCATGCTTACCTCTAAGCATGAAGTTGAGCATCAAAATGAGTGGGATTAGCCCATTTATTCACCACAAGTTAGCAACATCAGCAATCAGTCCAGGTGGATAGGTGAGTTTATCTCCATTTTGTGGGGGGTGTTTTATCAATTTGTCATATATGCATTTCCCCTTTACCTCTTTTTAACTGCCCACATGAATGGGAAACATTGTAAATTGTTAAGGAAGGGCAGTTACTTTCAAGAACCAATTAATGGCTTTGTTTAAAGTCATGTCTGATTGGTTAGTTTAGGATTAGAGTAGGTTTCATTTCTATTTTAGTTTTCCCTTTCCCTAAGTGCTTCTGCACAGGATGCATTGTCATTAGGAGAATGCAGGCCCCTTCTCCCAGTACCATCAGCCTTTGGAGGCAGTTTCCAGTTTTCCAACATGCTTTAGACATGACTCCATGCCCAATGGATGTATAAGGCCACTGATCTAATTATTTAGCAGGAAAACATCCCATAGAGGTTGCCAAATTGTTGACCCATTTTCCTCTATCCAGAGCCAAACAGTCCACCTGGTATTTTCTTAGAAAATCCTTTGGAAAATGTTCTTGTAAAGCTTAAAGTGCCAAATTTCCCAAAAGCCTTGCCTAAAAAACCTTACCATTGAAAAAAGCTTGAAAAAATAGGCAGGTTTGCTTTTTACATCACCCTAAAATTCGGCCAAATAAAGAAGTTATTGATGGTCAAAGTTTTGGTCAACATACATTCAAAATGTTCATTGGCGGGCTTGCAAAATCTCTATCGGCCTTAGAAAATGATGAAAAAAATTAGTTTTATGCATTTCTGAATGTATATCAAGTTGCATGTGAATATACAAGGATAGAATATACATTGTAGATTCCCAGAATATTCGCTGAATGTATATCGGGTCTGCATGTATATTTGGCTTGTATATTCGCATATACAAGTGAAAGATACAAAGAAATATGCATTGAAAACATACAAGGCTGGTAGACATACATGTACAACAATGGAATGTACATTCACCAACATGCAAAGGAAAGAAAATATATAAGGTGAATATACATTGAAGATTCCCTAGAATATTCTGTGCTTGCATATCAAAGATGCTTGTATATTGCTTTAAATGTTCGCACATACAAACGACTATATACAAAGAAAAGTATGCATTGCGGGTATATTCCATCAAAGATTCCCTGTTTGTATGTGAGAGGGTTTGTATTTTTTGATTGTATGTTTTGACATACAAAGGTGCCAATATACATTTGCTACAGTGTAGTAGGAGAAGATACAAGAGATGAGGCCCATGCATATACAAGGAGGATTGCAAGGTTAACATACAAGTGAGATGTACAGTGGAATGTATATCGGGTTGTATGTTCGCACATACAAGGCCGATATACAAGGCAAATATACAACCCAGACCCGAATATAAGTTTCAATTTGTTCTATGTTGTTTTGGGGTCTGCCTTGTATAAAAGGCGATTGTCTGTTTTGACATACAAAGGAGCAGATACAAAGATATATGCTGGGCGATTTCAAAAGGAGTCAGGGCCACACATGTATGTATATGCACATTGCATGTTCACATATACAAGGAACATATGCAAGCTAGATTTCAAATGGATATATATTTTGGTTGAATGCAACGTTAAATCTATGGCTTGTATGTATATGTGCAATTGTATATTGCGATATACAAGTCGAAGGGTGCAAAGGATGTATACAAGGCGGACCTATATCGAAAATCAAATTCTGGCTTATTTAGGCATCAGGTCCGGCTTGTATGTATATGTGCTTTGTATATTGGCACATTTCAAATAAATATACAAAGAGAAGGCGATACAAATCAGACCTGGCAAGACAATCAAATGCAACTAATGGTGATTTTGGGATCCGCGGCTTGTATGTTTGCATATTCAGAAGAGGAGATACAATTGGTGGGATCCACCAAAGGCACAAGCAGTGGTGTGTTTCTTTGTTTGTATTTTTGCTTCTATGTTTCCAACATACAAAGGGCAAGATACAATGTGATATACAATTGGTGGGGGTCGATATACAAGTACTCAGCATATGCAAAGGAGTTGCAGAGAAGATTTTTGAATGCCAATTCAAGCAGCAAATACAAGTGATATATACACAGATGCAAAGTGGTATATACAGGCAGTTGACCAAAACTTTGACTGCTTGTATCTCCTTCATCCTAGCGAATTTTGACATACTGCAAGAAGCAAAGATGCATGTTTTTGGTCCCCTCTTTCATTTGGCAGGGTTTTTAGGAGTTTTTGTCACTTTCCATTTTCAGATCTGGATTTGCACGTGTTGGTTGAGTTGACTTATCAGCGACCATTTTTTAACAGATAGGAGATATTTTTCTTGCATTCATTGCTGCACAGGGATGAAGTAGCTCACATTAATGATAAGAGATATTTCTCCATCGCCTATTTTTGAGATCGATGAGTAAGCTGCTGCATTAAAGACTGGAAAATATCTCTCCATCTACCCATTTCTAGATATTTGATGCCATAACTATTGCAGCTGGATAGTCATTCAGGAGATATTTTCTACTCTAGCTCTTTGGGTGATTTTTGTAACCGACCTAGGTTTAGAAGGAATGCTATAAATATGCATTTAAATGATGAAAATAAGGTTGGAAATTTTTTAGCATTTTGGTCTTTCTATTTCCAAACAGAGATTTCATATACTGTAACCTTGTCTTTTCATTAGAGATATGCAAGTTATTTTACCTCCTTTGCTGATTTTCTAGTTCTGTGTGAATCTGCATGAGGTTGCCTGTGAACATTTTGTTCCTCTCAACCCTATTGCGCCTTACCTCTGCTAGAATCATCTAATCTGTGTATGTTTACTTGATGTATTTGGTTATATTGTGCATCTTCTCAGTGTTGTGGAAGTCTTTTTTAATCTATCTGGTGCATCACCCTTTTGTATTTCAAGTTTTTTTGTTTCATCTTTCACTTTAAAGCATTTCTTCTCACTTTTCCCCTCAAAATTTTGTAGTTTTAGGTGATAACTAGACAAGGAAGCCGACCTTCTCTGGAGGTTTGATCTCATTTAGCAAAGTCCCACACTTAGAGATCATTCCCATGTTATTCTAGTTTGCAGAGGTTTCACAACTATATGCAAGGGTGCAAAACTGGGTGATAACAACTGTAAAAGCTGGTTCTATTCAGATGGCCATAACTTCTTCAAATCTTTATGCGAACTTCTTAATTCTTAACTAGAGCAACCTCTGACAATCCTCTACACTTCCATATGGTCCACGAACATTGAATCTTCATTAATTTTCTCAATATCCTCAACATTTAGTCTCCTGAATAGGCAACACAATAATACATAGTTGACACCAATGACAACAAGAATATGTTGACATCAATGACAACACTGCTTAGGCACATATTTGCAACACCAGCAACTTAGAAAAACAAACCATCAAACTTTTGGGTCTCAACCTTGACAAACTAGTCCAATCTCCATCACCAACCATCATGCCTCAAACTAGAAGCCAATATACAACTGAAATGGAAGCTAAAAGGCAACAATCTCAATTGACCCACCTTAAAGATGTAACACAATTCACGACTGGTATGCCTCCTCACATGTTTGTACTTGAAGGGTACACCACTAGACTATCATATGTGCAACAAGTGCAATATCAACCATCTATAGCGACCTATTATGAGCCATCCCAAGATGATTTATCTAAATTTCAAGAGACACACGTATGGGACCAAGTTGATAGACTCATTTTATCTAATCTTGATTGCTATTTCTTGCAATTATCTAATATGGAAGCCAAGTTACCAAGAAACTTTGACATATATGCCATTCGTAAACAAGATTTAAACACTCCTATTGTTGCAAAGACATCATCCACCATAGCCACTCCATCTCAAGACATATCCATGCCATTTCATCCCACTTTCAATCCATCTTCTTCATTAACTATTACTACACCATCAAGCCCACCATGCATGGAGCACACTTTGGAATCTTTGCTAACTCCAAGCAAGGTGCTTTGATACCTTTCACAAAATTTGAGCTTTCCACCTTTTCATGTCTCACAACATACCCCCTCTCCTACCATGACCGTTTCCATGCCTCAAGTATCACAAGCTATGCATGTCTCACAAGTTCAAACTCCGCAAGTTGCACAAGCTATCTGAAATACTGCAAACTCCACAAGTTTCACAAGCTATCCCAATATCACAAACTCTGCAAGTTTCACAAGCTACCCCAATGCTGTAAGCCACACAAGTCTCGGAGCCATTACAAGTTTCTACTCCTATTGCATCACATGTGGAATCCACATTCCAAACTGGTCTACCTACCACTTCTAATGTGGTCTCCATGATTTCCATGAATGCATCTAACACACCATATAATCCCAATGCTAGTCTCATTGACATGAGTGACCAATCTATTATATCACAAGCCAATCCTAGTACTACTATCTCTTATGTTGATCAACTTGCATCGCTCACTTCATTTCCATATAATCCTTCACAAAATGTCAATCCATCTTATACAACTCATGCATTACCCACTAGTACCCAATATATGGCATATACCAATCCATCTTAAGGTACTTCTATTGTCCAAAATGTAAACCCAAATTTCCATCCTTTTTCATTCACCAATCCTTTCATTGCTTACCATTATGTTGCCACTTCCACTTTTAATACAAATCCAACATCTAATCCACAACCATTGATCCATATCAATCCATCCTCTAGTTCACTTGTGATGCAAAATCCTAGAGTCAATCCATCACAATATACTCAACCACCACTTGTGTCTCAAGGACAACATTCATCAAGTACCTATGTCATATACCAATCATTCTGCATATATTGTGAGCACTCAACCTCAACATATGGTCATACCCTCATACATTTCACCATAGCAACAACATACATCATACTACATTCCACCTCCAAGCCATCAAAACTCTTTGCAACAACAGCAACTATCTCAAGCAGATATTGAACAAATGGTTAACAAAATAGTGGGACAAAACAAGAAGACATTTTCCTTGGGAGACATATGCACTTACCCATTTGATAGATCACTTCACATGACACCTTTTCCACCATATTTTGAGATCCCACAATTTAACAAATACAAAGGGAAAGGTAATGTGGATGACAATCTTAGAGTATTCTATGTGGCATGTCTTGATGTTGCATATGACAATACATATCTTTCGACATTATTCCCTAGAAGCTTAGCAAGACAAACTCTTGAATGGTTCTCTCATTTACCTCTGGGAATCAAGACTTTTGAGGAATTAGTGAACAAATTTCAATCCCATGTTTCTTTTAACATTGAATAGAAGGTGTATATGAATGATCTTGTCAATAACAAACAATGAAATGATGAAAATTTCTCATCATTTACCCAACAATGGTGTAACATGGCTAGCAAATTATCATGGCAAATCCTTGAGAAATAGCAACTCGACATCTTTGTCCAAAACCTTCATCCTGAGCTCTCATTCCAATTGCAATTGCAAAGTGCTAGTACCTTTGATGAACTCATATCTAAAGGAACCACTATTGAGTGAGCTTTAATTGCTAAGGGCACCATCAAAATTTTTAAAGACAATAAGGAGAGTCCTTAATCTTCAAATGATAAATCCCACTTTTGGAACAAAAACAAAAATGTCATTAATGACGACATTGTAGACACAAAGAACATACAAATAATGAAAGGTCTGATCAAGATTTAAGCTGCATCTAGAACCAATCCACCTTTGCAACAAAATTGACCAAGAGCAAATTCAACACCTAGATGACAATTCACTCCTTTAGGAGAACCTATTGAGGTAGTCCTTCGTCAACTTATTTAAGCGAGAGACATTACATTACCTGAGCCTTCACCCAATGCAGAACCTATTTTCAAAGCTCGTTGGTACAAAGAGAACTAATATTGTGAATACTATCGAGTCAAAGGACATAGTACAAATGGTTGCATGCACAAAATATGTCATTCAAGATTGCATCGACCAAGGTCTGGCCAAAATCACAACACTGGCATCACAAACAAAACATCAACCAACCTTGAACTATGATCTAGATGATTTCAAAAATCCACTTCCACCTCATGACAAGGCAAGTAACCCTCATACTAGGAATGTTATCTATTACAACTATGAGTCATCCGCGATTGGATGCATTTCTACCATCACTATCCAAGGTAAAGCATCCGATTGCCCCGTAACTACTAGAAGAGGCCATGTTACCATTCAAGGAGCACCTATCAATCCTCCTCAACTACCTTCTAGTTATAATATCCTTTATCACCTTGGCAAAACTCCCACACACATCTCCATCTTTGAGCTCCTATGCATATCCCCTACTCACAAGGCTATCCTTGATAAAGCATTGCAAGAATCTTTGGTGCCTAATAATATTGATATCACCCAATTTCAATCTATGATAGCTAGCATTGCAGCCTCTTGCCATCTCACTTTCTCTGATAAAGATCTTTGACCATCCACTAACCCATCATATAAAGAAGCCCTCCACATAGAAGTATTTGTAAACCAACGTCATATCAAATGAATACTAGTGGATGGTGGAGTTGGTCCCAATATATGTTCTCTAAAACTAATAAAACAATTGGGATATTCTGAGAAGAATATTGATACTTCTAAGGTCATTGCCATCAAAGCATATGATGATGCTGAGAGAGATACTGAAGGAGTCATCCATTTGCCTATCCAAGTTTATCCTGTCACTACCAACACCCGCTGTCAGGTTCTTGATATTGAGTTTCCCTATAACATCATCCTTGGCCATCCATGGATCCATGCCCTTAAAGCTATTCCTTTGACATACCATTAGTGCTTCAAGTTTCCATATAATAGTGTTAAAGTCACCATCCTTGTCAATCCCAATCCATTTGAGTTTTTTCATGCCTTTCAAGCTAACTATCAAAGTCCTAACCATATCCCCATCAACATCGAAGCTTATCCCTCTTGATCCTATGTTGATCCCTCTGTCTTACTCAAGCCATCATCTAGCAAAGCCACTTCAAATCTCCGTATCAAATACATTGAACAAGGTCCGGGTGAATACACATTGCACGAATCTTGTTGTGTCGAAACTCTCCCCTTATCTTCCAAATCCCATGGTAAGCCTTCTATATCCAAATCATCTTCATCTATAGTTGTTATAAAAGCTCCACCAATAGTTTTCATTAAGGGAGGATTTGTTGATGATGAAGACATTGATGCCATTAATTCTTGGATATTTTATGATGAAAATGACGAAGTACAACTTGAAGTGGAAAGATATAACAATGGGTTCCGCATCATTAAGAATATGGGTTATGCATCATTAAGAATATGGGTTACAAAGGACATGGTAGATTGGGATCACAAGAACAAGGACCTATTGAACCCATTTTTGTGTCTAAGAAGTTTAATAAGCAAGGCCTTGGCTATCAACCGGAGGTACCGCCTTCCAAAGACATTAAGTATAATTTTGATATGGAAGCTGGACCTTTTTCGGTAGGAGAGACTTCTAATTTAGATACCATCGATGACACCCCACTTTATATCACCGACCCTTTCAAAGAAACTTCCATCTTCATGATTTCTACTAGCTCATCTACCTGTAACCCTTCATCCACCACCCTTTCACTCATATATCCTGACCTCGTCGATTGGGACCAACAAGCGGTACCAATATTGGACACATTTGAAAATAATGAAGCTATTCCTGAGTTCATGGGTTTATGACAAGGCATTCCATTGGGTGATCACAAAGCAGGCTTCATGATGGATCTTCCTAAACTAGTATACTTTGGCAAAAGCATCAAATCCTTCAATTGTAAAAGTGACATAAATAAAATTAAAAAGATAGGTCATTAGGTGAAAACTGAAACACACCTCGTGATTGCGAAAAAGTAAAAATAAAGGATGTATCCAAGGGTGAAAACCTCTCAGAGGCACCTGAGAATGGGGGATTCGATCTTCCTGTCACCATAGAATTTTGTTGAATTAGGTCAGATAACTAAGAGGGGGGGTTAATCAGTTGTCCCCAAACTTTATCACTTGCAACTATTTCTTTACCACACAAAATTGATTAATGCTATAAAAATTTAGGCATGAATCATCAACACATGAGTAGAAATAAATGAACACATAACACCAAGATTTTTAATGTGGAAACCCGGTTAAGGGAAAACCACGGTGGGGTTTAATGCACAAAGATTAGTACCCTATTAAAAGTAATTTATAAAAATAGAAGGCACATGCCTTCGGGTGCACTGCCCAGAGCTCACTACTCAAAAGAGGTTCACTTCCTACAGGAGGCTCACTGCCTACAAGAATTAAGTTTATCACAAGATATGTGAATTAAGGAATAGCATCTGTTTCATGCCTGGTTCAATCCCTTTGAAGGATCACAATTTCTATTCTAATCTTCACTCATTTTCTATATCTTCATCCTTACTGCTCTTGATCCTTTGCACTTCTTCCTTTTTGCTCTGCTTCTATATTTTTATTAGGATTTGATCATTTATGCACACACCTTTTTCACAACTCATCAACAAGTATTTATATGCTTCATCAACCTTGGAATGAATCATCAAGCTTAGCTAAAATTAACGTGGATCACTTACACTGTCGGCCAAACATAGTTGAGACTTGAATCTTCCTCCAACAACATGCCACGCTCCAGAGAAATGCTCTTTGACCATCCGCAACACACTTGAATCATCTAGTCGGCCAAGACTGGGAAGAACAACAACATCAATAAGTAAATCTTCACAAATGAGCTCAATATTCAATGTGGACCTCCAACATAGTAGTTACCCAATCCAGAGACTTCCACAAGCACACTGAAATCAACAAAAACATCCACACTCCTCCAAATCATTAGAATCACTTGCATCTTCATCTGGAACCTCAAGAACAATGTTTGCCATGACTATCACACTAGAAGGATTGCTTGCAAACCTCCAAATAATGAACCACTTGAGTTGATGATACACATTGACTTCCTTAACATGCCTTTAGATCCGCAGATCATAATATTTTCAACATAGAGCAATCTAGACCAATTTACTCACTCTATCTCTTCTGATCATAGCAAAACCTAGTTGTAATCAGATGGCCATTCCTTCTTCAAATCTTCATGCAAACCTCTCAAATCTTGATTTGAGCTACTTTAGACAATCCTCTATACAGCCACGTGGTCTACATACATTGATCATCATTAATTTTCTTAATATCCTGAACATTCTAGTCTTCTAAATAGGCAACAAAATAAGATACAGTTGACATCAATGCAACAAGGATATGTGGACATCAATGACAACACTGCTTAGGCACATATTTGAAACAATCTCCCCCTTTGTCATTGATGGCAACATATGACGTGAAAAATTGATTCAATCATCAAGACAAGAACTTCTCCCCCTTTCTCTTATCACTTCTACAACCACTTTCTTCACTGCTCCCCCTTTCATTAGCAACTAGTTTTTCACATGACTTCTCTCCCACTTTGACATCAATGGGAAACGACACATAGTTGTAATATTTTCTTCCCCTTTTTGTGTTTCAGATTGATCTCCAATTAATTTTTATACTGACTACTCCCCCTGAGTAGTATCTTCTTATCACCAATCTAGATTACAAGATGACTATGAGTTCCACTGAATTGATGCACCATGGTGCATCTTTAGTTTTGATCAAGAGGGGTAATAACCCCTAACTTCTCTCCGCAATACTCAAAAGTATCCTTAGATAGAGGCTTGGTGAATATATCTGCAATTTGATCCTTTGAAGAAACAGACTCCAATCTAACTTCATTATCATTTACCTTTTCTCTCAAGAAATGAAACTTGATGGATATATGTTTTGTCTTTGAATGCAACACTAGATTCTTGGAGATGTTAATTGCACTTGAATTATCATAGAAGATTGCAATAGGCTCCTTAAATACAACTTTAATATCCTTCAACAGTTGCTTCATCCACAAAACTTGAGTGCAATTACTTGCTGTTGCTATGTACTTTGCTTTTGTAGTAGATAGAGATATTGCCTCTTACTTTTTGCTCAACCAAGAAACCAATCTTCTCCGCAAGAAGAATGTACCACCACTAGTACTCTTCCTATCATCCACATTTCCTACCCAATCAACATCCGTATATGCATGAAGAGTGAAGTTATTGTCTTTTGGATACCACAAACCATAGTCAAGTGTCCCTTTGAGATATCTAAAAATTCTCTTGACTACTACCACATGGGATTCTTTAGGATCAGTTTGAAATCTAGCAACAAGTCCAAGTGCATTCATGATATCAGTTCTAGTCTAAATCAAATAAAGTAGTCCTCCAATCATTGATCTATATCTTTTCTAATTTTCCTTAGGAGAGTCATCATCTTTACTCAACTTGCACCTGGTTACCATAGGTGTACCTACTGGCTTTGAATCTTCAATTCTAATTTTTTTCAGCAACTCTCTCACATACTTAGATTGAGATATGAAGATACCTTTATCAAACTGAATGATTTGTAGACCTAAGAAGAAGTTCATTTCACCAAACATTGACATCTCAAATTCACTTTGCATCTGATCAACAAATGTTTTGTACATGCTCTCATTTCCACCAAAAATGATATCATCAACAAATACTTCAACAATAAGGATATGCTCATGATCAATCTTGAAGTAAAGATTGTTTCCAGTAGTGCGTTTCCTAAAGCCTAATTTTAGTAGATAGTTATCTAATCTTGCATACAAGGCTCTTGGGGCTTTCTTGAGTCCATATAGAGCTTTCCTCAATCTGCAAACCATATCTTTTTAATCAAATAATTGAAATCCTTCTGGTTTCTCAATGTAAACTTCTTCTTCCAATTCTCCATTTGGGAATGTTGACTTGACATCCATTTGATATACCTTGAAATCTTTATAAGAAGCAAATACAAGAAATAATCTATCTGCTTCTATTCTTGCCAATGGAGAAAAAGTTTCTTCAAAATCAATTCCTTCTACTTGAGAATATCCTTTAGATACCAACCTTGTTTTGTTTCTTACAACTTCACCATCTTCATTTAGTTTATTTTGGAAGACCCATTTTGTTCCAATCACAAATTTGTCTTTAGGTCTAGGAACAAGATCCCAAGTGTGATTCTTTTCAATTTGCATTAGTTCTTCTTTTTTACCCAATTTTCATCATTGCAAGCCTCACTTACTAATTTTGGTTTAATCTTTGAAATCAAACAAATCTCCTCTCAATCTTTAGCAATTCTTCTCCTAGTTTGAACACCTTGATTTCTATCTCCTATGATTTGATCTTCAGGATGATTCTATCTTACATACCTAGGAGTTTTGGGAATTGCTTGAGCGTCTGTTTCTTGAGCTTTTCCTCAATATCTGCACTATCTTCCTGAGTTACTAAGCTTTCCAGATCAATCTGGATCTGAGTCTGGGTTTGAACTTACCTTCCATGAATTTGACTTTCATCTTGATCATCTAAATCATATCCATAAGACTTGGAAGGTCTCTCCTTGCTTCAATCAACTCTGACATTAGTACTTTCAATAATCTTTTTCAATCTCTTGTTAAAGCACTAGCATGCCTTGCTTTGAGTGGAGTACCCAAGAAAAATTCCTTCATCACTTCTTACATCAAGCTTGCCAAGATCCTCATCTCTTTTGATATAGCATTGACTACCAAAAACTCTGAAATATTTTACAGTAGGAGGATGACCAAACCACAGTTCATAGGGAGTCTTACCAAAATTCCCTTTGATCTGCACCTGATTAAGAGTGTAGACAGTAGTACTCACGACTTCTCTCCAATAGACTCAAGGAACATTTTCTTACATCATCATGGTCCTAGTTGCTTCTTGAATGGTACAATTCTTTATCTCCACAACTCCATTCTGCTGAGGAGTCCTAGGAGTAGATAACTATCTTTTTACCCCTTGTTTTTCATAGAATGAATCAAACTCACTAGAGGTAAACTCTCCACCTCTGTCAGATCTCAAACACTTCATCTTTATACCAACCTCATTTTCAACCATAACTTTGAATACTTTGAATTTGGCAAGAGCTTCTGATTTTTCAAGAAGGTTACCCACATCATCCAAGAGTAATAATCAATCAGCAATATAAAATATCTATCTCCTTGGACACTCCTAATTCTAGTAGGACCACAAAGATTAGTATGCACAAGTTCCAACAAACCACTTGATAATTGTTCTTTACTCTTGAATGAAGTTCTACTTTGTTTACCCAATTAACATTCTCTACACATGGTATTAGTGGGTTTCACAAGTCTTGGAAGGTCTCTTATAGCCTAAGTGGAACTTATCTTGATAACATTATCAAAATGCACATGACACATTCTCCTAAGCCAGAGCCAACTCTGATCAACTTGAGCAATTAGGCAACTTCTATCAGAGCTACTTAAATGAAAGATGTTACCTCTAGTCTAAGTACTAGATGCAATCTCAATTCTAGATCTTTCCAAGATTCTACATTTTCAATCCTTGAATTAGAGATCATAACCTTTGTCAACCAACTGTCCAACACTGAGAAGATTATGCTTTAATCCTTCCACATACAGAACATCATTAGTGTTACACTTACCATAAAATGAGATGGATCCTCTACCACAAATTCTACTAGCTGAGTTGTCTCCAAACTTCACAAGTCCGCCTTCATATTTTTAAAGCTCACAAACTTACATTTGTCACCAGTCATATGATGAGAACATCCACTATCAATCACTCATTAAACCTTTTCCACAACCTAAGCAGCCAAAGCACTTTCTACATTTTTATAGCCAGTGGGTTCAGTAGGCACTGGATCTTCCTCTTTGATAGCAATGAACACCCAATCATTATCAGCGGAACATCCATGATCAGATTCATCATCTGTGACTCCTTCACTAGCTTCCTAGACATAGTAGCATTTCTTTTGAGTTCTAGATCTGTTATGGTATGGCTTTGAAACCCTCTCCAGACATCTTAAGGCAAAATAACCAATCTTATTACAATTAAAACATTTGAATGGTAACTTTCCTTCATACTTACCAGATCCTCTTGGCAATCTCTTGGCAAAAAGGGCTTCAAGATCATCAAGCTCAGTTTCACAATTTTCAAAATCCTTCCTCATCTTCTCAAATCTAATTGTTCTTCTTGAAGATTTCTCACCTGGATCATATCTTTTATTCCCATGAACACTGGCCTTGAATACAAATTCAGACATAGCAAGAGAATCACCAAATTCACTTAATTCAAAAGCTAAAATTTTGCCAACCAACTAATCACTTGTAACTTTTGAGATAGTCCTGATCTTCTCTATAGAAGCAACCTTATGTTTGTATGAATCTAGGTAAAGATCTGAGCACTTTTGCCACAATCTCTGATTCTTCCAAAGTTCCACCAGCACACCTGATACTACACACAAGTTCATTTATCTTTTACATGTAGATTATGATGTTTTCATCTTCACTCATCCTAAGATTTTCAAAATTTCCTCTCAAACTTTGTAGCTTGGCACATTTGACACAATCATCACCTTCATAAAGATTCTCCAACTTCTTCTAGATTTCATGAGCAATTTTCAGTCTAAAGACATTTGTCATTTCTAAATCAGTCAGGGCACTTAACAAGGCTTCTTTAGCGTGAAGGTTATTTTCAGCATCTTTGAGTTGATCTGGAGTTGAAGGACCTTTCTCCAGAGGTTTATACTCATCCTTCATTATCACCCAATAAGCATCACCCATGCATTACAAGTGGCACTCCATGTGACTCTTCCAAATAGAGTAATTTGTTCCATCAAATCTTGGACTATTCTTCTTGTAGGTCAACATCCTAGATCTCCTTAGGTGGTTAAGCTTTTTTTAGAGGAACTTGCTCTGATACCAATTGTTGAATTAGGCTAGACAACTAAGAGTGGGGGGTGAATTAGTTGTCCCAAAACTTTATTGCTTGCAACTATTTCTTAACCACACAAAACTGATTAATGATATAAGCATATAAGTATGAATCATCAACACATGAGCAGAAACAAATGAACACATAACACCAAGACTTTTAATGTGGAAACTCGGTTAAGGGAAAACCACAGTGGGGGTTAACCCACAAAGATTAGTATCATGTTAAAAGTACTTTAGAAAAATAGAAGGCACATGCCTTCAGGCGCACTACCTAGAGTTCACTGCTCAAAAGAGGCTCATTGCCTACAAGAGGCTCACCACCTACAAGAATTAAGTTTATCACAAGATATATGAACTAAAGAATAACATCTATTTCATGCTTGGTTTAGTCCCTTTGAAGTCTCACAATTTCTGCTCTGATCTTCACTCGTTCACTATGTCTTCATCGTTACTACTCTTGATCCTCTGCACTTCTTCCTTTTTGCTCTTCTTCTATATTTTTCTTAGGATTTGATCATTTTCGCACACACCTTTTTCACAACTCATCAACAAGTATCTATATGCTTCATCAACCTTGGAATGAATCATCAAGTCGGCTAAACTTAATGCAAATCACTTACACTGTGGGTTAAACATAGCTGAGACTTGAATCTTCCTCCAACAACATGCCACACTCCAGATAAATGCTCTTTGGCCATCCACAACACATTTGAATCATCTGGTCGGCCAAGACTGGGATGAATAGCAACATCAATAAGTAAATCTTCACAAATGAGCTCAATCTTCAATACGGACCTCCAACATAGCAATTACCCAATCTAGAGACTTCCACAAGCACACTGAAATCAACAAAAACATCCGTACTCCTCCAAATCATTAGAATCACTTGCATCTTCATCTGGAACCTCAAGAACACTGTCTTCCATGACTATCACACTAGAAGGATTACTTGTGGACCTCCAAACCATGAACCACTTGAGTTGATGATACACACTGACTTCCCAAACATGCCTCTAGATCCGTAGATCATAATATTTTCAACGCAAAGCAATCTATACCAATTTACTGTCACTCCATCTATTCATATCACATCAAAACCTAGTTGTACTCACATGGCCATTCCTTCTTCAAATCTTCATGCGGACCTCTCAAATCTTGACTGGAGCTACTTCAGACAATCCTTTATATAGCCACATGGTTTGTATACATTGATCATCATTAATTTTCCCAATATCCTCAACATTCTAGTCTTCTAAATAGGAAACAAAACAAGATACAGTTGACATCAATGACAACACTGCTTAGGCACATATTTGCAACAAGAGTATCATGAAAAATCAACAATGCTAGTTGAGGAATCTCAAGAAATGAACCTAGGTACATAATAAAATCTGAAGATTGCATTTTTGGCAGCATCACTATCAGAGCAAGAAAGAAGGGACTTTACAACATTTTTCATGAAAAGAGCCATTAACTTTGTATGGACCTATGTAGACATGCTAGGTCTGAATCCATGACTTGTGGTACATCACCTAGCATTATCTCCTAATGTAAAACCAGTCAAGCAAAAGCTATGCAAGATGCATCCGCAAATAGCTCCCTTGGTTAAGGCAGAGATTCAGAAACTATTAGATGCAAATTTCATAGAGCCTATTGATTATCCATAATGGATTTCAAACTTGGTACCTGTGGCAAAACCTGATGGATGTATCTGTTGCTGCATAGAATTTAGAGATCTCAATAAAGCATGCCCAAAAGATGACTTCCCATTACCAAGCATACACAACATTGTGGATCTTATAGTGGGACATGAAATACTATCCTTGATGGATGTATTCTTAGGATATACCCAAATCAAAATAGCAGAGGAAGACCAAGACAAAACATCATTTATTTGTCCATGGGGCACATACTACTAGGTGGTAATGCCTTTTGGTCTTAAGAACACTGGAGCCACATATCAATGAGCCATGATAGTTATCTTTCATGATCTTCTCCACACTATTATGGAAGACTATGTTGATGACATTCTAGGAAAATCCAAAACAATAGAAGGATACCTAGATAGTTACTAGCACAAATCTTTGATCGACTGGAGAAGTATCAAGTCAGGATAAATCCAAAGAAATGCATATTCAGTGTGACATCTAGAAAACTACTAGGATACATTATGTCTCAATGAGGAAAAGAAGTGGATCCTGATAAAGTAAAAGCCATCATGGAAATGCCTCTGCCATCAAACCTGAAGTAGCTTCATAGTCTACAAGGAAGGTTACAATCCATTTCACGTTTATCTCACAACTAGCAGATAATTGTCATCCTTTTCAACATCTTCTTCACAAGGGTGAACCTTTCAAATGGGATGAAAAATGTCAAAAGGCCTTTGACAAACTAAAGGAATATCTAGCAATACCTCTTGTGTTGGTACCCCCTATACCTAATCGACCATTATTACTCTACATATCTTCAATAGCAATAGCATTGGGTGCCCTCTTATCTTAGCATGATGATTCAAGAAAGGAACAAGCTATTTACTATATCAGCAGGACTCTTGTTAGTTATGAACTTAACTATTCATCTATGGAGAAAGCATGTTTAGCATTATTGTTTTCTTCCCAAAAGTTGCGACATTACATGTTGAACCAAACAACAAAGCTTATATCAAATTTTGATCCACTCAAATACCTTCTTTCCAAAGGAATCCTCACAAGAAGACTAGCAAAATGGGTTATGATCTTAAGTGAATTTAACATACAATATGTGGATCAAAAATCTATCAAAGAACAGGTTATCGCTAATTAGTTAGCTATAGCACCCATCACTGATATTCATCCAATACATCCAGAGTTCCCTGATGAAGAGTTATTCAATTTAACCTCTTCAACATTATGGAAACTATACTTTGATGGATCTTATACACAACATGGAATAGGAGTTGGGATATTGTTTATCACACCTCAAGGAGATTGTATCCCAAAGTCATACAGGATTGCTTTTCCTTGCACCAACAACATAGTAGATAATGAAGCTTCAATCATAGGATTGTGCCTAGTAGTACAATGGGCTATTAAATAGGTCTTAGATGAGTATCAAACAAAAGATGAGAAGCTCCTTCCATACAAGCTAATGGTTGACGATTTGAAGACATATTTTGATAGTATCACCTTTGAGCAAATTCCAAGGATTCAAAACAAAGTAGTAGATGACTTGGCTATGATTGGTTCACTTCTAGACATGCCATCCAATGTGCATAAGTGTGAATTTCTTATTGAACAACTTCTGATCCCAGTATTTGAAGTATCGTAGTCTAAGCTTATATGTGAGATTATTGGTCCCAATTCACCTTGGTACGAGGATATATACGAGTATCTGTGTAATCAAACCCTACCATTCCAATTATCCAATACCTAAAGTAAAACCTTTATCCATCAAGCCTCTTGCTACACAATCTTAGGAGACACCCTATATCACTAGAGTCTTGATGGTATCCTTCTTAGATGTCTTGATTATGAGGAAGTGAAGGTTGCCTTACGTGAAGTACATGAAGGTGTCTGTGGATCACATTTTGCTGGCACTAGCCTTGTTAAGAAACTTCTATGAGCTGGATACTATTGGCCAACTATGGAGAAAGATGTACAATAGTTTGTAAAGAGATGTCTCCAATGTCAGAAACATGGGGATCTGATACATGCACTAACACATGTGAACTTCAGCCTATCACCACTCCTTGGCCATTCTTGCAATGGGGACTTGACCTCATAGGTAAAATCCATCCACCCTCATTAAATAGTCATAAGTTTATCATTACCGCCACTGAGTATTTTACTAAGTGTGTGGAAGCAATCCCAATGACCTACATCATAAGAAAGCAAATATCTAAGTTCATTTTACACTATATCATTTGCCGCTATGGTGTCCCTCAAGCCATTGCCACTGATAATGATCATCCCTTCAAGAATCAAGAAGTTAGAAATCTTTACAACAAATTCCATAGATATCTTTACAACAAATTCCATATCCAACATGAGTTTTCTACACCTTATTAGCCTCAAAGCAATGGCCAAGTTGAGGCTTCTAACAAAAAAATAATCAAAATCCTTAAAAATATAGTCAATGAAGCGGGTCGTGATTAGCATTTACAACTCAACCTTGAATTATGGGCCTATAGAACAAGTGTTAGAAGCCCCACTGGTGCTACACCTTATGCTCTTGTGTATGGAACTAAATCTATTTTACATATTGAGGTTGAGATTCCCTCACTGTGAGCATCTCTACAACATCTCATATCAGATCAAGAATATAGAGTATCTAGACTCAATGATCTCGAGCTATTAGATGAAATACATCTTATAGCACTCAACCATCTCTAAGTCTATCAAAATCATCTACGCCATAGCTACAACAAAAAAACCAGACAATAGTGGTTTCAAGTTGGAGATCTTGTCCTTAAAGAGAATCAAAGAAATCAACAACATCGTGAGAAACAAGGCAAGTTTGAACCCAATTGGCTTGGTCCTTTTATCATCACATCAGTTTATGGATCAAGAGCATACACTCTCTCAACACCCAAGGGTATTCCCCTCAATGAACGTGTCAATAGCATTCATCTAAAGAAGTTCTATCCATGACTCTCACCATATCCCATAAAAAAAAGTAAAAATAAATAATTTGTCCTCTGGTGAAAACTTGGTAAATAGGCACCTTAGATAAGTACCATAGTGAAAACCTGGCAAATAGGCACTATATGTAGAGACCAAATTCCATCATTTGCTTAGTCATTTGAGCACTACTTTCTAAAACACCATCCACTATCTTGCCTCCATAATCCACTATCTATCCTATTTAGCATTTTAATCCATTATCCTTTATCCATCCATAGTAGAGCCTTGTCGCGCATATCTTTTCCATGATAATTGTCATAGCTTGGACTTTGTTGAGGTTACGATATCATTTGGCACCTTAGCATACCATCCACATAAACATATCTATCGCAACCCATCCCTAGTAAGCTCTATCCTATGCTGGGGGCACTTTTTGAACCTTATTTGGAAGTGGATATCTAAATCTTTAGCTCATATCAAACCCAAAAACATCAAAATATAGAAAAAAACCCAAAAACATCAAAACATAGTAAAAATCCAAAAAAAAATCAAAGTATCACCAAAAATCCAAGCAATAAAGTTGGTCTTTTGTCATCAACCACCAACATAATAAACAAGAACTACGTATCATCTCTACCATTCAAAGCCTTGATCCCATGGATACAAGGTATGTAGGCAATCTAAGATGTGAAGGAAGCACTCTGATTCAGGCATAGGTGATAGACCCTTTTCCATCATCCATCTTTCTTCTAATCATCCTCTAATCTTTCATCTCCCTTTCTTCTATCTTTCATCACTAACGTCATTAATAAGCCTAGAACTGCATATAATCATGTCTCATCACCATCGTAATGTGCTTTGATCCTATGGATACAGGGCATGTAGGTAGACTAGACTACAAAGGAAGTATCCAATACACAAGCATAAATGATCCATCCCATCTTCATCTTCTTTCATCTTCTTCTCTTTGACCGGTTCAAGCAAGAAGCAGACTATGTGTATCAGAACAAGGTCAAGAACTTCAACAAATGAGGGATATGATAAAAGCTATTCATCTACATGCCTTAAGTCAACATTTGCTATAGCATTTTATCAACAACTTTTAGCCTTCATCAGGATAAAACTTTCCTCTCAACAAGGCGCCAGCTTAATCCATCCAAGAACACTTAACTTTGGCAAGAGAGCATGATGAAAGTATCTTTTATTTTATCTTTTGATTTATCATTTGTCCCTTTCCTATGCCTAATCAAGACTGCCTTGATCTATCATATCTGGGTATGTTGCAATGACTTATGGAATGGGGCGTGGTCATATTGCTTTCATATGCTATGTCTATGGTAGGATCTTATTATCTTCCTATGCATATTTGTATCATGTACATGTTGGGATTAGCATCTCGCATATCAATATCTTTTTCATTTGAGAAGCTAAACAGTCTCTTATGCATCGATACTATTCTATTCTAAGACTAATTCCATACATATAACCAGTAAGGTGTCATTATGTGTAGTAGAGATAAGCTAAAACCTTACTAGTAGCATCAAAGTCCATCTCGAAACACTAGTTGCTATTCATATCTTGTGTATGTTGGTTCAGCATCTTGGCCTCATACACCTAGACAAGATTGTAGTATGTTAGTTATGCATTGGATACCTCAACACCTTGGTCTTTTATACCCTAGTGTATAATATCCATATGCTATATCAAACATAAGGATTGCATTTCGCTACTGTTGAGAAATCATTTCAAATTTGTCCTATCATCCCATCCATGCCATCACAATCCTATGTAGTTCTTAACCAAATCCATCATCCTCTTCATCTTTCTTCTTCATTTTGTTGCCTTCACCTTATTTTCCTTTGTCCTACCAAACAAGTGTGTAAGGCATGCATAGGTACACCTTATCATTATGCATCCATTTACATTATATACCATTACCATTACCATCTAGTATTTGCATTATCATAACATTATCATCATGCATTATCCATTACCATAATATCATTAGCATAATACATTTACATTATTACCATTTACAAAAATAGCTAACACCACAACATAATTGCATCCATCATCATTACAACATCACATAGATAACCAAAATCACCATCATATATATATATATCATCAAATGAGTCAATATACAAGTGTCTACAAGTACAAAGTGGCTATCCATCAGCCATAAAAACTGTATGTACAATTGGCTTATAGGCCTCATCATGATACAATAATATACAACAACAAGGAAGCCCTAGTGACTACTGGCAGCTCCCTCACCCTGACCTCCTCCACTGGGTCCTACATCTAGTCCCCTATCTCTAGGAGGCCCCATCACCAAAGCTATAGATCATGACCCTCCTATCCTCCATGAAATCAAAGCCCCTGACCTACTCCTATAACTTGATTGCCTCTGCTCTATAGGCACTGCTCCATAATACAAGCCTCTATAGTAATCACTCTCATCCTACACTCACCTCAAGTCTACCTATGCCTATGTTAGCTCAGTCACAAGGTACATCGTGGCCCCATCCATGCCCAATGCAGCTACTACCCTGTCTCTCTCTGATCTCAATGCTTGCACCTGTTGCAAGGATGCATCCCTCTCAATTGTAATAGCTTGAACCTGCTACAAGGCTATATCCCTCTCTGTAGTAATACCCTGCACCTGCTGCAAAGCTGCATCTCTCTCTCCTGTAACCTTGGTAAGAGTACCATCATCTTGCCCATCTCCTGCCTGTACCCTCGCCTACAACTATGTGTGGTAACCCTGAGCCTGTGCTCTAGCCTGCCACATGGCTATCACCACTTGATGTCTATCTATCTCTACCCTCCTTAGTCTAAACTGAGTCCACTATCTCCATCTCCTCTCCTCTCTAATCATCTACCTCAGCTACTAAATCCCAACATCATCATCTGCTAATATCCATCTCTGTGGCTACATAGGAGCCTATGGCTGTCGCTGAGCCTATCCATGACCCTGTACCCCTGGAGCTACCGGTACTTCTTCCTGTACTTGTGGGGCTCCTCTCCATTGTTCTCTCCTCCCTACCGGTCTCTCCATCCCAATCCCTCCTATCTCTCTAGGACTCGTTAACTGAGTCGGTCTAGTTATAGCCTAGTATGCATCATAATTCGGTAGAGTCCCTAGATCTATAGGACCCTATCCCCACTGCCATATCACTAGCTGAATCCCCTCTCTCTCTGCCAAAGCTGCATCAACCACAATCTCTAGCCCCCAATCAAAAACCTCCTGTTGAGTCCTCCCAAAAATGGCATCTCCTACTAGAACTGCCTGTGGTAACCCAAACTACCTCAAAACTTTCTTGGGCAAATAGCATTCAATGATATAAATGCCTCTCCCAAAAATGTATCTCACCTACCTAGCATAGGCAAGCTCCCTATCATCCTCATCTCATTGCTCACAGCCTAGCCATGGTCTCCATACAAACATATCTAACTCATCTAGAGTCTGCTGCTAGTACATCACACCTCTACACTACCGATAGGTGATAGCTCCCCTATACATCCTAGCATATGGCTCTCCTGGTACCCGAGCCATCCATCCATTTGGCCTAATCACTGGTATGTGTTCATAAGCCCAAACATGCAAAATTGTGACTCCTGCAAACATACTAGCTCCAAACAGATATGCACAATCATGTAGATAATGATACAGCTGCCCAAGCACACACTCGGGCTATGCATATCTAGTCCCATAAGAGAACATCCCCTCCATCACTTTTCCAGATCCAATAGGGAATCCTTTAGTTCATCTATCTCCAGCTAACCATCTAATGATAGCTACCACCACTCACTGTAGCCTATCACAGAGCTCCTCCATCCTAGCCATTGGAGTCTTAGAGCCATCAAACCAGATGTCTAAAGTCCCAAACAATCATCTGAATGTAGCAAGCCCCATGTCAGGATCATAATCCACCCTCTCTACATCAATAGGGATGCACAAAATCTATAACACATCCTCCAAGGTGATAGTCGCCTCTCTTGTCGGCAACAAGAATGAACTATGCTCACTCCTCCATCACTCTACCATCGCTATCATGAGTCCCCGATGTGCTCGCACTGGCTCCAATCTAGACACATGCTTCAAGCCAATGATGTCCAGGAATAGCTGCCCATCTACATCTAATACTCTGACTAATCAAAAATCTCTCAGGTGTGGCTCTTGAGTTAGTATCAGTGGTAGTATATCTCGCATCATTCAACTCATTGCATTAGTTTCCCATGCTAAAATTGACTTTTGACTACTAAAACTACCTATCTTTACTAAAAATGACCCAATTTTCTACATGCATTGACTTTTGCTTCAGAAGCAAGCTATTTCTCTGTAAGTGAACAATTTTCACTCAAAAGTGGCCTGTCTACCATAAGCGAGCTACTGTTTCTTAAAAGTGAGCTCAATATCTAAAAGCCATTACGTTTTGCCTATAAGCGACCTCATTTAGCCATATGCGCATTTTGCCTACCTAATTGACCTAACCAACCAAAGGTGACCTATTTTTACCAAAAGTGACTAGTTCAAGCCTATAAGTGAGATAAACTACCATAAGTGACTACTTTTTATTCAAAAGTGACCTAAATTCCCAGCCCTAAAACTAGTCACTTCTGGTGATATGTGTGCATTTATGATGCTTTTAATAAAAAATTCATGCAACTGGGAAATGTTTAGCTTATTTTCCCTTGAAGGACCTAATTATACTCCTTTTCCAAACCCTAATTCTTCTATACCAAAGCCTATTTTCTTCTAAACCATACCAATTTAACCCATCCAACTCCATTTTCTCCGTGTCAACCTTGTTTCTTGCCTTTCATCCTATCATGAGCCAACCTAGCCTTTTCCTAGTTAGCTTGGCTTACCTCTCGAGGGGGCATCACCTACCAGTTACACTGGGGCATAACCTTATTTATCAAATGAATCATTGTATCTTCTTTGACACAATGTTCTAAATGAACATTATATCAAAGAGGGGCAAAATGTAGACACCCAAAATTGACTCATTCTATCATTTATCGATTTATTGCATTTTTCATCATATGCATACATTTAGGTTATCTTTGTCGTAGCACACTTGTTACACCCATCTTTCTAATTAATTAAATAAATCATATTTATTTATTAAATTTCCCTCTATATTTTCATCTATTTCTTCTATTTCTCATAATTAAATAATTTTTATTATTTAATTATTTCCTATATATTTCTTCTAAACAATTAAATAAATTTCTTAATTTATTTAATTGATTTACTCTATCATAAATAAATAAAATCAATATTTTATTTATTTATCTTATCATCACCTTTATAAATTAAATAAATCTTTAATTTATTTAATTTAGTTTCTTTCTCATTTAAAATCATTTCTTATCATCACTTTCTTCTATGTGTACAAGTTGGCTTTATTCATTAGAATGATCTAGATTAAATCCTAATTGGTTCCAAACTCAACTATTCCCATCATCAAATCCCTAAAATAGGATGTGTTTCTATTTTAAATAAAATTATTGAGAGGAACATCCTGCAACAATATAATGAAAATTGCATGAAATAACAAAAATATACAAATAGCAGAAACACATAAAGAATTTATTGATTGTAGGCCACTTCGAGGGGGCAACCTCCTTTGAACAAACTCAATACAATAAATTCGTGGATGCCTTCATTGACCTCAACACGTACTTATATACTAAGTCTAAATTGAACAACTATTACTTCCCATGAATGTGGGATAATATAATATGCTCACGAGATGACTTACAAAGCATATATGTCCAAATGTAATAAACTAGCAAAGTAAAGAGAAGGGTTAAACATGGGTTCCTAACATTCCTCCCTCTTAGAAAAGATTTGTCCTCAAAGCTTAAGATGTGGAAATTGTTGCTGAATCTGAAAGAGTGGTTCCCATGTAGCATCCTCTGGTTGCATTTTGTGCCGCTAAATTAAGACCTCTGTGATGGACTGGGAGTGAAGTTGACGAGCGTTCCTGTTGAGGATTGCCTCTAGCTCCAAAACAATGGATCCTTCATTATCTAGTTCTAGTAAAATAGTTTGTGCTCTGACATTGGTGCCAAGAACTTTCTTTAGACAAGAGACATGAAATATTGGATGAATGTAGGAAGGAGGAAGCTCCAATTCATAAGCAACCAACCTAATCTTTTGAAGAACCTTATATGGCCCATAGAACTTTGGAGCCAGCTTATGACACCCTTTGAGTTTTAGGGATGATTGTTTGTATGGTTGTAGACAAAGAGAAACCATATCACCTACTTGAAAAGTGCGCTTAGAATGGTGTTGATCATCTTGTTGTTTCATTTGATTTCTTGCCATGTGAAGATTCTCCTACAAGATGTGGAGAATTTGATCCTAGGTTCAGAGAACCATATTGAATGCCTGAACTGGTGAACTACTGGGGGTTTATGGAAGGAGCACTGGCAGTGCCTAACCATAGACTACTTCATATGGAGTCATTTTAGATGTAGTGTGGTAGGAGGTATTGTACCACCATTCAATGAGAAGGAGCCACTTTGCCAATTGATACTAGTGTTCTAAGGTGAAGTAACGAACATAAGTTTCCAAACATTTGTTGATAATTTTAGTCTGACCATCTGTTTGTGGGTGATACTCAAAACTCATCTTTAGTTTGGTGCCAGTGTGTCAAAATAGTTCTTGCCAAAAATGACTGGTGAAAGTTGCATCACAATTTGAGACAATGGAAGAAGGGATGCCATGAAGATGGAAGATCTGGTCAATAAAAAATTGTGTGACTGAGGAGGCTGTATAGGGATGGTTGAGGGCACAAAAATGACTATATTTGGAGAGGTGATTAACCACAACCAAGATCACTATCTTTCCTCTAGATTTAGGGAGCACCTTAATGAAATCCATAGAAATATCAATCCAAATCCATGTAGGAATGGGTAAGGGGTCGAGAAATGCTGGAAGGAGTGTCATTTCACCCTTGTTGCATTGGTAGGTATCACATTCAACCACCATTTGCTGAATTGTACTTTTTATTCCCTTCTAAAAAAGTTATGTTGTGCCCACTCATAAGTTTTGAGGAACCCAGAGTGCCTTGCCGATGGAGAAGCATAGAGTTCATAGAAGACAACCTGATGAAGATCTATGCTCTAGGGAAGCATCAGATGACCCTTGTATTGTAGAGAAGCACCATCCCAAGAGTAATGCAATAAAATAGAAGGGTTATTGGCCAATTATTGAATGATTTGAGATAATGAAGAGTCATTAACATAGCCCTGTTGGACAAATTGCAACCAATTTGGAATAGGCATAGAAATAGTTGAAAGGAAAGCTTGGTCATCAAATGTGTGAGAAAGAGCATCTACCATAATATTGTCCTTACCCTTCTTGTAAGTGATCTCATAGTAATAACCCATGAGTTTGCTGACCCATTTCTGTTGTGTTGGAGAGGATACCCATTGTTCTAGGAAAAATTTCAGACTCTGGTGATTAGTAAGTCATGAATGACCATCTCAATCTCTGTCTTTTGGTGAAATGGATAGAAATAGGGCCTAATGTTGGGAGGAATGCTTCCAGGAAGGAGCTGAATATGGTGGTCTTCTAGTGGTGAAGGAGGCAATCCCACTAGTTCAACAAAGACAAATGCATACCTATCCAAAATTTATTGTAGATCAAGAGTAGTGGAGACCATTGATGATTGCATCTGAATGGAATGGAGCTGAGAAATGACACCATGTGAATTCTTCTTAAGAAGATTTTCCATGCGATGTGAACTTATAATGCTGAGAGACCCCGGTTGTAAGCCCTTCAATGTGTTATTTTTCCCATTGTCTAAAAACTACATCCAAAGTTTAGCAAAACCTCATAAGATGGGTCCAAGTGTGTGTAACTATTGGATGCCCAAAACACATCGCATCCACCTAAGGGCAAGGCAAACATGTTAGAGCGCAGGTTATAATCTCTAATAGAGATACACACATTGTGACACTTCCCTTTGCAAGGTAATCTGCCCCCATTGGCAATCATGACTTGAAAGTTGGAGCAAGGATGGACAAAATAATCAGCATGTTTGCCGATTTGAGGGTCAATGAAGTTATGAGTGCTACCAGAATCAATGAGTATTGTAAGAGGGAGCTTCTTGAAGTAACCCTTGACTCACATGGTTTGTGGGGTGGTGACTCCTGCTAAAGCATGATGTTTGGGTGGTCTTCCTGAGAAGCAGGGTCAATAAGCAGTTGCTGAGTATCAACTTGATCATCCACTATATCATGAGTATCTACATAAACTTCAGTTTTAGGCAAAGAATCCACATCCAAGAGATAGAGATTTTTCTTGACACATCTATGTCCCCGAGTGAATTTCTTATCACAATTATAACAAAGCCCTTTTTCCCTATGTGCCCGGATCTTTGCTTCAGTCAAATGCTTGATAGCAGTTGTTCTAGGAGCTGGTGTTATTTGATGTCTTTGGGAAACCGTATTTTAGAATGGAACAAAATTGGATTTGGATCACTATTGAGCTATGATCTTGTCCTTCGCCAACTTAGCCAACCCTAGGGCTTGCATCATTGTGTTGGGATAGAACATTTTAACCTCATATCAGATTGAATCCTTCAGACCACTGACAAAACAACTCTTGAAGAATTCATAAGACAATCCCTCTATGTGATTGGCCAATTTTTCAAATTTTGTATGATATTCTCTCACAATGCATGTTTGGCAAAGCTTAGTGAGTGCTCCTATGAAGTCATCAAAAGTACTAGGGCCAAATCATTGCAAAATGAGTTTGTAAAAATTTGTCCATTTTGGCTCATCATGAGCCTTGATGTACCAACAAAACCATTGAAGGGCTTCATGTTCTAAATGAAAGGATGCAAGTGGGACTTTGTTGACATCAAAAGTATTATGCAAACTGAAATATTATTCTTCCTAGTATATCCATCCAGTCGGATCATCACCATCGAAGTGAGGAAAATCAAACTTCGGCCCACAAAAATTGCTGGAAGAAGAGAACCTAGTGTCTGCAGAAGAGTTTGGGGTGTCGTCTATTGTTCATGGATGAATGCTGAAGATTGAGGCCAAGAACTTTTTCATCTAGATCTTAGAGTTTGGTCTTGAGGGCTGCAAGTTCATCCTCCATGTTTTTTGCTCCTGATTGGGTGACAACCATAACTAGGAGATTTTTTTTTGAGAATGGGTAGAAAAACAAAAACAAAAACTTTTTTAGTAAAGGAAAATTTAGATTTGGGAAAAACTCTAATGGGTAATTGGGGTTTGACTAGGTTTTGGACACTTTCTGAGGGAAAGGAGAGACAAAAATGGGGATTTCAGAAGTGGGGTGAAAGAATGGGAAAATTTGTCCAAGAGGGACAAAGGAGTAGAAATATGAAATGAACACTGTGGTAGAATTTGAAGGCTATTGGGTGAGAATCAAAGAAGTTATGGCAAAGCCTAAAAATAGACAAATGTGGGATTTCTAGCTTTGATAAGTGGAATTTGGGATAGGGCCCTCAAGGAAGGAAATATGTAGAATAGAATTTCAGGGGTTCCAATGAATTTTGAGAGGAAATGGAGCTAAAGGAAGGAAGATATGAAAAAAAAACTATCTAAAAACTACTCTGGATGGATTCAATTGGCAATTTGCCAGCTACCAATAGATATGGTCCCCGGGTATGTTTGACTTCCTAAAGGTTCAGGGGATTCACTCAGCTACCAATGATGTGTAACAACTTGCGTATTGGGTTACCCCTCACTCCACAACTCAGGTAAACTGATAACCACTTTGCCAAAAATGATAGCTCTTGGTTTACCTCACAAGTGGGAACTAGTCAATCAGGTAGTGGCCATTGCCCTTTTCACTAGCAAGTCCTCTCAATGGGCCAGCTACTTCAGGGTTCCTATGGTACTCCTCACAATGCGTTTTAGGGCTATATGCCGAGGGAATTCCCACAATTAAGTGGATAGGGATATTCCATGATCCGAACCTACAATTGAAATGAATAATACATATGTGAAGAAAAGAACTACTGTAATAATCACTGCACCTGGAGGCCACTGTGAAAAAAAAATTCAACAAGCTCAAGAAAGCGCTCTGATACTAGATGAGAGGAACCTCCTGCAACAATATCATGAAAATTGCATGAAATAATAGAAATATATAAATAGCATAAACATAGAAGGAATTTATTGATCGCAGGCCACTTTGAGGGGGCAACCTCCTTTGAGCAAGCTTAATACAATAAATTCGTGGATGCCTTCATTGGCTTCAACACGTACTTATATACTAAGTCTAATCTAAACAAATATTACTTCCCATGAATGTGGGATAATACAATATGCTCATGGGATGACTTACAAAGCATATGTGTTCAAATGTAATATACTAGCAAAGTAAAGAGAAGGGTAAAACACGAGTTCCTATATATCTCTTCTAAACAATTAAATAAATTTCTTAATTTATTTAATTGATTTCCTCTATCATAAATAAATAAAATCAACATTTTATTTATTTATCTTATCATCACCTTTATAAATTAAATAAATCTTTAATTTATTTAATTTATTTTCTTTCTCATTTAAAATCATTTCTTATTTTATCACTTTCTTCTATGTGTACAAGTTGGCCTTGTTCATTAGAATGATCTAGATTAAATCCTAATTGGTTCCAAAATCAGCTATTATCATCATCAAATCCTTAAAATAAGATATCTTTCTATTTTAAGTAAACTTATCTTATCATCAATAACAACCCAACTACAAACATTTAAAATAGCTCTTACCTATGGACACATGGCTTGTACACATTCATCTATGCCATCTTTTAATCTTAACCGTTCACATAGCCACCTAATCTCCACCTAATCATTCCATACAATCCATCTAGCATCCATTATCATAGCATCTACATTTTCATCCTGAGCATATTGAGCATTTTGAGCTTCCATTGCATCAATTGAGCATATTATCATTATCATCCATCCATCATTGGCATTTTTTATTTTCATGATCGTTCATTGTTGAGAAGCAATCTGCATCACAAAAGAAGGAATTATACAATCTAGGTGATCATGTTCTTGAATTGTATGCTTTTGATTTCACTTGGATTTGATTCTTTGATGGTGGTAGGATTAGGTTTTGATTTATGTGCTTGATCTTATTAACCTAATTTTTACCTATCCACAAGTACATGTTGATACTTCTTTAACTTTTGATTTGTGATAACATGATTTATAAAATGCTCAAGGTCAAATTTTTCCCTAGCATTTCCTTTAGGCATCCCAAAATAATCTAATTTCTTTTCAATTCCTTCATATCCTTTCTCAGAAAAAGTAGTAAAATCCCCAAAACATAGGGTACCTAGCAAAAAAGATTGTTTATTGTGTTTCTTTAAACACATGGAATCAGAGGAAGCCAACTGTCTTAGAATCTCTAGATATGCAGTTCTATTAGGGCAGGTTTTTGGGAGAAAAAATGGTGCTCCTTCATAGCCAAGGACTCTGATCTTCGTGCAGTCCCTGTATACATACCAATCACCCAATTGTGATTGATTTTCTTGTTCTTGTCCATATCTTTTGGCTTGAGAAGTCTTTGTATATCAGGTGACAAATTGTAATTGCATGGATGACCAAACAGAGAATATAAAGGTTTTACAAAATACTCTTCAAAATACAAGTAGTGTGATCTATCACATCTACTATCCCATATGGATATCCACATCTATACTAGCTTAATATCTCCATGTCTATCTTGATCTCTAACCTTAAGAGATTCATCCCATAAGCTCATGTTTTGTCCTTCATATAGAACAAGATGCATAAACAAAGAATAATGCATAAATCTAAAACCTCTCTTGTTATCCTTTATAGCCTTTAAATCATTATGAAGATCATTAGAGAGATATTTAGCATAATTTGATGTTCTCGCATTCGGGCTTTGTACATCCACAACCAAAACCATTGGTGTTATATCCATAAATTGTAGGGGCATCCACACCTAATACTTGACAAACAAAATAATAGGTGTATCTGAAATATGGTTCAAATCAATCAATAGAATAAGGCAGATCCTCCACCCCTGAGAATACTCTAAGATGGTTATTTTCATCTCGAGGTCTATGAAATGATAACCTCCACCTTTTATAAGTGTTACTTAGATTTTGGTTTTCATTCAATAGGTCCTTGATCTCGAATACCATATCAAAGCTTGTGTCTAATTTTAAAGCCATCGAGACATAATCCTGAGTAATAGGAATAAACCCAGACCCATCTTTTAGCTCAATCATATAGGTTTATGGATTATAATTATCTACAAACAATTTAAGCAATTCTACATTCACAAACACATTGGGTACTACTAATTTCCCCAAATTTAACCTCCACATGGATTCGAGACTAGTTTGTGTCTGTGCATTTTCTTGTAATGGTATATGAATAGGTCATACCCTCTAATAGGGTTCCATGAATCCCCTACATGTCTATTAGCATCTTCCAATTTTTCAGCATGTGGATTTAATTAAGCATTTCTTCTGGACCTTTGTCCAGATCCTGAGCATTGTTCTATCAGATCTTGGTTTAAATGTCTATCCTCTATCTTCTATCTTTTCTTATGGCTCTCATTCCTACTTTCCATGGTCTTTATGTGTTTATGAATTCACAATTTAGGTGTACTTTGTAAATTCAAATTTAGTCTTGGAGTACTTACTTGAATGAGCTTTCCCTAGTCTACAACTTGTCATTTTCTATCTCTCATCTCCTCAATTTTCTTTGTCCATTCAATAGTTTCTAAAATCCTTAGAGATTAATTCTTTTAGCTCAGGTTCATTGATGGTGTATTTGTGGAAAATTCAATATCGATGCAAAAATAATTAATTCATTTGAATGTGAGTCATCTGATTTATGTCAAATAGTCATGTCATTGATTTATCGAGATGGTCGCTATTTTCTTTCTTTGATATTATTTCATCATTCTTCAGGATATTGGAATGACCTCTAATAGTGTCATATCAATATCATTATGTCCTCTCAATATATTTTTATGTGTTATATGATCCTTTTTATCTATTAACTTCTTTTGAAATACCCTTTTACAAGTGTTATCAGTGTGTCGGTGGGACAAGAAATCATGTCACTTTGATATCCTTGAGTCTCCCTGAAATGCTTTTATTAATAGATATTGTTGTATCGGTGGGATACATTTGTTGAATGTCAAGAATGTTTATAGGGATTTAATCAAGATTGAATGATAATCAAAACAATGAAATAACCAACAATTCAATCCTATAACATCAAGATAACGATATAAGAAAATAACTAAATAATCAATGAATTAACACAAAATTAATGAAATCTTTCACCTAGATTGTATTGTTGTCTTGGTCGAATGTGGATTGCTTCATAAATTGTGAAACCATATTTGCAACAAGTGGATGTAGATTGTGTTTGTGCTCAAAAGGTAGAAGTGTGCTCAACAATGAGATGTATGCTCCAAGCTCTGTAGGGATGCTTGAGAATAAATGATTGAAGAGGATTTGTTATGGAGATGAGGGATATATATATATATATATATATATATATATATATATATATATATATATATATATATATATATATATATATATATATATATATATATATATATATATATATATATATATATATATATATATATATATATATATATATATAGGTTTCAAGACATGATCAATCAATGGATGAAATAAATCCATAAAATTGATGGTTGAGATAAATCAAATAACTCATGATGAATGTGCACACGACATGTGTCACTCCAAAAAGGTATTTTTATTAAGATAATTGATTTTTGATAATAGACATGATAAAGATAGATTTGATTTCATAAATTAAAATATTTTTTTCTAATTTATGAGTTTATGATAGAAATAAGATAAATTAAAGTCAATTAACTTAACTTTAGATTTCCTTTTTGAAGTTCTAAAAATAAGACTGATTGGCACATGAGTTAACATGATATTTTTAGAGGAATTGGAAAGATAATTGAAATTAAATAAATAAATTTATTTAATTGATTGTGGATGATAGAAGACATAGATCAGATTTCAAGATAAAAGACTTTAAATAAATTAACAAATAAATTCATTTAATTTATTTTGCATGATTGAAGAATATAAATAAAATATTAATTTTATTTATTTTTAGGGATTGAGTCAATTTAAATAAATCTGGATGATTTATTTAAATTTAAAGGAATAATTGATTAATTAAATAATGAAAATTATTTAATTATGGATAAGAGGGTATAAATGATGAATTAATTAAATAATTAGATTTATTTATTTAAAACAGACTTGAAATTTGAAAAAGGATAATGATTTAATTAAATAATAAAAATTATTTAATTTTGGAAGAATATAGAGGAATTTAATGAAATTAATTAAATAAAGAGGATTTATTAAATTAATGTTGAAAATATGTGATTTAGAGGAAACTAATGATTTTGATGAAATTAATTAAATAATTAGATTATTCAATTAATCGTTAAATGCCAGTGATTAGACAGATTTGATGAAAGTGCAAGTGATGTGATGGGTCATTTTTAAGTGTTTACATTTTGCCCCTCTTTGAGATGATGTTGCAAAGTAACATCATTTCAAAGAAACTTAAAACATAGTGCTTGATTTGAATGGAAGATGATTGATGTAGAAAGATATTGATTGGATTAGAGATGGTGATGTCCTAGTCACTCAAAGTGAGGGTGAGAAGGAAAGATAATGGTAGGTTGATGAATATATGAATGATGATGATGCTGATGATTATTCAAAAACAATCACGTTCACGTTGTAAACCAATGATTAATTGCTAATGATTTATAAGGATAGCATTGTCATTGTGGGGAATGATATATCCCTAGATCAACACAAGGATGATAGTGTCTAGTTTCAGAAATGAAACACCTTGTATAACATGCCTAGTCTAGTTTTGAGAGTATGACAATCTGTATAAGACATTTGATATGATTTATGGATTGGTTGATTGATTAATTCATTAATTGACAACAAGATTAGGATTAAAACCAAAGTATGTGATTGGATAATTTGGCTAGATATGATTAGCTAGATTGGATAAGATGAATAATGATGGTGAGGATGCCCCCTTGAGAGGAAATTTGTTTTCAAAGAACATAAGGTGTGCTCTTGAAATGAAAAGTCAGGAGATAGAGAGACATGGATGAAAAGTTAGATGAAAGATGGAAGATAAATGGAGAAAGAATAGAAGAATTGATATCAAATTGATTGATCTTCATGAAAGCTATATATTCTATTAGGATGTATGGATGGGTGGATGAATAGGATGAAGATGATGATATCTTATGTACCTGAGTACTAGACACTTCCTTTGTATTCCAAGCTACCTACATATCCATATCCATGAGATCAAGGTACCTTAAGATTGAGATGAGATGATATGTAGTTCTAGATGTGTGATGAGATGGAGTGATGTTGTAATGGCTATACAAATATTTATAAAGATCAACCCTTATGTTGATATAGCATATGGATGTTATGCACTAGGGTATAGAAGACCAAGGTGACAATGTATCCAATGCATATGATGTTGACTCTGCAAGCAAACGGCTTGAACTTATATCTACTAGACATAATAGAACCTTGTTGGATATGTGAATGAGCCATAGTATTGAACATAAAATAAACTTCAATACATGAATGTAAGAAGAATATTTATATATAAGATGCTAGGTTGTAACACACACATGTGAATGACCCATAGTCTTGAACATATAATAAACTTTAATACATAAATGCTGATGAAGGGGGTAAATCACAAAACACACAATAACAAATATTAAACACAACAAATAGAACTTTCTTTTATTGAACTGGGCAACTCATTACATTACAGAAGCTCAATTACAATCAGAGGATGAATCCTCTAATGGCTGCAACACATTACAGCTTTCCCAACCTCAAGACTCTAGAATCTTCAGCCTTCTGTAACACCAAATCATCTAGGGTTTCTATTTCCCCCCCTATTCTAGACTCTACACTGGCCCCCCTTAACTCTACCACCACCCAGGGTTCCCAAAATAGTCATAAATAGCACTTTTTGGCAGCCTCCAGCTAAATTTTGAAATTTGCAACTCCCTCCAAAAGTAGGTCAACTTTCGGGAAGCATAACTTTTGATCCGGGTGTCCGATTGACGAACCCTTTTAAGCACCGAAAAGCTTGTGATGTGAACTATCACGCTGGAAATACGTAAATGGATTTTTGTCAACTTTTTGAGACATTATGAGAAGTTTTAGTGCCTCATATCTCATTCCCTAAATTTTCAGGGGCTTTTCAGAAAACAAAAACTTTAATATCTTTCAGCTCATAAATGATCTTTGCCTGATTCCTTTGCCAAAGGTCTTATATTTTCATTATGTAACTTTTTGGAAGTTTTTGCTTCATTACATGCCCAAATGCAAACTTTCTAAAAATAGGAGGTACACTATCCTAAATAGGCAAGTTGCTATTTTTAGTAGTTTTGGAAAAACTAAAAGTCCTACATTGTTATTCTAGATATTATGGAACCAAAAACACTAATTATGGGAAGAAATGAGAACAAATACAATGGTTTTGAATTAACTTCTTTTTGGGTGATGTAAGATTGCCCTTACGCCTCTGGATGCTCCTGCATCAGAGACCCAGGGTAATTTGAGAAGTGACCCTGTCACGTCTCATGTGTTTGTGTGAGGAAAACCCAAACGGTGAACCTCTGCCTTAGACAACCAAGAAGAATCTTTAACAGGCCTTCCTTTCCATTTCATTAGATATTCTTCATATTGCCAGTTTCGAGTGCTCCTTCCCACACGGCTATCCAAGATCTCTTCTATCTCCTCTATTGAAGTAGATGTTGGAATACTCCACTGCACTTCTGTTGGTCCATCCTCTGTTCCACCTTCATGATATTCTGATAAATCAGCAATGTTGAAAATAGGGGAAATATTGATCCCACTCGGTAGGTCTACCTCATATGCATTTCCTGAATCATGCTTCTTCATGATTCTGCATGGTCTAAATTTCTTCATTTTCAACTTATTGTATGTTCCAATTGGGAACCTTTCTTTTCTCAGGTGAACCATGACTTCATCTCCTACCTGGAATTCCTTATATCTCTTCTTCTGATCTGCCTTAGCCTTGTACTGAATATTCATTTTATTAATGTGCTTTCTCACCTTTTCATGAAAATTCTTCAGATGTTCTGCAAAGTCTTCAGCTTCAGCACTTGCCTTTTCTCTGTTGTCTAGCTTCCTTAACTCAGAAGCATTTCTTGGGCTATTGCCATATACAATATGGAATGGTGATTTACCAGTACTCCTATTGACAGAATTGTTGTAAGCAAATTCTGCCTATGGTAAAATCAAATCACATCCCTTGGGCTTATCTCCTACCAAGCATCGTAGTAGGTTACCCTAACTCCTATTCACCACTTCAGTTTGTCCATCAGTCTGTAGATGGTGTGCAGAATTGAACTTCAAGTCTGTCTTCAACTTCTTCCATAATGTCCTCTAGAAATAACCAACAAACTTGGTATCTTGGTCTGAAACTATGCTTTTTGGTAGACCATGTAGTCTCGCCACTTCCCTGAAAAAATAACTCTGCAATATGAATAGCATCATTAGTCTTCTTACAAGGAATAAAATGTGCCATTTTTGAGAATCTGTCCACCACCACAAAAATAGAATCATGTCCTCTCTGTATCCTTGGTAAACCAAGAACAAAATCCATGCTAATATCGTCCCATGGCTTCTTCGATACAGGTAATGGTTGATACAACCCTATATTTTGACTTGTTCCTTTTGCCATCTGACACACTCTGCAACTCTGTACAAATTTCCTCACATCCTGTTGCAACTGTGGCCAATAATAATTTTCACCAATAATAGCAATAGTCTTATCTCGACCAAAGTGTCCAGCCAATCCCCCACTATGCTTCTCCCTAATCAGGTTCTCTCTCATGGAACTCCTTGGAATGCACAACTGGCTTCCTCTAAACAACATGCCATATTGGATAATGAAATCCAACCATTTTGTCCTGTCTAAAGTAATAGGTTCCAAACAAGCTTTCCAGGCCTCTGCAAAATCTGGATCTTCAGGATACAAACTTTTGACCTCATCAATCCCAATAACCTCTATCTTCATTTTTGTCAACAAATTTTGCCTTCTACTCAAGGCATCTGCAACTCTGTTGGACTTCCCACTTTTGTACTTCAAAACAAAAGTATAGCTCTACAAAAACTCAACCCATTTTAAGTACCTTTGATTTAACTTTCCTTGACTATTAAGATACTACAAAGCCTGATGATTAGTATATAAAACAAACTCCTTTGGCAACAAATAATGTCTCCATTTCTTTAAAGCCTGAACTATTGCATAAAACTCCTAATCATAAACAGAATAATTTTTCTTGGCATCATTAAGCTTCTCACTAAAATAGGCAATGGGCTTACCTTCTTGGCTCAAAACAACTGCTATACTAGTACCACTAGCATTAGAATCTACCTGAAATACCTTATTAAAATCTGGAAGTGCCAAAACAGGTTGTTCTACCACTTTTTGTTTCAATGTATCAAAGCTCTTGTTTGCTCCTTTAGTCCATCTAAACTCTTTTCTATCCCCTCTCATTATCTTAGTTAGGGGTGCACAAATGCTACTAAAACTCCTGATAAAGTTTCCATAAAAACTTGCCAAACCATGATAAGATCTTACCTCTATGACACTCCTTGGCGTAGGCCATTCAATGATAGCCCTTACTTTTTCTGGGTCCATCTTAAGACCTTCTTTTGAGACAACAAATCCAAGGTACACCAACTCCTTCTTTGCAAAACTACATTTCTTCAAATTAATCAACAACTTCTCCCCCATCAGCTTCTCTACAACTCTTCTAATATGCATTGGATGCTCATCCCAAGTCTTACTAAAAATTAAAATATCATCCAAATAAACAATAACAAAACTTCCCAAAAATTCCTTCAGTACCTCAGTCATGAGCCGCATGAATGTGCTCGGTGCATTGGTTAGCCCAAATGGCATGACTAACCACTCATACAAACCTTGCTTTGTCTTGAAGGCTATCTTCCATTCATCTCCTTCTCTGATATGGATCTGGTGATGTCCACTCTTTAGGTCAATTTTCGTAAAGTACTTGGCTCCACTCAAACAATCCATGATGTCATCCATTCTTGGAAATGGAAATCTATACTTGATCATTATCTTATTGATAGCTCGAGAGTCTGTACACATCCTCCATTCTCCATCCTTCTTTGGTACTAGTACTGCAGGTACCGCACATGGGCTTAGGCTCTCTCTTATCACTCCCTTCCTCAACAACTCCTGAACTTGTCTGTTCAGCTCTTCATTCTCTGCAAGGGTCATTCTATGGGCTGCCTTGTTTGGCAAACTGGCTCCTGGTATCAAATCCATTTGATGAGTTATCTTCCTTACTGGTGGTAAACCTTCTGGTACATTATCAGAAATAATGTCTTGGAACTCTTCCAACATATCTGAAACTTCTGCTGGTACATCTTCATAGTTCTCTTGACTAATCTTAGGAATCAATGCAAAGCAATGACACTCATGCTTCATACCCTCCAAAAATTTCCTAACATCTACCAAGCAAATTCTGGCAGTACTACATACCTTTTCTTCCACCTCCTTCAAGGGCTTCAATTTATGACGAACTCCATCTTTTGTTAGGGAATATGTGTTTGCACAACCATCATGGATAGCACTCCTATCATACTGCCACGGCCTTCCCAATAGCATATGACATGCATCCATCAGTATGATATCACATAGTACCTCATCATGGTAGTCCCCAATCTTGAACTTCACTAAACACTGCTCATTGACCAAAGCACTATGGTCTTTCTACAACCATGCAATCCAATATGGATGTGGATGCTTTCTTCTTGTCAACTTCAACTTGTCAAACATCTCTTCTGAAACCAAATTATTAGTGTTTCCACTATCAATAATAATATCACAACACTTACCTTCACATTTGCACCTTGTGCGGAATAAACTATTTCTCTGATTTGGTTCTTTCTCCTCATTCAACAAGGTTCTTCTGACAACTAGGGTTTCTCCCCTTTCAGCATCTTTAGAATGCTCAGACTGTGCATCTTCATCTACATGTGCAACTCGTGCATTACCTTCAGGTCTCCTATTCGTCCTTCCTTGATGTTGCGGACACTCATATGCTCTATGCCCTTCTTCTCCACATTAGAAACATGTTTCTCTAAAACCTCCTCTTCCAGGTCCTTGCCCAGGTCTACTTCTTCCTCTTCCTCTTTGCTCACCATTGTTCTGGTCAGGGGGAACAGTAGGTGTTATCTCCTCTCTGATTTTGACTGGTACCAGCGTCTTCACTTTTCTTTGCATCTTCATTTTGGCCCCCATAGGGTCTTCCACCAGTCCTTCTACCTTGACCTCTTCCGCTTTGCTTGCTGTCAAATCTTTTATTCAGCTTCTCTTCCACCTTCAAGGAAAACTGGTATGCATCTTCTATGGTGGTCATTCTGACCAGGCTCATCTCCTCCTGAATACTCAGCCTCAACCCATTAATGTAACGGGCTACCTTTTCCTTGTTGGGCTCTGCATGGCCTGTCCTAATAGTAATCTTATAAAAATCTTCTATATACTCCTTAACAGACTTGTTACCTTGCTTTAGTCCTTGCAGCTTCTTCAACAACTCCATCTCATAGTCCACAGGAATGAACCGCTTCTTCAATTTCTCCACCATCTGATCCCATCTGGTGATCTTTCCTTTTCCTCTTCTGTTCCTCTCTAATTGGACATCCTTCCACCAAATATTGGCATGGCCTTTCAACTTTGTTTTCAGAAACTTGACCCGATCTGGGTCCTCCACATCTTCATACTTGAAATACTCTTCCATGTCATTGATCCAATCAATGAGCTGTTCCGAATTTAAATCTCTAGAATATGTTGAAACTTCGAGTCTGGGCCTCTTTCCAATCTTTGAAATGGCCCTCAACAACCTAACCTCTGCAGGATCTCCTGCAGCTTCTTGTTCTTCCTTAGATAGCTCCTCTTTGGCTTCATCTTCACTTTCTTCTCTTGTTCTCGGATCGAACCCTCTTCGCAGCTCCTCTTGCAATGCATCGATTTGCCTTTGTAGGGCTCTAAAACCCTCTTCCGTCAAAACATTCCTCCCAACACGATTTCTTCGTGGAGGCATCTTGGTCTCTGTAGCAAACCCACAACCTTAGGTCCTAGTGCAAACTGCCTCATGGTCAGCGATCTGTCTACACACTCAGGAACCCTTGCTCTGATACCACTTGATGAAGGGGGTAAATCATAAAACACATAATAACAAATATTAAACACAACAAATAGAACTTTCTTTTATTGAATTGGGCAACTCATTACATTATAGAAGCTCAATTACAATCAGAAGATGAATCCTCTACTGGCTGCAACGCATTACAGATTTCCCAACCTCAAGACTCTAGAATCTTTAGCCTTCTGTAACACCAAATCAACTAGGGTTTCTATTTCCCCCCCTATTCTGGACTCTACACTGGCCCCCCTTAACTCTACCACCACCCAGGGTTCCCAAAATAGTCTTAAATAGCACTTTTTGGCGGCCTCTAGCTAAATTTCAAAATTTGCAACTCCCTCCAAAAGTAGGTCAACCTCCGAGAAGCATAACTTTTGATCCGGTTGTCCGATTGACAAACTATTTTAAGTGCCAGAAAGCTCGCGATGTGAACTATCACACTAGAAATATGTAAACAGATTTTTGTCAACTTTTTGAGATGTTATGAGAAGTTTTAGTGCCTCATATCTCGTTCCGTAAATTTTCAAGGGCTTTTCAGAAAACAAAAACATTAATATCTTTCAGCTCACAAATGATCTTTGCCTGATTCCTTCGCCAAAGGTCTTATATTTTTGTTATGTAACTTTCTAGAAGTTTTTGCTTCATTACGTGCCCAAATGCAAACTTTCTAAAAATAGCAGGTACACTTTCCTAAATAGGCAGGTCGCTATTTTTAGCAGTTTTAGAAAAACTGAAAGTCCTACATTATTATTATGGATATTATGGAACTAAAAACACTAATTATGGGAAGAAATGAGAACAACTACAATTGTTTTGAATTAACTTCTTTTTGGGTGATGCAAGAATGCCCTTATGCCTCTGGATGCTCCTGCATCAGACACCCAAGGTAATTTGAGAAGTGACCCTGTCACGTCTCATGTGTTTGTGTGAGGAAAACCCAAATGGTCAACCTCTGCCTTAGACAACCAAGAAGAATCTTCAATAGGCCTTCCTTTCCATTTCACTAGATATTCTTCATATTGCCTATTTCGAGTGCTCCTTCCCACACGGCTATCCAAGATCTCTTCTATCTCCTCTATTGAAGTAGATGCCGGAATACTCCACTGCACTTCTGTTGGTCCATCCTCTGTTCCACCTTCATGATATTTTGATAAATCAGTAATGTTGAAAATAGGGGAAATATTGATCCCACTCAGCAGCTCTACCTCATATGTATTTCCTTAATCATGCTTCTTCATGATTCTGCATGGTCCAAATTTCTTCATTTTCAACTTATTGTATGTTCCAATTGGGAACCTTTCTTTTCTTAGGTGAACCATGACTTCACCTCCTACCTGGAATTCCTTATATCTCCTCTTCTGATCTGCCTTAGCCTTGTACTAAATATTGACTTTATTAATGTGCTTTCTCACCTCTTCATGCAAATTCTTCAGATGTTCTACAAAGTCTTCAGCTTCAGCACTTGTCTTTTCTTCGTTGTCCAGCTTCCTTAACTCAGAAGCATTTCTTGGGCTATTGCCATATACAATCTGGAATGGTGATTTACCAGTACTCCTATTGATAGAATTGTTGTAAGCAAATTCTGCCTGTGGTAAAATCAAATACCATCCCTTGGGCTTATCTCCTACCAAGCATCGTAGTAGGTTACCCAAACTCCTATTCACCACTTCAGTTTGTCCATCAGTCTGTGGATGGTGTGCAGAACTGAACTTCAAGTCTGTCTTCAACTTCTTCCACAATGTGCTCTAGAAATAACCAACAAACTTGGTATCTTGGTTTGAAACTATGCTTTTTGGTAGACCATGTAGTCTCACCACTTCCCTGAGAAATAACTCTGCAATATGAATATCATCATTAGTCTTCTTACAAGGAATAAAATGTGCCATTTTTGAGAATATGTCCACCACCACAAAAATAGAATCATGTCCTCTCTGTGTCCTTGGTAAACCAAGAGTAAAATCCATGCTAATATTGTCCCATGGCTTCTCCGATACAGGTAATGGTTGATACAACCCTGTATCCTGACTAGTTCCTTTTGCCATTTGACACACTCTACAACTCTGCACAAATTTCCTCACATCCTGTTGCAACTGTGGCCAATAATAATTTTCACCAATAATAGCAATAGTCTTATCTTGACCAAAGTGTCCAGCCAATCCCCCACTATGCTTCTCGTTAATCAGCTCTCTCTCATGGAAGTCCTTAGAATGCACAACTGGCTTCCTCTAAACAACATGCCATCTTGGATAATGAAATCCAACCATTTTGTCCTGTCTAAAGTAACAGGTTCCAAACAAGCTTTCCAGGCCTCTGCAAAATCTGGATCTTCAAGATATAAACTTTTGAGCTCATCGAACCCAACAACCTCTATCTTCATTTCTGTCAACAAATTTTGCCTTCTACTCAAGGCATCTACAACTCTGTTGGACTTCCCACTCCTATGCTTCAAAACAAAAGTATAGCTCTGCAAAAACTCAACCCATTTTAAGTGCCTTTGATTTAACTTTCCTTGACTATTAAGATACTGCAAAGCCTGATGATCAGTATATAAAACAAACTCCTTTGGCAACAAATAATGTCTCCATTTCTTCAAAGCCTGAACTATTGCATAAAACTCCTAATCATAAACAGAATACTTTTTCTTAGCATCATTAAGCTTCTCACTAAAATAGGCAGCGGGCTTACCTTCTTGGCTCAAAACAGCTCCTATACCAGTACCACTAGCATCACAATCTACCTGAAATACCTTATTAAAATCTGGAAGGGCCAAAACACGTTGTTCTACCACTTTCTAGTTCAATGTATCAAAGCTCTTGTCTGCTGCTTTAGTCCATCTAAAATCTTTTCTATCCCCTCTCATTGTCTCAGTTAGGGGTGCACAAATGCTACTGAAACTCCTGATAAACTTTCTATAAAAACTTACCAAACCATAAAAAGATCTTACCTCTGTGACACTCCTTGGCGTAGGCTATTCAATGATAGCCCTTACTTTTTCTGGGTCCATCTTAAGACCTCTGAGACAACAAATCCTAGGTACACCAACTCCTTCTTTGTAAAACTACATTTCTTCAGATTAGTCAACAACTTCTCCTCCCTCAGCTTCTCTACAACTCTTCTGATATGCATCAGATGCTCATCCCAAGTTTTACTAAAAATCAAAATATCATCCAAATAAACAATAACAAAACTTCCCAAAAATTCCTTCAGTACCTCATTCATGAGCCTCATGAATGTGCTCGGTGCATTGGTTAGCCCAAATGGCATGACTAACCACTCATACAAGCCTTCCCAATAGCAGATGACATGCATCCATCGGTATGATATCACACAGTACCTCATCATGGTAGTCCCCAATCTTGAACTTCACTAAACACTGCTCATTGACCAAAGCTCTATGGTCTTTCTACAACAATGCAATCTGATATGGATGTGGATGCTTTCTTCTTGTTAACTTCAACTTGTCAACCATCTCTTCTGAAACCAGATTATCAGTGCTTCCACTATCAATAATAATATCACAACACTTACCTTCGCAATTGCACCTTGTGCAGAATAAACTCTTCCTCTGATTTGGTTCTTTCTCCTCATTCAACAAGGTTTTTCTGACAACTAGGGTTTCTCCCCTTTCAACATCTTTAGAATGCTCAGACTGTGCATCTTCATCTACATGTGCAACTCATGCATTACCTTCAGGTCTCCTATTCATCCTTCCTTGATGTTGCGGACACTCATATGCTCGATGCCCTTCTTCTCCACATTGGAAACAGGTTCCTCTGAAAACTCCTCTTCCAGGTCCTTGCCTAGGTCTACCTCTTCCTCTTCCTCTTTTGCTCACCATTGTTTTGGTCACGAGGATGGTAGGTGTTATCTCCTCTGATTTCGACTGGTGCCAGCTTCTTCACTTTTCTTTGCATCTTCATTTCGGCCCTCATAGGGTCTTCCACTAGTCCTTCTGCCTTGACCTCTTCCCCTTTGCTTGCTGTCAAATCTTTTATTCAACTTCTCTTCCACCTTCAAGGAAAACTAGTATGCATCTTCTATGGTAGTTCTTTTGACCAGGCTCAGCTCCTCCTGAATACTCGGCCTCAACCCATTAATGTAATGGGCTACCTTTTCCTTGTTGGGCTTTGCATGGCCTGTCCTGATAGTAATCTTATAAAACTCTTCTGTATACTCCTTAACAGACTTGTTACCTTGCTTTAGTCCTTGCAGCTTCTTCAACAACTCCATCTCATAGTCCATAGGAATGAACTACTTCTTAGTTTCTCCACCATCCGATCCCATCTGGTGATCTTTCCTTTTCCTCTTCTATTCCTCTCTAATTGGACCTCCTTCCACCAAATATTGGCATGGCCCTTCAACTTTGTTTTTGCAAACTTGACCCGATCTGGGTCCTCCACATCTTCATACTCGAAATACTCCTCCATGTCATTGATCCAATCAATGAGCTGTTTCGGATTCAAATCTCCAGAATATGTAGAAACTTTGATTCTGGGCCTCTTTCCAATCTTCTAAATGGCCCTCAACAACCTAACCTCTACAGGATCTCCTACAACTTCTTGTTTTTCCTTAGATAGCTCCTCTTCGGCTTCATCTTCACTTTCTTCTCTTGTTCTCGGATCAAACCCTCTTCGCAGCTCCTCTTGCAATGCATCGATTTGGCTTTGTAGGGCTCTAAAACCCTCTTCTATCAAAGCATTCCTCCCAACACGATTTCTTCATGGAGGCATCTTGGTCTCTGTAGCAAACCCACAACCTTAGGTCCTGGTGCAAACTGCCTCATGGTCGGCGATCTATCTACACACTCAAGAACCCTTGCTGTGATACCACTTGATGAAGGGGGTAAATCACAAAACACACAATAAAAAATATTAAACACAGCAAATAGAACTTTCTTTTATTGAACTAGGCAACTCATTACATTACAGAAGCTCAATTACAATCAGAGGATGAATCCTCTACTGGCTGTAACACATTACAGCTTTCCCAACCTCAAGACTCTAGAATCTTCAGCCTTGTGTAACACCAAATTAGTTAGGGTTTCTATTTCCCCTCCCCCTATTCTAGACTCTACACTGGCCCCCCTTAACTCTACCACTGCCTAGGGTTCCCAAAATAGTCATAAAATAGCACTTTTTAGCGGCCTCCAGCTAAATTTTGAAATTTGCAACTCCCTCCAACTGTAGGTCAACTTCTGGGAAGCATAACTTTTGATCCGGGTGTCTGATTGATGAACCATTTTAAGAGCTAGAAAGCTCGCGATGTGAACTATCATGCCAGAAATGTGTAAATAGATTTCTATCAACTTTTCAAGATGTTATGAGAAGTTTTAGTGCCTCATATCTCATTTTGTAAATTTTAGGGGCTTTTCAGAAAATAAAAACTTTAATATCTTTCAGCTCACAAATGATCTTTGCCTGATTCCTTCACCAAAGGTCTTATATTTCTGTTATGTAACTTTCTAGAAGTTTTTGCTTCATTACGTGCCCAAATGCAAACTTTCTAAAAATAGCAGGCACACTTTCCTAAATAGGTAGGTCGCTATTTTTAGTAGGTTTGGAAAAATTGAAAGTCCTACATTATTATTCTAGATATTATGGAACCAAAAACACTAATTATGGGAATAAATGAGAACAACTACAATGGTTTTGAATTAACTTGTTTTTGGGTGATGCAAGATTGCCCTTACGCCTCTGGATGCTCTTGCATCAAATGCAAAATGAATATTAATAGGTAAGATACTAGGTTGTAACACACACACAAGATAGAAATGGTGCTAAGTAAGATAAAAAGATCATTCCTCAAACACAACACACAAAAGCAATGACTATGCCCCCAATCCATACTGCATTGAAACATACCAAGATATAGATAAATCAAGGTATTCTTGCATAGGTAATGGGAAAGGAACAAAAAGATAAACCAAAAAGAAAATTGATTGAATTACGAAGTAAACATATAGCCAACATATTCTCTTGCCAAAGAGAGTGCTCTGAATAGATTAGATAGATTTTATAGATATGATAGATAATAGCCTTATTATAGGAACGATATATCCATTAAAGGGTGTTGATCTGTTGATAGGATAAGTTGATTGATGTAGGAGATATTGGCAATCAATATGTGGGATGACATATGGCTCTGCAAGTAGGTTTCTTCACTTCAGGTTGGTTAAGGACTTTAGCTTTCAAAGGATGCATAGTTCAGTTTCTACTTGAGTTAGTCAAGTTGGGGTGATAGGATGGACTTTGATAAATAGAAGATAAGAAAGATGAAAGTGTTGATAGATTGGGATGGAGATTATTTATTATTGTTTTCGGGAATTTTCTAGAGTTTTGAATTTTTTTTAGATTTTCTAGATTTTTGAATGTTTTTGAGATTTTCTGGATGTTTGAATGTTATGATGTTTTCTAGATGTTTGAATGTTATAATGTTTTCTGGATGTTTTAATGTTATCATATTTTCTAGATGTTTGAATGTTTTGGTTGACATGGGATTCCATTTGGATAGCCTTAGTACTAGATACCAATGACAAGGGAAAACTAGGTCTAGAGGCAAGGAGAAAGATGGGATTAGATACGGGCACAAAAGGATGGGTGATAGCAAATGGGATGGAAGACTCTTGATAGAAGGATGAGCGATAGTAGATAATGGACAGATAGGTAGAAGGATTTGATCACCAAAGACTATGTTGCATAGGAATAACATGCCCCATTTGAAATATGATGCTTAGGATTTTACATGACAAATCTTATGATGATGGGATTGATTAGATTGGCTAGAAAGGATGAGATATATCAAAAGATTTTCAAAGCATGTTTCAAAATTTTTTCCTCAATCTTTATCAAGATCAAAAGGAGGAAAAAGGATGGATTTGGATTAAGGGGATAATTATGTAGATATAATGGATAAGGAAGATATGATAGGAAGAATATGTAGAAGGAATGATAGGATGGGTAGATGAGCTGACATGCCCCCAAGTGTAAGGTACATAGACAATCAACGTACACATGACACCTATTTTCCAGGTTTTCATCACGGTACTTATCCAAGGTGCTTGTTTGCCAATTTTTCACCATTGGACAAAGGGATTTCTCTTTACTTTTTTGATTTTTGATTTTTTGGATCAGATGGAGGATAAGGACTCCACCATCTTTTTCCAATAGCAAGGGAGTATGTTAGCATTATAATGTGTGTTTATAGATGGACATGTGTATATCAGGTAGCATTTTGTGCACAGATGTTGGTAGCTGTGGGAAGATGGAAATGGAATGGATGGTGGATTATGATATGGATGATGGAGCAAAAGCATAGACCATAAAGGTGTGATGGGGGAAATATGTTGGATAAGGGATGTAAGATGGGGGGATGGAGGTATGTGGATCTGGCATGGAATTACAGGGAACCAAGACCAATGGTTGCACATGCTGTGATAGATTTTGAATCTTTTGACTAGGATAGGGAGTGGGGAGTAATGGAAATCGAGGTAAGGGACTTGGGTATCGTCAATTTAAGAGTTTAAGAACCTAAATGGACATAGGATTTGTAAGATTTTTTAATAGGGAAAGGGATTTTTGGAATTGGGGGATAGATGGTGATATGGATGTTTCGTTTGGGGTAATTACTTGTTGCTTGGGGACCTACACCATTTTCATTTTTGCTTTGAGGTGTGTGGGTATATGTATCTTTTCATATGGATTTGGCTCTGATTTTGTGTATTGATGCCCTACCACCTGATATTCTTGAGGCTTTTGCAGATATTCTTCTATATATGTGGAAGCATCCAAATTTTTATTTTTGAATCTCATGGGGTTAGGGATAGCTTCATATGGGATTGATGTGTGTATTCGTTGGCCATGATTAGGAATGATAGGGGATATAAGGAGATGACATGTGTGGATGGAGGGATGAGTGTACTGATGGGTGAAGAGATTAGGGGATGGAAGGATGGGAATATTAGGAGTTGGAAGGAGTGGAGGAAGAGTCGATGGAGGGAGATGTATGGTCACATGCTTTTTCAAATGGTATGAAGATGGAGGAGGGATGGCAACATATGAGTGAGAGGTGCGATAAGGAGCACCAAGATATGGAGTGGAAAAAGTAGTTGGTGGAGGTGTGGAGGTGGTACCGACATCTTTGGATTGTTTATCTTGGGATGAAAAACCAAGACCACGTGCTCGAGGATGGATTACGACATGGATGGGCTCTAAGATACCTTGTTCATGAAGGTCTAAACCTTTTCCTTGATTGTTCATGTTTTGGAACATACAGTATGCAATGGGATGTTTTTTTTGGAAACAAGTCACGAGTCCATTATGTGATGGGGGATAGTGAAGTGGGGGATAATGGTTGTTTCTTTCCTAAGGAGGAATAATCATGGACGAAGGTGGTAAGACCAAGGTGATAGGATAATGGATTTTGAATGGGATTGATGGTGGATGGTGGAGGATCAATATGAGATAATGGAGGATCCACATGAGACAATGAGGGATCATGCAATGGATGACTTGGGATGCTTGGATCTTTACTAACATTATGCTCAGAAGGAGATGAAGGGATAGGATCCAAGTGACTTGTTTGATTTTCTATACTTTCTTGGGGACAAAGTGTCTCATCAAGGGAAGTGGATTTTGTTGGATCATGGATACGGCTAGGTGGATAATATATAGGGGTAGTGTGGATAGCTTGTTCATAGATATTGGTGGGATCATGGATAGGCTCAAGTTGCTCATGAATAGGCTCATGATCATGGATAATAGCTTGATCAAAAGAAATATAAAGGTTATGGATGGGTTTGATGGAGTTTCTTTGACCTAGATTTGGATAAAGGGTTAATGTTTCTACATGCTTTAGATTATACTCTTGACATAGCTCTTGTTTTTCTTGAATGGGAGTGGAAGTGGGAGACTCTTGTATAGGCTTGATAGGCTTTTGATGGTCAACAATGTGAAGGTACAATGGATCTTGACTTGGACTCATGATAGGAGACTCTTCAATAGGCTTGACAGGCTCTTGGACAAGTGTTTGATGACATGAAGATGGTTGATTCCTTGCTAATAGCCATTGGATCACATCCTTCATAAGAGTATGGGTGGATGGGCAATATAATGGATGGATGATAATGGTGGATGGTGTTGTAGGTTTAGGATGAGGATTAGGTGGAGGGATAATGTGATTGGATGGATTAGGATTTGAACTAGATGATGATGGAGGGTACACATAGGATGCATAAGCTCAAGTGGTGCTTCCCTTGTCAAAGGTATCATAAGGACTTAATGACACTTGATTTTGGTGCAACAGCAAACTTGCATGTTCTTGTGATAAAGGAACTTGATAGCAATGTAAATGGGTTTGATAATGAGTTGAAATATTATAATGATTTGTGTTTGGGATCTTGTGTTTCCTAAATATTTTTGGGAGTTTTGGATTTTGAAGTTTATGATGTTTTGGATTTTTGAATGGTTTGATTTTTTTGATTTTTGTATGGGTTTGATGATGTGTTGAAATGTTGATTGAGGAGTCAGATGATCATGGGGTGGATCTTGTTAATCTTTATAAACCTCCATAGGCGTAAGGAGAGGTGCAAGTGGTTTATCTACCATAGGTTTTTGATTGGGTATACCCTCTTTTGAACATGATTCGGGGAATGGTGTAGATATGGTAGACATTGTTTGGATGAGATTTTGCTTGGTTTCTGTAAGATTTTGGTCCTCTTCTTGAGATGATTGACCTCCTTAGAAATGTCGCTCTTCTTTAGAGGTTCCTTGATCTAAGCTATAACCATATGTAACCATATCAAGATAGTACATTCTTGTGGGAGCATGTGGGGATTCTAAAGAGGTATTGCCCTCTTGAGGCCTATTTTTATTGTTATTTTGAATTCAAATTGGTGATTGTGAAATGGTATATTTTGACGATCTTGTTGAGGGGGATTAGGGTTTTGATATTGTTGTGGAGGAATGAAGTATGTGATTTGATTTTGTGGTGGTTGAGGTGGAGGAAGATTTGTGGTGTTTAGATATTGAGAATATTGGTGTGGAAAGTATTGATGTTGCTATTGGGATTGAATGTGTTGATGTTGGATATATTGATGTTGTTGTTGGGGTTGAATGTGTTGATGTTGATATTGGTTAACATTGGAATAAGTGGGATAGGTTGATGTAGAATTGACATGATATGTGGATAGGCTAGATTGGTATGATGATGGAGGTGACACATGGGATTACGGTATAATTGGTTGATAATGAATAGATAGAGGATGATGTGCTTATTGGGCTTTTGATTAACAAATGGCTATCAAGTGTTGGGCTTGGGCTATGAGGTGTTGTATTTGAGATGATTGGCTTTGTTGAAGTTGAGTTTGTTGAATGAAGGCTTGTTGTCATTGAATGATTCGCTGGTCTAGGGGTTGTATTTCTTAAAAAAGTACTTGGAGAAGGTCTTGGAATTGGGGTACTAGGTCTTCTAATGTTGGCATGGAATTACAAAGGTGAATTGAAGTCTTTGTATTTTAGCTTGTTCCTTAAGATATGCCTCATAATCTACAAGGTCCTCATGATCATTGGTGCTAGAAGGAGAGCCTCCTCAAAGTACGACCTTGGGTTTTGGTTTTAACCTAGGTTTGTTGATGATTAGAACTATTTTGACAAGGATTTGTGATGATGTGGTGTGACTTTGTTTTTGACAAAATTGGGATCAAATGGATATGATATTGATAGAAAGAGGATGAGGAGATCAAATTGGATGAATTGGGATGATAAGTTTATATTGACCAAAGGTGTCAAGATAGCCCAAAAGGTGAGCTTTCTATAATAGTGTGTTTTTCAAGGTCAAAGTTGATAGATTTTGGATTTGATTTTGATTGGATTTACTTTGACAAGAGAAAGCACATCAAACAAAGTGGCAAAGGACTGACACAATAGATAGTGTATGTTCTAGGCTCATGAAAAAGCCTAATGTTTTCACGGTTAAGAGACAATTGCAAACAATTCAAGCACTTTTATCCCTAAAGACATGGTTTCTTTGTAGTAGTTCAACTCACAACTTGAAATCTCCATCGACTAAGTGTCATTCCATATTGGTGTCATACATTTGAGTCTTTACAAGAGATGATAGGTAGGGATATCTCATCCTCCCCTCAGAAAGCTACAAGTAGGTCACAAGATCTTATGCTAGCTAAGGGAATACTATCTCTTCTGAAGGGAGGCAATGGTGAGTATCTTAAGGGCTTGTAACAATTCCCCTTACATTGATGATTACCACAATGTTTAGAGGTGAAATGGATAGTCACTATCTAGAAGCTTCTTAGTAGCTTTGAGGGACCAACAGCTTATGAGCATGTGGCAAGATACTAAAATCTTTGACCAATCCTACTAAGAGTATATATACCTCCCACAATGCAAAAATTGTTTTCACAAAGTGGTGGTATGCCTCTTTTCAATTTGGCACCATAAGGCAACACTGACATTGGTTAAGACTTGGATTTTGCCTTATCCCTCTTATATAGTGATTCAAAGGAAAACTTTGCTTAGGGTCATCCCTTTTGGATGAAGCGCAATCCAAAAGAAGGTCCTTCTAAAGGAATAATGAAATTAAGATCAAGCACATCAAACAAAGGTTCATTTGTCTTGTTATAAGCAAAATAAGGTGCAACTAGATTAGGCACACACACGATTGTAGTTGTCAATTGTCCCTTAAGAAATTGAAGTGTTTTTGCATTCATGTCAATTGTCCCTTAAGAAATTGAAGTGTTTTTTACATTCATGTCCATTTACCTTTAAGAAAGCAATTTGTTCCTAAGACTTAGATTGCAAAAAGATGATTTGTTCAATTGTCCCTTAAGAAAGCAATATGTTTTTAATACTTAGTGCAATAGATTTGGTAATTTCTTTAAAGCTCATCCTGCATGAACATGTTAGAAAAACCCATTTGCTCTATTTGAGTGATAAGAAGCTACAAAAAGTTGATTAGTTCCACACAAACTCAATAGTTAGCAAAAATAAATCCAATGACCAAAAGCACATTACTATTATACCAAGGGCACGGTACTATTTTACTAGAAGCGATGGACTATCCTACCAAAGGCACATTGCTTCTGACCAAAAGTGCTAGACTATATTACCAAAGGTGTTGCACTACATTGCAAAAGCACGACACTGCATTGCAAAAGCGCGGCACTGTGATACCAAAGGCGCGCTACTGCTCTAGATAAAAAAACTCAAGATTTTGTCAAAAAAAGAAGATTAAAAAGATGATTTCCTGATTCTAGAATGATGGATAAATCTCAGATATATAAGGAATAATGAAACATATGATAAGTTAGACCTTGGAAAATAGAAAACCAATTAGAAATCCTAAGTATCCAAAGGCGTTGTACTATGACACCAAAAACACTAGACCGTGGTACCAAAGGCATTACACTGTGCCCCCAAAGCCACTATGCTATCACCTGAAGGTGCTAAGTTACAAACAAAAGGTGCTTTACTTTGTTGGAAAGACACGATTCTCAGTTTGTCTGTGCATTTCTGTGTTGTACTTCAAAAAAATAAATTTTCTAAAGAAAAAAAGTGATTAGTGGGTCCCACCAGGCATGCCATAATGTGTATAGGGATTTAATCAAGACTGAATGATAATCAAGACAATGAAATAACCATCAATTCAATCCTATAACATCAAGATAACGATCTAAGCAAACAACCAAATAATCAATGAATTAACACAAAAACAATAAAATTTTTCACCTAGATTGTATTGTTATCTTGGTCGAAAGTAGATTGCTTTATAAATTGTGAAACCATGTTTGCAACAAGAGGATGTAAATTGTGTTTGTGCTGAAAAGGTAGAAGTGTGCTCACTGATGTGATGTATGCTCCAAGCGTTGTAGGGATTTCTAAGAATAAATGATCAAAGAGGATTTGTTATCGAGATTAGGGGAGTTTATATAGGTTTCAAGACATGATTGATCAATAGATGAAATAAATCCATAAAATGGACGGTTGAGATTGTAAACACCTAAAAATAACACGACTTGGTCTAAATAAATATTCCTAATGTTTATTTCTTTCTAATTCTTCTATCAATAAATAAATAAACAAATTTATTTATTTCATTCATATTCCTCTAAGTTAATTAAATATAAAAATATTTAATTACCTCTTCTAAAGTCAAAATTAAATAAAATCCTTTCATTAATTAAATTATTCCAAACAATTAAATAATTTTTAATTATTTAATTAAGTCAAATCATTCTTCCAAATTTAAATAAATCAATCAAATTTATTTAAATCCTCTCAATATCTAAAAATAAAATATAATCAAATATTTTATTTATTCTTCCAAATCATGCACAAACAATTAAATAAATTTATTTATTTAATTTGCTTTCTTATCTTCTAATTCTTTCAAATTCATTCTAAATTAAATAATACCAATTATTTAATTGTTTCTTCCAATAATATCTTCTCTAAATTTAAATAAATCAATTATTTATTTAAGTTGTCTATTTCTTCTAAATTGATTTATCTCTAAATATAATTCAATCCTTGTGCACATGCAATTGAATATTCTAAATATTTAATTGAGCTAAAATATCTTTTTATCCTCATGCAATTTCCATTCTCTAGTTCTATTCTCTTAACTGATTAATCTATTCTTTTAACTGATTTATCTCTTCAATTAACTCATTCTTCTATTCTATTAATTCCTCTCATGTAAAATAGAGCAGGACACATGTCTTCTTCTTATTTGCGCATGTTCCTCAACCATTCTATACCATTGATCTTCTCATTCTTTCTATACCATTAATCTTCTCGTTCACAAGTCTACAAATTCAACCCTATTCCTCCATTTCATTCACCCAAGCTTTAAATATTGTTACTTTGTAGGAATTACAGTGTGCCTTTGGCACCAATTCCTTCATTGCTTCTGATCACACTCATTACTGCATACTACTATCATTGTTGTGAAAGTCCTCTTCATGCGAATTTATCATAGCTATTCTCCATTGACAATCTTGGAATCATAGCAAGGAAGTGCACTCTCTGAGGGCCTTATTCATAAATGTAAAATTGATTGAGATAGGCAACCAATGGAAGCTCTGAAGCTTTGAGGTTTGCAAAGGTTTTTTAAGTTCTTTTGTTCGATTAATCTGTTTGTTTCTATATTTCGTTGAGTCTTGGGTATTTTGATATTGATTATATTAATTATTTATTTGAATCCAATTTTCCCTTAACATTTTTTGGCACCCACCATGGGGCCTAGTCCCAAATTTAATGCAAAAACTAAGTTTTTGTGTTTTAGAAAGCCGTACACAGGAGGAAATAGTGCATCTAACACATCCTAACATGCATCTAATATATGTTACGGTGCATACATTCTTTCAGTGCATACAGTCTTTGATTTGATGCATATACTATCTGTTCCAGCGCATACATCCTTTCGATGCATACAAACTCTGTTACAACACATTTACCCTATAATACAACGCATCTACCAGATCGATGCATATACAATATTTTCCTACACTTTTGACCTTTGTCTTAGCGCATATGTATTGCACCGCTTGTGATCTCTATTTCTACGCATTCAGTCTTTGAAGTGGCACATCTGATCTAGGCAGTTATTTTTAGGGTTTTCTTGAAGTTTTTACTAACACTGACATCTTTTTGCAGGAACCCTCTTGATCTATTTTGCAGGTTAGGTACTAGTTTAGAATCATATAGTTGCACTTGTTAACTCACACTTCAATTTCTAATGGGAAAGTACATGGATGCTCATGCAAATCTCACATAGTTTAACTAGGAAGGTGGTAGTTGAATTATTGCTATCTTGCATGCCATTGAATCATTGCTATATTGCTACCTTTCAAAGTTAACAACTCATTCTTATCTGGATAAAATTGAACTCATCATTGCTATCTGGGTAAAACTGAACCATTGCTATCTTGATTATCACTTCAAAGTTAACAAATTCATGTTATCTAGATAAAATTAAACTCATCATTGCTATCTAGGTAGAACTGAACCATTGCTATCTCGATCAGCACTTCAAAGTTAACAATTCATGCTATCTAGGATGAAATTGAACACATCATTGCTATCTGGGTAAAACTGAACCATTGATATCTCGATCATCACTTCAAAGTTAACAATTCATGCTATTTGGGATAAAATTGAACACATCATTGTTATCTTGGTAAAACTGGACCATTTTTATCTTGTTATCACTTCAAAGTTAACAAAAATATGTGCTTGCCCATGTAGATAGCTCATCTAGTTTTTCTCATTTTAACTAGGGAAAAAGAACCACTGTATTATATGTTTTGGGAATGATACCAGACCTATGCTATCCCCTATCTTGGGTGACCAAAATGCCAGACATATCATTTTTGCATGTGTTTTTCCTTTAGAAGGGCATGCTCTTGGATACCGTTCATCCAAGTAGGAATGACCCTAAGTGGTAATAGGCTAGATGGCAAGCCCTTCCAAGCCACTATAATAAAATTGTGTTTGAAGTGAAAGCTTCAAACAATGAGTGCAGTTGTGTTATACTGACAGCCAACCTCCCCCAAAACCCTCCAAGGCGCAACCCTTGCAGGCTAGGAGACTCCATAATAGAGATTAGTGCTACTGCATGTATAACTACTCAAACGGTTGCCTTTATTACTCATCCTTTGTTTTAGTATACCAAAAACCCCTATAATCCAATGTAGGGAAGGGCGATTATCACCTCCTAAAGATGCTTCACTAGAGATAGTGAGAATTTGGTTTTATACTGTCCTTTGAAACCTTAGATTGTACTTGCTTTCTTTTAGTCCAAAAAGAGTTAAAAAATCACAAGAAAATAAAAAACCATAAAAACATTCTTTGTGTTTGTTGTGTCTTCTTGCCATAATTTCATAAAATCAGATCAAAGAGACCATATTACAACAAAAAAATACCAAAAACATCAGAAAAAATGCCAAAAATTTGTGAAAATACTAAAAAAGCCAGAGCTATGCATTTGCTATCTGAAACTACGCATTTATACCGACTTGCTGCGCAGCTGTAATGACTTATTATGCTTTTAACACCTGTTACTGCGCAGTATAAATTGGTAAATGTGCTTATATCCTCTGCTGCTACACATCTATTCCTATGCATACATAACAGTGTGTACTTCCACATCTTTTTAGAGAAACATTTTAGGTTTTCTAGGTACCCATTTTGGTCTTGTGTCAGTTTTTGTTGAAATGACAAACCAATTAGAAATAATTTCTCAAGAACTCCAATACCCATGAGATAAATTAAACTTCAATATCTCATCCCAGGATTGTATAGTAATTGCTCAAGAACTCCAAGTGATACAACAAGAAATGACAATCTTACAAGCTAAACAAGCTAGTACTAGCTACACCTCGCCCCAAAAGCATACATCCTTTTCTCATCTTCATGATACTCTTGACAAGGCAAGCACCAACTCAAGTTGGAAAACATATACCACTCCATCTACTAGTCCTCCTTCACCATCTCCTAGAACACATGGCCCAAAGCATACCAATCCTACACCAACACCACCATCGAGTTCCCCGAGCTCTAAATGGACAACCAAAAAAGCCTCAGATGATTTTTGGGAAAGATGTTTTCTAGATTTACATAGAAAAAGAAAAGCTAGGGAGAACTCCAAATCCACTCATCCATTACCTCATTCATCTACCCAAACACCTACAAAGGATGTGATCCAAGGACTACTAACAGAGAGTCAACCATGTCCCCAAATTTTGGTCCTTGACCTTATCAAAGATCCTTCAAACATGTCCATTACACCAACCTCGTTATATAATCAGTAACCCCTCAAGCATGTTGAAAAACCTCCTACCAGGAACCAAAGTCAAGGCCCATTGCACCTTGATGTTGTTGACCAAGGTCCTATCCAACAGTCCTCTACCTCCACTCCAATTCAAGCACCTCAAGTGTTATGTCAAGAGCACACTTTAGAGCATGTGGAAACATCAACCCCTTGTCTAAATGAAGATCAAAGCACCCCCATCCAACCTACCCATAACCTTTATCTTTTCGATGATCCTATACCTATACATGATTAAGAAATCCAATTTCAAGCCATCCATAACCTATATCTTTTCCATGATCAAGATACTATCTTTGATGAAGAAGCTATCCATGAGCCACTTGATCCTATACATGAGAAAGAGATCTAATTGCAGCCTCTCCATAACCTCTATCTTTTCTGTGATCAAGATATTATCATTGATGAAGAACTTATATAAGAGCACATTGATCCCATCACGCTAAATCCTATTTATGATCAAGATCCCATCGATGATGAAGAACCTATCTATGATCAAGCAGACCATGATGATCCTCTTAGCCCACTTTATGCGTTCCATGGTCCTGAGCTTATAACCCCATCTAGTCCCATCCAAGATCCAACAATTTCCACTTCCATTGATGAGACACTTGCCTCCCAAGCAAGCATAGAAGATCAAACCAATAATACTCCTTCGCCATCCATTATCAACCATGATGTAAATCCCCCGCCATATATCCTTGGTCTTACCACCTTCATTCATGAGTGTTTCTCCTTAGAATAGCAGCAACTATTATCCTCTATCTCACCTTCTCCATCCAATAAGGAACTCGTGTCTAGTGTTCCACCTATACATAATCCCGTTGTCCACCACATACTCCAACATATGAGCTATCAAGGTAAAGGCTTAGGCCTTCATGAACAAGGTATCTTGGAGCCTGTCCATGTTAATGTTCATCCTCATTCATATGGCCTTGGATACATACCCCAAGGTGAACAATCTCAAGATATTGGTACTTCCTCCACTCCTCCCAAATCCCCCATTTTTCATCACAAACCCTATCATATCCACAAAGCATATGTTGCCATTCCACCTCCATCATCCTATAATCATCAAAAGCATGTGACCATACACCTTCCACCATCCAATCTACCTCTTGTACTTCCAACTCCTAATATCCCTCCATACATTTTACCACCACTTCTTCCAACACCTTATTTGCCCATTTATGAGTCTTCTAACAATCCCAATCATGACCAACCAATGCACGTGTTGTCTAAACAAAGGGCTTCCACAAACCTCACTTCCACTATCCAAAGAGAATTTCACAGCAAAAATATGAATACCTTACCTATAAAGTCAACAATCCTAAGAGTCCTCATGACCTAGGATACAAAAGCCAAGAATTAAAAAAATGTCCTTCTCAAGAGCTATATACACCCACACACCTATATGCCAAACTAAAAAAGGTGTGGGTCCGCATCAAACAAATGATTACCTTTGAAGCTGCACCAAAGCTGCATACACCCCTGCCCATACCTTCACAGGTACTATCTAAAAGCAAAATGGTTTGGGTGCCTAAACGAAAAGCCCTCAAGTTACATGAGGCATCTACCTCTCAAGAATCCTAACAATCCACTTTCTCCCATTCCATCTAAAAGTCTCAAATTCTTCCATCCCATATTGCAAGAAAAAATTAGAAAAATACTCAATCTATGTGGATCTCTAAATGCCTAAGTCATTCATCCACAAGAAAAAGTCTTAGTTGCTTCCTACACTACTTTCCCATCACCAGTTTCAATGTTTATCATGGTATGTGCAACCGTTGGTCATGATTCCCTTCCATCCCACAAACATTTTCATATGCCTCCATCTCCCCTTCCTTCCACTATTATCCTACATGTCTTCCTCATCCTATTCCTATAGTCCATGCTTTTGCATAATCCTTCCCTCTGTATTCTACATCATCATCCACTATTGCACCTTCCACAATTCGTTATCTACATTCTCCATCTCACTATCATGCAATCTCCTACCAACATCTATGGGAACACTTGACATGGTCCATGCAACGACATCCTTCTAGCAGGACATATCACCTTCTAGGGAACTAGACACTTGAGTCTTTCCCTTCCACCTTCTCCTATCCCAAAAAAAAAAGTCAAGAAAAATCCCTTCATCCAATGGTGAAAATCTGGCAAACAGGTGCCTTGGATAAGTACCATGATGAAAACCTGGCAAATAGGCGTCATGTGTAAGTTGATCTTTTGTCACCTACACTTGGGGGCACCTTGTCTCATTGGCATATCACTATTCTCCTATTAGTTCTCTTCTATACCATTCCCTATCCTATCCATCTATCCATTACATACCTATACTGTCCAGTCTATCTATCCTAATCTTCCCTTCCTTCATTTTTTTTATCTTGATAAAGATTGGGGGCACAATGTTGACAAATGTTTTTGATGTCTCTTGACATACCTTATCCCTCCCAAACCATGTGAATCCTTCATTATCCTCTCATCATCCTTCATCATAAGTGTTGTCATGAAAAATTCTAAGTATTCTACCTACAATGGGGCACGTTATTCTTATGCGACATAGTCCTTGGGGATCACATCCTTGTTTCCTTCTAGCCACTATTTCCCATCCTCATACCTGCCTGTTCCATTCTTTATCACCTATACATCTACCTATATGTGGTGTTTCCTTGTCATCAGTATCATCTGTTCCATTTTTTATTCATATCTATTCCATATTGTGTCTTGTCTGATCCATATCTGTTCCATGTCGTGTCTTGTCTGATCCATATCTGTTCCATGTCTAATCCATGGTTGTTCCTTATCATGTCTTATCTAATCCATATTTGTTCCATATCTATTCCATATCATGTCTTATCCGATCCATATCTGTTCCATATCATGTCTCATCCGATCCATATCTTAGGTACATCAAAGTCAATCCGTGAACTATGTTGCCTCTGCGTGTCACATAGGCAAGGTCATTTCTAAAATGTGCCCCCGAGGTTCCCACTATCCCATCCATCCCATGTCTAGTCTTTCTATCTATCTGAGTCCGCACCACTCTCTATCGCCTAGGTCTTAGGTCTATTAGGGTTTACCCCAAACTATGTTGCCTCTGCATCGTCATGTAGGCAAGGCCATTTAGTAATGAGCCCCCAAGGCACTAGGTCAATCCCTTAGGGTCCATCTCACCAATAAGGATTGTGGAATCTTCTCATCCGGCAAGCACGTGCAAACAAAACCTACTTTTTTTCAAGCAAAAATCTTGACTCAAGACATTAACCTATCCAGAGCAAAACAAGAAAACACCTAAGGTATTCTAAATGATTTTACCCAAATTATGGAAAGAAAAAAACACATCTAAATGCAAAAATGTTTTGTGGATCAGAAACATGGTTAAAATACAAAGTCTTGATTTCTTCTATCATGTCTTTCTATGCTACTCGAGGATGCCAAAAGCTAGAGATGTTATGATGGGGGCATGATTATTTTCTTTGTTTATTATTTGTGGATTAAACTTTAGTAATGTGATGCCTTGTCTAATGACATGATCGATAAAAAGATCATCGAGGACTTCAAAGGTCTAACATGAACGGGGGCAATCCTTGTCTATTGATATGCAAGAAATACTCAGGTCATCTTGGTTCAATTATACCTCGATGCTTGTATTAACTTACTAAATCAAAATCCATGTAAACAATACTGAGGTCATCTCGGTTCAATTATACCTAGATGCTTGTATTAACTTACAACATTTGAAAAAAGTACCAAAAAAATCACCCAATGATGAAATAAGCACTTCAAAATACTTGCACCATCAAGATGTCAAAAGCAAACACCATTCACATCCATTATACATCCATAAAAGCATCCATTACCATACCCCATGCAATAATGATCCAAAATGTAGAGTATCAATACAAATAAAAGCTTATGAGTTCTTTTGTCGAATCATTTTTCTATCTATCATCATATCTTTCATCCTTGTCCAGTTAATGTGAGTAGTGATCAAAATGCAAATCCATCCTTAATCCATACCAATCAAGTCAAGTCAATCTTGTCAAATTATCGAAATGCCCTCAGTGGTCTTGATCCTTGTCTAGTTGTAAACCAACTCAATCAGTTAATCAATCAATTTTCTTATACAGGATGTAACATTATCGAAATCAGACCAAGACACGCGTCTTACATGACATGTTTCATTTCTTGAAACCAGACACTATCCTTCGTGTTTCTCTAGGGATCTATCATTCCCTGCCATGACAACACACCTGCTGCGTTGGTCTAGGGATATATCATTCCCCACCATGACAACACTATCATATATCATTATATGTATATCGTTGGTTTACCACTAGATAGGGGCAATACCTTGTTTGTTCTTGTATCATTTTTGCATACTTGCTTACTTGCTTGTGTGTGTTTTCATTCTATCTTGCATAGCATATCATTCAGCTCTTTCTTCATCCTTCTTCTTTGTGAGATTATCCGTCTCACGCCTTCTGCCTTCTTCCTGTCTAATCTCCTGAGGGGGCATCCTATCTCGTTAAACCTGTACCAGGGGCAAACTGGGGCATTGTATCATTATCAAAAAAATTTGTTCTTTGAAACAACGTGATAAAACACATTGCATCAAAGAGGGGCAAAATGTATACACCTAAAAATGACACGACTCGGTCTAAATAAATATTCTTAATGTTTATTTCATTCTAATTCTTCTATCAATAAATAAATAAACAAATTTATTTATTTGATTCATATTCCTCTAAGTTAATTAAATATCAAAATATTTAATTACCTCTTCTAAAGTCAAAATTAAATAAAATCCTCTTTTTTATTAAATTCTTCCAAACAATTAAATAATTCTTAATTATATAATTAAGTCAAATCATTCTTCCAAATTTAAATAAATAAATCAAATTTATTTAAATCCTCTCAATATCTAAAAATAAAATATAATCAAATATTTTATTTATTCTTCCAAATCATACACAAACAATTAAATAAATTTATTTATTTAATTTGCTTTCTTATCTTCTAATTCTCCCAAATTCATTCTAAATTAAATAATACCAATTATTTTATTATTTCTTCCAATAATATCTTCTCTAACTTTAAATAAATCAATTATTTATTTAAGTTGTCTATTTCTTCTAAATTGAGTTATCTCTAAATATAATTCAATCTGTGTGCACATGCAATTGAATATTCTAAATACTTAATTGAGCTAAAATATCTTTTTATCCTCATGCAATTTCCATTCTCTAGTTCTGTTCTCTTAACTGATTAATCTATTCTTTTAATTGATTTATCTCTTTAATTAACTCATTCCTCTATTCTATTAATTCCTCTCATGCAAAATAGAGTAGGACACATGTCTTCTTCTTATTCGTGCATGTTCCTCAACTCTTCTATACCGTTGATCTTCTCATTCTTTCTACACCATTGATCTTATCTTTCACAAGTCTATAAATTGAACCCTATTCCTCCATTTCATTCATCCAAGCTTTAAGTATTGTTACTCTGCAAGAATTACATCGCACCTTTGGCACCAATTCCTTCATTTCTTATGATCACACTCGTTACTGCATACTACTACCATTGTTGTGAAGCTCCTCTTCATGGCAAAATTATCATAGCCATTCTCCATTGACAATCTTGGAATCATAGCAAGGAAGTGTACTCTCTGAAGGCCTTATTCATAAATGAAAGATTGATTTAGATAGGCAACCAACGGAAGCTATGAAGCTTTGAGGTTTGCAAAGGTTTTTGAAGTTCTTTTGTTTAGTTAATCTCTTTGTTTCTCTATTTCGTTGAGTTTTGGGTATTTTGATATTGATTATATTGATTATTCATTTGAATCCAATTTTCCCTTAACAGAGATAAATCAAATAACTCATGACGAATGTGCACATGACATGCGTCACTCCAAAAAGGTATTTTTATTAAGATAATTGTTTTTTGATAATAGACATGATAAAGATAGATTTGATTTCATAAATTAGAATGCTTTTTTTTCTAATTTGTGAGTTGATGATAAAAATAAGATCAATTAAAGCTAATTAATTTAACTTTAGATTTCCTTTTTAAAGTTCTAAAAATAAGACTGATTGTGCACGTGAGTTAACGTGATATTTTTAAAAGAATTGGAAAGATAATTGAAATTAAATAAATATATTTACTTAATTGATTTGCATGATAGAAGACATAGATTAGAATTGAAGATAAAAGATTTTAAATAAATTAACAGATAAAGCCTTTTAATTTATTTTGCATGATGGAAGAATATAAATAAAATATTAATTTTATTTATTTTTAGGGATTGAGTCAACTTAAATAAATTTGGATGATTTATTTAAATTTAGAGGAATAACTGATTAATTAAATAATGAAAATTATTTAATTATGGATAAGAGGGGATAAATGATGAATTAATTAAATAATTGGATTTATTTAATTAACATGGACTTGAAATTTGAAAAAGGATAATGATTTATTAAATAATATAAATTATTGAATTTTGGAAGAATATAGAGGAATTTAATGAAATTAATTAAATAAATAGGATTTATTTAATTAATATTGAAAATATGTGATTTAAAGGAAATTGATGATTTTGATGAAATTAATTAAATAATTAGATTATTTAATTAATCATTAAATGTCATTGATTAGATAGATTTCATGAAAATGCAAGTGATGTGATGGGTCATTTTTAGGTGTCTACAAGGAACACTAAGAGGGGGGTGAATCAGTGTTTCATAAAACCATTAATGCACTTTCACTTTTAACCATTTTCCAAATTTAATTAAACAATAGCACAATATACAAATGAATAGCAACCATAAAAACATAATACATGGACACCAGGATCTTTATGTGGAAAACTCCAAGGTGGGGAAAAACCATGGAGAGTGTTAGCTCTTAGAAAATACTTTTATTATATCAATACCAAATTACAAGAGGCTCACTACCTAAGGCTCACTACTCAAAAGAGGATCACTTCCTGAAGAAAGGAAAGAAGAAGAAGGGTGGCTCACTACCAAAGATGAACTATTGTGATTGCATCTACTTATGCCTGATTACAGTTCCAATTAAGCTTATGAATATTGACTCAAAACTCTTCATTTCAATCTGCCCTTATTTCTCTACCCTGCTCTTTCATATGCTTAAGATCTCCTTTTATTTGTTGTGGCTATTCTATCTTTGCATATTTTGCATTCATATACATCACACCACATACCACTCTAATACAAACACCAAAATCCATCCTCTATTTATATCCACAACTAAATCTTTCTCATGATCAAGTCGACAAGCAAACTGTGAAATGTATATACCAAGTGTTATATCCTATCAGCTTGTTCTTGTGTTAAATCATCAATGTGGATCCAAACCATCATGCACATGTCTTCGTATGTGTCAGCTATAATCATACAACCACTTGTCTTTATCATCCAACTCATATTTCTTCTCCGCATAAGGATTCAACTAGCCTATCGACTTGTTTCTTAATAACATATATGATAGGTTCCTCTATCACATCATAACTCATGCTACGTACCAAATGGGACTTCATGAATCATAATCAGAAAACATCATTGATCTCTTGACATGTCTTCAATTCCATAGAACAAAACATGCACTTACAGAAGAATGCAAACTGCTATGTTGTGCCTTGTTCACTGTCTCTGTTGTACCTCTGTTCATCCGCACTCAAATATTTCTTCCAATTGACTTCTAGAGAAAGTCAATACTTGATCACTGGAATATACCAACACCAAATAGTTATGAATATTATACCTAAGCTGCATTTCTAGGCCTTCATCTGCAGAAGCACACTGATCCACTTTCTGTCCCTTACTCTGTTTCTAGCCCATACTTGGTCATTTTTGCCAACCAGATCTGAATTCCAATAAGACCTTCTAGAGTTATGTCTTCATGTCATGCTGATGAGATCTCTAAGCCTTGTTTCCATCAATGACAACATACAAGTCTATATTGGAGCAGTGTCTCTTGCCAACAATCTCCCCCTTGGGCATTGATGGCAACACTTAGTGAAAATACTTGACTGCTCTTTCTTACTATACACTTCATTCTCCTACTCCCCTGAGATACATTTATCCATTTTTCACTATTTTTCTTCTCCACCTTTGACATCAATGGTAAAGTTTGTGTTCCAAAACCAAAGATTTGTCAAAACTTCAAAATTTTTATGTACTCTATCACATATTTACAAGTATAGTCTTCTACTTTATTTTACATATGCTAAAGAATGTCACTAAAGATGTTTAGTTGAGCTCTCTCAACACCCTAGATCTTCTTAGCACCATCCAAAAATTTTATATGCCCACTGAGATGAAAAACTAGATTTTTAGCTTTTTATAGGTATGATGGTGTGGAAGTTTGTGCAACAAGTTGTGCTTTAGCTACAAGCTTGGTCATTAACTCTAGTTTAGGATTGATTAGTCTTCTCAATTGTCCCATTCTACTCTTTATTTGATACTTCTAATTTATTAGACCATTCAAGTCATTGTGAATGTTGATGACTTGAGCTTCTTTGTTACTGATTGATTCATTTACTAGATCAAAAGAGTTAGAGATATTCAACAGTTTTTCTTCCAATTCCTTAATTTTTGCTTCTATTGTCTTTGTAATTTTTGGCCATGATAGAAAAAATTTATATACATCACCAGCTTCTACAATAAAACTTTGAATACTTTGTATCCCATTATCTCACTAAACCTTATCAAGAGCTATCAACTTTGTCAACTCATCTAAACTTTTTCTCATTGAACTCTTGTCTAACTTTTATTTCAACAAATATTTCAAGAGATTCAAAGTGTGTACTTACAAAGTGTATAAGTCCCTTGAGTTCACATGAAGCAAATAGAGAGGTATCCTTCTAATATGTTGGCATCAGCTTCTCCAAGATGTTGGATGCTTCACTTATGAGTTCACCATTCTCAATGTGGAACCTCAATATCTCTTTTCTTGCTTTGGCTTGAGCAACTGAAGCCAACTTGAGCTTCTGAACATGAGACATTGTATCCAAGTTTATTAGACCTTGGATTGACTCAGGCTCATCTAGAACTAGTTCCTCCTTTTCTAAGAGTTTTTTTACTACCTCTACAGTGTCTCTTGCTGCACCAGAGATATCATTTTTATATTCCTGCTCTAAAGGATTAATGTCCATGGCCTTGTTTATGTCCTCTTTCTGTTCATCTTCTATCAAATCCTTTTCAATCTGAAGTGCCAGAGAGGAACTGGCTTGTGCATTTGGTATTTCTTCTTCCTCAGTTTTCTCCTCAAGAGTATTATCCACTCTTTGATGCTTTGAAGAGGTAAGAATTTCCTTTTCTTTAGCTATTTGATCAACTTTGTCTATCTCTTCTTCAATGTTGACTTCTGGAATAGATGTATTATCACCAACATTATTGTCTTCATTGTCATATGTGGTGGGAAGATTGTATTTATTTAGTGCTTTCAACACAATTTCCTCTGTTCCTTTTACCACTTAGTCAATTTTACCCATCATTAATGAGTTCATCCTCATTTTGGTTATGAAATTTTCTTTGCTTTCCTTAGAGATCAAGTCTTTTTCTTCCATAGTAATTTCTGGACATAATCTTGTCAATACATGTTGTCTTAGCTCAATATCCTTTGCCCTAGAAGTCTCTTTTCTAATGGTCAAAATGTTGGCTAGACTTTCAGGGAGATGAGAGATGATCTCAATGAGGGCCCTATTAAATATGTTTAAGTATTTTACTATGGCCTCTTCCAAGATTGTCTTATCCACATCATTGTATTCGTCATAAAATTTAATCATGGGCTTTAAGTTCCCATCAACTGTGACAACTTTTAACACATCTTGAAGAGATATTGTAGCCTTTTAAACATAAGGCTCTTCTACCTTTTGCATTTTGATTGATTTGTCCTTTCCATAGGACTTTCTTGTAGCTTTGATTGCCTCAGCTCTCATCTTCTTTATCTCCTCATCTGATTATGTTTTTTCTTTATCCTTTCCACCCACACTAACATATAGCCTTTTTCCCTTCATCTTCTTCCTCTTTGTATCTTTTACAAAGGGTTTCTTTGAATTTTTCTCTATGCTTACTGATGGTGTAACACCAGAGGAGGTAGTAGAGCTCCTAGTAGACCTTTGAACTTTTTCAGGCTTATTTTGTTTCATTTGTGATTCTTCCAAAACTTGTACCAGTTCACCTTTTATTTTTATCTTTCTCCTTTCTCTACTTTTTCCCTTACTTCTTTCAATTATTCTTTGGTGATGCCATATTTTGTAGCAATTTCATCCACCTCTTTTCTAGCTTTCCTAGTTATTTCAGGTTTTCTGAATTCAACATGAGCTTTCATAGATAGCTCTTCATAAGTTTCAAACCTTTCTTCTCTGCTATCCTTGGGTTTGTTCAACATGTGTTGAGCATAGCTATCTAATATCTATCCATCCACTTCATAGCCCATTGGCATCACCCAGACTGTCCTAGGCTCAACATCTTCCATTAGGAATTGATCTTTTATGACCATGAAACATATGGTATCCTTATACTTTTCTATAATAGCCTTAGGAATTCTTTCCCTAGAGTGCATCATGCTCTGAAGGTTTTTGAAAAATCCCCATAGGGCTGCTTTTTGCTCATTATAACTACCCAAGTTGTTAAGACAATTCCTAATTTGAACAGCTACTGGTTTGTCACTCAACCAAATTAATCCATTATGGTTTGGGAATTCATTCATAGAATAGAAGAATAAATGGATAATAAGTGTACCAAATTTGAATGGGTAGTTCTTGCTTTCTTTGATCTTTTTTTAGGTTTCCCATTAATTGAATTCGTAGTAGCTCACATAAGTCATAATCTACATTCTCCTTAATCATTTGGTATGATGTGTAAATGGTCATACTGGAGATAGAGTTTTCCCTGCTTGTGAACTAAATATTGTAACATATGACCATTGAGGCAAATTTTACTGCAAGATCAGTAATACCATTTATTGTCAATGCCCTTTTATCAAATTGGGCTCTGGTGGCATCTGTCACCATTTGATTCTTGATCGCCTTCAATAGTGGTACACCTCTAGTGGGGTTTAGTCCAGTGACTGCCTGAATTGCATCCTTTGTTATCTTAAGGGGTTACCCTTTCCCTAACCACATGAACTCATCATGAATCTTGCTTAGCACATATTAGACCCATTCGTCCTCAACGAATGTAGTGAATTCTGCATATTGAATGAATTTATTCTCTTGCAGATCCATGTACTCATCTTTTAGGTCATAATGGTCACCACTGAGTTGTTTCATATATAGATCTATAAATCTTCAATCTTCATGCTCATCTAGGGCAACATGAATATATGCCCTAACATCCTCAACATACAGAACTCCATGGGGAATCTCAAAAAACACACCCATCAGATCTACTTCTATTGCCTTCTAGGGGTGTTTCTTGAATTTAGGTCGAGGTTGTTCAGTGATGTCTATGACTTGTGGAGTTGCCATTGTAGAATTTTAACAAATTCACAAATGGGGTTTTAATGAAAATACCTTGTTTCATTGTGTAAGGGTTTCCTTTCTTCAAATTTCTTGAAATGCTTTGAATCTTGGTTGTTGTTGCTCAAATTTGCTTCAATATCTATAAACACTTGATGGTTTCAGGTGCAAAGTGATTTTAAGACTAAACTAGTTCCCTTTTATCTTCTGCATGACTTAACCTAATCGTCATTAATGCTTGTTCCAAAAAGCTGTATGTCCCCCTTTTGATAGATACAGTTGATTAAAATTGCTCTACAATATTTCTCATTAGATTGTTCTCTTCTAGTTTTTCTTTTAGAGGATTTATCTTTTTGGATTCCATCACATATCTTTGTGCTAGATTCGAGCATCAACTTTCTTGCTGGGGGATTTAGATTGTTAACACTGCTCCCCCTAAGCCAGAGCTCTCAGTTTACTTCTTGGAGGAAGTATCTGCTCCAATCCATCTCAACCTCATTCACACCCTTTTTGATCTAGATCATACTCATCTCCTTCTTGGTTTCCACAGGATCAACTTTATTCTTGCCTTTAACATCTTTCTACCTTGTTTTCCCTTTCTCTGCAGGATGGTTTCTTGTTGTATTTTTGCTTTTGCAGAATTTGGCAAAGTGTTCAGATTTGTTGCAATTGAAACAAACAACATTTTTCTGACCTAGATTTCTCTTATAATTGGGAATTGGCCTTGATCTGCATTGGTTAGCCATATGTCCAAATATATTGCATGCAAAACGTTTGCCATTGAAAGATTGACCATTCCTCGAATAGTTTGGCACATTTCTTGACACACTTTTGCATTCATTTTCTTTATGACTAATCTTTTTACAATTGAAACATTGACCAGAAAAAGATGGAGCATTTTGATTTATTCTACTTATAAACTAAGTAGCCCTATGACCATACTTATTGCATTTGAAATAATAACCATTGAAAGATGGGTACCTTTGTGCATTTGGTTGCCTGACCAAAGGTCCTTTAGGTCTTCTTCTTTGATTCCTTATTAGATGATTTCTACCTCTTCCTCCTTTAGATCTGTCTTTCCCTAAATTTGAACTTTCTCCCTTTTCAAATCCCAAACCTTGTTTATCATTTTGATACTTTTGACTAGCTAGTAACTCATCAACTTTAGCAGAGCTTATTTTGAATTTTTCTTTGTAACTGTTGGCTACTTCTAGATCAACCTTTAAGAGTCGAACTTCTTTCCCCAACTTTTCACATTCTTCTAACTTGTCCTTCATAATTTGATTCAGATATTCCTCATTCTTAGTCTTTTCTTCAATCGCCCTAAGAAGACTCTATGTGGATTCATTTTCTTGTTTTAGTTGCTCATATAATTCTTTCCTTCTTTCTTGAGATTTACTGATCTGCTCTTTTAATTTTAGGATGCAATCATCAGCTTCTTTGATACTCTCCTCTAAACCCTTGATATCAGCCTTAGAGTTCTCAAGATCTTCTAGAGTTGCTTCAAATTGTTCATTATTGGCATATACTTGATTGCCAATTATAATGCTACCAAGAGGATTTGCTTCAAGATAAGTGAGATACCTTTGTGCTGCCATGAGTGAACCTTCCTGAATCGTCGTCAACCTGTTAGGCTTTCTCTAAGGAACCTTTCTCTAATACCAATTATTGAATGTTAGGAACATTGAGAGGGGGGGAGGTGAATCAATGTTCCATAAAACCATTTATGCACTTTCACTTTTAACCATTTTTCCAAATTTAATTAAATAATAGCACAATATACAAATGAATAGAAACCATAAAAAAATAATACATGGATACTAGGATTTTTATGTGGAAAACCCCAAGGTGGGGAAAAGCCATGAAGAGTGTTAGGTCTCAGAAAATACTTTTATTATATCAATACCGAATTATAAGAGGCTCACTGCTCAAAAGAGGCTCATTGCCTGATAAAAGGAAAGAAGAAGAAAGGTGGCTCACTACCAAAGATGAACTATTATGATGGTATCTACTTATGCATGATTATAGTTCCAATTAAGCTTATGAATATTGACTGAAAACTCTTCATTTTAGTCTGCCCCTATTTCTATGCCCCACTCTTACATATGCTTAGGATCTCCTTTTATGTGTTGTGACTATTCTATCTTCACATATTTCACATTCATATACATCACATCACTTACCACTCTAAGACAAATACTAAAATCCATCCTCTATTTATATCCACAACGAAATCTTTCTCATGATCAGGTCGGCAAGCAAACTGTGAAATGTGTAAACCGAGTGTTATATCCTATTGGCTTGTTCTTGTGTTAAATCATCAATGTAGATCCAAACCATCATGCACATGTCTTCATATGTGTTGGCTCTAATCATACAACCATTTACCTTTATCATTCAACTCATATTTCGTCTATGCATAAGGATTTAATCAGCCTGTCAGCTTGTTTCTTAATAACATATATGATATGATCCTCTATCACATCATAACTCATGTTTCAGACCAAATGGGACTTCATGAATCATAATCAGAAAACATTATTGATCTCTTGACATGTCTTCAATTCTATAGAATAAAACATGCACTTGTGGAGGAATGCAAACCATTATGTTGTACCTTGTTCACTGTCTCTATTATACCTCTATTCATCAGAACTTAGATATTTCTTCCAAGTGACTTCTAGAGGAAGTCAAGACTTGATCACTGGAATATAACAACATCAAACAATTATGAATATTATACTAAGCTACATTTCTAGGTCTTCATCTGTGGAAGCACACTGATCCACTTTCTATCCCTTACTCTGTTTCTGGCTGATACTTAGTCATTTTTGCCAACCAGATCAGAATTGCAATAAGACCTTCTGGAGTTATGTCTTCCTACCATGTTGATGACATCTATGAGCCTTGTTACTATCAATGACAACATACAATTCTATACCGAAGTAGTGTCTCTTGCCAACAACATTTAGGTGTCATGCCAATATGTATTAGTCCCTTTGATATGTTTGGTTTTATCAGGTTATCAAAGAGATGTGATTGAGTCATCCTAATATCCTTCAGTCTCCTTGAAATGTTTTATTTCTTTTGATTTTCTGATGTCAACCCTACATGAAAGACAAGTTGTCTTTACCACTTTGGGCTATCGAAGAGACAGTAAATTGAGTCCTCCCAACATGGTATTCTCCTAATTATATCTCTTTATATGGCTTTTATTTAAGGGATTTTTGGGTTAATTTTAATGACTTCATTCTTTTTGGGGTAGTGGTGGGATATCATGGGATTGTTAGGGTTAGGATATAAGTCAAGCAGATTTATTATTTTGAATGAAAAAATTGGAATAACATTGTGGGGATGGAAATATGGCAGGAAATGGGTTATTTCAAACTAGATTTTGTTGGGTCAAAATTGGTTCCAACAGGTTCAACTTTAGAAAGTAGGAATAAATTTACTTCATGTTCAGTAGCTTTGCTTCTCGTCAGTACACCTTTGCTCTTGTCACCAATGATCTGATCTTCAATGTGATGCCTCTGCACATATTTGGGAGTTCCAGGATCTTTTTCTAGAGCTTCTTGTTCTTCAACTTGTACTTCTATTTCTGGAGTTTCTTGTGCTTCAATCTATACTTCCTTCTCTTTGGTCTTTTATTCTTCTCTACAAGAGGACTCATCTGATTCATATCCATTAATCTCTAAAAACTTCTAAATATCTCCATTAACCTTAACATTGGTACTTTCAATAATCTTTTTTAGCCTTTTATTATAGCACCGGTAAGATTTTCTTTTGTTAGAGTATCCAAGGAAAATACCTTCATCACATCTTGCATCAAACTTACCTAATTCTTCATCTCTTCTTATATAACATTTGCTTCCAAAAAATTTCAAATATTTAGCAATGGGAATCATACCATACCATATCTCATAGGGCATATTTGTGCTATTTGTTTCCACCTATACTCTATTTTGTATGTAGACAATAGTATGAATTACTTCTCTCCAGTAGAATTTCGGTAGGTTTGCTTCTTGAACAATACTATTCTCCCTTTCAACTACTCAATTCTGCTAAGTTCAAGGAGAAGATAGATGCCTCTTTATCTCGTGATTCTTAAAAAACATGATAAACTCATTAGAAGTAAACTCTCCACCTCTGTCAAACTTTAAATATTTGATTTTCATATCTAATTCATTCTCAACCATTTTTTAAAAAGATTTAAACTTATCTAGGGCTTCTGATTTTTCCTTAAGAAAAGTGACCCAAGTCATTCTCAAGCAATCATTAATAAATAGCACGAAATACCTGTCACCTTGAAAAATACTTGCTCTGGTAGGAACACACATGTCTATATGAACCAACTCCAACAATCCAATAGATGACCGATCCTTTCTTTTGAAGCTTCTTCTTGTTTGCTTTCCAAACTACCATTCCTTACAAAAAATAGTAATAAGATTTGTTAACTTTGTCGGATCTCTCACAGCTTTGACTAAACTTACCCTTACACAACTATCAAAGTGGATGTGACACAATCTCCTATGCCATAGCCAACTTTCACTAATCTAACATGTAAGACAATAACCAACACTACCTTTGAGATGATAAACATTTCCACATGTCTTCTTTCCAGTAGCAATTATTTTTCTGAACCTTTTTCTGATCTCACACCCATCTTCCTAAAATATAAGATTGTAACCTTTGCTACACATCTATCCAAAACTCAAGAGATTATGCTTTAAACCTTTAACATAAAGGACATCATCAGTGTTATGCTTTCCATCAAAACTAATTGAACCTTTTCCACAAATCATAGAGGCTTCATCACCACAAAACCTAACTACTCCACCATCAATTTTTTCAAGTTTAATAAACTTACTCTTATCACTTATCATATGATTTGAGCATCCACTAGCAATGACCCTATCATCCATCTCACTCCTAGCATGAAAAGTATATATTATAGTGCTTTTAGGGTTACCACTTGCTTTCAAACTCTTTTCCTTCACACATCTTCTAGAGTTAGCAAAACTAGTTTCATCTATTATGGCAATAAATAAGAATTCATCATAATTATCATCTTCAAAATTAGATTCATCATCAAAAACACTTGCATAGTAATTTTTCTTGACCAACCTTCCTCTATTTTCCTTATTCTCAATTCACAGTGCTCTATCTAGACATCTTGAAGCATAATGACCTATTTTTCCACAACTGAAACATTTAAAAGGCAACTTACCACTACCCTTTTTCATTCTTCTTACAAAGTTAGCTTCTACTTCATCAGTATTCTAGATTTGATTCAACAGTCTTCTCAAATTTTCCATCTTTAAAGGCAGTCTCATCTTTTGCAATTCCACTACTTGTGTTCAAAAGTAGTTAGAGTGCCAAGCAATAGTTCTTTGGTAAACTGATTCAAATTTTATAATTCTCCAATAGTTGAAACCTTATGACTGTAAGCTTTAGGAAGAGTTCTAAGTACATTCAATATCACTTCTTGACCATCTATTTTCCAACCAAGTCCTTTTATGCCACTGATAACTTCTTCCACCTTCTACAAGTAGCTTGTAACGTTTTCATCTTCAGACATTCACATGGTCGCATAAGTCAGAATGAAATTATGCATTTTAGCCTTTTTAACATTCTCATCTCCTTCATAAACACTTTCCAACCTTTTCCAAATATTATTAGCAATTTTCAAATTCACAACTTTCACCAATTTAGAATTAGTAAGTCTACTCAAGAGAGCATCTTTTTCCTTACCATCTATTTTCATAGCTTTGAGTTCATCTTCAATATTTATACCTTTTTCAGGTACAATGTAATTAGACTTGACACATGTCTAGTCCTCATAACCAAGAGAAATTAGAAAGGCTTCCATCCTTACCTTCCAGAGTGCATAGTCTATTCCATCAAACAAGCGAATATCCTTCTTGTGCACCATCTCAAATCTACCTCAAGTTGTTAAGTTTTCTTCAAAGGAACCTATCTCTGATGCTAATTGTTGTTCAAGGCACAAGGCAAATGAGAGGGTGGGGGTTAATTAGTTGTATTAAAAAATTCAAATCCTCATAAACATAATCACATCCACATCAATTCACTTAAACCCTTAATCTTTTATGAAGATTAAACATGAAAAATAGATGACAAAAAAATAAACACATCAACACCATGCACAAGAAAACACCATATTTTTCTGTGGAAAACCCATGGTCAAGATTAGGTCACAATATAAAGTAGTAGCAATATCAAATTACAAGAGGCTCACTAGCAAGGGCCTCACTTCCCAGTGTTCACTGCCCTAAAAAACAAATGCTCACTACAAGGACTCACTATCCAGAAGAAGAAGAAAGAAGAAAAAGCTCGCTGCCAAGATTGAATTTTTATAAATTCATCCAACACATGCATGGGTTCAGTTCCAATGAAGCACAACAACAATCACCTTCAGATCTATACCAAAATATAGTAGACACCTTCAGCTCACTACATCCAATCGTCTAACTCATGAAAGATCTTTCTATTAAAAAGTGCAATACAACTGAGAGGGGAGGGGTGAATCAGTTGTAACCAATATTTTAAAACCATTAAAACATCAACTGATCAACACTATATTTGTACATTAATCATGAATGCATGAAAGAGAAACTTAAACATATTTACACATTCAACATAGGAGACACCAAATTTTTACATGAAAAATCCCATAGGGGAAAAACCACGGTGAGTGTTAGCTCACAATAATATATGTTACAACAATATCATAAATCAGAAGCTCGATGCCTTAAGCCTCACTGCCAAAAATGCTCACTGCAAGAAGAGGCTCACTATCAATGTTGGTGAACTGAGATAATAGCATCTATACTATGCCAAGGTTTAGTTCCATTCAAGCACAATAAGTATTCTCTGCTTTGCTCTACTTTTATACTTCACAATTATATTCTAATTTTCACATCCTACACAATAATTCACAACTTCATTACATTTTTTATACAACTCATCAACCTTGGAATTTACATTAAGGTCAGCATTACAATCATCAACCATTAGATCAATATCAAAGGTCAGAAAGCATACTTGCATACATTAAGGTAGGTCTGGACCTAAATCAATTAAGGGAGAAGAGAAATGAATGTAGGTCACAACAACCCTTAGCTGAGACTCAAATGCAATCTTCCATGCAACAACACACTTCTACAATCTTCAAATCATATCTGTAAGTAGTGAGAACAACCAAGTCATCCAAGACTAGAGTAATCACTAAAAATTTTAAGAACACACTTCATGTATGATATGGATTAAACCTTGTGGACCAATCAAAAGATACGAACACAATCTAGAGACTCCCACAAGCATGTTACAATCACCAAGAGAATCTACACAACATCTAAACACATTATCCATAAGATTCTTCAAACTGGAGCACTTAAACATTACTATCAACCACTTTCATAAATGAAAGATTGCTTGCGGAGTACCAAATCACAAACCGTTTGAAATAAAGGCACATAACATCATCAAAAACTTAATTCTATAATCATAGACTATAAGACTTGAATACGGAGAAATATAGAGCAGAATACATTCTCCTTGTCATCATTAAATACACAAAAAAAGTAGTTTTTACTTTGGTGAATAAAAATAACTCAAATCTTCACACTGGAGGCTCAAACTAGAAACATAGCATCTATAGACATCCCTTAACATTACTTCCAATCCGTAGACAAAGATATTCAATCTACAGGATATGCTAAGTAAAACACTACACTATTTTTTAGAGATAAAGCAATTATGTACTTGTACTAATTTCTCAAATACTTGTTTAGATTTATTCAAATAACTTTTGTATGTCTTGACATCAATGAAAACACTTACTTCTCATACTTGAAACAATCTCCCCCTTTTCCATTGATGGCAACACATGATGTGAAAAACCATCAAGACATATAATCTTTTTTTGCTTCTTTGCTCCGGGCCTCACTTGATGCTTTCTCTATCTATAATCTTCTTCTTAGTTTTTTCACATGAACTTCTCTTCCCCTTTGACATCATTGGAAAAGGGTGCTAGACTATTTCTTTCTTTTTATTGTACAACTCCCCATGTTATCAGCACTACTTGACACTTACTGGTCTTGATCAAAAACTTCTACCTACTCCCCCTAAGGAGTAGCCTTCAAAACATCAATCCATATCAAAAGATAAAACTTTAGACACCACTAGACTGATGAATTCCCTATGCATCTTAGTTTAGAGAAGGAGGGTTAATAACCCCTAACTTCTCCCTAAGATACACAAAAATATCCTTAGGCAAAGGCTTAGTGAAAATATCTGCAATCTAATCCTTTGTAGACACATACTCCATCTTTACTTCATTTTCTATTACCTTTTATCTCAAAAAGTGATACCTTATTGATATATTCCTTGTCCTTGAGTGCATCATTGGATTCTTTGAAATGTTTATATCACTTGTATTGTCACAAAAGATTGGAATTGGTTCTTCATACACAACTCTTATGCCCCTCAATGTTTGCTTCATCTAAAGCACTTGAGTACAACAACATGCTACATCAATATATTCTGCTTTTGCAGTAGACAAAGAAACTAATTCTTGTTTTTTGCTCAACCATGAAACCAATCTATTACCAAAGAGGAAACTACCTCCATTTTTACTTTTTCTATTATCATCATCTCTAGCCCAATCTACATCTATATAAGCACTAAGAGTGAAATCAGTATCTTTAGGATACCACAATCCATAGTCTGAAGTGCCTTTTAAATACCTCATGATTCTTTTAGCTGCCATCACATGTGACTCTTTGGGATCTTCTTGAAATCTTGCCATAAGATAGACTGCATGCATTATGTCTAGTCTGGTATGGGTTAGATAGAGTAGTCCTCCAATCATAGACCTTTTTTTTTTATCATTCTTAGGTGATTCATCATTCTTGTTCAACTTGCAACCAGTTACCATGGGAGTACATACTAGTTTAGAATCCTCCATTCACAACTTCAACAATTCTTTCACATACTTGGACTAAGAAATGAAAATTCTCTTTTTTGATTGAGTAATTTGCAGTCCTAAAAAGAAATTCATTTCACCAAACATAGACATCTCAAATTCTTTTTACATTTCATCTGCAAATTTCTTGCACATACCTTCATTGCCTCCAAAGATAATATCATAAAAAAAGACTACAACAATCAGAATTTGATCATCATTGATTTTGAAATAGAGATTACTATCTGTAGTACCTTTTTTGAACCCTAACTACATCAAATACTTGTCCAACCTTGTATACTAGGCTCTAGGATCTTGCTTGAGTCCATACAAGGCCTTCTTCAATATGCATACCATGTTCCCCTTGTTTGATAACTAGATTCTTTCTAGTTGTTCAATGTAAACTTTTTCTTCTATCTCTCCATGTTCAAGAATGCAGACTTTACATCCATCTGATACACTTTAAAATCTTTGTGAGCTGTAAATTTCAAGAACATTCTTATTGCTTTAATCCTTTCCAAAGGAGAAAAAGTTTCTTCAAAATCTATGCCTTCAACATGTGAATATCCTTTGCATACCAGTCTTGCTTTATTTCTTACCACTTCACGACTTTCATTCATCTTATTTCTGAAGACCCATTTGGTTCCAATCACATTCTTGTTAGCAGGTCTAGGAACCAGTTCCCAAGTTTGATTCTTTTCTATTTGCATCAGCTCTTCTTCCATAGCTTTTACCTAGCTTTGATCTTAACAGGATTCACTTACATTTTTAGGTTCAATTTGTGAAAAGAAATAGCAGTTCACCTATTCTTCTGTAGCTTTTTTCCTTGTTAATACCCCTTTTCTTTTGTCACCAATGATTTGATCTTTAGAACAATCAATCCTTACATACTTGGGAGTCTTTGCAGCACTTTCTAGAGCCTTTTCTTCTTCACCATTTTCTTCTTTACCATTTTCTTCTTCAGGTTGACTATCCTTTTGTTCATGTTCCACCAAGTTTCTTTAATGACTGTAACAATATGTTCATCTAATTCATAACCTCTCAAATTTGATATTTCTTTGTCATCATCAACCTTCACATTAGCACTTTCAATGATCTTCTTCAATCTCTTATTGTAGCACCAGTAGGCCTTACTCTTAGTAGAGTATCCAAGGAAAATACCTTCATCACATCTAGCATCAAACTTTCCTAATTCTTCATCTTTTTTGATATAACACTTGCTTCCAAAAACATTGAAATATTTCACTATGGGAACTCTTCCATACCACAATTCATAAGGAGTTTTAGTGCCATTACCTTTGACTTGGACTCTATTTTAAATGTAGATAGCAGTGTGTATAGCTTCTCTCCAACATACCTTAGACAGGTTAGCCTCCATCATCATTGACCTACGAGCCTCTTGAACTATCCTATTTTTCCTTTCAAAAACTCCATTGTGCTCAGGAGTCCTAGGAACAAACAATTATCTGTTTATCCCATGCTCTTCATAGAAAATGTTAAATTCATTTGATGTAAACTCACCTCCTCTATCAGACCTTAAGCATTTCATCCTCAATTCTAACTCATTCTCAACCATTACCTTAAAATCTTTGAACTTGTCTAGTGCTTCTGATTTCTCTTTTAGAAAAGTGACCCATGTCATTCTAGAATAATCATCAATAAGAAACATAAAGTACCTATCTCCTTGCAAAATTCTTGTTCTTGTAGGACCACACAAATCTGTATGCACCAACTCAAGCAATCCAATAGAAAATTGTTCTTTGCTCTTGAAGTCTTTGTCTATTTTTGAAGTTGACATTCCTTGCAAATTGTATTGGCAGGTTTCACTAGTTTAGGCAAATTTCTCACAGCTTGAACTGAGCTTATCTTCACCAAGTTAACAAAATTGATGACACATCCTTCTATGCCATAGCCAACTCACATCTATCTGAGCTAACAAACAACATTTACTAGTTCCCCTTAAGTAATAGATATTACCTTTAGTCTTCTTACGAGTTGCAATTACTGTTCTGGAGCTTTCCATGTTCTTGCATGCATTGTCCTTGAATCTCAAATCATACCCTTTATCACACATCTGACCAACACTTAAAATATTATGCTTTAGAAATCTCACATAAAGAACATCATCTTTATTATGCTTGCCATCAAAATAAATAGATCCCCTTCCACAGATCTTACCAGTTGCATTATCTCCAAACCTAACCAATCCACCATCATACTTTTCCAAACTTACAAACTTACTTTTGTCACTGATCATGTGATCTGAACATCCATTATCAATAATCTATTCATCCTTATCCTTCTCAACCTGGACAAATAGAGCACTTTCATCCATTAGTTTTTCTTCCTTCACACAGCTAGTAGGATTAATAGACACAGGTTCTTCTTTAATACAAATAAACAAGCATTCATTTGCACTAGTATTATTATCATTAGACTCATCATCTGTTACACCGTCATCATCAAGATCTCTAATATAATAGCATTTCTTGAAAATTCTAGGTCTAGTTTCAAATTTCTTCCTACCTCTTTCAATTCTTCCTAGACATTTGGATGCATAGTGACCAATCTTACCACAAGAAAAGCATTTGAAAGGTAACTTTCCTTTGAACTTACCAGAACATGTTTGCATTTTGTCCACAAAGTTTGCTTCAACCTCATCTAGGTCATCATCAGATTCCACAATATATTTCTAAGCTCTTGAAGTCTTTTCTAAAGTGGTCTTTGAAAGCAATCTCAATCTTAGGTAGAGCATCACCAAATTCTCTCATTTCAAAAGTTGTATGTTTCCCAAACAACTAATCCTTTGTAACCTTTTGCATAGTCATAACTTCTTCAATTGCTGCCACCTTGTGACTATAGGATTTAAGCAATGACCTAAGAATCTTCATCACAACCTCATCCTCATTAGTAATTCCTCCAAGGCCTTTGATTCCATTTACAATTTCATAAACTCTTTGCATGTAGATAGTTATGTTTTTCATCTTCATTCATCTTCAGGGATTCATACTTCACCTTTGGGTTTTGTAATTTTGCACTTTTCACAGAATCATCTCCTTCATATAAACTTTTCATCTTATCCCAGATATCATGAGCAGTTTCCAAATCCATAACTTTTACCAACTCAATGTTAGATAAGGCATTTAACAGGGCATCTTTAGCTTTTACATTAAATTCATACTATTTGATTTCATCATCATCTGATGGACCATTTTTAGGAATAGTATACTTTATCTCTTATATTATCCTCCAAATATTATAAACAAGAGAGATAAGATAACTTTGCATCCATACCTTCCAAAGAGCATAATTCGTCCTGTTGAATTGTGGTGACTCCCTCCTATGTGCCATCTCAGATCTACCTTGAGCTATTAGACTCTTTATTGAGGAACCTTCGCTCTGATACCAATTGTTGAAAAGTGCAATACAACTGAGAGGGGGGTGAATCAGTTGTATCCAATATTTCAAAACCATTAAAACATCAACCGATCAACACTACATTTATACATTAATCATGAAATCATGAAACAAAAACTTAAACACATTTACACATTCAACATAGGAGACACCAGATTTTAATGTGGAAAACCCCATAGGGGAAAAACCACGATGAGTGTTAGCTCACAATATAATATGTTATAACAATACCAAAAATTAGAGGCTCACTACCTTAAGGCTCACTACCAAAAATGCTCACTGCAAGAAGAGGCTTATTGCCATCGCTCACTTCCAGTTGGTAGCTCACTACTAATGTTGGTGAACTAAGATAATAGCATCTACACTATGCCAAGGTTCAATTCCATTGAAGTACAATAAGTATCCTTTGCTTTGCTCTACTTTTACACTTTGCAATTACCTTTTAATTTTTGCATCCTACACACTAATTCATGATTTCATTACATGTTTTTACACAACTCATCAACCTTGGAATTTACATCAAGGTCAGTATTACAATCATCAACCATTGGATCAATATCCAAGGTCAGCAAACATACATACATACATTAAGATAGGTCTGGACCTAAATCAATTAGGGGAGAAGAGAAATTAATGTGGGTCACAACAATCCTTAGCTAGGACTCAAATGCAACCTTCCATGTAGCAATACGCTTCTACAATCTTCAAATCATATCTGCAAGTAGTGAGAACAACCAGGTCGGCCAAGACTGGAGTAATCACTAAAAATTTTAAGAACACGCTTCATGCACGATCTAGATTAAACCTTGTGGACTAATCAAAAGGTAGGAACATGATGTAGAGACTCCCACACGCATGTTACAATCACCAAGAACATTCTCACAGCCTCTAAACAATTTATTTGTAAGATTCATCAAACCAGAGCACTTGAACAATACTGTCGGCCACTGTCATAAATGAAAGATCGCTTGTGGAGCACCAAATCACGATCCATTTGAACTGAAGGCACATAACATAATCACAAACTTAATTCTATAACCACAGACTGTAAGACTTGAATGCGAAGAAATGTGGAGTAGAATACATTCTTCCTATCATCCTTAAATACATAGAAGAAGTAGTTTTTACTTTGGTGAATAGAACTCACTCAAATCTTCACATTGGAGGTTCAAACTGGAAACATATAATCTATAGATATCCGTTAACATTACTTCAAATCTGCAGACAAAGATATTCAATCTATAGGATATGCGGAGCAAAACACTACACTATTCTTGAGAGATAAAGCAATTCTACACTTGTACTAATTTCTTAGATACTTGTTTAGACTTATTCAAATAACTTCCTTATGTGTTGACATCAATGACAACACTTACTACTCATACTTGTAACACTTTTTGCCTTTTATTACTCTTCACATCACGACACCATATTCACTATGTGCACATGATTCACAACTCCATGACCCTTATTTATACCATCATTAACCTTGAAACAATCTTCAAGGTCAGAAACACAATCTTTAATCCTTGAAACAATCTTCGAGGTCAGAAAACACACAAAATTTGAATTAGGTCTGGACCTAAACATTCCACAACACAAGGGAATGAAGGAAAACCATTCCAAGCCTTAGCTCAAACCCAAATCTATCCAATCACACTACACAACACTCACTTAATCATCAAATCAACTCCATGATCATTGCAAACATTCTAGGTCAGCCAAACAGTGTAAACATACAAAATTCTTCATCACACTTCCACAATCACAAACATAACTTACAGACCATGCACAAAGCTTTAACACATTCTAGAAACATCCATGAACAACTTGAAGACACCTAGAAATTGAAAAATTCATCCACAAAAACTTTCACTTGAAGAAGGTTCACTGTCTGCTCACAAATAACACTACCAAACTCTGCCACACAAGAACTTGCTTTTCAAAGCACTAAATCATGAAATTTCTAGGTGAAAGGTAGATAAGGACATTATAGGCTTACATTTAGAACCAAAACACCTAAAACAACTTTGCAAATAAATCTAGAGCAAAATACTTTCTCCTAGACACCTATGCACAAATCAAAAACACTATCGAATCATGTTCTCAAACTGGTGAACATAACATTCACTACACATCCATCTAGAGAACCAAATTCTAGATTTAGCATCTTAACCAACTTCTCAACAACATATCTAAACTACACACTCAGAACTCCAACATAGAAGAAATGCGGAGCAAAAACTCGAACATTATACTATAAGCTAGAAGACTTCTTCAACACCCTGTTTCCAATATTAATCAAATTTTCTCAAAAGCACTTGGAGACTCAACTACATAGGCATATTCTCAACACCTTCAGCATCTATACAAAGTATCCAAACAACCTTTTAGAAAAGCAACTGAATCAAACGACACTAACTTTGTACATCAAAAGACATAGTTGACACCAATGACAACACAAACATGTTGACATCAATGACAACATCGATTGGCACATACTCGCAACAACTAGGTCACCATCAAATGTATTAGAGACTAGATATAAGGCATTATCATGATTTGTAGTGTTGATAGAAGAAGAACTTTCACAATCATCTTTCTCATTAGTATTCGTGGAGATGTATTCTGATAGGTCTTCTAATATTGAAGGGTATGTATTCATGAGAGCTATTAAGTATTCAAAACTAGAAACATAATCAAGAATTTCAAATGAAGATTATTTAAAGATATCCTTCCCATACATAGATTGTATATGAGTTAGAACATGAGGATGCATGTTAAGGAATTTGTAAAAATTCTCAAAGTTTTTGATATATGCATTTGAAGATACCAAAGAGAAATGACATGAAGATTGTATAATAAAATGTCTTGGAACAATAATGTATAATTATATCTTTTAACATATCAAATACAACCAAGATGAGAGACTATTGTACACCACAACACCAGTTTGAGGAAATTGGGTTTTTGAGGGTTTTTACCAAGAACAAAAAAATGCTAATGTCCTTAAAAATAGAGTGATCAAGATGTAAAAAGTGATGCACATAAGGTAGTATGGACCACTTTAAGATTTCTTGCAAAGAAATGCTAAAGAGATGTTAAATTTCTTATGTTGAAATACGCATTGTGTAATTACAAACATGTGAAAATTTTGAACTAAACTATGAAATGATGCCAAATTTTTAAATGAGCAATGAAAATATGATTTAAATCGTTAATAGATCTAAATTTGGAGATGTTTATGATACTAGAAAAATCTGAAATAAGAGTTTGACTACAAACCCTAGCTTTTGGAATTACTAGGCTATATGAAAAATGCCACTTTTAAAACCAAAATCCTAGCAAATGAGATCTTCAAATGCAAGATATGATATGATGCAATGATGAAAGACCATAATAAGGATCAGATATGATGCAAACATCAGAAAATTAAATCTTTTTATCATATGCAATGCAAACAATGCAAAACTATGACTTTATCCAAGCTTAGAATGTTTATTTTTTCAAAAAAAATCCAAAATTTTTGCAAGATTTTTAAATGAATGATAACAAAGATGATATGAATGAATGCAAGATCTAATTTTAATGCTTAGAAATATGTAATTCTCATTGTTATGAGTTCACCAAAATGTTAGTTGTGAAAAAGGAGAGGAGATGAATGATGTTAAAGTGTATCACATCAAACCCTCCTTTCACAATAACATATGAGGACAAAACTAAGCTAAGTCACTACAGGATGGATGGGGACTCAACTACTAATTTTGTGCTCATGAATTTTATTGAAAGAATATATTATATTGAGAGATTTATCAAACCCTAGGTCAATTAAGCCTCAAACCCTAATTATAGAGCAATAAGATGTAAACAGATAGAATGTTACTAATAATAGGCATGAAAGTACTTAGGAATGATCAAAAACATGCCAGAAGTTGAATTCCTGAGACTGAAAACCTAGAGGACTACAGGGCAGGTGCCCTAGTTTAGGAAGGCAGAATTTATTGAAACTCTAAATAGAGAAAATGATGCACAGAACCTCATGATCCTAGATCCAAAACCTATTTTGTCAGAAAGACTATGGGGCCTACACTCTAGTCTGCTAAAGAGGAATATTTGCAAGATTCCTTTGGATCCCAAAACCTTATCCTTCAAACTGCTTCTCTGCACTTGCACTTTTCCAACTCCCACACATGTAACCTAAACACATGAAGAAGGGGGTTTGGGGTTGTGGTGTTTAGGAGCTTGCCTCGGTCAAGCAAGAGAAGGGCATTCAACTTTCCACCACCTTTGTTAGATAGAATGCATGCCCAAGGAGGGTAGAGGCCAAATCCAATGATGAAATGAAATGATTAAAACACAAATTGATGCCACCTTAGAGGTGAAGCCCTCATGAAGATGAAGATCCTTCAAATCATGAGAAGATGGATTTATGAAGCCAAATATACAACAAACAAACACAATAACAACATAATTCTGCTTTGCAACACAATGAAGGCCTTTAATATTCTTTACTCAATATCACAAGTTTGTGTTATCCCACTTGACTCAAAATGAAGACATAAACCTATTTAAATATGCTTTCCCACTACCATTCATAAATTAAATAAGAAGGGTCAACAAAGAGAAACCTTTTTAAAGGTTCTATGTCAACAAGCATTGAGATTTATCCCGACAAAGCAGAGTGGACTTGGGCATGGGCACCCAAGTCCCAAGGCCCTAATTTGGTTAGGCTTAAGGATTAAATTTGGCCCCTTAGTCCCATTTGACATGGGTTTCAGGGAAAATTGCTTTGGGATGAATATTTAATTTGCAAAGTGTTCACATAGGGACCTAGGAGGTAAAAACACATAGGAAAATTTTTTACTCCATAACAATTTCTTACCTCCATAACCTTCACACGTCCATTCTAGAGTTTTCTACATGTCAAGATGAAAATATCTATCCTCTTGTTTGTGGATTTCAAACTCCTATTGAGTTTGAGTTGACTCAACATTACATATCCACCAAGCTAAAGAATGTAGACTTCATGTATTCCATAGACCCATATGAGTGGGTAAAATCTAGTTTAATCAGGCACGTTAGGTCCACTTATACATAATGTTTAGTGTCTAGTGTTTTTAGAATATGTTCACCCCTCTTGTGCCATCATATATGTTTCATTCACTTACATGTGTTTCCCCTTGCTATAACTATGTGAGTTTAATAACAATGTGTTTATCATCTAGTGCTACTATGTATGCTCTAAGACCTAATAAAATTTGATGAACTCTCTCTAGTGTGAAGTTCATGTTGTGACCCATCTTATGTGATTATGCATCCATAATTTAAAATAAATAGAAATTTAGATGCTTGTGAAGGCATAACATTATGTCTCTAGCTTTGTTTAACCACATGTACCCTAGTTGGATAAAATTTCATGGTTTGAGCTTCAAGTGAAGATGATAATGGGATCATGTTTTTAAGTTTAATGGGTTCATTCAAACCATTTTATGTGTTTTCATGCCTTGTAAAGGAAACATTTTGTATTGTTTAACCAATTCTTTGAGAAATTTGAGAAATTTATTAAATACATGTATTTATATAGAGTTTTACATGAGTGTGACAAGATAAGAACTTAGTCTATAAGATCAAATTTTAAACAATTGTCTTAAGAAACATATGCCATGATCTATTTATTGAAATTGAAATGTCTTACCATGCTGCCACATGCCCTATTCCTAGTAAGCATTGTTTCCTACAACCATTAACCAATTTTCTAAGAACTTTGAGAAATTTACTAAATACATGTATTTATCTAGAGTTTTACATGAGTGTGACAAGATGAGAACTTAGTCTATAAGATCAAATTTTAAATAATTTTCTGAAGGAACATATGCCATGATTTGTTTATAGAAATTGACATGTTTTACCATGCTACCACATGCCCTATTACTAGTAAGCATTTTTCCCTACAACCACTTTAGATAACTAAATCTTGGATTTTCTCTTGTAATAAACTAAGAAATTATTTTTACTTGGCCATTGTTCTTTGATTAGACATTTGGAATTATCACTTTAAATAACCACCTTAGATAGCTAAATCTTGGATTTTCTCTTGTAATAAACTAAGAAATTATTTTTACTTGGCCATTGTTCTTTGATTAAACATTTGGAATTATCATCTTAAATAACCAATTGAAGAGAAATTTCAAGGAAATTTCAAAGATGCATTAGATTTTTTCAATTGCAATCTTTGGAAATTTTAGAAGTTTCCTTACAAAATCTAATTGCATTTTCAATTGCATTCTTTGGGAATTTTAGAAGTTCCCTTACAAAATTTAATTTTGTCTTGAATTTCATATTGCTAGTTATGCAAAACTTTAATTATGAAAATTAGATTGTCCTAGATTTCTATACGTGACACCTAGAACTTTAGAAAGTTGTTTTACATGATTTATCTTAGATTCATAATTAAATCTTTTGAGTTTTTACTAAACTAGTGAACCTTTTTGAGAAGATTAAAAATTTATTTGGAATTGGAGCTAATATCAAAATAGTTGAAGAAATAAATGAATGAGAACAAGTTTATGAAGAAGATTTTCTTTCCTTTCTTTGAGAATATATATAAAGCATGCTATCTACCAAAAGAAATATGTAAATGATTTTTCATTGTATAGATTGTTTGCAAGAAGGCCATTACACATACTCAAAAGTCTTACTTCTGAGATAATATTTCATTGCTATACAATTGAGATAATATACCATGGCTCTTATAATGTCTTAATTTTTCTCAAAACATGTTCAAAATCACCCTTGTGAGTAATTCCCATGCACAAATCATTGAATATTTGAACTATTTCATCAGTCCCTAGATAATTTTTTTTTTAATAATATTTGCTCTCTGAAACAGATCAACATCCTCCTTGGAGTGAATTAAGTTATCCATTATGCACATGTGATTAGAAATTTCTCGCTGAATTTGAGAGTTTTGCTGTCCCTTACACTCTTCAAAAGCCACGAGGTTTCTTAGGAATATTTATGTGCCTCTCTCAACAATGATTTTAGGGACTAAAAGTGTACTGCGTCCGAAACATCTGCGTTCAACACAGAATTTTCCATCAGTGCTTGGCTTCAATTTAATTCCGGCTCTTTGCAAGTTTGCTGCTGAAGGGATCAAGCTTTCATCTAGTACTGCAGCAGGCCGACGATCATGGCCTAGACCTCCTCTTGAGATTATCATATATTGACTTAATCCTACTTAGCTCACAAATTTAGTGATTGCCTAGATAATATAGAATTCATTAAAATAATTTATATGTTCTAATGTTTTTTCAAGGATGGTTTATCTTAATTTCATAATTAAATCTCCTAAGTTCGTGCTAAACCTAGTGAACCTTTTTGAAGAGATTAAAAACTTATTTAGAATTGGAGCTACTATCAAGATAGTTGAAAAAATAAATGAATGAGAAGAAGTTTCATGAAGAAGATTTTCCTTTCTTTGTTGTGAGAATATATATAATATATGCTATCTACCAAAAGAAATACAAAAATAAATTTTCATTGTATAGAATATATATAATACATGCTATCTATAAATTTTCATTGTGTAGACAAAAAAAAACGTCTGCCACAACTGAGATAATATACCTTGGCTTTGAGCAATGCTCTTATAATGTCTTAATTTTTTTCAAAGCATGCTCAAAAGTCTTATTTTTTCTCAAAACAGGCTCAAAATCATCCTTGTGAGTGATTCTCATGAACAAATCATTGAATATTTGAGCTGTTTCATCAGTCTCGCGGTAACTTTTTATAATATTCGCTTTCTGAAACAGCTCAACATCCTCCTTGGTGTGAATTAAGTTATCCATTATGCACATGTTGTTAGAAATTTCTCGCTGAAACTGAGAGTTTTGCTGCCTCTTACACTCTTCAAAAGCCACGAGGTTTCTTAAGAATATTTCCGTGCCATCATCAACAATGATTTTGGGGACTAAAAGTGTAGTGCGTCCGAAACATCTGCGCTCAAGACAGAATTTTCCATCAGTGCTTGGCTTCAATTTAATTCCGGCTCTTTCCAAGTTTGCTGCTGAAGGGATCAAGCTTTCTTCTACTGCAGTAGGCCGACGATCTGCTGCAGTAGGTCGATGCAGCCAACAATCTAATGCAGTAGATCGATGCAACCAACCACATACAGTCGTCCGGTTTGCGCTACCAGAACAGAAATTTGCAGTCACCTGTCTCGACAAGTTCAACAAATGACATTCACCTGCTTCAATACAACTCTTAATTATCTGTCTTGACACATTCTCAAATTCGAATTCTTTTGCAGTTTTTATCTTCACTGAAAACGGATATTCGATGCCAATGCCATTCACTGAAAACGGATATCCTTGAAAATAGTTGCCGATGTCAACTAATTGTTCGGCTAAAAAGGCCGGCACTGCTCCATAGTCTTTCAGCTCCAACTCAAGGATCCTTTTCAGAATGCAGAGAGGAATCTGATTTTCCAGCTTCAAAATGTCCAGTATAATCTTTCGTCTTCGAATTTGATAAGATACGCTGGAATTGGGTATGGGCATTCGAAGGAAGTCAAGAATAAAGCATGCATCCATGGTCATCATCCAGGCAAGCGTATCATCATCCCATTCAATGGCCGAATCTTCATAGCAATCTCTAATCTCTTTCATTAGCTCTCCAACCTTCTCGACTAACCCTTCTATGGTCATATCAGGGAGCCTTCCGAGAGTTCTGTCTACTGCTTGGAGCTTACGATCGTCCATTTCCGTCACCTCCTGGTATTTCTCGTGATGATAAGGTCCAAGAAACAAAACCACAGGATCATAAGCTTCTCGTTTGGTTTTCTTTATAGATTCAGGCACCCGATATATAGACACACCAGTAGACGTTTTTCTCTCTCTGCACTTTCCAGATTCATCTCTGCGTTTACCTTGACCAATCCATGATTCAGCTTCGCTGTTCCCTTGCAACAGGCATTCCCTCTCTTCATCTTGGACTGTACGTTTTGTTTTTCCTTTACAACTTACATGGTTGTCTATTTTAACAGTCACTGTATTGTTTTTGCCCTCCATGTAAGAATTCCTGCAAATTAAATAAAGTGAATTTACATTAAAAATAAAATTAATTAACCATCAATATATGAACCTCCTTCAAGACCGTTTCTAGTGAAGGAGGAGGACAAATTAAGGTTGGTATCTTCTTCACACATTGATCCATAAGGATTTGGAAAAGACTATGATCAATAATAATTAAAAAATCCCGTTTTGTTCAATGGGTGAAATAATCACTTTTAGACTATGTTAGGACAGGGTGAAATAATTAAGCATTTAGAGGATAGGGATGTTAGGACAGCAGGGCATATATTACAGGGATAGCAGTTCATGATCCAATTTTGGAAATACAATTCAGGTTGGGGATGCAAGTTTTAGAGGCTAGGATACCTCCCCATGTAACAGAACTTCTAGAATTCAAAACTGCCTTCATAATTTTGACACTATTACTTGAGGGTTATGGACAGATATTAAGTGCTGCAGGATAAATTAAAATGCTATATTATAACTTGTGAACTCTACCCTAAAGAGTATCGGTTTTTACCATCTAAATTTGTACTTTAAAAAATATTGAGAATACATGGAGAAAAAGGAAGGAAAAAAAAAAACTGATACCAAAATTCCTGTAAAAAATTCTTAACACTTATATAAGAGGTTAAAAACTGCAAAAAAATAAAAAAGTGAAGACACAAATTAATTGTTGAAGTTGGAAGCTTTTTTTTTTGGATCTATGGCATAACAGTCTGCATCTTTTATTTAGGAGAGAGATCCTGGTGTACCTGGTTAAGACAGACAAAACAATGATGCTCCCACTTCCAGCGCTCAGCTTATCTCTGCGAACTTTTTCCTTGCAGGTGTGCGACAAAACATGTGAGCCAAAGCTACGCTTCAAACCAAACAAAAGCTTAAAAAATAAATGCTAGCGTTAATGTATTATTTAAATAGAGAACAGCGAACAAAATATACCATAACTAGAGAGTTTACAGCAGTCTAAAAATAAAACTGAATCTGCATGTAATATTTTAAAAAAACTTCAGTGAAAAACAATCCTAAAAATAAAACTAAAAGATCATCTTCACGCACTAGGGCGATTCATGCATTGCAGTGAAAAACGGCTAAAAATAAGTCTCTCCAGTGAAAAAACCGTTGTAAAGACAAGTCTCTCATGCAAATATTTTATAGTTTATTATAGTCTCATGCTGAGAATAGGTTTTGATTTAGTTTATTGTTTTATAGTTTGTTATTGTGTTTAGTTTAGGGTTTTCTTTCAATTTCTCCTATATTACATTGTTTTCTAGAATTTTTAAAGTGTTTACACATTGATTGCACCCTTGCTTTGCCCTTTTTTAATGGTCACAATCATGTTTTTTTGTTATTATGTTGAGAGTGATGATGGCTTCAAAGCACACTCAAATTTTCAGATTAAAGGTGTACAACAAGATTTTCCTATTAATACTATAAAATATGTTTATAACTAGTACTAGTATAGCTATATTTAAAAAATATATATCTAAAGTAGGCCGAGATGGATCCAATGCCTCATTTAATTAAATTATTTTAAGTTATAATTGTAATTATTGTATACTTTAATAATTTTAATCAAAATAATATATTAAATTAGACTAATTAGATATATTTTTAATCACAATTAATAATTTAAATAAATATAAATATTAGAAATGCAATGAATATTGTATGTGATTAAAGCAAAAAATGTAGATGGGTGCGAATAGATGGAGCAGGTCCGTTTTGAAGGAGCAAGGTTTCAGAGGAGAACAGGGGCAACAAAAAGAGAGTGGCGATCAAGAGAGAAGAAGTGAGACATGGAAAAATGAAGGTTTAGGATTGACTTCTTGGGCTAATGATGCAGAAAGTGAGATCCCATTGGAAATCATTCAGGGAAAAGTGCGCCAGGAGAATTGGAGAAACCACGTAGAGATTGAATGGTGTGGAAATCAAGGAAGGAATGAAGTCCAGTTTCATCTACACTTCCCCAATTAGCGCAGGAACCCTAATAGATTAAGGCATCAAGCGAACGAAAGAAGAAACCCTAGGGGTTTTGGAAGGAGCAGTTTTGGAAAGAGATCTCGAGCCTTTCAAAGGAATAATTGGGGAAACAAGATTTCAATGGTCATGACATCCAAGCTTTTGGGCCCCTCCATAGAACAGATGCTAAAATTAGGTTTGATTGGGAAATGGTTTGGCTTGGATCTGGATTGGGAAGAACTGGTCAAATGGTGGCAGGGGCAGTGGGGACTGATCTCAAGATGAAATTATTGGTAAAAGGATTTTTCGTTATAATCTGCCTATCCTCAAAGATCAAGGAAGAAATCAAGAATGGCATGTGGTTATTGGATGGCTTTGGCTTCTACTTGAAAGACTGGGAGATTGGTTTCAATCCTTGGACTCATCAGGTAGCCTATGTTCAGGATTGGTATAGTTTGCCAAATCTACCTGTAGAGTTTTGGAAGGAGGCAATCTTAGAGGAGATAGGGAATTTCTTGGGCAGATTCATTTGCATAGAAGAATGGTTGAAAGCTCCCGGGAATAACTCTTATGTGAGAATTTGTATAGAAAATAAACTGAACTCCCCTAGATGGAAGGAGATTGAGATTTTCACTGATTGGGGAACCCTGAAGCAAGTGTTGATTTTTTATCTTAATCCCAGAGGTTCTCTGCGGCAAGCCCTAGGGTGGCGTTCTTGGGATAAACTTCCACAGTTGGACAAAGGTAAATAAGCGATCATAGAGAAGCCTCACAAGGAAACGAATGAGACCCCACCTTTATCGTTAAAGGAAGATAGGATCCTTCAAGCAAAGGAAGATAGGATCCTTCAAGCAAAGGAATCCACAAAACTAGGCCCATCTGAGGAAGGGGTCCCGTAAAATGAGGTTTCCGAATCAAAGAAGATGGAAGCCTCTCCAAATAAGGATTCCAATGTTTTGAAAACCTCCTAGGAAAAAGTTGAAAAGTTAGATAAGAAGACCTCTGTTACTTTGGAATTGATTCATCCAGATGTTCAGAAAGAAGATCTAAACTCCATAATAGAGGTTGGGAAAGAACTGGGGGTCCTAGCAGAAGTTGCCAAGGAGGGGACGATTCCTTTAAGGAATGATGGAATTGTTGAAGAGTGGATGGAGGACTCGGAGGAAGATGTCGAGGATTTGGAAGGTATGGAGATTACTCCTCTTAACTTTCAGAAGTTATTTTGTTTTAGTGAAGAGGAAAAGGCCCCAGGGTGCTCCTTGGGTTTGGGATTGTTGGAACCCAGGAAATTAATTCTAGATTGTGGGGAAACTAGAGGCAAAGGCCGGACCCCTAATCAAGATAAGCTAAAATTGGATGGAGAAGCTATAGTGCAATTGAAGTTGGAAGATCTAATGAAAGTAGGGAAGGGGGGCCCCCTTCCTAAAGAAAATGAAAATTTCTTCTTGGAATGTTAGGGGCTTAAATGTCCCTAACAAAAGAAGCCTGTTAAGGCTTTATCTGGAATCTTCCTTCTCAGACATTTGGCTAATTCAGGAGACAAAGCTAAATCAAGAAGAGAAAGAGAATCTTAGTAAGAGGTTTGGTCGATGGAGGTCAATTGGGGTAAATTCAGTGGGTGCTTCTGGAGGTTTGATCACCTTCTGGAGGCTGCAGACAGTCCTGGTCGAAGAAGTGGCTAGTAGCAGGAATTGGTTAGCCTCCAAGGTAAGAAGTTGAGCTTCGAACTTATGTTTTCTTTTAATTAACATTTATGGCCCAAATTCTTGCATAGAGAAAAGATAGATCTGGAAAGAGATAGATGGAGTGTGTAGTAGTTAGGCTTTTAAATTTTTTATTCTTGGTGGGGAGTTTAATGCTATTTTGAGACCTGAAGACAAGCAAGGAGGTATAGGTAGGAAACTCCAATCTCAGGTGGATTTTAAATTTTTTTTTTGAGAGAAACCAACTCTTTGAAATACCATTGGGTAATGGGGGATTTACTTGGACCAATATAAGATTAGGTTTCAGCAATATTGCAGAAAAGTTGGACAAATTCTTCTTCAAGGGAGACCTAAGTCTCTTTCCCTTTTCCTTGGATAGCAAAATATTACCTCTATCTGGATCAGATCACTATCTGATATGCCTAGAAGTAAGTGGGGAAAGAAAACCTATGAGGTGTCCTTTTAAATTCAAAAATATGTGGTTTAAGGATTTGCATTTCATATATTTGGTTAAACAATGGTGGATGGAGACCAAAACTAAAGGTTCAAAGCTGTTCAAACTAGTCACTAAGCTTGAGGTGGTGAAACAAAATATAAAATTGTGGAATAAGGAGAGCTTTAAAAACATTTTCAAAGAAAAAAGAGAGTGCAATTTGAGCTTGAGTCCCTCAATGATCTGGTGTTGAAGGAAGGTATGGACTATAATAGTTTTTTTATGGGAGAAGGAGCTGTTGGGAAATCTGGGGGATCTAACTTCCAAAGAAGAAATTTTCTGGCACTAAAAGTAAAGGGAAATTTGGCTCAGGGCTAGAGACAAAAATTCTAAATTCTTCCACAACTCCACTAAGGTGAGAAGGGAATTAAATAATCTCCTTGATCAGAAACTCAAATGGTAACCTCATTGAGAAACCTGAAGATATTAGTAAAGAGGTGGTGGATTTCTTTCAAAATCTATTAAACAAGCAATAGAGATCAATTGTAGATAGCCTTCAGCAGATTCTAAGCATTTTTCCAAGACTAGTCATGGATGAACATAATAAAAAGTTGACAGAGAAATTCACAGAGAAAGAAATTAAGGATGCTCTCTTTGGTCTCCATCCGGACAAAGCCCCTGGGCCGAATGGCTTCTTGACCTCCTTTTTTCAGAAGTGCTAGGATTTCATTTGGAAGGAAGTGTGTGAAGCTATAGAGGAGTCAAGAAGTTCAGGAAAATCCTTGAAGGAGATTAATAACACCTTTTTAGCTCTCATCCTGAAGAAAGAGAAACTAGACTCAATGGAAGACTATTGGCCCATTGCTCTATGCAATATGCTTTACAAAATTCCAGCAAAGGCAGTTGCAAATCAGCTCAAGTTGGTGTTACCAGAACTGATTTTAGGGGAACAGACAGGTTTTGTGCCTGAGAGATCGATTCTAGATGGAGTAATTGTTGCTCAAGAAGCCATACACTCAGTTCAAAAAACCAAAAAATTGGTTATGCTTTTGAAATTAGATATAAAAAAGGCCTATGACAAGGTAAATTAGAGGTTCATGTTTAACATTTTAGAAGCTTTCAGCTTTGATAAAAGCTGGCTTAATTGGATTTTTGAATGGGTATCTTGCCCTAAATTCTCAGTCCTAATAAATGGAACTCCTGAAGGTTTCTTTAGCAGCTCTTGGGGCTTGAGGCAAGGTGACCCAATGTCACCTTTTTTGTTCATCTTGATGGTTGAAGCTCTTGGGAGAATGTGTTAGGCAACTAAATAGCAAGGATTAATTCAGGGCATTCATGTTACTCAAGGTGTTCAGGAGGTCACGCACCAACAATTTACTAATGATACTCTATTATTTGGAATAGCCAAGGTTAGGGAAGCAAGGAACTTCAAACTAATTTTGGATTAGTATTCTAGGGCTTCTCGGTAGGAAGTTAGCACTGCTAAGTTAGAAGTATATTTTTTAAATACCAATAGGCCAAAGGAAGAAAGCATCCTTAGAATTCTCAGATTCAAGAAAGGAGAGTTTCCATGTAAATATTTAGGGATGCCTCTGGCAAAAGGAGTTAGGCCAGGAAAAATGTGGGAAGCCTTAATCAAGAAAATCAAGAATAAGCTCGCATCATGGAAAAATAAGTGGATCTCTTGGGCTAGAAGACTCACTATGTTGAAGTCAGTAATTTTAGCTATCCCTACCTACACAATGTCATGTTTTCCTTTATCCAAAGCAGCTCTGAAAGACATAAACCAGAAGACGAAGAATTTTTTATGGAAAGGCAATTCAGATCAACATAAATTCCCTTTTATTAGATGGAGTCATGTTTGTGAGCCAAAAGAAAAGGGTATAAGGTTAAAAAAATTGGAAGCCCAAAACATTGCACGAGGGGCCAAATTAGTTTGGGTCTCAAGTGGGTTAAAATTGTTAAAGCCAAATATCTTGAAGAAGAAGACACCAACATATTCACAATGAGGAAACTACCAAAGGGTTTGAGAATATGGAATTTCATTAGTAGTTGCAGGGATCTAATTTTGAATTTCCTAACCTGGGATATTAGGAATGGAGACAGAACTCTCTTTTGGGAGGACTTGTGGAATGGCTTGCCTATTTTAGCAGATAAGGAAGAATTGGCTCAAGTCAAACAGATAACTCAGGGTCATTGGGGGAATAAAGTCAAAGATTATCTGGATCCTTACCCTAGGGAGCCAGGGACCAGAAGTTGCTAGAAGAATAATAGGACTTTAGGTCTAGAGGATAGGCTGGTGGAAATTTTTGAAAGAGAAATTAGCTCAAGCAGACCTAGTTTAAGGGTAGGTTTGGATGAATTAAGGTGGAATGCTTTCCCTTCAGGTTCCTATAGTGTTAGAGAAGGGTACAGAACTCTCAGAGCAATTCCTGAAGAATAAACAAGACTATCTACCACGCTCTGCTAGAGCAAGTGGTGTTTACCAAAGGCGTGTATTTTCACTTGGGCTGTGGCTAGAGGCAGAGTTCTCATAGAGGATAGATTTAAGAAGTTGGATTTTGCTAGCTCGTCCAAATGTGTATTATATAAAAAGGAGGAGGAAACTAGGGATTATCTCTTTCTTCGGTGTGAGTATGCCATCAGAAGCTAGCATTGGTTATGCTCAAAAACTTATGTGGTTTTCAGCCTTTTTGCCAAATCTTTTAGATTTCTTATTAGCCTAGCCTGCCTTGTTCAAAGACTATTTTTGGGGTGCTCTAGATAATCAGCCCTTCCTTGATAATTTGGGCTATCTGGAACGAGAGAAACAAGAGGATCTTCTAGGACAAAGAAAATCCCTTTCGCACTTTCATAAATAAAGTAGAAATTATCATTGTGGATGTTCTTAATGTGAGACTCTCAAACAAACGAAACAGTAAAAATAAATTCACTTATTAGGATGCACAAATGATAAGAAATTGGCAAGGTCTCATGATACCTTCTGTGGTATCAAGTGGTCAGGCTGAAGAGGAAAGAAAGAGAGATGAGGTGAAGTGGTCTCCCCCAGAGTTTGGATGGTTCAAATTGAACTTTGATGGTGCTTCATGGGGTAATACAAGAGTCCTTGGGGTGGGATGTATAGTTTGAAATTGGCAAGGAAATACAGTGGGGAGAATAGCAGAAGGTCTCCCTATTGGTACAAATAACTTAGCCAAAATGCAAGCTCTTCTCATTGGCCTAAGATTTTGTCCAGAGCTAAACATTAAAAAACTAGAAATTGAAGGAGATTCCCAAATCATCATCAATGGTCTCAGAACCTAGAAGATGGTTAATTAGAGGCTGCAGGGGTTGCTAGAGCAAGTGATCTCCATTTTGGAATTTTTTGATTTGGTGACGATCAATCACATTTTTTAGGAGGGCAACTTAGAGGCGGACACCCTCTCCAACCTTGGAGTAGATGGAAACAACTTCAAAGAAACATTTAATATCGAAGAAACTCTCTGTCAGAGTTAAGTAAGCTCAGCACCCAGTGGGCAGTAGGGTGGGAGTCCTTCCACACAAAAGGTGTGGTTTGTGTGGAAGGACTGGGGTGGCTTTGAAATTATTAGGGGTCTTGGCATAGTTTGGAATTCCTTTTTCTTAGTTGGCAAGTGGACAGATCACATGGAGGTCAATGGCTAAGTGGAGGGGTGGAATACATGCCTAGGTGTGGCTTTATCTGTCGCTTTCAACAAGGATAGAGTCGTGGGTTGGAATATTGCCAACAAAGTTGGAAATAATCATTAGAGGAAAGGGGCTAGATTTCCCATGATCCCCTCTCATTCTATCAATAGAAGCATCGAGAAGATTGAAGAATTATTTATGCCTCCCCTTGTTTCAGTGTTTTTCAGTCTTTGATTTGAGTGACATCTGTCTACAGTTTAAAATGGCAGGTGGCTCTGGTTTCTCCTTGTGAATGTCCATGGAAGGTTTTATCTGTATGGGCTTGAGCTCGCCTATTTAGTTGGAAAGCAAGGTGAGACAGATTTCCTTCAAAGGGCCAGTTACTTACTAATGGCTTAAACGAATTCTCAAAGGGAACGATGAGTTTGTCATTTTAGCTGTGAAGTTAATCTTAGGCAAGAAATTTCTAGAGGATGGGGAGTTCTATAGGGTAGATACCATAGTAGTTTCTAGATTTCTTACCTCTTTGCTAGATGCGGCCATTGCAAAAAATAGGGCAGAGATACTGGTGAAGCACCTCTTTAAGGCTAAATTGATTCTAGGGTTAGAAGAAACCCTGCGAGTGGTGAGATTGGGAATGGGGATCCCCAGGCCGGTGGACCTGAAGAAGATGGAGGATAATGGAGCGGTGCCCAAATTCATCCCCTTCCTATTAGACCTTAAAGGGGATGCCTCTTCTCCACCACAAAGAACAAGTTATCGCGGGTGCAGATTTCCTCCTCAAGCTTATGCAAATTGTGCCTCATGAGGGGTCCTTCGAGTGGGTTGGTGATTTCTAGACGATGGCAGAGGAGCTACGTTTTGAGCTCTAACCTAGGTGCAGATTACAGTCAAACATGATAGTTTTTGTATCTTAGTCTCTACGTCTTTAGTATCTGTTCATAGTATAACTTTCAGGGCAAGGTGTTGGGCCAGTCATGAAATGTATATGCAGCAGTTTTTGTTATGCTCATGGCCCAATTTTGGTACTAGCTGGGTCATTTTTGTATAGTCAGTTAGTTTCTTGGTTTATGGGGATAGGCCTTACATGGGCTAATTTTGGTCTACCCTGTGTGGTACTTAGTTCGTTTCCTGCCTCTAACAACAGAGTATAGCTGCAGACAAAATGTAAACTTTTTATATATCAATATAATATATCTGACTTTATGAAACAAAAAAAATAATAAATATTAGAAAGGAAAATTATTGTAAAGTTTTAATAACATAATAATTATTTAATGCTCTTATTACAAACATTAAAGCAAAAATATCTTCTTGGAAAGGCAAATGGCTGACCTTGGTAGGGAAAATTCTGATGATCAAAATAGTCTTATCAGCGGTTCGAGTTTATTTGCTTTCAATTTTGAAGGTCCCAAAAACCATTCTTTCTCTTATTGTGAATATTTTAAAAAAAAAATTGTGGAATGGCTCCAATTTAAATGGGTGAAAGATCCCTCTAATTTCATGGGATAAAATTTGTATTCCTAAACAACTAGGAGGATTTGGGATTCATAATATTACATCACAAAATAAAGCTCTTGGAGCTAAACTAGTCTGGAATTTATATGAAAAATCATATTCTAAGTGGGGAAAAATAATGTATGCAATATATCTAGATTTATTTTCACCTAAAAGAATATTTACTATTCTCAACCCAATCGAGGGTTCTCACATGTGGAATTTTTTGATAAATTGTTGAGAAGTTATTTCCCCTTTTTTATCTTGGGTTATCCATGATGGAAACTCTGCCCTTTTCTGGGATGACTCTTGGAATAATCATCCTCCTTTAGCTAAAACAGAAGGTCTTCAAGAAATCAAATCTTTTTTGTGTTAGGTTTGGGGAACAAATGTTAAAGATTATTTTGAAATAGATCACAATTCAGAAAATAATAAAGTCAAATGGAAAGAATTTGATGATTATTTGGTCCCTCAAGAGTAGAAGATTTTTCTCAAAAATATTCTGAAAGATAGAAGACTTTTTATCTCAGGTGAAAAGGATAAACTAGTATGGGCTCCTTCAAAATCTGGTCGTTACACGGTTAAATAAGGTTATTTAAGTATCACTAGCAAGGATTCTAATCCAAATATTATTTGGCCCTATAAGCTTTGTTGGAACGAGCCTTGTCTGCCAAAAGCAGGAGCTTTTACCTGGTTAGCACTGAACTATCGAATCCTTACTAGTGATAGGTTAGTTAAAGTTGGGATTACAAATTCTTTCTTATGCCCCTTCTGTCATGAGGTGGAGGAATCAATGGATCATCTTTTGCTGAATTGTAATTTCTCCTCACAAGTTTGGTATTGGCTTCTTTCAAATTTGAGTTGATCGGGTCCTCTTCCTTTTTCTTTGCTTCAAGTCTTCCAAAGTTGGCCTATGTTATTTTCAAAATCTACTTTTTCTGTTTTATGGCTTGTCTCGCCAAGTATTGTCATCTGGTCATTATGGCTAGAAATAAATAACCCTCTCCATATAGTTATGGGTAAAGTTGAAAAAACCATTTCCAAAGTGATTTTAGCCTTATTTCTATCAAAAAAGGAGGGGTCTTTAATCTTCACAAACTGGGATGATATGATATTAAAGAATTGGAAGCATTTAAGGCTGCCTAACTCTAACTATTTTCTGTTAGAAGCTAAGATTGATCAATCCTCTATCCATTGGATCCCTTCGCCTGAATATTTTGTTAAACTCAACTTTGATGGTGCGAGTAGAGGTAATCCAAGAAATTCAAGTGTTGGGTGTGTTATTAGAAATCATCATGGAGTAGTTCTTAGTGCTTTGTCAATGAAGCTGGGTGCAATAACAAATAATGAGGCTAAGGCTTTGGCTTTAATAGCTGGTCTAAATTTAGCATTAAGGTGTGGCTTTAGAAGCCTTATCGTGGAAGGTGATTCAATGAATATTGTTCAAGCTTTTTCCAGTAACTCCTCTCCAAGTTGGAAAATTGATTACATTTTAAAGTCTGGAAGGGATATACTGAAGCATTTCCATTCTTTCCAAATAATTCATACTTACCGTGAAGGTAATCTATTAGCAGACTTTTTAGCCAATTTTGCATTCAGTTCTAAAGATGATGTTATTGAATGGGATTTTGCTTCCTTTCTTTTGATCCCCGGAGTTAGTTATATTTTGGAGAAGGACAAATAGGTTTAATTTGGATCCCCAGAGTTAGTAATATTTTGGAGAAGGACAAAAAGGTTTAATTTGGATTAAATTTGGTAGACTTCACTACACTATCCTTATTTATTTCAATCACTGCTCTATCGGCCATCCGTACTGATAAGCTGATGTCTTTTAATTGCTTTCAAATATCTTTTCATGGATAGTGTAGTACTTCGATGTATCTCTTAAGTGCAGGATGGAAGACTTCGCACAAGGGAACTGGCAATCCTTTATCTTTTATAATTAATGCATTTTGTGTGTTCATTTAACTTGGTAGTATAATTTGTTTATGTTCCCGCAGCTTCTTTTATTTCTTACTTTTGATAACCTTCAAGTTTTTACAGTTTAGCATGGGCTCTGTCCATCAGAACTCTAGAATTTCCTGGCCTTTTCAGAACTGGGAATGGCCCCTTCTTGGTTTTTTTAACCCAACTTCTTCGTAAGAAGTATTGAAGATTTATGAGGACTCTATTGGAAGAGCGATCACTCAGGTTTATGACTTACAAGTTTTAAACTCTCTAGTTGCTATCTATCCATCTCAAGCTACCTCACATTTTCTTTCTAATGCAATGGACCTTTTGCAAAGTGGAGATAGGGTAAGGGATCTGGGTATAATGTTTGTTCAGAATGTTCATTTCTCTATTGATATGTTTAATATTGCTTTAGAAGATTATGATCTGCATGAAGGTTCTACTCTTGTGGGAGGGTTATTTGATTATAGGTTGTTGTTCCGCACCCCTGACCTCCATTGTCTCTTCAATGGTTTTATGCATGGTCTCCGAAATAACTATGTGGCTTCCTTTCAGAACTCTATCCATTGTCACAGGCATGAATTGGGGAACCACTTGACAGTTAAAGCTTCAGAAATTTTTAATGCATTGCACTTTTTGTTGAATTATGTTCCTCCTCCACCGCCTCCTCCTCCTCAGCTCGCAGAAAATGAGGATCAAGAAGAGGATCATGTCTTGCAGGTTATAGAAATTGTAGACTAATTGGGACTTCCATCATGTTTTTGTTTTTTGTACTAAGTTTTTTTGCTGCTCTGATCAATGGTCGACTCCTCCAGTTGCCATGTAAATATTTTTTGGTATTAGTATGTACTCTGCTAAGAACTAAGTCATAGAATGTTTCTACTGGTTTGACTCTTTTTTCTGAGTTGATTTTTGCTATTTTTTGTCATAAATAGGCTATAACCGGAGGTTTTCTTTACCGATTCTTTCCTGCCGGTATGCCTCCTTGAATCTGGCATTTTGTATTTCTCCTTATTATTAATATATTTTAGTGGTTTATACCACTTTTTCTTTTAAAAAAAAATTATTATTATTATTTAATGCTAAAATTAATGACATGATTGTTTGAGAAAAAAGAAGAAAATTTATTTTTAGTTTTCATAACACATTTAATTTACAAATTATTGACATTATTGTGTGATAATTAAATTATAAAAAATGGTATCATATGCATTATTACAGTTATAAATACAACATCTATAAATACAAAAAAAAATGTTTATAAATTAAGAAGAAAAATTATATTTAGTGTTTATAACACATTTAATGTATAAATTATTGACATTATTGTGTGATTTAATTAAATTTTAAAAAATGGTATCATATGCATTATTACAACTAGTAGAACATTTATAAAAAATATTTTGAAATTGAAATTAGGATTGTATAGAATGTTTAAAAAGTCTATAAACATTTGTGGGTAACTAATACATATATATTTTGTGGCATCACAAAATAGTCTAGAAACACTATAAGTTAGTGAACAATGGTAACATTTGTTCATCATGAGGTTCATAAAGATTTTGTTGAACTTTCATAGTCACGCATACAATGTAGGTGTACCATAGTTTGCATGTAGCAATATGAATAAAAGTAATAATAAATATAGTAATAAATATAATAAAGAAAATTATTTAATGATAATTAATATTATTATAAATATTTATTATAATTACGATATTATTATAATACGATTGTTATATATTATAATAATATAAATATAATTATATTATATTATATATTGATAGTAATATTATTAATATAATATTAATTATTATAAACCCTAACTATTTTAAATCTCTTGTGCTTTCTCTCTCCCTCCCTCTCTCTTTGTCTTTGTCTCTATTTTCCTCTCTTTTATGTCTCTTTCCCTATCTCTTTATCTCTAGTTTCATATCTCTTTCTCTATTCCTCCTAACTCTAATTCTATCCCTAACTGTAATTTATCAGTAACTCTAACATTATCCTTAACCCTAACCCTAATCTAATTATAACCCTAACCCTAATTCTAACTATAACACTAATTCTAACCCCAATTCTTCTAATCCCACTCTCTTTCTATATCCCCCCTCTCTCTCTCCCCACATTCCTCCCCACTTCTGTTTTTCCACTTCTTGTCCCTCCCCACTTCTCTCCACTTGATTGTCAGGCCAACCCTTTGATTATATATCCATCCTAATTGTAATTCTCAGCCTTATTTAACACTAACCCTTATTTTAATGAAACCCTACTTATAATGAAACCCATTATCCTAACCATAACCCAAACATGAACTATAATTATAGTCCTAACTCTAACCTTAAACTAAACCCTAATTGAAACACTAACCTATTTTTTTTAATAACCCTAACTATAAGTAAAATACTAACCCTTATTGTAATTATATTTATAAACTTAATTTTAATCGTGATCATAATCGTATCTCTAAATCAAACCCTAATTATAACTCTAACCATAACCCTACATGTAACTTTAACACTACTTCTAATCCTGACACTAATTTTAACCATAACCGTAATTGTAATCCTAACTCTAATTATAACAAATCTTATAATCCTAATTACCTACCTAACTCAAAGCCTAACACTGATTATAATTGTAACCCTAAATATGACCCTAACACTAACCTTAATACTAATTATAATTATAACCCTAACCTAAACCTTATTGTAACCTTCACTCTAATAATAGTAACCCTAACCCTAATTGTAACACTAACCTTAAAGAAGGATGTCATAACCCTAAGTCTATCCATAACTCTGATTGTAAGGCCAACCCTTTGATTATATATCCACCCTAATTCTAATTCAAAGCCTTATTGACTATAATAATTTTTTGGATTATATATTTGCACTAATTGAAGCCATAATTATAGCCGAACCCATTGTCCTAATTCTAATTATAACCCTAATTCTAACTATAACCATAACCGTAATTATACTCCTAATCCTAACCTTAAAATAAACCCTAATTGAAAACCTAACCCTAAGTAAAATTCTAACCCTTACCCTAATTATATTTGTAAGCCTAATTTTAATCATGATTGTAATTGTATCCTATAAACTGAACCCTACTAATTGTAACTCTAACCCTACATCTAACCTTAACACTACTTCTAATGATGGCACTAATTTGAATCATAACCATAATTGTAAACCTAAATCTAATTATAACAAATTCTATAACCCTAATTCCATACCTAACTCTAACCATAACCACAATTATAACCCTAACCCTAAATATGACCGTGACACTAACTTTAATCCTAATTATACTGTAACCCTAAACCTAAGGAAAATTCTAACCCTTACCCTAATTATATTTGTAAACCTTAATAATATTAATCTTGATGGTAATTGTATCCCTAAATTGAGCCCTAATTGTAAATCCAACCCTACTTGGAATTCAAACCCAACTTGTTACTATAACCTTAACCCTAACCAATCCTAATATTTTTTGGTTATATATTTGTACTAATTGAAACCCTATTTATAAGAAAAACCATTATCCTAATTCAGACTATAACCCTAATCCTAGCTATATTCCAAACCACAACCATAGTATATTTTATATGGCTGAGAATAAGTTTTGATTTAGTTTATTGTTTTATAGTTTGTTATTGTGTTTAGTTTAGGGTTTTCTTTCAATTTCTCCTATATCACATTGTTTTCTAGAATTTATAAAGTGCTTACACATTGATTGCACCCTTGCTTTGCCCTTTTTAATGGTCAAAATCATGCCTTTTTGTTATTATGTTACATTTGACAGTGATGATGGCTTCAAAGCATGCTCAAATTTTTATATTAAAGGTGTAGAACAAGATTGAGCCTTTAAACTTGATGTATTTTTCCTATTGATACTATAAAATATGTTTATAACTAGTATAAGAATTTTAGTCTTATTGCTTATTATGTGGGAAATATGGACACTTAGAACAAAACTTGCTCTATTGAGTCATAGGGTTGAGATGAAGGAAATGCACATTAGTAATCTTAATAGAACAACAAATTTAGTGAGCAAGTTCCTAGTCAACAAGAAACCAATCTTAGCATGATTTGTAATAGCTCAATTAGAAATCCAATATAATGATATCTTCAAAGGAACTTAAACCAACAATACTAACACACTTGAACACCATATTACATGTGTAGGTCAAAAATGTGGAGAATAATAGACTTCTAAAACTCAAGATTTGTCATGAAAACTACTTCAATATATTGGTTCTAGCTTCTTCAATGAATTGCAATAATTTTCTCAAAATGTTTAGATTTGGTCTGAAGGAAATCCCATAAAAGAAAACAAAGACTATTCTAAGTGAATGCTAACACTAATTGAAAATAAAGTTGAAAGATTTAAATTATTTTCCAACACCTAGTATAGTGGTTGGCATTACGATATATAAGGAATGCCCCTTTAGTGTATAATCTAATTTTCAACTCAATTGACCCAAATTAGGTGACATTTAAACAATATTCTTGTCTATCGGACATGACTGTTGGGATTGATTTTATTTATGTTAAATACAATGAAAACTATTGGACTCCATTTAATGATGCTTGAATTTAAATCAATATGATGATGAGCTTATGATTTAGTTACTTTATGTTGCTTCAGCTATGTTTTGACGAAACTAACCTATTGACTATGGAAAATGAGTGAAATTGACTGCAGATTTTGTCAAAGGCAAGAACATGTTTCAGGTAGACAGGACCTAGCCATTTGTCAACAATTGAATGGGTTTTGTCTGGTGCCCTATCACACACTCACATATAATCATATTTCTTGCTTTGATGATTATTTTTCTAATATTCCTCATGGTTTAGATACGTATGTGACTTTGTTTTCTTGATAATGTTTATATGTATGATTTAGATTCATGAATTGTTAAATTAAATAAGCTTATTTTTGTTATGTAGTTATATATAAATAAATGGTATTAAATATTATTGCAAAACTTAAAAATACCTGTATATAAATATATTAGTTGTGAAATTATTATGTGTCTATCTTTGTATACATTCATATATAAATAAATTTTATTGCTAGCTTATAAAAATAAAATACTTATTTATAAAACAAAATGTATATATATATATATATATATATATATTCATATATTTATAGTTTTGTTTTATATTTATAGCTTTGTTTTAAAAAAATAATAATAAAAGAGAGCATACGTGGCATTTTTGTTAGGAAAAATAATACGAAGATATGGAATTTTGGAAGCATGCGTAGATGCTAGAAAAGAAAACAAAAGAAGATTTGTAGAGGGTCACCAAATAGGAAAAAGGGGAAAAATAGGGTTTTGAGGGAAATTAAAAAGGAAAAGAAGAGTAAAAAAATGAAGACATACAAGAGAAATGATGCAGGAAGAGAGGATTCGGGGAGTCAGAAGGAGGATATTTGTCACTCTCTAAAACAACAAAGGAAGAGAATAGAGGCCATAAGGTATAGAGAACTGTAAACTCTTATATCAAACTGTCAATTTGTTATGTTCATTTCTTTGATTCAGTTTCCATTTTACATTATGAAACTGCCTCATATCTTAGATTCTTTCTATCTGAATTCTTTTATAAATGGTTGTCACATGTCTCTCTTGCCTAATATCAGCTTGCTAGTTTATAATGGACTTGATGTCATTGGTAGCTTGTCTTTTCTAAAAGATTGTTTTGTCTTTATACTTTAAATCTACCAAACCTATTTTTGCAATGATATGCTTGTGCCATATGACTTAATCAACTTTTCAAACCATTTGTGGTAGCCTTTAAATTGTTTTGTAATGCCTCTGTGTTCCATTGCACCCCTCCATTGCTTTAGCCACCTGAGTTTGTATGGATCGGTGAGAAAGAATTGAGGTCAGTTGTCCATGCGATGGTGTCTATTTTCCTATATGATCACCCCTTTTCTCTATCGTTCATTAGATCCAAAATCTTAGCCTAGCAATTTGTTATGGGTTTCACCCACTTCACTAACCACTATTCGGTTAATCAGCCTATTGTACCATATAAATTGACCATTATACCTTTGATTTAGTTTGTAGTTCCATAAAAATTAGCCTCATGCATCATTTAATCGGCCTCTGTAATTATATTTTGATCTAAAACTCCTTAATCACCATCTGCATCGTTTTGGTCCACAAATTACTTGTATTCACCCTTTTATACCAAAGCAATCGACCTATGTATCCTTACACCGATTGGCCTATTGTGTCTTATTAACTAGTCTCTTTTGTAATGCAAATCAATGGCCTCTGTAATTTTTTTATAATGATCTGCAGTTCCTTAAAATCAGCCTCTGTATTGGTATTTGGTCTGTATATGGCATACATTCAGCCTTCTTTACCAATTAAAAACAACCTCTATATCTTTAATTTGGGCTCTCATTTCTTATAAATGGCCTCATATAACATGTAATTGGTCTCTTCATCTTAAAAATATAATGATAGTGTAGTTGTAATTACTTTAATTTTACTTTAATTTAACTTTTATTTCAGTAATGTATGTGTATTGGAAATTTTGTACTTTACATTTGGTATCAAAGCCAGGTTCTACTCTAGGCCTTTTTGGACTATTATGCTAAAGTTGTAAACTTCTTGCAGATCAACCAACATGAATACTAGAAACTCTCAATGTAGGGTAGCAACCTTAGGATTTGACAGTGACCTAAATGTAGGAAATAATGAAGGAGCCAATGTAGGGAACAATGTAGGAACCAATGAAGGAGCCAATGTAGAAACCAATACCGAAAACAATGAAGGGAACCAAAGTGAGGCAAACAATAATAATGGACAAAATAATAATGGGTAGGCTACTGATGGACAAAATAACTGACTGGATCAAATCCTTTCTCTTTTAACTCAACAAAGAGCCTAAATGAGTATTTTGGAATAGGAAGTTCGGGGACTGAGAGGAAATCAAAATGAGAATGAGGGAAATGCCGAACATAGGGAAGAAGTACGAGGCCTAGAAGGTGAAGCAAATGTGAAGAATCGAGATAGAATTACTGAGGAGTTGGGAAAAGACCTTAAAAAGGTTACCCCTCCTAAATTCGATAGTAAGACTATTGGTGATAGAGCTGAGGCATGGATAATAGACATGGAAAATTATTTTTATCTTCAAAACTTGCTTGAGGAAACTAAAGCAATATGGGGATCTTACCATCTTACTGGGGATGCAGTGACCTGGTGGGACAATGAAAAAGAAGAAAAGAAACTATTAACTGGGGTAGTAATGTGGGATTGCTTCCTCAAACTCTTTAGGAAGAGGTGGTTACCACAACTTTATTTTGATAAAAATATGATAGAATTTTAAAACCTAACCTAGGGAGGTATGATAGTGACTCAGTATTGGGAGAGATTCTCACACCTGCTGAAGTATGTTCCACAGTACCAGTTGGACAAGTGTAACATCACATTCCATAATGCCCATAAATTAATATAATTATTCATCTTAACTAAGAATTAGAATACATCATGATTATCCAAATCATAGTTAATCAAGAATGATCATTATCATTACAATAATTAAGCATGTTATTCTAAACTAGAATATAACAAAACTTAAAAATTACAATATCCAATTACATCTCCTTAGTGAATAACCTTCACCATGCATGTATAAAGCTATTCTCAAGGCATTAAATATCAAGTTATACATAATAACTGACTATCAAGTTATACAATGAGAAAGCACTACATCTAGAACTCTTGACATTTGTCTTCATAAGCCTTGGCTTTTCTCATGCTTGGGAAGGAGAGCATCATCCGAGTACTTTTCCTCCAACCATAGACTAGTAGTCCTTGCATAACTTCCTACCTAGAAGCAACCCTACCCTTAACGAAACGTATAGATATAAGGAACCATTAGGTTTTCCATCTGAGTATCTACTATTGTGTCCTTCATAATGCCTCTCAATCATGCAACTATAGATCCACTCTAACTATGCATGGTACTATTGGATACATTATCCCATCTGGAGCACTGTGTATCGACAATGCATGAAGAGATAGATGCATTACTTTGGCCAAAGATTTACACACATGTACGTTACGAAATGAACATCATCGCATGTCCACCACCCTGAATTGACTTAGAAGCTGTCTCATCCTACAATATGCTTAATTTGACCTCTCTCTAGGTCTAGTAAAAGTGGGTTCAGTTTGATTCATAGTCCAATACTAGGATAATCAACTCTTATCTTAGGAGTATATCAAATGTAGTAGGTTACTTTCGCAATGAGGATCATGTGACTCCTCATCACTCTTTTCTATTTTTCAACATGTTAAAAGTCAAACCAAGTTTTCCAACCTAGGTATTTCATGGTTTATAGTTTCAAAAAGATCTACCATATAGGTTATATTCAAGATCATAATAACATAGGTTTATCTGCCCATGGTTCATAGTTTCAAAGTGATCTACCTATTGGTAGATGGTCAGCACTCCTCGTGGGATTCGTGACATGGACTAACCACCTCACGTGGATTTATTAACTTTGGCACTTGTATTGGAAATTGACAGGTCTACCTTTTGGTTTAATGGCAATCATGGGCCAACAATTGGTATCAGAGTGTATAGGATGCATTCTAACTTCATATGTTGACTAGTTACGAGATCCTTGACCCAATCATCATCATTATCTTCTGCTGCCCCTGATTGTTCACTTGTTCCCATTGAATCCTTGAAAGGATAAAGGTCTGCAACATTGAAGATAGGTGAGATGGCAACTCCTAGAGGGAGTTCTATCTCATATGCATTTGGTCCAAACTTGTGGACTATCTTGCAAGGTCCTATTTTCTTCATCATTACTTTAGTATACTTGGCCTTGGGTAGTCTTTCTTTCCTCAAATGAGCAAGTACTAGATCACCCACTTGGTATTGACCATCCTTCCTTATTACATCTGCCTTCTTCTTGTACTTTTCAGTACTCTTCTCAAGAGTTTCTTTGACTTTTTGATGGATAACCCTCATGGAAATAGCAAAGTATTCTCCTTGAGCACTTCTCTTTCACATTCCCTTCAAATCTCTCAACTCATACACTCCTCTGGGATTCATACCATAGACAACTTCAAATGCTCATGCCTATACTTCTATTGAGTGAATAATTATATGCATACTCAGCTTGAGGGAGGACCAAGTCCCATTGCTCCCCATGCTCCTTGGTGAGGTACCTTAAGAGATTTCCAAGTGATCTATTGACCACTTCAGTTTGCCCATCCGTTTGGGGATGATAGGCAGAACTAAAGGTCAAATTTGTCCCTAACTTCTTCCATAATGTTCTCCAAAAATGACCAATGAATTTGGAATCCCTATTCAATACAATGCTTAATGGTAATCCATGAATCCTTACAATCTCCTTGAAAAATAGACCAGCTATGTGTGAAGCATCATTGGTTGTCTTACATGGGATAAAGTGAGCCATCTTGCTAAATCTATCCACTACTACATACAAACTATCATATCCTCTTTGGGTCTAGGTAAACCCATCACAAAGTCCATGCTTAATGCTTCCCATGGCCTATTAGGGATTGGTAAGGGCTGATACAAACCTGCATTACTACTTGACCCCTTGGCTCTTTGACATATCACACAACTTTCAACAAACTACTTGACGTCTATATGGATTCTAGGCCAATGGTAGAACCTTCTAACCTACTCCAAGGTCTTGTCTACTCCAAAATGCCCACTCAAGCTGCCACAATGCTTTTCCTTGATCAAATTTGTCCTCATTGAACACTTGGGCACACGTAATTGAGCCCATTTGAACAAAAGACCATCTTGTAGTACAAAATCAAAATATTCTCCATCGAATGTATTGGTATATTGGTTGCAAATAGCAAAAGCATCCTTAAAATCCTCATCTTCTTGGTACATACCCTTAAGAGAATCAATTCCCACACTTTGTAGTTGTAGTTCTTGGACCATTAGTACTCTCCTACTAAGTGCATCAGGAACTTTGTTGGCTTAACCCATCTTATGTTTAATGGTAAATGTGTAAGCTTGCAAGTACTCTACCCACTTCATGTGTCTATGATTTAATTTGTCTTGACTATTCAAGTAACTCAATGCATGGTTGTTAGTGAAGACTATGAATTCCTTGGGCAAAAGTTAGCACCTCCACTTCTTGAGGGCTTTCACCATACCATTTAATTCAAGATCATAAGAAGAATACTTCCTTTTAGACTCATTGAGCTTCTCACTAAAGAATGTCACCGGTTTGTCCTCTTGTCTCAAAACTACCCCAATTGCTTGATTACTTGCATCACACTCTATGGTAAATACCTTATCAAAGTTAGGAAGGGCAAGTATAGGCCTTTGTGCCACTCTTATCTTCAAATATTCAAAGCTTTCATGTGCTGCAGTAGTCCATTGGAACTTATTTCTCTTCTCCCCTTTTATGGTGTCAAGGATAGGTGAGCATATGTGACTGAAATTTTTGATGAACTTTCTATAAAATGTGGCTAATCCATGGAAACTACTTACTTCTCCAACTAATCTAGGTGTTGGCCAATTGAGAATGGCCTCAACTTTACTATGATCCATCTTTAGGGTGCCTTTAGAGATGACAAACGCAAGGTAGACCAATTGTTCTTTCAAGAACTTGCATTTCTTAAGGTTGATCATCAACCTCTCTTCATCCAACCTCTTGAATACCTTTTCCAAATGCTGCAAATGATCTTCCTTTGACTTGCTATAAACAAGGATATCATCCAAGTACACTACTACAAATTTGCCAATGAAAAGTTTCAGGACTTCATTCATGAGTCTCATGAATGTACTAGGGTCATTAGATAGGCCAAAAGATTACCAACCACTCGTAGAGACCCTCATTGGTCTTGAAGGCTGCCTTCCACTCATCACCTTCCCTTATCCTTATCTGGTGGTAGCCACTTTTAAGATTAATCTTTGAAAAATAACAAGCTCTTGCTAGGCTATCTATGAGATCCTCTATCCTTTGTATAGGAAACCGATATCTAATTGTGATCTCGTTCAAGGATCTTGAATCCATACAAGACTCCATTGTCTAGCCTTTTTAGGTGCCAAAACAGTAGGCGCAACACAAGGACTTATACTTTCTCTTCTCAAACCTTTGTCCAACAACTCTTGGATCTGATTTTTGATCTCTTCATTTTGTTGTCAGGTCATCTTGTAGGCTGCCTTGTTGGGAAGACTTGCACTGGGGATTAGATCTATATGGTGGCTGACCTCTCTCTTAGGAGGTAATGAATTTGGTAGCTCCTTATCCACTAAGTGCTCATATTTCTCCAATAGGGCATGCACTTCCCTTGGAATCTCTATTTGATCAACTACTGCTTGGTCTGATATAGCCTTGCCAACAATTGCAAAGCCAACTCCTTCATCATGTAGGGTCTTCAAGAACTCCTTTTCCTTCACTATCATGACACTAGATCCTTCATGTGCTACACTCTCCTCTTCTTGCAAAGGTGTGAGGGTATAAGATACTTCATCCTTGGTGATCACATAAATATTCTTCTCTCCATCATGTTTTTCTTTTCTATCAAATTGCCAAGGCCTTCCAAGAAGTACATGGCATATATCCATGGGGATGATATCACACAAAATCTTGTCCTTATATGCACCAATATGGAATTCAACCCAAGCTTGTTCATTGACCAAAACATGCTACCCCTTGTTAAGCCATGATACTTTGTATGGTGAGGTATGAGGGATCCTTTTGAGTTTCAGCTTTTCCGCCATCTCAAGTGACACTAGATTGTTCATAGAACTCGAATCAACCACTACTTTGCAAACTTTACCTTGTACCTTACAAGTTGTTCTAAAGAGATCTTTTCTTTGTGGAGGTTCCTTGTTGGATGGTACCTTGATTAAGGTCCTTCTTGACATTAGAGATTCTCCTACCTCTGGTGCAACATGTAAGATGGTGAGTTGACAATTTCAGCCTCTTCTTCTTGCACTACTTGATTCCTTCTTTCTCCTCCATGGGTATTTGAACTTGATTTGTCTAGGCACTTCCAAGCAGAATGATCAAATTGGCCACATTAAAAACACTTTCCTAAAAATGTATTGGACCCTCTACCTGATCCACCAAACCTACCCCTATTATTGGGTCTTCTACCTCTAAAGCTACCCCTTGACTCATTGGTTTGATCTTGGTGTCCACTTGTCTCATTTTGTGGTTCTTGTGGATTGCCTCCTCCTCCACAGTTGCCTCTTCCCCTATTGTTTCTGCCTATTTGGTTTTGTTCTTGCCTTCTTTTTATTCTCTCTTCTACTCTACATGCCATTTGAATGCATTTTTCTACTATCCTAGGGGGGTTAGGCTGATCTCATCTCTTATGTTCAATCTTAGACCACTTAAGTATCTAGCCACTTTTTCAACCTCATCCTCATGGTGACCTATCCTAATGCATAGTTTATGAAAATTTTCCATATAGGACATCACATCCAAGTCTCTTTACTTCAAATTTTACAACTTCATGAAGGTTTGTATGGCATAGTTTGTTTATAGAAATTGTGTCTTCACTTTAGCCACCATCCTGTCCCAAGAATTGATTTTAGCCTTTCCCTTCTTGATCCTCTCATCTTGAACAAAGTTCCACCATGTAAGGTCTGGTCCCTTCAACTTTGATTTGGCATATCTCACCTTTTTGTTGTCCTCTATCTCTTCAAATTCAAAGAAATTGTCTAGAGCATCAATCCATGTCAAGACTTCCTCACTATCCATTTTCCCACCGTACATAGGCACTTCAACCTTCATCTTTGGAGTATTGCCACCTTTTATTACCTTTAGCATCTTGATCATCATCCTTTCTTTCGGGTCCAAGTCATCATCCTCATCATGGACTCCCGTTGTAGGGCTCTCTTCTTCATCCTCCTTGTCACTTTGGTCATCATTGACCACTCCTCTTTTTTGGTTCTTCTCTAAGAATTCTATCCTAGATAAGGTGGCTTCTTGACTCTCTTTGTAGATCCTATCCTTCTGGACTACTTGCTCCTTTAACTCTCTTATCTCTTTGGCCATTGCACTGGTTTTTGGAGGCATCTTATCTAGACTAGCTTCTCTACACAACTTGACATTTCACTTCTCAAATTAGAACATAATGCATTGATACCACTTGATGCAATAGAGGGTGTGGTTAGGGTGTAACTTACTCAATCATGTTGATTCATTTCACCAATTTCAAGTTTTGCATACACTTGCTTTGAAAACAGGCCTAAAAGCCTTGTAGCCCTACCTAGGCTATTTTTCTAACATAACTTTCATGGATTTGGCCCACTTGAAAATATGATGGGTGTTTGGAGTACCCTCTATCAAGTTATTCAACATATCCCAAAATGAGGTAGGGTTGTTTCACGATGTAGAACTCAAAACTAAGAAACTCAGTCTTCCAACTAGGCCTAATTAGGCCACCTTTGTGAAGAAACTTATATCACCTTCACTCGTTAGCCTCCCAAACCACTAGGTAACTCTTTTTTTATATCAAAAATGATCATATCTATTTGACCACACCCTCAGCAAATGATTTAGCCCTCAAATTTATGACTATCTCACTTTTTAGGCCTAATACATGGGCTTATTAAGCCTAAGCTAGGTCAATCTCGGTCAAAGCTCCACTTCCTACTCTAAAAAGGGTTGGAACATCTAAATCTACTCTAATTCAATCCATTCCACCAGTTTATAGGGAGTTTGATAAGTGAAAGTGATCAAAATCACATTGTTTTGCCTTTGGAAACCCTAGTTCAAGGTTTAGTGCAATTTTAGAAAAAAGGCTTGGTTCTCCTTCCAAATTCAATGGTTTTGGCTCCAATCACACTCAAATGATAGAAGAATCTCTCCTCTAATTGTTCCAATTGGTTTCAGTCCTTGGTAGTACCATACAAGGTCATGGTACAGCCTGGAGTAGTCAAGAAAAAGTGGAAAAAAATGTAGTTTTTGGCAGTTTCTGGAAAAAACATGATTACTCCCTCATAGTTTGATGAAATGGGCTCCAATAAAGTGCTTGTGGTAGGTAGCTCTCTCCTACCTTTTCCAAGTTGTCTCCCCTCTTGACTAGACCATACTAAGGTAGGGTAAGGTCTGTAACAGGGAATTTTCCTAAAGAAAATGACAATTTTAGGAAAATAGTCTGATTCCCTTTTACACTTTCATGAAATTGATAAAAATCAAGTTAGAAAGGAAGAGTATCAAATTAAATATCAATAATATGTGTCTCCCAACCATGATAGTACTATACTTGCTTGTAGTACAGTTAAAAACAGTCAATTTGCAGAGAAAATAGGAAAATAGAGCTTTTTTTATTTATAAATTCTTGTTCTTTTACACTTGCACGCCTTCCTTGGACTTGATGAAGGCTATATATATATATATATATATATATATATATTATTAACCTAGTCTCCCATCAGTTGTAACCATATTTTGAATTTGGTGACTATTGGGAGTTTTAATTACATGATTTGTTAGTGGTGTTCAAAGTTTCCAAAGCACCACTTGCCTTTATTTAACTTTATTTGACTAACCTATGTAGATATGACTTGAAAACATGAAAATTTATCTTTTTAGACCTTATTACAAAGTTTTAAAACTAAGACACCTTCCTAAGACACACTTTTGATTCATTTGTTAAGCCAAGATAGGCTTAGGTCTTCCTACACCATATTGCTTTGGAAATCACCAAAATAGCTCATCTAATTGGTTGACTGTATGATTGGCATCTTTATCTTCAATTTCCCACTTGTCTATTTTCTTATTTCAACATAATGTTTACCCAATCTGCCTTTATTCCTGTGCATCCTCTTTTAATGGGTGAAAAAAACCCATTTGTTGGCCTTTATTTTCACTTAACAATAAAAAAATCTCATACCAAGGTAGTTACCAATCCAACTAGCAAGTAATAAATGAACTCTACCAAACAAATGTTCTGAACTTCAGAGTCTTTCAATTTTACTCTGTAATATTTAGCATTTCATCAAATAGTTTCTGTACAACCATTCTCTCTATGCACTCTACTCGAACCATTTTAAACACCACCATGCTTCTTGGTGTTTATTACTTGTGCAAGTTGCTTTCCTTCATAGTAGGTACATATTAAAACATTGTTTGCAATAGAAACATGGATTGAAAATGTTTGTTATAAGTGGCAAAGGCATGAGGAATTATAGAGGGGTATTTTCAATTATGTTGGGTCATTTTTATGGTTGCAGGCACCCAAAAATGGCCAAAACAACATTGAAAATATTCCCAACAAATGATAATAAGTCTTGACATCATTTAGGAGGTGGAAAATATCTTTTGTGGCACATATACAGCCTCAGAAATCTGCCCCAAAGCTCAATACGTGAAAACTCTCCATTCTGCAATAATTTTTTGCTTGAATCTACCCAAGAAAACTCTAGAGACACCTCCATGGAGATCATAGCATACCACTATGCATACCTAGAATGACCCTTGACCAAAATTTTCTCCAAAATGAGGCATATCACACTAGCATAGCCATTACAGAGGAGAAGTGAATGAGCTATGTGCTGCTGCGCTAAGCTCGTAAAAGGTATTTTATAAAGTTAGACATTATAACAATAATGTTTGAGTTTAAATATTGATTACTTAAAAACATATATGCAATTAATTAAAACACATAAATGTTTTAATAAATGCATTTCACAACTTAGGAAAAATAGCAACTGGTTAATTTCTACTTCCTAACAAACAATGCATCTTCACTGTGGGCACACTGGGCATCCGAAGGCCATGAAAATTTGAGTAGTGCTAAAATTAATTATTTAAAATATACCCATCTCTTGAAAAGTCACATCCCCATAAGATTTTTGGGACCTCCTTTGTAGATTGGCCTATCGGACGTGTTCACCGCAACCGAAACACATTAAAATAATGCATCATATGGACTCCATTTTTTATAAATATAGAACTCAAGACATTTTAGACCAAAACAAGAAATAGGTCACCTTGAGAATTGTGAAATTTGCAACTTTCTGGAACACCAAATCTATCCTAGTCGTAGTCAGAAAAGCATTAAATAATCAACCAAAACTCATCCAGGAAGTGTGAAACTGAACAGGCACACTACCATATGTACCGATAAACTTTCTATACTAAAAAGATTTCATGTGTCCACCAGGTCAAAAGATTTTATGCAGATTTCATCAGTACAAATTGGTTGAGCAAGTTAAAAGATTTCAAATCTAATCATACGATGTCTGAACAAATATTGTCCACCAAAGAGGGAGGATAATCATATGATCTGTCGAGAAAATCTTGTTCGCCACCACTTTGAAAAAAAGAGAAGGGACCACCATTTAGAGAAAGAGAGAAGGGACCATCATTTTGAAAAGAGCAACTCAAAAGAAGCTACCTATGTACAATCATTAATTCTAAAGAAAGAAGTAGGCCTATTCATATTACGTATATAATCTAGCAATGTGGAAGTGAAGGTTAAGGCCAGTGGAGGTTACTATATAATCTAGCAATGTGGAAGTGAAGGTTAAGCGCAGTGGAGGTTACTATATAATCTGGCAATATAATCAATTCAATTGATTCAAGCTCTAATCTGAACTACTAGGGAAGGATTCCCGCATCTATAGTTGAGTAGGGAGAGTAGGCCCCCACTATAGAGGATAGACCACCACTTTGAAAAAAAGAGAAGGGACCACCACTTCGAGAAAGAGAGAAGGGACCATCATTTTGAAAATAGCAACTCAAAAGAAGCTACCTATGTACAGTCAAAATCTTATCAGATCTTTTTGGGCTGGTACTGTAGACATGATAAGACTGCTACTTCAAATTGGACATGCTACGATTACGACTGCTTCTGCTACTGACATGATAAGGCTGATACTGACAATAGAATTTTTACAATATCATTTCGTACAAGACCAAATTATTAGCTCTCCCTCCCCACCGGTCAAAGCGATCACCCATACGAATTTGCAAGATGACCTCTGAGTTAAAAAATTTTAATCAGCGAAGATGGGCTCCAAGGTACATTTAGTAGTATGTTGACCTAACCTCTGTTGACACATTGAGAGGAGATAGGCACTTTAATTTTGCAAAATTTGAAGGTGCCATCAGTGGCTCATGTTCTGGGATGCATGCCTCTTGTAGGCATGACAAGATTCCAATTATCCCCGGGATGTAGACCATGTGTCAAATCCATTGGGATGCTGTGTAACTGCTCCATCATATTAAAACCATATCTTCAAACTTTATTTGGTGGCCTCAGGCCCCCAAAAATGAAAAACCAATATTTACCTCTATCAAATATTTTGTTTTTAGAAGACAGACCTGAGCTCAATTTGGAAGCACTATATTCTTGCTGCTATCAAAGAAGCATACCATCATGTTTTTGATTATGCCTCTATCAATTTTACTCATATCAATCTCCACTAATTCAATAACATCAACAAATGATAGGCAAAAAAAAATGTTTCAATTATATCATTCCTATGTTTTCAATGCTTTTGGTCAATAAAATCACTACCATGCATCCTTAGATATCCATCACTTTGATCTAAGAAACAAACTGTTTCTTGGCCCACTAGGTCACTAGTATCGTAAAATTTGGCTTCATCTCTTACTTCCATATTAAATATGAAGCAATCATAAGGCATCTTTGATGACAATTGTTGCAGGTTATCTCTATCACATATCAACTCCAAATTAGAAAAAGTGAAAGACTCATACACAACCAATGAATTTATACTTGAAGTTTCCCCTCTTTCAAGCAAGAAGTCACCATTTTCATTGAACATAAAATACTCATACACAGGCAACATCTCCTCTTGCTTTGCTGAACATTGACTTTCATATTCATATAAACCTTTCAACCCTGATGTAAAGATTTACAAGGCATGCTCATACAAGTTATCATAATCAATTAAGAATTGATCATACTCATAGTTATATCATGACTAGCAAGTTGAAATAGCTCACTTTTATCTAAACATCCTCATATCCCTCATTATTGTGCTCAACAATTTCATCATTAAACTCTACCTGGAATGCTTCAAGAGAAGGATTGAAAAATTCAAAATATAGCCCATTGTTAAAAGCTTCACAATCACCCTTACCACAGATATCACGTTCAATACTATCTTCTATTGTTTGAACATCTGAAACTTGTCCACCCTCAATAGAGTATGCACCTTCATTAATGTATTCATCATTGAAAGTAAACACTTCCATTTCCACATTATGGTCATGATCAACATTAATAGAAGAGCCAATATATTCATCATCCATACAAACCTGATCACCTAGTGGATCCTTCGTAGATGATCAATTTTCATGTTCATGCAAGACCAAAACCTCCATCTTTGCTTCATATAAACCATCATGAATCGCTGGGAAATACTCACTTATAAATGTATCATACCTCGTATTTGTGTATTCCTTTTATTCTTCAACAATAACACTACTGCAAGATAATTCTTCATATATATCCTTTATCTCATGATGTATGAAATCTACATCTACATATATCTCTCTCCTATGGGTTGATCACAACCTTCATCTTTATCATTACAGGATGTGCCTTCATTTTCTATAGTAATTTCTTCATCTTTATGCATTATGCCATGACTTTGCTCAATAACATGACTACTATCAGTATTCTGAGACATAACTCTTCCTGCATAATCACCTTTGACTTCTTCCATAATCCCAATCTAAGCAAATTTCTGATCAAGATTTTGAGGCTTCAATTCCTTTAGCAAAGTGCTCAAACCTGATTTATAAACTTCATAGAACAAATCAACACAAAGAATCCATAGGTTTGCAATACTTTGGGATTTCTAACAAAGTATTCATGAATCATGTATATAGAGCATAGGGTGATTCTCCTTTTTGTTTCTTCAAATCAAGCAATGATTGAACAAAAAACATAGGATCAACAGTACTTGCATTATGTTCACAAGTTGCTTGAAACTCTTTGGGGTTCACATGAAGTAATGGTGAACAAACTAGAACATCAAAAATATATTCATTTTGAAAACCATTCTAATTCTTTGACTTACATTTCTCATATGCATAAGATGCTTTACAATAGACAACACTTGCAGACATGTTTATTCTATTGGTATTCTATATTTCTAATTATTTTCAATGTCCATTACAATTTTATAAGCTTGATGAAGTGTAGTAAGTTCCTTATCTCGCATCAAATAACTCATTTCCTCATTAAATGCACCAAGATAAACTACCAGGCACAATGCATCATTTGGTCTCATATATTCACCAATATGTTTGAGCAATTTTGAAAACTTTATGTTAAAGGCTAGAACCAACTCATCCTTTTCCTTTTGAATGCTCACAAATTGTGTAATTGATGATATCACATCAGTGCTTTCACCAAACTATTCTAAAAATGTAGCTTTGAGCTCAATCCATGAAGAGATAGAATAGTCAGACAAGAATGAAATCTAGTCCCTAGCATTATCCTTTAATGACTGAATAAAAAGTTTCATGACAACATCTTCAGCCTTAATGTCATAATCTCCTATTATATCATAAAATTCTTGCAAGTGCCTATCTACATATTCAAAATTATTTCCACTATACTTTGGCAAGCATTTTCTAATCTTACTAGGGATAGCATTTGGTTAACCACTAATACCATTGAAATTTAGGGCTTTGTATCTTTCAATAGAGAATAACCTTTTCTGAGGACATGACCAGTATTGCTATTCTAATCTAATCATTTTGAATAAAAGAGATGAAATACCTAGGAATATATTGCATCTTCAAATAGGTTCAACAACAAAGTCACCACCTCTCCAAAGAGGACAAAATATCAAGAGGCCAAAAGCTCCTACTTGAGCCACCACATTCTGGATTCATTTCACTAGCAGAGCACCTTTTAAAAGTCTCTAAACATGATGCAATAAATTCTTTCTCCAAGTATGAGCACCTTCACTATCTGACCCTAATGACTAGATTATGATAATGGCTTGATTCTTTTTAAATGGATAACTAAGCCTTCCCAAGTAGAGTCTCCAATTTTGTTGGTTCCCAAATCTATATGCATCAAATCCTAAAGACTTGCTACTTCTTATACTCAGATTCAATGAGAGACTTGACCAACAGAGTGGGAGATTATCTCCTATCTCCGCTGCACTTTAGGTTCTGCCACACCTAGGGGGTATTCCCTTATTCACAATCAATAAATATAGCTTTTCAATGCCAGGCAGGATGTTCTCATATATTTACACCAAGATTTGTAAGATTAACCCTAGACTGGCAACATTCTTGGATTATCTTCACTGTTCAAATATGAGAACATGCAGCAACTAAACCCTACTCCTAAAAAATAATAAACTAATTGTTGTGTTTGTTTTATATATGATTGTTTGATTAGGGTTTTATTTTTGAAATAAACCCAACTTCTAATTGGTGCCAATCCTGAGGTTCAGAGTCAACTCCTTACATGCAGATTTTTTCCCATAAGCAAAACAAACATGAAGATTTAGAGGATTTATTATGTTCCTCACATGCAGAAAACAATCCAAGAATGAGTATTTCCAATAGCTCTTCTTACAAATATCCTCGTCACAGAGCAAATCTCCCCAGATTTGATTCAAAGCACTTTAATCTATTCCTTGAATAGAAGCAACAAACTAGACATGCAATATAGCAAATGTAAATTCAAGAAATCAGAAACCCTTAGTATCTTTATTCAAAAGAGAAATACTAGCAACATAGGAGATAGTTGATGAAAACACATGCTCAGAGGCATTTTTCATATATTGCAATTTGAAACTGATAACAATGCTTATAGAGAAAACACATTCAACATGCAAAAAATTGAAACTTACAACTCAGAAATATGGACAACCTCTCAGTACTGCATTTCATTATCAAAACATCCCCAATATTCCAACAAACATTACAAAGTGGAACATCATGTTCTTTTATAGATACAAGAATAGTTTCCCTAAAAGTTTCTACCAAATTTTGGTTACGAATCTTGAATTACAAGCCACCGCTATATGCATGGGGAAATTAACTCAAATTACATATAAAATAGAAAAAGACAAAATACAATTTAGTCTTAGAGATGCAAAAAAACTTTTGGAGATGCCTTATCCTAATGCTAAAGCTAGCTTATCACATGACTGTGTCTTGTTTTGAAAATAGCCTCCTTGAATCAATTTGAACCGTTGAAGAAAACCCATCTTAATGTTGATATTGCCACTTACATAGGAAACTATTATACTTCTTTGGAAATCACCAACATAGGTCATCTGATTGGTTGGCTATATGCTTGGAATCTTTATCTTCAATTTCCCACCCATTTGTTTTCGTATTTCAACATAATGTTTACCCACTCTGCCTTTATTCCTATACAACCTCTTTTATTGGGTGAAAAAACCCATTTATTGGCCTTTATTTTCACTTAACAGTAAAAATCTCATACCAAGGTGGTTACCAATCCAATTGGCAAGTAAGAAATGCACTCTACCAGACATTCTGACATTTAGAGCCTTTCAATTTTACCTCTGTAATATTTGGCATTTCATCAAATAGTTGCCCTTCAACCATTCTCTCTATGCACTCTACACAAACCATTTTAAACACCACCATACTTCTGGGTGTTTATTACTTGTGCAAGGTTCTTTCTTTCATAGTAGGCACATAGAAAAACATTGTTTACAATAGAAAAATGGCTTCAAAACCTTTGCTATAAGTGGTAGAGGCATGAGGAATCACAGAGGGGCATTTTCAATTGTGTTGGGTCATTTTTATGGTTGCAGGAACCCAAAAATGGCTAAAACAACATTGAAAGTATTCCCAACACATGAGAATAAGTCTTGACATCATTTAGGAGGTGGGTAATATCATTTGCAGCACATATACAACCTCAAAAATTTGCCCCAAAGCCAAAAACGTGAAAACTCTCCATTTTGCAACAATTTTTTGCTTGAATGTTCCTAAGAAAACTCTAGAGACACCTCCATAGAGATCATAGCATACCAATATACATTTCTAAAATGACCATTGACCAAAATTTGCCCCAAAATGAGGCATATAGCACTAGTTCAACTGTTGCAGAGGAGAAGTGAATGAGCTATGCACTAGTGCGCTAAGTTCATAAAAGGCATTTTATAAAGTTAAACATTATAACAATAATGTTTGAATTTAAATATTGATCACTTAAAAACATATATGCCAATTAATTAAAACACAAATGTTTTAATAAATGCATTTCACAACTTAGGAAAAATAGCAACCGGTTAATTTCTACATCCTAACAAATAGTGCATCTTCACTATGGGTAGAATGGGCATCCGAAGGCTATGAAAATTTGTGTAGGGCCATAATTAATTATTTAAAACATACCCATCTCCTCAAAATTTGCATCGCGAGAAGCTTTTTGGGGCCTCCTTTGTAAACTGGCCTTCTGAACGTGTTCACCACAACCGAAACACATTAAAATAATGCATCATATGGACTCCATCTTTTATAAAAATGGAACTCAAGATGTTTTAGACCAAAATAACAAATGGGTCACCTTCAGAATTGTGAAATTTGTAACTTTCTGGAACACCAAATCTAGCCCAGTTGTAGTAAAAAAAGCATTAAATAACCCACCAGAACTCATTCAGGAAGCACGAAACTAAACAGGCGCACTACCATATGTACCAAAAAACTTTCTACAATACAAATTTGCAAGATGACCTCTGAGTTGCAAAATTTTAATCAGCAAACATGGGCTCTGGGGTACATTTAGCAGTATGTTGACCTAACCTTTGTTGACACATTGAGAGGAGATAGACACTTCAAATTTGAAAAATTTGAAGATCCCATCAATGTTAGCTAACATAGGTAACACAATATACATATTAATATTAACATTGTTTGATACAAAGTTTAAATAGTTATATCATAATAAACTTACCATACATCTTCATGATGTATGAAGATACTCAAAACAACCAAGATATCATCATACAACATCATCACCAACATGGTGACATGATCAAAATGTGATTTAGGGGTCAAGAACCTCTCCCCCTTCTTTTCTATAAACCTAAAGCATATTATACCAAGAATAATAGATTCAAAATCTTGGTTTGGGAATAAATAGAGAAACAAGAAAGTACTCCGCCTCTTGGTGAGACTATCTCTCATCTCATGTCGACATTCTAAGAATGTCATTTGGTCGAGTTGATGCAAACATTTTTTAAATAACTTAATCTACAAGATGACACAAAAAATTAAATCAATTGGCAAAGAAAAGACGTGACTTACTCCAACCTACAAGGGTTTATAAGGACATAAAATCTGATACTCAGATGGTAATTGGACCCATTTCCTGACATCTATCTCTTCCTCCCGGATGATACTCTCCTTCTGTCTTCAAAAAAAGATTCATTTCCTATTCACACTCACCATCATAAAACCATGATCAGTGTATCATCATCTGATTCTCAAGTCATAATAATTAAATATTCATATGAACATGTAATTTCATATATAACTATCATTAGTCAATATTCTCATAATCAATGATTAAATCAATTATTTCCACAACATATAATCATTAAACTATGGTTAATCCTCCTTATTACCACACAAAAATAAGATTAAGCCAAATCATAAGTTGGGAATGTAACATATCTCCCCCCATAAGAATCATCATCCCCGATGATTAATTGTCTTAAAAGTTAACCAACAGAATAAGAAAATCTTTTGAGAGCATAATAAAAATGTTTTCCAAAAAAGATGAGGAAATCTTGCATAAATGCCATCATAGTATTCCCAAGTGGCATTTTCCTTTGCATATTGGATCCACTAGACCTTGCATTTTGTTATCTCTTTGTTATGTAAGCGTAGCTTACCCATTATGAGCACTTTTATGGGCTTGATCGCCACCACCCCTGGTTTCTTCACCTGTATAGCATTCCAATCAAGAATAGGAATTTGATTATCTGCAAAATTAAACCTTTTCAAATAGGAAACATGAAAAACATTATACATCATGGCAATAGATGTTGATAGAGTAATTCTGTATGCAACTAGGTTGACTTCTTTGAGAACTTTTAAGGGACCCATGTATATCTAGGTGCTAGTTTGGATGTCTTCCCAAATTTAATGGAACTCTTCTGAGGTTTTGGTGCAGTCATGGTACGAGGGTTCATAGAATGAACTATCCAGACCATGCAACTAGAGTAAACATAATGGAAACACTCAAAGATATGAAACAAATGTAGATTCAGTCATTCAATATATCATAGAATTCAAATACATATCAGCCAATAAATGTGGGCTTACAAATTTGGGCTCACAAGCTTGATTACAGAATGTCAGAATATGCACAAGATATAGCTTTGAAGCTCCTTCACAAAGAATCCAAACTATCATCTATGAATCAATTGTTAAATACTTTCCTAGGCATCTATTACATCAATATATATATATCATCTCCAAAACAATAGATTCCTTCGCGTCGACCAAGGAAGATCACAAACTCCAATGAAGAGCTATAACCTGTTATGAGAAAATAGTTGACCTTATCATAGCGATAACTTTCTGGTACTTGATCCAAATGCTCTGAATTTTGGATATGTTGTACATGAATGAATGTAGATGCTAAGTCCAGCTTTGCAAGATCTGAAATACAACTACAATAGAATGTAGACCAAAATACAAGAAATTCTACTGCTAAACTACCTAGACTGAATTGGAAAATGAAAAGAAACAAATGAAACTGCAAACAAACTGAAATGCAAATGTTTTTGGTTGATGCAAGATTTCTCTTGAACCAGGTGTTTAGTGGAAAATTAGATTTGTTAGTGTTTTAGTGTTTTGATGTTTAAATCCTCCTCTCCACTTTACATTCAAGGACCTAGGGTCTAGTGGCAAGCACTATCATACCTTAGATCGCTGTGAGATGTAAGGAAACTTGGATTAGGGAATTTAATTATCAACTTCTCTTCTCTTATGCTTAATTGACCTCTAAAACCCTAATTATGTAAATATAGCAATAAACTGATGAATAACGGAAAATACTCTTGTAGTGGGAAGTAAAATAGCAAATCACAGAATACATGTTTTCAGGGTTCCGAGGCAAAATAGTCAGGGACACTGGAGCGGGTACCTAAGTCCAAGGTACCAGTTTCTTTGCAGGATCTGGACCTCCTTTCGACACTGATCAGCCTTGTAACTTATGTTTCTAGAAAATCAACTATGGAGGACACTAGAGAGAGTGCCCATGTCTTGGAAATGCTCTGGTGTCCTACTTTTCTTCATATCCTGAATCCTTTATGCCTATTAATCGTTCTTGCAACTCCACTTTTCCCAAATGTGACACCTGTAACCTACAATCACAAGACTTGGTTTCGGGGTTGTGGTGTTTAGAGGCTTGCCTTAGTCAAGCCCCAGAGGACACTTAAGTCTTCAAACACTGTTACCAGATAAAGAGTGCATGCCCTTGTGAGGCAAAGGCAAAAGCCAAATGAATCAATGATAACAACATAATGTAATGTCACCTTGTAGTGAAGCTCTCATGAGAGGAAGATGCTCTTCATTCCATGAGGAAATTGATGCTCAAATCTACAAATACAAACACACAAACAACACAAGTCTGCTCTTGCAACACAATGAAAGCCTTGAATCACATTAGGATGTCAAAATCACATGAACATAATCTAGTTTACAAATGAATTCCTAAGCATGCTTTTATATGTAACTACAAACACTCCACCAAGATATAAAAAATAAAAACTTACCGTGTCAACAAAAGGACCAAATAACAGTCATAAACTGACACTTAAATTTTGGGCATGACCTAAAATAAGGCAGGACTAGGGTGCGGATGCCCAAGTCCTCCCCCTATTTTGGGTAGGGTTAAGGTCAAGAGGTCCTCATAGGTCCACTTTGCCATGAAACCCAGGCCTCATTCCATCGGAATGCCAAAATATGAACTAAGATATCCTAAATGCGTGCCAAAGACCCAAGAAGTAAACCTTATGAGGGAAAAGCCCCCAAGGGAACATTTTCTGACATTACATTTAGCCCCCACTTTAATGTATGTATAAATCTGAGGCTAATACATGCATTAGAGTAAGGTCACAAACACAACAAACACATCAAGCACGGAGAAGACACGCCAATCACAGTAACAAGCACACAAAAACATGGAGAAGCTAGTTATAGTCACGCTGAACAGGGAGAAGATAGTCAATGCATTGAAGACACATTAATGCAGGGAAGATAGGCATGATTTCTTTTCTTTTATTTTTATCATATATATGAAATGCAGATGCAAGTACTAGAAAGTAAACAAACCTCCCATAATATAGGATGCACTACCCTAGGGCGTAGGTCTCTCTATATATGGGGCAACACACACAAGACATGCAAAACCTCCCAAAATGTAGGAAGCACTACCTGAAGGCACTGGTCTCTGTATATGGGGCAACAAACACACCAAACAAAACAAGCACACCAAAACACATACACTTGAAGACACGGAGAAAACATAGCAGACAAGTGATGGAGTGTACCTATTTCTAGGTCCAACACCATCTCAGGTATATTATAGGCACACACCGATGATTGGGCTTCACCACAACAATTGTTGAAAACACGCTTAAGGGTTGAGTTAGTCACAGAACCTCTCCCCGCCTCCGCAGAGGACTTTTAAAAATGCAAGATGTGCAATATGCTCTAAGAAATACACCATCCCCGCCTCCGTAGAGGGATTAAGAAAAAGGATATGCTTGATATCCCACCTCCGTAGAGGGCTTACATGATTTATTGATTAAGTGCAAACAAACTCAGGATGCATGATGCACTACCCTAAGGCGCAAGTATTTGCATCTGAGGTCAAACACATTGCTAACATCTATAATAGACATCTTACCTTATATATGCCCCCACCTTAAGGTGGTTGATATCAAGTATCAATATCAAGCATGTTAAGGTAGGAAGAAAACACACAAGGGAACACCAACTTTCGCAAAGCCCATGCCCCCCAGAGGTGACATGTACTTTACGATCGCCAAATGTTCCCACAAACACATCCCTGCAAGAAACATGTTAGTGTCTACAACATCATGATAAACAACAACATCAATGCATATGATTAACCACACAAAGAGCCAAGGTTATACAATGAATCCAGAGTTTGAGGATAACTATAGGGCTATATCATGAAGCTCTCCAAATCAAGTACTGTCAAGGCTAGATTCGAAGACAAACAAAGGTGCATAGAGCAACATTATTGTTAAGGTTTGTAAATGCGATAGAAACATCATCAAATTCACTACGTGGAAAGAATGAGTGCTTCCACTAGCCAAGTGTCAGATAAGATATACAACCCCATTGTCATATTAGTAACTAAGTCCATTTTTTGATTACTCTTGAAAGGGACATTAGGTCTGCATCAGTATAAATGTTTGCCATCATCCACCCGCTAGGTGGAAACACTAGAGGAAGGGAAACAATAAATAAGAGAGGAGAAACAAGTGTCTTAGGGATAGTCATGTAGGAGGGTGCCCCCAGGTCACCAACCATGATGCTATGTCCATAAGACACAACACACAACAATGAAGTTAGAGAGAGGGGCAATATACAAGAATGATGATACAAATAGAAGGTCACAATAGAGGCGGTCCCCTAGTATCCCAAACCTTACGAGAGAATCCGAGGTCATCCCAGGAGGCCTAACAACATATAACACATCACGAGGGAAGCACATCACGAGAGAAATAAAAAGTTAGATATACTTACTTGTCTGGTCTTCATATTATATCTCAAAGTTCATGAACCTCTTGGAGAGGTATTCAATCATATTTAATGCAAAATTTGAGTGGTTCTTATAAAAATTTTGTTTGTTATCATATGATTCTTGTTCCTTAAATCCTTGTTTAAATGAGACTTTTTGTTGCTTATGAGGGGGAGAACCACTATTATTTCTAACAATTGATTGCCATCTTTCTCTTTTTTGATTTTTAGCGAGTTTTCATTGTTAAATTTTTCTAGAATAGTAATGGGAATCATCCTGTACTATCTTGCTCATCTATATTGGTTGTTGTTTCTTTTTTGATGTATTTTGAACATCTCCTAATCCATATAAAGATAACGGAGGAGGAACCTCAACATAAATTCCATTTCTTTGAGGACAAGGTGGATTATTTATTTGTTTCTTATCCACTTCAATCATTCCCACAATGCTATCATAGTCTAAGTAATCATCCTCATCTGCTTCCACTAAACCCTGTTCCACCATATTGTTTTCAATATGTTTAGGGAATGGATTAGTGAAGATTTGTAAGTTTTGATTTGGTGGAGCAACCGATTTTTTTCCATTGTCATTCACACCCAATACCTGGATGACATTTGAATCAATCAGGTCATGTATTTAATGTTTAAGATGCATACATCATTTAGTGTCATGTCCTTACATCTAATGATAATGATAAAATGCATTACCATTGAAGTAAGGTCCTTGTTTACTAGGATCAACATGCTTGATTGGGGGAATCTTCAGAATGTTATTACTCACAGCTTGGTTCATAATGGAATGGTAGGATTCAGATATCGGAGTAAACTTTCCTAGTTGGTATGATGATTTCTTTGGATTTGATATAACTGAAACATTCAAAAAGTTGTTCATATTTTGTCCATTAATCTTGATGAAGTTCCTGTTATTATTGTTTCTCTTAAAGTTGTTTTATGATGATTCACCCATGGATTGACCAACTTGAGCTGATGAGTTTTGGTTTTCATACTAACTAGACGAAAGTTGATAATCATGAAGGGCGGTGCATAAATGTTGAAAGGAGTTGTACTTCATCAAGAGGATCTTATCATGAATATTAGGTTGTAGATTTGTAATAAATATCTTTTGAACATCTTCATCTTTCCTCTAATATTGAATCTGGGCATAAAGCCCTTGGTACCAACTAATGAATTTAGTCAACTTCCCTTTTGGACCTTGTTTGCACTAAACCAAGTCAATTAGAGTAACTTAGCGTCTGATATTTGCTTGAAAATGTTGTAAAAACTGATCAATTAACTGCGAAAAGGAGTGTATTGAATTCGGAGGCAAAGTGCAAAACTATTCTAAAGCAGTATCTTTGAGAAATCGCAAAAAAAGTTTTGCCAAGAAATCCTCTTCAAAATAGAAATCACTATACATAGCTGTGAATGCTGCAACATGAATATTGGGATCTCCTTTTCCACCATACTTTTCAAAGTGAGGAGTCTCAAACCTCTCAAGCATAGGGGTTATCAAGATTGCATAGGATAATGGATTACAAGCATGATATATTGGTAGACTAGGCTACGAAGAGTTTGTCAAATTTGTTACCTTTTGTTGCAAAGTAGTCATGCCTTGTAAAAGTTGGTTTAGGATGGTATCATTTGAAGGTGCGGTTTGTTGTGAGGAATTGGAACCAAAGTGCAGAGGTGAATGAGCTTGAGATATGATATTTGGAAGCTAAGAATAGGTCAATAGTTGTTGGACATATTGATAGGTTGAAGATGGTTGGGAATAACTATGTGTGATGGGAGGTTGAGAATGACTATTCATAGGAACGGTCACATTATGGACCAAGTTCTGGTAGTCAAATCCTACAACTTTGTAATTGGTTCCATTAGATACTCCAATACTAGTGGTAGCATTACTATAAATATTTGCATCCATTTAAGATCATTGATGTGAAGGTTGATATTCCTATAGTCATTATAGGTGCTGAGACTCGAGTATGCAATGGCAATGATATGTTGTCAATGACTTTTGCACATTTACTCACTGACATTACATTAGTTTACACAATATGTGTTAAACCATGAATAAAATTAAGTCCATCTTGTCCTTATTTTATCATTTCTCTTACATGATGAATCACAGGTAAGGCTTCTTTAGATATTCTCTCAGTTTGCACATATTTTTGAAATTTGGCAAGGTCTTTATCAAGCTTATTGACTTGTTCTATAGGTACATGTCTTACTACCTCAATAGCATCCTCAACATCATGAAATATTTGGTCTTCCATAATGGTTGGAGAATGTATGACATCAGTCCAAAACAGCAATAAGATCACTCTCAACACACTCTTGATGCGATTTTAAGTTAATGCCAAGTCAAAATATACTGAAAATATGTCAAAATAGGCACTTTTTTCACCAAAATTCAATGTAAAAGGGCATAACAAAGGGTGTTTTGAGTAAAATGATGATGGAAAACAAATAATATCAGTAATAACAGCCACTTTATGTAAAACTACCCAACACAACACGCTTTTAGTGCCACTTAAGTTAAAACCCTAGTGAAAATATGGCAAAAATAGGCTATTTTTCATGGTTTTTCAATTCCAAGACCTAGCAAAAGGGGTGTTGTAAGGAATTTTAGGAGGTACAGAAAATAATATCAATAATATCAGTCACCTTAATCCATAAAATTTATCACAACATGCTTGGAGTGCAAACTAGGTCAAACCCTAGGGCAAAAATAGTCAAAATGTGTAGTTTTTTGCGAAGTTTTTTTTACGAGAGCCCGATAAAAGGGTATTTTGAATATTTTTAGGAGGGGAAGACAAATATTACCCTAATAAAAGAAAATTAATTCAAAAATACTCTTCACAACATGCCTATGGTGCAAGTTTATAGAGTTGATAAGGCTAAATTTAGTGAAAATCGTTGTTTTCGAAGCCTTAGGTTTGAGATCTTGGGACAAAATACTATGTGAATATTTTGAAGTCTGATTTATGATGGAAATTAAATACTCTCAGATTTTAAGATGATTTCCAAGCCTTTCTATGTAAAATGACAATGCAAATTTAACGAAAATGCATGAAAATTGCTAGTTTCTGTTGAAAATTTCTATGCAAAAATGAAAATATTTTAAATCTAAATGCAAATTTACACTAAAATGAAAGACTACAGCCAAATGTTAATTTGAATGAGCCTTTAAAATCAGTAGAAAAATCTGAAATAAGATTTTTCCTACTAACCCTAGATTTCTCTTGAACCATGGTGTTTAGTGGAAAATTAGATTTGCTAATGTTTTAGTGTTTTGATGTTTAAATCCTCCTGTCCACTTTACATTCAAGGACCTAGGGTTGAGTGGCGAGCACTATCATACCCTAGATCACTGTGAGATATAGGGAAACTTGGATTAGGGAATTTAATTATCAACTTCTCTTCTCTTATGCTCAATTGACCTTTAAAACCCTAATTATGCAAATACGGTAATAAACTGATGAATAACAGAAAATGCTCTTGTAGATGGAAGTAAAATAACAAATCATAGATACCTATTTTTAGGGTTCCGAGGTGGAATATTCAAGGACACTAGAGTGAGCACCTAAGTCCTAGAAATGATCCGGTGTCCTACTTCAGATCTTGAATCCTTGATGCCTGCCAATCCTTCTTGCAACTTCACTTTTCCCAATTGCAACACATGTAAACTGCAATCACAAGAGTTAGTTTGGTGGTTGTGGTGTTTAGAGGCTTGCCTAAGTCAAGCCCTAGAGGACACTTAAGTCTCTGAACACTATTTTTAGATAAAGAATGTGTGCCCTTGTGAGGTAGAGGTAAAAACCAAAGGAATCAATGATAACAACACAATGTAATGTCACCTTGTAGTGAAACTCTCATGAGAGGAAGATGCTCTTCATTACATGAGGAAATTGATGCTAAAATATGCAAATACAAACACACAAACCACACAAGTCTTCTCTTGCAATACAATGAAAGCCTTGAATCACCTTAGGATGCCAAAATTACATGAACATAGTCTAGTTAAAAATGAATGCCTAAGAATGCTTTTATATGCAACTACAAACACTCCCACCAAGATTTCAAAAATTAAAACTTACCATGTTGGCAAAAGGACCAAATAACAGTCATAAACTAACACTTAAATTTTGGGCCTAACCCAAAATAAGGCAGGACTAGGGTGCATGCACCCAAGTCCTCCCCCTATTTTGGGAAGGGTTAAGGTCAAGGGGTCCTCCTAAGTCCACTTTGCCATGAAACCAAGGCCGCATTCCATCGGGATGCAAAAATATGAACTAAGATGTCCTAAATGCATGCAAAAGACTCAGGAGCTAAACCTTATGAGGGAAAAGCCCCCAAGAGGGCATTTTTTGATGTTACACTAGGATGCTCCTGCATCACACATCTAGGGTTATTGAAAAAGTGAGTCCCTCACTTTGTTGGGGTTAGAGAAAAACTAAGATGGTCTACCTTAGCTTGAGGAATCCATGATGAATCTTCTTCTGGTCTACCTTTCCACTTCACAAGGTATTCTTTGTATTGTCTTCCTCTGGTGCTACATCCAATTCTACTATCCAGGATGTTCTCAATATGTTTCGATGCTTGTTGTGGTAACTACATCTTTAAGTCCTCTTCCATGTTGTCACCGAGCTCTACTTCATGATATTGATATAGGTCTACAATGTTGAAGATATATGAAATACCCAATATCTCCAGTAGTTCCACTTCATATCCATTGCCTAAATCAAATTTCATGAGTATTCTATAAGGTCTAAACTTCTTTATCTTCAACTTGTTATATGTTGCAACTGGGAATCTTTATTTTCTCAAGTACACCATCACTTCATCTTGAACTTCAAATTATGTATGTCTTCTCTTCTCATCTACTTGTTATTTATATTTACTATTCATATCTTCCAAATTCTTCTTCACTTGATTATGCACTGTATCTATATGTCCTGCAAATTCTTCTATGTCTACACTTCTCTTATCTTCTACTGAGATCTCTTAGTTCTTCAACTCTTCAAGGATTTACTCCGATAAAAATCTCAAAAGGTGTTCTTCTAGTTCTCCTATTCACTGAATTATTGTATACAAACTCTTCTTTTTAAAGAATCAAATCCCAATTTCATGTCTTCTATCCAACCAAACATCTCAACAAATTTTCTAAACACCTATTCACTACCTTAGTTTGTCCTTCTGTCTATGGGTGAAATACTGAACTAAACTTCAAATCTGTCTTCATCTTCTTCCAAAGTGTCTTTAAAAATATCCAAGAAATCTAGTGTCTCTGTCTAAAATTATACTCTTAGGTAATCCATGCAATCTCACAATTTCCTTGAAAAATAGGTTAGCTACATGCACTGCATCAATTGTCTTCTTACAAGGTATGAAATGTTTCATCTTTGAATATCTATCTACCACTACAAATATAGAATCATGTCCTCTCTATGTCTTAGGTAATCTCATCACAAAATCCATGCTTATATCTTCCCATGGTCTCTCTAGTATTGTCAAAGGTTTATACAATTCAGTATTCTGACTACTCCCTTTTGTAACTTGACAAACTCTACAACTCTGCACAAATTTCCTAACATCCTTATGTATCTAAGGCCAAAAGTAATTTTCACTCACCAAAGTGACTATTTTATCAATGCCAAAATGTCCTGCCAATCCACCATTATGTTTATCCTCGATCAAATTATCTCTCATTGAACTTCTAGGTATGCATAACTGATTTCCTCTAAACTAGTATATCTTCTTGAATGAAAGTGTAAACCACTTACTCTTATCTATCACAATAGGTTCCGTGCATGTTTTCCAAGGTTTTGAAAAATTAGTGTCTCCCTCATAGAGATTCTTCAATTCAACAAATCTTATCACTTCAACTCTCATCTCTGTTAACAAGTGCTTTCTCCTACTCAATGCATCTATAACTTTGTTTGATTTTCTACTCCTATGCTTCAATACAAATGTATAACTCTACATGAACTCTACCCATCTCATATGTCTCTAATTCAAATTACCTTGACTGTTCAAATATTGCAAAGCTTGATGATATGTATACAACACAAACTCCTGAGGCAATAAATAATGTATCCACTTCTTCAAGGCTTAAATTATGGCATAGAACTCTTGATCATAAACTGAATATCTTCTTCTTGTATCATTTAAATTCTCACCAAAATATGTTATTGGTCTACCTTTCTGACTTAACACTACTCCAATTGCACTCCCACTCGCATCACAATCTACTTGAAATACCTTATTGAAATCTGGTAATGCCAAAATCGGTTGCTCTATCATTTTCTACTTGGAGATAGTCAAGTAGCTTATAAACTTGAATTTCAATACAAAATCAGAACACCATAGATATTTCCATAATTTTGACCATCCTTGCCCATTATAATATTAAAATATCATAGAAGTGTAATGTCTTGAACTTGAAATATGATTGGAGATAATAGTATTATGAAATATATAATTGTCTAGCTTGAAAGGTGATGATCTTGACTAGGCCTTGGTTTCCCTTATAAATATGGGAAGAAAACAAGCTTCAGGCTTGAATCGACATGACTATTCATATATCGCATCTTCTCTTAACTAAGCATAATAAATAAATAGAGACTATGGGCATAAGCAAATTAGATTAAGATCTAGATCCATTAATCTTCATAGAACACCCATGACCATATGCCTGGCAAGGTACTGCTCTCCATGTTGTAGCTTCTATCAAATGTGCTTCACTTGCTCTCATTGCTGAAAGTAATACATTGACTTATACATCACCAAAAACTGTCAAAATTCCAAATGTTGGTTCTCCATGCTTCTTTCATACTATTCTAGCAATAAACAAGTTTACCTTGGCTATATGATCAATGTATTCCTAACATATACAGGTATATGTAGAAATTATGTTGCTCGTGACAGATTCTAGATGGAAGGTTTTATCCAACTTTTTATGAGTATTTTCCATCAATTTATCTTCATCATTGACATTCTCCAAAGCTATGGGAAATAACTAAGCCAACTCATCTCTCCATAGACCTTTATCCTGTATATTACCCTCATTATTGAAAAAGTTAGGAAATTTCGTATTCCCATGCAAATCAAAATCACTAATATCTTTTGTCAATATTTTATTAAACCTTTCATGTTCAATGATCAGTCTATTACATTCCTTAAGTGCTTACTCATCAATGTTTGCTTTGGCTTTTAGTTCTTCTTTCTTCTCAAGCATTCTAAGATGCAATCTTTTATGTTCTTGATAAGAATTATGGGTTTGTTTATGTAATTCCCAAACCTGATCACTATGTTTCATCATCTTTTCAAATCTTCTCCTTATCAATTTAGAAGCCATTTGATATATGACAACTTTTATGTCACTCTCCAATTTATCACTCTTCTTTTGATATTTTTTAGCATTTACTTTCTAGTAATTTGCATCAACTATGGATTCCATCATTCTCTTATCTGGTTCTTGATAAGGTAGATGATTACTTGATCATGACAATTTATCCTTATATATAGCAATTTCTTGCATCAATTTTACATTTTCTGTTATATATGCATTATTATTCCTCACCAGTTTCTCTATCTGAGCTTTTGTAAATTTGGCAACATTGACATTTAGGTTAGTAGTATCAAGTGAGTCAGTATCTTCAACTCTTTGTATTATGAGATGAGCAAATGATTTGTTAGGATCATCAATGATTTGAGGCCTTTGATGTGGAGGGTAGAGTGCCCATATCAACAAACTTTCTTTTTCAAGATCGTACCCAGAACTTGTCTTGATCTTATCCACAGCTTCAATGCTTAACTGCATCTTCTTATCTTGATTTCTTTCGAAGGTATAAAAAACAATGGTGGATATCATATCCAACCTGAGACTAACATTACCCCTGCCTATTCTAGAAGCTCTCTTCCCTTTTCTGGGGTCATGTCATCCATTGTTTTATCAATTTCTTTTTGAAGTTCATGTAACACTTCATCTTTTATCTCAGGGGAAATATCTTTCATTTTTTCCTTAAGATTTTTGCCTTTGAATTCATATAGAAATGTTTTGAACTCAGGGGTTTTTATAAAATCATTATTTGAGACAAATTTATTGCTAGCTAGATGTCTTATATCTTCTGATAGTTCATCAGGGGATTCCATATTGATTTCTTCTCTGTCCATAGGAGGCTCATATTTATCAATCATAGGTTCAAAATCTTGTACATTTTCATCATCACCTTCTAGTCCTTAATCTTTTGCAATGCTATTATCCACATAAAAACTAATTTCAAGCATACGTAGAGGAAAAAGATGACTCAGAGGAGCCTTGTATCTAGCTTGTGTTTTCCTGATATTTCTACCTTTCCTATCAAAGACCTCAGGTGGGGTACCCACAATCAACTCCAGTGCCCTTGAAACTAACATGTTCAATCTATCTATAGGATCATTAATTTCTAGAAAAGCTCCTTTATAATTGGGGTTTTGGGCTACCCTCCAAGCCTTGACTAACACCACTTTATCATACAATTGTCTCTTTTCAATTGTAAAAGATTCATCAACATTTCTAATCAAATCATCATCTATGAATAGTACATGATGATACTTCTTTAACTTTTGACTTGTGCTGACATGATTTATAAAATACTCAGGGTCAAATTTTTCCCTAGCATTTCCTTTGGGCATCCCAAACTAATCTAATTTATTTTCAATTTCTTAATATCCTTTCTCAGAAAAAGCAATAAAATCCCCAAAACACAAAGTACCCGACATAAAAGATTGCTTATTGTGTTTCTTTAAATGCATGGAATCCGAGAAAGCCAACTACCTAACAATCTCCATACATGCAATTCTATCAAGGCAGGTTTTTGGGAGCAAAAATGGTGCTCCTTCATACTCAAGGATGTTGATCTTTATGCAGCCCCTGTATGCATACCAATCACCCCAATTGTGATTGATTTTGTTGTTCTTGTCCATATCTTTTGCTGTGAGAAATCTTTGTGTATTAGGTGACAAATTGTAATTGCATGGATGACCAAATAGAGCATATAAAGGTTTTACAAAATACTCTTCAAAATACAAGTAGTGTGATCTATCACATCTGCTATCCCATATGGATGTCCACATCTATATTGGCTTAATATCTCCATGTCTACCTAGATCTCTAACCTTAAGAGATTCATCCCATAAGCTCATGTTTTGCTCTTCATATAGAACAAGATGCATAAACAAAGAATAATGCATAAATCTAAAACCTCTCTTGTTATCCTTTATAGCCTTTAAATCATTATGAAGATCATTCGAGAGATATTTAGCATAATCTGATATTCTGGCATCTGGGATTTGTACATCCACAACCAAAACTATTGGTGCTATATTCATGAATTGCAGGGGTGTCCACACCTAATACTTGACAAACAAAATAATAGGAGTATTTGAAATATGGTTCAAACAAATCAACATAATAATGGGGATCATCCCCCCTGAGAACACTCTAAGCTGGTTATTTTCATACCAAGGCCTATGAAATGGAAACCTCCACCTTTTATAAGTGCTACTCAGATTTTGGTACTCATTCAATAGGTCCTTGATCCTGAATACCATATCAAAGCTTGTATCTAATTGAAAAACCATTGAGATATAATCCTGAGTAATAGACCTAAACCTAGATCCATCTTTTAGCTCAATCATAAGAGTTTGTGGATTTTAATTATCTACAAACATTTTAAGAAATTCTACATTCACAAACACATTGGGTACTACCAATTTCCCCAAATTCAACCTCCATGGATTTGAGACTGGTTTGTGTCTGTGCATTTTCTTGTAATGGTATATGAATAGGTCATACCCTCTGATAAGGGTCCATGAATCCCCTACATGTCTGTTAGCATCTTCCAATTTTTTAGCATGTGGATTTAATTGAGCATTTCTTCAGAACCTTTGTCCAGACCCCGGGTATTGTTCGATCAGATCTTGGTTTAAATGTCTATTCTCTATCTTTTGTCTTTTCTTAGGGTGAACCCATTCCTACTCTCCATGATCTTTATGTGTTCATGAATTCACAATTTAGTGTGCTTTGTAAATTCAAATTTAGGCTTGGAGTACTTGCTTGAATGAGTTTTCCTTGGTCTGTAACTTGCTATTTTCTATCTCTCATCTCCTCAATTTTCTCCATCTGTTTAATAGCTTCTAAAATCCTTAGAGATTAATTCTTGTAGCTCTGGTTCATTAATGGTGTATTTGTGGAAAATTCAATATCGATATAGAAATAATTAATTCATTTGAAGATGAGCTATCCGATTTATGTCAAATAGTCATGTCACTGATTTATCGGGATGGCCACTTTTTTCTTTCTTCAATATTATTTCATCATTCTTTGGGATATTGGAATAACCTTTGATAATGTCATATCAATAGCATTATGTCCTCTCAATATCTTTTTATGTGTTATATGATCCTTTTTATCTATTAACTTCTTATGAAATGCCCTTTTACAAGTGTTATCGGTGTATCGACAGGACAAGAAATCATGTCACTTCAATATGCTTGAGTCTCCCCAAAATGTTTTTATTAATAGATATCGTTGTATCAAGGGGACACATTTAGGTGTCACGTAGATATGTATTAGTCCCTTTGATCTGTTTGGTGTTATCAAGTTATCAAAGAGACATGTGATTCAGTCATCCTGATATCCTTCTATCTCCTCAAAATGTTTTATTTGTTTCAATCTTCTGATGTCAGCCCTACATGAAAGACAAGTTACTTTTACCACTTCGAGCTATTAGAGAGACACTAAATTGAGTCCTCTCAACATGGTATTCTCCCAATGATATCTCTTTATATGGTTTTTATTTAAGGGATTTTGGATTAATTTTAATGACTTAATTCTTTTTGGGGTAGCAGTGGGATGTCATGGGATTATTAGGGTTAGGATATAAGTCGAGTGGATTTATTATTTTGATTGAAAATTTTGAAATAACATTGTGGGGATGGAAATATGGTAGGAAATAGGTTATTTCAAACTAGATTTTGTGGGGTCAAAATTGGTTCCAACAGTGGCTCTGACTGGGGATGAATGGCTATGAAGTCATTTCAAGAATCTAGAAAATACTCTCTGCGATGTAGACTAATGGTGGTGGGGGGCAGGAAATGGAAACCCTAATCTACTGTGCATGGAAATAAAAATTTCTTTTAAGAGAAGAAATATTTCAAGAATTATCCATGCACTAGTAGTTCCTGTTCTTCACCACTCATATTTTGTATAATAGTAAAATACCATCTTTGTTTTTTCAATACAAATTTCTATCCATGAAGACATACTTTGATGCAACAAGTTTTAGAGTTTTCTTCTAATTGTCATTTAAGCCCTAACGACATTTCATGTTTTTGAGATAATACATTACATTTGCATACCAAGGTGTATGCTCAATACTTGCAATGAAGTTATCACCGTCTTGTATGCTGCAAATTTGTGCAACCTCCAAGTTTGATTCAGACATCAATTTGGCTAGACCTTGGCCTCTAACAATCTTGGTAATTTGAATGTCAATATTCAAATTCTTGGATTCTATCAATCCATCTGCACCTCCGTCTTGTAACTTCATTCTAGACAAAAATATTTGTTATTGCAGCATTTGGTACATATGCTATCACATGAGCTCCAACTAAATATGGCCTAATGCTTTTACTGCCTTTACTAACACATATGCTTGTATTTCGGTAATATCATACTTCAATTCTGCCCCTAGAGTGATTTACTAAAAAATGATATAGGTTGTTCATACCCTTCATTGTTTTTTTACAGCATTATAGTTGCCACTATATGTAAAGATGCAAAAGAGAATATTATAAATGGTTTATCAAAATCTAGGGACTTGAATACAAGGGCCTCTTTAATATCTTTCTTGATGGATATAAATGCCTCAATGGCTTCCTTAGTCCAATCTACCTTCGCATCTTTCTTCAACATTTTTGAGACTAGTTTAACAATTTATGCAAAATTTGATATGAATCTCCTAACAAAATTTATTTGTCCAAAGAAAGATTGAATGGTTTTCACATTTCTTACAATAGGAATCTTGTCAATAGCCTCTACACTTTTAGGATCAATTCTTACACCATGTTTTGAGACTATGTGCCCTAGCAGTGTTCCTTCTGTTACAGCAAAAAGGCACTTTTTTGATTTTAGAGAAATACCATATTCCAATGCCTTGATAAATATTTTATCCAAGTGTGAACAATGATCTTCAGTATTTTTAGAATATGTTGTAAGGCCATCCTAGTAAACTACCATTATTGTGTTGATCAAATTAGCAAAGGCTACATCCATGGCCCTTTGAAATGTTGCCCCAACATTTGTAAGACCAAATGGCATCCTAACATAAACATAGGTACCCCAAGGTGTAGTAAAAGCATTTTTATATTGTTCAAATTCCTTAACTTTTACTTGGTATATACCCCGAGAAACCATCCATCATAGACAACAATTCACATATTGTCACGTGTTGCAGTATTGTTTCCATATTTGGAAAGGGGTAATTATCTTTCAATGATGAGATATTCAAGTTTCTGAAGTCCAAACACAATCTTATGTCACCATTCTTTTTTCTTTCAGGTACCAAGTTTGATACCCAAGAAGAGTGTCTAATAGGTTTAATACTACCTCCTTCCCTAAGTTTCGTAAGTTCTTCCTACATCTTAGGTGCCAGTGTTGGATTGATGGGTCTTTGCCTTTGCCTAAATGGTTTGGCATAAGGTTTTAGTGGAATTTCATGTTGAAATAGATCTTCTCTGTATGCATTTAGATCATCATAAGACCATGCAAACACATGTTTGTATTCCTAAGTAGGACTATAAGCATTTCTCTAATTTTTGGACTAATTCTCTTTCTGTTGTAAACCTTTTTAAGGGCCATATCTGTTACCAAATTAATTTCCTCCATATCCTTAAAATCCACTATTGTAGGTTTAAGATTACATATGTCCTGCCCATCAAACACTCTTTCCAAGTCTACAAGGCCTTTAGGAATTTTGTTTGTCTTGAGTTGGACCACTTCTTTTCCAAAAAGAGTCTCCTTGCCATCTACCTTCTCAACAAATGCATTAAATTTAATTTCTTGTGATTCGTGTTGGTCCACACAATTGAGAAACTTAATGAGGTCTTGGTCATCATTAAATACTTGCTAGTTATAAATATTATTAGGGATTGTTGGTCTAGCCTTGAATTCTACCTCAGCTATTCCTGATAATGTGATATCATCTCTTTTCAAAGCAACGTTGGCTAAGAAATTTGCCAGGATATTTTTGGACCTTTATATCCAATCTACAGAGAATGCATCAAAGACTTCAATTGTATCCCACACAGCATTTTTGTATTGCTTTAGTCTCTTGTTCATTGAAGAATATTTTGCCCTGATCTATAAGACAACTAATTTAGAATCACCATATGCTAATATTAATTTGATTCCATGTTTTAGGGCAATGTTTAAACCTATCAACAATGCTTCATATTCAGTAATGTTATTTGTACATTCAAAGGATAACAAGAATGAATATTTGAATGTTCTACCTATGGGTGAGATAAATACAACTCTTGCCCCATTTCCCCCTTTATTGCATGCACCATCAAAGTACATCCTCCATACTCCATGCTCATCTATTTGAGCTTGTCTTTTTATTTGCTCTATGTTTTGTAATTCAAGTTGTGATCTTTCAACCCTAAAACTCCCAAGATCTACATCACAAAAGAAATTCATTTGACTTGGATCCAACCGTTCAATTATGTTTTAATATCTTGGCTCTCTATACAATCTAACTTCCTTCCCATTTATTGGTATTGTAGTATATGATAAATCAAGTTGGACATTCCCTCCAACTACAACAGTCCATTGTCTAGACATCAACATACCATAGTATGGAGGAGTATCTATTATAGTTATGTCAGTCTTGTAGATAGCTTTAGAACATGAGGCTAATTTTAATTCTACATCTTTTATAATTCCAATAGCTGGAATAGATCTATTATCCATTGCGGAGCATCTATCATATGTAATATCCACCCACAGACCTAGTTCTTTCATGACGACTATTGGCACGATGTTTATGGCAGCTCCAGAGTTGATCATGTAATTCCTCACCAGTTTGTTATTGATTAGGAGTGTTATGTAGAATGGGTCTACTTGGGAAGGATTCTTTGTGATAGTGTCGCCAAGATAAATTTCTAGAGTTCTTATAATCTCTTGTTCAAGATTGTTTATTTTGTTTTCTAGCTCCTTCTTGTTCTTGTTATGATTTTGATGCTAATTTGGTACATTAGAAATCAATTTAAGAGAACTATTTCTATACTCCTCTATCTTCATCATTTCCATTAATGGCACTGATATCTTGATTTGGGATAATTCTTGTGTTATATCAAATGAATAAGTAGCAGTGATCTGTTCTAACTTTTCTCTATTGGAACCCTTTTCATTAGGTTGCTGCTTATTATTATCATTCACCTTGTTTTGTTCAACCTTGGATGTTTCTTTATGTGTAATTTTTTTATTTTTTCCTTTCTTATGGTTATCAAAGGTACCCTTCTTATGATTTGGTTCTTTGATAAACATAGCTCTAGGTGTTCCTTGGTCAGTATTCATAGTCTTGTTCCTCAGGGTGTAATTGTTTCTGGCTTGAGCCACAACAATAATTGTAAGGCCTCTCTTTTCTTCCTCAGTGGGCTTTCTTAATTGGAATTGTGGGACCATGTTAGATACATAAGTGTTTTCTTCATCATCCTCTTCCTAATCAAAGAAAACTTCTTCTCTTCCCATGTTAACATTATACTTTTGGTTGCTCACATCATATTCATACACATTTTCTTCAAAGGATGAGTATCCTTCATCAATTGAGTGAGGTGCCATTCCCAACATATTCATGGTATGATCATCCCTGTTTTGATCATAATATGTTTTATTTTCTTGCAACAATTGGGCTACCACACAATAATCAGGTGAATGAGGCAGGTTGCATGCAATACACCATGGGTTGTTGTCCACTACATGTGTGCCATGTTTCTTTAGAGGATTAGGAGTATCCTTATAGTTTTGCCTATGTCTATTATCTACTAGCTTCCCATCCCTCTAGTTTGTGTTGTAAGGCATATCATGTAGTCTAGGCCTTTCATTTCTTTAATAATTTGCTTGCCTAGTTTGTTGGTTGTTTGGGCTTTGTGGAATTATGATATTTTCTCTCTTACCCAATTTTCCAGCAACTCTTCTGTTGTTTTCAATACTCACAACTACTTTTTGAGCTTCTGTGAGAGTCATAGGAGCTCTATTTTGTAGTTCATATATGATTTTAAGATCAAAAGTCTTCAAATATAAAGCTAGAGCCATGCCAACAGGAGGTTTCATTTCAAGAGAAATCTTGTGATATATCTTTGAAAACCTTTGGTTAAAATCCACTACTATCCCATAATAGTTCTTTTGAATGCTTGTCAATTCATGAATAGTAAAATTTGGATCAGCATGGATCCCATATTGTTCTTTGAACTAATCCTTGAAATCTTTAAAAGAGCTGATTAAGGCATCAGGTAAATTCATGTACCAGTCCCTAGCATATTCAATTAGAGATAGCATAAATAATTTCATCTTGGTGTCTTCATATTGCACTTCAAAGTTATCCATGATTGTCTCAATACTTCTAATATGCTCTTTTGCTAAGATGGCATTATTTCTAGCAAATTATGGGATAGAGTTTCTTAGATCATTATCAATGGGATCAAGACACATTTGATATCTAGAAAGTCTAGCTATTTGTATCTGTTTATGTTTAAGGGTCCTTACAAATTTTGATTTGGTTGATATTGTTGATGGTAATGGTGAGGTGGATGTTGTTGTACATTATGGTGAGGATTCATATTTGTATTTTGTTGGCGGAGTGGAATATGTTGTTGGCCAGGTGGTGGATGAGTGTGAATCATATGTTGGGAGACATTGTGTGATCTTGGATTTTGTGGTGGAATGTTCTGTTGGGTATGGCTAGTATTACTTGGATTATATAGTGCTCTTGAAGTGTGTAAACCACTTGTATTATGATGTGACGCCTTCTAATTGCTTGTAAGAGCATGCCCACCTTGCTTATGGGGAGGTACATATTTTGAGCTAGTTGCTTTACTTCTAGCCCTTATTTGATGCAATTCTTGTTTCATTCTTTCTTCCTCCTCTCTTAGTTTAGCTAGCTCTAGTTACTCCTATAATTTATGTAGATTCTACTATAGTTCACTGTTATTTCATATGTCTTTTGGTGGATTATCATGGGTTTCTGTAGATGTTATTTCATTTATAGATTTGTATTGAGTCTCTTCACCCTGCTATAATGACATTTCATAATCATATTTTACCTACTTGTGCATTATTTCTCTTTCAATCTAAGCTTGATATTCAAGCTATCTTTGAGGGTCAGGCCTGTATTGGGATAGAATATCATCAAAATGGGAATGATAACTCTTGGACTAGAGTTCCTCTGATTCAAGTAGGGGAGTGATGTTATGAGTTATTATAGGCTGCTCTGAAGTCTTTTCTTGGGCATTTTGGTCAATAGTGCATTCAGATCAACCTGGTATCCCAGTTTTCTTGCTAGGCGCCCTTAAAGGTGCGGAAGATTGTAACTTTTTATCATCAACCTTTGATCTCCTACCATCCATAATTTATGAGACTGTAATTCTTCAACACATAATATATCTAAAATTTAGAGTAGAGTCGCTACCTCTTTTTGGAGAGGAATAATCTTATCTTCTGGGTCTTTTCCACCAACGGAGTTATGACTTTAACTTCCTGACTCTATTGATATGGTCTCCTACCAGGTTCCTTTACGTGTTCCCCAGTAGAGTCTTCAATTATGTTAGGTCTCAAAAACATATGTTTTTAACCTTAAGAGGTTGCCAAGCTCTCTTGATGCTTTTGGCTAACAACATAGGGCAAATATGGCTGAAACACCCTTTACTTCAGGCTCTGCCATACCTAGATGGGTATACCTTAACTATTAAAGAAGACTTCTATGACCTTCACAATGGCATATCAAAATCTTTGCCAAAAATAGTTCTCATTCTTCACCAAAACTATCAAAATTTCATTATGTTCTCCATGCTTCTTTCATACTATTCTGGCAATAAACAAGTTTACCTTGACTATATGATCAATGTATTCCTGAGATATATAGGTATATGTGGACTTAATGTCACTCATGATAGATTCTAGTTGGAAGATTTTATCCAACTGTTTATGAGTATTTTCCATCACTTTGTCTTCATCATTAACTTTCTCCAAAGCTATGGGAAATAACTAAGCCAACTTATCTCTCCATAGACCTTTATCCTATATATTACCCTCATTATTGAAGATTTTAGGAAATGCCATATCCCCATGCATATCAAAATCACTAATATCTTTTGTTAATATTTTATTAAACCATTCATGTTCAATGATCATTCTATTACATTCCTTAAGTGCTTGCTCATCAACGTTTTCTTTGGATTTTAGTTCTTCTTTCTTATCAAGCATTTTGAGATGCAATCTTTTATGTTCTTGATAAGAATATGTAAGTCTCAAACCTAATCACTATGTTTCATCATCTTTCCAAATTTTCTCCTTATCAATTTAGAAGCCATTTGATATTTGACAACTTTTATGTCACTCTCCAATTTATCACTCTTCTTTTGAAATTTCTCATCCTTTACTTTCCATTAATTTGCATTAGTTATGACTTCCATCATTCTCTTATCTAGTTCTTGATAAGGTAGATGATTACATGATGATGACAATTTATTCTTATATATAGAAATTTCTTTCCTTAATTTTGCATTTTCAGTTATAATATATGCATTATTATTCCTGACTAGTTTCTCTATCCGAGCTTTTGTAAATTTGGCAACATTAACATTTACCTGTCAACAGTATCAAGTGGGTTAGTATCTTCAACTCTATGTATTATGAGATGACCAAATACTTTGTTAGTAGCATCATTGATTTGAGGCTTTTGATTTGGAGGGTAGAGTGCCCATATCAACAAAGTTGCTTTATCAGGATCATACCCAGAACATGTCTTGATCTTATCCACAACTTCAATGCTTAATTGCATCTCCTTGACTTGATTTCTTTTGAAGGTATCAAAAATAATGGCGGATGTCATATCCCAACCTGAGACTAACATCACCCTTGCCTCTTCTAGCAGCTCTCTTCCTTTATCTAGGGTCATGTCATCCATTGCTTTATCAATTTATTTTTGAAGTTCATGTAACACTTCAGCTTGTATCTCAGGGGAAATATCTTTCATTTTTTCCCTAGCTTTTTTGCCTTTGAATTCATATGGAAATGCTTTGAACTTGGGAGTTTTTATAAAATCTTTATCTTAGACAAATTTATTTCTAGCTAAATGTCTTATATCCTCTAATAGTTCATCAGCAGATTCCCTATTGACTACTTCTCTACCCATAGGAGGCTCATATTTATCAATCACATGTTTAAAATCTTGTACATTTTCATCCTCACCTTCTAGTCCTTCATCTTCTACAATGCTAGTATCCACAGAAAAACTAATATTAGGCATAGGTTGAGGAGAAAGATGAATCAGAGGAGCCTCATATCTAGCTTGTGTTTCCCTCATATTTCTGTCTTTCCTTTCAAAGACCTCAGGTGGGACACCCACAATCAACTCTGGTGCCCTTTAAACTAACATGTTCAATCTATCTATAGGATCATTAATTTCTAGAAAAGCTCCTTTATAATTGGGATTTGGGGCTACCCTCCAAGCCTTGGCTAACACCACTTTATGATACAGTTGTCTTTTCTCAATTGCAGAAGCTTCATCAATATTTCTAATCAAATCATCATCTATGAATAGTACTGTAGACAGCTAAAATTGACTCATTCTATCATTTATCGATTTATTACATTTTTCATCATCTGCATCCATTTAGGTTATCTTTGTCCTAGCACACTTGTTACACCCATCTTTCTAATTAATTAAATAAATCATATTTATTTAATTAATTTCCCTCTATATTTTCATCTATTTCTTCTATTTCTCATAATTAAGAAATTTTTATTATTTAATTATTTCCTATATATTTCTTTTAAACAATTAAATAAATTTCTTAATTTATTTAATTGATTTCCTCTATCATAAATAAATAAAATCAATATTTTATTTATTTATCTTATTATCACCTTTATAAATTAAATAAATCTTTAATTTATTTAATTTATTTTCTTTCTCATTTAAAATCATTTCTTATCTTATAACTTTCTTCTATGTGTATAAGTTGGCCTTGTTCATTAGAATGATCTATATTAAATCTTAATTGATTCCAAAATCAGCTATTCTCATCATCAACTCCTTAAAATAGGATATCTTTATATTTTAAGTAAACTTATGTTATCATCAATAACAACCCAACTACAAACATTTAAAATAGATCTTACCTATGGGCACATGGCTTGTACACATTCATCTATGCCATCTTTTAATCTTAACCATTCACACAGCTACTTAATCTCCACCATTGATTGATTTTGGTTGAGTTCTATATAAATACCCTATCATTCCATACAATCCATCTAGCATCCATTATCATAGCGTCTACATTATCATCCTGAGCATATTGAGCATTTTGAGCTTACATTGCATCCATTGAGCATATTATCATTATCATCCATCCATCATTGGCAGATTTGATTTTCATGATTATTCATTGTTGAGAAGCAATCCACATCACAAAACAAGGAATCATACAATCTAGGTGATCTTGTTCTTGAATTGTATGCTTTTGATTTCACTTGGATTTGATTCTTTGATGGTGGTAGGATTAGATTTTGATTTATGTGCTTGATCTTATTAACCTAATTTTTACCTATCCACATTCTGGCATGCTAGGTGGGACTAACATCCTTGATTAGTATTGCATTTTGAAGTTGTTTTGTGAAGTTCATATTTTTTAGAGCACTTACGACAAGTTGCAGTCTCTTTCAAGTAGAAACTGATCACTTTTAGTTTCTTGTGTCACTTTTGAACGCAAATTAGTCACTTTCAGTTCTCTCAAGATCACTTTTGAGCTAACAGAGATCACTTTCAGTTTGCAACGAATCACCTTTGATCAGAAACAAACCGCTTTCAACTGTATCAATTACTTTTAGCAATTTGAGGTTTTTTGTTAACATTTAATTTTTGCAGGGTGTTTTGCTGGATTTTCATTCATCAATCAAGGGTTTTAATCTTTGTTTTACAAGATCTCGATCATCCTATTATCATTTACTAATCAATTTGATTAGGGTTTTTTATTTTATTAAGCTAACATCCTTGATTTTTGCAAGATCTTGTCAATTTGTCATCCTCAAGTTTCTAACTGATCAATCTATGGTTGCAGAGGGGTTTATCAGTGTTAATTTTATCCATTGGATTTCATGTTTTAGGGATTGCAATCTCTGATAATCATTTTGTCCATGATCCCAACCCTAGTTTTGTAGAAACAAGCATTTTTTGTGCATCCAACAGATTCAAATCACTTTTGAGCAGTAATGGATCAATTCTGGTATTTTGGCATTGCTTCTGAGCAATAACTATTTGATTTTTGTAGAATTCAAATCACTTTTAATTAATAGTTAATCACCTCTTGTAACTATGTTTTGCTTCCAGTTCTGTCATTCATAGTTTGATTTTCTTGGTTACTAATCATCTATTTGTGTAGCATCTTATAGTTTGTCCAAGAAAAGGAGGTTGTGAAACTTTTAACATATCTATTGTAGCTTTGATTGGTCCAAGACATATCATTTTTATCACTAATTTAGGAACATTTGGATTTGGTGCTTAAAAAGAACCATTATTTTTTTTGTGCTTATTTCATCTTTTTTGCTTGCTTGTTGTGTATGTGTGTAACCCAAATTTAATAACAAAAGTATCCTCTCCCCTTGTCTATCCAATAGATCTTGGGTGCATGAGAACTTGTTATTATCTTTAGAGGGTCTGCCTTCTCGATGTGAAAAGGGGTATGACCCAAGCGGTAACAAGCTAAAGCAAAGCTCTTCCACAATGCTATATAAAAAAGTGTTTGTGTCAAAAGCCACAAACAATAGGTGCTATTGTGTTACACCGACGAATGTTTCCCCCAAAACCCCATTGAGCGCAACCTCTTTGGGCTGGTATCTCCATTACTGGAGTGAATCACCGCACATGTAGCCACCCAAATGGATGCCCTTACTAGCAACCTTGTGTAGTGGCCAAAATCTCTTTATTTGTTGACGTAGAAGGTCAAACCTTTGAAGCCGCCCTGATTCTCGTGGTTTTTAGTAGAGATAGCAGGGACAATCCTAAGGTTTGTGAGCCTTGGGAAACCTGGAACTTGGTATGCTTGGAAAGTGAGTGCCGAGGGAGGATCCAGTGCTACAAAGATCCTGAAGATATCCACTATGAATAGGCATGGCAAGGGGATTCAACAAATACAGTCCTTTCCTAGCCTACATGCTTGTGAATGTTCTGAGTGTGAGTGACTGAAATCATTTTTTTCTTGCCAAAAATTACCAAAACACATCCTTTGTTAGACATACACCACTTTTGAACTAAAACTGCTCACCTTTAGCTTACCTACATTGCTTTTAAATAGCAAATAATCACTTTTGGCAAATACTGCATCACTTTTAAATAGTAGAGAATCACTTTTGAGCTAAAACCTGTCACCTTTGGTAAACTTAGTCACTTCTAGTTAGCACTATATCCTGTTATCTGTAACTATCCAAATCACTTTTGATCTATTATCACCTTCTTTTGTCCTTTTCTGAGTCACATTTGATCTATTACTAGTCACTTTTGGTCAAACATCAACAATTTGCATCAACTAGCCCAAATCTATTGCACTTTCAGATTCCTTATCTCTATAATCAACTTCTAGCCACTCCTTTGATCAGCCATAGCCATCTAAACACTATCTCCTATTTGAGCATACCAAAACCAGTGGACTTTTTGAGCTTTTCATCCTTTTGAGATCCCAACCACCAACCAACCATGAAAACAATCAACCTAGCAACAACAAAACACTATCTTTTTGGCTTTACTTAGCCTTAGTGAACCCTAACAAACAACAACAACAATTAGATTTTTCCCTTGAGTTTGTGAGCTATCCTCTAGGGAAGTTATCCAATTAAACAACCAACAAAGCAATTCTAGTAAACAACAACCTAAGCAACCAAGGCAACCAACCAACAACCAAACAACAAACCAACAACAACCTCATTAGCAAAACAACCAACCAGCTGTTAGAATTAGACCAGACAATTGAGAGGGGTGGGGGGTGAATCAGTTGTCCCTAAACTTTAACCTTTTCTAAACATTTCTTTCTTAATTTAGAACCAGATTAATGATGTAAACATTTAAGCATAAATCAACACATGAGCAGAAACAACATGAACACACAACACTAGAATTTTTGATCTGGAAAACCCGGTTAAGGGAAAAACCACGATGGGGGTTAACCCACAAAAATGCGTACCCTATTAAAAGTACTTAGGAAAATAGAAGGCACATGCCTTCAGGCGCACTACCTAGAGCTCACTGATCAAAGGAGGCTCACTGCCTATAAGAAATTTTGATTTACATAGAGATAATGAACTAAGAGATAGCATCCATATTCATGCCTAATTTAGTCCCTTTGAAGGCTCAAAACTTCTGCTTCTATCTTCAAAATCTTCGTCACAGACTCCTCACTCTATACTCCTTTTGCTCTTCTTCTTCTTCTTCTCTGCTCTGCCTTAGATCCTTTCTTTGCATTTAATTCATTTTATACAAGGATGATTTTCAACAATTCCTTAACAAGTATTTATACACTCCATCAACCTTGGAATGATCAGCAAGGTAGGCTAAACTTAATGTGGATCTTTACACTGTCAGACAAACATAGTTGAGACTTGAATCTTCCTTTGTTTACATGCCATGCTTCATAAAATGTTGTTTAGATCATTTGCAACATGCTAGGAACATTCGGTTGGCCAAGACTAGGAAGAACATCAACCTTAAAGAAGAAATCTTCAACAATAAGATCAAACTTCAATGCGGACCTCCAACACAGTAGCCAAATGATCTAGAGACCTTCACTAGCACATTGGATTCACAAATAACATCCACTCTAAACTAAATTACCAGAATCATTTGTATCTTCCTCCGAAACCTCAAGAACATTGTTTGCCATGACTGTTAAACTAGAAAGATAGCTTGTTAACATCTAAACCATGAACCACAGGAGTTGATGATACACACTGACTTCCCAAACATGCCTTCAGATCTGTAGACCATAATATTTCACTACGAAGCAATCCAGACCAACTTACTATCACTCTGTCTTTTCTGAATATTACAAAATCTAGTTCTACTCAAATGGCCATAACTTCTTTAAATCTTTATGCTGACTTCTCAATTCTTAACTAGAGCAACCTTTGACAATCCTCTACACTTCCATATGGTCAGCAAACATTGAATCTTCATTAATTTTCTCAATATCCTCAAGATTCAGTCTCCTAAACATGCAACAAAATAAGGCACAGTTGACACCAATGACAACACCACTTAGGCACATATTTGCAACAGTCTCCCCCTTTGTCATTGATGGCAATATGTGATGTCAAAAATTGATTCAACCATCATGACAAGAACTTCTCCCCCTGACTCCTGCAACCACTTTCTTCATTGCTCCCTTTGTCATCAGTATTTAGTTTTTCACATGTCTTCTCTCCCCCTTTGACATCAATGGAAAAGGGCACATATTTGTAATCTTTACTCCCTATTTTTATTTCAAAGTAATCTCCAACATTTGCATACTGACTACTCCTTAGAGTAGTATCTTATCAACATCAATCTGGGTCTCAAGATATGTCTAAGAATTCCACCAGACTAATGCACATAAGTGCATCTTAGTTCTGATCAGTAGGGGTAATAACCCCTAACTTCTCTTTACAATACTCAAAACTATCCTTGGGAAGAGTCTTAGTGAAGATATCTACGATATGATCTCTGGAAGGCACAAATTCCAACTTGACTTCATTCTCATTTACCTTCTCTCTCAAGAAATGAAACTTGATAGATATATGCTTTGTCTTTGAATGCAATACCAAATTCTTTGAGATGCTTATTGCACTAGAATTATCACAGAATATTGTGACTGGCTCCTCAAAGACAATTATGATCTCCTTCAACATTTGCTTCATCCACAGAACTTGAGTACAATTATTTACTGCTACTATATACTTTGCCTCTACAGTGGATAGAGATATTGCCTCTTTCTTTTTGCTTATCCAAGAGACCAATCTTCTTCCCAAAAAGAATGCACCACCACTAGTAATTTTCCTATCATCCACATCTCCTGCCCAATCAACATCTATATCTGCATGAAGAGTGAAGTTATCATCCTTTGGATACCACAGTCCATAGTTAATTGTCCCCTTAAGATATCTAAATATTCTTTTAACTACCACAACATGGGATTCTTTTGGATCAGCTTGAAATTTGGCAAAAGTCCAATGTCATTCATGATATTAGGTCTGGTCTGAGTTAGATAGAGCAATCCTCCAATCATTGATCTATACCTTTTCTAAATTGCCTTGGGAGAGTCATCATCTTTGCTTAGCTTGCATCCAGTTACCATAGGTGTACCCACTGGCTTTAAATCTTCCATTCTAAAGTTCTTCAACAATTCTTTCACATACTTGGACTGAGATATGGAGATACCTTTATTTGATTGAACAATTTGCAGACCTAGGAAGAAATTCATCTCACCAAACATTGACATCTCAAACTCACATTTCATCTGATTAGCAAATGCTTTGCACATACATTCATTTCCACCAAAAATGATATCATCAACAAAGACATCAACAATTAGAATGTGCTCATGATTTATCTTGAAGTATAGATTACTATCAGCAGTACCTTTGCTGAATCCTAGCTTAAGCAAATGCTTATCCAATCTGGCATACCAAGCTCTTGGAACTTGCTTGAGTCCATACAAGGCTTTTCTTAGTCTACAAACCATATGTCCCTGATCAGACAACTGAAATTCTTCTGGTTGTTCAATGTTGACTTCTTCCTCCAAATCTCCATTCAGGAATGCTGATTTGACATCTATCTGATATACTTTAAAATATCTGAAAGAAGTAAAGGAAAGAAATAATCTAATTACCTCTATCCTTACCACCGGGGCAAAAATTTCTTCAAAATCAATTCCTTCCACTTGAGAATAGCCTTTACATACCAACCCTGCCTTATTATTTGCAACCTCACCATCTTCATTTAGTCTATTCTAGAAGACCCATTTGGTTCCAATCACTTTTGTCCTCAGGTCTAGGAACAAGATCCCAAGTGTGATTCTTTTAAATTTGCATCAATTCTTCTTCCATTACTTTAACCCAGTTTTCATCATTGCAAGCTTCACTTACTAATTTAGGTTCAATCTTTGAAATCAAACAAATCTCCTCTTGATCTTTAGGAACTTTTCTCCTAGTTCGAACACCTTTACTCTTATCTCCTATGATCTGATCTTTAGGATGACTCAACCTTACATACCTGGGAGTTTTGGAAATTGTTTGAACTTCTATTTCTTGAACTTGTTCTTCATCATCTGCACTAACCTCTTGAGTTACCAGAGTTATCGAATCAATCTGAATTTGATTCTGAACTTGAACTTGCCTTCCTTGACTTTGACTTTCATCTTGATCATCTGAATCATATCCATGGTACCTAGAATGTCCTTTGCTTTCATCAACTTTAACGTTAGTGCTTTCAAAAATCTTTTTCAACCTCTTGTTGAAGCACCAGTAAGCCTTACTTTGAGTAGACTATCCCAAAAATATTTCTTCATCACTTCTTGCATCAAACTTGCCTAAATCCTCATCTCTTTTGATATAGCATTTACTACCAAAAACTCTAAAATATCTCATAGTAGGAGGATGACCAAACCATAGTTCATAAGGAGTCTTACCAGAATTTCCTTTGATCTGCACTCGGTTAAGAGTGTAGATAGAAGTACTCATAGCTTCCCTCCAATAAACTTGAGGAACATTTGTTTCCATCATTATGGTCCTGACAGTTTCTTGAATTGTCTAGTTTTTCCTTTCTACAATTTGATTTTGCTAAGGAGTCCTAGGAGCAGATAACTATGTTTTTATTCCATGTTTTTCACAAAAAGCATCAAACTCACTAGAAGTAAATTCTCCACCTCTGTCAGATCTTAGACACTTTAATTTCCCACCAATCTCATTTTCAACCATCATCTTGAACACCTTAAACTTATCAAGAGCTTCTAATTTTTCTTTCAAGAAAGTTACCCACATCATCTGGGAGTAATCATCAATCAGCAACATGAAATATATGTCTCTTTACACACCCCTAATTCTAGCAGGACCACATAGATTGATAGTATGTACCAGTTCCAATCTCCCACTTGAACCTTGTTCCTTACTTTTGAATAAAATTTTGTTCTATTTACCCAATTGACATTCTCTACATATGCTATTAGGTTTCACAAGTCTTGGAAGATCTATTACGACTTGAGTGGAACTTATTTTGACAATGTTATCAAAATTCACATGACACATCCTCCTATGCCATAACCAACTTTGATCTATCTAAGCAATCAAACAACTTTTGCCAGAACTACTTAAGTGAAAGATGTTACCTCTAGTTTGAGTATCAGATGCAATTTCAGTTCCAAAGCTTTCCAAGATTCTACATTTTCCATCCTTGAATCAAAGATCATAACCCTTGTCAACTAACTACACAACAATGAGAAGATTATGTTTCAGTCCTTCCACATACAAAACATCATTGGTGTTGTTCTTACCATCAAAAGAGATGGATCCTCTACCACGGATTCTACCAGCTGAGTTGTCTCCAAATTTCACAAGTCCTCCATAAATTTTAAAACTCACAAACTTACTCTTGTCACCAGCCATATGACCCCTTCTTGTCCATCTTCTTGGGCATAGTAACATTTCTTCTTACCCTTGTACCTGTTAGGGTTTGGTTTTCAAAACCTCTCTAGACATCTTGAGGCAAAATGACCAATCTTATTACAAGCAACACATTTGAGTGGTAATTTTCCTTCATACTTACCAGATCCTCTTGGCATTCTTCTGGAAATAAGAGCTTCAAGACCTACAGTTTCTATTTCAACATCTTTAAGATCCTTCCTTGTCTTCAAAAATTTGTTTTATCTTGTAGAAGAGCTTTCACTCGTATCATATCTTTGTTTTCCATATACACTGGCTTTGATTGCAAATTCAAACATAGGAAGAGAATCACCAAATTCACTCAATTCAAAAGCTGAAATTTTGCTAACTAGGTGATCTCTTGTAACATCTAAGATGGTCCTGATCTCTTCTATCACAGCAACCTTATGTTTGTATGAATTAGGCAAAGATCTATGCACTTTTTTCACAATCTCTAATTCTTCTAAAGTTCCACCAGCACACCTGATCCCACACACAAGTTTGTTTATCTTTTGCATGTAGATTGAGATGTTTTCATCTTCACCCATCTTCAGATTTTCAAAATTACCTCTCAAACTTTGTAGTTTGGCACATTTGACATATTTATCTCCTTCATATAGATTCTCCAACTTCTTCCAAATTCCATGAGCAGTTTTTAGTGTAAAAACATTTGTCATTTCTGAATCAGTCAGGGCACTCAACAAAGCTTCTTTAGCTCAAAGGTTATTTTTAGCATCCTTGAGTTCATCTGGAGTTGACGAACCTTTCTCTGAAGATTCATACTCATCTTTGGTTATTAACCAATAAGCATCACTCATGCATTGTAAATGGCATCCCATGCGACTCTTTCAAATAGAGTAATTTGTTCCATCGAATCTTGGACTATCCTTCTTGTAAGTTGACATCTTGGATCCCCTCGAGTGGTTAAGCTTCATCTAGAGGAACCTTGCTTTGATACCAATTGTTTGAATTAGACCAAAAAACTAAGGGGGGGTGAATCAATTGTCCCTAAACTTTAACCTTTTCTAAACTTTTATTCTTCTTTCTTAATTTACAACCAGATTAATGATGTAAACATTTAAGCATAAATCAACACATGAGCAGAAACAACATGAACACACAACACCATAATTTTTGATGTGGAAAACCTGGTTAAGGGAAAAACCATGGTGGGGGTTAACCCACAAAAAGGCATACCTTGTTAAAAGTACTTAAGAAAATAGAAGGCACATGCCTTCGAGCACACTACCTAGAGCTCACTGCTCAAATGAGGCTCACTGCCTATAAGAAATTTTGATTTACACAGATAATGAACTAAGAGATAGCATCCATATTCATGCCTGATTTAGTCCCTTTGAAGGCTCAAAACTTCTACTTCTATCTTCAAATTCTTCTTCGTTGACTCTTCACTCTATACTCCTTTCGCTCTTCTTCTTTGCTCTACCTTAGATCATTTCTTCAGATTCAGTTCATTTTATACAAGGATGATTTATAACAACTCTTCAACAAGTATTTACACACTCCATCAACCTTGGAATGATCAACAAGGAAGGCTAAACTTAACATAGATCTTTACACTGTCGACCAAACATAGCTGAGACTTGAATCTTCCTTTGTTGACACACCACGCTTCATAAAATGCTCTTTAGATCATCTGCAACACGCTAGGAACATCCGGTTGGCCAAGACTAGGAAGAACATCAACCTTAAAGAAGAAATCTTCAACAAAAAGCTCAAACTTCAATGCGGACCTCCAACACAGTAGCCAAATGATCTAGAGACCTTCACAAGAACATTGGATTCACAAATAACATCCACTCTAAACCAAATTACCAGAATCATTTGTATGTTCCTCTGAAACCTCAAGAACACTATCTGCCATGACTGTTAAACTAGAAAGATAGCTTGTGGACCTCTAAACCATGAACCACAAGAGTTGATGATACACACTGACTTCCCAAACATGCCTTCAGATCTACAGACCATAATATTTTACTGCAGAGCAATCTAGACCAATTTATTGTCACTCTGTCTTTTCTGAATAGTGCAAAATCCAGTTCCACTCAGATGGCCATAACTTCTTCAAATATTTATGTAGACTTCTCAATTCTTAACTAGAGAAACCTCTGACAATCCTCTACACTTCCCTATGGTCCATGAACATTCTATCTTCATTAATTTTCTTGATATCCTCAACATTCAGTCTCCTAGATAGGAAACACAATAATGCATAGTTGACACCAATGACAATAAGAATATGTTGACATCAATGACAACACTGCTTAGCCACATATTTGCAACACAAACAACTTAGCAAAACAAACCATCAACAAGTAATTAGAAAACCATCAAACTTTTGGGTATCAACCTTGATAAACTAGTCCAATCTCCATCATCAACCATCATGCCTCAAACTAGGAGCCAATATACAGCTGAAATGGAAGCAAAATTGTGAGCTGAAATGGAAGCCAAAAGGCAACAATCTCAATTGACCCACCTTAAAGATGCAACACAATTCACGACTGATATGCCTCCTCACGTGTTTGTACCTGAAGGGTACACCACTAGACCATCATCTTTGCAACAAGTGCAATATCAACCATCTATAGCGACCTATTATGAGCCATCCTAGGATGATTTATCTAAATTTCAAGAGACACACGTATGGGACCAAGTTGATAGACTCATTTTATCTGATTCTGATTGCTATTTCTTAAAATTATCTAATATGGAAGCCAAGTTACCAAGAAACTTTGACATATATGTCATTCATAAACAAGATTTAAACACTCCTATTGTTGCAAAGGCATCATCCACCATAGACACTCCATCTCAAGACATATCCATGCCATTTCATCCCACTTTCAATCCATCTTCTTCATTGCCTATTACTACACCATCAAGCCCTCCACGCATGGAGCACACTTTGGAATCTTTGCTAACTCCAAGCAAGGTGCTTCGATACCTTTCACAAAATTTGAGTTTTCCACCTTTTCATGTCTCACAACATACCCCCTCTCCTACCATGATTGTATCCATGCCAAAAGTATCACAAGCTATGCATGTCTCACAAGTTCAAACTCTACAAGTTTCACAAGCTATCTGAAATACTACAAACTCCACAAGTTTCACAAGCTATCCCAATATCACAAACTCCACAAGTTTCACAAGCTACCCCAACGCTGCAAGCCACACAAGTCTCAGACCCATTACAAGTTTCTACTCCTATTGCATCATGTGGAATCCACAGTCCAAACTGGTATCCCTACCACTTCTAATGTGGTCTCCATGATATCCATGAATACATCTAACACACCATATAATCCCAATGCTAGTCTCATTGACATGAGTGACCAATCTATTATATCACAAGCCAATCCTAGTACTATTGTCTCTTATGTTGATCAACTTGCATCACTCACTCCATTTCGATATAATCCTTCACAAAATGTCAATCCATCTTATACAACTCACACATTACCCACTAGTACCCAATATATGGCATATACCAATCCATCTCAAGGTACTTATGTTGTCCAAAATGTAATCCCAACTTTCCATCCTTTTTCATCCACCAATCCTTCCATTGCTTGCCATTATGTTGCCACTTCCACTTTTAATACAAATCCAACATCCAATCCACAACCATTGATCCATATAAATCCATCCTCTAGTACCATTGTGATGCAAAATCTTGGAGTCAATCCATCACAATATACTCAACCACCACTTGTGTCTCAAGGACAACATTCATCAAGCACCTGTATGTCATATACCAATCCTTTTGCATATATTGTGAGCACTCAACCTCAACATACAGTCATAACCTCATACATTTCACCATAGCAACAACATACATCATACTACATTCCACCTCTAAGCCATCAAAACTCTTTGCAACAACAGCAACTATCTCAAGCAGATATTGAACAAATGGTTAACAAAATAGTGGGAAAAAACAAGAAGACATTTTCCTTGGGAGACATATGCACTTACCCATTTGATAGATCACTTCACATGACACCTTTTCTACCATTATTTGAGATCCCACAATTTAATAAATACAAAGGGAAAGGTAATGTGGATGACCATCTTAGAGCATTCTATGCGGCATGTCTTGATGTTGCATATAACAATACATATCTTTTGAGATTATTCCCTTGAAGCTTAGTGAGACAAACTCTTGAAAGGTTCTCTCATCTGGGAATCAAGACTTTTGAGGAATTAGTGAACAAATTTTGATCCCATTTTTCTTTTAACATTGAATAGGAGGTGTATATGAATGATCTTGTCAATAACAAACAATGAAATGGAGGAACCTTCTCATCATTTACCCAACAATGGTGTAACATGGCTAGCAAATTATCATGGCAAATCCTTGAGAAATAGCAACTCGACATCTTTGTCCAAAACCTTCATCCTGAGCTCTCGTTCCAATTACAATTGCAAAGTGCTAGCACCTTTAATGAACTCATATCTAAAGGAACCACTATTGAGCGAGCTTTAATTGCTAAGGGTACCATAAAAAATTTCAAAGACAATAAGGACAGTCCTTAATCTTCAAATGATAAATCCCACTTTTGGAACAAAAACAAAAATTTCATTAATGATGGCATTGTAGACACAAAGAACATACAAATAGTGAAAGCTCCCATCAACATTTAAGCTGCATCTAGAACCAATCCACCTTTGCAACAAAAGGGACCAAGAGCAAATTGAACACCTAGATGACAATTCACTCCTTTAGGAGAACCTATTGAGGTAGTCCTTCATTAACTTATTCAAGTGAGAGACATTACATTACCTGAGCCTCCACCCAATGCAGAACCTATTTTCAAAGCTTGTTGGTACAAAGAGAACTAATATTGTGAATACCATCGATTCAAAGGACATAGCACAAATGGTTGCATGCACTTAAAATATGTCATTCAAGATTGCATCAACCAAGGTTTGGCCAAAATCACAACACCAGCATCACAAACAAAACATCAACGAACCTTGAACTATGATCTAGATGCTTTCAAAAATCCACTTCCACCTCATGACAAGGCAAGTAATCCTCATGTTGGGAATGCTATCCATTACAACTATGAGTCATCCATGATTGGACATATTAACCATGCTCACATTTCTACCATCACTATCTAAGGTAAAGCACCTGATTGCATCATAACTACTAGAATAGGCCATGTTACCATTCAAGGAGCACCTATCAATCCTCCTTGACTGCCTTCTAGTTATAATATGCTTTATCACTTTGGCAAAACTCCCGCACACATCTCCGTCTTAGAGCTCCTACGCATATCCCCTACTCACAAAGCTATCCTTGATAAAGCATTCCACGAATCTTTGGTGCCTAATAATATTGATATCACCCAATTCAATCTATGATAGCTAGCATTGTAGCCACTTGCCATCTCACTTTCTCTGATAAAGATCTTTGACCATCCATTAACCCATCACATAACGAAGCCCTCCACATAAAAGTATTTGTAAACCAATGTCATATCAAATGAATACTAGTGGATGGTGGAGTTGGTCCCAATATATGTTCTCTAAAACTAATAAAAAAATTGGGATATTCTAAGAATAATATTGATACTTCTAAGGTCATTACCATCAAAGCATATGATGATGTTGAGAGAGATACTAAAGGAGTCATCCATTTGCCTATCCAAGTTTATCCTGTCACTACCGACACCCACTATTAGGTTCTTGATATTGAGCTTCCCTATAACATCATCCTTGGCCATCCATGGATCCATACCCTTAAAGTCGTTCCTTCCACATACCATTAGTGCCTCAAGTTTCCATATAATGGTGTTAAAGTAACCATCCCTGCCGATCCCAATCCATTTGAGTTTTATCACACCTTTCAAGCCAAATATCAAAGTCCTAACCATATCCCCATCAACATTGAAGCTTATCCCTCTTCATCATATATTGAACCCTCTATCTTACTTAAGCCATCATCTAGCAAAGCCACTTCAAATCACCGTATCACATACACTGAACAAGGTCTGAGTGAATACACATTGCATGAATCTTGTTGTGTCAGAACTCTACCCTTATCTCCCAAATCCCATGGTAATCCTTCTATATCCAAATCATCTTCATCCGTAGTTGTTATAAAAGCTCCACCAATAGTTTTCATTGAGGGAGGATTCCTTGATGATGAAGACATTGATGACATTAACTCTTGGATATTTTATGATGAAAACGACCAAGTACAACTTGAAGTCGAAAGATATAACAATGGGTTCCGCATCATTAAGAATATGGGTTACAAAGGACATGGCGGATTGGGATCACAAGAAGAAGGGCCTATTGAACCCATTGATGTGTCTAGGAAGTTTAATAAGCAAGGCCTTGGCTATCAACCAGAGGTATCGCCTTCTAAAGACATTAAGTGTATTTCCGATATGGAAGCTAGACCTTTTTTGGTAGGAGAGACTTCTAATTCAGATACCATTGATGACACCCCACTTTATATCACCGACCTTTTCCAAGAAACTTCCATCTTCATGATTTCTACAAGCTCATCTACCCATAACCCTTCATCCACCACCCTTTCACTCATATATCCTGACCTCGTCGATTGGGACCAACAGGGGGCACCAATATTGGACACATTTGAAAAAAATGAAGCTATTGTTGAGTTCATGGGTTTATGACAAGGCATTCCATTGGGTGATTGCAAAGCAGGCTTCATGATGGATCTTCCTAAACTAGCATACTTTGGTAGAAGCATCGAATCCTTCAATTGTAAAAGTGACATAAATAAAATTAAAAAGATAGGTCATTAGGTGAAAACTGAAAGGCGCCTCTTGATTGTGAAAAAGTAAAAATAAAGGATGTATCCGAGGGTGAAAACCTCTCTGAGGCGCCTGAGGATGGAGGATTCGATCTTCCTATCACCTCAAAAATTTGTTGAATTAGGCTGGACAACTGAGAGGGGGGGTTAATCATTTATCCCAAAAATTTATCACTTGCAACTATTTCTTTACCACATAAAATTGATCAATGACATAAACATTTAAGCATGAATCATCAACACACGAGTAGAAACAAATGAACACATAACACCAATATTTTTAATGTGGAAACCTAGTTAAGGGAAAACCACAGTGGGGGTTAACCCACAAAGATTAGTACCCTATTAAAAGTAATTTATAAAAATAGAAGGCGCATGCCTTCGGGCACACTACCCAGAGCTCACTACTCAAAGTAGGTTCACTGCCTACAAGAGGCTCACTGCCTACAAGAATTAAGTTTATCACAAGATATATGAACTAAGGAATAGCATCTATTTCATGCCTAGTTTAGTCCCTTTGAAGGCTCACAATTTTTGTTTTGATCTTCACTCATTCACTATATCTTCATCCTTACTACTCTTAATCCTCTGCACTTCTTCCTTTTTGCTCTGCTTCTATATTTTTCTTAGGATTTGATCATTTTTTCACACACCTTTTTCACAACTCATCAACAAGTATTTATATGCTTCATCAACCTTGGAATGAATCATCAAGGTTAGCTAAACTTAACATGGATCACTTACATTGTTGGCCAAACATAGTTGAGACTTGAATCCTCCTCCAACAACACGCCACACTCCAGAGAAATGCTTTTTGACCATCCGCAACACACTTGAATCATCCGGTTGGCCAAGACTAGGAACAACAACAACATAAATAAGTAAATCTTCACAAATGAGCTCAGTCTTCAATGTGTACCTCCAACATAGCTGTTACCCAATCCAAAGACTTCCACAAGCACACTGAAATAAAAAAAAAATATCCACACTCCTCCAAATCATCAAAATCACTAGCATCTTCATCTGAAACCTCAAGAACACTGTCTACCATGACTGTCACACTAGAAGGATTGCTTGCAAACTTCCAAATCATGAACCACTTGAGTTGATGATACACACTAACTTCTCAAACATGCCTCTAGATCTGCAGATCATAATATTTTCAACACAGAGCAATCTGGACCAATTTACTGTCACTATGTCTCTTCTGATCATAGAAAAACTGAGTTGTAATTAGATGGCCATTCCTTCTTCAAATATTCATGGGAACCTCTCAAATCTTGACTGGAGCTACTTCAGACAATCCTCTATACAGCCGTGTGGTCTACATACATTGACCATCATTAATTTTCTTAATATCCTCAACATTCTAGTCTTCTAAATAGGCAACAAAACAAGATACAGTTGACATCAATGCAACAAGGATATGTTGACATCAATGACAACACTACTTAGGAAAATATTTGCAACAATCTCCCCCTTTGTCATTGATGGCAACATATGATGTGAAAAACTAATTCAACCATCAAGACAAGAACTTCTCCCCCTTTCTCTTATCACTTTTGCAACCACTTTCTTCACTACTCCCCCTTTCATCAGCAACTAGTTTTTCACATGACTTCTCTCCCACTTTGACATCAATGGAAAAGGGCACATATTTGTAATCTTTTCTCCCCCTTTTTTGTTTCAAACTAATCTCTAATTAATTTGTATACTAACTACTCCCCCTGAGTAGTATCTTCTTAACACCAATCTAGATCACAAGATGACTATGAGTTCCACTGAATTGATGCACCATGGTGCATCTTTAGTTTTGATCAAGAGGGATAATAACCCCTAACTTCTCTCTGCAATACTCAAAAGTATCCTTAGATAGAGGCTTGGTGAATATATCTGCAATTTGATCCTTTGAAGAAACAAACTCCAATCTAACTTCATTATCATTTACCTTTTCTCTCAAGAAATGAAACTTGATGGATATATGTTTTGTCTTTGAATGCAACACTGGATTCTTGGAGATGTTAATTGCACTTGAATTATCATAGAAGATTGTAACAGGCTCCTCAAAAACAACTCTGATATCCTTCAACATTTGCTTCATCCACAAAACTTGAGTGTAATTACTTGCTGCTGCTATGTACTCTACTTCTGCAGTAGACAGAGATATTACCACTTGATTTTTGCTCAACCAAGAAACTAATCTTCTCCCCAAGAAGAATGGACCATCACTAGTACTCTTCCTATCATCCACATTTCCTACCCAATCAGCATTAGTATATGCATGAAGAGTGAAGTTATTATCTTTTGGATACCACAAACCATAGTCAAGTCTCCCTTTAAGATATCTAAAAATTCTCTTGACTGCTACCACATGGGATTCTTTAGGATCAGTTTAAAATCTAGCAACAAGTCCAAGTGCATTCATGATATCAGGTCTGGTCTAAGTCAAATAAAGTAGTCCTCCAATCATTGATCTATATCTTTTCTAATTTGCCTTAGGAGAGTCATCATCTTTACTCAACTTGCACCTAGTTACCGTAGGTGTACCTATTGGCTTTGAATCTTCAATTCTAAACTTTTTCAGTAACTCTCTCACATACTTAGATTGAGATATGAAGATACCTTACTGAATGATTTGTAGAGCTAAGAAGAAGTTCATTTCACCAAACATTGACATCTCAAATTCACTTTGCATCTGATCAGCAAATGTTTTGCACATGCTCTCATTTCCACCAAAAATGATATCATCAACAAATACTTCAACAATTAGGATATGATCATGATCAATCTTGAAGTAAAGATTGTTGTCAGCAGTGCCTTTGCTAAGGCCTAATTTTAGTAGATACTTATCTAATCTTGCATATAAGGCTCTTGGGGCTTTCTTGAGTCCATATAGAGCTTTCCTCAATCTACAGACCATATCTTTTTTATTAGATAATTGAAATCCTTCTGGTTGCTCAATGTAGACTTCTTCCAATTCTCCATTTGGGAATGCTGACTTGACATCCATTTGATATACCTTGAAATCTTTATAAGAAGCAAATAGAAGAAATAATCTGAACTGCTTCTATTCTTGCCACTGGAGAAAAAGTTTCTTCGAAATCAATTCCTTCTACTTGAGAATATCCTTTGCATACCAACCTTGCTTTGTTTCTTACAACTTCACCATCTTCATTTAGTTTATTTCGGAAGACCCATTTTGTTCCAATCACATTTTTGTCTTTAGGCCTAGGAACAAGATCCCATGTGTGATTCTTTTCAATTTGCATTAGTTCTTCCATTCTTTTACCCAATTTTTATCATTGTAAGCCTCACTTACTAATTTTGGTTCAATCTTTGAAATCAAACAAATCTCCTCTTGATCTTTAGCAATTCTTCTCCTATTTTGAACACCTTGATTTCTATCTCCTATGATTTGATCTTCAGGATGATTTTGTCTTACATAACTGGGAGTTTTGGGAATTGCTTAAGTGTCTATTTCTTGAGCTTGTTCCTCAATATCTACACTATCTTCCTAATTTATTGAGCTTTCTAGATCAATCAGGATCTGAGTCTGGGTTTGAACTTGCCTTCCATGAGTTTGACTTTCATCTTGATAATCTAAATCATATCCACAATACCTAGAAGGTCTCTCCTTGCTTCAATCAACTCTGACATTAATACTTTCAATAATCTTTTTCAATCTCTTGTTAAAGCACTATTATGCCTTGCTTTGAGTGGAGTACCCAAGAAATATTCCTTCATCACTTGTTTCACCAAAGTTGTCAAGATCCTCATCTCTTTTGATATAACATTTACTACCAAAAAATCTAAAATATTTTATAGTAGGAGGATGACCAAACCACAGTTCATAGGGAGTCTTATCAGAATTGCCTTTGATCTGCACCTGATTAAGAGTGTAGATAGTAGTACTCAAGGCTTCTCTCCAATAGACTTGAGGAACATTTGCTTACATCATCATGGTCCTGGCTGCTTCTTGAATGGTCCATTTCTTTCTCTCCACAACTCCATTATGTTGAGGAGTCCTAGGAGTAGATAACTATCTTTTTACCCCTTGTTTTTCATAGAATGAATCAAACTCACCAGAGGTAAACTCTCCACCTCTGTTAGATCTCAAACACTTTATCTTCACACCAACCTCATTTCCAACCATAACTTTGAATACTTTGAATTTGTCAAGAGCTTCTAATTTTTCTTTCAAGAAGGTTACCCACATCATTTGAGAGTAATCATCAATCAGCAACATAAAACATATATCTCCTTGCACACTCCTAATTCTAGCAGGACCACACAGATCAGTATGCAAAAGTTCCAACAAACTACTTGATGATTGTTCTTTACTCTTAAATGAAGTTCTACTCTGTTTACACAATTGACATTCTCTACACATGCTATTTGTGGGTTTCACAAGTCTTGGAAGGTCTCTTATAGCCTAAGTGGAACTTATCTGGATAATATTATCAAAATTCACATGACACATTCTCCTATGCTAGAGCCAACTCTAATCAACTTGAGCAATTAGGCAACTTCTATAAGAGCTACTTAAATGAAAGATGTTACCTCTAGTCTAAATACCAGATGCAATCTCAATTCTAGATCTTTCCATGATTCTACATTTTCTATCCTTGAATCAGAGATCATAACCTTTGTCAACCAACTGTCCAACATTGAGAAGATTATGCTTTAATCCTTCCACATATAGAACATCATTAGTGTTACTCTTACCATAAAAAGAGATGGATCCTCTGCCATGAATTCTACCAGCTGAGTTGTCTCCAAACTTCACAAGTCCACCTTCATATTTTCAAAGCTCACAAACTTACTTTTGTCACTAGTCATATGATGAGAACATTCATTGTCAATCACCCATTCAACCTTTTCCACAATCTAAGTAGCCAAAGCACTTTCTACATTTTCACAACTAGTGGGTTCAGTAGGCACCGGATCTTCCTCTTTGATAGCAATGAACACCCAATCATTATCAGTAGAACAGCCATGATCAAATTCATCATCTGTGACTCCTTCTTCACCAGCTTCTTAGACATAGTAGCATTTCTTTTGAGTTCTAGATCTGTTATGGTTTGGCTTTGAAACCCTCTCTAGGCATCTTGAGGCAAATGACCAATCTTATTACAATTAAAACATTTGAATGGTAACTTTCCTTCATACTCACCAGATCCTCTCAGCAATCTCTTGTCAAAAAGGGCTTCAAGATCATCAAGCTCAGTTTCACCATTTTCAAAATTCTTCCTTATCTTCTCAAATATGATTGTTCTTCTTGAAGATTTCTCACCCAGATCATATCTTTGCTTCCCATGAACACTAGCCTTGAATACAGATTTAGACATAGGAAGAGAATCACCAAATTCACTTAATTCAAAATCTAAAATTTTACAAACGAATTGATCTCTTGTAACTTTTGAGACAGTCCTGATCTCCTCTATAGTAGCAACCTTATGTTTGTATGAATCAAGTAAAGACCTAAGCACTTTTTCCACAATCTCTAATTCTTCCAAAGTTCCACCAGCACACCTGATACTACACACCAGTTCATTTATCTTTTACATGTAGATTGTGATGTTTTCATCTTCACTCATCCTCAGATTTTTAAATTTTCCTCTCAAACTTTGTAGCTTGGCACATTTGACATATTCATCACCTTCATAAAGATTCTCCATCTTCTTCTAGATTTCATGAGCAATTTTCAGTCCAAAGACATTTGTCATTTCTAAATCAGTCAGGGCACTTAACAAGGATTCTTTAGGTCGAAGGTTATTTTTAGCATCCTTGAGTTGATCTGGAGTTGAAGGACCTTTCTTCAGAGGTTTATACTTATCCTTAGTTATCACCCATTAAGTATCACCCATGCATTGTAAGTGGCACTCCATGCGACTCTTCCAAATAGAGTAATTTGTTCCATCAAATCTCATACTATTCTTCTTGTAGGTCGACATCTTGGATCTCCTCAGGTGGTTAAGCTTCTTTTAGAGGAACTTGTTCTAATACCAATTGTTGAATTAGGCCAGACAACTGAGAGTGGGGGGTGAATCAGTTGTCCCAAAAATTTATCACTTGCAACTATTTCTTTACCACACAAAACTGATTAATGATATAAGCATTTAAGCATGAATCATCAACACATGAGCAGAAACAAATGAACACATAACACCAAGATTTTTAATGTGGAAACTTGATTAAGGGAAAACCATAGTGGGGGTTAACCCACAAAGATTACTATCCTGTTAAAAGTACTTTAGAAAAATAGAAGGCATATGCCTTCAGGCGCACTGCCTAGAGTTCACTGCTCAAAAGAGGTTCACTGCCAACAAGAGGTTCACTGCCTACAAGAATTAAGTTTATCACAAGATATATGAACTGAGGAATAACATCTATTTCATGCTTGGTTCAGTCCCTTTGAAGGCTCACAATTTCTGCTTTGATCTTCACTCATTCACTATATCTTCATCCTTACTACTCTTGATTCTCTACACTTCTTCCTTTCTGCTCTGCTTCTATATTTTTCTTAGGATTTGATCATTTTCATACACACCTTTTTCACAAATCATCAAGTATTTATATGCTTCATCAAACTTGGAATAAATCATCAAGGTCATCTAAACTTAACGTGGATCACTTACATTGTCAGCCAAACATAGATGAGACTTGAATCTTCCTCCAACAACATGCCACACTCTAGAGAAATGCTCTTTGACCATCCACAACACACTTGAATCATTCGGTTGGCCAAGACTGGGAAGAATAGCAACATCAATAAGTAAATCTTCACAAATGAGCTCAATCTTCAATGTGGATCTCCAACATAGCAGTTACCCAATCCAGAGACTTCCACAAGCACACTAAAATCAACAAAAACATCCGTACTCCTCCAAATCATCAGAATCACTTGCATTTTCATCCGAAACCTCAAGAACACTATCTTCCATGACTGTCACACTAGAAGAATTACTTGTGGACCTCCAAACCACGAACCACTTGAGTTGATGATACACACTGACTTCCCAAACATGCCTCTAGATCCGCAGATCATAATATTTTCAATAAGGAGCAATCGAGACCAATTCACCGTCACTCCATCTCTTCTGATCACATCAAAACCTGGTTGAACTCACATGGCCAATCCTTCTTCAAATCATCATGTGGACCTCTCAAATCTTGACTGGACCTACTTTAGACAATCCTTTATATAGCCACATGGTTCATATACATTGATCATCATTAATTTTCTCAATATTCTCAACATTCTATTCTTCTAAACAGGAAATAAAATAAGATATAGTTGACATCAATGCAATAAGGATATGTTGACATAAATGACAACACCACTTAGGCACATATTTGCAACAAGATTATCATGAAAAATCAACAGTGCTAGTTGAGGAATCTCAAGAAATGAACCTAGGTATGGAACAAAATCTAAAGATTGTATTTTTGGCAGCATCACTATCAGAGCAAGAAAGAAGGGACTTTACAACATTTTTCATGAAAAGAGCCATTAACTTTGCATGGACCTATGTAGACATGGTAGGTCTGAATCCATCACTTGTGGTACATCACCTAGCATTATCTCCTAATGCAAAACCAGTCAAACAAAAGCTACGCAAGATGCATCTGCAAATAGCTTCCTTGGTTAAGCAGAGATTTAGAAACTATTAGATGCAAAGTTCATAAAGCCTATTGATTATCTAGAATGGATTTCAAACTTGGTACTCATGGCAAATCCTGATGGATGTATCTGTTACTGCATAGAATTTAGAGATCTCAATAAAGCATGCCCAAAACATGACTTCTCGTTACCAAGCATAGACAACATTATGGATCTTACAGCGGGACATGAAATGCTATCCTTGATGGATGGATTCTTAGGAATACCCAAATCAAAATAGTAGAGGAAGACCAAGACAAAACATCATTTATTTGTCCATGGGGCACATACTACTAGGTGGTAATGCCTTTTGGTCTTAAGAACACTGGAGCCACGTATCAACGAGCCATGACAATTATCTTTCATGATCTTTTCCACACTATTATGGAAGACTATGTTGATGACATTCTAGGAAAATCCAAAACAATAGGACACCTAGATAGGTACTAGCACAAATCTTTGATCCATTGGAGAAGTATCAAGTCAGGATAAATCCAAAGAAATGCATATTTGGTGTGACATCTAGAAAACTACTAGGATACATTATGTCTTGATGAGGAATAGAAGTGGATCCTGATAAAGTAAAAGCCATCATGGAAATGCCTCCATCGTCAAACCTGAAGTAGCTTCGTAGTCTACAAGGAAGGTTACAATCCATTTGCAGGTTTATCTCACAACTAGAAGATAAGTGTCATCCTTTTCAACATCTTCTTCACAAGGGTGAACCTTTCAAATGGGATGAAAAATGTTAGATTGTGTTGGTACCTCCTATACCTAATCAACCATTATTACTCTACATATCTTCAACAACAATAGCATTGGGTGCCCTCTTATCTCAGCATGATGATTCAAGAAAGGAACAAGATATTTACTATATCAGTAGGACTCTTGTTGGTTATGAACTTAATTATTCATCTATGGAGAAAGCATGTTTAGCATTAGTGTTTGCTTCCCAAAAGTTGTGACATTACATGTTGAATCAAACAACAAAGCTTATATCAAATTTTGATCCACTCAAATACCTTCTTTCCAAAGCAATCCTCACAAGAAGACTAGAAAAATGGGTTATGATCTTAAGTGAATTTGACATACAATATGTGGATCAAAAATCTATCAAAGAACAAGTTATCGCTAATCAGTTAGCTGCAACACCCATCACTGATATTCATCCAATACGTCTAGAGTTCCCTAATGAAGAGTTATTCAATTTAACCTCTCCAACATTATGGCAACTATACTTTTATGGATCTTATACACAACATGGAACATGAGTTGGGATATTGTTTGTCATACCTCAGGGAGATTGTATCCCAAAGTCATACAGGATTGCATTTCCTTACACCAACAACATAGCAGAATATGAAGCTTCAATCATAGGATTGCGCATGGTAGTACAATGGGCTATTAAATAGCTATATGTATTTGGTGATTCTCAACTAGTTATCAAATAGGTCTTAGACAAGTATCAAACAAAAGATGAGAAGATCCTTCCATACAATCTAATGGTTGATGATTTCAAGACATATTTTGATAGTATCACCTTTGAGCAAATTCTAAGGATTCAAAACAAAGTAGTAGATGACATGGTTATGATTGGTTCACTTCTAGACATGCCATCTAATGTGCATAAGTGTGAATTTCTTATTGAACAACTTCTGATCCCAATATTTGAAGTACCATAGTCTAAGCTTATATGTGAGATTGTTGATCCCAATTCACCTTGGTACGAGGACATATATGAGTATCTCTGCAATCAAACCCTACCATCCCAATTATCCAATACCTAAAGTAAAACCTTTATCCATCAAGCCTCCTACTACACCATCTTAGGAGACACCCTATATCACTAGAGTCTTGATCATATCCTTCTTAGATGTCTTGATTCTGAGGAAACGAAGGTTGCCTTATGTTAGGTCTCAAAAATGCAAGTTGCTAATCCTAAGAGAATGCCAGGCTCTATGCTTAGATTCACAACATTTTTGAACTAACGCGATGGAATCAACCCTTAAGGTTTGATGATTCTCTGCACTTTAGGTCCTCCTACACCTAGGCGGGTGAACCTTAGAAATTAAAGCAGACTGAATGGAAATGTCTTGACTAAGTAAATGAGTCTTCCTACAGTGGAAAATGGTGTAGGATAGATGAGAGCTTGCTAACTAATTCTATATCTAATATCTGATGAATGGTTGGTAGATATTGTATAAGCAATATCAAGGTGAATTTTATGACTGTGCTTAACTTAATAAAGGGGTTTTTAAGTGATGATTTAAAATAAGACCAGTGCCTTGTTGGGTACATAGATTCAAAATGAAGGACTAAGACTAGTGGCTTATATTAGGCAGTAATTCTAATTGTTTGGCACAATATTTTAGTTTATAACTTGTATAAACATGCAAGGAAATGACTGACAAGCTCTTCTTAACAATCCAACTAATATAATCAGATCTCTTGTAATTCACCAGCAGGTAATTTAATCCTTTCTTGAAGGAACCAATTGAATGAAATATGCAAGAATAACAGATAATATTAACTTGGAGATAGAATGTCAATCCTAATTATATGGTTCTTCTTAGTAATCCAAATTAACACTTCCAGGTTACTGTGATTGATCAGAAGGATTTTTAATTCCTCTAGTGGAAACCAATTAATTCAATCACACAGATACAACAAATGTGCATTAACAAATTAACTATATACTTGATATATTAATTTGAATAACAAGGAAATATTGAAATGGAGACAACCACACAATTGAATAATCTTAACAAATAATTGATGCCAGAATAGAACCATTGAATCAGAGAACTTCAATTTACTTCTTCAATAATAAACTTGCAACATGGTCTTTGAGGAACATTGTAAATTATAAGTATATATTCTACTACTGATGATAATTCAGCATCAAGTGTTTGAACTTATATAGAAATGCTTGTGAAGAGACATAACTCTCCAAGAAGTCTTTTGGGAATTGACAAGATTAACATAACAAACATAAAACAACAATTCTTAGGCCCTATTCAACCACAAGTATAACTGAGCAATATGGTCTAAGTACTCCTGGCTGCGATGTGAATCAGTAAATTCAATGGCATTCCTTGTGATCACATCCATCATAACCATCTTCTCCAAATGCTTGCAGGCTTCCCCTGATTCATTACCTGGGGCAAAGTATATGTGACACAACTCCTTTATTAAGACACAAACACATGGCGAGACCCGCGCACTTGAAACTTGAAACTTTCATGTGACAGATGGCAGCATCCATATCAATACGAGAAACTCCTTTATCTCTTAGAAGTCAATAGGAAAATGACACTTGTCGCATTCCGTAGCCTTCAAAACCATCTATGTGTCTTCCTCCCTACAGCCCTCAAAATTGTGTCTGTATGCTCGGGTGGCCTCTTCCTATGACATCTGTCACAGTCCGCATCATTTATAATATGAAACACATTAAAAATGGGACCCACAACCTTCATCGCACATTAGCTTTCAAAGGAAGAAAATAGGATAGATGGCATCATCCACGCACACGCCAGCTAACACATGGCAGCACCCACATTACTGCTTGAAACATACTGTTCTTTTGAAACTCCCCGCGGAAGTTGAAACTTGGCGCAGCCCGCATCACTTTAAAATATTTAAGTTTCTCATTGAAAAGGGGCATAAACAAAATAACTCTATCTCTGCATCCACTATGTGGCATTCTCCGCACAATTCTGAGTTGCTCCACTTTTACTCTGCAGCTTACAAGTGTCACTATCTGCATCAATTTTGTGCTTCTCTCTTTTTTCTCCTGCATCTGACATGTGGAAGACTCCACATCATTTTATTTCTCTTCATTACTGCAGCCACGTGGGGTTCTCCGCACTCATTCTAGTTGCTTTTTGAATCTCTTGGGTGTCTCCATGTGGTGCATTCCGCAAGCTTTTTTTAACTGCTTCCGAACCATTGATTCATTTGCATCTTATAGTGGCTATGACTTTAATTTATTGTGTCTCTACTTCCTGAATGGGATGGCTTGCCTTTCAATAGCTGGCGCACTCATTCTAGATATGGCTGGGAGCTGTGTCCATTTGATATGACTATATCAAATTTTTGAAATGGTGTGTAAAATTACACAACACAGACATGATTGGGTATAAAGATGGGAAAATTTTAAATTTTCCTATCCCAACAGTGGCTCTGTCTGGGATGTATACTCCTTGTGAGTATAACAAGAATTTAGATCTCTTGGGGAAGTAGACCATATGCTTTATTTATTTAGGATGACATTTTTATGAGAATGGGAAGTGGATGCGAAGATGATGGGCAATTGGGATGATCCTATACTATTGTACATGGAAAAAAATTATTTTTATTTTATTTTTATTTTTATTTTATATATATATAGATTCTTAGGACTATCCATGTACTGGAAGATCCTAATCTCTTTTGATTTTCCTAGACTACTGTGCATGGAATAGAAGTATTTTGAGAATTACTTAAGGGTTGTCCATGCACTGGCAACACTCAATCCTCTTCATGCATGATTATGAAAAGAAAGGCTTCAGATATTACCCATGCACAGGTAGTTCCTGCTCTTCTCCAGACATGTTTTGCAAATAGTAAGAGTCATCACCTGCTTTTCTAGTTATAACAAAAGGACCTAGCCATAAAGCTTCAAACTTTCCATGTTTTCCTTTCTCTTGGCACCTAGCATTCCACATCAGCAATAAGTCATTCATCTTAAATTTCCTATCTTTGGCCTTTTTGTCAAAGAGGTATTTCACTTGTGATTGCAATTTAATATTCTACCTTTGAGCTAGTCTCCTTGTTTCATCAAGTTCTGCAAGATATTCTAATCTTTCCTCCATTGGTTCAGGAATGTTTAAATCTTCCTGAAGAATAAATTTGTAAACTGGTAGTAGATTTTCAAATTTTATTCTTGCTTGTGTTCCATATACTAGTTCAAAAGGAGATCTTCCAATTGCTCTTTTGACAGTAATCCTATCAGCCCATACTGCCATTCTTAACTTTGAATCCCATGCTTTCTTGTTTCCATCCAACATTCTTTTTATAATTTTTAGAAGGCTTTTGTTGCTGGATTCTGCCTATCCATTTTCTTGTGGATGATAAGGGACAGCATAGGACACAGTGATGCCATGTGTACTATAGAAATTTTTGAATTCATCAGATCTGAAACACATTCCATTATCCGTAATTAACCTTACTGGAGTGTCAAATTTGAATATAATACTTTCCATCAGAAAGTTAATTACCACCCTGCTTGTTGCTTGTTTAGTTGGAATTGCCTCCACCCATTTTGTGAAGTAATCAGTCACCACTAAAATCCATTTGTGTCCACCACTGGACTTTTCCACAATTTCTCCTATGAAGTCAATACCCCACTGATAGAATGGAGCCTCCACTTGCATGGGTTTTAAGGGCAATGCTCCCTAATATTTCAACTTTCCTGAAAATTTTTGACATGCTTTACATTTCCTAGTGTAATGATATGAATCATTAAAAACTTTAGGCCAATAATATCCAGCCCTCGGGATCTTGTGGGCTATAGTCTTTGCCAAAAAATGACCTCCACACATGCTTTCATGTAACTCCTTTATGATACGTTTCGACTAATGCTCATCTAGGCATAATAGTAGAATTCCATCTCTATTCTTCCAATAAAGATCTCCATCAATAAATACATATTTTGAGGCCTGTAATTTGAGTGTCCTTCTTTTGTTATCATCATAGCCCTCAGGACATTTCATGTGTTTTAGATAATATATGATGTCAGTATACCAGGGAGTATGCTCAATGCTAGAACTTATATTATCAACATCATTAGCACTACATATTTGAGAAGCCTCAAGATTACTTTCAGCCATTAACTTAGCAAGACCCTGTCCTATCACTAGTTTAGTGATCTGGATTTCAATATTGAATTCCTAAATTCTATTGATCCATCTGTATCTTCTACCTGTGACTTTAGTTTGGACCAACACATCCTTTACTGCAGCATTAGGCACATATGCTATGATTTCAGCTCCCACCAAGTATGGCCTAAAAGTTTTAACTGCCTTCACCAATGCATATGCTTATTTCTCAACAATGTCATATTTCAACTCTGCATTTTGAAGATATTTGCTGAAAAATGAGATGGGTTGTTCATGTCCATCATTATTTTTCTGTAATAGTACTGCTGCAACTGTATGATAAGAGGCAAATGACAATAGTTGGAATGGCTTACTAAAATCAGGTGATATCAGAATAGGGGCTTCTTTGATTGCCTTTTTAATGGTAGCAAATGTCTCTATTGTTTATGTTGTCCATTTTACCTCTGAGTTCTTCTTCAACATCCTTGATATGGGAGCAATAATTTCTGCAAAATTTTATATAAACCTCTTGACAAAGTTAATTTGGCCAAAAAATGACTATATAGCTTTCACATTTTTATGGATAGGGACTTGGTCAATTGCTTTTACTCTCTTAGGATATATTCTCACTCCATCTTTTGAAACTATGTGACCAAGCAACTTCCCCTCTGTCACTGCGAAATGGTACTTCTTAGGATTCAATGAAATCCCATATTCTAGGGCTTTGATAAATATTTTCTCCAAATGTGCATAATGATCTTCAGCCCTTTTGGAATATGCTGTCATATCATCCTAATACACTATCATGATTTTGTTAATCAATTCAGCAAATGCCACATCCATAGCTCTTTGGAATGTTGCTCCAACATTAGTGAGTCTGAATGGCATCCTTAAATATACATATGTTCCCCATGGAGTGGTGAACACAATCTTAAATTGCTTTGATTCTTTGACTTTCACCTAATTGTAACCTAAAAATCCATCCATCATTAACAACAGTTCACATCCAGTAACCCTTTGTAATATTGCTTCCATATTAGGGAGGGGATAGTTGTCCTTAAGAGAAGATTTGTTTAAATTCTTGAAGTCCACACACAATCTAATATCACCATTCTTTTTCCTGACAGGCACCAAATTAGAAATCCAAGAGGAATGCCTGATGGGTTTAATGATAGCTCCATCTCTTAATTTTGTAAGTTCCTCTAGCATCTTAGGAGCTAATGTAGGATTGATAGGCCTCTGTTTTTGCCTGAATGGTTTAGCATCTAGTTTTAGTGGTATTTCATGCTGAAACAGATCCTCTCTATATGCTTTTAAATCATCATATGACCAGGCAAATACGTGCCTATACTTCCTAAGTAAGTTGATGATCCTGCTCCTAATTTTGGGGTCAAGATTCTTTCCTATATATACATTCTTTAGGGTTGTCCATGTCCCCAAATTAATTTCTTCAAGGTCATTTTGCACCATTGGTGTGTCTTTCATTTTAAATCTATCATGTCCATCAAATTTCTTTTCCAATGCTATAAGTCCCTTAGGTATTTTATTTCTTTTCAACTGCACTATCTCTTGACCAAAAAGGGTTTCCTTCCCATCATGTTCTACAAATGCATTAAAATCAATCTCTTGATTTTCATAATTATTAGCACAATGCAGGAAGTTGATTATATCAACATCATTATCAAACACTTGCCAGTTATGTACATTATCTAGAATAGTAGGTCTGGTTTTGAATTCAACTTCTGTAATACCTGCTAATGTGATATCATCTCTTTTCAATGCGATATTCATTAGAAAATCTGCCATAATGTTTTTTGACCTATCAATCCAGTTGATTGAAAAGGCATCAAATAACTCAATATCATCCCATACTGCATTTTTGTACTATTTCAATCTCTTGTTTTTTGACAGGTATTTCTCTCACTTGAGAGGTAACCAGTTCAGAATCACCATATACAGCTAACTTTTTTATCTTATGCTTGGTGGCTATGTTCAAACCAATGAGCAAAGCTTCATACTCTGCTACATTGTTTCTGCATTCAAATGTTAATAGAAAAGAGTATTTGAAAGTTTTACCTCCTGGTGAAATAAATACTACTCCGGCCCCATTTCCTATTTTGCTGCATGCACCATCAAAGTACATCTTCCACACATCATTTTCTTCTTTTTTAGACTCAATATGTATTGGATCAGTGTTCTGTAATTCTGGCTAATTTTTCTCAACCTCGAAGGCTCCCAAATCTATATCACAAAAGAAATTTATTTGATGTTGATCCAAGCATTCTATGATATTTTCATATCTTGGCTCCCTGTACAGCTTGATTTCTTTACCTCCCACTGGTATTGTGGCATATGATAAGTCCAATTGGACATTTCCTCTTGCCATTGCAGCCCATTGTCTCGACAGAAGCATTCCATAATATGGTGGGATGTGAACCACAGTAATATCGATGTTATAAGTTGCTTCAGGGTATGAGGCAAGTTTTATCTCCACATCCCTCATAATACCAACGACTGGGATGGATCTATTATCCATTTCATAACACCTACCAAATGTAGTGTCAACCCACATTTCCAGTTCTTTAATAACTACTATTGGCATGATGTTCATGGCAGCACTTGAATCAATCATGCAGTTCCTCACTATCTTGTTTTTTATCAATAATATAGTGTAGGAAGGGTCCACCTATGAGGGATCCTTTGTCAATGTATCACCTAGGTATACCTCAGGCATTTGGAATGTTTCTTCATGAACATTGTTTGTTCTATTTTCAGATCCTTTATGTTTTTGACTTGGTGTGTCTGAAATCAGTTTAACTACTGTATTCCTGTATTTGTCTATCTTCATCATTTCTACAAGTGGAACTGATATTTTTACCTAAGATATTGCATGAGCAATGTCAAAAGAATGGGCCATAGTCTGATCATTCTTTTCTATCTTTATATTCTCCTTTTCTTGATTTTGTAATTTTTCTTTCGTTTTATTCTTACCACCCTTTTTTGGTTCTTTAAATGATGACTTTGCATTATTCTTTTTGTAATTCTGATCTTTTGTGAATACATTCCCAGGTGTTCCTTGTTCAACATTCACTATCCTTTTCCTTAAGTTATAATCATTTTTAGCTTGAGCTATTGCATCTATTGTAAGAGCTTCTCTTTCATTTTTAGTGGGTTTTCTCCATTAATCATATGGTTGATTGTTGTAATAAGTAGGTTCCTCTTAACCATCCTCCTGATCTGAGAACACTTCTTGTTCTCCCATATTGATATGATGTCTCTAATTTACCACATCATATTCATATCCCTCTTCCTCTGTAGAAGAATAGTCTTCAGTCAACAAATATGGTGTATCTTGCATCATGTTTATGGTGTGATTGTCTCTGTTATAATTGTATAACATTTCTTCTTGTTGTACTATTTCAGCCACCTCACAATACTCAGGTGAATGTGGTAAATTGCATACCAGACAACAAGGTTTATCTTCTACCATATGTGTCATATTTCTTTTTAGAGGGTCAGGGGTATCCTTGCCATAGTGTTGCTTTCTACTATTATCAATGGGTCTCCCATATTTCTAATTTGTATTATACGGCAAATCATGCAACCTGGGCCTTTCATGCCTATGCTGACCTTCTTGTTTAGCCTGCTAAACATTTGGGTTCTGAGGATTTCTAGGGTTATCCCTCTTGCTAACAATACCTGCAACTTTCCTATTGTTCTCAATAGTTAATGCCACTTTTTGTGCTTCAACCAGGGTTACAGGGCACTGATTTCTAAGTTCATACCCTGTCTTGGGATCAAATGCTTTTAGATAAATGTTCAATGTTGCTAGATCAGACAGCTTGGATCCATGTGGTATTTTTGTTGTGTAATTTGGAAAATTTTAGATTGAAGTCATACACTGATTCATTTTGGTATTTATGGATACTTATCAATTCATGTAATGCAAACGTAGGGGCATACTAATTACCATACTGCTCCTTAAATTGATTATGAAAATCAGTTATTAAATGGATTGAGGCATTAGGTAAGCTATTGAACTAGTTTCTTGCATCTTCAGTCAAGGACATCATGAATAACCTCATTCTAATATCTTCCCAGTCCATACCAATATATTGTACGAAAGCATTGAAGCTTCTGATGTGATCTTTAGTTAATATTGCACTATTCCCAGTAAACTTAGGAACCATATTTCTCCAATTACTATCCATAGGATATGGATACAACTGATACCCAGTCAAATCAAATTGGCTACATATGTTTGCGAGGTTTTGAGGTGGAAAATTCATGGGTGGTGGATTAGGATAGTAATTATATCTACCTGGGGGCTGATGATAGGCATATTGCTACTATGGGTTTATGTGGGGATTTATGTAAGGATTTGGCGGTCTATAATATTGTTGGCCAAGGGGTGCATAAGGATTAGCCATATGTTGAGAGGTGTTGTGTCTAGGTTTTTGGGGAATGGTATTTTGATGACTTCTAGATGCTTGTGAATTTGAAACACCTCTTGTATTTTGGTGTATATTTGGCTATGGATTCCTTGAAGTGTTTCCCCTATGTGGCGGTACATATTTTGGAGGGGTTGTCTTGGCCCTACTCTTTATCTGTTGAATCTCCTGTTGAAACAACCTCTTAGTCTCCTCTATCTTGATCATCTCAAGTTCTTCTTGGAGCCTAAGAAAATCCTGTTGTGCTTGATTCATACCTCCTGAATTCTTTGGGCTTTCATTTATTTGTTGAGTTGAGAACCCATGTTTTACCCCTTCTCCTTGCTGTAATGACATTTTAAAATCATATTCATCTTGTCTTTAATCGATTTCCCTCATGGCCCATGCTTCAGACTCAAGCTGTTCTTGAGGATCAGGTCTGTATTTAGCCAATATGTTATCAATTACTCCATTGAGATTTCCATTTGATTCATGCAGAGGTGTAAATTTATTGTGAATTTCAATAGTTTGCTCAGCATTATCTTCTTGTGCCTCCTGGTTATTATTCTGGTGAGAATAATTTGATGTTCCATTTCTTTCAAAGATATTTCTAATTGGTGGAGATGATTGCAAATTCTTGTCTTCCATCTTGGATCTCTTACCATCCATTTGGTATTAACTTTCTGTTATAATAGTTTCTAAAGTCACCACCTATTTTGTATATAGGAAAAGTTTATAATTTATCTTTCTGGATTCTTATTGCCAACAGAGTTACCAAATTAAAGTTTCTGAAATGACTCTATAAAAAGAATGGTTTATTACTAAGGACTTTTATCTAAGTCCCTAGTGGAGTCACCAATTTGTTAGGTCTCAAAAATGTAGGTTGCTAATCCTAAGAGAATGCTAGGATCTATGCTTAGATTTGCAACATTTTTGAACTAACGTGACAGAATCAACCCTTAAGGTTTGATGACTCCCTGCACTTTAGGTCCTGCTACACCTAGGTGAGAGAACCTTGGAAATTAAAGAAGACTGAATGTAAATGTCTTGACTAAGTATATGAGTTTTCCTACAGTGGTAAATGTTGTAGGATAGATGAGAGCTTGCTAACTAATTCTATATCTAATATCTAATGAATGGTTGGTAGAAATTGTATAAGTAATATCAAGGTGAATTTTATGACTGTGCTTAACTTAATAAAGGGGTATCTAAGTGATTATTTGAAATAAGACCAGTGCCTTGTTGGGTAAACAGAGTCAAAATGAAGGACTAAGACTAGTGACTTATATTGGGCAGTAATTCTAACTGTTTCGCACAATATTTTAGTTTATAACTTGTATAAACGTGCAAGGAAATGACTGAAAAGCTCTTCTTAACAATCCAACTAATATAATTAGATCTCTTGTAATTCACCAGAAGGTAATTTAATCCTTTCTTGAAGGAACCAATTGAATGAAATATGCAAGAATAACAGATAATATTAACTTGGAGACATAATGGCAATCCTAATTATATGGTTCTTCTTAGTAATCCAAACTAGCACTTCCAGGTTACTGTGATTGATCAAAAGGATTTTTAATTCCTCTAGTGGAAACCAATTAATTCAATCACACAGATACAATAAATGTGCATTGACAAATTAACTATATAGTTGATATATTAATTTGAATAACAAGGAAATATTGAAATGGAGACAACCACACAATTGAATAATCTTAACAAATAATTGATGCCAAAATAGAACCATTGAATCAGAGAACTTCAATTTGCTTCTTCAATAATAAACTTGCAACATGGTCTTTGAGGAACATTGTAAATTATAAGTATATATTCTACTACTGATGATAATTCAGTATCAAGTGTTTGAACTTATATAGAAATTCTTATGAAGAGACATAACTCTCCAAGAAGTCTTTTGGGAATTAACAAGATTAACATAACAACCATAAAACAACAATTCTTAGGCCCTATTCGACCACAAGTATAACTAAGCAATATGGTCTAAGTACTCCTGGCTGCGATGTGAATCAGTAAATTCAATGGCGTTCCTTGTGATCACATCCATCATAACCATCTTCTCCAAATACTTGTAGGCTTCCCCTGATTCATTAGCTAGGGCAAAATATATGTGGCACAACACCTTTATTAAGACACAGACACATGGCGAGACCCGTGCACTTGAAACTTGAAACTTTACTGTGATAGATGGCAGCATCTATATCAATATGAGAAACTCCTTTATCTCTCAGAGGTCAACAGGAAAATGACACTTGTCGCATTCTACAGCCTTCAAAACTATCTACATGTCTTCCTCCAGAAAGCCCTCAAAATTGTGTCTTTATGCTCAGGTGGCCTCTGCCTATGACATCTATCATAGTCTGCATCATTTACAATATGAAACACATTAAAAATGGGACCCACAACCTTCATCGCACATTAGCTTTCAAAGGAAGAAACTGGGACAGATGGCATCTTCCACGTGCACGCCAGGTAACACGTGGCGGCACTCACATTACTACTTGAAACATACTATGCTTTTGAAACTCCTCACAGAAGTTGACACTTGGCGCAATTTGTATCACTTCAAAATATTTGAGTTTCTCACTAAAAAGGGGCATAAACAAAATAACTCTATCTCTGCATCAACCACGTGGTGTTCTCTGTACAATTCTGAGTTGCTCCACTTTTACTCTGTAGCTTACAAGTGTCACTATCTGCATCAATTTTGTGCTTCTCTCTTTTTCTCCCGCATCTGACACATGGAAAACTCCACAACATTTTATTTCTCTTCATTGTTGTAGCCACGTGGGGTTCTCCGCACTCATTTTAGTTGTTTTCTGAATCTCTCGGGCATCTCCACGTGGTGTGTTCCACAGCTTCTTTTTAACTGCTCCTGAACCATTGATTCATTTGCATCTTACGGTGGCTATGACTTTAATTTATTGTGTCTCTGCTTCCTGAATGGGATGGCTTGCCTTTCAATAGCTAGCACACTCATTCTGGATATGGCTGGGAGCCATGTCCATTTGATATGACTGTATCAAAATTTTGAAATGGTGTGTAAAATTACACAACACAGACATGATTGGGTATAAAGATGGGAAAATTTTAAATTTTCCTGTCCCAACACCTTACGTGAAGTACATGAAGGTGTCTGTGGATCACATTTTGTTGGCCCTAGCTTTGTTAAGAAACTTTTATGAGCTAGATACTATTGGCCAACTATGGAGAAAGATGCACAATAGTTTACAAAGAGATGTCTCCAATGTCATAAACATGGGGATCTAATACATGCATCAGTACATGAACTTCAGCCTATCACCACTCCTTGGCCATTCTCGTAGTAGGGACTTGACCTCACAGGTAAAATCCATCCACCCTAATCAAATAGTTATAAGTTTATCATTACCACCACTGGGTATTTTACTAAGTGTGTGGAAGCATTCCCAATGACCTACATCACATGCAAGCAAATATCTAAGTTCATTTTACACTATATCATTTGCCGCTATGGCATCCCTCAAGCCATTATCACTGATAATGGTCATCCCTTCAAGAATCAAGAAGTTAGAGATCTTTACAACAAATTCCATATCCAACACAAGTTCTCTACACCTTATTACACTCAAAGCAATGGCCAAGCTGAGGCTTCTAACAAAATAATAATCAAAATCCTTAAAAAGATAGTCAATGAAGCTAGTCGTGATTAGCAATTACAACTCAACCTTGCATTATGGGCCTATAGAACAAGTGTTAGAAGCCCCACTGGTGCTACACCTTATGCCCTTGTGTATGGAACTGAAGCTATTTTACCTATTGAGGTTGAGATTCCCTCACTGTGAGCATCTCTATAGCATCTCATATCAGATCAAGAATACAAAGTATCTAGACTCAATGATCTCGAGCTATTAGATGAAAGATGTCTTATAGCACTCAACCATCTCCAAGTCCAGCAAAATCATCTACGCCATAGCTACAACAAAAAAACCAAACAACAGTAGTTTCAAGTTGGAGATCTTGTCCTTAAAGAGAATAAAAGAAATCAACATCATGAGAAACATGGTAAGTTTGAACCCAATTAGCTTGGTCTTTTTATCATCAGATCAGTTTATGGATCAAGAGCATACACTCTCTCAATACCCAAGGGTATTCCCCTCAATGAATGTGTCAATAGCATTCATCTAAAGAGGTTCTATCATGACTCTCACCATATCCCATCAAAAAAGAAAGTAAAAATAAATAATTTGTCCTCTGGTGAAAACCTGGTAAATAGGCACCTTGGATAAGTACCATAGTGAAAACCTGGCAAATAGGAACTATATGTAGAGACTAAATTCCATCATTTGCTTAGTCATTTGAGCACTACTTTATATAACACCATCCACTATCTTACCTCTGTAATCCACTAGCTATCCTATTTAGCATTTGCAATCCATTATCCTTTATCCATCCATAGTAGAGCCTTGTCGCCTATATCTTTGGCATGCTAATTGTCATAGCTTGGACTTTGTTGAGGTTACAATATCATTTGGCACCTTAGCATACCATCTGTATAAACATATCTATTGCAGCCTATCCCTAGTAAGCTCTATCCTATGTTGGGGGCACTTTTCAAACCTTATTTGGAAGTGGATATCTAAATCTTTAGCTCATATCAAACCCAAAAACATCAAAATATAGAAAAAACCCAAAAACATCAAAACATAGCAAAAATCCCAAAAAAATCAAAACATCACCAAAAATCCAAGCAATAAAGTTGGTCTTTTGTCATCAACCACTAACATAATAAACAAGAATTACATCTCATCTTTATCATTCAAAGCCTTGATCCCATGGATATAGAGTATGTAGTCAATCTGAGATGCGAAGGAAGCACAATTATTCAGGCATAGGCGATAGACCCTTTTCCATCATCCATCTTTCTTCTAATCATCCTCCAATCTTTCATCTCCCTTTCTTCTATCTTTCATCACTAACATCATCAATAAGCCTAGAACTACATATAATCATGTCTCATCACCATCGTAATGTGCTTTGATCCCATGGATATAGGGTATGTAGATAGACTGGAATACAAAGGAAGTATCCAATACGCATGCACAAACGATCCATCCCATCTTCATCTTCTTTCATCTTTCATTTTCTTCTCTTTGACCGGTTCAACCAAGATGCAGACTATGTGTATCAAAACAAGCTCAAGAACTTCAACAAATGAGGGATAAGATAAAAGCTATTCATCTGCATGCCTTAAGCCAACATTTGCTATAGCATTTTATCAACTTTTAGCCTTCAACAGGATACAACTTTCCTCTCAACAAGGCCAGCTTAATCCATCCAAGAGCACTTAACTTTGGCAAGAGAGCATGATGACAATATATTTTATTTTGACTTTTGATTTATCTTTTGTCCCTTTCCTATGCCTAATCAAGACTACCTTGATCTATCATATCTGGGTATGTTGCGATGACTTATGGAATGGGGCATGGTCATATTGCTTTCGTATGCTATGTCTATGGTATGATCTTATTCTCTTCCTATGCATATTTGTATCATGTACATGTTGGGATTAGCATCTTGCATATCAATATCTTTTGCATCTAAGAAGATAAACAGTCTCTTATGCATAGAGACTATACTATTCTAAGACTAATTCCATACATATAACTAGCAAGGTGCCATTATGTGTAGTGGAGATAAGCTAAAACCTTACTAGTAGCATCAAAGTCCATCTTAGAACACTAGCTGCTATTGATATCTTGTGTATGTTGGTTTAGCATCTTGGCCTCATACACCTAGCCAAGATTGTAGTATGCTAATTATGCATTGGATACCTCGACACCTTGGTCTTTTATACCTTGGTGTATAATATCCATATGCTATATCAAACAGAAGGATTGCATTTCTCTACTGTTGAGCAATCATCTCAAATTTGTCCTATCATCCCATCCATCCCATCATAATCCTATGTAGTTCTTAACCAAAATCCAACATCCTCTTCATCTTTCTTCTTCATTTCGTCGCCTTTACCTTATTTTCCTTTGTCCTACCAAATAAGTGTGTAAGGCATACATAGGTACACCTTATCATTATGCATCCATTTACATTATATACCATTACCGTTATCATCTAGTATTTGCATTACCATAACATTATCATCATGCATTATCCATTACCATAATATCATTAGCATAATACATTTACATTATTACCATTTGCATTATTATAAGCATCCATACAAGTCATGAAAATACAAAAATAGATAACATCACAACATAAGTGCATCCATCATCATTACAACATCACATAGATAACCAAAATCACCATCATATATATATCATCAAATGAGTCAATATACAAGTGTCTACAAGTACAAAGTGGCTATCCATGATCCATCAAAAATGTATGTACAACTGGCTCATAGGCCTCATCATGATACAATAATATACAACAACAAGGAAGCCCTAGTGACTACTGGCATCTCCCTCACCTCGATCTCCTCCACTGGGTCCTGCATCTGGTCCCCTATCTCTAGGAGGCCCCATCACCAAAGCTATAGATCATGATCCTCCTATCCTCCGTGACATTAAAGCCCCTGACCTACTCCTGTAACTCGGCTACCTCTGCTCTACAGGCACTACCTCATAATACAAGCCTCTATAGTAATCACTCTCACCCTGCGCTCATCTCAAGTCTACCTGTGCCTGTGTCAGCTGAGTCACAAGGTACATTGTGGCCCCATCCATGCCCAATACAGCTACTACCATGTCTCTCTCTGATCATAATGCTTGCACTTGCTGCAAGGTTGCATCCCTCTCAACTGTAATAGCCTGAACCTACTACAATGTTGTATCCCTCCTCTCTATAGTAATACGCTGCACCTGCTACAAAGCTACATCTCTCTCTCCTATCACCCTAGCTAGAGTACCATCATCCTACCCATCTCCTACCTGTGCCCTCGCCTACAGTTATGTGTGGTAAGCCTGAACCTATGCTTTGGCCTACCGCATGGCTATCACCACCTAATGTCTATATATCTCTACCCTCCTTAGTCTAAATTGAGTCCGCTGTCTCCATCTCCTCTCCTCTCTAATCATCTACCTCAACTACTAAATCCCAACATAATCATTTGCTGATAGTCATCTCTATGGCTACATAGGAGCCTGTGGCTATGGTTGAGCCTATCCCTAACCCTATACCCCTAGAGCTACCAGTACTACTACCTATATTGGTGGGGCTCCTCTCCATTTTCCTCTCCTCCCAACTGGTCTCTCCATCCCAATCTCTCCTCTTTCTAGGACTCATTAACTGAGTTGGCCTAGCTATAGCCTAGTATGCATCATAATTTGGTAGAGTCCCTGGATCTATAGGACCATATCCCCACTGCCATATCACTGGTTGAATCCCCTCTCTCTCTACCAAAGCCACATCAACCACAATCTCTGACCCCAAATAAAAAAACTCTTGTTGAGTCCTCCCAAAAATGGCATCTCCTACTAGAACTGCCTATGGTAACTCGAACTACCTCAAAACTCTCTTGGGCAAATAGCATTCAATGAAATAAATACCTCTCCCAAAAATGTATCTCACCTGCCTAGCATAGACAAGCTCCCTGTCATCCTCATCCCATCACTCACAACCTAGCCATGGTCTCCATACAAACATATCTAACTCATCTAAAGTTCGTTACTAGTACACCACACCTCTACACTACCGATAGGTGATAGCTCCCCTATACATCCTATCATATGGCTCTCCTGGTACCCGAGCCATCCATCCATTTGGCCTAGTCACTGGTATGTGTTCATAAGCCCAACATGCAAAATTGTGACTCCTACATACATACTAGCTCCAAACAATGCACAATCATGCAGATAATGATACAACTGCCCAAACACACACTCAGCCCATGCATATCTAGTCCCATAGGAGAACATCCCCTCCATCACTTTTCCCCATTTGATAGGGAATCCTCTAGCTCGTCTGTCTCTAGCTAACCATCTAATGATAGCTACCACCAGTCACTATAGCCTATCACAGAGCTCTTCCATTCTAGCCATTGGAATCTTAGAGCCATCAACCCCAATGTCTAGAGTCCCGAACAACTGTCTGAATGTGGCAGGCCCCATGTCAGGATCATAATCTGCCCTCTCTCCATCAATAGGGATGCACAAAATCTAGAACACATCCTCCAAGGTGATAGTCGCCTCTCTTGTTGGCAACAAGAATGAACTATGCTTGCTCCTCCATCACTCTACCATCGCTATCATGAGTACCCAATGTGCTTGTACTGGCTCCAATCTAGATACATGCTTCAAGCCAACGATGTCCAAGAACAACTGCCCATCTACATCTAATACTCTGACCAATCACAAAACCCTCAAGTGTGGCTCTCGAGTTGGTATCAGTGGTAGTATATCCTGCATTATTCAACTCACTGCATCAATTTCCTATGCTAAAATTGACTTTTGACTGCTAAAACTACCTATCTTTACTAAAAGTGACCCAATTTTCTACATGCGTTGACTTTTACTTCAGAAGAAAGCTATTTCTCTGTAAGTAAACAATTTTCACTCAAAAGTGGCCTGTCTACCATAAATGAGCTGCTGTTGCTTAAAAGTGAGCTAAATATCTAAAAGCCATTACCTTTTGACTATAAGCAACCTCATTTAGCCATATGCGCATTTTGCCTACCTAATTGACCTAACCGACCAAAGGTAACCTACTTTTACCAAAAGTGACTAGTTCAAGCCTATAAGTGAGATAAACTACCATAAGCAACTACTTTTTATTCAAAAGTGACCTGAATTCCTCGCCCTAAAACTAGTCACTTCTGGTGACATGTGTGCATTTATGATGCTTTCAATCAAAAAATCATGCAACTGAGAAAAGTTTTCGATGCATACCGGTATGCTTGCTCCTGTTGGTCACCCATGTGTCCTCACCTGCTCGACACAATGATCACTACATGGAATCACCATCGTGAAAGTTCTCTAACACTCTAAGCTCTACAATACTAAGGAGCTCTAGATTTTCTAAAGGCAACAAGCACAAATGAGCCTATTTTCCCTTGAAGGACCTACTTATACTCCTTTTCCAAACCCTAATTCTTCTATACCAAAGCTTGTTTTCTTCTAAACCATCCCAATTTAAGCCATCCAACTCTATTTTCTCCGTGTCAACCTTGTTTCTTGCCTTTCATCCTATCACGAGCCAACCTAGCCTTTTCCTAGTTAGCTTGGCTTACCTCTCGAGGGGGCATCACCTACCAGTTACACTAGGGCATAACTTTGTTTATCAAATGAATCATTGTATCTTCTTTGACACAACGTTCTAAATGAACATTGTATCAAAGAGGGGAAAAATGTAGACACCCAAAATTGACTCATTCTATCATTTATTGATTTATTGCATTTTTCATCATATGCATCCATTTAGATTATCTTTGTCCTAGCACACTTATTACACCCATCTTTCTAATTAATTAAATAAATCATATTTATTTAATAATTTTCCCTCAATATTTTCATCTATTTCTTCTATTTCTCATAATTAAATAATTTTTATTATTTAATTATTTCCTATATATTTCTTCTAAATAATTAAATAAATTTCTTAATTTATTTAATTGATTTCCTCTATCATAAATAAATAAAATCAATATTTTATTTATTTATCTTATCATCACCTTTATAAATTAAATAAATATTTAATTTATTTAATTTATTTTCTTTCTCATTTAAAATCATTTCTTATCTTATCACTTTCTTCTATGTGTACAAGTTGCCTTTGTTCATTAGAATGGTCTAGATTAAATCCTAATTGGTTCCAAAATCAACTATTCTCATCATCAAATCCCTAAAATAGGATATGTTTCTATTTTAAGTAAACTTATTGACAGGAACGTCCTACAACAATATAATGAAAGTTGCGTGAAATAACAAAAATATATAAATAGAAGAAAAACAGAAAGAATTTATTGATCGCAGGCCACTTCGAGGGGGCAACCTCCTTTGAGCAAGCTCAATACAATAAATTTGTGGATGCCTTCATTGACCTCAACACGTACTTATATACTAAGTCTAATTTGAACAACTATTACTTCCCATGAATGTGGGATAATACAATATGCTCACGGGATGACTTACAAAGCATATGCATCAAAATGTAATATACTAGCAAAGTAAAGAGAAGGGTTAAACATGGGTTCCTAACATTCCTTCCTCTTAGAAAAGCTTTGTCCTCAAAGCTTAAGATGTGGAAATTTTTGTTGATTCTAAAAGAGTGGATCCCATGTAGTATCCTCTGGTTGCATTCTGTGCCACTGAATTAAGACCTCTGTGATGGATCGGGAGCAAAGCTGACGAGCGCACCTATCAAGGATTGCCTCTGGCTCCAAAATGATGGATCCTTCATTATCCAGTTCTGGTAAAACAATTTGTGCTCTGACATTGGTGCCAAGAACTTTCTTTAGACAAGAGACATGAAATATTGGATGAATGCAGGAAGAAGGAGGAAGCTCCAATTCATAAGCAACCAACCTAATCTTTTGAAGAACCTTATATGGCCCATAGAACTTGGGAGCCAACTTATGATGCCCTTTGATTTTTAGGGATGATTGTTTGTATGGCTGTAGATGAAGAAAAACCATATCACCTACTTGAAAAGTGCTCTTAGAATGATGTTGATCAGCTTGTTGTTTCATTTGATTTCTTTCCATGTGAAGATTCTCCTACAAGATGCAGAGAATCTGATCCCAGGTTCGAAGAACCATATTGAATGCCTAAACTGGTGAACTACTGGGGGTTTATGGAAGGAGCACTGGCAGTGCCTAACCATATACTACTTCATATGGAGTCATTTTAGATGTAGTGTGGTAGAAGGTATTGTACCACCATTCAAGGAGAGGGAGCCACTTTGCCAAATGATAGTGCTATTCTAAGGTGAAGTAATGAACATAAGTTTCCAAACATTTGTTGATAATTTTAGTCTAACCATCTATTTGTGGGTGATACTCAAAACTCATCTTCAGTTTGGTGCCAGTGTGTTGAAATAGTTCTTACCAAAAATGACTGGTGTAAGTTGCATCACAATTTGATACAATGGAAGAAGGGATGCCATGAAGATGGAAGATATGGTCAATGAAAATTTGTACAACTGAGGAGGTTGTATAGGGATAGCTGAGGGCTAAAAAATGACTATATTTGGAGAGGTGATTAATCACAACCAATATCACTATCTTTCCTCCAGATTTTGGAAGACCCTCAATGAAATCTATAGAAATATGTATCCAAATCCATGTAGGAATGGGTAAGGGTTCAAGCAATCCTAGAAGGAGTGTCATTTCACCCTTGTTGCATTGGTAGGTATCACATTTAGGCACCATTTGTTGAATTGCCCTTTTCATTCCCTTCCAAAAAAGTTACACTGTGCCTGCTCATAAGTTTTGAGGAATCCAGAGTGCCTTGCCGATGGAGAAGCATAGAGTTCATAGAAGACAACCTGATGAAGATCTGTGCTCTAGGGAAGCACCAGACAACCCTTGTATTGTAGAGAAGCACCATCCCAAGAGTAATGCAATACAATAGAAGAGTTATTGGTCAATTGTTGAATGATTTGAGATAATGAAGAGTCATTAACATAGCCCTGCCAGACAGATTGCAACCAATTTCGAATAGGTATAGAAATAGTTGAAATAAAATTTTGGTCATCAAATGTGTGAGAAAGAGCATCTAGTACAACATTGTCCTCACCCTTCTTGTAAGCGATCTCATAGTAATAAACCATGAGTTTGCTAAGCCATTTCTATTATGTTGGAGAGGATATGTTGGATTCAGGGCATACAACTGAGAGGGGGGGTGAATCAGTTGTACAAAACTTTCTTCTTTTCAACAACTTCAATCCACTTTGTTATTTAGCAGCATAAACATAAATTAATCATGGAAACACAAAACATTAAATCAAGAGTAGAAACACATCAACACATGAGACACCAAGATTTTGACGTGGAAAACCCGGTTAAGGGAAAAACCACGGGGTGATTAACCCAAGAAGTATTCTCTATTAGAAGAATATAAAGAACAAATGCCACATGCCAATTAGGACTCACTACCTGAGCACACTACTCACAAGAGGCCCACTACCTACAGAGACACACTATCTACTAAAGAATAAGTATCACAAACTTGAACTAGAGAATAGCATCTTTACCATGCTTGGATCAGTTCCATTTAAGCTTAGTACTTCTTCTCTACCTTTCGCTTACTCCTCTTTACAACACTCTCATCCACCACAAGACTCACCTTAAAAGGACTTTGCAATCCTTTATTTATACAAGACATCGACTTAGGAATAATCATCTAAGTTGGCAAACATCTACAAGAACATCTGCAAGATGAATAAAACATCCAGTTGGCCAGAAAGAACACCATCATCCAATGGTTATTCTTCAAATACGAGCTCCAACTCCAATGTGGACCATCAACATGATCTGGACACTATCCAAACACCATCACAAGAAAGCCTGAGTCACTGAGAACATCTGCACTTCATCTGCTTGCTAAAATCCTTCTCTCCTTCATCCAGAACCTTAAGAACATAGTCTGTCATTACTGTCACAAAGGAATATATGCTTCCGGACCTTCAAACCACAAGCCAAACTAGATGATACTTCACAGAGACTTCCTCAACACTCCCTCAAATCCATAGAATAGGATAATGCATTTCTGGATCTCACCGGACTTATCTATGTCACTCAGTTGCCTCTGAACACTTGTCAGAATCGGTTCTACTTGATTGACCACAACTCCTGCAGATCTTCATGCGGACCTATGAAATCTTAACTGGATGATCTCAAGATTCATACCTAAAAACCCTTTGAACCACATCCTCTGATCTTCATCTTAGCTAGGATCTTCACTTCACTATCTCCATTGCTCATCCAAACCTTCTTATTAATGCAACAGGAGTATGTTGACATCAATGACAACAGTAGTTATGTCCATACTTGCGACAATCTCCCCCTTTGTCATTGATGGCAACATATGATGTGAAAAACCATCAAGACAAAAACTTCTCCTTACCGACAAAGCTCCCCCTAACAACAACATCCATTCACATGTCTTCTCTTCCTTTACTACTCCCCCTTTGATCAGCACTTACTTGTTTTTCACATGTCTTCTCTCCCCCTTTAACATCAATGGTAAAGGGCTCATACTTGCAACTTCAACACTTCAGAAACATACCAACTACTCCCCCTGAGTAGTAGATCCCCACCATCAATCCGGACCACAAGATATGACTGTGATATGCACCGGATTGATGCACAACAGTGCACCTTAGTTCATCACTGGAGGGGTAATAACCCCTAACTTCTCCCTGAGATACTCAAAAGAGTCCTTAGGTAGAGGTTTAGTAAAGATATTTGGAATCTGATCCTTGGAGGTATAAAGTCCAATCTAACTTCATTCTTATTCACTTGCTCTCTCAAAAAGTGAAACTTGATAGATATATGTTTGGTCTTTGAATGCAACACCGGATTTGTGGATATATTTATTGCACTTGAATTATCACAGAAGATTGTGATAGGCTCTTCATACTCCACTCTTATGTCTCTTAGCATTTGCTTCATCCACAAAACTTGAGTGCAACTACCTGCTGCTGCAATATATTCTGCTTCAGTTGTAGATAGAGATATTACCTCTTATTTCTTGCTAAGCCAAGAAACCAATCTCTTTCCCAAAAAAAATTCTCCACCACTGGTACTCTTCCGGTCATCCACATCTCCTACCCAATCTGCATCTGTATATGCATGAAGAGAGAAATCATGATCTCTAGGATACCACAAACCATACTTAACTGTCCCTTTTAGATATCTAAAAATCCTCTTGATTGCCATGACATGTGATTCTCTAGGATCAGCCTGGAATCTAGCAACAAGACCAACAGCCTACATAATGTCTGGTCTAGTTTGAGTGAGATACAATAGTCCTCTAATCATTGACCTATACTTTGTCTGATCAGTCTTAGGAGAATCATCATCTTTGCTCAATTTACATCTGGTAGCCATAGGAGTATTCATTGGTTTTGACTCATCGATCCCAAATTTCTTCAATAATTCTTTCACATATTTGGTCTGAGAAATAAAGATTCCTTTCTTTGTTTGAGTGATTTGTAGACCCAAGAAGAAATTCATTTCCCCAAGCATGGACATCTCAAATTCACTTTTTATTTGATTTGCAAAAGTTTTACACATACTATCTCTTCCTCCAAAAATGATATCATCAACAAACACTTCAATAATCAAGATGTTTTCATGATCAATTTTGAAATATAAATTATTATTAGCAGCACCTTTGTTGAAACCAATCTTCAAAAGATGCTTATCCAACCTTTCATACTAGGCTCTTGGGGCTTGCTTTAGTCCATACAAAGCTTTCTTCAATTTGCAGACCATATCACCATGATCAAACAACTGAAATCCATTCGGTTGTTCAATGTAAACTTCTTCTTCTAAGTCACCATTCAAGAAGGCAGACTTGACATCCATATGATATACTTTGAAATCCTTGAAGGCGGCAAAGGCAAGAAATAATCTGACTACTTCAATTCTTGCCACCGAAACAAAAGTTTCTTCAAAATCAACTCCTTCTATTTGAGAGTAGCCTTTGCAGACCAATTTGGCTTTATTTCTGACTACTTCACCATCTTCATTCAGTGTGTTCTGGAAGACCCATTTGGTTCTAATTACATTCTTGTTCTAGGGTCTAGGAACAAGATTCCATGTGTGATTCTTCTCAATTTGCATTAATTCTTCCTCCATTGCCTTTACCCAGTTTTCATCATTGCAAGCTTCATTCACTGTCTTTGGTTCAATTTTTGAATTTAGACAATACTCTTCTGAATCTTAAGCAATCCTTCTTCTGGTTTGCACACCTTTTCTTTTATCACCTATGATCTAACCTTCAGAGTGGTTCAGTCTTACATACCTAGGAACTTTGGGAGTTTCATGCATTTCAGACTCTTGAGCAGGTTCATCATCTTCCTGATTCATTGGATTAGTTTGAATCTAACTTGTAGAAGGGGTATGGGCTCCTTGAATCAGAACACCATTCTGATCATCTTCATCATATTCATAAAACCTTGAGGGTTTTTTAATTCCTTCATCAACCTTCACATTTGTGCTTTCTATAATCTTTCTCAATCTCTTGTTATAACACTGGTATGCTCTGCTTTGAGTAGAATAACCCAAGAATGTTCCTTCATCACTTCTAGAATCAAACTTGCCTAGATCTTCATCTCTTTTAATGTAACATTTGATACCAAAGACTCTAAAATACCTCACAATAGGAGTAATGCCAAACCATAGTTCATAAAGAGTCTTACCAGTATTGTTTCTGATTTGAACCCGGTTGAGAGTATAGACTGCAGTGCTAACAGCTTCTCTCCAAAAGATCTAAGGAACATTTGCTTCCATCATCATTGTCCTAGATGCCTCCTAGATGGTTTGGTTCTTCCTTTCCACTACTCCATTCTGCTGTGGAGTCCTAGGAGCAGACAACTATCTCTTTATTCCATGTTTCTTATAGAATTCTATGAACTCACTGGATGTGAATTCTCCACCTCTATCAGACCTCAGACATTCTAACTTTAATCTGGTTTCATTCTCTACCATAGCTTTGAATATTTTGAATTTCTCAAAAGCTTCTGATTTCTCTTTCAAAAAAGTTACCCACATTATCTGGGAGTAGTCATCAATCAACAACATGAAATATCTATCACCTTGCACACTCTTGATTCTTGTCAGACCACATACATCAGTGTGAACTAAGTCCAATAGTCTGATAGATATTGATCCTTGCTTTTGAATGAGACTCTGCTTTGTTTCCCCAACTGACATTCTTTGCATAGACTATTTGTAGGTTTCACCAACTTTGGAAGATCTCTTACAGCCTGAGTGTTACTTATCTTGATGATGTTATTAAAATTCACATGACACATCCTTCTATGTCATAACCAATTCTGATCAACCTGAGCAAATAGATAACTTTTACTAATACCAACTAAATGAAAGATGTTGCCTTTTGTTTGAGTACCGGATGCAATCTCTGTTCCAGAACTTTCAAGGATTTTGCATTTTCCATTCTTGAATCGGAGATCATAGCCTTTGTCCACCAACTATCCAACACTAAGAAGATTATGCTTCAATCCTTCAACATATAGTACATTACTGGTTTTGTTCTTTCCATCAAAAGAAATAGTTCCTCTACCTCTGGTTCTACCAGTAGAATTATCACCAAATTTTACCACTCCTTCATATCTTTCCAAATCTAGAAACTTGTCTTTATCACATGTCATATGGTGAGAGCATCCACTATCAATAACCCAATCATCCTTTTCTTCAACTTGGGTAGCCAGAGCTCTTTCAACAATTTTATGATTGACAGATTCAGAGGGTATTGGATCTTCTTCCTTGATGGCAATAAACACCCAATCACTTCTGGATTTGTTTCCTATCTCTGATTCATCATCTATTACTCCTTCATTATCATCCTCTTCATGAACATAATAACAATTCTTTTGGAACCTTGGTCTGTTAGGATTTGGCCTTGAAAATCTTTCTAAACACTTTGAGGAAAAATGACCAATTTTATTGCAGTTAAAGCACTTAAAAGGTAATTTTCCTTCATACTTACCACATCCTCTTGGCAGTCTTTTTACAAAAAGGGCTTCAAGCTGAGTAGTTTCTGCTTCATCTTCTTCCATGTCTTTTCTTGTTTTCTCATACCATGATAGTTTCTTTGATGAATTCTCTCCCAGATCAAACCTTTGTTTTCCTTTTACAAAAGAACTAGTTTTGAATGCAGATTCAGTCTTGGGGGGGTCATCTCCAAACTTAGACATTTCAAATGCAGCCAGTTTACCAGCCAATTGATCTCTTGTGACAGTTGTATGGGCTCTGAATTCTTCAATGGAAGAAACCTTGATTTTATAAGAAGTAGGAAGGGATCTAAGAATCTTGCCAACAATTTCATCTTCATCCAAGACTCCACCAGCATTTCTAATTCCACAAACAAGCTCATTTACTCTTGGCATAAAAGTAGAGATATTCTTGTCTTCTCTCATCTTCAAATTTTCAAATTTTCCTTTTAGACTTTGTAACCTTGCACATTTAACAAACTTGTCTCCTTCATGCAGAAGTTCCAACTTTTCCAAAATCTCATAAGAAGTTGGTAAGTCAACAACATTTGAAAGTTTTGTATCAGATAATGCACTTAGAAAAGCTTCTACACTCCACAGATTGGTTTCAGCATCTGTGATTTCAGTTGCAGTTTTCGGGCCACCTTGTGGAGGAGTATACTTTGTTGAAGCCATGATCTAGTACTGCAATCCCACACATTGCAAGTGACCCTTCATGCGACTTTTCCAAAGATTAAAATTGTTTCCATCAAACTTTAGACTATCTTTCTTATAGGACGACATCCTGGATCTCCTCAAGTGGTTAAACTCTTTTCAGAGGAACTTAGCTCTGATACCAATTGTTGGATTCAGGGCATGCAACTGAGTGGGGGGTGAATCAGTTGGACAAAACTTTCTTCTTTTTAACAACTTAAATCAACTTTGTTATTCAGCAGCATAAACATAAATTAAACATGGAAACACAAAACATTAAATCAAGAACAGTACACATCAACACATGAGACACCAAGATTTTGACGTGGAAAACCCAGTTAAGGGAAAAACCATGGGGTGATTAACCCAAGAAGTATTCTCTGTTAGAAGAATATAAAGAACAAATGGCACATGCCAATTAGGGCTCACTGCCCGAGCACACTGCTCACAAGAGGCCCACTGCCTACAGAGACACACTGTCTACAAAAGAATAAGTAACACAAAATTAAACTGGAGAATAGCATCTTTACCATGCTTGGATTAGTTCCATTTAAGCTTAGTACTTATGCTCTACCTTTCGCTTACTCCTCTTTACCACACTCTCATCTGCCACAAGACTCACCTTAAAAGGACTTTGTAATCCCTTATTTATACAAGGCATCGACTTAGGAATAATCATCTAAGTCGGCAAACATCTACAAGAACATCCGCAAGATGAATAAAATATCTGGTCGGCCAGACTTAGGAAGAACACCATCATCTAGTGGTTATTCTTCAAATGTGAGCTTCAACTCCAATGCGGACCATCAACATGATCTGGACACTATCCAAACACCATCACAAGAAAGCCTAAGTCACCAAGAACATTCGCACTTCATCTGCTTGTTGAAATCCTTCTCTCCTTCATCCAAAACCTCAAGAACACAGTCTGTCATTACTGTCACAAAGGAATAGATGCTTCTGGACCTTCAAACCACAAGCCAAACTAGATGACACTTCACAAGGACTTCCTCAACACTCCCTCAAATCTGTAGAATAGGATAATGCATTTTCGGATCTCACCAGACTTATCTGTGTCACTCAGTTGCCTCTGAACACCTGTCAGAATCGGTTCTACTTGACTGACCACAACTCCTTCAGATCTTCATGCGGACCTATGAAATCTTAACTGGATGATCTCAAGATTCATACCTGAAAACCCTTTAAACCACATCATCTGATCTTCATCTTATCTAGGATCTTCACTTCACTATCTCCTATGCTCATCCAAACCTTCTTATTAATGCAACAGGAGTATGTTGACATCAATGACAACACCGGTTAAGTCCATACTTGCAACAGGATATCCATTGTTCTAAGAAATATTTCAGACTCTGGTGATTAGTCTTGATGCAAAAATGATTCCCTAGTAGGTATAGCTGCCACTTTTTAACTACATGCAAAATAGCCATCATTTCCTTCTCATATGTAGAGAGTACTAAATTCTTGCTAGAAAGGGATTTGCTGGTGAATGTATTGGGATGTTCTTCTTGAAGGAGAATAGAAACAAGTCAATTGTCTTAAGTATCAGTCTCAATAGTGAAGGTCTTGGAAAAATTTGGCATAGCTAGAATAGGTGTAGTACACATAACTTGTTTTAGTTTTTCAAATGCAAACTCAACAGCTTGTGTCCAGATAAAAGTATCCTTTTTTAACATAGTTGTTAATGGAGCTGTAATCTTCCCGTAATCCTTGACAAACTTGCGATAGTAGCTAGTCAGCCCCAAAAAACCACGGAGGCTCTTGAGTGTCTGAGGATGCAGCTAGTTTTTCATGGCATCTATTTCGCAAGATCCACACAAACCCCTTCGGCTGAAACAATATGCCCAAGATAGTCCACTTCCTCCTAGCCAAAACACATATAGAGTGTTTTGTAGAGAGATGATGATCAGAGAGAAGCTGCAGTATGAGATCTACACGTTGGAGATGCTCAGCCCATGTTTTACTATAGATGAGGATATCATCGAAGAAGACCGGAATGAATTTCCGCAGGTAGGGCCAAAATATTTTATTCATCAATGCTTGGAATGTTGAAGGAACATTAGTTAGGCCAAAGGGCATGACTAAACACTCATAGTGGCCATTATGCATGTGGAAAGCCATTTTAGAGATATCATCCTCAAGATCTCAAATTTGGTGATACCCAGAACAAAGATCCAACTTGGAGAAGAATTGAGCACCATGAAGCTCATCAAGAAGCTCATCAACAATAGGAATTGGAAACTTATCCTTGATTGTGATGTGATTAAGTGCTTAGAAGTCAATGCAGAGGTGCCATGACCCATCTTTTTTCTGAACAAGAAGAACTAGTGAAGAAAAGGAACTGGTACTAGGGTGAATAATCCCTTGCTTCAGTAAGTCACGAACGAGCATCTCAATCTCTGTCTTTTGGTGAAATGGATAGTGATAGGGCCTGATGTAGGGAGGAACACTTCTAGGAAGGAGCTGAATATGGTGGTCTTCTAGTGGTGAAAGAAGCAATCCCACTAGTTCAACAAAGACACATGCATACCTATCCAAAATTTGTTATAGATCAGAAGGAGTAGTGGAGATTGCTAATGATTGCATCTGAATGAAATGGAACTGAGAAATGACACCATGTGAATTATTCTTAAGAAGCTTCTCCATGCGATGTGAACTTATAATGCTGAGAGACCCCAGTTGTAAGCCCTTTAATGTGTGTTTTTTCCCATTGTCTAAAAACTACATCCAAAGTTTAACAAAATCTCATAAGATGGGTCCAAGTGTGTGTAACCATTAGATGCCCAAAACCACATCACATCCGCCTAAGGGCAAGGCAAACATGTTGGAGCGTAGGTTATAATCTCCAATAGAGATACACACATTGCGACACTTCCCTTTGCAAGGTAATGTACCCCCATTCGCAATCATGAATTTAAAGTTGGAGCAAGGATGGACGAAATAATCAGCTTGTTTGGTGATCCGAGGGTCAATGAAGTTATGAGTGCTAACATAATCAATGAGTATTGTAAGAGGGAGCTTCTTTAAGTAACCCTTGACTTGCATGGTTTGTGGGGTGGTGACTCCTGCTAAAGCATGGAGAGAGATCTCTAGGTGGTCTTCCTGAGAAGCAGGGTCAATAAACAGTTGCTGAGTATCGACCTGATTATCCATTGTATCATGAGCATCTATATAAACTTCAGTTTCAGGCAAAGAATCCACATCCAAGAGATAGAGCTTTTGCTCAACACATCTATGTTCCTCAGTGAATTTCTTATCACAATTATAACAAAGCCCTTTGTCCCTATGTGCTCGCATCTCTACTTTAGTCAAATGGTTGATAGGAGTTGTTCTAGGAGCTGGCATTATTTGAGGTCTTTGGGAAACCATATTTTAGAATGGAACAAAATTAGATTTGGATCACTATTGAGCTATGATCTTGTCCTCCACCAACTTAGCCAATCCTAGGGCTTCCATCATTGTGTTGGGATGGAACATTTTAACCTCAGATCGGATTGCATCCTTCAGACCACTGACAAAACAACTCCTGAAGAATTCATAAGATAATCCCTCTATGTGATTGGCCAATTTTTCAAATTGTGTCTGATATTCTCTCACAATGCCTATTTGGTAAAGTTTAGTGAGTGCTCCTATGAAGTCATCAAAAGCACTAGGGCCAAATCGTTGCAAAATGAGTTTGTGAAAATTTGTCCATTTTGGCTCATCATGAGCCTTGATGTACCAACAAAACCATTGAAGGGCTTCATGTTCAAAATGAAAGGATGCAAGTGGTACTTTGGTGACATCAAAAGTATTATGCAAACTGAAATATTGTTCTGCCTAGTATATCCATCTAGTCGAATCATCACCATTGAAGTGAGGAAAATCAAACTTCGGCCCACGAAAATTGCTGGAAGAAGAGAACCTAGTGTTTGCAGAAGAGTTTGGGTGCCGTCTATTGTTCAGGGATGAATGCTAAAGATTGAGGCGAAGAATTTTTTCATCCAGATCTTGGAGTTTGGGCTTGAGGGCTGCAAGTTTATCCTCCATGTTTTTTGTTCCTGGTTGGGTGACAACCATAACTAGGAGATTTTGTTTTTGGGAATGGGTAGAAAAACAAAAACATAAACTTTTTTAGTAAAGGAAAATTTAGATTTGGGAAAAACTCTAATGGGTAATTGGGGTTTGACTAGGTTTTGGACACTTTTTGAGTGAAAGGGGAGACAAAAATGGGGATTTTAGAAGTGGGGTGGAAGAATGGGAAAATTTGTCCAAGAGGGACAAAGGAGCAAAAATATGAAATGAACACTATGGAAAAATTTGAAGTCCATTGGGTGAGAATCGAAGAAGTTATGGCAAACCCTAAAAATAGACAAATGTGGGATTTCTAGCTTTGATAAGTGGAATTTGGGATAGGGCCCTCTAGGAAGGAAATATGTAGAATGGAATTTCAGGGGTTCCAGTGAATTTTGAGAGGAAATGGAGCTAAAACAAGGAAGATATGGAAAAAAAACTATCTGAAAACTACTCTGGACAGATTCAATTTGCTTGCCAGTTGTTAATAGATATGGGCCCCAAGTATGTTTGGCTTCCTAAAGGTTTAGGGGATTCACTCAGCTACCAATGTTGTGTAACAACTTGTGTATTGGGGTAGTAACCCTCACTCCACAACTCAGGTAAAATTGATAATCACTTTGCCACAAACAATAGCTCTCAGTTTACCTCACAGATGGGAACTAGTCAATCAGGTAGGGGTTGTTGCCCTTTTCACTAGCAGGTCCTCTCAATGGGCCAACTACTTCAGGGTTCCTATGGTACTCCTCACAATGAGTTTTAGGGCTATATGCCCAGGCACTTCCCATAATTAATCAGATAGGGATATTGTTAGATTTAGGACACACAACTGAGAGGGGGGGTGAATCAGTTGTGCAAAACATTCTTCTTATTTATAAACTTAAAAACCACTTTGTTGTTTAGCAACATAAACATAAATCAATCATGGAAGCACAAGCATTAAATCAAGAGCGGAAACACATCAACACATGAGACACCAAGATTTTGACGTGGAAAACCTGGTTAAGGGAAAAACCATAGGGTGATTAACCTAAGAAATATTCTCTGTTAGAAGAATATAAAGAACAAATGGCACATGCCAATTAGGGCTCACTGCCCGAGCACACTGCTCACAAGAGGCCCACTACCTACAAAGACACACTGTCTACAAAAGAATAAGTATCACAAACTTGAACTGGAGAATAGCATCTTTACCATGCTTGAATCAGTTCCATTTAACCTCTATACTTCTGCTCTATTTTTTGCTTACTCCTCTTCACCACACTCTCATCCGCCACAAGACACACTTTGAAATGGCATTACAAACCCTTATTTATACAAGGCATCAACTTAGGAATGATCATCTAAGTCAACAAATATCTACAAGAACATCCGCAAGATATGAAATACATCTGATCGGCCAGACTCAGGAAGAACACCATCATTCAGATGTTATTCTTCAAATGTGAGCTCCAACTCCAATGCGGACCATCAACATAAACAGGACACTATCCAAACATTATCACAAGAAAGCCTGAGTCACCGAGAACATCTGCTTACTAAAATTCTTCTCTCCTTCATCCAGAACCTCAAGAACACAGTTTGTCATTACTATCACAAAGGAATAGATGCTTCCGGACCTTCAAACCACAAACCAAACTAGATGACACTTCACAGAGACTTCCTCAACACTCCCTCAAATTCGTAGAATGGGATAATGCATTTCTGGATCTCATCGGACCTAACTGTGTCACTCAGTCACCTCTGAACACCTATCAGAACTGGTTTCACTTGACTGACCACAACTCCTTCAGATCTTCATGCGGACCTCTGAAATATTTACTGGATCACTTCAAGATACATCTCTACAAACCCTTTGAACTGCATTTCCTGATCTTCAACTTAGCTAGGATCTTCACTTCACTGATTCCATTGCTCACCTAAACCTTCTCATTAATGCAACAGGAGTATGTTGACATCAATGACAACACCGATTAAGTCCATACTTGCAACAATCTCCCCCTTTGTCATTGATGGCAACATATGATGTGAAAAACCATCAAGACAAAAACTTCTCCTTACTAACAAAGCTCCCCCTAACAACAACAGCCATTCACATGTCTTTTCTTTCTTTACTGCTCCCCCTTTGATCAACACTTACTTATTTTTCACATGTCTTCTCTCCCTCTTTAACATCAATGGCAAAGGGCTCATACTTTTAACTACAGCACTTCAGAAACATACTAGCCGCTCCCCCTAAGTAGCAGCTCCCCACTATCAATCCAGACCACAAGATATGACTATGATATCCACCGGACTGATGCACTCAAGTGCACCTTAGTTCATCACCGGAGGGGCAATAACCTCTAACTTCTCCCTGAGATATTCAAAAGAGTCCTTAGGTAGAGGTTTAGTAAAGATATCTGCAATCTGATCCTTGGAAGGCACAAACTCCAATCTGACTTCATTCTTATTCACTTGCTCTCTCAAAAAGTGAAACTTGATAGATATATGTTTGGTCTTTGAATGCAACACCAGATTCTTGGATATATTTATTGCACTTGAATTATCACAGAAGATTGTGATAGGCTCCTCATACTCCACTCTTATGTCTCTTAGCATTTGCTTCATCCACAAAACTTGAGTGCAACTACTTGCTGCTGCAATATATTCTACTTCTGTAGTAGACAAAGATATTGCTTCTTGTTTCTTGCTTAGCCAAGAAACTAATCTCTTCCCCAAAAAGAATGCTCCACCACTGGTACTCTTTCGATCATCCACATCTCTTGCCCAATCCGCATCAGTGTATGCATGCAAAGAGAAATCATGATCTCTAGGATACCACAAGCCATACTCAACTGTCCCTTTTAGATATCTAAAAATCTTCTTGATTGCCATGACATGAGATTCTCTAAGATAAGCTTGAAATCTAGCAACAAGACCTACAACATTCATGATGTCAGGTCTGGTCTGAGTGAGATACAACAGTCCACCAATCATTGACCTATACATTTTCTGATCAGCCTTAGGAGAGTCATCATCTTTGCCTAACTTACATCTGGGTGCCATAGGAGTATTCATTGGTTTTGACTCATCCATCCCAAATTTTTTCAACAATCCCCTCACATATTTGGTCTGAGAAATGAAGATTCCTTTCTTTGTTTGAGTAATTTTTAGACCCAAGAAGAAATTCATTTCCCCAAGCATGGACATTTCAAATTCACTTTTCATTTGATTTGCAAAAGTTTTACACATACTATCTCTTCCTCCAAAAATGATATCATTGACAAATACTTCAACAATCAAGATGTTTTCATGATCAATTTTGAAATATAAATTACTGTTAGCAGTACCTTTGTTGAAACCAGTCTTCAAAAGATGCTTGTCTAACCTTTCATACCAGGCTCTTGGGGCTTGCTTTAGTCCATACAGAGCTTTCTTCAACTTGTAGACCATATCACCATGATCAGACAACTGAAATCCATCCAGTTGCTCAATGTAAACTTCTTCTTCCAAGTCACCATTCAGGAAAGCAGACTTGACATCCATCTGATATACTTTGAAATCTTTGAAGGCAGCAAAGACAAGAAATAATCTGACTGCTTCAATTCTAGCCACCAGAGCAAAAGTTTCATCAAAATCAACTCCTTCTATTTGGGAGTAACCTTTGCACACCAATCTGGCTTTGTTTCTGACTAGATCACCATCTTCATTTAGTTCATTCTAGAAGACCCATTTGGTTCCAATTACATTCTTGTTCTTAGGTCTGGGAACAAGATCCCATGTGTGATTCTTTTCAATTTGCATTAGTTCTTCCTCCATTGCCTTCAACATGTTTTCATCATTGCAAGCTTTATTCACTGTCTTAGGTTCAAACTTTGAAATTAGACAAAACTCATCTGAATCTTGAGCAATTTTTCTTCTTGTTTGAACACCTTTGCTTCTATCACCTATGATTTGATCTTTAGAGTGGTTCAGTTTTACATACCTGGGAACTTTGGGATTTTTTTTATCAGGCTCACTAACACTCAACTCTACTTCTTGATTGACCGGATCTGTTTGATTCTGAATACCGGAAGGAGTTTGGACTCCTTGAATTAGAACACCATTCTGATCATCTTCATCATATTCATAAAACCTTGAAGGTTTCTCAATTCCTTCATCAACCTTCACATTTGTACTTTCTATCATCTTTCTTAGTCTCTTATTATAACACCGATATGCTTTGCTTTGAGTAGAGTAACCCAAGAATATGCCTTCATCACTTCTAGCATCAAACTTGCCTAGATCTTTATCTCTTTTAATGTAACATTTTCTACCAAAAACTCTAAAATATCTCACAGTAGGAGTAATGCCAAACCAAAGTTCATAAGGAGTCTTACCGGTATTGTTTCTGATTTGAACCTGGTTGAGAGTATAGACTGCAGTGCTGACAGCTTCTCTCCAAAAGATCTGAGGAACATTTGCTTCCATCATCATTGTCCTAGATGCCTCCTGGATGGTCCGGTTTTTCCTCTCCACTACTCCATTCTGCTGTGGAGTCCTAGGAGCAGACAATTGTCTCTTTATTCCATGTTTCTCACAGAATTCTATGAATTCACCGGATGTGAATTCTCCACCTCTATCAAACCTCAGACATTTCAACTTTAATCCGGTTTCATTCTCTACCATAGCTTTGAATATTTTGAATTTCTCCATAAATCATATATATCAAGAGTCTAATGGAGAAGCGGACACGTTGGAAAATTTAGCCATTGAATCATCAGAGGACATGCTTTGGGAGACGTCGGTTTAATGATGACAACATACTAATTGTAACTGATGAAAGGTGCTCTCATTCCATCGTATTGAGGTGGTGAAGCATGTGAAGGGATAGATGATAGGAGTAAGCTTTAATGAAAGAAGCAATGAAGACATGGCATTGATCTTGAAACCGTTTTCTCATTGCTCAATAGCATCAATGAACATGACAGAATGGAGACACTAATTAGGTTGACATGTAGCAAATGACAAATGTACTTCTTGGGAGAAATTATAGAGAATAGGATGTAGAAGGTGTTGAAAGGTGTTGACCCGCAAAAGTGTATGGTGTCACACCTTGGGAATCAGAAGCCGATTCCTCTCTTGAAAGGAGATCGGTTGATCTCCCCAAGGTTTCAGGGGGTACCAGGTCTCGGTAAAATGGGATAGCTTGGTTGAGTAATGCATGCTTTTTGACAAGGGGTTCGGTGTAATGGTGGAGAAATAGTTGTTGTTTGATCAAGCTCAATGTGATGGTTTGCAAATTATCTTCATGAAACAAAACAAACTTATGTTTAACAATTTTTATTTAATCCTTTGTTTTATGAAGACAATATTATTGGTATTAACTTGCCTAGAATGGTTTATTGTTTAGATTTACAAGCAAATTTTGTATTTCATTATAAGATCTAAACAACTAAACTATAGTGAACTAAAATCTATTTTAACCAGCTATAAAGAAAAACAAAAGAGTGAAGGATAGAGAAAAGAAAAGAAAAGAAAAGAAAAGAGAAGAGAAGAACAGAGAATAGAAGTTGGAAGAGAACAAGAATAAACTTGATAATCTGAGCAAATTGATTTGTTTAAATAAGTTTCACTTGCAAATATAAACAAACTACTCCTAACTCTATCAGTCTAAGCTCAACATAAGAAAGGAGTAATGCAAGAGTATAAGGGAGTTAGTTAACACTTGTTAATATTTGTTAATGAATACAACAAAGTAAACCATCACCAAGTTGCTTGTGCAGATGGTAACCCATGGATCCATAAACAAATACATTGAGATTCAAAACTATATATTTACAAGAAGAAACTTATTTAGTTTTACAATACTCTTACTCAGATGATCAAAGAAACTTAGACTCTCCACCGAAAGATTCACGCATGAAGAGTACAAATTCTAGTTTTCAGCCGAAATTCAATCTTCTGACTTCACCGTTTGCTACAATGTCCTCCTCCAAAGGAAAAGAGTTCAGAGAATGAAAAAGCTCCTCCAACAACTAGAACTCTCCTCTGCTGCTGTGGCAGTGAGCTTCAAAGAAAATGCAGAGTTAAAAAAAACTAAAACTCGCCCCCTTACTACCGCCGTTCCCTCCAATATATCAGAATTCTGCCTTCCAAAATAACCCTTTCTTCCTCTTTTTTCACGCCCCTCACTGATTGTTTTGTTTTGCATATTTTTAAATATTTAATGTGATAATTTGGTACGCCCAGCTACCTGTAGGCGACCCCTAGAGAGGAAGTAGGCGACCTCTATGAAATCATTCGCCCCCTATTGCTCATAGGCAACCTTTATGATGCTAGGTGTCTGTATTTCTATCTTCACATCAACGCTTCTATTATGCAAAGTCTAATCCCGGTTCCTGTTCTTGTCTTGCCAATATTTTCTCTCCTTATTACTGTCTTAGAGAAGATATTTACTTGCACGTCGTATCTTCCTGTACTGGTGCCTCTATCTTTTTTTATGAATGAGATCTATCGTTATAAATGCAGGTGGTCTTTTTTTAAATGCTGTCACACCTATGCCAAATAAATGGAACTTGTCTTCCACAGTAGTCAAATGCCATTTAATTTTCAAGTTGAAAAAAGTCTCCATTCATACACCTGCAAAAAAAAACATTCTAACACATATTAAATGGAGGTTGAAATAATCATAAGGAAAATATGTTCTCACATTCTACGTGAGATTAAAACAATTACCTCTTATCTTTTAAAAATCCACCTAAAACTAAAGTATTAGATTATATATAGATTTAGATTATACTTATTATTTAGGTAAAAGAGAATGTATAGCCCTCGCTTATTTTTATTTTTACTAGTAAATTAAAATATCTCCTAAAATTAAAAATTTAGCACTATAATTATTTACATTATATATTTATATATATTATATTAATATACTAATATACATATTATATATTTATATATACAATATTAATATGTAAATATATAATGTTAATAGAGTTTCTAGATTTTTTTTTATTTAAATTATATACTTTGTGTGAGTATAAAGGAAGACAATTTCAAAAAATAATAGTCCAAGATTCACATAGATTGTGCTCATTAATATACAAAATCTGAGAGAGACGACAAATAATGCAGTCCATGAACAAATACAAAGTAAGGAGAGAGCATGGCCCAGAGAGCTCATGGCAAAATGAACCACATGGCGGAACATTGAGGCTACATAGAGCTATAGAGACCAAGATAAAAAACACATGCAAACCCGAAAGACAAAAGGAAAACACACGACAAATAAAGAGAATGGAGCAAAAAAACAAACATGTCCTTAGGTTCCATGATTTTGCATGAAATTAAGGGGACATTGCACAAGCGGCAACAAAAGGCACAAGACAACTAAGAGGGGGGTCAATCAGTTGTATAAAAAACTTTAACTTCTTTACAAAATATCACTTTCACATTCACTTAATTTAACTCCTTATTCTGTTATCAACATTAAACATGAATAGCAAAATCAAAACATCACCATACACACATAACACTAGATTTCTTACATGGAAAACCCTACATAGGGAAAAACCATGGTGAGTGTTAGCTCACAATATAATGTAGTAACAATATTGAATATCAAAAGAGGCTCACTGCCAAAGGGCTCATTGCCCAAATGAAAGGCTCACTATCAAGAGGGTGGCTCACTGCTGGGGGTGGCTCACTGCCGAGGGTTGGCACACTGTCGAGGGTTGGTTCACTACCAAGGGTTGGCTCACTACCGAGGGTTCGCTCATTGCCAGGATGAACTAATATAGTACCATCTACACCATACTTGAGTTCAGTTCCATTGAAGCGTAATATATCTCCTCTGCTCTTCTCCGCTTTTTCAACTCACACTTTATCTTCATATCTTCGCACTCTCCCCTCTCACTCAAGAATTCATTACATACATTTATACCTATCATCAACCTTGCAATGTACATCAAGGTTGGCATTACATTCTACAACCATTAGAACTATCTCCAAGGTTGGCATGCATACATAAACCAAATTAGGACTAGACCTAAACAATCTTGTAGAGAAAATGAATGAAGGATGAACACTTCATGGCTTAGCTCAGACCCAAATCCATCTTCACATGCTTGGACACACCTCTACAATCCACGAGTCACCTCCGCAACAAGTGTAACTAACCAAGTGGGCCATAACTAGTGCACAACATCAAAAACACTTAGATACATGATTCCAAGATCTTCATTTTAGCTTGCAGATCAAGTACACACCTTTAATATATTCTGGAGACATCTATGAACATCATAGAATCACTTGGGAGCTAACAAATCCAACCGTAATAGATCTCACTTGAAGACACATCACAAACTGCTTTTCAACAGACACTGTCAAACTATGCTAATCAGTAACTTTCTTTTCGGAGCACCAAATAACAAATACTTTGGAATGAAGATAGCTAAGGACCTTATAATATTAAGTCCAGAACCACAAAACTAGATTCCAACCTATGAAGAAATACGAAGCATAATACTATGTCCCTGTCACTCTGCAAACGTTGCTAGGAACAATCTTCAAACTAGTGAATAGGATTTTTTCTGCATAGCTATCTAGACCACCAAATTATGGATTTAGCATCTTCAAACACTTCTCTAAATCATATCCAAAGCTCATACTCTAGTCTTCAATACAAAGAAAATGTGTAGCAAAATACTCAGACAGTGTTCTTCAATCAATCAACAAACAATAATATCAGAAGATACAGTTGGCACCAATGACAACAAAAACATGTTGACATCAATGACAAATCATGTTAACACATACTTGCAACAGAAGGTGTTTAAGATGCAGAGTGGATTGTTTTTATTTGCCATTGAATGGGTGTTGCTCGAGAAGATTTCATGGTTTGCGTGAATAGATACGGGGTCAATTTGGGCATATCGTCCATGTTCATGGCATCCTTGCTAGATATAGGAGAAGACAAAGGAGTGATAAAATAGTTAATGGAGGCTTTTGTGGAAGAAGATTTCATTGGGGGTTTTGAAGAATCACTTGGGGTGGTGAGAAGAGGAGTCAGGATTCCTTTGCAAGAAGATTTTCATAGGGTAAATAGGGCCGGGGATATGGTGGAGTGGAAACCATTCATCACAGAAAATCAAATAGAGAAGGGGGTTTCTCAGAGGAGGTAGGTGACAATAGGGGTAGGGTTCCTGAAGAAGATGTTGGGTTTGGAGAAAGAGTATGCCTAGATGGAGGACTTCATCAACCACTACTATGAAGTTGATTCCAATATTTAGTATGTTTTCAATCTATCTAGTATGTAAATAGTAGTTAGTAGGAGAATATAAATTGTAATACCGAGATTTTTTTAGTACTCTGTTAGGTATTTTTCTCAAGCATATAGGCCAAGCCTTCATGTTCAAACTATTTTGTTAATTTAAGTTGATTTTAATGAAAAGGGAGCAGTCCCCTAGACTGTAGTTTACTAATCTAAAAAAACCTATGTTGCAGGCATTTTGAAGCCAAATATATTGTAGCAAAACAACATTGACGACGAAAAGGGATCCCCAAGTTGTAACCAATAGGTTGGTGCCATGGACGATCAACCACTTGCAATAAGTAGTAAAATATATTTAAAAATTATTAGAATATGTTTCATTTAAATATTATTGTGATTGTGAAATTTGTATATCCATGTTAGCTTTTATTTAGTTTTGGGTCTATTTTGAGAGAATGGCTTAATATAATCACATATCGAGAAATGACACATTTTCATGTAACATTGGGTCAATTGTTTAATCCTTCATCTACCTCCATTTACACACATTCTCACATTATATACTTTTTTTTAGTAAACCTAGGCTAGGCATACAAGGGCTACAAGAAAATAGCATTAAAGCTGAGATTCTTGTAACTAGGGTTCACTAAATCTCTCTACACTATAAAATTATCAATCTAAATCTTATCCACATGGAGAGAGCAAAGATGGTGAGTAGATGAACCCCACCACTCAACATATATTCCCCTCAAAAAATAATCCTATCAAAATCACATATTTCATTGAAATATTATCTTCCATAACCTTCATTACTACCTTGAACTCATAGGGATTGAAATTGGGTTTAATAAATAGTATTATATTCATATTGTCATAAGTAGATACTAATCGGTAACACATATAATAAAAAATATTAGACTATTCCTTGTATTCCACCATATCCAATACAGCACGGAGATGACCTTTGATGAAAAAAGAAAACAAACTAACCAAGAGCAATTCAAAAATTATGTCATAGAGGGGAAAATTACAACACCACCCCCAAAAAAATAGACAACCCAAAATAGTAATGTAAAGTATTTATATGCCTAACACATGAGAAGTATGGTGATGAGGGAAATTACACATGTCATGGAAAAGCCCCTTGATATTTTTTACATTTACCACACAAATCATGCTTCATAAGTGAAGGAATTTTTACCAAATCCTTTAAATCCCCATCATCATAGCAACCAGAGACATCAATTCTAGTATCAAGGGAATGTTTAATCTTAAGTGCCTTCATAATTTCTTCCACAACCTTATGCATTCATTCCTAATATTGCTTCAAGGTGTGAAGGTGTTCAAGATAACAATTTAAGTAGATCTCTTCTTGGTTCTCCACATCCTCAATATCATTGTATAGTAGGTAAGTGTTGATCATGTTGGGGAACATTTATACATAGCTCTACGATTTGGCTACATCAAACATGTTCCTCCACCCCCGCAAATATCTAGAATCCAATAAAGCATTTTTCATTGTGCTCCTAATCCATATACATGGCACACCATCAATTTCCTTAACCAATTCCCAAATTCGTATGACCTAAGAGCATAAATCTAGATTCTTGAACTCCTCCAAATAAGTAATGAAATTTTTAAGCATCATATCACCAGTCTTTGTCTCTTTCCTCTACCTCCCCTTTCCCAAAGGAGTCACCTCCTTACCTTCCTCCTTACACTCCTGGATCTAGCATTTATCTCTCCTTAGGTCAAAAGATGAAGTCATTAATATTAGCTAAAAGGAGAGGTGAAAACTAAAAATCAAACCACATAATTTTATAATAAGTTAAAGAACTATCTTGAAGACTAAACTAAATATGGTGAAGAGATGTGGCATCCGTTAGTCATTAATCCATGCCACTGTCAATTATAAATAATGAGCTCAATTCACCATCTTCCTATCTTTCAAGATCCCCCTACCACCCTCTAAATCCATACCAATCACCTTATCATGATTACCTTCTATTTGTTGCTAGCCCATTATTAGGTTTCTCATGTTATATACTTTATCTCATCCATTTTTACACATTATCCCATATATTTCACATTTATTAAACCCTCATATATATCCATTCCTTCCCTATCTATTATAATTATCATTCTCTTATCCTACGACATTCCCATTGGTGTGGGATGAATCATTTGCATGAAAAACTAACCCTCAAAATTAAAAAATTAAAAATTCAAATTTTCCAACTTCTACCCATTTGTTTCTTTCCATGAGATAACTTGGTACATGTTTCATGTGATTATTGTTGTGTAGTGATATTTAATATGTTCATTTACATCCAAGTACCATTTAGAAATAATACAAAATCCTAGAGCATCCAAGGAGAATTCATCGTAGGAACACTTCAATTAGAGTAGTAATATGATTCTATCTACATCAAAATTCACATCCTAGGACATTTTCATTCTTTCCTAATATTTTCCAAAAATTTTCAAGGTCATAAAGCTAACCATTGCAAGGTGTTGACCCAAGAGAACTTGACTCTACCAATTTGGAAGCCTCCTCAAGGTATTTTTAAATACCACCAATCCTTATCAATCAACAAGGAGAAAAGATAAAATTGAATTTAAAAGCAATAGCATGATATTTATTAGATCATATATGTGGGCTCCAATATAGATTTGCACTCTCGAAAGAGATCTTGAGCTATAGGTTCAACCTAGAGACAATTCTAGTTCTATAGAAAATCTAAGATATAGGATGCTTACATATAACTATTTTCTACACTACATTGTATTTATTAATTTCATCAACTGTAGAACTAAGTACACTCTTCAAGTATAATTAATTTCCTAAATTTGCATTTATTTTTGAATTATCTTGTCCTAGGTTTCACTGATTTAACTTGGGTTAATTTATGCTAATTGTATGCATTTTATTTAATTAGTCTAGCTTAACATTAAGAAAAGCATATTTTCCTTTAAATTTTGGTGAACCCATCTAATTTTATGCCCCTTATACTTTGACCTTATGGCTATGCCTTCATTATTTTCTAAGGTATTAGATCTATACTTTTTATTGTAATATTAGTTTTTTAATTGTATTAGGCATAGTGTTCCTATTTATTGCTACATATTTATTTCTAGGCTTTGTTCTTTTTTGTGTTACATTGATTTTTCCCACCCTATTCACCCTTAGATGCCTCATTAAGCATTTATTTTTAGATTTTACCCATCATTGATTTTTCTTATTTATTAAATCTAAAAGTGATTTATATTGTCCCATGATGGATATCTTGCCCCCCTTTCTTAACAAGATCACTAGATGGGGACTGGGAGGTTTTGGGATTTACATAATGTAAACTAGTTATAAAACTCTTTTAATAGAAAACCTTGAAGTTAAAAACTCTAAGCTTTGGAAAAGGATTTGGCATCCTAGATGTCGGAAAAAGGTTAATTATTTCATGTGGCTAGTAGCTTTAGATAAATTTTTTCATCATGATAATCTCCATAAACATGGGGTTGCTAGTCTAAATAGATGTATCCTCTACCTTAAGGATGAAGAGAACCAAAAATATCTTCTTCTAGCTTGCCCCTTTTCCATTTTCCTTTACTAGTGTGATATGTTGGCAATTTCATGGAATAGTTATGATTCTATCTATGACTCTTGTAAATCAATCACAACCCTCTTTGAAGCTAAAATCCCTTAATCTATTGTGTGATATTGGTTGTGGTATGATCTACTAGAATATCTAGTGGGAATGCAATTAGAGAATTTTCAATGGTACAACTAGGCATATCAGTTAAGTTTATGGTACAATTATAGCTAATTTGAAAGAAACTTATCAAGTTTGGATTCATGATTATCAAGAAAATTCATGGTGGGAATTTAGAGTTCTACTGAGACTTGGTATTCTTATGGTTTCTCCCTCTTCTCCCTCTTCCAATAATAACCTTTAGTATGATCAACTTGCTAAATGGGAACATCCTCCTTTGGCCTTGGTTAAAATTAATGTTGATGGAGCTTCACAAGATAATCTTGGAAATGTTGGCATGGGACGTGTTTTTTGTGACCATAATGATAGGGTTAAGTTTTTGTTTGTTAATAGTGCTGGTGTGGGTTCTAATAATTATGTTAAGCCTATGACCATTTGCCAAGCTCTTTTAGAAGTAGAGCTAAATTATTTTACCAATATTATTCTAGAATATAACTCTAACATCTTGATTGATCACTTCAAAAGGAAGTCTTCCTCTCACTTCTAGTAGTGGTAGTAGAATGAATGTAAGGAAGACATTGACATATGCTCATTTGTAGTTTCAATGTTGTTAAGAACCATACTAGAAGGGAAGGAAATCAGGTTGTTAATTTCTTGGCTATATCATCTTCTAACTAGAATGAAATCAAGGTTGATACTAGAAATAATCAAGATTACCCTACCTAGGACTTGAGTAGAGACTTTAGTTTTCTTATGAATGTTAAATACAATGCCTCTCTAGATTCTTTATTCTTGTTGGTGTGGTCATTCCTCTAGTGTTCTTCCTATTTACTCCCTATGGATAACACTAGTATTGTTATTTTCTTTAAATGGTTTTCCTACTGGTCCAATTTTTTAACATAAAGGAAAACATTACCTCTAATCCTGATGTAGGTGCATCCATAGGCATTATAGTAATGTGGTATCATGTCTAAGACAGTGTAATTTGTGATTGATCCACTCATTTGTGTGTCTACAAGTTTGTGGTCAATTGTCTTCGGTAAAGGAAGTTAGCACATTTCACTACATTGAGGTATTAGCTTCTATGTTTTTGGTCGTAGTTTTGTTTGTGGTTTTTTTATCTTTTGTTAAAATTTGAGGTTGATTGGATAAGTAAAGGTTGGTAATTTGGCTCATGAAGTGTGTATAGGTTGAGAGTATGTTTAGTTGGAAATATTTCTATTTGTGAAAGGCTTATTTTAGGTTTGTGTCAAAGGTGAATATTTAGGAAGGTTGAAATAAACATTGTAGGAGTGTGAGGTGAATATTTGACTATTGGAATTTGTAGGTTTTTAATTGGAAACACATTTCATGTGGTTTTGGGCTTTGCACCATCTTCAGGATGACACAGATCATGCGAGGAGCTTGAAGATGCTATATATAGAAAGTTTTTCATCAATTAAAGGCAAGGAAAGAAGATGAAGATAGAGTAGAGGTAAGTTTTATCAATGAGGGTGTAAGGTCTGAGAGGAAGAGTGAGGTAACAAAGAGTATGAAATGGAGTGTGTTCATTGGAGCTGATAGTGGGGTATCATGGATGTCATTTTTGTAGAATAGTATTATGTTTTGAATGTTGTAGCTTGTGCAACAAGGTAGTGTTGTAATTTTTTTAGTGGAAATCATTATGAGGCTGATGTGGCAATCATTATAGTAGGGTAGCAATAAAATTTTGAAGTTATATTATCCTTGATATCATTCTGCATCACTTGGAAGTGGTGTTTCCATAGTTTAGTGAGTATATGCATGTAGGAAGCCTATGGGCTGACTATCCATTTGTGTAATCTTGTTCTAATCAAATGGTTGTTTCCTAGCATGTAAGAGGGTCCATTGCAACAAATCTTATGGTGTAATATTGTGATAAACATGCAAGCTATTATTAATGAATAAATTATGGTGTTTTAGTTTTTTTGTGTTGTACAGTGATCTATGGATGTGTTACTATTATTGGTTGCATAGTCAGAAAATCCTTTGTTGGACCGTCCTATCATGACTACATCATGTGGTGTTAAAGAAAGGTTGGATCATAGGAATATTGTTGGAGTGTGGGTGTGAATATGAGCACACCTAATCGATGCACTTTCTTAAGAATGAATTTAACAAATAAATGAACTATGGTGGTGATAGGTAAATCAAGGTGTAAGTAGTTGAGATGTACCAAATTTGAATTTTTATACATTACTAGAATTAAATAATCTTTGAAATGTGGAAATCCATGGGGGTTTATAGATATAGGATTGAATATGGGGTAGTTTACAAGGGGTAATTATAAATGGATCACAAACCTAGTTCTTATAAATATGTTGCCAAAGAGAGGGCGAGGTATTATTAATGTTGCAGGAAGAATGAAGGAAATGTATGAGATGTTGAAGGTTATGCAAAAATAGATGGATGTACTGGAGCAAGACTATCAGAGGAACCCTAACCCTAGGGCCGAGGAAAGTGATGAAGAGAAAGAGGTAGATTTTGTGGAATCAACTGGAAGCAAAGTGGACAAGGAATAGAGGATGTTGAAGGCTATAACCAACATTGGTAAGAGGACCAAAGTGGACATTCTAGTCTATTTTTGTAATTTGGATCCTGAGGAGTTAAGAGACTAGATTGTTGATCTAGAAGAACATTGAGTATGAGGACATTATGGACTCGGATAGAGTAAAATTTGTGAAGACCAAGCTAAATGACCATGTGGCAATAAGGTGGAAGGAAGTTTAGATAGAGAGAAATAGAAGGGGAAAGGCTTGTAGCATTAGAAAGTGGGACTAGATGGTGGAAAAGCTAAAGTCCAAGTTCATTCTAGTGAACTACCAATTGGATATGTTGAAGGAGCTACATAATTTGTGACAGGAGATATGACTATGAAGGAGTACATCGAGGAATAATACAAGATAACAACTGGGTCAGTAGATCATGAGGAATGCATTGAGAAAGTAGAAAAACATGTTAATGGATAGAGGGATCCATCAAAGGGGAGATGGTTATGTGGAATATCTAGACAATAAAGGAGCCATAACAGTTGGCTCTCACATTGAAGAAGAAACTAAACCAGAAGCAAAAGTAGAACCACTAGAGAGGAAGAGAAGAGAAAAACCAAAGTAGAAGGATGAGATGTGGTGAAATGGGAGAAACTCCAAGAGGTCAAAGAAGAGGTAATCGGTACCGCAATGAAAGAGAAGATCAAAGTTCCCACCATTAGAGAAAAAGAAGATATGAACTATTGTAGAAATAACAGAGATGACTGTAGCAGCTATCACAGAGGTAGGAATGATGGTGGAAGCTACCACAAAGATGAAAGAGTAGAGGATACTCACCATAGAAAGTCTTGAGAGAAGCATGGAGGATATTCCCAGTAAAGTATAGGTGGATATGAGAGGAAAAGTAGAAATCCTTCAAGGGAACCTATTTCAAGTGTAGATTAACAGACACATTTTACAATTTAAAAAATAAACCCTAACTTATCATTCTATTATCAACTTCTAGGATATTGAGATGTATGTAATTTTTGATGGTGTTATTCAAACCTAAGATTACTCCTAGATACAAACCAACCACTACATATGGGAAATATTATGAATGTGGGACTCTTTACTCACAAGATGACCTTTAGGATTTTAGAAGCTAGCTCTTTGTGAGAATCTTGTTATTTCTTCCAAATAGTGGGAGATAAAAGAGAAGAGAAACATTGATTAAATGAAACTACTCTAAGGCAACATGCTAAAAGATAGTACTTAAACCAATGCAGGAATGACATAGTACATTCCTATTTAACTCACAATACTAAATCATGGCTTCAAATAGTATAAAATACATGATTGTAGACCATTTAATAATATCATTCATTGAAATGAAAGAAAAGAACAACTTTAATACACAAGATCTGAAAGAAGACTCAGTAGACACAAGAATTAGCACATAATCTTACATTTCTTCATTATTTAATCAAGAATAGGTTACAAAATGTAGAATGCATAGTCATAATAAATTCAATTGACTCTGAAAAGCACCCATAAAGGTTGTGAATGCCTATCGACTCTTCTCGGGGAACTTTAATTGGCTCAATGAATAAACACTGCCCAACCCTTATTACATCTTCCTTTCATGCATATATATCAACTTAGATTTTGAAATTTGCCTCAGGTAGGAAACATCTACCCGATCTACCCCTAGTACCTTGGCATTGAATTTCCATGACTCCATCTTAATGGGACTATTTTGAGGCATTGAAGGCTCACCAAGAACTATGCAGGAGGCCCAACTACCTCTTTGAGGCATTTCTAGATTGCCAAGCCACCCATTGTGGTTGGGAGATGCCTCCATGTCCTCCTTGCAAGCCTCAGAGGCTTGCTGACTCATTTGGTTCATTTATCAAAGAATCACTTCTCCTTTTCTACTTTGAAAGGTCCTTCATAATGGGTGGACTATTAGATCTTGTACCTTGTGATCGATGGCTTGGAAAGCCTCTCGTAGCTTCTATCAATAATGTGGGTCCCAAAACCATGTGACAACATGGCACATTGCCTTTGAAGTGTTAGGCCTACCTTATCAGGAGGTACGAGGCCATGTCAAATGTCTCTTTTGTGCTTGCTTTCAGCGTCTTTCTTTGAAGACCCTAGGCCCACCGCCTAATAATATGAGTCAACATCGCTGGCCAATGGTGCAATATGAACTATATTTCATACCTGCCAAGGTCTTGGAGGAGTGTTGTGCCACCACGTGGATTCACTAAGAAATCCCATGCCTTGTATTTACTTTTTCTTATCACAGGTCCACCTATCGATGACTTGTGACACTTATCTTGAAGGCGCATCATTTATATTATGTTAGACCTACCAAGGTTTCAGAGGTGTGAAGCCTTTCCACTTGGTACAGAAGGTTCCATAACGTTTGAAACTTTATTAAGGATGAAGGGAACCACCACAGTCCATATTAGCCATATCTCCAACTAATGGTGCAATGCTTGAAGTTGTCAAGATTGAAAACCTTTAAACTTGCGACGTGACTCCAAGTGGTAATGCCCATAGCTTCCTACTAAAGGGTGACTTAGGAAAGTTGGTGCTAAGGAACAACACCGTGATGTGTCAAAACTAACAACTCCATGGGGCTATGAGAAACCTCCACATAGAAAACTATTGATTAACTTTGACAGCCTGCCACAAATTGACTCTACCCAATAAAGGCTTAGAAGATGATGCCACCCAACTCATATTCAAAGGTCAATGTCACCCAACTTCTCATGACTCAAAACTATAAATGTAGAGTGAAATCTCTATAGTTCTTGGTGACTTTTGGAGAAGTTTTCCTACACATGTCAAACACCAAACACCAAAAGTGACAGAAACAAGAACCTCAAAATTGGAAAGAATGTTAGCACCTTAGAGATTCTCCAAGGAAGTCTACAAAGATGCCCATTCATCCTCAGAAGGATATCTCTTCTTCTTTAAGGCCTCAAAAGCTCTGTCTAGATCAATTATCTCCTTGTGGGAGATTATTTATATCTTCTCTATGGTAACCTTCAATTGATGCTCTAATTGAGTTGATGTTTGAAGGACTTCCTCTACCATTGTGATGTTCAATGTATGTACTTAGCCATGAAAATATATCTGGTCCATTATTTTGTTTGTGTGAATCACCTTGTACTATATTTCATCTATCACCACATCATTATCTTGGAAAGGAGACGTGAGTCCCTGTTGGATGAATGAATCAATATGTCCCCTCATTTCCCTCGTGACTTTCTCTAGAGTGACCAAATGGGTCTTGTACATCAAGGTGGCCTTATTTCTTCTCTTGACCTCATTCACCTTGGTAGCAGTAGTATATAGATTGTCAAACCTGACCGACAATAGAGATTCATTAAGTAGACTGTATAGGTTTTCCAACACATCTTGAGCTTGAGATACCTTAGGAGAAAAGACTTGAAGGGTTTGATCCACCTTGGTCTTTATCTATGCAATGAGTCTCTGGGGCATCGATATGAGCTTAACTACCCCCTTAAGTTTTGTTGTGTTAATAGATATTCTCATCTAGTGAGACGCATATAGGTCTTTTACCAACTAAATTATTCAAGGAGTGTGACCTATGGTTTGCATCTATGTCTTCATCTGTTGGAGCTATAGCTCTTTTGTGGTGAGTTGAGTCTCAAGTTACTTGTTTGTGGCCCTCAACTGAGCTAAAGTATTGTGGAGATGTACTAACTCTTTCATCATCTTCCTCACTTGCTCTTCTACTTTCTCAACCCTCTGCCTATAGCCTTCCAATTGTTAGAAATGAAGGTGCAAACCACACAACCAAAATCTGATTCAAACCTTATTAATATCTTCTAAATAATGTAGAATCAATGGAGATTACAACAGAAATGAAACCCACTACATAGAAATAACATGCATTAATAACTAAACACGACACAATATGTAACGTGGAGAAAACCATTTTGGGTAAAAAACTCCACCAGGAAAAGAGGCTCCAAGTTGTATTATCTTCAAATATGAGATTACAATACATGCACTTCCTCTTCTTCTTCTTCAATATTCAATCTAGTGGCACCTGTTATTCTCAACTCTACTAAAAATGTAGTACAAATATCCTTATAAAAGGGGGTTGCCTTCTAGGGCAAGAAAACTAACATAATATCAACTGTCAGATCTGTGACCTAATGACGAATGGTCTAGATTTACAATGATAAAATATAAATAAAATGTGGTTTTGGGGGCACTACCCCCCAACCCTCATTGGGGCGTGCAGCCCCCAGTCCCCTCGTTGAGGGGATGATACCCCAAGACCCCTCACAGGGGGGAAACCTCCCCATGACCCCCGTCACTGACAAATTAGCGTCGGGTACCGGATATAAACATGTGGTTGAAACAAGATCACTGCTGGTGAAACCTTTCATCCCTTATGGGTGATTTACAAACAATAATAGGAATAATAAATTACATAAGATTTACAAGGTTGATGGAACCTTAATCCTAACACCAATGTCAGCTTGGTCTTGTCTATCTTAGATTGCAATGCCACCTGCTAAGACTACAAGGCTTGATAATACTCTTAGGTAATTTGAGTCTGCATCTTCTAGGTCAACCTGCTCACCTCTTGCTCTTGATCCTTCACCTCTACCTACAATTGATTCACCATGTGTTTTACCTAGGCTAGCTCTGACTCTAGTTTCTCAAGCCTCCATCTCATCTTAATAAAGTCTATAGTGATTGAAGTAAGGGAAAAGCTAACTAATCTGCAGAAAACAAACTACAGCTAACCCTAGCTTCCAATGGAGTGCAATCTAACTTAGAAAATAGTCAAATAAACATGAAAACAACTAAAAATCTAAGCTATCTATTGTCTAATCTCCATTGTCCTCCTCATCTTGCATTGTGTTCTCACATTTGCAGATTTTATGCACTATCATGAGAAGCTCGTGTGTGTGTTAAGCAAGATTTTAGAGATTGCAAGCTAAGAGAGGAAAAATGGAACTAAAGAGAGAAAAATGAAACAAGAGAGGAAAAAAATGAGAACTAAGAGCCCCAAAATGAGCTGGAGAAAGGTGTTTTATAGAAGAGGAATTTGAATGAATGGCTCAGATTTAAAGTTGACTTTGAGGCCAAATCAAGGATTGAGAATGATTAGGGTTTCCATCCACAAAAGGACAAAAGATATTTTTTTATTACAAGAAATGGTGAGGTGGGAATTGATTTTTTAAATTAAATAAATGGTGTGCATTTATTTAATTTTTTTAGAGGAAAGGGTAATGTAATGGGATTAAATTAAATAAGTGGGAACTTATTTACACTAGGACAAGGTTAATAATTTAAATAAATGGGTATTTATTTAAATTAAAAGGGGGTATGTGTATTTTATTAGTGAATAATTAAATAATAATTAAATTATTTAATTATAGAGGAATTTAGAAGAAAGTAGCTAAAATAATTAAATAAATGAAATTTATTTAATTAACAAGCGCAAGAGAGAATGAATTAACTAAATAATTAAAAATATTTAATTAGAAGAATGTGGAATTAAGGTGGAATATGCGTGAAAATGTCATTCGCAGGCCCAGGACATTTTTAAGTGTACATTTTGCCCCTCTTTGATATAATGTCGAGTCTGGCGTTATATCAAAAGAAAATTGAGAGATGTGCTCTGAATGTGCCCTAGTGTATTCCAAGTGAAGCGTGATGGTCTTATGCCCCCTCAGGAAATTTTTCAAATTTTCTAAAAAAAGATTTTTAAAAACTTTGGAAAATTTTCTAAAAAGTTGTGCGGAGCACCACAAGGTAGTCTAGGAGTGAGAAAACGGCCATAAAAGGCAATTTTTTTTTTTGGTATGTCACAGTAGGATGGCGGAATATCAGAAGAAATGGAGATGAAGAATATGGGAAGGATGAAGATCGGCTTAGAAGAAAGGATCCTGACTTTGCCTTGATAGTGTTGGTTTTTTCTTCTGAATCAGCATTAGGGTTTGCCACTTCTAATGCACAGGCAGATTCAGCCAACTAATATAGGAGGTTGCGTGAGCTGCCTCCCCTTCAGTTCTGGTTCTGCCACACCAAGGGGGGTATCCCTATAGCTAAAGATGTAACCTTGACTAGCTCAATGATAGAAAGATCTAACTTGACAATAACAGGCAGAATACTCTCATGTATGGACTAAGATCTGTATGATAGATCACAAGGTTGGCAACATTCTTGGACATATGTGTCTGGTTGGGTATGAGAGTATGCAGGGGGTTCCTAATCCTACTCCTACACTAACAGGTTGAAGATATGAAAAGATTTGATTTGATGTTTGGATGCAAACCTGGACCTGGTGTGTAACCTCAACACAGATCTAGATTGGTGCCTATCTAGGGCTTGGAGTCGGTAGACATACACCTGTGAATGATTAGCATGAACACAATAAAACTGGATTTCAAGGGGATTTGTGTGATATCTTCTTTACAGATACCTCCCAATACAGAGTGTTAAGTTATCTCTACTTATGGCATCCCTATTGCAATATACCCTTCCCAATACTCAATCTAAAAACACTTTAATCTACCCCTTGAGCAGAAGTTGAGAGATCAAGCATTCAATACAGGAATTCTATATTCTAGAATACCAGACACCCCTTAGATATCTAGATTCAGAAGAAGGACACATGCAATAATGGAGACAGAATTAGCAAAACACATGCAAATACAACATTACTCATATAAAATCAATCATGAAATCAGTAGATTCATGCATGAGACATACAACAAGTGATACATAAACTCACAAGACCTCTTGTACAGACCAACCAAAACCAGTTGTATCTTATTACAGAGCCAAAATGTCCAGTTTTCAACAACCCTAAAAATGAGTGACACAGTCCCTTATATACAACGAGGAAAGTGTACTCAGCATTAATTACATGGTTGACTCAAAAATTGCCAGATACAGTGCATCAGAGAAGGGGCGCTCAAAATCATAAATGCTGCGGGAGGACAAAGCAAGGAGAAGCCAGAGAAGGATGAGGAGCAGGTGAGATCGAGCCTTGTGTCACTGCTAAGGGACTTTCATCATAAATCAGGTGGTTGAACCTGTCAACTTGACCCATACCGCCACCACAATCTGCCATCAATGTCTCATCTACCTGCAGCCAATGGACAACACAGGAACTGTGCCCCTAACACCTTCCCGCCAAAACACATTATCTCTGAAAATTTAAAATACGCAGGAAGAAAATCCCACATGCAACCCACAGAGACCACTTTATTAATTTAAAAGCAGGGCTGCATGTAAACTAAGTGTCGAGCGCTTTTGCCCCGCTCGACCCATAAACCTTTGAAACAAAAGAGACCCTCACGGATGCTGACACTTGTCGAGCTCCACAGTAACTATGAGGGACACATGGCATCATCCGCGGCACTCATTGAAACTTTAAGGAAACTGCCCCTGCCACTCGACACCTGTCATAACCCACCACATTCATGAAACATTAGGAATTAGTTTCAGAAACCTATGTAGAAACAACCATGTGTCGGGCTCCGCAACACCTCTTGAAACATTTAGAAACTTTTTGAAACACCAGCGGAAGCTGCCACGTGGCGCCTTCCACGGTCTCTTGAAACATAAAGGCCTCTCCTCAAAACATCAGCGGAAGCTGACACATGTCATCATCCGCAGCACACGAGACACTTCACTGGGACCCACCATCATCCTCGCCACATTCAGAAACAAAATAGAAACCATTTCAGAAACCTACACTTGTCAACTTCCGCAGCAACCTCAAGGGGCACGTGGCACGCTCCTCTCCAGCATAGAAACCTTATTGAAACTTCGGCGGAAGTCGACACGTGGCGCCATCCGCAGCGATTCTTGAAACTTTAAGGGGCCGCCTCTGCTGTAGACACGTGGCACGTTCCGCGGGAAGCACAAACAAAGGTGCAGATTCTAAACTGGGGCAAACACATGGTGGTCCCGTGGTACTGGCAAAATGAGACCCTTCTAGCCACACTTAGAAACATTCAAGAGCCTGAAGCAGTGACCCGATAAACATCTGGAACACATGTGACCCATTTTTAACATTTTCAGGGGCCGATGGAGATTTCTAACTTGCCAAAATACCTCATCCTGATATTTCAAATTATGCAGGATCTAAATATCCCACATGCACCATGAGGTAACCTTTTCAACACTTTATATACTAGGTCGCGAGCATATATGATGTCGGTGCTTTTGCTCCCGATGACACTAGTATAAACCTTCATTATCCTCATCCTCCAGTAGCATGATATCTTGTTGCTCGAAATATCACCCTGACGACCAACCTCATCATCTGCATGATAATCGCCTTCACCGGCACAACCTGATCCATCAGAGGAAGATCCTCCTGCTTTGCCGATACCAAATGTCTGGCTGATGAAAAAAAGATCCTGATGATGTCACCATCACATCTTGCTGACATTATCAGCATATCTGCATTCTGTGCACCTTTGCATATCTGGATGATGTCATCGTCATATTCGCAATATCGGGGGATCTTCACAAGATGACTTAGTGTTAGAAATATGACCCCCCCGAACCTTGATGTCGTCACCACCACATGTCGGCATCAGGATGATATTCGGGAGATAACTGGATATTTGGAAATATCATCCTGATGTGCAAATATCATGTTGCACTGTAGCTCAAATGAAACATCGGGGTGATGCTTGAATATGACTGATACTTGAAAATATCACCCCCTATATTAAGAAATATCATCCTCATGTTAAAATATCACTTCACAGCAAAGATCAAGCTGGCAAATGGATGATGACCCCCACATGATATCCAGACATGAGGAGAAATGACCCTCGCAGGAAACATCAGGGGGATGCATGGAAATATGATGATGATGATGACATCCTCCAAAGAACATATGATGCTGCAGTTGAAAAATGCTGAGGAGCTCCAATACTTAGGAAATTTTTGGATGTTTAGGGAAGGAGCCTGGATAAAAACTTTGAAGATAAATTATTACCAACATAGGCTCCGATTGGGGATGCATGCCTCTTGCAGGCATGGCGAGAACCTCATATCTCTGGGATGCAGACCAGTCCCTTATCCATTGGGCATAGAGTCGAATACTGCACTGACCTGCATCACTAAACATATTATTTCAAAATAAACATGGTGGCCCAGGGCCACCAAAAAGGAAAAACCATAATTTTCCTTTGTCAAACACCTGATTTTCTTTTGATTTTTTCAAATGAAGCCTAAAAGCATTTAACCACTTGCAGCAACCCTCTTTGCAATTATTTGTGTTGTTGCCCATTTCTTTTTCTTCAACAAATCTACAACTAGCTTCATCAGCATACATTATCATCAGTTGTAGAATGTCATCATCATATGAGTCACTAATGGTGCTTGGAAAAATAACAGACTCACATGAAACAAATGAATCCACATCAGAATTTTGCCCTTCCTCAAAAAATAAGAGCTCCTCTGTATCAAACATGCAATATTCAGGCACAAGTAACATCTCATAATCAAATTTATCTTTATAGACATTTAGATATTCATCATTATTATGCTCAGCAGTATTGTCATTAATGTCCACCTGAAATGTCTCAAAAGAAGGCATGAATAACTCAAAATGCAGCCCTGTTCTGAAAGCATCATAGTCACCACTACAACTAAAACTATCCCCAACTGTATGAGCACACACATCTGCAACTTCTTTACTCACCTCTGAATAGTGACCCTATTTTTCCTCTTCACCAATGCCTTGATAATCAAAAACAAAATTTTCAACCTCTGCACTGTGAAGGTGATCAGAATTTTCAAGGAAACACTCATACTCAGCATCCAAATATATTTCATCATCTGAAAGGCTCACACATGCATCTAAATGCTGACAATCACTAGCATATTCACTGCCATCCCTTGAATCAATGTTTTCTATATTCAGAGTGAAGCTCTGCATATCCACCTCATATAAATAATCAGGAATAATTGGGATATGCCTATCACTGCAGGATGCAACTTCATGTATATCTTTCATTTCATCATTTGGAGAGCATCTTGCATCTGCAGGCTTGTCTTCTAGAGGCTGATAATAGTCCTTGTTCACATCATTATAGGAGGTGCCTACATTTTCAACAACATTTTCTTCATGCATCACATCATGGTTGCACACATTATTCTAAAATATATTTCCCTCCACACAATCATCTTTTAATGCACATACTGGGAGAGCTGAAATATATTCACATTGATAATTTCTTTTACAACTTGCAGCCATGAAACCTACAGGCATTCCATATTTCTTATTGTTTTCTATATCCATAGAAAATTGGAAAGCTTGGTGAAGTGTGACTGGTTCTTTATCTCTTAACAAATAACTCATTTCTTCATCAAATGCAGTCAAATAAATTGTCAAGCACAATGCATTATTGGGTCTCATATATTCAGGGATCTGCCTGAGCAAATTAATAAACCTAAGATTAAAGGCTGGAACCAGCTCCTCATCTTCCCTTTGGATATTCATAAAATGTATGATCAATGAGGCCACATCAAACCTTTCACCAAACTGTTCTAGGAATGCAACTTCTAAATCTATCCATGAAGAAATTGAACAAACAGGTAGGTCTGAAAACCATATCCTAGCATCATCTTCTAATGACTGAATAAAGAGTCTCATTACTACATCTTTATCCTCTACCTCATAATCTTCTATTAAATTACAAAATCTTTGCAGATGTTTGTTTGCCGATTCAGAATCTGATCCACTATATTTTGGCAAACATTTTCTAATTTTATTGGGAATAACATTTGGGTAACCATATATCCCTGTGAAATCTAGGGCTTTATATCTTTCAATAAAAAATGGTCTCCTTTGAGAACATACCCAGGCCTGCTATTTTAAACTTAACATTTTGAATCAAAGATGAAATACCTAGAGATATATCAAGAAGGCCATTTTGTTTTCTGGATTCACCATGCCAGCAGAGCACCATATGGTTACTATTTTGCTGCAACAACTTCACTGGAAACTAAATTTTCTAGCCTTCAAATCACTTGACTCTCTCTCTCCCCAGCAGAGTCGCCATTTTGTTGGTGACTCGGATGGGACACAAATATATCACCTGGGATGACTAGATATTACTTTTGATCAATCATATCCCCAACAGAGTCGCCATTTTGTTGGTTTTTTCTTTTGAATCAGCATTAGGGTTTGCCACTTCTAATGCATAGGCGGATTCAGCCAACTAATATAGGAGGTTGCGTGAGCTGCCTCCCCTTCACTTCTGGTTCTGCCGCACCAAGCGGGGGTATCCCTATAGCTAAAGATGTAACCTTGACTAGCTCAATGATAGAAAGATCTAACTTGAAAATAACAGGTAGAATACTCTCATGTATGGACTAAGATTTGTATGATAGATCACAAGGTTGGCAACATTCTTAGACATATGTGTCTGGTTGGGTATGAGAGTATGTAGGGGGTTCCTAATCCTACTCCTACACTAACAAGTTGAAGATATAAAAAGATTTGATTTGATGTTTGGATGCAAACCTGGACCTGGTGTATAACCTCAACACAGAGCTAGATTGGTGCCTATCCAGGGCTTGGAGTCGGTAGACATACACCTGTGAATGATCAGCATGAACACAATAAAACTAGATTTCAAGGGGATTTGTGTGATATCTTCCTTACAGATACCTCCCAATACAGAGTGTTAAGTTATCTCTACTTATGGCATCCCTATTGCAGTATACCCTTCCCAATACTCAATCTAAAAACACTTTAATCTACCCCTTGAGCAGAAGTTGAGAGATCAAGCATTCAATACAGGAATTCTATATTCTAGAATACCAGACACCCCTTAGATATCTAGATTCAGAAGGACACATGCAATACTGGAGATAGAATTAGCAAAACACATGCAAATACAGCATTACTCATATAAAATCAATCATGAAATCAGTAGATTCATGCATGAGACATACAACAAGTGATACATAAACTCACAAGACCTCCTGTACAGAGAAACCAAAACCAGTTGTATCTTATTACAGAGCCAAAATGTCTAGTTTTCAACAAACCTAAAAATGAGTGACACAGTCCCTTATATACATCGAGGAAAGTGTACTCAGCATTAATTACATGGTTGACTCAAAAATTACCAGATACAGTGCATCAGAGAAGGGGCACTCAAAATCATAAATGCTGTAGGAGGACAAAGCAAGGAGAAGCTAGAGAAGGATGAGGAGCAGGTGAGATCGAGCCTTGTGCCGCCGCTAAGGGACTTTCATCATAAATCAGGTGGTTGAACTTGTCAACTTGACCCATACCACCACCACAATCTGCCATCAATGTCTCATCTACCTGCAGCCAACGGACAATGCAGGAACTGTGCCCCTAACACCTTCCCGCCAAAACACATTTTCTCTAAAAATTTAAAATATGCAGGAAGAAAATCCCACATGCAACCCATAGAGACCACTTTATTAATTTAAAAGAAGGGCCGCATGTAAACTAAGTGTTGAGTGCTTTTGCCCCGCTTGACCCATAAACCTTTGAAACAAAAGAGACCCTCACGGATGCCGACGCTTGTCGAGCTTTGCGGTAACTACGAGAGACACATGGCATCATCCGCGACACCCATTGAAACTTTAAGGAAACTGCCCCCGCCGCTCGACACCTGTCACAACCCGCCAGATTCATGAAACATTAGGAAACAGTTTCAGAAACCTATGCGGAAACAGCCATGTGTCGGGCTCCGCAGCACCTCTTGAAACATTTAGAAACCTTTTGAAACACCAGCAGAAGCTGCCACGTGGCACCTTCCACGGTCTCTTGAAACATAAAGGCCTCTCCTCGAAACATCAGCGAAAGCTGACACATGTCATCATTCATGGCACACGAGACACTTCACTGGGACCCACCATCGTCCTCACCACATTCAAAAACAAAATAGAAACCATTTCAGAAACCTACACTTGTGGACTTTCGCAGCAACCTCAAGGGGGACGTGGCATGCTCCGCTCCAGCATAGAAACCTTATTGAAACTTCGGCGGAAGCCGACACGTGGCGCCATCCGCAGTGATTCTTGAAACTTTAAGGGGCCGCCTCCACTATAGACACGTGGCACGTTCCGCGGGAAGCACAAACAAAGGCATAGATTCTAAACTGGGGCAAACACATGGAGGTCCCGCAGCACTGGCAAAATGAGACCCTTCTAGCCACACTTAGAAACATTTAAGAGCCCGAAGCAGTGACCCGATAAACATCTGGAACACATGTGACCCATTTTTAACATTTTTAGGGGCCGATGGAGATTTCTAACCCACCAAAATACCTCATCTTGATATTTCAAATTATGCAGGATCTAAATATCCCACATGCACCGTGAGGTAACCTTTTCAACACTTTATATACTAAGTCGCGAGCATATATGATGTCGGTGCTTTTGCTCCTGACGACACTAGTATAAACCTTCATCATCCTCATCCTCCAGCAGCATGATATCCTGCTGCTCGAAATATCACCCTGACGACCAACCTTATCATCTGCATGATAATCGCCTTCACCGGCACAACCTGATCCATCGGAGGAAGATCCTCCTGCTTTGCTGATACCAAATGTCTGGCCAATAACAAAAAGATCCTGATGACATCACCATCACATCCTGCTGACGTTATCAACATATCTGCATGCTGTGCACCTCTGCATATCCAGATGACATCATCGTCATATTCGTGATATCGGGGGATCTTCACAAGATGACTTAGTGTTAGAAATATGACCCCCCCGGACCTTGATGTCGTCACCACCACATGCCGGCATTAGGATGATATTCGGGAGATAACCGGATATTTGGAAATATCATCCTGATGCGCAAATATCATGCTGCATTGTAGCTCAAATGAAACATCAAGGTGATGCTTGAATATGACTGATACTTGAAAATATCACCCCCTATATTAAGAAATATCATCCTCATGTTAAAATATCACTTCACAGCAAAGATCAAGTCAGCAAATGGATGATGACCCCCACAGGATATCTGTACATGAGGAGAAATGACCCTTGCAGGAAACATCAGGCGGATGCATGGAAATATGATGATGATGATGACCTCCTCCAAAGAACATATGATGCTGCAGCTGAAAAATGCTGAGGAGGTCCAATACTTAGGAAATTTTTGGATGTTTAGGGAAGGAGCCTGGATAAAAACTTTGAACATAAATTATTACCAACAGATAGATTGTGAGCTTCTTTTATGTAGTTACTACTTATCATCATAGTGTTTATTGTGTCAAGGGATGACAATCACCATGGCATGTCAAAGGCCAAGGCACAAAGTGTAGTCCCTTGTGAAACAAGCACAAAATAGACAAGGAATGCTTGACTCAAACTAGTGATTGTGGTACCTTGTTGGAACATGCGATGAGATAACTATGAGGTGTGCAAGTCCTTACACAAGGAAGCATTTGCTCTTTCCAATGTATAGGATGTCTTTGATTCACACCCAATGGAATCTCGATCACATGCAAGGCACCAAGTTGCCCTAGTCATTTTGCCAAGACAAACCACAAGCAGCAATCAAAGAAAAAGGTCTCGCCCTATCCTCGCTTCTCTTCATCACTTAGGGAATGTCTCGAGAAGCATAAGAACAAGACTACAAAAAAGAATCCAATAAAAGATAAGACAAACTAGACCAACAACCATTTGTGTCTTTTGCCAAGTGATATGTGCTTGATTGATTGATTGTGGATGACTAGATGAAGAAGGCCTGGTTTCAGGATAGAAGCATATCGTATAAGATGCCCGGTTTGGTTTTGACAATGGCCCTACCTGTCTAAGGCAAGTGATATGATTGATTGACACTAGTGTTGTTGGTCATATGAGCAACACCAGGGTTTGATTGATGATGGATTGGATGAAGAAGGAGCCTGGTTTCAGGATAGAAACATGTCATATAAGACGCCTAGTCTAGTTTCCACAATGCCCCTACCTGTCTAAGGAAAGTGATTGATTGAATGACATTAGTGTTGTTGGTCATACGAGCAACACCAGGGATTGATTGATGATGTTTGATAAATGACGCATGTCATATAAGGAACAAAATCCTAGTTTCAATGATTCCCCATTATGTATACAGTTGATAAGGATAGTTTGATGGTAACATAATTATCATGAGGTGATTGATTGGTTTGACTAATTGGATAGTTTGTCTTGTTGATGTTTGGGATTGGTTTTGAAGTGCGTGTTGCTGTGAAAGATTGATTTTCTAGTCAAAGTGTCTATTTCACCAAAGGATGACTTATTATGATGGTTGACAGGACATGCCCTAAGGGATTGACCTAATGCCTTGGGGGCTCATCGAAGATGGCCTTGCCTATGTGAAATCTCAGAGGTGACATAGTTCGACCATGCGGACTATGGATGAGTGGAAGAACTAATTCGACTGATATGATGATGTGATTGATTGGGATGTTTGAATGGATCAATCAAGAGATTTGAGGAATTGAATCATTGGAAGAATTGATTTGGTTGGAATGATGTGATGAATTGAAATGGATTGAATGAATGGGTTAAATGATGAGGTGGATTGATATTCTGAGTTGACCGATTTTATTGCTTGTATTTTTGTAGGATATTTGATTTTTTTGTGATTTTGGGGAATATTTTGATTTTTTTGGATTTTGAAATGTGATTTTTTTGGATTTTCATATGTTTTGATTTTTTTTGGATTTTGGATTTTTTTTTTTGGGATTTTGACATGTGATTTTTTTTGTGTTTTTGAATGTTTTGGGGTGGCACTGGATTGTGATTTTGGTAGCCTTTATGCTAGGTATCAATGACAAGGGAAAACTAAGTCTAGGTGATGGATAAACAGATGGGATTGGATGAAAAGGTGGGCGATAATGAATGCAATGGATGTATGTGTAAGATGGCAAGGATGTGATCTCCAAGGACTATGTCACATCAGAATAATGTGCCCCATTGTAGGTGGTATGCTTATGACCATAGGGTAATGATAGGATTGTTTGGAAAGGATGAGGTATGCCAAGAGATACTGAAGACATGTTTCAACATTTTGCCCCCATTTCTTTATCAAGATCAAAAGAGGAAGGGAGAATGAATGGACTCGATAGGCTAAGTATATGTATGTAATGGATAAGGATGGGAATGGCATGATAATATAAGATAGGAAATGATAGGATGAAAAATGATATGTTGGATGACACAAGGTGCCCCCAAGTGTAGGTGACATAGAAGATCAACTTACGCATGATCCCTATTTGCCAAGTTTTCATCATTTATCCAAGCCGCTTGTTTACCAGGTTTTCACCATTGGATGAAGGGATTTTTCTTTACTTTTTTTTTTTTTTGACTTTTGATAGGAGAAGGGGAATATGGATGAGAGGGATTCGAGTGTCTAGTGCCATGAAGGTGATAGTCCCAAAGGTATGTCGCATTGACCATGTCAACTATCATTATGCTCATTGATGTTGGTAAGTGATGGCATGAAAGTGAGATGGATAGGGTAGATAGTTAATTATGGATGGAATGATAATGGATTATGATGTGGATTATGTAGGATTTATGTGAGGATGGATGACTTATAACAAAGCATGGACCATAGGGAGATGATAAGGCAAGTATGTAGGGTAATGCTTGAATGATGTGTGATGGAGGTGTTAAAAGGAATCATGACCAACGGCCACACACACCATGTTAAACATGAAAGCTTTTGAGTGGAGGGTAGTGTAGGAAGGAATGGTGATGTTTGCTTAGGAGATGGGTGATTTAGGAATTTGGGTACCCACATGAACTTAGTATTTTTATGATTTTTACCTTTTATGTGGGATGCAGGGATTTGATATTTTTGAATGGAATGGATGGAAGAGTATGGTTGGGATTTTTGAGAGGTGGATGCCTCATTTGACTTGCATTTTTGTTTAGGGAACATACCATTTTGGTTTTTTGACTTTTCTTTTGAAGGTATGGGCTTAGGTAGCCTTTTGAATGAATTTTTCTTTGAAATTTTGGATTGATTTCCTAAAGCATTAGGACTCTTAGGGTTTTTATCTTTTTGGCACGAGGCATCCAAATGTTTATTTTTGAATCCCCTGGACAAGGTGGAATGAGTGGAAGCTTCTTGTTTACATGTTGCATGTATTTGTCGGTCATGATTAGAAATATGGATGATAGGGATCTTAAGTGTTGGAAGCAATGGAGGTAAAGTGTATGGAGGGATGTACGGAGTTGGACGGAGTGGAGGTAAATTAGATGGAGGAAGGTGTATGGTCACATGCTTTTGACACTTGTAGGATGATTGAGGTGGAATGGTGATATATGTTTTGGGTATGTGGTAAGGTTTGCGATGGAAAGAAGTAGATGTAGGAGGTACAGAGGAATTGCCAACATTGTTAGATTGTTGACCTTGAGGTGTGTATCTAAGTCCATATGAGCGAGGAGGAATGTTGGCATGGATGGGCTCCAAAATACCTTGCTCATGAAGGCCTAAGCCTTTACCTTGGTAGTTCATGTTTTGGAGCATGCGATGGACAATGGGACTTCATGTAGTTTGGACACTAGACTTGAGTTCTTTATTTGATTGAGAAGGCGAAGTGATAGATAAAGGTTGTTGTGTTCCTAAGGAGGAGCATTCATGAATGAAATAGGATAACCCAAAGGGGATATGATGGTGGATTTGAAATGGGATCAATGGTGGATGAAGAGGGATCACTAGGATCTTTATTATGCTCATGTAGATCCAAGTCGTTTGTTTGATCTTCTATGTTTATGTGTTCTTGGGAGATACAAGCCTCATCATGACAAGTGGATGTTGGTTGGACCATGGATGGGTGAGGTGGCAAGCTCTTGACCATGGAATGCATAGAGTTGGCTAAGTGGATCATCATGGCCTTCTCGATCATGCAGGGGATCATGAGAATGGGATCAAGTGTGTTATGGATAGGTTGAATGGCAGCAATTTGACCTTGATTAGAATTAGGAGCTAATGGTTCCACATGCTTTGGATTAGACCCTTGACATATCTCTTGACTTGGAATGGAAATGGAAGTGGAAGTGGATGATTCGTGAATGGGCTTAATGGTTTGTGGACCACATGATGGTGTTGAAGGGATGAACATGGTATTTGAAGGCTCGTTACTAGGATCAAAGATAGATGTTTAACATGGAGATAAGTTATTCCTAGCTAGTAACCATTGGATCACATCCTTTGCAAGGGCATGTGTGGAAAGACAATATAGTGGATGGATAATGAGGGTGGATGATGTGGATTCATGATTAGGATTAGGAGTGCAGTGGTAGAATGTACTCATGATGGATGAGGTAGACTTATGTTCCCCTTGTCAAAGGTAGCATTGGAATTTGAAGGCACTTTGTCTTGCTTCCAAGGTGGACTTGGATGGGCTTGGGGTGCTAGAACCTTGTTTTCTAGGATTGGCATGGAATGACACATGTCTTCATAGCATTGTATGTCTTCTTGTGGGATTAGGATCATGTTGTGCTTGACTAGGATGAATGATGAGATGGAATGAGTAGGATGAATGAGATGTGATAGGGTATGAGATTGATTGGATGATTAGATGGGTGATTAGGAATGATTAGGGTATGGTTGGGGTTGTGATTTGGAAATGATTAGGATATGATTAGATTAGGGGTGAGGTGATTAGGATGATTTTGATTGAATGACGTGATTAGAAAGGGTGATTAAGATGCGAAGGTTGAATGAAGAAGATATGAGTAGGATGTGATTATGATGATGTGGATTGGAATGACAAGAATGACGTGGAATGACAAGGATGAATAGGGATAACTATGAGGATCAACTCCCTTTCTCTTCTTTTTGCAACCATGTCTATACCAAATGAGACTTGTGAAATGTGGGATGTTATGGGGATGACAATGGAATGTGATGAGGCCCAGGCTATGATAGAGGCTAATGATTTTAGTCTTTGAAAAGTCTAGCTCCAAGAGGGTACTCTCGTCTACTAATGATCTTTCAAAGCACAAATTGGTTTTGTTGAAACCTTGAGGTATGGAAGAGATGATTGATTAGAGTGAACCCATGAGTTTCAGAATTCACTTGTACGGATTGAATTAAACTAGCCATGGAGTATTAAGCCCAAGTTTTGATTGATGTGAAAAGATGTCAAGGTCTCTTGGTTCGAATTTGTACTTGTGATACAGTCAAGCTTCAACAGTTTCTCCCTATGTTTCAACCTTAGGAAGACTAATGTTTAGGGTCCTCTATAGATGTCAAGGGCTAATGCTAATGAAATGTTGTGATTAAATGTGATCGTGAAGGGATGGAATTGGATTTGCAATGGGTGAACGGAACCAATAGGTCTATAGGGTTTTGACATGGTTGCAATCAGATTTGATAGGGAGAGTAGATACTCAAAGTTTCTCCTATGGTTGCATTTTTTTGTGATAGGGAACGATGAAAGATGAAATGGATTGGATAATGAATGAACAGTTATGATATGATTGGGATAGATAGACTATGATTAGGGATGATATGATGGGATGGATTAGGATTATGTGTAATGATTAGGACTGGTGAAGGAGACATGATTAGGACGAAGTGGAATGATGTGGAATGACAAGATGAAATTGATTGGATCGAAATGAATGGTTGGGATATGATTAGAATTGGATTGGGGTGACTTGGATATGATTAGTAGAATGATGATGATGACTTGGATATGTTTGGGATATGTGATAGTGATATGTTGTGGGATGATAATATGAAATTGATTGGCTTTGAATGGTGAGGATGATCTGAATTGTGATGATTAGGGATGATTTATACTTGATGAGAGGGGAAGGTGACAAGGGTTGATTTAGATTTGGATGGATTTTTGAATGGATTTTGTTGTGAATTTTTTAATTGATTTGATAGGGAGAGTAGATACTCCAAGGTTTCCCTCTGGTTGTGGTGTATTGTGATTGGGATGAAATTGATTGGATCAGAATGAATGGTTGGATATGATTAGGAGAATGATGATGATGAATTGGATATGTTTAGGATATGTGATAGTGATACGTTGTGGAATGATAGTATGAAATTGAGGAAGAAGGTGACAAGGGATGATTAAGGTTTGAAATATGATGACTTGGGTATGATTATGGTATGATATGGAATTATTAGGGATGATTAGGATATGGTTATGATGAGTTGGGTTGATTAGCAAGGATGATCAGGATGATGATTAAGATGAGGTCGAATGATGTGGAATGACAATATTGGGTGACTTGGATTGATTAGGGTTAGGTGTAATGATTAGAAATGATGAATAGAATATGATTAGGATATGGTGTAATGTGGCTAAGGATGTGAAGGTCAAATGATGAAGAGATTAGTAGGAATGTAATTAGGATAGGATGAGTTGGCATGATGAATATGGCATGATGTGAGATGGATGTAATGATTATGATTGATTAGGGTATAAAGATGATGAGGCGATATGAAGAAGATATGACATGAATGTGATTAGGAATTATTAGGATGTGGAGGGATGATTTAGGATGATGTGGATTAGATGAACGAGGTGATTAGGATGAGTTGAAAATGGTTAGGGTATGATTAGGGGAATGACTAGGATGATGTTGGTTGGAAGAAGATGTCGATGTGCAATGATTACGATTGATGAATAGTATGTGATTAGGATATGGTTGAATGATGAAGGCATGATGAATAGGATGTGGTGTGATTGGATGAGGATAACGATGTCTAATGATTAGGGATGATGACTTGGATGGATAGAATATGATGATTAGGGATGATAAGATGTGATTATGATATGATTAGGATGATGATTAGGATAGGGTGAAATGATTAGGAATGATGATTTGGGTAATGTAGAATGACAAGGATATGATTAGGATTGGATTGGGGTGACTTGGATATGATTAGGAATGACACGATTGTATGAATTGGATTGATTAGGATGAAGATGGATTAGGATAATGAGTAGGATAAGGTGAAATCATTAAGATACTATGAATAGGACATGTGATTAGGATGAAATGGGTTGGCTTAGGAGGGTGACTAGGAATGATGAATAGGATATGGTGACTTGGATGGATTAGGATAATGTGACTAGGATATGAGGTGGAATGTTTAGGATGAAATTGATTGGCTTAGGGGAGTGATTAGGATATGATGACTTGGAATGTATGGGTTGGAATGAATGTTGAGGGTGATGATTAGGCAAGCACACACATCAATCATAGAAGACACTTGGCAATCAATTAGCTATTTTTGGTGACATGTTTTGAAAACACTTTAGAAGACAAGCACAACCCTATGGCTAGGCAAGGACTATATTTGTTGAATCCTCTAGTTGCGCTTATTCAAAGCGGATAGCTCCAAGATCTTGGTAGCACTAGTTCCCCTCCACGGCACTCACTTCTCATGCATACCAAGTTCTGGGTTTGCCAAGACTCATTCCCCCCACCAAACCTTAGGATTGTCCTTGCTATCTCAGTTAAGAACCGCAAGAATCAGGGCAGCTTCAAAGGTTGCCCTTATGCATCAACAAATAGAGGGTTTTTGGCCACTAAACGAAAGGGTTCTAGTGAATATCTGGGGGACCGATACCCCACGAGCATCTAGCAAGCCACTTAAGGCTCTAACTAACCCTACTAGGAGTTGAATATACACTAAGGTATGCCTCCTTTCGACCTAGCACTGTATGGTGAGCGCTAATACTGGTTAGACTTGGCTTTCACCTTATCCTCAACTTATATAGCGAGCTAGACGAAAGTCCCGCTTGGGGTCGCAAGTGAGTTCTCCTTTCAGATGTGTCTCAAGAGTAGGCCCACGCGAAGGCTGACAAAAGCAAGACAAATTAACATGTTTTTGATCCCCAGGCTCACACTAAGTTGCAAGGGGAGAGCATACACATGTGAACTTGCTCACGCTCACACATGTTCATTGACCTTAGAAAATAGATGTGTGTTGTGATTTATACAAACATTGTGAAGTGTTTTTGATTCCCAAGGTCGCATAATGTGCAAGGGAAGAGCATACACACTCCACAACATAAACATAATCACCAAGCATAGCAGACAGCGGTTCATTTTAATCCTCCAAACCAAATGTGTGAAAACAGAAAGATTAAGTTCATTTTATTGCACCAAATCAAAATGTGCCTATTGTAAGAAACACATGCACATGAAATGATGAAACCCTACATCAAATGCATTAGCAGTTTCATATTCAATTTCTTTGACCAACGAAGCCACATGCTACAAATTAGACATTAGTAACACAAAAAAAACCCATGATCATGTAGAAAAACATGACATAATGAGTAGATGCATCGTTTTGTGAGCCACAAGTCAAAATGGTCAAAAATGGAAATGTGCAAAATATCTAAAAAAATGATCAGTTACAAAAAAAGATTGCAAAATCAAAACATTTACAAAATTCTAAGCAGTTTGAAAAAAAAATTCATCAAAAATGGAGCTAATTTGCACAAGTTATGCTCAGTCAAAGTTTGAAACTAAGTTTGACTTTGAACAAAAAAATGACTGATCATTACTTGAAACTAACCTTACCATTACGAAATGGGATGAGTCTACTTTGTAACGCAACTCATTTCGCAAAAATCTGACCTGTTTTGCAAAAGTTATGAAAATTTGAAAAAAACTGCCTATTTCAGCATGTGGAGGCAAAAAAAGGGTCCTGGCTGACTACTAGCACCTAGCCGCTGGGTAAGTGCAAGAAGATGGGGGGCCAAAAAAGGGTCTTAAGTAGCCACTTTTTTTTTAAAATCAAGAAATACTAGCCTTGGATGAGAAATTGAGCATAGTTACACTCAAAATTTGGAGATGCAACCAAAACAATGTTCGTAGTGCTCTGAGTCTACTTTCTAAACTACTATTTTTTTTTTAAATGGCATAGATTAAGGGGTTCAAAAGAGGGACCCACAGAAATTGGTGTTGTTTCTATCAAAAAAAGCATAACATAGCATGTTTTGTGGCTCCCTCAAAAGGTCAACTTTTTTTTGGTATTTTTAAAATCGCTTTAGTGAGAAATTAGCTAATAGCATGTAGTTTATGCCCGATTTTTCTGATAATTTTGTGATGAACATTTGATTCTTTACTAATTTTCAAAGTGGACACATCCTAAAAAATAGAATTTTGGCCGTGCTAGCCCTATAAATTTTGAAAACTAATTGAAAATCATTTTTTTCTTTTTTTAATATTTGTAGAATGGAGTCTAGTTTCTAAATATGTAATTTTTTTGAAATTTCAACGGATAGTTAATTTACAATGAAAAAAAGACCAAACAATGGTTTTTGCCCAAAAACAGACACACAAACAAAAGAAATTAAAGATGAAAGGCTTAACATTGTTAAAATTTGAAAAAAATTACATCGTCAAATAGCTAAGAGAAAGCCTAACATTACCCAGGTGTTTGATTTGTTCGACCTTGAAACATGTGCAAATCTGAGGGTTAGCATGAACAAAATTATGTGAAATCTTGAAGAATATGGAAAAACACGTCTGTGGCTGTTCAAAAGGCACTCCAAGCCTTTGGGTTGGAAATCCAAAGCAAATCCCAAGCCCAAGGCTTGGGATTCCCAAAGCAAAACATAACACAAGCGCGTTATAACGCACTCGCGTTATATTTTGCTTTGTATTTTTCCTTTTCCGCAAAAGTTTGTGTTGTTTGTCATGTTTGAAATAACGCGAGTGTGTTATAATGCGCTTGCATTATGTTCCCTTTAAATTTTTTTATGTTCAAGGCTATTAATCATGTATGTATGTATGTATGCCTATATGTATGTATGTATGTATGCCTATATGTATGCATGTATCTATGTATGCCTATATATATGTATGTATCTATGTATGCCTATATGTATGTATGTATCTATGTATGCCTATATGTATGTATGTATAGTGTCGAGGGAAGAGGAGGGTAGAGATGGGAGTGAACCAGATAGGGGAGGAGAGGGGTGGATAAGGATTGAGTGATTAAGGTTTAAGGTTAAGGGTTGAGCATTTAGGGATAGGATTTAGAGTTTAGGGCTAAGGGATTAGAGTTTAGGACCTTGAGGGATTAGGGTTTAGGGTTGAGGCTTTAGGGATAGCATTTAGGGTTAAGGTTCGAGGGATTAGGGTTAAGGTAGAGTTTTGAGGGTAGAGGGATTAGGGATAGGGTTTAGGGTTAAAAATTTAGGGTTGAGGGATTAGGGTTTAAGGTATAGTTTAGTAGTTCTTGTGGATAGAGCCAGTAAACAATGTGAGATTATTTGTTTGTTTCATAACAATATGCCTCCCCTAAGTGCGGGGTGGACACCAAGAAACATAGATGTACCCCAATGCAAATCTTTTCTCATAATGATCATCCTTCTGATTTCAACTGTTAATTACTCACTGTGGATGTACCATACGCAAAGCTTTTCTAATAGTGTGTACATCTATTGGCATAATTAACCCCAGATGGGCCAAAGAAACATGCCATATAACATTACTAACATTAAAAAAGTTCATAGCCATTTTTTTGACATATTCTTGCAACTCAAATATCTTTAAGAGAAGAGTGTCAAAAATGATGGGTTTAACAACCTAACATAAGGCAAAGCAGTTTTGTTAGGTTTAGGGATAGGGTTTAGGGTTCAGGGATTAGGGTTTAGGGTTGAGGGATTATGGTTTAAGGTATAGTGTTGAGGGTTGAGGGTTTAGGGATAGGGTTGATGGTCAAGGGATTAGGGTTAAAGTAGAGTGTTGAGGGTAGAGGGATTAGGGATAAGGTTTAGGGTTGAAGGTTTAACGATTGAGGGTTGATGCTTTAGGGCTTAGGGTTAAGGGATTGGGGTTTAAAATATAGTGTTGAGTGTCGAGGGTTTATGGATAGGTTTTAGGGTTTAATTTTTAAGGGTTAAGGGTTGAGAGATGGGGTTTAGAGTTTAGGGATAAGGGATTAGGGTTTAAGGTATAGTGTCGAGGGTTGAGGGATTAGGAATAGGGATAGCGTTTAGGGTTTAGGGATGAGGGATTAGAGTTAAGTGTTGAGAGATTAGGGTTTAAGGTATAGTGTCGAGGGTTGAGGTTTCATTTATAGTGTTTAGGGTTGAGGGTTGAGGGATTAGGTTTTAGGGTTGATGGATTAGGGTTTAAGGTATAGTGTTGAGGGTTGAGGGTTTAGGGATAGGGTTTAGGGATGTCAAGGTTAGGATTAGAGTGTCGAGGGAATAGGGATTAGGGATAGGGTTTAGGGTTCAAGGTTTAAGGATTGAGGGTTGAGGCTTTAGGGATGAGGGTTTAAGGCTTAAGATATAGTGTCAAGTGTTGAGGGTGTAGGGATAGGGTTTAAGTTTTAAGGGTTAAGGGTTGAGGGATAGGGATTAGGGTTTAAGGTATAGTGTTGAGGGTTGAAGGTTTAGGGATAGGGTTTAGGTTTGAGGGATTAGGGTTTAGGGTTGATGAATTAGGGTTTAATGTTGAGAGTTGAGGGTGGAGGGTTGAGGGTTGAGGTTGAGGGATAGGGTTAATGGTCAAGGGATTAGGGTTAAATAAGAGTGATGAAGGTAGAGGGATTAGGGATAAGGTTTAGGGTTGAAGGTTTAAGGATTTAGGGTTGAGGCTTTAGGAATGAGGGTTAAGGGATTAGGTTTTAAGATATAGTGTCGAGTGTCGAGCATGTAGGGATAGGTTTTAGGGTTCATGTTTTAAGGGTTAAGGGTCAAGGGATTAGAGTTAAGGGTTGAGGGATTAGGGTTTGACGTTAAGGGTTGAGTACATTGAGGTTCGAGGGTTAAGGGTTTCAGGATACGATTGAGGGTCGAAGGATTAGGGTTAAAGTAGAGTGTCGAGGGTATAAGGATTAGGGATAGGGTTGGAGGGTTTAGGGATAAGGGATTAGGGTTTAAGGTATAGTATCGAGCCTATTAAGGGTCTAGGAATAGGGATAGCATTTAGGGTTTAGGGATGAGGGATTAGAGTTGAGGGATGATGGATTAGGGTTGAGGGTTGAGGGATTAGGGTTTAGGGATAAGGTTCAGGGTTGAGGGTTGAGGGATTAGGGTTTAAGGTATAGTGTTGAGGGTTTAGGGATAGGGTTTAGGGTTGAGGGATTGGAGTGAAGGGTTGAGGGATTAGGATTTGACGTTGAGCGTTGAGGCTTTAGGGTTTAGGGTTTAGGGATAGGGTTGAGGGTCGAGGGATCAGAGTTAAGGGTTGAGGGATTAGGGTTTGATGTTGAGGGTACAGGGTTGAGGTTTGAGGGTCAAGGGTTTAGGGATAGGGTTGAGGGTCAAGGGATTAGGGTTAAAGTAGAGTGTCGAGGGTATAAGGATTAGGGATAGGGTTGGAGGGTTTAGGGATAAGGGATTAGGGTTAAAGGTATATTATCAAGCCTGTTGAGGGTTTAGGAGTAGGGATAGCATTTAGGGTTTAGGGATGATGGATTATAGTTGAGGGATGATGGATTAGGGTTGAGGGTTGAGGGATAAGGTTTAGGGTTGAGGGTTGAGGGATTAGGGTTTAAGGTATAGTGATGAGGGTTTAGGGATAAGGTTTAGGGTTGAGGGATAAGAGTGAAGGGTCGAGGGATTAGGATTTGACGTTGAGGGTTAAGGGTTGAGGTTTTAGGGTTTAGGGTTTAGGGATAGGGTTGAGGGTCGAGGGATCATAGTTAAGGGTTGAGGGATTAGGGTTTGACGTTGAGGGTTGAGGGTTGAGGTTCAAGGGTCAAGGGTTTAGGGATAGGGTTGAGAGTCGAGGGATTAGGGTTAAAGTAGAGTGTGGCTGGAATAAGGATTAGGGATAGGGTTGGAGGGTTTATGGATTAGGGATTAGGGTTTAAGATATAGTATCGAGTGTATTCAGGGTTTAGGAATAAGGATAGCGTTTAGGGTTTAGGGATGAGGGATTATAGTTGAGGGATGATGGATTAGGGTTGAGGGTTGAGGCTTTAGGGTTTAGGGTTTAGGGATAGGGTTGAGGGTTGAGGGATTAGGGTTTGACGTTGAGGGTTGAGGGTTGAGGTTCAAGGGTCAAGGATTTAGGGATAGGGTTGAGAGTCAAGGGATTAGGGTTAAAGTAGAGTGTGGAGGGTATAAGGATTAGGGATAGGGTTGGAGGGTTTAGGGATAAGGGATTAGGGTTTAAGGTATAGTATCAAGTCTGTTGAGGGTTTAGGAATAGGGATAGCATTTAGGGTTTAGGGATGAGGGATTAGAGTTGAGGGATGATGGATTAGGGTTGAGGGTTGAGGGATTAGGGTTTAGGGATAAGGTTTAGGGTTGAGGGTTGAGGGATTAGGGTTTAAGGTATAGTGTTGAGGGTTTAGGGATATGGTTTAGGGTTGATGGATTAGAGTGAAGGGTCGAGGGATTAGGATTTGATGTTGAGGGTTGAGGGTTGAGGCTTTAGGGTTTAGGGTTTAGGGATAAGGTTGAGGGATTAGGGTTTGACGTTGAGGTTTGAGTTCTAAAGATAGGCAAACTGAGATTTTGTATTCAGGTTATTTAGATGTTGATGGGTTTAGACTTGAGCTGAAATGTTGGACTCTTAATCTACCCTAAAGAGAGTTTTTGTCATCAAATGCAGATTTATGGGTTCGATTATATTGACTGCCTCTCCATTTTTGGGGTGTGGATGTTTTGGAATCAATCAGGAAGTCTTCAAGAGAATTTATGGAAGTGGATTGGCAATCGCTTGACAGAACCCCTGCTATTTATGCTTGGATAAGGATTTGTCACAAACTAGAACTTCTGCTTCCAAAGAAGATCTATCTTTCTTCCTCGATGGGCATTTTCTATCAAGAACTTGATTATGAGGGATTTCCCCTTCATTGTTATGCCTATCATATGGCGGAGCATCTGGCAAGCTCTTGTAGAAAACAGGAAAAGTTTTCCCTCAAAAACCTTGTGGTCATTCAAGTCTAAAGGGGAAGGTTTGGAAAGAGAAATGGATCACCAAAGAGATGAAGAATTTCTTATTTCTCAGACACCATCAGTGGTTTTTCTCTAATGCAAAGGATCTACCAAGATGGAAAGCATTTAAAGATTATATGATCTCCAAAGGAAAATCTCCTAATTCTCCTAGAATGTCATCCTTCAGCAAGGCGGGACCAAGTGGCTTGGCTCTTCTAGTCATGGATCCTCCCATATTTAAGAGGAATTGTAAGGCTTGGAAGTGTCAGTTGATGAAGCACAGGATGTGGTCATCCCTTCTTGTGTTAAGGAAGATAATGCACAGGATGTGAACAATCTATAAATGGTAAAAAAGTGTTGATCCCTGTGATCCAGGCCCACATGCTCTATTTTCATACTAATTCTACGCGTGCTCTAAAAAAAGAAGTCCTTTCATGTTGTTGGGAAGTTCACATGCACATTTGACACATTGTACCACCTTTGCATGATCTTTCCACCACCTTTTCTGCTTTGCCAACTTGAGAAGGAGGAAATAACATAGTTTTCACACCAAGTTTGATATATATCTATTCAAGTTTAGGAATTTAACATTATAGATTGGTTAATAGTATTGTTGTTAGTAATTATATTTGAGTGTTATTCAATTTAACATTGAAAAGGAAGCAAGTGGTGAAAAACTCAAATTGTTGAGGAGTTTGATGTAAGAAGAAAAAAACACTACATAATTGGGTACTCTCTCCATTCGAATCTTTGTTTTTTAGGTATGTCAAGTCTTTACATGCATGTTGTTTACATTTTCCTTAATTCAGATTGAATTACTTTATCATGCTTTATCATACATGTTTAAAATAGACACATTCCCAATCAAGAAAGTAGCCTACAATCTCACATGATGCCATGTATATTTTCTACACTTGGGCTCTTTAATAATTATGTGTAATAAACAGACCTTAACATAACATGATGTCAAACTATACAAGAATAAATCCTTACAACATAATAAAAATACAATCCCACTATTATCTTGTATTCATTTCTTAGGAAGTAATATTGGTCTCTTTATCATGCTACAGACAAATTCTCCATCATGCCGAGGAAACAATCAAGAATTAAACAAACACAGGAAGAGATAGAAGCTAAGAATGCAAAGAAAGCAATGGCTATGAGGGAACTTCGTGAGAAGAGGAAATTGGACACGATAAATGAAGACATACCAATTGAAGAGGAACCACAACCATCACAAAGAGATATGGTATTGGCGGCACAAAGAGAACGAATGCAAAAACTTCATGCTACAAGAGATTTGAATACCATAGTTGGAGACACGTCCTCTACCACAAGTCAACATGTAGGGACACCATCTACCACATCTCAAGTTGAGAGTACATCATCACTCACATGTGATGAAGGAGGTGCGCCATCATTCCCACCTCAACCTCAAGGTATGTCATCTATTCCATCTTCGATCAAAGGTATGCCATCTAGCCCATCTCATTTAAATATTGATGAAATTCTTAATGTTGAGATGAATTTACCTAACTTAACACCACCTAGAATTTTGCATAGAAAGCCCAAGTATTTGATTGACATTGATGACAATATTTTGTAGCCAATGGAAGGTAAGATTCCAAAATGCACTTGTAGAAGATATACTCATAAGATTTGGAGATTGTTCTTTGAAAAGTTAAATGAGACTGCAAGATGTCAACTATTCATTGAAATGATGCGAAGTATAAAGTATAGGTCCATCATGAAGATTCTTGGGTTGAGAACATCAGAGGCTTCAAGTGAAAAATCTATTGTCAAGAATCTAATGAGTGCGTATGAGAGTGTGGGTAAAACCTCATGCACAAAAGATAGTAATGCAACACGGCGTGTGATTACATCGACTATAGTAAGTAGTGAAACAAGGAAAGCTCATCTCATTAGAAAGACAAGTCAAGAATTGAGAATTAATAGGAAAAATTTATCAAGAGCCATTGGAAGATGCCAAAGAATTGAGGACACTAATGCCAATGAATTATGGGCGTTCTCGGGGAGACTACCACAAAAAGATAAACCAATTGTTGAAGCATTAAGATCACTAATTGAAGACTTTTGGAAGAATTACACAAGGGTATCTCCAAATCAAAGGGATGTGGTAAGAAGGAGAATTGGTAGTCAGAACCGTGAGCCACATCCAAAGAATTTTTTGGATGAGACTAAAACACAATTTTATGGTAAATTTCTAGAGAAGTATCCTCAAATTAAAATTTGTCAAAGATATTTTGAAATGCTAAAACCTTTCTATGTCAAGATTGTTGCAAGTATGGGTCTAACCGGCGTTGTCATTGATGTGAACATACTCATGTTGCATTAATGAGAAGGATTGGATGAGCTGTGTACTGAGGATATTGAGAAAATTAGTCTCAATCAGGAACAGTGAAGAACAGTAATGACAACAAGGTAAAAGTCCAAGATAGGATGATGATCAGAGGATACGGATTAAAGGGTTTGTATAAATGTGTCTGTAGGTGATCCAGTAGAGATTTTAGAGGTTCGCATGAAGATCGGAAGAAGTTATGGTCGCTCAAGTAGAACCGGTTTCGGCAGGTGTTCAGAGGTGACAGAGTGACACAGATATGTTTGGTGAGATCCAAAAATGCACTATCCCATTTTGCGGATTTGAGGTAGTGTTGAGAATGTCCTTATGAAGTGTCAAGTTGATTGGCTCATGGTTTGAAGGTCCGAAAGAACCTATTCCTTTGTGACAGTGATGACAGACTATGTACTTAAGGTTCCAGATGAAGGAGAGAAGGATTCTAGTAAGTAGATGAAGTGCGGATGTTCTTGGTGATCTAGGAAAGCTTGTGGTGATCTGTGGATCATTTCTAGTTCATGTTGGTAGTCCACATTAAAGTTAAAGTTTGTATTTGAAGAATAACCACCAGATGTTGGTGTTCTTTCTGAGACTGGCTGACCGGATGTATTACACATCTTGTGGATGTTCTTGTAGGTGTTTGTTGACTTAGATGATTGTTCCTAAGTTGATGTCGTGTATAATAAGGGATTGTGAAGTCATTTCAAAGTGTGCCTGGTGGAGATGAGTGTGTGGTAGCAAAGAGCAGAGTGAAAGGTAGAGCAGGAGTATTGAGCTTAATGGAACTAATTCAAGCATGGTGAAGATGCTATTCTCTAGTTCATGTATGTGATACTTACTTCTTTGTAGACAGTGTGTCTCTTGTAGGCAGTGAGCCTCTTGTGAGCAGTGTGCTCGGGCATTGAGCCCTAATTGGCATGTGCCATTTTTTTCTTTCTATTCTTCTAACAGAGAATACATTCTTGGGTTAATCACCCCGTGGTTTTTCCCTTAACTAGGTTTTCCATGTCAAAATCTTGGTGTCTTATGTGTTGATGAGTCTGCTTTTGATTTGAATGCATTATGTTTCATGTTTAATATACTGTTAATCACCAAGAAGATTTAAGTGTGTAAATTGGAGAAAGTTTTGCACAACTTATTCACCCCCCTCTCAGTTGTGTGCCCTAAGTCTAACAATTGGTATCAGAGCCAAGTTCCTCTAAAAGGAGCTTAACCGCTTGAGGAGATCCAGGATGTCGTCTTACAAGAAGCATAGTCCAAAATTTGATGGAACCAACTTTGCTCTTTGGAAAGGTCACATGAAATGTCACTTGTAGTGTATGGGAATGATGTACTGGTCCATGGTTACAAAATAGTATGTACCTCCACAGGGTGGTTTGACAACCCTAAATGAAATCACAGATGCTGAAAACAATCTGCGGACCAAAGAGGCTCTTCTAAGTGCATTATCTGACTTAGAGTTCTCAAATGTTATTGACCTACCAACTGTCTTTGAGATTTGGAATAAACTGGAACTTTTGCATGAAGGAGACCAGTATGTTAAATGTGCAAGGTTACAGAGTCTTAAAGGGAAATTTGAAAAACTAAAGATGAGAGATGATGAAAATATTACTACTTTTATGCCAAGAGTGAATGAGCTAGTTTGTGGAATTAGAAATGCTAGTGGAGTCTTGGATGAAAATAAGATTGTTGGTAAAATTCGCAGATCCCTTCCTGCTTCTTACAAAATCAAGGTTGCTTCCATTGAAGAATTTAGAGACCATACAACTATCACAAGAGATCAATTGGCTGGGAAATTGGCTGCATTTGAAATGATAGAGTTTGGAGATGACCCCCCAAGACTGAATCTGCATTCAAAGCTAGTGCCTCTATTAAAGGTAAACAAAGGTTTGATCCGGGAGAGAATTCTTCAACGAAATTGTCATGGTATGAAAAAGCAAGAAAAGATCTGGAAGAAGAAGAAGTAGAAACTGCTCAACTTGAAGCCCTTATTGCAAAGAGGCTACCAAGAGGATCTGATAAGTATGAAGGAAAATTACCTTTTAAGTGTTTTAACTATAATAAGATTGGTCATTTTGCCTCAAAGTATCCGAAAAGATTTTTAAGGCAAAATCCTAACAAGCCAAGGTTCCAAAAGAACTGTTACTATGTACATGAAGATGATGATAATGAAGGAGTAACAGATGATGAATCAGAGATAGGAAACAAATCCGGAAATGAATGGGTGTTCATTGCCATCAAGGAAGAAGATCTAATGTCCTCTGTATCTGTCAATCCTAAGACTGTGGAAAGAGCTCTGGCTGCCCAAATTGAAGAGAAAGATGATTGGGTCAATGATAGTGGATGCTCTCACCATATGATATCTGAAAAAAATAAGTTTGTAGATTTGGAAAGGTATGAAGGAGGAGTGGTAAAGTTTGGTGACAATTCTACCGGTAGAATCAGAGGAAGAGGAACTATTTCTTTTGATGGAAGGAACAAAAATGGTAATGTTCTATATGTTGAAGGTTTGAAGCACAATCTTCTCAGTGTTGGACAGCTGGTGGACAAAGGTTATGATCTCCGGTTCAAGAATGGAAAATGCAAGATCTTTGAAAGCTCTGGAACAGAGATTGCATCCGATACTCAAACTAAAGGTAATATCTTCCACTTGGTTGGTACTCATAAAAGATGCTTATTTGTTCAAGTTGAATTTTGATATTATCATCAAGATAAGCAATACTCAGGCTGTAAGAGATCTTCCAAAATTGGTGAAACCTACTAACAGCTTCTACTAGGAATGTCAGTTGGGTAAGCTGAGTAGAGTCTCATTCAAAAGCAAGGAACTATCTTCTACCAGATTATTGGACTTAGTTCACACTGATCTTTGTGGTCTAGCAAGAACCAGGAGTATTCAAGGTGATAGATACTTCATGCTGCTAATTGATGACTATTCCTGGATGATGTGGGTACCTTTCTAGAGGAGAAATCAGAAGCTCTTGAGAAATTCAAAATATTCACGGCTATGGTAGAGAATGAAACAGGATTAAATTTAAAATGTCTGAGGTCTGATAGAGGTGGAGAATTCACATCTGGTGAGTTCATAGAGTTCTATGAGAAACATGGAATTAAGAGACAGTTATTTGCTCCTAGGACTCCACAACAGAATGGAGTAGTGGAGAGAAAGAACCAGACCATCCAGGAAGCATCTAGGACCATGATGATGGAAGCAAATGTTCCTCAGATCTATTGGAGAGAAGCTGTCAGCACTGCAGTCTATACTCTCAATCGAGTTCAAATCAGAACCAATACTGATAAGACCCCTTATGAACTTTGGTTTGGCATTACTCCTACTATAAGATATTTTAGAGTCTTTGGTAGCAAATGTTACATCAAAAGAGATGAAGATCTAGGCAAGTTTGATGCTAGACGTGATGAAGGAATATTCTTGGGTTACTCTACTCAAAGCAAAGCATACCGGTGTTATAACAAGAGACTAAGAAAGATGATAGAAAGTACAAATGTGAAGGTTGATGAGGGAATAGAGAAACCCTCAAGGTTTTATGAATATGATGAAGATGATCAGAATGGTGTTCTAGTTCAAGGAATTCAATCCTCTTCTGAAAGTCAGATTCAAACTGATCTGGTAAATCAGGAAGAAGAGATAAGTCTAAATGAGCCTGATCAAGAAGCAGAAGTGCAAGAAACTCCCGAAGTTCCAAGGTATGTAAGACTGAATCACTCTGAAGATCAGATCATAGGTGACAAAAGCAAAGGTGTGCAAACTAGAAGGAAAATTGCTCAAAATTCAGATGAATATTTCCTAATTTCAAAGATTGAACCTAAGATAATAAATGAAGCCTGCAATGATGAAAACTAGACCAAAGCAATGGATGAAGAGTTGATGCAAATTGAGAAAAATCACACTTGGGATTTTGTTCCCAGACCTAGAAATAAGAATGTGATTGGAACCAAATGGGTCTTCCGGAACAAACTAAATGAAGTTGGTGAAGTAATTAGAAATAAAGCCAGATTGGTCTGCAAGGGCTACTCTCAAATAGAAGGAATTGATTTTGAAGAAACTTTTGCTCTAGTGGCAAGAATTGAAGCAGTCAGATTATTTCTTTCCTTTGTTGCCTTCAAGGATTTCAAGGTATATCAGATGGATGTCAAGTCTGCCTTTCTAAACAGTGACTTGGAAGAAGAAGTGTATATAGAGCAACTAGATGGATTTTAGTTGTCTGATCATGGTGATATGGTCTGCAAGTTGAAGAAGGCACTATATGGATTAAAGCAAGCCCCAATAGCTTGGTATGAAAGGTTGGACAAGCATCTTTTGAAGATTGGTTTCAACAAAGGTACTACTGACAGTAACCTATATTTCAAAATTGATTATGAAAACATCTTGATTGTTGAAGTATTTGTTGATGATATCATCTTTGGAGGAAAAGATAGTATGTGTAAAGCTTTTGCAAATCAAATGAAAAGTGAGTTTGAGATGTCTATGCTTGGTGAAATGAATTTCTTCTTGGGTTTGCAAATTACTCAAACAAAGAAAGGAATCTTTATTTCTCAGACCAAATATGTAAAAGAATTGTTGAAGAAATTTGGGATGGAAGATTCAAAGCCAATGAATACTCCCATGCCAACCAGATGTAAGTTGAGAAAAGATGATGACTCTCCTAAAGTAGACTAGACAAAGTACAGATCAATGATTGGAGGACTGTTGTATCTCACTCAAACTAGACCAGATATAATTCAGGCTGTTGGTCTTGTTGCGAGATTCCAGGTTGATCCCAGAGAATCTCATGTCATGGCAATCAAAAGGATCTTTAGATATCTAAAAGGGATAGTTGAGTATGGTCTTTAGTATCCTAGAGATCATGATTTCTCTCTTCATGCATATACAGATGCTGATTAGGCAGGAGATGTGGATGACTAGAAGAGTACCAGTGGTGGAGCTTTCTTTTTGGGAAAGAGATTGTTTTCTTGGCTAAGCAAGAAATAAGAGGCAATATCCATGTCTATAACCGAAGTAGAATACATTGCAGCAACAGGTAGCTGCACTCAAGTTTTGTGGATGAAGCAGATGCTAAGAGATATTAAAGTAGAGTATGAGGAGCCTATCATAATTTTCTGTGATAATTCAAGTACAATAAATATTTCTAAGAATCTGGTGTTGCATTCTAAGACTAAGCATATATCTATCAAGTTTCACTTTCTGAGAGAGCAAGTGAACAAGGATGAAGTCAGACTGGAGTTTGTGCCCTCCATGGATCAGATTGTAGATATCTTTACTAAACCTCTTCCCAAGGACTCTTTTGAGTATCTCAAGGAGAAGTTAGGGGTTATTGCCCCTCTGATGATGAACTAGGATGCACTAAGGTGCATCAGTCCAGTGGATATCACAGTCATATCTTGTGATCTGGATTGATGATCGGGAGCTACTACTTAGGGGGAGCAACAGGTATGATTTTGAAGTATTGGAGTTGCAAGTATGAGCCCTTTTCCATTGATGTCAAAGGGGGAGAGAAGATATGTGATAAACAAGTGGTTGATGATCAAAGGGGGAGCAGTAAAGGAAGAGAAGACATGTGAATAGTCATTGTTGATAGGGGGAGTTGTGATAGTAAGGAGAAGTTCTTGTCTTGATGGTTTTTCACATCATATGTTGCCATCAATGACAAAGGGGGGGATTGTTGCAAGTTTGGGTCTAACCAGTCTTGTCATTGATGTCAACATACTCATGTTGCATTGGATAAGATGTGTACTGAGGATATTGAGAAAATTAATCTCAATCAGGAACAATGAAGAACAATAATGACAAGGTAAAAGTCCAACATAGGATGATGATCAGAGGATGCGGATTAAAGGGTTTGTAGATATGTGTCTATAGGTGATCCAGTAGAGATTTCAGAGGTCCACATGAAGATCAGAAGAAGTTATGGTTGCTCAAGTAGAACTAGTTCTGGCAGGTGTTCAGAGGTGATAGAGTGACACAGATAGGTCTGGTGAGATCTGGAAATGCACTATCCCATTTTGCGGATTTGAGGTAGTGTTGAGAACGTCCTTATGAAGTGTCAAGTCGATTGGCTCATGGTTTTAAGGTCTAAAATAACCTATTCTTTTGTGACAGTGATGACAGACTATGTTCTTGAGGTTCCAGATGAAGGAGAGAAGGATTCCAGTAAGCAGATGAAGTGTGGATGTTCTTGGTGATTCAAGAAAGCTTGTGGTGATCTATGGATCATTTCCAGTTCATGTTGGTGGTTCACATTAAAGTTAAAGTTTATATTTGAAGAATAACCACTAGATGTTGGTGTTCTTCCTGAGACTGGCCGACCGGATGTATTACATGTCTTGCGGATGTTCTTGTAGGTGTTTGCCGAATTAGATGATTGTTCCTAAGTCAATGTCGTGTATAAATAAGGGATTGTAAAGTCATTTCAAAGTGTGCCTAGTGGAGATGAGAGTGTGGTAGCGAAGAGCAGAGCAAAAGGCAGAGCAGGAGTATTAAGCTTAATGGAACTGATTCAAACATGGTGAAGATGTTATTCTCTAGTTCATGTATGTGATACTTACTTCTTTGTAGACAGTGTGTCTCTTGTAGGCAGTGAGCCTCTTGTGAGTAGTGTGCTCAGGCAGTGAACCCTAATTGGCATGTGCCATTTTTTTCTTTCTATTCTTCTAACAGAGAATACATTCTTGGGTTAATCACCCCATGGTTTTTCCCTTAACTAGGTTTTCTACGTCAAAATCTTGGTGTCTTATGTGTTGATGAGTCTCTACTTTTGATTTGAATGCATTATGTTTCATGTTTAATATATTGCTAATCACCAAGAAGATTTAAGTGTGTAAATTGGAGAAAGTTTTGCACAACTAATTCACCCCCCTCTCAATTGTGTGCCCTAAGTCTAACAAAGATAAATCACACACGCACTACTTGTTCTTGTAGATTACATATTGAATTTTCTAACCATTTTGATGCTTATAGGTCTATATGTTTAGATATGGATACTAACAATGTTTTACAGGGTTGTGCCATATGTGCCCCACCAACATCTTCAAGAGACTTCATATCAGGAATTTTATGTGAAAGAGAGGAAGGTCAATATTGAAAAGAAGCTAGGTGTGCAGAAAACACTTCCTACACTAATCTAATGAGGAGAGGGCTATGCAAATCCAACTTTATCCTAACTATTACAGCAATGTTAAACCATTAACATGAGATATTATAGCAAAACACAAGAACCAGAAAGAAGATAGAAGAGAGAGACAAGATATACGTGGGGAAAACCCTTACGGGTGAAAAACCCCACACTCCAAACTTAGCTCAAATGTATTATAGTAAACAATAACAGATTACAATACAGTTTCAGAGCCAATGCTCTTTCAGGAGTCTTCAAATGTCGAATCTGGAGATATTCTGGTAGCATAACAGTACTTGTACCAAAGTTGTCTATCTCCCATCCAAGCACCTATTTATATAGAGTTTACAAGGAAAATATGGAACCTTCTAGAGATGGGCATCCATCTTGGACTCATGCCCCAAAACCCACGCCTAAGGACACTTGTCCAACATCCCATTGCAAAGTGAACGCCTGGTCCCAAGATAGGTTACGACAGATGCTCTTTCGCACCTTACAACTGTCAGAGAATCCATCATACACTGACTAAAAATATCATATTCCTCTTACATGTCATAACCTCCCTTGACTGCCCAAAGATGCCTTTCTCTCATGCAAAGATACTCACTGACACTTGTCATTAATTAAAAAATGTTTGAGGTTTTAGGGGAAATTGCAGCTGCCAAAGTCACCAAAATTTACCTTGCTGCATATGTAGGAATACACACAACACTGAGAGGGGGGGTGAATCAGTGTAGTTAACAATTTTAACACTTTTTCCACTTTTGATAAACTTGATTTCACAATTATGAAATTTTCAAATAGACATGTAAAAATGTAGAGTATCAACACAAAAATTTTGACATAAGAAATTTCCCGAGTGGAAAACCCTCCTGGGGTATAAAAACCACTCAAACTGCCTCACTGGCTTAAATAAAAACTTTCAGATTTACAACTATCTAACTGGCATATACAATTCTGCCTCACTGGCATATTTTTTCTCTGCAAGTCTCATTGACTTTCAATATCAAAAATCCAATGAAAAAAACAACTCAGGAGGTTTCCCTATTTCAATAAAAACAACACCTTATTTCTCCTTTTCAAAAATCAAACAAATGTATATTTTCTGCAATCAAACTTCAACTGTCATCATCATTTTAAGCATCATCTTCAAAATAATCAATCAAATTTGATCTTCAAAATATTTCATACCTCTGCAACACAATCCCAAAATTCAATTCACAATTTCATTAACTTTCTCACTGCAATACTGAAAAGTTAACCTTCTCTGAAAAATGTTATCTTTCAAAACTTCAACCTTCTTTGTGGAAATATTGTTCTTCTCTGATCATTGAAAAACTCCATCTTTTATTGCACCATCACATTCACCATCTCTGACAATCCAAGATTATATCAAATCTCCTTAAAACATATCTAACATAAAAAATCTCAGACAAAAATATAAACATCCATCTTCCAATTCTTAATTGTATACAGTTCAACTTCCCACACATACCTATCTATTTTCGTTTTTTTTTTTAAATCACATTCTTTTTCAAAACAAAAAACAAAAAACAACTCTCGAAGATCTCTTCACATTCTAAAATGAAGGAAACTTTCCAAATTCCAATATCTGACTTTAGTGTCTCTTTAACTTTTGTGAAGGATAAAGAAAAAGCATGTTTTATTGCCTTTTTGAACATAGTGGATGTCAAATTTATCAATGTTAACTGACCATTGGAGATTACATACTAATTTAAACTCATCCCTTCGATCTTCGATGCCCGCCACTTGTGAGTTTAACCGTGGTTGTCAATGTACTTTTCCCGCGGAGCTCAAAAGCCTTCAACTTGTTGACCGGGCACCCTAGGCATCAGGGCCGGTAAGATCTATGAACCTCCACCCCTTAAGTTGTCACTTAAGTGACTTCCACCACTTGAGCTAGTCAACGAAATATTAAAAGAAAAGTGCACTTGACGTTTTAAATGAATATTGGAGGAGGATAAAGGATAACCAATGACCACATTAAGTTTGGATTTTTAAAGCTTTACACCATGTGATAAGCAAGTGTGACAAATCATAACTGAGATTCAACTGACCACATATACTGACCACAGAGACTTTAGTCACCATTTATGACTACTGTGAATACAGATAAGATACCATATATGTCCCAACACTCTTTTTATACAATTAGGACATTACACTTGACAATCATAGGACATAAAAAGATAAGAACACAACATATAAATGTCACACCTTTGTTGAGATGACAAAATTATTCACACCATTTCACTGAAGATCAAATGTCCCTGAAAGATCTGAGAGGAGAGATCACTACCATGTCACTGAAAGACCTGAAATATCACCACCATTATCACCAACAATTTGACATCAATGAAAAGACAATATGCTCAATATAACAGTACTACAAAACTCCCCCTTTGTCTTTGACATTGATGGCAAAACCATTACTCATTTCTCCCCCCTTTTGACATAAAATGTCAAAGAAAAAAAATACCATAACCAATTAAATCCTGTTCTTGTAAAAGCAATCCTCTGCCATAAAAATCTGTCAAAAACACACTGATCAAATGCTCAATACTCTAACACTACAAAAAAATGTTCCATACAAATATGTACAAATACTATATACAAACTATGTACAAATGTAATGAGATTCAGGACATCATAATGATATAGATGACAACTCCCCCTGAATCTAATATCTCTGTAACTTATTGAAGAGAGACAAGAGACAAAACTCCTAATCTCTGTCTCAGAGTTTCAAATATCTCCTTTGGAAAAGGTTTTGTGAAAATGTCAGCCAATTGATCACTTGTATGCACATATTCCAAAGCAACTTCATTTTCAATCACCTTTTCCCTTAGAAAATGATATCTGATAGCAATGTGCTTAGTTCTTGAATGCATTATAGGATTCTTTGACATATTGATAGAACTAGTGTTATCACAAAGAATAGATACAGGCTTTTTAACCTCAACCTTAATATCAAGAAGTGATTGTACCATCCAAAGTACCCGTGTGCAACATGAAGAAGTAGCAATATACTTAGCTTCAACTGTAGATAGAGAAACACAATCTTGTTTCTTACTATGCCATGCAACAAGTCTACCACCCAGAAAGAAAGCTACCCCAATTGTACTTTTTTTTGTCATTAGGACAACCAGCCCAATCTACATCTGTATAGGCAAGAAGTGTAAAATTATTGTGTCTAGGATACCATAAACCAAAATCAAGTGTACTCTTAACATATCTAAAGATTCTCTTAACAGCATTCCAATGTGATTGTTTAGGACAAGCTTGAAATCTTATAACCAAACAAACAGCCTGCATAATATCAGGCCTAGAAGCAGTGAGATATAAAAGGCTGCCAATCATAGATCTATACAAAGATTGTTCTACTTTAGGTGATTCATCATTTTTACTTATCTTATGCCCTATTTCCATAGGAGTACCCAAAGGTTTGCAATCATCCATTTGAAATCTCTTTAACATCTCTTTGGCATATTTATTTTGTGAGATAAATATTCCCTTTTCAAGCTGAGATACCTAAAGACCAAGAAAGAAAGACAATTCTCCCAACATAGACATTTCAAATTTTGATTTCATAATGTTAGGAAATGAATGACTCATATCATTATTGTTACTACCAAAAATGATATCATCAACATAAATTTCAACAACTAGAATATCTTCACCTTTGATTAGATAATACAAATTACTATCCACACCTCCTTTTGTGAACCCCTGTTCTTGCAGAAACTTATCCAGTCTATAATACCAAGCCCTTGGAGCTTGCTTTAAACCATATAAAGCCTTTTTTCAATCTATAAACATGATCTGATTTGTCTTTATTCACAAAACCTTCTGGTTGTTTCATGTAAACTTCTTCTTCAAGATCACCATTTAGAAAGGCTGATTTTACATCCATTTGGTATACTTTGAAATTTTTATAAACTAAAAAAGCTAAAAACATTCTTATAGCTTCTAATCTGGCAATGGGAGCAAATGTCTCTTCAAAATCAATTCCTTCTTTTTGTGAATACCCTTTGCAAACCAATCTAGCTTTGTTTCTAACAACTTTTCCTTTATCATCAAGATTATTCCTAAAAACCCAGTTTGATCCAATGAAATTCTAACCTTCTAGTCTTGGAACAAGTTCCCATGTTTTGTTCTTTTCTATTTGACTTAACTCTTCTTCCATGGCCTTAATCCAGGCTTCATCTTTGCTAGCCTTAAGATAACTCTTTGGTTCCATTTCTAATATCAAACACACATGTGCTTGATTATGTGCAATAGCAAGCTTACTTCTTGTTAATACACCACTGTCCTTGTCCCCAATGATCAACTCATGAGGATGATCTCTTTGATATGCCTTTGAAGGAGTCTTTGTTTTACTATCAACTAATTTTTTAGAATCTTCTTCCTCTTCTTGAATTTCTTCTTCCTTTTGTGAATGATGATCATCTTCCTTGTCATGAATCAACTGCATACAGGGCTACAAATTCTCATCCACTTTAACATTAGTACTTTCAATTATTCTTTTGAGCCTTTTGTTAAAGCACTTAGATGCTTTGCTGTGTGTAGAATAACCAAGAAATATGCCTTCATCACATCTAGACTCAAAACTACACAAGCTATCATTATCTTTCTTTATGTAATACTTCCAAAAATTTTAAAGTAACCAACATTAGCTGACTTACCATACCAAAGTTCATAAGGAGTATAATTTGACTTTACACTTAAATGAACTCTATTTAAAGTATATATAGCTATATGAACAACTTCTCTTCAATAGATGTTAGGTAGATTTGCATCATGTAGTAAGGTTCTTTCCATTTCTTTTACTATCCGGTTATTTCTTTCAGCTACTCCATTTTGTTGTGGAGTTCTAGGAGTGGAGTATTGCCTTCTTATCCCATGTTTTTCACAATACTCCTCAAATTCCTTTGAAGTATATTCTTCTCCATTGTCTGACCTTAAACATTTTAGCTTGAAATCAGATTCCTTTTCAACCATCTTTTTAAAGATTTTGAATCTGTCAAATGCCTCTGATTTATGCCTTAAGAATGTTACCCATGTCATTCTTGAAAAATCATCAATGAAAAGCATAAAATAATTTTCACCTCCCAAAGCTTTAGTCCTTGTAGGACCACACAAATCTGAATGCACCAGCTATAGAGGTTTTGATGTGAAATACTCCTTAAGTTTGAAACTAACCTTGGTTTGCTTACCCAGCTGACACTCTTTGCATGTAGTATTACTTAGTTTTGAAATATGAGGCATGTTTCTAACATTGTGATTCCTACTGATTCTCACAAGATTGTCAAAATTCACATGACCAAGTCTTCTATACCATAACCAGCTTTCTTCAATTTGACCCATGAAACAAATACGGCTATCAACACTTTTAGTTTCAGAGTTATGAAGATTGTAGATGTTACCACTAGTCCTTAAACTTGCTGCAGTAACTTTACCTGATTTCTTTTTGATCTCACATCCATGTGCATCAAAAACAACATTAAAGCCATTGTCATATATTTGACTAACACTTAACAAGTTATGCTTCAGTCCCTCAACAAAATACACATCATGTAGTGGTGTTTCATCATCAAGAAGAATTATACCTTTGCCTTTGATCATGATGCAATCATTATTTCCAAACATAACAAACTTATCTTTATCTCCTGTCATGTGGTTGGAACAACCACTATCAATCACCCACTGTTCCTTCTTTTTGGCATTAAAAGTAGCTTGTGCAATCATAACATCAAAGCTCTTATTGATTACCTTAAGTTTCCAAACAAACAACTTCTTTTCAGGACTTAAAGAAGACAAACCTGGAATAGTATTCCTTGTAGTTTGCTGCATTTGCAAAAAAGATCTACAAAATTTAGCAATATGCCCAAAATTTTTACAATTGTGACACTTCAAACTTCTTAAAAACATGAATGGATTCCTTGGAAATAAATGCATTCCTCTTCTGACTCCAAATCTGCATTCACTGGCTTTATGTCCAAACATGTTGCAACAAAAACAATATCCAGTAAAATGAGCATTATACCTGAAAGTTTCATTCCTTTTGTAGTTTGTTTTCCTTATGATTGATTTATCATTTGTATTAACCTTTTGAGAACTTTGTCACTCTTCAAATCCAAGACTTGTTTTATCTTTGAATCCTTTTTGTCTGTCAAGAAGATCATCAAGTTTATCACTACTTCTACACATATCAAGTCTTCTTCTCAGATCCATAATTTCAGCTTCAAGTGTATGACACTCCTTGTCCTTGTTATTCAACTCTTTGCTCTTATCATCAATAATTCTCTTACTTTCTTCAAGGGATAGAATTAGATCAGTAATCTGTTTCTCATAACCAGTTAATTTATCATTCATGATATCATTTTCTTTTTGAAACTGACTTCTTTGTGCAATGATTTCCTTTTTAAGTTTCTTGACTTGGCTTAATGCACACTTCAATTCTCCTTCAAAATTAATAATAGCTTCACAATTGTTTGATTGTTCTTCACATTTTTCATTTTGTACTTCATTTAGAATGGCCATAAACAAAGTCTCTGCATTTTCTTCAAAAAAATCATTTGAATCACTTTCAGTCACATCAGCATTTTTGATGAACAAACTTCTTTTCTTTCTGAAATTATTTTTCCTTCTAGAAACAAACTATTTCTTTTTGAATTGCTTCTTTTTTTCATCTTCATCACTGTCTAAGCCTTTGTAAGGACACTGAGCTGCATAGTGTCCAATCTTTCCACATTCAAAACATTTGAAAGGAAGTTTACCTTTATACTTACCAACAAATCCCTTCTTTAACTTGCTTGGAAAATATATTTCTTGATCATCATCCAACTCTTCTGAATCAGAAGTCTTTTTTTCTTTTCTGAATGATTTGAAAGCAGCTTCTTTGCTTGAAGGTATATCATTACTAATTCTCATCTCATAAGCTGTGAAAGTGCCATGAAGTTCATCAAAGGTTACTTTGCTTAAGTCTCTTTCCTCAATTGCAGACACTTTGGATTCATATTTTGGATTCAAAGTCCTTAAGACTTTTGTAACAACTATCTTTTCTTCCAGTGTATCACCCAATCCTCTTATAGCATTTACAATTTCTTGAACTCTTAGAAGATATTCTACCACTTTCTCATCATCACTCATCCTGAGACTTTCAAATTTAGCTCTATAGGATTGTAGTTTTGCTTCTTTGATTTTATCATCTCCTTGATAAATATTTGATAGCTTGTCCCATATTTCCTTAGCTATCTTACACTCCATGATTTTGACAAGTATATCATTGGTTAGACCACAACATATTGCATTTTTAGCCTTAGCATTATTCTCATATGCCCTTTTCTCATCAGCTGTATTAGGAGGATTTGTAGCAGTATATGCAATAACAATGGCAGCATACACATCATACCCCAAAGATGACAAATATGACTCCATCTTGAATTTCCAAAAAGCATAGTTAGACCCATCAAACATAGGTGCTTTGTAATTTGAGTAACCTTCTTGACTTGCCATGATAAGTACTCCAGAAATATGATCTACCCAAGCTGATTAAGCTTTGACAGGGAACTAGGCTCTGATACCAATTGTAGGAATACACACAACACTGAGAGGGGGGGTGAATCAGTGTAGTTAACAATTTTAACACTTTTTCCACTTTTGATAAAATTGATTTCACAATTATGAAATTTTTAGATAGATATGTAAAAATGCAGAGTATCAACACAAAAATTTTGACACAAGAAATTTCTCAAGTGGAAAACCCTCCTGGGGTATAAAAACCACTCAAACTACCTCACTGGCTTAAATGAAAACTTTCAGATTTACAACTGTCTCACTGGCATATACAATTCTGCCTCAATGGCATATTTTTTCTCTGCAAGTCTCACTGACTTTCAATATCAAAAATTCAATGAAAAAAACAACTCAGGGGGTTTCCCTGTTTCAATAAAAACAACACCTTATTTCTCCTTTTCAAAAATCAAACAAATGTATATTTTCTGCAATCAAACTTCAACTGTCATCATCATATTAAGCATCATCCTCAAAACAATCAATCAAATTTGATCTTCAAAATATTTCATACCTCTCCAACACAATCCTAAAATTCAATTCACAATTTCATTAACTTTCTCACTGCAATACCGAAAAGTTAACCTTCTCTAAAAAATGTTATCTTTCAAAACTTCAGCCTTCTCTGTGGAAATATTGTTCTTTTCTGATCATTGAAAAACTCCATCTTTTATTGTACCATCACATTCACCATCTCTGACAATCCAAGATTATATCACATCTCCTTAAAACATATCTACAATAAAAAATCTCACACAAAAATATAAACATCCATCTTCCAATTCTTAATTGTATACAGTTCAGCTTCCCACACATACCTATATATTTTCCTTTTTTTTAAAAATCACATTCTTTTTCAAAACAAAAAATAGAAAACAACTCTCGAAGATCTCTTCACATTCTGCAATGAAGGAAACTTTCCAAATTCCAATATCTAACTTTAGTGTCTCTTTAACTATTGTGAAGGATAAAGAAAAAGCATGGTTTATTGCCTTTTTGAACACAGTGGACGTCAAATTTATCAATGTTAACTGACCATTGGAGATTACATACTAATTTAAACTCATCCCTTCAATCTTCAATGCCCGCCACTTGTGAGTTTGACCGTGGTCGTCGATGCACTTTTCCCACGTAGCTCAAAAGCCTTCAACCTATTGACCAGGCACCCTAGGCATCGGGGCTGGTAAGATCTACGAACCTCCACCCCTTAAGTTGTCACTTAAGTGATTTCCACTGCTTGAGCCAGTCAACGAAATATTAAAACAAAAGTGCACTTGACATTTTAAATGAATATTGGAGGAGGATAAAGGATAACCAATGACCACATTAAGTTTGGATTTTTAAAGCTTTACACCATGTGATAAGCAAGTGTAACAAATCATAACTGAGATTACTTTAGTCACCATTTATGAATGCTGTGAATACAGATAAGATACCATATATGTCCCAACACTCTTTTTATACAATTAGGACATTACACTTGACAATCATAGGACATAAAAAGATAAGAACACAACATATAAATGTCACACCTTCACTGAGATGACAAAACTATTCACACCATTTCACTGAAGATCAAATGTCCCTAAAAGATCTGAGAGGAGAGATCACCACCATGTCACTGAAAGACTTGAAATATCACCACCATTATCACCAACAATTTGACATCAATGAAAAGACAATATGCTCAATATAACAGTACTACAGCATATACACAAGGTGCTGACTATACCAACTCAACATGGGATAAATAAATACAACATTAGGAATTTGCAAAGGTTGAGACACCTTAATTCCCAACAAATATTCTACAATAAATTATGCTTGGATGGTACATGTCATCGTTGCTGTGGCTTGCAACATTTGTCAATATGTGAATATATGGAAAGAACACATGTGGTTGGAAACGAACTAGTAGAGTTTGGCAAGTACAAAATAGTGGCATACAATACAAAAGATGGTAAAGAAGCAAAGCGATGTGAATTGGTTATTGAAAAGATTCCAGTGTATCAGTTTATGCCTATATTTCGTGACAACATAGTGTATGAGTATGCAAGACATGCCCATAGAGCTCGATGATTGGACTTGCAATTCAAGTTATGCAAGGACACATTTCTGGTTGGTAGCATTGTTTCAGTCTCAACTTTAAAGAGAACTATAGTCTACAGCCACAGCGTGAGGTGCAATCACAATATTACAACTCCACACAGGTTTTTATATTTGTACACATCGCATTCATTCATGCAAATGATAGTATAGAGGATGACAGAAAGATCATAAGGGAGTATAATTTCTATATTAGTGATGATCGTACACATTCTACGGAGTTTGTACAAGGTTACTTTTAGGTGTTCTATAATGATTTGGCTAGAAGGGGCATATCTTTCAGTCAGCATATCATATGGTCAGATAACTGTGCATCACAATTCAACAACTTACAGAATTTCTATTGGCTAAGTAGGAGGCATAATTTTATAGGTATTCAGCATATGTGGAACTTTTGTGAGGCCGGGCATGGAAAGGGGGAGCATGATGGTGCAGAAGCATGTATCAAAAGAGCCATAGCACGAGAAGAGTTAAAGTATAAAGACAATGCAAAGTTGACAGATGCAAAATCGATTGTCAAGTGGTGTAATGCTTCCATGGGTTTAGGTAATGAAGGTAAGTCTTCAGTTCGTAGATTTTTTTGGTTGATAGATGATACTAACATTGCACCATATGAGGACTATTGTACACTAACAGGATCAAATGAGATGCACTCTTTCAGAAGCTCAATTGCAGGTTCATGGAGTATCCATACGTGAAAGATGCCATGCTTTTGTTCTTCCTGTACAATTCAAGTTTGGGATGAGTGCAAGTCAAAGGAGTGGGTTGACAAATGACAGTTAAGTTATCTTAGCCCACTTGACATGTATCAACCCCCAACAACACTAGAACTAACACAGATGGAATCATCAGTTGACTTTGACCACATATCAAATTTAGTTCAACCAGGTAATATAGGGCATGTATATGCATCTAATTTTATCTAGTTTAACCAGGTAATGTCATCTTACTTTGTAGTGTTTTTGTAATGTTGACTAATTTCATCTAATTTGCTACACATATCAATGTAGGGCATGTATATGCAGTTATTGCAGATGAAGATAATCAAGAGGGAAGAGATTATTACTTATGTCATTGTGTTGAGGCCAAAAAGAAATTGAGGCCCCTGTTACAAATGGAGAAAATATCGAATACCCTACAGGCTCAGTGGTTATTACTGGAACATGGCTTAGAAGGTACCCACATAAGAGTGTTAATGTTTGGCTATTTCAAGACTTTGACACGCATCGGAAGATTCTTCATTACTTGAACCTTGTCATGGCATCCAATGTTCATTTGATAAAGTATTAGGGTAGACCTTTGAACAAAATCTTGTGGAAGGTGCGTGAGTTTGACCATGAAGCAATACTTGACACAATAAAAAGTAGAGCAAACCTGAATGGTTCATTGGATTAATTTGTAAGTATTCACATTGATTTGGTAAAGTCATGTTACATTGAGTTGTAAGTATGCACATTAATTTGTAAGGTTTGCCTTTTTTAATTTCCTACTACATTTTTACACATATACGCATTTTTACATCATCATGTTATGTATTTTTGGTGTCCTGCTCCTGATACGACCAAACTGACTATTCCAACATATCTGGATGGGTACATTTACACTAGGCATGGTCCTATTTTTCACCCAAACATGTCGAAACAGTCTGAGCTACACTATACTGACGATATCCCTGAAGAGTCCAAAGTGCAAAAAGGAAGAAATCTTTGACGAGATGTTACTCGAAAACTATGTCACTTAGAAACATTTCATCTAGGGAACGCGATCACGTAGAGTGCCTCTACAATAACCTCTCTCGATTTTTATATCTCTGAGGCATTTGCCCATGGTGAAAGGTTTTCTGCTGCCCCAAAAATTGTCAGGAGGCAGTGTAAAGTTGCAAAGGGGTGTAACTTTCATCCTACTCTTGATGCGACCAAACTGACTATTCCAACGCATCCAAATGGGTACATTTACACTAGGCATGGTCCTATTTTTCACCCAAACATGTCGAAACAGTCCGAGCTACATTGTACCGACGATATCCTTAAAGAGTCCAAAGTATAAAAAGGCAGCAATCTTTGACAAGATGTTACTCAAAAATCGTGTTACTTAGAAATATTCTATTTAAGAAAACGTGATCACATAGAGTGCCTCTATAATAACCTCTCCTAGTTTTTTATATCTTTGAGACATTTGCCTGTGGTGAAAGGTTTTCTGCTGCCCTAAAAATCGTCAGAAGGAGGTAGTGTAAAGTTCCAAAGGGGTGTAACTTTCATCCTGCTCATGATGCAACCAAACTAACTATTCCAACGCGTCTGGATGGGTACATTTATGCTAGGCATTGTCCTATCTTTTACCCAAACATGTCGAAATAGTCTGAACTACATTGTACTGACGATATCCCTGAAGAGTCCAAAGTGCAAAAAGGCAGCAATCTTTGATGAGATGTTACTCAAAAACTGTGTCACTTAAGAACATTCCATCTAAGGTAACACGATCACATAGAGTGCCTCTACAATAACCTCTTAATTTTTTATATCTCTAAGACATTTGCCCATGGTGAAAGGTTTTCTGCTGCCCCAAAAATCGTCAGAAGGAGGTAGTGTAAAGTTGCAAAGGGGTGTAACATTTGTCCTACTCCTGATGCAACCAAACTGACTATTCCAATGCATTTGAATGGGTACATTTACGCTAGGCATGTCCTATTTTTTACCCAAACATATCGAAACAGTTTGAACTACATTATACTAACGATATCCCTGAAGAGTCCAAAGTGCAAAAAGGCAGCAATCTTTGACGAGATGTTACTTGAAAATTGTGTCTCTTAGAAATATTCTGTCTAAGGTAATGTGATTATGTAGAGTGCCTCTACAATAACCTCTCTCAATTTTTTATATCTCTAAGGCATTTGCCCGTGGTGCAAGGTTTTCTACTGCCCCAAAAATCATCAGAAGGAGGCAGTGTAAAGTTACAAAGGGGTGTAACTTTCATCCTGCTCCTAATGCAACCAAACTGACTATTCCAATGCGTTCGGATAGGTACATTTAAACTAGGCATGGTCCTTTTTTTCACCCAAACATGTCGAAACAGTCCGAGCTACATTGTACCAACGATATCCCTGAAGTCCAAAGTACAAAAAGGTGGCAATCTTTGATGAGATGTTACTCAAAAATTGTGTCACTTAGAAACATTCTATCTGAGGCAACGCGATCATGTAGAGTGCCTCTATAATAACCTCTCTCAGTTTTTTATATCTTTGAGGTGTTTTACTGTGGTGAAAGGTTTTCTGCTGCCCCAAAAACCATAAGAAGGAGGCAGTGTAAAGTTGTAAAGCATTGCTAAGAAATTCTCAATACTCCAACACTCCAATGAACTGAAGAAACTTCTTCTTAGGTGTAAATGTAAGGGTACACAAGGGGAAAATGGTGCCTAGATGACTTAATGCATTTCTATGACTTCATTCACATGTTTAAATGTTTGAAAAACTCTCCTTTACAAAGCGCTTGTCCTCATGTCAATGTTAAGCTTTATACCTCCTAGGCGCTCAATTAGGTGATGTCATTAGATATAACTTACCCTTAGGCACCAATGTAGCTTCTTCAATCCATCACACTTCTAGGAGCTCAAATTTGAGGTCTTAGACTTGTATCTTATTCCTAGGCGCAATTGGATGATCTTCCTAGATCTAGGTGCTCATGATGGTGAGAAATTACATGAAGGGGCACCTAAGTCTAATTTGACTTTGTATTTGATATTTTATGACTCCAATTGACTAGGAATGGCTCAATTTCTAAAGTGCTGACTCAATAATGTAAGTTTAAGTTTTCCTCCTAGGCGCCAATTAATGAGTTCACTAGATGCAATTTCTCCTGGACTTGAAGATTGTGAAAGAACTTGAAGCTTGGATGGATGTCTTCAAATGTTCGATGAAGAAGTGTTCCAACTTGAAAGGTCCTTTGAAGTGTCGATATTGATGGTAACACTTTCCCTTATATGTGAAGTAGATGACTTCTCAAGGAGGCTTGAATGTATCAGAGGGACTTGAAATTGAATGGATGTCTTTGGAATGCTTGATGATGATGAGAAGTTCCTTTGGAGCAGCTACATGCTGATCTTGAAGTGATGATTGATGAAGAATCTAGTTGATACTTGAAGATGAATGGAACTTGAAGTGATAGATGGAAGTCTTCGAACATGATGCAACTGGTGATGTCATTGACGAAGAAGACTTGAAATATATCTTCTTATGACCTCTTGGAGTAGCTACCTTTTGAAGTGGTGTTTCCTTGGCAGTGATTACTTCCATCTTAGCTCTCTAGCATGAATGAATGTGAAAGGTTCCTTTGGAGCAGCTACATGATGACTCTAGGTGACTCCAAGCTCTTGCTCCTACCTTTTCCTTCAATCTTCCTACAATACAAACCAAGAAACACATCAATCCTCATGATACACATTTTATAACACAAAGGAATCCTCTTTAAACATGGAATAATCTTACTAAAAATCTAGGCGCATATATAGGTAAAAAGAAGAGAAAAGGGCGCCTAACACAAGTTGGTCCATATTTATCACTTTAAATGATTTCAAACAATTGTAATGGCTTAAAGTGGTCAATCTCCCTTAAGAGATTCATTCAAAAGGTATCTTTCAATGCAATTTCTCCCTTAGGCGCCAGAATGGGTTTGTACTGATGGAGAGTGCGCCTAGATTTAAATGTCTTTATACTTGCAATTTAGCAATTCTAAATGATGAGACATGTCTTAGAATGAATTCTATCTTCCAAGTGCTCACTCCAAAAGGTCATCTCATGCAATTTCACCCAAGGCGCTCATTGAGGTGTCCTCAGAGGCTGAAGTGCGCCTAACTCAATTGCCTTTATCTTTATCATTTTTGTGCTTTCAACAATTGAAAATGACCTAGAGTGATCCTTTCTCTCAAAGCACTCACCTATTGATATGAAATCAAGTTATTTCCCTTAGGCGCAATTTTAGGCTTGTATGTGTAGACACCCAGATTTGTCCCAACTTTGTCCATGTCTAGCAACACCTTGTCAAAAACATTATCTTAGACATCATGTAGCATTTTGTCCTAAATCCCACTCTTAATCCCATTTATCCATTAGCCAATTAATTAAATAAATTTTATTTATTTAATTAAAATAACATTTAATCTCATCCTTATCCCACTTAGCCAATTAATTAAATAAATTTTATTTATTTAATTAATTTCCACATCGCATCCTATTCATCTACCCAATTAATTAGATAAATTTTATTTATTTTATTAATTTCCAACTCATATCCCAACTAATTCAAATAAAATATTTGAATTAAGTCCTCACCTCTCACCACATTCCAACACTTGTCCATTCAATCATGTGTTGTAATACAACTTTCATTTAAAATTCTTCACATGCACAACTAATGGGACCTAATTTTAGTATTTATCTACACAAGCACACCTAAGCCTTATCTTCCCTTGCCACATGTCACATGACTACAATTTCTTGATGTGCAAGGAAACTGAACTTAATTCTATCCATCCATTTCATCTAAAGCCCTAATTGATCCTAGCCATCCATTGGAACCAAGCCTTTCCTATAAATCAAACCCCTCACAAGCCATTAGCATGCATTGAGCCTTAAGCACCCTTATTCTGCCAAATTTTCCAAAATGCATTGATTCTCAAGTATCCACATGCTGTTGAAATATCATTAGAGCCTTTGCATCCTTTAGCTATCATCCTCATATCATCTTCATCTTAATGTTATGTTGCAGAAGTGAGCACCCAACATTCTTCCAACAATAATCCTTCAAAATATTGCATGCTCATGCGAGTTGGAGAAGAGCAATGGAGATAAATCAAGCATAGCGTGGAGATCGGTTTGCATTTACATTTGTTATTTTAATTTTCATATTGTCTTGTGCTTCATTGTGCATTGCTAGGGTTTTATCATTGCTGTTTATTCATTTGCCCTGATTTGCAATTTTACCCTAACTATATTTGGCATGCCCAGTGGGACTCACGTCCTTGATTAACTTCATTTTCTGGAGTTGTTTCTTTGAAGATCAGATTTTGCAGGTGCTTACAGTAAATTCCAGTCACTTCTAAATGAAAGTCCACCACTTTCCGTATCTCTACATCACTTTTACATTGGGATTGGCTGCTTTTATCGCTTTCTGGATCGCCTTTACACCGACAGTGATCGCCTCTGGTATGATATGCATCGCTTTTATCTCAATAGAACTCGCCTGTGTGTGTTTTCACTGTTAAACTATGTTGCACGCTTATGACCTAACAGTGATCGCTTAGGTATTCATTCGGATCGCTTTTAACCTTATACGCATCGCTTATGAACTTACAAAAGCTGCTTTTAAACTAATATGCATCGCTTCTGAACTGACAGCGCTCGCCTGTGCAAGATAGAGTTTTGTGTTTCGTCTGTCATTTTGTAGATACAGATCACTTTTGGGCTGCAATCGGTCACTTTTGGATTTATCCGCATCACCTATAAGCCTACAGGAGCCGCATATTGTATTTTTCGTGTCGCATACGATCTGCAGTATCTCGCCTGTCACAAAATACGGCTCGCTTATGATCAACACTGGATCGCATCTGGTGCTTTTCTGAATCACATTTGATCTGTAGGGGCTCACCTGTGGTAAAACAGTGCCACTTCTGATAAACAGTAAATCGCAGTTGGCAATTGTAACTTGCTTCTGGTTGCTGTCATTGTGCATCTTGGTGTTTCTATCATAACTTTCACATACGGAGGCCAAATCATGCAAACAAGGACTCTTTGGAAAGCTGGGAGGATGAACTTTACATCTAAGTAGGTTTTATCAGGTGACTGTACCATTTTTGAGGCTTTTTTATCAGTCAAAGTTCTGGTTCATTACAAACTTCATTTGAGCATAACTTGAGCAATTTTGATTGTTTTTCAGCAAAACTTTTTTTTCAAATTGCTTAGAATCTCCTGAATTTTCTGTTTGTGAAATCCATTCTTTTGTATCAGATCATTTTCACCAAAATTTTTAGTTTTCATCTTTTTCATGTAATCATCTTCTTTGCAAGTTTACTTGTTTCTTTTTGGAATTGGTGACTTGTAGGCATATCTAAGGAGCTGGAGCAGCATCAGCATCATTAGCTACAACATATTTGGACAGTGAATTAACCAGGTGCAATCATTTCATCTCTTATCTTCCAATCTTGCTTGATCACACATTTGGACTTTGGGATTATAACGAACAATTGTTTGCAATTCACATCAAAAAAATTGGGCTAAAACAGACCATTGTCTTTCATCACATTTAGACTTTGGGATTAAAACGAACATTGTTTTCTATCACATCATTGAGAAATTGGGCTTAAAATGAATCATTGTCTTCCTACACATTTGGCTTTGGATCTAAAATGAACAAGTGCTTGAACTCTTTGATCACACATTTCATTTCTAAAGGGTCAATTAACAAGTGCGAGTGTGAATCAAGTGATAACTCACTTGGTTTGCTTTTGTAAACCCTATCTAGGAGGCCTTCTTGGAGACACACCAATCCAAGGGACGACCTCAATCGAGGCTGAATCGAAAGACACCCTCATTGGGAGTTGTAAATCTTGTCACTCTTGGCTAAGCCCCAAAGAACTTTATACCTTTGGGAAGTGAAGGTGAAGGGTGGGTTACCCCTTTCTCCTGGCCGTGTAGCAGGATTTCACTTTCAATTCCTTAGTCAACCTTGTGCAATCTAGCCTAAGACCTAATTGGCCATATCCACTTGACTAGACATTAGGCTTATTGATGTGTCTTCCATGTGTGCTTGCTTAATCATCACATTTCATTTTCAAAGTCAACAATTGCTTATGTGTCTTGCGTGAGTGATTCATGTGTGTATATGCATAATCATTTGTTTGAGCATTACCAAATCAAGCTTTAAGCACCAAACTCAAACAATTCATCCAACATTTCATCCACATCATATCCTAATCATAACCAAATCAATTTTATTCTAAGCATATCCTAGTCATATCCATACCCATTCCAAATCATCTCCACATCATCATCAACCTATTCCTAGTCAACACTTGTCAAGATGGTCGTAATCATTCAAGGGGGCTATCCCTCTAATCATGAGACAACTCCCAAGCCTAAGGTGACAATTCAAGGGTGCTATCCCTCTAATCATGAGACAAATCCCAAGCCTAAGGTGACAATTCAAGGGGGTTATCCTTATAATCATAAGACAAGACCTAAGCCTATAATCACAATTCAAGGAGGCTACCCCTCTAATTCAAACAATGAAATAAAACCAAAGCCCAAGATCACAATTAAAGGTGGCTATCCTCCTAATCCAAATCATCAAGATAAACTAAGACCTAAGGTCACAATTAGAGGAGCCCCTCTTCCTAATCCAAATTATGAAGACAATACAAGACCCAAGGTCACAATTAAAGGTGGCTATCCTCCTAATCCAAATCATGAAAGTGAACCAAAGCCCAAGATCACAATTAAAGGAGCCTCTCCTCCTAAGACCAAGTTTATACTTCGAGGAGGATATATCTTTATTGATGAGGATGAGACAAGTCCAAAACCCAATCCATCCACACATCAAATCAATTCCACATCAACTTATCCCACTTCATACCAATCTAATCCATCCACACATCAAATCAATTCTGTATCAACTTATCCCACTTCATCTCAACCAAATTCATCCACATGTCATATCAGCCCTTTATCAACCTATCACAACCCTTATCCATATCAATTCATATCACAACAATCATTATCCTATGCAACCCCTCCATCATCATCACATCAACACATTTACCAACATCAACAACAAATCATATCACAACAAGAAGTCCAAACACCATCCCAACCTCAACAAATTCCACCTCAAACCTATGAACATCCACCTCAAGTTTAATCATGCCACCGTTCCAATGCACTACCAAGCCCATCCACAAAGCAATCAAGTGATATTACAAGAACAACATCCAAGTCCCAATGGTTCCTTGTACATAAATCAAGTAAGTCCAAGTACACCTTTTCAACAAGACCACCAAGCACCATTAATAGATCTAAATCCACCTTTCCAACAAGAATCATATCCAAATCCCAATGGCCCCTTGTACATAAATCAAATGAGTCCAAGTTATCCTATGCAAGACTTAATTACCTTTGACAAGGGAGATACCGATCTAGAGTGGCCTTCATCATCTAATCACCCACCAACACATGAGCCAACTAATCCTATCCCAACACCACCATGTGATCCTACTCCTAGTCCATTGGTCCGTAAACCTTCCAAATCACTAAGCCCTTCATTACCTTCATCACCAAGTCATTCTAATCCTTCACCAAAGGATGTAGCTGAGATAGTTTTACAAAGAATGCTTGAACAAAAACTCATTGAACTTCTCCCCATCAACCCATGTGAAGAAAGTCCATATGATGAACATGATTATTGTGCATACCATAGGACCAAAGGCCATAATACAAATCAATGCCCAATATTTGTCTCAATTGTTTACAAGGTGTACCTACCTATAATGGGAAATCATGCCACATCATCCCAATCCCATGTGTCACCCCCATCTAGTCCAAATCCTAATCCATCCAACCTAATTAGCCCTCAACCTAATCCTAATCATAAGACTACAACACCATCTACCCTTATCATCCATCCATTATATTTTCCATCCACCCATACCCTTGCAAAGGATGTGATCCATTGGCTACTAGCTAGGAATAAACTACCTCCATGTCAAACACCCATTCATGAGCCTACCAAAGAACTTCCAAAGGTCATGTCCAATCCTATAATCCCATCATGTGGTCCACCTATCCTTGAGCCTATCCAAGAGCCCTCAATTAACATTCTTAGCCCTTCAAGCCCATCATTTGACCTACAATCCATCAAGCCTATTCAAGAGTCTCCTATTATGAATCTAAGTCAAGAGTCATCATGTTCTCATGTTGTTGACCAAAAGCCTATCCAAGAGCCTTCCACTTCCATTCAAGCAACCCAAGAGGTATGTCAAAGGTTTAATCCTAAGCATGTGGAAACATTAAGCCCTAGTCCAACTCACGATCAAAACACTTTCATGCAACCCATCCATAACATTTACCTTCTTTATGATCAAGATGATACCTATGAAGAAGCTATCCATGAGCACCTTGATCCTATCCATAATCCTATATCCATCCATGAGCAAGATATCCACATTGCTCTTAGTCATCCGCCATCTAGCCCTATCTGTAATGAGCAAACATCCAATTGTCATGATGAGACACTTGTCCCCCAAGTAAGCATAAAAGATCAAACAAATAACTTGGATCTTAGTGAACACAATGCTAATCAAGATCCTAATGATCTTCTTTCCACATCCACCATCGATTCCACTTCAAGTCCACCATCATGTCCTATTGGTCTTACCACCCTCATCCATGAGTGTTCTTCCTCAGGACAACAACAACCTTTATACACTTCACCTTCTATATCCAATAAAGAACTCAAGTCTAATGTTCAAAGCACACCTAGTCCCATTGTCCATCGCATCCTCCAAAACATGAACTACAAAGACAAAGGCCTAGGTCCTTATGAACAAGGTATTTTGGAGCCGATCCATGTCAAAGTTCCTCCATGCTCATATGGCCTTGGATACACACCCCAAGGTACACAAGGCCAAGATGTTGGTAATCCCTTCATGCATCCTAAACCTACCACTTTCCATCACAAACCACATCATGTTCACAAAACATATGTTACCATTCCACCTCCATCATCCTATAAATGTCAAAAGCATGTGACCGTACACCTTCTGCCATCCACTTTGCCTCCACTTTTACCAACTCCAAATATCCCTCCATCCACCTTGCCACCATTGCTTCCAACACCTAACATACATATCATTCATAAGTATCCTTACATCCCTAATCGTGACCAACAAAAGCACACATTGTTTAACCATAAAGCTTCCAATCATTCCACCAACCCCACTTCCATCAAACCCATGGGATTCCAAAATAAACATTTGGATGCCTTTACCTATAAAGCAAAAAATCCAACTAAAAATCCTAAGGACTCTCATGCCTCAGGGCACAAACATGAAAAATCAATGCAAATAATCAAAGCAAAGCAATCTAAACAACCATCTAAACCCTTACCTCCAAATGCAAAGCCTAAAAGAAAAATGGTTTGGGTTCCTAAGCAAATAGCTAGCAAAACAAATGAGGCATCCTCATCCACATCTCAAGAATCCCAATCACCTATATCCATCCAAAAGCCTACTTCATTCCAAAACTTCCATTCCCTTCAAAAATCCCACAAGCAAAACAAAAGCACTAAAAATACTAAATCTATGTGGGTTCCTAAATCACTTCATCAACCATCTCCTAAGCAAACATCTCCATTGCTTCCTACACTACCATCTCATCAAAAGCTTCAATGTTTATCATGGTGTGTGCAACTGTTAGTCATGATTCCCTTCCATTCCAAAACATTCCTACATGCCTCCATCTCCCCATCCTTCATCCATTATCCTACATATCTTCCCATCACCTTCCTATGGTCCATGCTTTTGCATAAGCCTTTCATCCTAAGTCTGTATAATCCACATCCTAATCCACTATCTCCCATCCATCTATCCTTGCATGAACCTTTCATAATCCATTTCATAATCCACTATCTACCTAATCCATCTCTCATCCACGCAATCCCTTATCAACATCTATGAGCATAATAACATGGTCCATGCAAAGACATCATCAATCTCTAAAGGGACACTATCAACCTTCATAGCACTAGCCACTTGAGTCCCTCCTATCCATTACCATGGTGAAAACCTGGCAAACAGGTGCCATGTGTAATTGTCATCCCATCTAAAAAAAAAAAGAGAAAAGAAAAAAAAATTAAAATAGTAAAGAGAAATCCCTTCATCCAATGGTGAAAACCTGGTAAATAGCCGCCCTGGATAAGTACCATGATGAAAACCTAGGAAATAGGCATCATGTGTAGGTTGATCTTCTATGTTACTTACACTTGGGGGCACATTGTCTCATCCAACCTATCCATTTCCAAACTATCTATCCCATTATATCATTTACCATCCTACCATCCTTAGCCATTACATAAACATGCCTATCCTATTGAACCCATTTTATCCATCCTCTTGCCTTTTGATCTTGATGAAGACATAAGGGTAAAATGTTGAAACATGTTTGGATATTTCTTAACATACCTTCTTTCCAAACCAAGTCCTATCCATTGACCATTTATCCATCCCTTCCAAATCCAATCCATCATGTCATCCCATTGTCATGAGCCTTACCATGTAAAAATCCTAAGCATTACCACCTAGAATGGGGCAAGTTATTCTTCCTATGCAACATAGCCTTTAAAGATCACATCCTAGCTCCCTTATGATCCATCCACTATGGTGTATCCTTATCATGAGCTTTCCACAATAGCCTACCTATTCGTTTATCATGAGGCATGCATCCATCCCTTATATAGCCTATCCTTTTTATCCACCCATTTATCATGAGCCTTCCATCCCTTGTTGCCCAACCTATTAGCCTGTCCTTTTATCCATCCCTTGCACCTAGACTTGGTTTTCCCTTGTCATTGGTATCAATCACAAAGGCTACCCAATTGTAAATATATTGGCATTTTCCAAAACATTTCAAAAAATCCAAAAAAAAAAATCAAAAAAATCAAAAAAATCCAAAAAAACAAAAAAAAAATCAAATATTCAAAAAAATCAAAAAAATCAAATATCCAACGAAAAATCCAAGCAATAAAACCAATCATCATATCATCCAAAACAATCCACTCCATTCAATCAAAATCAAATCATCATCATCATCAATTCTTCCTATCAATAACATTCATTCATCCATTTCAATCAATCACTTCTTCCAATCATATCAATCAAATCAATCTAAGCAATGATCTTAAATCCAAGTCACACTAATCCATATCAAGCAAGCCAATCAATCATGGAACATTATCCAATCAAATCAACAGTTTTTTATCCTAATCTTGTCATAAGCCAAATCAATCATCATCAATGGGATATAGTGTTCCCACATCCTTGTGTTGATCTAGGGATATAGCTTTCCCTGCAATGACAACACTATCATCATCAAACAAATAATCAATTATTGATTTATGACTTGACAAGGGCAATACCTTGTTTATTTTACATCCTTTGAGCATACTGAGAACGCTTGCTTATGCTTAGATTGAATCGACACTCTAATCATCACACCATCATTATCATCTTTCAAAACAATTCAATCATCAAAACAATTCAATCATCAAAACAATCAATCCAACAATAGCAAATCAACTCAAGCACATCAAGCCAACCATCAAAACAAATCCAATCACTTCAGGAAATCAAAAGTAGCTCAATCCACCACATATCATCTCATCATCAACATTTCAAATCATCAATCTTCATCCATCACTTCATCTAATCAACATTTCATTATCTTCCAACCATTCCAAGCAATGATCCAAGTGTAAGCCCATCCTTAATCCATACCAATCAAGTTAATCAATCAATCCAAGTTATCCAATCACAATCTATGGTCTTGATCCTAGCCTTGTTGTAAGCCAAATCAATTAGCCAATTAGCCAACCAACTCAGCAAACAACTTTATGTTGATCTAGGGATATAGCTTTCCCCGTAATGACAACACTCTCAACTATCATCAATCAAATAATCAATCATTGGTTTACAGCTTGACAGGGGCAATACCTTGTTTGTTTTTGAATCATTTGTGCATACTTGCTTTCTTGCTTGTGTGTGTTATTATTTTATCTTGCATTTGTATCAAATCCTTATCATTTCCAGCTAATATTCATATCTTGTGTATGTTGGAATAGCTTTTTGCACTATCCTTTGCATCTAAGGTCATATCATACCTTTTGTGCAATAGGACTTCAATGCTCTAAGTTTTCTTCCTCATACGTTAGACAAGATTGTATTATGCTGGGGCACGAGACATATCGTCACCCTGGTCCTTATACCTTGGTGTATAACATCTAGTGTTATATCAAACATCATGGTTGCTCACTTTCATTGCAGCATAATGCACCATCATTTCTTTTATCTATCCCCTTATCTTTCTTTTGTAGCCAAGCCATTTCTTTTCGAGAGCGTACCCATGTTTGTCCAACCCGCATATCCTCTTGAGGGGGCATCACCAACCTATCTAATCAGTCATCATCATCATCATCATCATCATCATCATCATCATCATCATCCTTTTCCTCTATCCATACCTTATCTTCTTTGAAATGATGTTACTCGACATAAATCTTATCATCCCAAACATCATCTCAAAGAGGGGCAAAATGTAGACACCCAAATTTGTCCCAACTTTGTCCATGTCCTGCAACACCTTGTCAAAAACATCATTTAGACATCATGTACCATTTTGTCCTAATTTCCCTAATCCATTAAGCCAATTAATTAAATAAATTTTATTTATTTAATTAAAATCTCATCTTACTCCCATCCTAATCCCACTTAGCCAATTAATTAAATAAATTTTATTTATTTAATTAATTTCACATGCATAATCCCATTTATCCTATCCTCATCCTAATTAGTTAAATAAATTTTATTTATTTAATTAATTTCCACATCATATCTTATCCCATCCTATTCATTTATCGAATTAATTAAATAAATCTTATTTATTTAATTAATATCCAACTCATATCACAACTAATTCAAATATTTTATTTGAATTAAGTCCTCATCTTTCATCACATTCCAACACTTGTCCAGTCAATCATGTGTTACAACTTTTATCTACACAACTAATGGGACCTAATTTTAGTATTTATCTACACAAGCACACCTAAGCCTTATCTTCCCTTGCCACATGTCACATGACTACAATTTCTTGATGTGCAAGGAAACCTAACTTAATCCTATGCATCTATTTCATCTAAATCCCTAATTGATCCTAGCCATCCATTGGAACCAAGCCTTTCCTATAAATCAAACCCCTCACAAGCCATTAGCATGCATTGAGCTTCAAGTAACATTATTCTGCCAAATTATTTAAAGCATGCATTGATCCTCAAGTATCCACATGCTATTGAAATATCATTAGAGCCTTTGCATCCTTCAGCTATCATCCTCATATCATCTTCATCTTAATGTTATGCTGCAGAAGTGAGCACCCAACATTCTTCCAACAATAATCCTTCAAAATCTTGCATGCTCATGCGAGGTGGAGAAGAGCAATGGAGATAAATCGAGCATAGCGTGGAGATCGGTTTGCATTTACATTTGTTATTTTGATTTTCATGTTGTCTTGTGCTTCATTGTGCATTGCTAGGGTTCTTATCATTGTTGTTTATTCATTTACCCTGATTTGCAATTTTACCCTAACTACAGTATGGGTGAAAAGTGCGCCTTACATCCTTAGGTGGTTCTTTCTAATTCTTAATGATTTCAATCAAATGCCAAGTGTCTAAAGAAGCTTTTGTCTTGAGATGATTAAATTTTGAGGTTCAAATCCCTTCCTCAATCAAGGCACAATCTGAGGGTTGCATAGATGAAAGTTGACTTCAACTTGGGCGCTCATTTGAGTTGGGAGGAGCTAGAATTTGTGCCTAGATTGGAGATCGATATTTTGGCTTATTTGATGATGGTCTCAAGTCTCTCTACCAGGGCGTATTTTCATGATGTTCTTATTTAAACTCTTATGAAGACTATCTCATCCCTAAGCACTCATCCTCATGATTTTCATGCACTTAGACTTCAAGGTGCCAAAACTAGTAGGAAAATTCACAATGAGCGCCTTTGCTTTGGAAGAATTTCTTATTGATCATTAGGCACACTTTGGAGTTGATATGTACTTGCTTTACTTCCATGTACTTAATTATTGTCAAAGACTTCAACAAGTTGATTGATAACATGCTTCTTGATGTAAAGATCCTTCATTCACTCCTTCTTAGATCTAGGCACTCATGATGGTGGGAAATTACATGAAGGGCACCTAAGGTTCAAGATAGATTCTTTCCACTCATCTTAACTTTCAATCATTGTAGTTAATCTCAAAAGACATCATCCAAAATGAGAAACCTCCAAGACTTCTCATTGTAAGTTGATTTCCTCCAAGGCACCAATACAAGGTTCTTTTGAAGGCAAAGGGCGCCTAGGCTTATGGGGATCAATTTGATGTATTTATTGAAAGCTCAAGGTGAATTGATGCTTATTGAAAATGCCACTTAGTCCTTCATTTGCATTCTAGGCGCCATTTCCTATTGACATATATACTCCTCCTCATGCTAGGGCGCCATAATGAAGTGGTTTAGACAATAGGTGCACTTCACCTACTAGAGGCTTGTTCTCCCTCCACCTTAGGTGCACTTTTATAGTGGAATAGGTGTCAATGGGCATCTTGTATTAAATGAATGCTCTCTCCAAGTTGGGTGCCCTTTCGAGGCTTTATGAGTTGCAAATTGCACCTTAACCCTTCATGCTTGTTGCTCAATGTTTCAATGTTTAAGAAAGTCTCCTTTAGGCGCTCATCCTAATGAATTTTTCTCAAGGCGTAATCATCCTAATGACTTGGATATTCATCCTAGTGTTTTAGGATATTAGGCTACCAGACTTACTCATTTTCAGGATCTCAAACATAAAGAATAACATGATGATTCATTTTTTTTTAAATACAACTTTTATCTTTTAGTTCTAAAATGAGGTTTAGGTGATACTTAAATAACAATAACTAGCTTATTGGATCAACAAACATCCTATGTAATATAATTGGACTTTAAATATTTGAAGTAGCCATCTACAAATATCCATTCAAACGTGGATTTATAATACAAATATGGACACCATCAATAAAAAAGACTTGTATTAACCAAATATCCATATAGGCATACATCAATATCTGTCGATATAAGTATAACATATGTACAAAATAACCATATAGGCTTACAAGAATGCCATATAGGCATACAATGTCAACTATATACAATACAAAATATATGTCCACAAATGCCATATAGGCATACAACAAAGGAACACAATAAAAAGTCATTCCCCTTTGGCTGGTGAGAGAATAGATCACAGGCAGCCTTTGATCTTCTAGGGGATGGAGACACGCATGTGGGTGGTCTACTACGAACCTGAGGGCTACTCCTCCTATTTAGTTCTTCCTGCATCTTTAGCTGTTACAATAAAGAGTATAGACATTAATATATAGAAATTACATGTTATAAAATATGAAACATTTAACAAAATAATCACTTACCACTACCATATAATCTGTCTCCTCACTTGCCTTAGTAGCAGGAATAGGCTGTGGTGATGTCATGTCCTATAGAAACCATCCAGACAGAAAATAAACTTCAAATCAATAATCTTTTGATTTTTTAAAAATAGACAACTATAACAATGAATGTAAATTGAAATTTACTAATCTACCTCATACCCCTGTCAATGCCATGGAGCTATGAATCGCAGAGGTCACACCATGCTCCATTGCCCTATGAACATTTGGAGGTGTCTCCGCAGCCTGCATCATCTAGAAATAAAACAACATTATTCAATTATGAAAACTATAATAGTGATGCAAATCATGGCTCCTAACATACACACACGTTCATCTAAACATGGAAGTACACACAATAAAGCACACAAGTCACATACAAAAATCTAGTAAGTACAGTTCATTCATTAAACTATTTTTTTTATTACCTCCGTGAAGCTTTGAAGTCCACCACCGCTGGCAGGTGTTGCCGTGAAATCTCCAATATTAACCTATTCAACATCCAAAATTAGATATTAGAATACCATTCATATAACGATGATATTCACATGTAATATTTATAATTGTTTACTAGTTACATACCCCGACAGTAGATGATCTAGTGTAATATGCAGGTGGAGAACCACTGAAAATTGCATCAATGCTATGACCCTAAAATTTCATTAAAATCATCAAACTAAATTAGTTAATCTTGCATTTCAAAAATGAAATTTAATAAAATAAATTCAATAAACTTGCTAATATTTACCTGAGTATCAAGGCCGAAAGTCTCACTCATAAGGGTATTTGTCATCACCATCTGCTCAGCTGTAGATGTAGCCTATGCACCTGCGTCCTGACTATCCATGGGGTCATAACCACAGGCTGATCCGCAAGTCTGACAAGCATGGGGTGGGACCCTACTCCTCGCACTATCTCCCAACCCACTCTGTGCTTCAGGATTGGCATGCTCTATGATGCTCTGGGTCAAGGCACTAATGGACTGAAGTGTATCGACCTCAACACTCTCCTTCACAATGGAAGGGATAGAAAAATGCTCATGGGCTAGTATGCTGATTACTCGTCTCACTACCTACTATGGGTCACGCCTGGTCTATCTTATGCTGACCCCCCACCTCTACCCTGGAAATCCCGCATATCAAAATAGTTTGGCACTTTATTGAGGACAAACTCGTAGTAGAGTTTCCTCAAAAAGTAATGCGGGACCTCATTATTATTGCATGGAGGATGGTCAAAAACCATCCACCACCTCTACCCAAAATTGTCCCTTATCAGTTGGTTGTTGCACCAATGGATAGGGAACCTCTTGCATGTAATGGGTGGAGGTTGATTTGTTTGTGGGTTTGTGAAAATCGAACACAAGTCTAATTTTGTAATTTGTAATTTTTTCACATCTTGGTATGACAGCTTGTCTGCATAAAAATCTCTAAACTCTCTCCTCTTATCTGACCAACTAGATATTTGCTTGCTAATTGAATCTACATTTGATAACATAGATTCAAGAGATTCAGCAAGCGTGGACCTATGCAAGGTTGAAGTGGAAGGATCTTTCAACCTTGCAATTATATCTTTAATTTCTTTTTTGTTGTTTTCAATTTGCCCCATTATATTTTCTTGTGTTCCAGGGGCATGTTGAGGAATGGATGGAGGAGGTTGTTGTTCCATGGGATTTTGTGGATTTTGAGGAGGAGGAGGAGGAGGAGGAGGTGCATTAACATTTCCTGACAATTAATGAAATATACATCAAAAAACAACTCAAACCTACCTATTTAGAAGCAAATTCAAACAAAAAGACAAATAAACTCACTCCTTTGGCATGCTCAATGTCGTGGCGGCATTTTGGTGACGAATCGATAAGATTTTTGTGTTGAATTAAGGAATCCAAAAAGTGAGCGTGCTTCCTAGGGTTTGCAGACCACGGGAATAGTGGAGAAAAAAGAAATGAAATGAAATGAGATGAGTTTATTTATTTATTTATTTATAATAGGTGATAGCGCGCTCACGTTATGGTTTGGTTTTGATGAGCCTTAGGCTCGTCATTACCAAACCATAATGCGAGCGCATTATAATGTGCTCACGTTTTGTATTATTTTTTTAAACAATTTGGCCACTTTTTGGCCCCCCATCCTTTTGCACTTACCCCGCTAAAAGTTAAGGTTGGGCGGTCACATGCAACTATTTAGGATCTGGTGGTTTGTGTTTAAGGTTAAGGCTTAAAAGAGGCCCTGGTCATCCATATGACCAGGGGTCGAATAAGGGCAAAAATAAAAAGGCAGTGAGCCCCTTCTCCTATACTAGTCATCAATATGACCGTGGTGCTTACGACTAAAATAGTGATCAAAATTTGAATTCAAGAGGTGGTTTGATGAGTTAAACCCATGGGTCAGGGTTTCGGTGAATGGTCTAGGGTTTTAAGGCTATGACGAGGGATCTGATGACCACTTTGAGGACTGCGACGACTACCCCAGGGTCGTGAGATTTAGTGTAGTGTGTGTGTCTTCATAGTAAAAACTAACCTATCTACCATCCGATATAATCTTTTTGAAAAAAAGCACTCCTGAGCATGTGTAAGTATAAGCCTTTCCAACATGCCAACACACTCTATAGAGACTTCAAGAGTGGAAGACCCTTGGAAGGAATTGCAGGCTTGCTTGAGGCCATTGGCAAAGGTTTGATCTGCGGTGACTCCAAGCCAATGAAGGGTACCCAAGAGCCGAACAGTGTCAACAGAGATCTCTAGATGGTGGTTGAGAGGACAAAGTTGATAGGAAAAGGGTGGCAGCCACAGGGAATGATGAGTGTCGAGTTTAGAGAGTGGCAGTTTCAGAGAGCAAGCAGGAGACTTTGCAATAGCGGGAGGTGGCTTTGAAGACTCAGTGGTGACAATTTCAATAATTTTAGAGAGAAGTGGGGGTTTTAAAGAATGACCGAAACAAACAGTGGGTAGGGTGACAACAGCCTTGGATTTCAATATGACGCTCTAGTACCGACAAATGTTGAGGGTCTTTCACTCTCTGAGTCGAGGATGCTTGCTAGATATTTCTAGCAAATTAATTCATCAACTGTTGATGCATCAGCAATAGTTGAAGAAATTAACCAAGATGCATAGGCATCTCAGGGGAACAATTATACAAACCAATTCCTAAACAATGATTATACAAATTTCATTAATGCAAACTATCTTCAACTTAATGATCTCCCATCAGAGAAAAGCTCTAAAAATCACCAGGAGGAATCTAGTGCTGCAAAACAAGAAGATGGCGGGTTTTCTCTATATGACTATGATTTAAAGGATCATTATATAGCTAGTCTATTTGAAATGCTTGACTAGCCTCTCTTCTTTAATTCTTTTATGCGGTAGAATTCAGACGATGTGAGATTTCATGCACAAACAAAGGTTAGGTTTTAAGCAACCAACGGCAAATGGATTGTAATGGCAGGGGTATTGGTTGTAGGTAAGTGGCGATAGAGGTGACACCATAGATTTAAAAGGTAGGGTTAGCATTAGGGTTTATGAGCCGGTAATAGAGGCAGAGCTCAAGTCAACGCAAGGAGTCAGTAGGAACATTACCAAACGTATTAGGGCTTTGATGGTAGGGAACAAACTGGTGACGTCTAGGGGCAATGGTAGGTATGGGGCTTCGACTTGGTAATATAGAGATTGATGAGACAGGTCAATGACAAAGGCTTGAAAGGAATTGTAGGAGACGAGGGGAAAAGCTCGCAAGGTGGATGAAGGGGTTGACAGGGATTTAGATGGAGTGAGGCATCAACCACATAATAAGTGGTGGCGACTGCTATGAAAATCGGTGACATAGCTTAGGGCATTTGAAAATGTTGATAGGGGATTTCAAGGACTGCGACAGGGATCTTCAAGCTAGCAACCACTAAAGTGCCAAAGATTTATCCTACAACAAACAATATGTTAACCTGAATATCAAACTCTATAACACAAAGATTAAACCTTGCAACATCAAAAATGACAGCGATGAAAATATCCCTGCTACCAAAAATCATACTACGTCTGTGACCAAAACCATTAATCCTACAAAATGTTACCAATCAAAGAAAATCGATATCTAGCAAATGCAACCATGGACCCCTACACAATATGTCCTACGGCTCCGTATGGTACGACCCTGTGGAGGGGCCAAAACTAAAAATTTTCAAATTTTTTTTTTAATATCGAATTTAATGTCAATTTTTGTTTCTCGAACCTCCTGGACTCAACAGTGAGGTCCGTTTGAGCTCCGGAGGCCACCTACAAAAACAAATTTTCATAAATCACCAAAAATGTTAGATTTTTCGTGCATTCACGTTAGGTTCACCAGATGAAGTAAGGGAAAAGCTAACTAATCTGCAGAAAACAAAGTATAGCTAACCCTAGCTCCCAATGGAGTGTAATCTAACTTAGAAAACAGTCAAATAAACATGAAAACAACTAAAAATCTAAGCTATCTATTGTCTAATCTCCATTGTCCTCCTCATCTTGCATTGTGTTCTCATATTTGAAGATTTTATGCACTATCATGAGAAGCTCTTGTGTGTGTTAAGCAAGATTTTGGAGATTGCAGGCTAACAGAGGAAAAATGGAACTAAAGAGAGAGGAAAATGAAACAAGAGAGGAAAAAAATGAGAGCTAAGAGCCCCAAAATGAGCTGGAGAAAGGTGTTTTATAGAAGAGGAATTTGAATGATGGCTCAGATTTAAAGTTGACTTTGAGGCCAAATCAAGGGCTGAGAATGATTAGGGTTTCCAGCCACAAAAGGACAAAATATATTTTTTTATTAGAGGAAATGGTGATGTGGGAATTGATTTTTTAAATTAAATAAATGGTGTGCATTTATTTAATTTTTTAGAGGAAAGGGTAATGTAATGGGATTAAATTAAATAAGTGGGAACTTATTTAATCTAGGACAAGGTTAATAATTTAAATAAATGGGTATTTATTTAAATTAAAAGGGGGTATGTGTATTTGATTAGTGAATAATTAAATAATAATTAAATTATCTAATTATAGAGGAATTTAGAAGAAGGCAGCTAAAATAATTAAATAAATGAAATTTATTTAATTAACAAGCGCAAGAGAGAATGAATTAACTAAATAATTAAAAATTATTTAATTAATAGAAGAATGTGGAATTAAGGTGGAATATACGTGAAAATGTCGTTTGCAGGCCCAGGACATTTTTAAGTGTCTACAGTGATAGACATTTGATTTACCTCAATAAGTTCTACTCAATCCTGGGGGTGAGCCTATGTGAGATTCATCTTGAATGCATGAATTGAATAGTCATTAGGACACATTTGCTCTTGTAGTTTGTCAACAATGGGAGGACTCATGTGAGCAATCATCAATGATTTTTCTGTAGGGTCATATAGTGACCTCATGTGAGGTAGATCTAGGGCTTTCCCTTCTTTCTACCTCCTAGCCTCAATTCTCATCTCTCGTGCTTGGTGCACAATTTACATTTATTGTTGGAATGTGGTAGGAGACTGTATTATTCCACTAGCAAATGGGACCCCTTACGGAAGTCCATATGGGATGGTGATTTACTATTGAGTGGGATCCATAACTACCCTGGGAGGTAGAGGAGATGGTACGGTGAGGATGCATAGGGGAAATGGAGGCAAACTTAGGATATGTGGGGTGGATGAAGAAGTGGTGAACATGGGTGGAAAAGGGATTTGAGGCATCCAAAAGGTTCTATGAATGCTAGTGAAATAGGGGGAGCCAAGGGAGTGGATGCAAGAGTTGGGTGCACTGTAGTTATAGGTGTGGCTAGGTTGAAAGTGGAAATAGAATGAGTTACAAAAATAGGGAAAGGGATACTTACCTATGTGACCACAAGGGTTGTAGACTCTTTCTACCTTCTAGTTAGCACCACCTCTTCCTCTAGATCTTCTTGAAGCACTAGCTTCCTTTTCTTCCTCTTAGGTTGCTCAACTGAAGATAGGCTAACCTTCTCTATCATTGGGACTTGTGTCACTACACCACTTGCCAATAGTGCTTTCATGGCAGCAAGAGGGGTTGCCTCAACTATAGACTCTAATGCTATCTTTTCCAATGTCCCCTTTTCTCTTCTAGTTGAATTTCTAGTAAATTGATTGCACAACTTCATGGGCATGTGCAAGCTCTTCTCTAGGGTCCCCTAGTTTTGTAGTTGTTTAGACCAAATGAGTAGAAGTTTTTGAGCTCTATCCCTCCACCTGATGTAGTGGAGGGGACCATCATTGCCTATGGCTTTCTTCAAGATGAGGTACTTCTTCCATGGAGTCACTACCTAGATCTTATTCATAAGTTGTCTCGGCTTCTTCCTCTTCTTCTGTTCCCCCTAGATCTCTCTCAAGATGCATATTACTTACATTAAAGGAGGAGGTAGGTGAGTCATCCTCTCCATCCCATAACTCCTAGGTTTCATCACTTTCCATGTCTCCAAACACACTTTTAGGCTCAACAATATCCTACATGTATTTCTAGTACACCTTTATCTTCTCACTCTAGTCCTTTCTTTTGAGGGTTTGTCTGAGGCCATAAGTCATGATCTTGGAGGAATCATAGGCACGCACTCACAACTCTACATAGGCATGCAACTCTAGGCATATACATCAAGATTGAATAAACCTGAGGTGACTTCTTGGCCTCAATCACCAGACAATTCTAGTTAACAAATCTCTCCCTAGTCTTTAGCTTTGTGATCCAAACCACCATAAATGTTGTAGGATCGTAAGGCTAGTAGTCTTCTATGAGGTTGAGCCCTAGTTCTACTATTTTCATTGTTAGTAGGTGCTCTGCTCCTCTCTTGTTTATTTTTATTCCTCCCTTAGAGTAGGGGAGGTCATATATTGCTCTCTTCTATAGATTCCAACCCTATTTAATGAATCAATAATAGCCAGTTGGTGGATGAACTCAAGAACTAGAATTTGGTGATGTCCTCTAAGCGGAGATCAATAAGGAATGGAGTGAGGAAACACTCAGCAAACTCATAAAAGTTAGAAGTCTTTAAAATGATGTGAGTCCATGCTGAGATGGGGAGGACCTTCTGAGCATCCACAAAAGCATTGTTAAGAAATAGGTGTTGTACACCTTGCATAACATTGGTATTATTTCATTTATGTGAAATAAATATTTATTTGTGGTGCATCTTAATTGATGTGTTTAGCCACATTAGATATTTATTTGGGTCCACTTGTATAAGTTGAATGTAACATTGGGTTAGATATTTTATGTGTGGGAGACATAAGACAAATATTTAATATTTGTGACAAATATTTAATTTTGGGGGTCAATGGTTTTGTGTATCCTTGGTTTTGGAACACATGGTTTTACCCAATACTACATCTAGTATTTGTGTGAGATTGATTTATAAAAGAAAGCACATTGTTATTAGTTTGGGTTGGTAGATCTATTATTGTGGTTGTACATGAGATTGTGTGAGAGGTTGTTGTTGTATTGAGGTCTCTCCTATGAGTGCATTGTGTGAATCATGTCATGAGATGTGTGGAATCTTTCTTGGTCACATGGAGGATGCATTGGAGGAGCTTAATGTTTCATAGGTGTTCATGGAGACTCATGAGAATTTGTTGTAATGTTTATTGCCGAATAATGCATTTAAGTGTGGATGCTTTTTGAGGTTGGGTTTTTTCTTCTTAAGGGTTTTCCTAGGGTATTTCTTGTGTTATCTTGTGTTTGTCATTTTATCTTTGCATTATGGTTACTTGTATGCATCATTTTTTTTTCCTTTTGGGTTATGTGGAATTGATTTAATGAACTTGCAAATTCCTAAAATTTGGTATTAGAGCCATGTTTATGGTTGTGGGAGGTGTGAGCTCCCTGATTTGTATAACCCATGTGTGTGTGTATCTGATGCAAAGTGGATGCCATGGAAATGTATGAAAAGATTTGGGACATTACAAGGATTTGTGCATGTTGTGTTTGTAAGGAATATAAGGTAGCATAACAAATTCTTACACTAATCTTAAGGGGAGGGCTATGAAAATTTTCTTAGATCTTTACAACAGTTGCAAAAATAAACACAAATAACAATCATACCACAACACAATAATTACGTGGGGAAACCCTTTTGGGAGAAAAACCCCACTCCAAAGCCACCCAATATACTATTTAGTAATCAAGAATATTACAATACACTTGTAGAGAAAGCTTTCATAGGAGTATAACCAACCAAATATCTAGAGGCAACTCAACATATATAAGGCTCTTACACACAACCTCCATCTCAAGCTCTTGATATATAAGAGATACAATACAATAAACTATCAAGGGTAATTAAAAAACCATGAGCCAAAACCACCGAAAAGTGGTACCCAAATTATCTCCAATTAAAGATGGATTGTGATGTGCCAAATCACACACCAACATGTGTAACTATCCCCTTTACAGTTCTTTTAAGTGTCCAACACATTTTCACATTTACCAAAATAGGAGGTCCAACTTCTGGAGGCCATAACTTTTGATCTAGGTGTTTGATTGACAAACCATTTGATGTGTTGGAAAACTTATGAAGAGATCTATCAAGTTATAAACAAATTCATTGGTTACAACAAATATCAGGGCATTTAGGGACCTCTAAGTGCCTCAAATCTAAGTTTGAGACTTTTTCTAGGAGTTTCAAAAAATGGAAACTTTAATATCTTGTAATCTAGGTATGATCTTGAGTCAAAAATATCCCAAGATGTTTACTTGGAAGTTACACACCTTTGGGGAAAATTCTAGGTCCATCCATGTTGAAATGTAGAGTTACTAAAAATAGTAAGCCTTGCCATTTTTAGCTCCTTTTGGAAACTTTGAAAGTTGTAAACCATTCTTCAAGATAAAGGGTATTTGAAAAGACCAAAATTGGGAAGAATAGAAACCTCTTGTAGTTACAAGGTTGAGACATCTTTCCTAATAGTGTTGCAAATTTGGGGTTGTGTGTGTTTCAAATTTGTTGTGGTTATTGTAGATCTGAAGGTGAAAAATCTTTGTAAAGAGTTTCCTAATTGTGTGCTTCAATATCAAGGTTTTAAGGTGGAATTTCCATAGATGACCTCCTAGGACAAAATGAACCTTGCCATTGATTCCAAGAGGCCCGAGAGGCTAAGAAAAACATATCATTTGGCCTATTTTGGCCACTATGGCCTGGAGAATTTTTTTCCCACCTTGTCCAGTTTCGTCATACAACCATATAGATCTACAAGTATGCACAGTGGAAAAAATAATAATAATTATCATGTGCAATGAAAGTCTATGTTTTAAATTAAATTTATTATTAAAAAATACATTTAAAAAAACTATACTGGAAAGATTTAATAAAAAAAATTAAGCAGCAGCAGGTCTGCAGACCCCCGTACCATCGTACCAAGCATGGTAGAGGGGACAACACGTACATTGTACACCCATCGGCCCCTCTGGATGATCGATAATCACTGTGGATGGTTAGCTCTTTGGCCCCCAGTCCTAGCCACCCAGTCTGGCTAGGCTTGCCGGAAGTCTGAAAAGGTTGGTGCCAACCAACCTAGGTGGGGCATTCCAATAAATTTTGAAATTGGACCTCAAATTTTTAAAACTAGAATTAAAACATTTTTTGGGTCCGTACATAGGAAAATTTGAAATCTAGAACTTAAACAAAATATGCCTGCCAAAGACTAATGATGTTAGCACCTTACACCATGTTGAAACATATGTCACCTCAGCTCAAGATGACATCACCACCTAGTCAGCATGATGACATCAGCAATGATTTCATGCCTTGTCAGCATGTATAGATAGGGTCCCGCCAGGGGTCCCCTTTTAGCCCTTGGAGGGTCATTTTTTTCAGGAGGCATAACTTTTACCCATGGTGTTCAATTTTTAACTTCTTATAGGCATCAGAAAGGTCTCTCCAAGCATTACACAGTGATGTAAGTTTTGTTATTAAACTTTTTCTAATTGTGTCATAATTTGGTCCCTGAAGCCAGGCATTGCTCTTAAACAGTTTTATGCTCATAACTTTTCCATATGGAATTGGATTTTTGATTTCAGATAGGCATTGGAGAGCTATTGTTGTGAATTAAATATTGGATCATGTAGTTATTCAGTTTGGTGTGTGGAGAGAGATTGGTACACTTATTTGATCACTTGTGGAAGCCTGAGATTCAGGGTGCGATTATGAGATAATTCAGATAGTTTTTTGGGTACAAACTTGTGGGAGTGCATGTTTTTATGTGACTATTATCATGGTATAGCAAGTTTTCAGATTTGGTACTTCCAGTTACAGGTTTACAAGTGTTTTTAGAGTTTTCACTTTGATGGAGATAGGTACAAAGGTTTTCTTCTAGTTTGAGGACATGGTTGATACACGTGTGAGACTACGAGTTTTGTTTCAATGGGAGTTAAGTATAGGTACAACAATGATGATGATTATGGTGTCTTAGATATGTAGGTACACTTTTGCATTGGCACGACATGATCATGTATGTGATTGACAGGTATGGACTATGATATTTGATTCATGATTACATATGGTGTTGTGGTGTAGTTTCAGAAGGTTGTTCTTATCTCCTTGATGCTCAGTAGTTCCTTGACTATGGTTACTTGTTTGGAAAATCGAATCTAGCGTTGATTTGGTGTTTGAGTTTTGGAGTGTACAGGTTGTCTTTTTTGATATCTCAGTTTGTAGGTTACTAATGCGATGATGAGTTTGCATATTACATTTGTTTTAGATCTTGGAGTTATGTACTATTGTGGATTAGCTACCCCTTTTCTATAGTGAGATGACTCAGATGTGGACTATCTTTATCCACGAGATTGATTTAATGTTTATGCAGACTTTGTTAGGTGGCCTTGTATGTGGTCATATGTGCATTGGCATGTTGCATTGGGATGAGAGGATGGATGATTAGAATGCATGGATAGTCAGTTATTGGGACTTTTAGCATGTTTATCATGATGTCATGGATAGCTTTGATACATGGTTTTATGTGATCTTTTGATAGTGATGGTTTTATTTTCTTGGTTTGGAGATCATGGTTTTACTCTACCTTTTGGGAGTTATTGATGTTACTCCAGGTTTCCTTGATTGTGTTGGGGCCATGGATAATCTTCATTTAGGAGATGGCTTTCATGATTCCATTGATAGCTCAGTGTCATGATTCAGTGGGAGTTTTGCCAGTGATGTGGATTCATCATTTAGTGATGGATGATCTTTTGCAGTGGTTGTGGGTGTCATGTAGAGGCCCTTGGATTATGATTCTTGTTTCAGTGAGAGTGATTTGGCATCCTAAGTTCCATTGTTAGGAGATAGTTATCTTCAAGTGATTGGAGATGTTGATCCTTGGTTTAGAGGTGTTGATATTATGTCTTGATAGACTCTTGATTAGGCGTTTGAGTTTTGACATGATATAGGTTCTCTTGATGCATGTGATCTTCCTTGGAGGAGATGTTAGATCATGATGTCATGATTGGGTTCCTAATTCTACAATTGGATCTTTGACATTGGTCTTCTATGGTTTTCTTGGTATTGATTACAATGGTCATATGCTTGGGAGCTTCATGATAGTGTGGTGTTGCATTTGGATTTTAGCATGGATTGATCATGGGGGTGCTCATGGATACTTGGAGACTTAGGTGAGGCTGGAGTTCTCTTTGAATTAGAGACACTTGTTGAGACAGTTACTCATTGGAGGTTTCAATAGAAAGATTGAGAAGCCTACACCTGGATATGGATGTAAGTTCGTTATGGAACTAGAGGAGATTATTCTTGGAGAGAGTCATTGTCACTTGGTGTATCCTGAATGAGCATTCGCATTCCCCACTCTTGGTCTACTTGGCAGTTTATCATCTATGAGGTATTAAACATCCTTTTAGATACATTTTGATTTATGTTTTATCTTCTCATAGATATGAATCTTGAGATATGGTTATTGGTTATGGAGGGTTCATTTAAAGGATCTTAGCAAGGTTATCTCCTTGTTTATATGGTTTGATTTTTTATGTCCATTATGAGGAGTTTAGGAGATGTGATTAGGCTTATTCGTGGTTATGGAATGGTTATGAGTTTGATCTACCTTGGTTAGAGAGGCTTACATCCATGTTGGTTACATGATACATATGTTCATTTGGTCTATGAGATTCAATGGTTGGGTGTTGTTGAGGCTTTTCATTTGGGGTTGTAAAGGAGATCATACTTAACACAATTTAGCACTTTGAGGTGTTGGCAAGACATATGATTTACAAGTTTTATCTCTTTGTCTTATGGATATTTCTTTGAGGTTAATGTTGATATGGTTGGACTTGGGAGAGTTATGGTGACATGTTGTGAGAGAGTATGTAGCATTTTATGTTGAATGTGTGGATCATTGTGATTGTTCTTGATACTATATTGGATTGTTGATTAGCCACACCTTGGTTTGAGTGTTGATTGGTAGACTTGGTATGCCTTAGATCTATTTTTAGATTTGACATTACCCATGCATAGTGGGAGTTCCTAGATGTATGTGTTCTTGATTGACAGGTTTTATACATGGAGCTTGTGATTGCATTTTATGGGCTGGATCTGTTGTTGGCATGAGTTTACTAATGTTGTTGATACCTATGAGGTATGGATGGTTGGATGTATTGGCATATGTTGTGGTTGCTATTTCTGATCATGTGGGTTTTTACCTTTGATAGCAGGTTGGAGCCTTTTGTTATCACATTGGATTTGATGCTTGTGTTCTTTGGATTGGTGCATCTTCATCTTGGCATGTTCCTTTTCTTCTATAGGTGGCATGTTGGAGGATGAGAGGATTTCTTACTTGAGATGATGGTTACTTTGATTTTATTGCAGGTATCTTGATGGAGCATGAGGACATGTTAGAGATTCATGTGCTTTCATGTTTACCTATGATAATGTATTTCATTGATTGAGCCTTATGTAATGTATACAACAAGTGAGAGAATGTTGGGAAATAGGTGTTGTACACCTTGCATAACATTGGTATTATTTTATTTATGTAAAATAAAATATTTATTTGTGATGCATCTTAATTGATGTGTTTAGACACGTTAGATATTTATTTGGGTCCACTTGTATAAGTTGTATGTAACATTGGGTTAGATATTTTATGTGTAGCAGACATAAGACAAATATTTAATTTTGGGGGTCAATGGTTTTGTGTATCCATGGTTTTGGAACACATGGTTTTACCCAATACTACCTCTAGTATTTGTGTGAGCTTGATTTATAAAAGAAAGGACATTATTATTAGTTTGCGTTGGATAATTGATTATTGTGCCTGTACGGGAGGTTGTGTGAGAGGATGTTGTTGTATTGAATTCTCTCTTGTGAGTGCATTATGTGAAGCATGGAATGGGATGTGTGGATTCATGCTTAGGCATGTGGAGGATGCATTGGAGGAGCTTGATGTTTCAGAGCTGTTCATTGAGACTCATGAGAATGTATTGTAATGTTTATTGTTGAATAATACATTTGAGTGTGGATGCTTTTGGAGGCTGGGTTTTTCCCTCTTGAGGGTTTTCCCAGGGTATATCTTGTGTTATCTTGTGTTTGTCATTTGATCATTGCATTATGGTTACTTATGTGTATCATTTTCTCCTTTTAGATTATGTGGAATTGGTTTAATGAACTTGCAAATTCCTAACAAGCATTGTGCATGGCCAAGTGCATCTATGACTAGAAGAAGTGTGGATTCTAAAAAAGAATGAGGTGCAGTAGTGTTGGTTAACAGGTTTGTCCTTATTAAAAAACACTCCATTCTGACTCTATGCCTTTTCTTCCTTAAAGAACAAATGAATTAATCAACAAATGGGTGAACTTTCAAAAATAGTTCCCCTCTAAATTTAGGTATAGCTCCCTTTAAGATCTTCAATGAATTCAATCTATTTTAATTATCCCAATACACTTTTAACCAAAAGGTGCCTAAAGGCAAACTAACATCCATACATCATCATGTTATGAATGCGATATCCCTTTTTTTAAAACATCATTTTGTGATAGAATGCACAGATTCTATTTTTAACACAACCAGATACATAAACATATAAATGTTGCTGAACAAATAAATGATAGAACACATATAATGAATTGTCTAAAAAGAGCAATTACCATATGAAAGAAGATTTCACATAGAAAACCCAATTTCAAATACTCAAACACACAGATTTAAGCATGCAGTAATTGTTTCTCCTCATTCATAGATGAAAAATATTTCAGACAAACACCATGTATATTCTAAAATAATAGCAATTCAGCTTCAAAATATTTCTATCTTCTTTTCTTTTCTATCCTTTCCTATATGTCTCCGTTTAGCAATGAAAAACATATATATATGTTGCTCTAATTATCTGATCAAGTAAACCAAACCCAAAGTAAAAGTAACTCTGACCCATACAGGATTTAGTTTTTTTACAAATTGATTTAAAGATTAAGTTTTTGAAAATAGCATAACTAAAAAACTGAATAAAGGAAACTAAGCGAATAAGATCACGGTTGAGGCAACGAGTATGAATCTCCAGATTTGCTATCGGCAATCAGGGAGGCACATTGAGTCTTCCACTCCTGAAACACTGTAACAAACTCTTGAATTTTTGGAAGGTTGGGGATGCGTATGTGTCTCATCCTTGTCTTCCAAACGTCTTTCTCTCTCTGTATTTTCCCAACCTTTTCCTTGTGTTCTGGGAGTGCTTCGATATAGAGATAAAGAAGTGACTCTATCTTAGAAATCCAAAAGAAATCCTCAATTAATATGTTGTCACTTACTTTGACGAAGCTGATTTTATCCTTAAAGGATTGAATTATTGTATTGATATTCTCCTCTGGTCCCCCATCGTCCTTTATGTATTTTACATCAATACATTGTAAATCATGCTGCAATGATTGGCTGAACTTAGTTATTTCCTTAATCATTTTTGTAAGTTCAAACCGCCCTTGCTGAGATATATAATTTCTCCATTCAATCTTTTTCTTATTCGCATACAGTAAATCTTCATCCAAACCTGTTAAACTCTTTTCTGAAATTTTTTTTTGCTACTCCATATATTTGAACCTCATCAATTTGATTCATTACATTCACCCACTTTCCTTCATCTTTCATCCAAGAAGCAATATGTGCCTTAAGGTCATCAATGGTGGCTGTAGTTTGATCATATATATTCTTAAGTTCATGAATATATTCAGTACCTTTCTGTGTAATATAGTCCAACCAATCATCGAATACCTCAGTCACCATTCTGTTCATGTTAACCTGGTCCAACATCTTCTGGTTAGCTGGTGACTTAGGATCAAAAGACAGAGAAAGCTCTGAAACTGGCTGTGGACTGGGATTATGAATGGCATCAATATATTCTGCCATGGAATGCAAAGTTTGCTTCAATTCTTTTTTGTCTTTCTCATCCTTCCAAGTCTGGCTAACTATCCTTTTGGTGGATGCCTCAAGATGATGAACATCCACAGCTCTTGAAGCAACCCCAAGATCCACCCTTTCAATAGTGAAATCCTACATAGTAGGGTCTTGAACCTCTTCGTCAGTTGCCAGCCTGGCTATCTCTGCACTCCAGCTCCCAGTATTAGGGTCAATACTTACCCTGGATGTCATTTTTCAGTTTCTTGGATTTAGGTGTTTTCCCCAAACATTTACTCACCATGTCTTCTAAAGGAAAAGAAAATGGAATTATCTTTCTTTTGTCACTAATCAAACTCTCCAGCCATTTGGGTGCAAGGGTTGAGGCTTCTTTCCAGGGTTCAATTGACTAGAGGACCCATCTGAAATCATCATCAGTTCAGGAGTCTCTAAAATAACCTCTGCCTGTTGTTTTGTACTAACCTCCTCTACTCTCAGTGAACCAAGTTCTTTATAACCCATTGCTTCCCCTGAATCCTCCTCAGAATTCAAATCCACAATTATTCTTTCAGGAACCTACTTTCTCTTCCTACTTTTAGTTATGGATCTGGTGGCATGAGGGGGCAGAATAGTGGTGAGAGCTTTCTTGGATCCTTTGATGACAGGAGTCCTTCCAGTTCTTGACTTGGAAGTACCTGCATCACAGATAGAAATAGGCTGGTTAGAGGAGCTTATCGGGAATGGTGATTCAATCATTGACGTGCATTGTGGAATCTTTATTCTGAAACCCTTTTAGTTTCTATTCCCTCAACCATTTTTCGGTCCTCCTTATCATGGGGAGAGTTTTCACCTCAATCCTATCTTCCTCCTCTTTACTCCAGTCAATTTCTGGAATAGGTGATTGTTTTATTTGTTCAAATTGGGGGTCAATCATCTATTCTTCATTATCAGTAACTCCATAAATGTCCATACTTAGATTAAGAGTGATTATCTATCCTAAAAAGAACCTACAGCACAGTCTCCTCCTGACCTCAAATTCATCTGAACAGTCCTCCCAGTAATCCTCCAATTTAGGGATATGCCAATGCCCTATTCCAGAATCCAAGTTATCCCTGACAAAGCTTTTTTTGTCAAATTGGGACCTGGCAGTGAAGAACTAAAAATTGAACTTTTTAAGGTTCACTTCTAAATTCAAAGCATCAGATTTTGACTAGCACGAGTAATGTCCAAGTTCAACGGGGAAAGAGATACCAGATCCCTTCTTTGTTGAGAACTTTTTATCCACATGTGCTAACTGTTTGCATACCTCTATCAGCACAAAATAGTCAAACACATACCTGGGTAACTTAACAGGTTCATCGTCAAATCCCCCAACTCTAATGTAAGTGAACCTGGAAAATTGAATAAAGAAACTACCATAAATTCTAACTAGCTGCATTGCAAAATTGGACATTCTCTTATTCAAATTACCTGCCAGTTCATAAGTCATTCTCCTAGTGAAAACATCACTAACCCTCTTGTAATTCCCATAACAGCTATGCATCTACAATTGTGAATAATATTCATAAATTTTACTATCTTCAACTAAAGGTGCATGAGGTAGCCCCAACCACTGTCTTGTGGATGCCAGGAAATAGAAGAGGTACAAAGACATATAAAAATCTTTATTAGCCAAAGGATTACTCAGACCTTGATGCAAACATTCAGCTACAATTTCTGCCCAGTCCAAATATTGCTCTCCTTGGAGGATAACCTGTACGAAAAAGTACATCCATTCTTCCCAAAAGTATGCCTGTGTGCTGCCCTCTAGCCTATGTAGTAATACCACAATATCCCTCACTTCCTAAATCATGTGATCTCTACTAAGCGGTCTAGGTAGCCTTGAACCTCCCTTCTGGAATTTCAACAACCAATTTCTAGCTATCACACTTCTGTAATTTGTTTTCTTAAGTGAGAAATGCCCATAAGAAGAAGAAATATTAAGGCTAGAATAGGCTCCCTTAGGCGGTATTCTCATCACAGAAATTAGGGTTTGTCTGTTGACATCAAACAACACACTACCATCAGCATTTCTAATGCATCTGTTTTGCGGTTCATACCTATTCATGCACTCCAGAACTAATTCAGGGCATTGTACAGCCAAGGGAAAGGCCGCAGCTTCAACCAAACCACTTTCTATTAATTTCTTCATCATGGGAGTTGGTACAGGATTTTTAGACCTTTCTCTAAATTCTTCTAAATCATATTGAACCAGTGAAGTATCCCCAAACTCAGGGTGAGAACAGGTGAGTCCAAGACCATGCTCATAACCAAGACATGTAGATTTCATAGCCATAATTGGAGGATACAATGAAAAATTCTTCAAACTTTGAGAATAATGTCAAAAACTCAAAAGATTCTTCTTTCCAGCTAAGAAATGGAAACAGTATATAGGAAGAACATAACTCACCTCCAAGATATCTAAAATTACTGCAGAATTTGGGCAACAAGACCTTATACCTCCTGCATTGTTCTCCTCTGCATCGCACAGTATGTTCACTTGCCAAATTTGGCTTGTTCTCTCTTAATAATGGCATTAATAGATTGAATAATTATTACCCGAAACAATACGTGTCAAAAATGTTTGAAAAGACATGAACTCTGACATCCTCATTAGTGGCAAGTGTTATTCACATGCAACCATGATGTATAATAATTATCCACAACTTCACCAAAATTAGAACTTTCTGTTTCATAATGAGTTTCAAACATATTTTCCTCCCACTTTCCTGCTAAATTTGACTTAGAGGGCCTCGGGGAGAGGTAAGACTATAATCACCGAACCGGTGAACTTTGAACCATTGCAACTTGGGAATGTGGTTCAAAGTGAAAGTTCAAAGGCGTGAGGAATACACAAGCTGACTGAAATCACATGGCTTGTAAATGACCATTGACTATGAAACAGTACGCCATTAAACTTTGAACCATTGAACCTTCGAACCTTGCTACATAGTTCAAACGGATGGTTCAATGACACATTAAATTGCACAAAAGAACTGAGTAATGCGACTCATTACAAGGCATCGAATGTTGAACCTTGAACCATGGAACCTTTTAACCATTGACAAAAAGGGTTCAAGTTCAACCCAAAAACTCAAAGACATTTTTAATTACATGGAACAAAACAAGCTTTTTGAGAAACTTTGAATGTTGAGAATAGTTCAGGTTCAAAGGTTCAAACCTTAAGTAATTTCATACACAAAGATGGTAGGCAGGTAACCTTTGAAGAATAAAGAGCTGATTTAAGAAATAAAGGTATGACCAATAAGACAAAACAAGAAATTGACTCTTGCTTAGGGAATTTACGAATAAAATAAATAAGGGTGACTCAAAAGGTAACATTGGCTCTGATTAGGGACTGCATTTTATGGCAAAATGCAGAGAACTCAGAAGCTCTGGTTACACAAAAATTGAAACACAGGGATGAAAGAAAAGAAACAAAACAAACCAAAACTAGGAAAAGAAAACACAAAACAAGACAAAAATAAAAAGGGTATATATAGAATAGGGGACTCTTGTTTCAAAGTCGATACAATTTAAGATCCTGTCCATTATAGGATAGGGGAAAGATAACTTCATCTGGATATTTCAATTTAAAAGAATTTGGACCCAGAACCAGATGAATTTTGAAGGGTCCTTTCCATAGTAAGTCAAATTTGCTATGTGCTCCCTTTAGTTCTCTTCTTCTATCCCACAACAAGACTTCATCTCCCTCCATGAACCTTTTAGGCCTTGCTTTCCGATCAAAAATTTCTTTAACTCTAGTCTGATGAGCAGTAATTCGATTGACCAATTCATTTCTCTCCTCCTCAATCTTAGTTAAGTACATGATCCTCTTTTCTAGGGAATCTTGGAAATATTGATCTTCGATTACGTTTTGTAATTTTGCTGCAGATAGCTCTAGAGGTAAAGATAGTTGAGCCCCAATTCCATAAACTAATTCAAAAGGTGCCATCCCTATTGCCCTTTTTGGGGTTATTCTGTCAGCCCAGAGTGCTTCATATAATCTTTTATGCTAGTCTTTAGGGTTATCATTCACCAATTTCTTCATGATGGTAATCAGATTCTTGTTACTGGACTCAGCTTGTCCATTTCCTTGGGGATAGTAATCTGATGAATGAGAGAGAGATATACTATGTTGATAACAAAAAGAAGTCATTTCAATTGCAGAGAAACTGGTAGCGTTATCTGCTACAAGCTTCTGGGGAACACCAAAACGTACCAAAATATTTTCTTTAAGAAAATTACACACCACCTCTGAAGTGGTTCTCTTTACAGGGGCCACTTCAACCCATTTCATGAAATAATCTGTTGCTATCAGAATTTGGGTATGTCCTGCACTTGAAGGGGGTGAGATAGGCCCAATAAAATCCAACCCCCACTGTTTGAATGGTTCTTCAATAACAATGGGCCTTAAGGGCAATGCTGCTAATTATGGCATTCCTGAGAACATTTTACATTTTTCACAGTTAGACACCCATTTATATGCATCTTTAAACATACCTAGCCAATAGTAACGATTTCTAAGGATTTGGAAAGTTGTCACTGAAGAAGAGAAATGTCCACCACAGGCTTCATTATGGAAAACTTCTAAGAGCTTGCCCTGTTGCTCTTTGTCTACACATCTCAAGAAAGTTCCATCTAGTCCCTTTTTGTAAAGGACATCCCCCCAAATAGCATATTTTGTTACTTTTAGCTTCAGGTTTCTTTTCTCTTTCAGAGATAAGTGACTGGGACAATCTCTGTAAGGTACTATGCTACATCTAGAAACCATGGGTCCTGTAAACTTACCAGCAGGATAGTGGGAAGTCCTTCTTCTTCTTCTTCTTTGTTCTTAGCAATCAATTTACATAAACCTTGACCTTTGACCAATTTAGTTGGCTTAACTTCTAGATCATATTCTTGGATTTTAGCAACCCACGTTGCTCTATTATTTAACCCAACATCTTGTTGAGTCAGGATGCTTTTCACAGCCGAACTTGGAACAAATACAACTGAATGAGAGTGAAGTATATAATATCTAAATTGTTTAACAGCCTTTACTATAGCGAAAGCTTATTTTTCAACCAAAGAATATTTTAGTTCATGCTTTTTAGGGGGAACGCTCATAAAGGCTATTGGGGCTTCTTCATCCAATTCATTTTTCTGTAACAAAATACCTGACATGGTGTGTTTCGAGGCATAACAGTAAATAATAAAATCTTTTTTAAAATTAGGATTTACCAAAGTGGGTGTGTGTGCAATCGCCTCTTTGATATCCTCAAATGCCTCCTTAGAAGCTTCATTCCATTTGAATGTCTATTTTTTGCTCATCATTCCCACAATATGCTTTGTAGTTTTAGCAAAGTCAAGAATGAACCTTCTAAGAAAATTAATCTAGCCAAAGAAGGACTTGACTCCAGTCCTATTAGAAGGGAGACTAAGCTATTGTATCGCCCTGACCCTCTCTGGATCAATCCTGATTCCATCTTTTGAAACTAAGTGCCCTAATAACTTCCCCTCTGTAACACAGAAGACTAACTTCTTGGGATTAAGTGATATGCCATGACTCCGACACCTTTGTAAAACAGTCTCCAGATCCTTCAGGTGATCTTCTCTTTTTTTGGAGAAAACAGTTAGATCATCAAGATAAATAACAATAATTCTATTTTTCAGATCTCTAAAGGATGAATCCATCACCCGTTGAAAGGTTGCACCAGCATTGATCAGGCCAAAGGGCATCCAGTTATAGGTAAAAGTTCCCTGAGGCATAGTGAAGGCGGTCTTATGCTGATCAGCTGCAGCCACACCTATCTGATTGTAACCTAAGAATCCATCCAGCATGGACATCATTTCTGACCCAGCAACTGTTTGCAAGATGTGGTCCATCACAGGTAAGGGATAGTTATCTTTTAGACTAGCCTGGTTCAAATTCCTGAAATCAACGCAGATTCTTATTTCTCCATTCTTCTTGCGCACTGGAACAATATTTGCCACCCAAGTAGAGTGATGAATTGGATAGATAATTCTAGCTTTCAACATCTTATCAATCTCCTTAAAGATGGCCTCATCAACTTTTGGATTATAATTCCTTAACTTTTGCCTAAATGGGGTTGCATTTGCTTTCAAAGGAATATGGTGTTAAAACTGCCCATGCCTAAAATTTTTAAGATCATCATAGCACCAGGTGAAAACATCCTTATACATGATTAACAAATTGATCAATTTGTTTTTCTCATCTGAAGAACAACATCTACCAATGGATATCCATTTAGGATCAGCTTCATTCCTGATGTTTATTTTCTCGTAATCCTCCATTTTGTTAGGATTCTGGGTAGGTTTGCCTTTAGTATATTCATCTCTTCGAGTAAACAAATGTTATAAGGGGACCAGTCCTTTAGGGATTTTGTTTCCCTTCAACTGAATTACATCATCTTTTGGATTAATCCCTAGATCAGGACTGAATTCTTTACATTCTATTTTGGAGCCCTCAAAATAAGTTCCCAGGAACATTTCAGCATTCTCTAAGAATTTTCTGATCTGATTATCACTCTCAAAAACTTGCTAGCTTTCAGCATTGTCCAGAACATTAGGACGATATACCATCTCTATTCTATAAGAACCCTTTTTAAAATTAGGATGTGGTAGAAGAAGAGAAGCTGATACTGCTAAAGAATTTGCTCAAGTGTTCTGGTCGCTGGGAATTGCTTTAATAGAGAAGGCATCAAAATATTCAATCTCATCCCAGACTCTATTTCTATAATGCTTTAATCTTTCATTTTTAATAGAAAAGATGCCCCTTACTTGTTTCACAATTAATTTAGCATCTCCTCTCACTTTAAGTGCCTCTACACCCTTTCCTTTGGCTTCATATAGCCCAAGCAATAAAGCTTCATATTATGTAGTATTATTGGTGTTTTTGAACTCTAATTTAAAAGAACAAGAAAAAATTTCACCTTTTGGTGAGATCAACACAACCCTAGCCCCTAAACTAGTAGTAGCACAACTGCCGTCAAATTCCATAATCCATAGGTCATTAGAATGTACAAACCTTTGGGTTAATTCTTCCTTGAGGTCTTCTCCAAACCTCTGTTCAGAAGAGAGAAAATAGTTACCAAATTCACATTCCTCAAACAAAATTTGGGACTTGGGATCATCAAAGGGATAGACAGTAAACTTGCACTTAGGTTCAGGTTCTAGCTTTACTTTCTACTTCCCCACTAGGATTGTGGCTTCTGACCAATCCAATTTAATCTACCCACCCAAATCCTTGCAAAATGTCCTTCTCAACAGCATCCCATAACTAGCAGGAATATCTGCTACCAAAATAGTCAATTTCACTTTTTTGTCAGGATAAGCTGCAAGAGCAACTCGTGCATTCTTAATCTGTCCAAGCAAGGAAATTTGTTTTCCATCCATAGAGTAACACCTACCAAATGTCTTTGTAAGTGATAGTCCTAGGGCTTTGGCTACAAAAGAAGGCATAATGTTGTCAGAAGCTCCTGGATCTATAATACAGCTACTAAGCTTATGGCCATTGATGAACAAAGATACATAAAATGGGTTGGGTTTCAAATCAGCTGTGTAAGAAGTATCATTCGATGAATTGAGAGCCATTTTAGGGGTAGTCATGGATGACTCAGATGAGGAAGCAAATAGTTGAGCAATGGGAGACTCAGCATTAACATTTAGTTGACTCTCGGGTTCAGTTTGTGTAGGACCACCCTTAACATATTTAACCAGTTTGTCAAGTTCATTAGGTTTTAACTTGAGATACTCAAAAGGAGAGATTTGAATTTTTGTAGATTTACAGAATTCTACAATATCAAAAAAAGCTTCTAGATCATTTTTATGCAACAATTTAATTTCTTGAGCCTTCAAATTAGCATCATGAGTTCTAATAAAAGGCTACTTACCTTTACCAGGTACTTCTTGTGTATTAGAGGACCTCGTATTCCTCTGACTCCTGGTGAGCACAGCACATGAAGGATCTTCAAGGGTAACCAATATTTCACCTCCCCTTTCTGAATCTAATTCATATTCAAGGAAGTTTATCTCAGAGTCGCTAGGGTCCTCAAAGTTCCTTTCTTCTTTAGTAAACTCTCTTAACACATCTTGGGTAGCAGTCATTTGAGCATACCTAAGCATTTCTGGACAAGAATTCCCATCATGATCGGTAGTCAAATGAAAAGCACACATGTTCCCCCTCCCAGGAGGAGCTTCAATAGTCAGCCTTGGTTGTGCTGATGTCAGGGGTAAAGCCCTACCAGCATTTACTTGTTGATTCAAATTCCTCCTGCCAATATCTTGATATGGTTGTTGGAAGGAAGCACCAATTTTAGGTAATTGCCTCTTTAATGCAATCATATCATTAACCAGTGAGGGGTGAGCATTTGGCACCTAGACCTCTTTCTTCCATTTACCAGCCATAATAAGATCATCCTCCAATCCGACTGCCAAAGCTTGTGTAGCTGGTAAATAGGCAATTGCACCCCTTCTAAGATGGAAGCGAATATCAGGAGGCATAGCATTGATAAAGAAACATTTCTAATTTTCACTAGTTGGCCTTTTAGTAGCAGGGATTTTGTCTACAATTCTGTTGAATTTAGCCACAAATTCTCTCATAGGTTCATGTATTTCTTTCTTAAGCTAAGTTAGCTAGGCAAGGAGGGAATGTTCATCCTCTGTGCTTTTGAACCTATTTTCAAACGCAATTTTCATATCATTCCAATTTGTGATTGAGGAGTTGGTTAAATGATAGAACCATTGTGTTGTAGTATTAGTCAAGGTTTGCACAAAAAGCCTTATGGCTACATCTTGGTGTTGTACACCTAACATGCTACATGCTGCTGCAAAGGCACACAAATGTTCTTCTGGTGATTGCCTCGCATCTCCATTAAATTTGGGCAAATTTTCCTGTGCATTTTTAGGCAAAGGGTTTAGGTTAGCCCCTAGGTTCAGAGGTCGTATGGTTGCTCCCCAAGGTTGGGCCATTGGTAAGAAGTTTATGGAAGAGGGGATGATAGTACTGGAAAGAGTTAGAGCTTGACAGACATGAGATGTGGAAGATTTAGGGGGGCTAGGAGGCCTACTTCTAGCTCTTCTAGTATGAGTGGGGATATAAGGAAAATTAAAGTTTTGTAGTGCTTGAAAGGTAGGATCCTCAACTCCCTCTCTTCTCAAAGACCTTGTATATGGTCTGGAATCCAACTTATAATATTGTAACTGGATAGGCAGCTATTAATTTCTATGCTGTTCTTGATTTCTTTCCACTTCAAGGGCTTGATTTCTTGCTATGTTTTGTGCTTGCCTCCTTCTCTGCCTGAGCAACAGCAATCTTAGGTTATTGGCCAATTCCTCCTCTTTTTCTAATACTCTGCTTGCTCTTCTATAATCTTCACTATTCCGATGAGTACACCAAGCAAGGGTATTCAACTGGCCAATAATGTCTTCCTGCTCGTCCTGAAAACCAAGATTAGGCTGTAGAACAAGAATTATGTTTTCATGTGGAAGCACCATTGTTGCTTCATATTAAGGCGACCAATCTTTTAATAAATGACTATGATCCCCAGTAGAGTCACCAAAAATAGTTGGTTAACATGTTTGTCCTTATTCAAAAACACTCTATTCTAACTCTATGCCTTTTCTTCCTTAAAGAACAAACGAATTAATCAAAAAATGGGTGAACTTTAAAAAATAGTTCCCCTCTAAATTTAGGTACAGCTCCCTTTAAGATCTTCAATGAATTCAATCTATTTTAATTATCCCAATACACTTTTAACCAGAAAGTGCCGAAAGGCAAACTAACATCCATACATCATCATGTTATGAATGCGATATCCCTTTTTTTAAAACATCATTTTGTGATAGAATGCACAGATTCTATTTTTAACACAACCAGATACATAAACATATAAATGTTGCTGAACCAATAAATGATAGAACACATGTAATGAATTGTCTAAAAAGAGCAATTACCATATGAAAGAAGATTTCACACAGAAAACCCAATTTCAAATACTCAAAAGCACAAATTTAAGCATACAACAATTGTTTCTCCTTCTCATTCACAGATGAAAAATATTTCAAACAAACACCATGTATATTCTAAAATAATAGCAGTTCAGCTTCCAAAAATTTTTATCTTCTTTTCTTTTCTATCCTTTCCTATATGTCTCTGTTTAGCAATGAAAAACATATATATATATATATATGTTGCCCTAATTATCTGATCAAGTAAACCAAACCCAGAGTAAAAGTAACTTTGACCCATATGAGATTTAGTTTTTTTACAAATTGATTTAAAGATTAAGTTTTAGAAAATAGCATAACTGAAAAACTGAATAAAGGAAACTGAGCGAATAAGATCACGGCTGAGACAACGGGTTTGAATCTCCAGATTTGCTATCGACAGTCAGGGAGGCACATTGAGTCTTCCACTCCTGAAACACTGTAACAAACTCCTGAATTTTTAGAAGGTTGGGGATGCGTATGTGTCTCATCCTTGTCTTCCAAACATCTTTCTCCCTCCATATTTTCCCAACCTTTTCCTTGTGTTCTGGGAGTGCTTTGATATAGAAATAAAGAAGTGACTCTATCTTAGAAATCCAAGAGAAATCCTCAATTAATATGTTGTCACTTTCTTTGATGAAGCTGATTTTATCCTTAAAGGATTGAATTATTGTATCGATATTCTCCTCTGGTCCCCCATCGTCCTTTATGTATTTTACATCAATACATTGTAAATCATGCTGCAATGATTGGGTGAACTTGGTTATTTCCTTAATCATTTTTGTAAGTTCAAACCACCCTTGCCGAGATACAAAATTTCTCTATTCAATCTTTTTCTTATTCACATACAGTAAATCTTCATCCAAACCTGTTAAACTCTTTTCTGACAGAAATTTTGCTACTCCATATTTTTGAACCTCATCAATTTGATTCATTACATTCACCCACTTGCCTTCATCTTTCATCCAAGAAGCAATCTATGCCTTAAGGTCATCAATGGTGGCTGTAGTTTGATCATATATATTCTTAAGTTCATGAATATATTCAGTACCTTTTTGTGTAATACAGTCCAACCAATCATCGAATACCTTAGTCACCATTCTGTTCTTGTTAACCTAGTCCAACATGTTCTGGTTAGCTGGCGACTTAGGATCAAAAGATAGAGAAAGTAGTGATACCAGCTATGGACTGGGATTATGAATGGCGTCAATAGATTATGCCATGGAACACAGAGTCTGCTTTAATTCTTTTTTGTCTTTGTCATCCTTCCAAGTCCGGCTAACTATCCTTTTGGTGGATGCCTCAAGATGATGAACATCCTTAGCTCTTGAAGCAGCCCCAAGATCCACCCTTTCAATAGTGAAATCTTGCATAGTGGGGTCTTGAACCTCTTCGTCAGTTGCCGGCCTAGCTATCTCTGCACTCCAGCTACTAGTATTAGGGTCAATACTTACCTTGGATGTCATTTTTTGTTTCTTGGATTTAGGTGTTTTCCCCAAACATTTACTCACCATGTCTTCTAAAGGCAAAGAAAATGGAATTATCTTTCTTTTGTCACTAATAGAACTCTCCAGCCATTTGGGTGTAGGGGATGAGGCTTCTTTTCTAGGGTTCAATTGACTAGAGGACCCATCTAAAATCATCATTAGTTCAGGAGTCTCTAAAATAACCTCTGCCTGTTGTTTTGTACTAACCTCCTCTACTCTCGGCGAACCAAGTTCTTTATCACCCATTGCTTCCCCTGAATCCTCCTCAGAATTCAAATCCACAATTATTCTTTCAGGAACCTACTTTATCTTCCTACTTTTAGTTCTAGATCTGGTGGCACGAGGGGGAAGAATAGTGGTGAGGGCTTTCTTGGATCCTTTGATGACATGACTCCTTCCAGTTCTTGACTTGGAAGTACCTGCATCACAGATAGTAATAGGCTAGTTAGAGAAGCTTATCGGGAATGGTGATTTAATCATTGACGTGCATTGTTGGGAATCTTTATTCTGAAACCCTTTCAGTTTCTGTTCCCTCAACCATTTTTCCTCAATCCTATCTTCCTCCTCTTTACTCCAGTCAATTTCTGGAATAGGTGATTGTTTTATTTGTTCAAATTAGGGGTCAATCATCCGTTCTTCATTATCAATAACTCCAGAAATGTCCATACACAAATTAAGAGTGATTATCTATCCTAAAGAGAACCTACACCACAGTCTCCTCCTAACCTCAAATTCATCTGAACAGTCCTCCCAGTAATCCTCCAATTTAGGGATATGCGAATGCCCTATTCTAGAATCCAAGTTATCCCTGAGAAAGTCTTTGCTGTCAAATTGGGACCTAGCAGTGAAGAACTAAAAATTGAACTTTTTAAGGTTCACTTCTAAATTCAAAGCATCAGATTTTGACTGGCACGAGTAATGTCCAAGTTCAATGGGGAAAGATATACCAGATCCCTTCTTTGTTGAGAACTTTTTATCCACATGTGCTAACTGTTTGCATACCTCTATTAGCACAAAACGGTCAAACACATACCTGGGTAACTTAATAGGTTCACCGTCAAATCCCCCAACTCTAATGTAAGTGAACTTGGAAAATTGAATAAAGAAACTACCATAAATGCTAACTAGCTACATTGCCTCATTGGACATTCTCTTATTGAAATTACCTGCCAGTTCATAAGTCATTCTCCTAGTGAAAACATCACTAACCCTCTTGTAATTCCCATAACAGTTATGAATCTGCAATTGTGAATAATATTCATAAATTTTACTATCTTCAGCTAAAGGTGCATGAGGTAGCCCCAACCATTATCTTGTGGATGCCAGACAATAGAAGAGGTACAAAGACATATAAAAATATTTATTACCCAAAGGATTAGTCAGACCCTGATGCAGACATTCAGCAGCAATTTTCACCCAGTCCAAATATTGCTTTCCTTGGAGGATAACCTATATGAAAAAAGTACATCTAGTCTTCCCAAAAGTATGCATGTGCACTACCCTCCAGCCTATGTAGTAATACCACAATATCCCTCACTTCCTAAATCATGTGATCTTTGGTAAGCGGTCTAGGCAGCCTTGAACCTCCCTTCTGGAATTTCAACAACCAATTTCTGGCTATCACACTTCTGTAATTTGTTTTCTTAAGTGAGAAATGCCCATAAGAAGAAGAAATATTAAGGCTAGAATAGGCTCCCTTAGGCGGTATTCTCATCATAGACATTAGGGTTTGTCTGTTGACATGAAACAACACACTACCATCGGCATTTCTGGTGCATCTGTTTTGGGGTTCATACCTATTCATGCACTCCAGAACTAATTCAGGGCATTGTACAGCCAAGGGAAAGGCCGCAGCTTCAACCAAACCACTTTCTATTATTTTCTTCATCATGGGAGTTGGTACAGGATTTTTAGACCTTTCTCTAAATTCTTTTAAATCATATTGAACCAGTGAAGTATCCCCAAATTCAGGGTGAGAATAGGTGAGACCAGGACCATGCTCATAACCAAGACATGCAGATTTCATAGCCATAATTGGAGGATACAACGAAAAATGCTTCAAACTTTGAAAATAATGTCGAAAACTCAAAAGATTCTTCTTTCCAGCTAAGAAACAGAAACAGTATATAGGAAGAACAGAACTCACCTCCAAGATATCTGAAATTACTATAGAATTTGGACAACAAGACCTTATACCTCCTACGCTGTTCTCCTCTGTGTCACACAGTATGTTCACTTTCCAAATTTGGCTTGTTCTCTCTTAATAATGGCATTAACAGATTGAATAATTATTACCCGAAACAATACGTGTCAAAAATGTTTGAAAAGATAGGAACTCTGACATCCTCATTAATGGCAAGCGTTATTCATGCATGACCATTATGTCTAATAATTATCCACAACTTCACCAAAATTAGAACTTTCTGTTTCATAATGAGTTTCAGACATATTTTCCTCCCACTTTCCTGCTAAATTTGACTTAGAGGGCCTCGGGGAGAGGTAAGATTATAATCACCGAACCGGTGAACTTTAAACCATTGCACCTTGGGAATGTGGTTCAAAGCAAACGTTCAAAGGTGCGAGGACTACACAAGCTGACTAACATCACATGGCTTGTAAATGACCATTGTCTATGAAACAGTAGGCCATTGAACTTTGAACCATTGAACCTTCAAACCTCGCTACAGAGTTCAAATGGATGGTTCAACGACACATTAAACTGCACAAAAGAAATAAGTAATGTGACTCATTACAAGGCATCGAATGTTGAACCTTGAACCGTGGAACCTTTGAACCATTGACAAAAAGGGTTCAAATTCAACCCAAAAACTCAAAGACATTTTTAATTACACGAAACAAAACAGCTTGCTTTTTGAGAAACTTTGAACACATCGAACCATTGAACTTTGAACTTTGAGAATAGTTCAGGTTCAAAGGTTCAAACCTTAAGTAATTTCATACACAAAGATGGTAGGCGGGTAACCTTTGAAGAATAAAGAGTTGATTTAAGAAATAAAGGTATGACCAGAAGACAAAACAACAAATCGACTCTTGCTTAGGGAATTTACGAATAAAATAAATAAGGGCGACTCAAAAGGTCACAAGTAGAAAAGAGTCTAGTACCTACTGGCTGCTAAAATTTAATAACTGGGAGCTGAGTCCATTAGCTATCACCTCTGAGAAATCAATCTTGAAAGCTTGTTTATGTGTGATGATCTTTAGCCTAAAGATGGCTCCCATTTGATAATCGTAGATGTTGTGATTGTTTTCTAGGCCAAAAATGAAGGCCATTATAGAACAAGCATCTTGTACATCTTGTGTGAATTGTGGTAATGCAAGGGGAAGGGGAGGCAGTATTGTGTTACCTTCCTCTAGATGGAGCCTTGTATTCAAGAAACTCAACTTATTTTGCATTGTCTCCTAGATTCTTTGCATCTTGTTGAAGTTGCAGAAAAGAGTCACGGGGATCACATTCAATTCTTAGCATATCCCTCACAACAACATGAGTGACCTCCACTCATAGTTTTCTCCCTTGAATCACCCTTGTCCTTGCATTAAAAAGCTTGTCACAGACATCCACAGTCTCATAGCAAAGGTGGACAGTTGAGACCATATATTGCACCAGAGTTGAACTCCGAACCTGAATCTTGAAAGTTTTCTTTTGGAGTCCTCCTTCCTTTTCATCTGTTTTCTCTCTTTTGGAGAGGAGTTTTCTCCCACAGGGTTTTTCTCCTTTTCTTCGCATGTGAGAGATTGCATTGCTTTGCATTGTAAATGGGTATCTAACATGGTTGTGTAGTCGGGACCCATATTGTATCTTGATATTGCATAATAATCTCCCTAAGTTGCACATAGGGGGGGTGTTGGAGTAAAAGACTAAATACAATTTACACATGCTTAAGTTTACTTAGGCATCCAACACAAATATTAAATTAGGTGTATATTAGATAATTAGTTGCATTTACCGTTCAAGTAGTTTTTACCTACCAGCTCCCGAACACACCTATATATTGTACATTTGCAAATATTTTTTGCATCTCAATACATTTTTCATCCTTTGGTTAAATAGCTTTACTTCTCTCATATTGTGAAGGTTATTTTCCGTAGGTTGTGCTCCTGGGAGGTGGATGAGACCAACATGGTATCAGAGCCTTCAACCTACACCTCCTTCCATTGAGAGTTTTCATTGGAGTCTAAGATCATTTATTTGGTGGAGTTTTTTGGTTGGCATTTGAAATTTGTTAAATTTCATAGTCACCGTTTCTGCCATGTGAGCCTCTACTCACACTTTATTGAGAGAGTCACTGGCTATATATATAGCCAAAAACTGCCAACACCAGCAATGTGGGATTAAGATCCCTTCCATTCTTCAAATCAACGCTACAGACGGGCCCACCTCTGCATAGCAAAACCTTAAATAAATATTTTGTAAAAAACTTTAGAAATATATAGTTTGGTGTAAATAATATATATTTTCCACCAAATATATTGTTTTTGCATAGAGTTTGTGCTGCTGGGTATGAAGAGGGCTGCGGTTTGGATTAAAACTTTGTCACAACAACTATTTAACCAAAGTTTCCAGTAGACCTAAATTCTTGTAGTTGAAAGGCTTAAAGAAAGCAAGAAAACTAAGATGAACCCTCCAGCAATACTCTAAAATTATTCCATGGAGAAGAAAACAATGAAATAATTCTACACAACAATGCACCCTTCCACAAAGAGAACTGCTGCATTCATAGGGGCTGCCCAACATGGAGGAGGCTCTTGAAAAAATAAATCGAATACAAACAAGTTCTCAAACCTCTGATTAAAATGGCTAGGGTATGCCAAAAATTTAGGTTGGTGATAGTATACGCCAAACACCAAACACACAGGAATATAACTACCTAGCAAATGCAGGCAAAAGACACACTCGCCTGGCAAAGATGGAGGAAGAATATCGGTAGAAATAACAACTTTGAAATTTAACAAATTTCAAATGCCAACCAAAAAACTACACCGAATAAATCATCTCAGACTCCGATAAAAACTCTCAACAGAAGGAGGCACAGGTTGAAGGCTCTGATACCATGTTGGTGTCATCCACCTCCTAGGAGCACAACTTGCAGAAAATAACCTTCACAATATGAGAGAAGAAAAGTTATTTCACCAGAGGATGAGAAATGTATTGAGATGTAAAAAATATTTACAAATGGTTGAAAGTTCAGAACTATGTCACACTTTTATAAGAGAATGGCCAACACAAACATATTTTTCCAACTTAAATGTCAAAAAAGTCATATGTATGTTATAAATTTTAAAATGACCTAAACTAATGAAATGTAGAATTTTTAATGTAGTTTATGCTTATAATTTTAAATTTTTTTTTTAAAAAGTTGGATGTTTTTTTAAAATTTTAATTGATGAATTTTAAATGCTCATATTTTTTGAAAAAAGTGACATCGATGGGAAATCAAGAAAACTATAGCAAAATTAATTTTTTTCTTAATTTTTTTTTCTAATTAGTCAACTCAAATATCTAGTGCATGGATTTTTTTTAAAATTTTTTGATATATATATATTTAAATTTTAAAGTCAATTTTAATCAGAACATAGTAGTTTGCATGGGACGTCAACTTTGTTACAATAATTTTAAAAAAATACCCTCTTGGAGAGGATTCCATTCTCTAGTGAACCATATAATTTTCAAATTTTTTGAATATGTTTTGCCTATTGATATCTATTTTCTAATCAGCTTCATGTTCGATGGGAAAAACCTACTTACAATAAATTTAAAATATATATATATATAATAAAAAAATCAAAATATGAAAAAAATATATATCTACAATCTGTGTTCCAAGTACTACAAAAGGGTATTCGTCAATTTTTAAAAAAGTGTATTTTAATGGCAAAAATTAATAGCAAAAGATGAATTTTATTGAAAACTATGGGAAAGGGGGGTGGAGTGCCACATAGGATGCCACATAGGCAGTTCTAGGAATAAGTTTACCGAGTGGTACAGTTTTGCCTGGTAAGGTTACACCCATAATTATGTGTGAGGGGCAAGTTAAATGACGGTGGAACCTTACCACCCGGTAAGGTTTTGCCTGGAACTGCTTTTTTTAATTAAAGTTTTATAAATAATTATTTTTTAAGGTAGATTCCGTACAACAAAGAATAACATGGTTAGGATAGTGTCAGGACACAACAACAGACAGAGAGAATTTATAGGGCAAATACTAGGGTAAATTTTTTTTAATAAATAATAAAAAAGTTTATTATTTTATAACTGATTTAATTTTATTACGGTTTAATCTTTTATTTAAGTAAGGTTTAAATTTTTATTTAAGGTTAATTTTTTAAAAATTATATTTTAGGTGCACAATAGGTCCAAAGATGCAAAGAGTGTTATACAATGAGGAGACAGTGAATAGAAACAAATGATGATTAATGCTTATATCTTGGGTTCATTTTGATATATCTTGTATGTAATAGATATTTCAAAACTAATTTTGACAAAGATGTATTTTGAATGATTTTGTGGCCTCCTTAGCCACTAATGTACTCTTCTTATATTGGTAATAGATATGAAAGTTAAAACAATTTATATTTTACGGTTTAATTCAATTTTCTTTTGGGTTTAATTTTTTTTAAATACTATTTTAGGGTTTAACTAAATTTTTTTATTAGGGTTTAATTGATTTAAAGTAGGGTTTACTTTTTTAAAGTAGGGTTTCATTGATTATTTGTTAATTAGGGTTTCTAAAAATTGACAAATACTATACAAATAAACATCTAGATTAGTAACAAAAAAATCAATATAAATTAACAAAAATAAACTTAAATTTATGTGAACTTCCTCATCCATATCTATGTATGCTCTTTCCTCACGTCATAAGATGATCTTGGAAATCAGAAGTGGTGTGGTTTCATTGATTATTTGTTAATTAGGATTCCTAAAAATTGACAAATACTATACAAATAAACACCTAGATTAATAACAAAAAAAATCAATACAAATTAACAAAAAATAAACTTAGATTTATGTGAAATTCAACATCCATATCCACGTATGCTCTTTCCTCGCATCGTAAGATGATCTTGGAAATTAGAAACGGTGTGGTTTCATTGATTATTTGTTAATTAGGATTTCTAAAAATTGACAAATACTATACAAAAAAACTCCTAGATCAATAACAAAAAAATCAATACAAATTAACAAAAAATAAACCTAAATTTATGTGAACTTCCCCATCCATATACACGTATGTTCTTTCTTCGCGTCATAAGATTATCTCAGAAATCAGAAACAGTGTGGTTTCATTGATTATTTGTTAATTAGGGTTTCTAAAAATTGACAAATACTATACAAAAAAGCTCCTAGATTAATAACAAAAAAATCAATACAAATTAACAAAAAATAAACTTAAATTTATGTGAACTTCCCCATCCATATTCGTGTATGCTCTTCCCTCACATTGTAAGACGATCTTGGAAATCATAAATGGTGTGGTTTCATTGATTATTTGTTAATTAGGGTTTATACATATTTGTGTGGGCTAGAATTAAAGGGTAATTTGTGATGGGGAACAAAAGGAATAGGTCAAGGATTTTTTTATTGAAGAAGGTCTGACGAAGATAAAAATCTAAGAATCTAAGAATTGATAGAAATTCAACCTTAGAAGGATTGGTTGAACATAGTCAAGAAACACAAGATCAAATTACTAATGAACAAGAGGAAAAACATCTTGGGTTTGATCAAATCGATGAAGATATTGAACAAGGTGTAGAAAATATTGTGACTAAGGAGGAAATTGAGAACAAAACATATTTTAAGGATATGGAAAATCTAGCAGATTTAGATGAAGATGTGCTTTTCAGTAAGATTTCACCCAAGGAAATGTTACCTAATAGTACAATAAAACTTCATTCCAAAAGAATTTGGGATGAATTTTTTGAAGACAAATCTCTGATTGGAAGAGCACAATTATGTGCTAAGTTATTTAGGCGAAAAGAAATGACCCTTGTTTTGGAGTTGCTAGGGGTTGATAATAGGGAGAAAAAAACAAATCTAGTAAAAAGCATAATAGTTGAAAACTTGCAAGAAGCTTTGAACTCTATTCAAAGTACAAGTAGAACAAGTGATTTCAATGCAGCACATAGGGCATTGATAACTGTGATTTCAAGTAAAAAACTATCAATGATGAGATAGGTGAAAGCAATTGGAAAGTTACTACATGTATCCAAGAAAACTGTTCACAGATATATTTCAAAGAGAAATAAGCTTGATGAAAACATAGAAAAAAATTGGGTAAATATTGACAAGGTTCCCAGAAAAGATAGAATCCAAGAAGATGTGAAGAAACAAGTCATTGAATATTGGATCAACCACTCTCATGTTTCCTCTAATAGAAGGGATACTATACAAGTAATAGGTGAAGATGGAAAAAAGTATCATCATCAAAAAAAATTTATAGATACAACACATAGTGAAAGTTTTGAAGAATTCAAACAAGAATCTCCATAGGTAAAGATATCTCAAAGGGTGTTTGAAAACTTGCGTCCCTGTTTTGTACACATAAATAAATTGCATGAAACTTGTTGTTGAAATCATGTTGAATTTCATCTACACCTTCAATCGTATAAAAAATTTATGGCAATGACAAATCTAGATGTTATCATCCATTCAAGTACAACACAATTTATGAAGTCCCTCTTATGTGAAAAAATAGAAGGTTTTAATGAGTTTTTGAATAAATTAAATTATAGTCTCATATATCTGCACATCCAACAATCTCATGTTGCAAGATGGTAGACAAATCAATTTCGTGAGTCAAAGAATTATTTTCCACAAGATTGTATTCTTTTGGTTGTGGATTTTGCTGAGAACTATATACATTTAGTCCTCAAAAAGAGATTCAGAGTCAGTATTATCATTTAGAGAAGGTTGTGATCTTCGTACATGTTTGTTAAAGACATGCTGAGTTCTAACTAGATGGTGTACAAAGTAGCCTGCATGAACGAAATATTATCAAAGAGGTTTATTTTTATATCAGTGATGATATTGGTCATGATAGAATCTATGTAGCCCATTGTTTTGGAATGCTTTTTGATGATCTGAGACAATGTGGCATACATGCTTCGAGTCACTGGATTTGGTCAAATGGATGTGCTAGTAAGTGTTGAATTTATTAAATCTTTCAAAAAATTTAAAATTATTTCCAACTTTTAAACAAATTTTAATGTTCATTTGTTTACTTTATAAGACAATTCAAATCCGCTAAAGCATTTAATTGGTTGAGCCAACAACATGCGAGATGTTCCATAAAATTTGTGTGGAATTTTTTTGAAAGTGGACATGGAAAGGGTGAGCATGACGGAGCTGGTGCATGTGTGAAGCGTGCACTTTGGCAACATGAGCTTGCTGGGAACACCATTCGTAGTGCAAAAGAAATTGTTGAATGGTATAAGACTCATTTTGGGGCTCGTGAAGGAAAAAGTGGCTCAATAAGTACCAAACACTATTTTTGGGACGTCAAAGGTATTTATTGTAATTCTTGTAGATCTACATTTATTTATGTTTAGTACATGTACATTTTTTGTTCATACAAATTTAAATTTCCATGATTGTAGATATCGATCAATCAAATCTCTATAATTGTCAAAAGATTGTCAGTATTAGAAGACTTCATCAATTGACGATGACTGGACATAGTAAACCACAAGTTGCAATCCAAATTAGAGAAAAATCATGTTTGTTAATTGATTGCATTGAAAACAATGCAAATGTTCTACAATGTCAATATATTATTGATGGATATGTTTCAGAATGGGAGATGAAACAATTAGTTTCAATGTCTCCTTATGAAGATGATAATATAGATCTGCATGATCCTTTATATTTATCTAATTTTGAATGTGTATCTGATCTAGTTGTTGCATGTAAATAAACTATTTACATGTATATTGTTATTTAAATAGTGAATTTACATGTATATTGATTATTCAAATAGTAAAATTTTGTCTAAATTGTCTAAGTAACTACTTGTATTTGAATTAACTTTTGAATATGTGTATTCATTGTAGGAGATATCTTTGTTGTGATTGTAGATCCTGATAATACTAAAGGTGTAGATTACTATCTACTCAAATGAATGCAACCAAAATGCAAGTTGACAAAATCTGTGATAGATGGTGATGGACAAGAGTATCCCATTGGATCTGTAGTGGTTGAAGGTACTTATTATCAACAAATGAAGATAGATAAAAGTGGTATTATATTTGTTGATTATTTTCTAGGATAAAAAGTTCTACATTATAGTCACTTAGTTATAGTAACACGGTTAAATTTGGAAACTTTGCAAAAAATAGGATGTAGCCAACAAAAATGGAAGTTGAGTATTGAAGACCATGAAAAAAAATTTAGAGATAATAAAGGATAGAGAGGATCTAGATTTTATGTACCAAGAACTAGGTTAAATGTATTTAAATTACATGTTGCATTCATCAAGTTGTATGAAATATGTTCATGCAATAAAATGTTACAATTTCTAGAGGTTCCTAAACATGCACAAGTTCATTGAAGCTCTTTGATCATTGTATGTAATAGTTGTATTAATTAGTGCATGTAATTGAAATTGAACCATCTACTTTGAGGGACTATGCTATACAATTTAGTTTCATTATTTACTATATTGCTTGCAGTAATTTCTATGTCAATATGGGTTTGAAGACTGTATTTTAAAACCTATCAACAAATTAACATGTTTGTAAGTGTCACACATTTTGAGTTTAAATCTCTTCTACTTGGTTGTAGTATCACACATATTGACCTTAAAAGTATCTTATTGAACGTTCTTGGTCATCATAATATTCCTTATGTTTAATGTTTATGTTTATTTATATGTTTAATGTTGAATATACAAAAATAATTTCCTTTTAATTTCTATTTATTTTAAAAATTGTTTCTAATTTTATGATTTTAAATATTAACTTCATAACCAAACTTGAATATAATAAATTTAATCAAGAGTGCCTAGTTACAACATATATATGTGACACCCCCTTCAAATCATACTATATTTTTTAAAGTGTTTTTAACTTAATAGTTTTAATGTTTATTATTATATAAAAAACTTAAATTGTGACTACTAAATGAGTTTGATTCCAAGTTCTAGCTTTCTTAGTATGACACTTTTCACATAATGAGTCCTAACATGAGTGCAAAATTAAATAGACAAGTGGAAGAGCTAATAGAGAGAGGTCTAATTTAGCCTATAAAGGATGACAATTTTGACCATTATATCAAGATTTAACTCTGATTAAACTCCAAATGACTTTTTGAATTCAATCTTAAATTCATTGGTTTTTTATTATTTGTTATAAATTAATAAATTAAAAATGAAAAAAGTATTAATTTGTATTTTATTCAATAAATTTAATTGACATATATATCATATCGTTGACAAATTAAAACAAGGAATGAAGTATCAAGGACGTTGAACAAACTAACTAATTATAAATAGTTTTAAATTGATTAACATTTATAGTTGATGGAATCATGGAATTGGCTTCCTAATAATATTATGTAGAGATGATCTTATCCTAGAATAAAGACTATGTCTATACTAATCTTAAAGCAAAATTAAATCTTTAAATTATTTGGAAACTATAAATAGTTCAGAGTTATATATGTTTGGTGCCCACATTAGAGTATTTAACATTATTCACCACCACTTAATTTCAATTACATACTTTCAATATTACTGTCATGCCCACATTTCAATTGCTGTCACGACATGCATCACACATGTCATGTCCACATTTGTCATGTGGTCATGACACCGAATATCAAAAAAAATTCCACGCTTCTCAAGAAACTCCCTTGCACGTGTAAGCATGCTCAGTGGCGTTACGCTTAAGGTGTAAAAATGACAGTTGAACGCGGGGTAATGCATTCATGTGCGCATACCAATTCACAACGAAGGCCAACAAGGGGGTCAAAATGACACGGTTAACATCGCCAAAAGGGTTAAATTCCACTAAACTAGCTAAACCCTAAATTCTAGAAAAATCTGGCAGCATAACGCCTCACGGGCGTGATTAGGGTTTATTATAATTAAACTAATTTTGATCCAAAGGTTTACTAGTTTGGTTTACATTACCTACATCTCACTAGTTGAAATGATGGATCAATTAAATAAGTTAATTGAACATTTTTCAACAAAGTCTGATCAAATTGTTCTTCTTCACATTTTCTATAATTTGAAACTTTTTCAACAAAGCTCAATCGATTTGTTCTTCTTCACATTTTCTATCAATCAGAGTTATCTCTGCATCCTTTACATTATTCCTAATTTCTTGGTAGATCAGATCTCAGAAACAGGTTTTACTAACTTTGTTTTTATAGTTTACTAGGTTCCCGAGTTGGATTTAAAACAACGTCTAAATTAAATTTGTTAATTAAATTGCCCCATCATGATAAAAAAAGAATATTAAATTTTAATTAATAAAAATGTGGTTTAAATCATCCTCGTCAAGTTAGGTTTTATTATCTAAGATTTAACCTGATTGTTTGAAATAAATACATCTCGATATTTAAATTGTGTAAAATTTAGTTGAATCAAATAAATCCTTCTATCATGATCTAATTTATTTATTAACATCCACTAACAAATAAAAATAAAATTCCAAAAAGAATAAAGTTTTACCTATTATTTTAATATTCTCAAATTCCCTTTATAAAATCGGAACTTAAAACAAATGAACAAAATATTTAAAGAGGGGAAATTAAATTTTAAAAAGAATTTTAATTTCTCTTTGCCCTAAATTCCTCCAACAATAAAATATAATTTTCTTTAAGGGTAAAAAGCCCTAACCCTATTTTGAAACTCATTTCTTTTCTCCTCTTTGTTTTCATTTTTCTTCTTCTTTCTTTCTCTTTCTCTCATTCTTTCTTTTGGTTGTGTTGTAGGTTGTAATGGAGGCCACATATGAAATGCATATGATGGCATATATATATATATATATATATATACTTTTATTGTGATTATTTATAAACTAGATTTTCTTTTTGTAAAAATAAATATATTTATTTGAATTAGAACTGAAACCCCAAGGATTTTCTTTTTGTTTGTGTTGCAGCCATGGAGGCGGCACTGTGTGCAAGAGGTCACAGGCAGACTAACCGGCAGCGGTGGAGGTGAGGTGTTGGGTCAGAGGAGTGGCGAAGGTCTGGCGGTAGAGACAACGGAGGTACTGAGAGGGGGCCACGGAGGAAGGGGAGGTCTGTGCGGCGGTTAAAGGGCTTAGCCCATGGGGAAGGTTATGGTGTGGGAAGTGTGGGGAGGAGGGCGGAGCCCGCACCCACATCCCACACGGTGGGGTGTGGGTGGGGGCTTCGCCCCCCTCCCCACACCCTTAATAATTTAAACGGTGGGTGATTCAAACCCCCCCACCACATGTAATATATATATATTTTTTAAACAGAGACTACCAACTGTAAATTTCAAACTTGCAATCTATTTCATTTTACACAGCGATCATTTTTTAATGGTTTTATTTATTTTTATAATATATATATACACACACAACAAAAGTACAATCACATTCAAATCACAGTTTTAATAAATATTAAAATATAACAATATATATATATATATATATATATATATATATATATATATATAATTCTATTCTCAACTATAATCTTCCTTCTAATCACTTATAAATTTTCTTTTTAAACAAATAAGAAAAGATATATAAATATTTTTTTATCAAGTTCTATAAGGTAAGGAACTCATTTTTCTAAAAAAATATTTTCATTGTATTTCTAATATTTGCATTTTTAAAAGAAAGAAACAATGAAATTAAGTAGATACTTCTAATACATAACATCCACTAATTTTGTTTCTCATAAGAACTAAATACAAATTTTCATGTTGTCTCAACACTAAAATCACAACTTTACTAATTGATAATTTAAAATAACACACAAATGAAATAGCTTTAAAAAAACAAATTTTCTTCCTTCAACATTTTTTAAATGATAAGTATTAAAACCAACAAATTTTAACTTTCTATTTCAAATGTAAATAGCTTACACACGAAATAAAAAAAATATACATTTACAACAAGAGAGAGAACAATGCTCTTCTCTTTGAAAACTAACAATGATACAAACTCCTAAATTGCCCATGCTCTCCCACAAGAGCTAAAGAGAAAATAAAATATCAACTCCAAGAATAATGGTGTTTTCTCCAACTTCACAAACTTAGCTCCAATGAACTTGCATTAACACAACAAGGGGAAAGAAGCCACAACAACTTGCTCTCCTCCCTACCAGAGACTCGCAAGAGGGTCACCCCCGAGCTAGGGAGATCATTCACCCACTTGGGAACTCATTCCACATCACAACAAGGCATTCAAACAACTAAAGACACATTTACTCCCATGGTTAACACAACACAAGAACTCATTCAGGATGAGTTCAATGGGGTAGGGGAGTGGACAACACTCAACTCAAGATTGCCACTCCTACAAATATCCCAAATACAAATACCTCTTAAGGCCTCAAGCCAACTCTTTTTAACACAATTTCCACAAAGCTTCCATTTTGGCTCTCAAGCTATTTCACATAATGCATAAAATATCATATTTCCCTTAAGGCTACAACACCACAAAATCAAGGAAATGACCCCGAGGAGGTTCACTCCTCCCCCACCCCACACTTGTTGAGCATCTTTTCCCAGGTGGGAGAGGCTCTTACAACACCCTTACACTTTTTTTCCACAAAAACAAATTAAAAAAAACTCAAAAATAGAACTCACACATAGCATTACACAAACAAATAAAATTACATAAGGGAAGGCCTCAGCCTTGAAACCAACATTTAAAAGCCCAATTTGGTAGATGGTTGATGTGGAGTTTCTCCAACTCCTCCAACATAAGCCACAAAACTCCCTCTAACTTTTTCGCCCCAAGTAAAGATTAAAAACAATAAAATTTGCCAAAAAGTTCAACCACCCATACCCTTCTCCAAGTGGGATTAAAATAAGCTTTACCCACGATCTTTGAGGAATGGGGAGGTGACACTTGTCACCTCCTCACTCCTCCTCCCAACTACAAGCAAGAAACATGGGATGGGTGGTGACACTTGTCACTCACCCATCCCCCAAGTCTCTCTCCCCTCCACTTCTCCTCTCTAGAACATGTAGGAGAGAAAAGTGGAGCTTAAGAGGAAATGGGTGCCACATGTGCCCCATTCCTTCCTTTGTAAGAGGGACCACACAACTCCAAGGTACCCTCACCAATTGTGAGAGAGACTTGGAGTAAAGTCCTCCACAAATAATGGGGCCTTGGAGACTTCCCCAACCTAGGGAAGAGAAAAGGATGGGGTTGAGTGTTGGACCCACTCATCCTCTCCCTCCCATACCTCCAATTTCGTCACTTTACTTCAGGGTGAAATTAAAGTGACCAACTGGAGGTTTACCTTGGGTTAACCAAGCCAAAAAGGTCCGTAGACCCAAGGGGTACAATCCAGGGTCAAGTTTAGCTCATTTTGAGCACCAAGGGTTAAGTTAGAGCATATGAAAAGGGGTTTAAACATTTAAAATTTAAAAAATGAAATTCAAAAGACAATATTCTTACAACACCAATTAGAATTCAAAATGAAAGAGGGGTAGACTTAGCCTGACTAACAAAATGCAATCAACATTACAGAATTTCATCATGCACAGAGTTGATCTTGGTTCCTCGTGGAACTAGATCGGCTTCACAAGGAATAACAACATCGTGTGTGGGATGATCTCCAATTTTTTTGGCTTGTTAGAAATACCTGCGCACTCAATTGAAAAGTTAATTCCACATATATAAAATAGCCAAAGAAAATTGAAACATACACTTGCATAAAATATCACAAGTTCATATAAGCATAAAGGAAGTCACATTACAATTAGATTCTAAATTCTGCATTTCAAATATCCATTCCCAAGATTGAATCACATAACAAATTTCTATCTAACATCACCTAATTAGTTTTCCCATAACATCATAATATAAACCATATGTCTAACATCATCAGTAAAGCAATATCAAGGTCTAAACACATCGTAAACATACTAAGCATAACAAATCCACATACATCATAAAGTCTAATAGTCCAAAAATTCAGGATCAACAGTCCCACAAGTCAAAATGTATCATCAACAGTAAAATAATAGTCAAATATAAGGGAGTGAAAAGTAGGCCTCACATCCTCCCCCTAAGACTATACTTCCTCCTAGAAGTCGTCAAAGAGGTGAGGATAAAGGGACCTCAATCTCTCTACATCCTCCCATCTCACCGTGACCTCATCGTACATGTCCCACTGGACTCTAACATGGTCCAGCTCTCGACCTTGAAGACCCAGCGTCCAACGGACCAATATAGGAATTGGCTCCAATGCCAGCTGACCGTCTACCTCTCCTTGAAGAGCACTCCAATCCAATACATGAGATAAATCAGATATGTAATGTCGTAAAATAGAAACATGAAAGACATCGTGCATACGTGATAGGCTAGGTGGCAAGGCTAGACGATAGGCTATAGCTCCTATCTGCTCTAAGATCTCAAAAGGTCCTACAAACTATGGTGTGAGCTTAGAGCCCTTTCCATAATGGATTGGACTCTTGTGCGGTCGCACTCTCAAGAATACTCTGTCCCCAACTGAGAAGCTCCGATCGACCCTCTTAGCATCGGCATACTTCTTATGTCGATCCTGTGCCTCCTGAAGTCTCTGCCTAATCAGTGTGACCTGCTGCTCCATATCCTAAACTAACTCTAGACCAATGGCAACCATGTCTTCTATCTGATCCCAACTCAATGGTGTCCTGTATGGTCTACCATGTAAAGCCTGAAATGGAGGCATACCCAACGAGTTGTGATGCCCACTATTGTAGGCAAACTCAACCAGATATAGATACTCCTCCCATCTACACTAATGGTCCATAAAATACATACAAAGCATGTCCTCCAACACCTAATTAACTCTCTCCATCTGTCCATCAGTCTCTGGATGATAGGCAAAACTAAAGTTGAGCTGTCTTCCCAACACCGGCTATAAGGCTCTCCAAAAGGCTGAAGTGAATACCAAATCCCTGTCAGAAATGATACAAGGTACCCCATGTAATCTAATAATCTGATCCAAGAATACTCTCACCACAGATGGTGCATTGTACGTCGTACGTAGAGGTGAGAAATGCACCACCTTGGTCAACTTGTTAATCGTCACCATGATGGCATCATGATGGCATGATGACATAGGAAGACCAACAATAAAGTCCATGGAAATGGTGTCCCATTTCCACTCAGGTGTCTCATGGGGGTACAAAAGACCCGATGGATGTTGATGCTCAACCTTGACCCTCTGGCACTCAAGACAATGAGCAACGTATTCTGTAATATCTCGTCTCATACCTGCCCAATGGTATAACTATCGCAAATCGGTATGCATCTTCTTCACCCCTAGGTGTGCTGCATAAGGTGCTCTATGAGCCTCTAAAAGAATTACTGCACAAAGATCACCCACATGGGGTACATAGATGTGCTGTCGATGTTTAAGCAACCCATCTAACTCAAGAGAATATCTTGCAAATCTGCCCTTAAAGGCCCTATGTTTCTAGATCTCCTGTTGTACCTCAAGAAACAACTCGTCCTTAGGCAGATGCTATATGATATGCTCTCTCAAATCCACACTCAAGGTCAAGGTCAGGATCTCGTGGTGCCTCTGACTCAAAGTGTCAGTGACCACATTTTCCTTCCCTTTGATGTAGTGGACATCAAAGTCATACTCACATAAAAACTCCATCCAACACCGCTGGCGGGCGTTTAAATTCGGCTGTGTGAATATGTATTACAACCTATGGTGATCCAAATGGAGCTCAAAGTGATGACCCAAAAGAAAGTGTCTCCAATGAATAAGAGCATGTACCATTGCTGCGAGCTCTAAATCATGAGTAGGGTAGTTCATCTCATGTGTCTTGAGCTTATGTGACTCACATGCAATCACTCTACCACCCTGCATGAGCACGGCTCCCAAACCCTCCAGTGATGCATCTATACAAACTACAAAATCCTCTATAGGATCTGGAACCACTAAGATGGGAGCACTGATAAGACACTCCTTGAGAACCCCAAAGGCCCTCTCACACTGCTCGGTCCAAGTGAAACTCTTCCCTTTCCACTAATGGGAAGTGATGGGGTGCGCTATCTTGGAAAAGCCCTCTACGAATCTATGGTAGTAACTGGCTAATCCCATGAAACTCCTGACCTCTATCACACTGGTGGGTGCTGGCCAATCCTAGATAGCTCTGATCTTTGATGGATCTAAGGAGATGCCATCGCCTGATAGGATGTGCCCCAAATACTATATCTTTGTCCTGAAGAAAGCACACTTCACCAGGTTGCCATAAAGCTGCTGCTCTCACAAGCACTGTAAGACCTGACGCAAATGATCAACATGTTCCTCCTCGGTCCACGAATAGATCAAACTATTGTCAAGAAATATGATCACGAACCGATCCAAGTAAGTGCAGAACACCTCGTTCATGAAACTCATGAACACAGCAGGGGCTTTCGTCAAACCGAAGGGTACCACTATGAACTCGTAATGGCCATATCTAGTTTGAAAAGCAGTCTTATGAATGTCTACCTCTGTGATGCGCAATTGGTGCTACCCAGATTTCAGATCAATTTTCAAGAACACTCTAGCTTCCTGCATCTAGTCAAAAAGGTCATCAATCCTAGGCAGAGGATAACGGTTCTTCACCATCACCTTGTTCAACTGCGTATAATCCATGCACAAGCGAAGAGGGCCATCCTTCTTCTTCACGAAGATAACTGGTGTACCCCATGATGAAATGCTAGGTCAAATGTGCCCCTTCTCAAGTAACTCCTCTAACTACAGTTTGAGCTCTGTGAGCTCATGTGTAGTCATCCTGTAGGGTGCACGAGACATTGGCTCTACACCTAGCACTAGATCGATGTGGAAATCTACCTCTCTGCGTGGAGGCATACCTGGTAATTTTGGCGGAAACATGTCAGCAAACTCTCTCAGGATAGGGTAATCATCCAATGAAGCCTTAGGCTCAATCTTTGATCTATCACTAACTGTGATAGAAAACATCTGACATCCCTTTCGCATGTAGTGCTTAAGCTACTAAGCGGATATCATACGAATTGACGTGGTCTTCTGAATGCCCACTATCTCAACTAGTGTACCATGATCATCTAAGCAACTAACTGCCCTTCAGCGAGAATCCATCTTGGCTCTATGAGCCGTAAGCCAATCCATACCCAAAACTACACCGTAGGATCCTAATGGCATAACTCTAAGGTCACAAGATGCAGTGAAGGAACCCAAAGAAATCTCACAATCCTGAACCATGGTATCTACTGACATCCTGGTCCCAAAGGCCAACTCGACCTCCCACCTAATGTCCTGCCTAGAAGCCACTAGCCTGCAACGTTCCAATAATGATGTAGACAGAAAAGAATCGGTAGCTCTAGAGTCAAAAAGAATATAGATGGGGGCATCCTTGATCGTACCTAATGTCTCAATCATGGATACCTGATAGTTGGCCTGGCAGTTATCAACCGCTATGAACATGCGGTGGGACTTGCCCACATCTCCTACAATTTGCTCTAACCCACTTGAACGGGGCTATCCCCCTACTGTGAAACCATGTGGACACTCTCTAGCCAAATGTTCTACCCCACCACAAACATAACATGGGCCCCTAGCCTGTATCTGCCCTGACTAAGTCCTACTGATCCCTACGCGGGCCCTACTACTACCAACCACGGTTTTGTCCTCCCTGTGCCCTCTGCTGGGGTCTAGACCTCTGTTGATGCTGCTGTTGCTATTGTGGAGGCCTAGGAGGTAAATATGGAGAACTAAATCCTCCTCTCTGTGGTGTTGGTGGTGGTCTATGAAAGTTCTGTTGTTGCTAATGATTACGATCTCGAAACTGTGGGCATGAATTCTACCCTCATCCTTGAATCTCCTCTGCAGTATAAGCCTTCTCGACAGCCTCACTCATAGTCTGGGGGTCTGCCATACGCACTGGTCTGCTATTCCCTGATTCAAACCTCTAATGAATTTGTGCACCAGGATTTTCTCATCGTGGAGATACTCTACATAACGTGAAAGCTCAATAAATCAGCTCTCATACTGTGCAACCATGAGTCCTCTATGATGTAAGTCATGGAACTCATCAATCTGGTGTTGCCTTTAATGATCTGACAAGTAAGGTACATTAAAGCGCTCTATGAATGTGTCCCATGTGAGTGTGTCTAATGATAATCGGCGCTTACACTCCTCAGTGTGTCACCAAGTAGCTATTGCATCTCTTAGGAGGTGTACTACCATGCGTGATTTCATGTTGCTCCCATAAGGTCGCAATGCAAAGCATCTGTCAAGACTGATGAGCCAAGCCTCAGCCTCAGCTCCCTTTGTAGCTCCTGCGAAGGAAAAGATTAAGCCTAAGTAGGTCTCTGATGGGATCTCCTCCATCTCTATGTCCTATGACTGGCTCATCCATACCATACTCATAAGGTCCATGATGTACCTGCTCTACCCTCATAGTCTCATCTCTTCTCGCATGTTACGAAGGACTCCTACTCCATGCTCTGTAAGCTGACCCTACCTCCTCCACAGTAGTATCTGGTATCTCTACAAAAGGCTCCACATGTGGCACCTCTCATGAATCGATGTGGAGCTCTACATGTGGCTCAGCTCGTGACTCAGCACGTGGCTCCTCACGTTTCTCCTCTCGCAGATCAATGCGAGGCTCATCACGTGGCACTAGTATAACTGGTGGTAGCCTCTCTAACATGGCCTGTAATGTCTGTAAAATCTAAGGTCCTATATCAAGTCCTGGTGGTACCTGTGGTATTGGCTGATCTGCTAAGGCTGCTGGTAACTGTCCCTCTGCAAAGGAATCACTGTGCACCTCAGCGGACGTAGTGTTATGCGATCGTGCTCTCCGAATACGTTAGGGAGGCATCCTACAAAACAAGGTAGGCACTAATTAATCAAAGTTGCAGAATGTTGTTCTCAAAATCAGCTACGCTCATTTTTGTAGACAACCCCTATGAAACTTATCTGTTTCATAATCTACACTCTAAGTTCGAAATCAAGACAAGATTATCTTGGTCCCATGCGAAGTCATTTGACATCCTAAACTAGTTTGTGACATTTCCTCGAATTGATTCCTCAATATTTGCACAAATTGATTAAGTCGTAAACTGATCAAAATATCAATTTTGGTCATTTTTAAGGTGTAAGTAAAATTTTGAGTCTTCATATGTAAAGTCAGCCTATTTAACCGCTTTTACATGTCGTTTTGTTTACTTATGCAATGTTGGTAGAAATTGCCGACATGACATATCTTTTTGGTTTACTGTGTAATGGCAACACTTTTTACCGCTTTTACATAGTTTTCTTTTTCCATATGCCTAAGCGGCACTTTTTGCCATCGTTGCATGTTTTCTCGAAAAAGGTTGTTACATGCATTGTTGGTGGATTTAACTGCTTTTGCATTCTTCTAAAGCATGTGTGAGGTCGGCCGAAATTGCCGCCCGAGCAAGATCTCTGAGATCTTGAACTCCAGTGACATTAATGGCTATTCGTGTGAAGTATTAATGACTTGTTTTCAAGTTTTAAATGTCTTTTCGTTGTTTCTTTTGTCATTTCTTTTCTTACTTTCTAGCTACTCACTGGACTCTCCTCGCACCTTTAGATTGCATCGTTTTGGATTCAACCGAACTTGCCATTGTCAAACTTAGGGTTTCCTCCATTTGAACAGTTAAGTCGTTTTAACTGTTTTCGATTTCTAGGGTTTTGTTTATTAATCGGTATATGTATTGTTGTGAATTCAGCATTTGTTTGTTTTTTTTTAAACCATTTGTAATGCTTTAGATTTCAGATTGATATTATTGTTTACTTGGTCCTTTGTGTTGAACCCTTGTTCTTCCATACATTTGTGTCCTAGATTGTTCCTAGTGAGTCAAACCAGTGAAAATTGCCAATCATTGTTCGTGCCCTAGTTTTCAATTTGATGTGTGTCATTGGTGGTTTGACTCGACAAGGCTTTACCCTTCGAAAACATGTTGAATACCAATCTTACAAGAACATTGTGATGATGGACATATCAGCCGTTCTCACATGTTTTGGTTGTGAACTTAACAAGATGCAGAGTTGGCATTTTTTGCCACTTAAACCTTTAAGAGTTTTCCAAATAGTGTAAGGTTGGTTATTCCTGCCGCCCTTATACGAAAATATTGTAATTCCCATTACCTGCAGAAGTGACATTATTTGTCACTTGAACATCAAATGAAACTCATACCCATATGTAGCGTCGGCAAAATTTGCTGCTCCAACATACAAACTTTTTTTCTCCTGTCATATGCAACAGCGGTTGAAATTGCTGACTATGCATGAGCCTCTACACTTTTCCAAGTGATCATATGTAGTAGCGGTGTTTTTTAATGACTTTACATGATAAATCAGTTCTTCCCAAACACGTGCACAAGCGGCTAAAATATCTGCTTTTACACATGCAAACACTTCCTCATGCAGGAGCGGTCATTTTGACTGCTCATGCATATTTTCCTGAATTCTTCCCAACACTGAAAAAATTCACCTTTCAAGACCTGTTAGCCTGCTTTCACCTTTGCCTCGATTTGTGTGCACTCAAGCCCTTCAACGCATGCTTCCCTGTCCATGATCATTGAATCGTGGTTATCCCAGTTTATCCATTTTTTTCCTAACTGCGTGTTGGGTGAATATGAAGTGGTTAACTCACTAACGGAAAAATGGGTATATCAACCATATCTATGATGAGACAAAGTCTCTCCTCTCAACAAGGGGAGGTTCCCTCTAGTTGCTTGACTATTTCAAACAAATAACTTTTAAAACTTATGTACACTAAAAATTATATTTGTTGTGATTCCATTCCATCATATTCTATTTTTTAGAATATATGTTTATACTTCAAGATGATGATTTCAATGAAGGTAATATTAAAGAAATTACAAACTATCACAAAACCACAGAAACACAAAGTTTTTTATTGCCTTACTTACTAATTGCAAATAGAACTATTTGAAGTTGAATGCAGCCCAAAGTCTTCACTCTTCTCCAAGATGATAAAGTAGATTGAATGTAACAACTTGCGGTACAAAGTCTTCAAGATATTTTATCCTCACGAACATAAACACAATCCTCACAAATGATTTTATAGCTCAAAGTCTATTGAAATCATATTTAGAATACTCCTTAATCACTTGAAATAAACTCACACTTCAATTACTTATCAAAGATAATATGATAGCAAAGACATAAGAACAATTCTATCATAAAACAAATAATCCCAAGACAAAGATTGGAATTGAACTTGCTTTCTTGTATTGATAAATATTTGATAATTGATTCTCATGAAGAAGCACAAAGTCTTGATTTGCTTTTCAATTCGCCAGAGTTTTCTTGCAATAGATAAAAGATAATATATACAAAAGAGGCCCTCTTTATTTATAGGGAGAGGCCTTGAGAAAATTTAGGAAAAACCTAACTACTTTGACTTATTCAAAAATAGGAGTCCTTATTGACTTGGGACTTCCTATATTTTTACATGTAATTACACATGAAAAAAGTACATGTAAAAATGTCCAAAATTGTTTCAAAAGTACATATGAAGAATGGAAAATAAATTAAGGAAAAACTACTTCAATTTGTATCACCATCTTTCCTCATATGAGCATCATACATATAAAGGCTGCTTGCATTCCAATGCTATCCAAGCTAACCATGTTCCTGGAGATCATCTTGGCCCTCACTATGGCATCTCTCACTGTAGTGACTGATTTTGCATGACCAGTTAACTTGGTTTTTAGTTTATCCAAAGTTAACTGGTTGTCCAAAATATTGTCCACAGAAGTCATTGAAAATGTTTTATCTTTGAACTCTTTCTGGAACATATCTTTAAATTCCCAAACCATTTCTTCTACAAAGAGAAAATGGTTGTTCTATGACACAAGCTTACAAGGCAACTCCTCCAATTTATGTAAAAGGCCGACACCACTTTGTTCACTGATTTCTTTTGTAGCTTCAAGATCATTGATCAAATTTCTAAGCATACAGCTCCTGTACATCAATGCCTCTTTTGTTTCCATATAAGAATCCCTATTAGAGATAGCGCCAATTGATATTAGGGTGCTTATTTTTAATTTCCTCATCTCTACTCATTTATCATGATTCTTCTCTATGCGTTCAATATCTTGAGAAATAGCATCAATGAGGTCATCAAGCTCTGCTCTTATTTTCCCCATTTTATCTATCTTCTCAGATAGTTCTATGAGTAGAGATATTCCCTGTGTGCGCATCCTATCTAGGTACTCTTCAAACACTTTTCCTTTGAGGTGAGTCCTTGCTTCTTTCTGAATAACAGGGTCTTCTACAGAAACGACTTCAGGCGTTACTGCTTCTAAATTTAGAGTGATTTTCCTTACTTCTGCAGTCAACTGTTCTACCATTGCTTTATAGGGATCTTTCATTTCTTTCTCCCTGTCAAATTTTTGAATCAAGATGTCCATGGCTGACTGCATATCATTCTTGGCACTTTCATGAGTTATCTTGCCCAGTTCAACTCTAGAGATAGAGTAATTGTTCATATCAAAATTCTCCATGGTTGCATCCTATGGAAGTTTGGCAATCTCCAGAAATTTATGTCCCTTATCCTCAAGCATTCTTGAAAGAATCTTTGGTTTCTTTGGGGCCTTGGGCTTTGTAGGCACCAGCTTACTGAAATCAAAGTTATCTAGGGAGATGACTTGTTTTTTCCTTTTTGGTGTGTAAGCTGATAACCAAGGTGGAAGTAGAGAAGTACTCATATTGGGATTTGTTCCCATCACTGGTGTCCCCAAAACTGTACTTGTACTGGTAGTAGAAACAATAGGTGGAGTGTTAGTGAAAACTGCACCTGTTACATTTACACTAGAGACTTGCTCAGTATTTATTACAAAATGATCAAAAATAGAGGCATCCCCAATATCAAAAGATGAAGAAGACAAACTAGGAATAGACCCTGAGGAGCGGAGAACATCTTCAAAAGTGTTTTGGGGATTGTCAAAAATTATTTTGGAAGGAGAGGGAGATTCAGAAGAAGGAATATCAATAGGGGAAATAGACATAGGAGCTACAACAAGTGTATCAGGCAAAGGAGAAGAGACTCTCGTTTCTTGTTGTACATTCTCTTGCGAGGACAAAGCTTCTTCCTCTCGTTGATCTATAGTCCTATCTTCAACCTCCATATCTTCAGTAGTTGGCTCTTCTGTAGCTGGTTCTTCAATAACTCGCTCCTCAGTTTCCATATCCTTTATTTCAAGCTCTTTCTCCACAGTCTTTGATTTGTTAGTCAAAAATCTGATCTTAGGCTTACGTGTTTTAGAGGATGAGGAAACATCATTCTTGTTCTTTGTTCTATTTTCTACCTTTTTACCAGTTTGCTCTTGAGTTTTAGCTTCTGATTCGGTGAGGAATTCTTTCAGAGTAATTCCTTTATCTGCCAGCCAGTTATTGGTGTTAGCCAATATAGGCTCAAATCTTTTTCTCAAAGAGGTCAACTCCTTTTGGGACCATTGGATTGGAGGGAGAGGGGTATTAGCAACTTGTTTAGTATTATATTTGTCATCAACCAACTCCCCATCATCCACTAGATCTTCTGGAATATCAACAAGTCCCAGATATTCAATCTGTTCAAGGGACAACCTACTGTAGTCCAGTTTCCTAATATCTTCCTCTGTTCTAAGATCTACCCAAACATCTTCAACCACGGGTTCATGAAATTGAGTTTTCCTTTTGATTTTGTCCTTCATGCCCCTATGGTCAAACTTTGGTCTCCTCTTGAATTGCTCCATGGTGACCAGTTGCATCTCAGTTTCCATGGTCCTTGCCATTATAGCAATCAATATTGAATATCTGCCAATTTCAACTGGGAATCTGAAACTGGGCTTCTTGAGTTCCATTTGTTTGTTGTGCACAACAATCATTTGTCTACACAACTCCATTAAGACTAGTTTGTCTGAAGGGAATCTTGGAAGCATATAGGGGTAACCTTGGAAAAAGCCAACCCTCAAGTATGAAAAAGAAGGAAATTGCAAGAACATACACCCAAAATCATTTACCACTGTCCATGCCTCATCTAAAATTCTTCTTTGTTCCAGTTGGGAATCAAAAAGACATAGGAATACTGCAAAGAATGTATCATTTACTCTTTTGAAATGATGAATAGAACCCTTCAATGTTAACTGAGAATAGTATTGGTACACTAGGATTACCCTCCTATCCCCTTCTAATGTCAAACCTGGGAAAATCCTCATAGAGGCTGCAATGTACACCAGATAGGAGGTCATGTAGAACTTGAAGGTAGTGGACACCTTCGTCAATTGTTCATGCAAAGCGTTACTGATTTGTTCACCCAAGAAAATGGTTTACTTACCCTAGAGTATGACCTTAATGAAAGGGTACATCCATTCATGAAACTGTGAAGAGGAAGACAAACCTCTTATCCTGCTGAGGACAGTAATCAGGTCACCAACTTCCTCTACAAAGTCACTTTGAGGGAAACTACATGGCCACCTTGACAAATCTGACCTCGCAGTCTTTAGCCATTTATTGTTGATTACTTTCTTTGCCTTCTCCAGATTTTTGTCATATTCCTTCTGTGCTTCAACAAAGTCAAGCTTTAACACCTCTGTAGCGGGAGGGCACATAAACACCTTATTAATGAACTCAGGATCCAACCTGATTATCACATTACCACTGGCATCTACCATAGCTCTAGTATCTCTGTTATAGAAATGAGCACATTGAAGAACAAATTCTGTGTTGTGAACTATGACTGAGAAAGATGATACCAGATGAATATTACTGTCAATTATCTTCTTCATTGCAGCAATGGGGTTGCTTGACTTAGTTCTCTCTATAAACTCAGCCATGTCCACATGGCCAATCTCTGTATCTCTAATGTCATCAACATTAGAATTGACTGAGGTGATTGGGAAAACACCTTGCTATTTGTACTTCATTTCCTTCAATTTCTTTGGGGACAACTCAGTCATCTGGATGAGCTATCACCAAAAGAATGTTGATGAAGAATGGAGATCCACAGAAGAAACTGCTACAAAAAGTCATGATCATGTAATTAGGGGAAATACTGGTAATCTGGGAAAATTGCATGTCGATGATCACGACTATGGAGACGTGCTTGAAAAAGGGCTATCGAGTGAGCAGGCAAAAAATCAGAGGAAAGCGGGCTCAGAAAATCAAAATTGGAAATTTCCCAGAGTTAGGAAAATTTGGGAGAGTGTTTGCATGGGCAGAAAAATTCACCGCCCTTGCATATGAGGGGTTTTCTTATAATTGCATCGGCGGAAAAATTCACCACCTCTGCATGTAGTAAGAAATGAATATGTCGGAGCGGCAAAATTTGCCGCCATTGCAGGTAAGTAGGGATTTTGCAAAGTTTGATGTTAAAGCAGCAAATATTGCCGCTACCGCATGTGGTAAGATTTACAAGGTTGTATGAGCAGTGAATTTTGCTGACACTGCTCATAGGAGGAGTTACAAGGTTTTCGTGTAAGGGCGGCAAATTTTGCTGCCCTTACACCTTGCCTTCTGATGAGTATTAAAAGGTTTGAGCAGCAAAAATTTCTGCCGATTGTGTCTTGGATGAAGATCTTCAAAAGATATATGTCAACGCGACTGATACAATGGATGCCATAATACATACAAGGGCATAATGAAGTATAACTTGGCTTTGAGGTTTGATCGACAAAACCGCCGACATCTATATAGGTATAACTTAGGGCACAAAGATTGATCCCTTTTGAAGACATATTCGACACAAAAATGAAACAAGATCAAGATAAAAAGATCAAAATAAGAAAAACAACATTCGACAAAAGCTTATAACTGAAATCAAACATACATAGCCATGGAAACCCTAAGAAAGAAAATGAAAGCGGCAAATTACTCACCTATCCAAACGGTGAAAAACCCTAAGTCCGTCGGTGGCGAATTTGCTAGAATCCTAAAACAGCGCGATCAAAAAGTGCGAGAGGAGTCTAATGGATAGCTAGGGAGAATGAAAATGAAATGACTAAAAAGACAATTAAAAGACATTTAAAGGCTTGAAAACATGCCTTTAATGAGTGGCACGAGTGGCCATTAAGGGCACTCAAAGATCAAGATCCCGGAGATCTTGTTCGGGCGGCAAATTCAGCCGACCCCTCACACGTTTTACCAAAAGATGTAAAAGTAGTGGATTCTACCGACACTACATCCAAAACCTTGATGAAACATGCAACAACAGCCAAAAGTGCCGCTCAGACACATTGAAAAGGAAACCAAACGTAAGAGTGGCAAAAAGTGCCACTACCGCACATCAAACCAAAAATATGTCAAGTCAGCAATTTCAGCCGACATCGCATAACCAAACACAAAGACATGTAATAGCAGAAATTTTAGCTGACTTTACATATGAATACTCAAAAACTTACTAACACTTGGAAAATGACCAAAATTGACATTTTTATCAGTTCACGACTAAATCGATTCGCGCAAATATCAAGGAATCAATTCGAGGACATGTCACAAACTAGTTTAGGATGTCAAATGACTTCACAAATTATCAAGAGAATTTTGTCTCGATTTGTGAACCTAGAGTGTAGATTTATGAAACGAACAAGTTTCGTGGGGGATTGTCTACAAAAACAATCATAGCTGATTTTGAGAACAACAGCTGGCTCTAACTGGGGAACTTCCATCGATCAAACTTTGAAATGATTGAAGGGAGGAGAATCCAGTCTCTAGGTGCCTTCATCCATGCCATTGGGCTATAGAGTCAAGTGAAAAAGAAAAAGACTCAAAAGACTAACCAAAAACACAAAAATAAAAACACAACTATACAAATGTACAAATGAACTTATCTGATACTTCAAGGATTGAAGTGCTTCAGATGTTGCCCACTGTGAGGCAGCAAGAATGGCGTCTTGTCTTGATATTCTAGCAAGAAGCTATTCTCACCAAAGAATTGATGAATGGCGAATGGACCTCTCCACAAGGAATCAAATTTTCTATGCATTCCCTTCGGTTCTCTCCTTTTGTCCCACAACAAGACTTGATCTCCAATCTGAAACTCACGAATCCTTGCCTTCTTGTCAAAGAGTTTCTTTACTTGACTTTGGTGCTCAGTGATATGATCCATTACCATAGTTCGCTGCTCATCAAGTTCAGCTAAGTACATAATCCGTTTATCAATAGAACTATCAAAAGTTATATCTTCCAATGCCTTTACCAGCTTCAATGCTGGCAATTCCAAGGTAATTGGTATCTCCACATTCAGGCCATATAGAAGCTGAAATGGTGACATGCCTATTACCCTTTTGGGGGTAATCCTATCTACCCATAAAGCATCAAAAAGTGCTTTATGCCAAATTCTCTAATTCTCATCTCCTGATAATAGTGACCAAATTCTTATTGCTTGATTCTACTTGACCATTCCCTTGTGGATAATAGTCTGAAGAGTGGGAAAGAATAATCCCATGCTCATAACAAAATTTAGTAATTTCATGGGAAGAAAAACAAGTAGCATTGTCTGCTACAATCTTGTTTGGAACTCCAAACCTGGAAATAATGTTTTCCTTAAGAAAACTGCATACCACTTCAGAAGTAGCATGTTTGACTGGAATGGCTTCCACCCACTTGGTAAAATAGTCTGTCGCAGTGAGAACATAGTTGTGCCCTGTGCTTGATGGTGGGTTCACAACACCAATGAAGTCGATTCCCCATTGCTGAAAAGGTTCTTCAATCACCACAGGCTTGAGAGGTAGTGCTGCCAACTTTGGTTTTCTGACAAACTATTGACACAACTCACACCTACGTACCCAATTGTACACATCTTGGAACAATGTGGGCCAATAGTATCTAGCTCACAGAATCTTGTGAGCCATTACAGGTGCAGAAAAATGTCCTCCACAAGCTAAATTGTGGAAAGACCCCAAGAGTCTACTTTGTTGTGCTTTATCCATGCAACAGAGAAATACACCATCAAGACTCCTTTTGTACAAACCATTGTCCCATAGGACGTAGTTAGTAGCTTTCAACTTGACAGTTCTTTTCTCCTTATAAGACAGATGAGAAGGACACTCACCATAGGTAAGAAAATGAGTGATATTTAAATACCACTCATCAGTTGTAGTAACAAATAGAATAGCTGGTGTATCTCCAACTTCTTTTTCTTCATCCCCTGTCTCTTTTGGAATATTATTAGCGATCAATTGACACAAACCTTTACCACGCACAAGCTTGGTAGGCTTGATATCCAGATCAAATTCTTAGATCTTAGCAATCCAATTACCTCTCTTTGTTTCAAACTCTTGTTGAGTTAGGATGGACTTGACTGTTGTATCAAGAACCAGAACAATAGTTTGTGAATTTAGAATATAGAACCTGAAGTGCTTCACCGCTTTGACCACAACATAAGCATGCTTCTCCATATTTGAATAATTCAATTCATGAGCTTTGATAGGACAACTCATAAATGATATGGGGGATTCCACACCTTCTTCATTCTGTTGAACCAGAATAGCTAAAAGTGTATGTTCTGAAGCGTAGCTATAAACTATGAAATCTTTGGTGTAGTCGGGACACACAAGAACTGGAGCATAAGCAATAGCTTTCTTGATATCCTCAAATGTTACTTTTCCTTCCACATTCCAATGGAAAGTGGCCTTACCCTTCATCATGTTGATGATGTGACAGGTTTTCACTGCAAACTCAGGAATGAACCTTCGCAGAAAATTCACCTTTCTAAAGAAAGAATGAACTGCAGTCTTACTAGCAGGCAGAGTAAGACTTTGAATAGATTTGACTCTTTTTGAGTCAATTTTAGTGCCTTCTCAGGATACAATGTGTCCGAGAAGTTTACCTTCTGTAACCCCAAAAACTGACTTCTTAGGGTTGAGAGAAATACCATTGTGCCGACAGCGTTCCAACACTTGTCGTAAATGGTGCACATGATCATGACAGTTTTAGGAGAAAACAGTCAAGTCATCAAGATACACCACGATGAACTTTCCCATCTCATTTCTGAAGGCAAGATCCATTGCTCTCTGAAATGTGGCGCCAACATTGATCAGACCAAAAGGCATTATGTGATACATAAATGTGCCCCATGGTGTAGTGAAAGCAGTTTTGAATTGATCTGCTTCGTTGACCTCCACTTGATTCTACCCTGAAAAACCATCTAGCATAGACAACATTTCTGAACCAGTTACTATTTGCAATACTTGATCCATGATGGACAAAGGGTAGTTATCTTTTAGGGAAGACTGGTTGAGATTCCTGAAATCAACACAAATATAGATTTCTCCGTTCTTCTTCCTTACGAGAACTATGTTCGCGATCCAGGTGGAATGATGAATTGGAATAATTATCCTTGCATTCAGCATCATCTGAATCTTAGAAAGGATCGTACCTGATATCTTGGGGTTGTATTGCCTCTGCTTCTTCTTGTAAGGCAATGATACAACTTTGAGGGGAATTTCATGTTGAACCTCTTTAGGCCTGAAGGACTTTAGATCATCATAGGAGTATGCCAAGACATCAATGTAGTGGTGAAGGAGGGTAATGAATTTGAATCTCTCATCGGCAATACAACATTTCCCAATATTGACCATTTTGGGATCTTCCTCTGAACTCAAATTTACTTGCTCAAATTGCATAGAGGAACTTGAATCCTGTTGTTGTTGCCACTTGATATACCTGTCATGCTTATCAAATAGTTTCTCAAGGGAAACCAAGCCTTTTGGAATCTTATTCCCTTTCAATTGAAGAAACTCTTCACCGGTTTGTGAGTCTATCTTAGAAACATATTCCCGCGGTGGCAATTCACTACCTTCAAAGTAAAGCTCATCAAAGATATCCATCTTTTCAAGGAAAGTGATGATTTGGTTATCACCATTGAACACCTGCCAATGGTCAGTGTTATCAAGTACACTTGGTCGGAAGACCAGCTCAATAGTGTACTTGTTCTCTTTGAAATCCTTATGAGAGACCATGAGAGTGGCAGAAATAGCCAATGAATCTACACGATCATTAAACTCTCTTGGCACCGCAGAAATATTGAAAGCATCAAAACCTTCAATGCAATCCCATACATGATTGCGATAGTGTCTCAATCTTTCATTCTTGGTTTGGTACAAATTTCTCACTTGACAAACCACTAATTCGGCATCTCCTTGAGCATGAAGAATTTTAACACCCCTAGCATGAGCAGCTTTCAATCTGAGCAACAGGGACTCATATTCAGCGGTGTTGTTGGTATTGTCAAATTGTAGCTTGTATGAAAAAGGTAAGATGTCACCTTGAGGAGATATAAAAACCACTCTGGCTCCAGAACTGGTAGATGAACAGCTGCCATCAAATTCCAAAATCCAAACTTCATTAGAATTTGATTTTTTGGAATTTCTTTGATCAGAGGATTCCTCTTCATCAGTGAGGGAAGAATCTGGCATTACTATACCTTCGCTTGGACTTTCATCTAAAAACTCACTTGATTCTCTATATGACATGTCTGAGCTATCACCTGATGTACTCTCATCTAATGAACTAGAAACATCTTCGGTGGACAAGAAATAATTATCCATTCCTGAGGACTCAAACAAAATTTGAGCTTTGGGATTTGATGTTTGGGTAACAATGTATTTTTCCTCCTTTTCAGGAAGCAACTTCTGCATGACACCTTTAATAGGTATCCTTGCTTCAGATAGATCCATACTCTACTCCCCACCTACATCCTTGCAAAAATTACGCCCAAGTAGAATGTCGTAAGAAGCTGGAACATCAGCTACCAAGACTGTCATCTTAATTCTCTTATCTGGAAAAGCTGCAAATGCAAATTGGGCATCTTTGATTTGACCCAAAAGTGGAACTTGCTTATTTTCTATAGAGAAACACCTCCCAAAAGTTTTGGTTAAGGTGAGGCCAAGGGCGTTTGCTACTTTAGCAGGCATAACATTATCAGAAGCTCCAGAATCTATTACGCAATTGCTCAATTTATGACCATTTACTAATAGGGAAACATAGAAAGGTTCAATTTTTCGAGAGGCTTCAAGGGGAGTAATGACAAGATTATTTTGGGTAGGTTTTCTTTTTGAGGAGTCATGAGCAACTTTTGGAAACTCTTGTCCTCTAGGGATGGTCTTGTTTTTGACATATTTAGCTAATCTATCAAATTGTTCAGAATTAGCTTGTAAATACTCAACTTCAGACATTTGGATCTTAGTCTTCCTAGCATGATCTATTATATCAAATTCCTAAAATGAATTAGGGATGGAGGAAGAAAATCCATCATTCTAATTTTTGGTAGAGATAGTACTACTATGAGGAGTGGAAGTGGAAGGTACAAATTCGTTAGAGGCACTTACTTGTTTATTGCCCACCGGATCTTTTGATTGGAAAGGTAGCGGAGTCCCCCATTTAGTGATTGAAATTACTGGTTGAGATTCTTCTCTCGCCTTTCCTTTATCAACTTATAGAGTTGACTAATTTTGGGACCTGGTAAAGATAGCATATGTTCCTTCACACACTTCTCCTCCTTTTTTAGCTTCGTCTTGGTAATTCAAAAAGCTAATGGTAGAGTCGCCATCTAATTCTTCTTCTCCTTCTACAAAGATATTAGCATCATTCTCATGGTCCAACTTAGGTTGGAAAGAATGTTCATTTTCAGCTTCATAATAGCCAACTGCTGAGTTGACCGACACTGCTTCAATGGCAAGCTTCCCCTGTGTAGGAGGAAGACGATTGTGTTGTCCTCGATTTCTAGTAGCATTGCCTTGATATGAATTATTGGGAAAAGTCCTCCTTGGTATATCCCGATAAGAAGGAGGGGCAGATATACCTTGGGACATTTGTCTCTTTAGAGCTAGCAATTCATTTGTTACCTTTTGCACCATAGGGTCCATGGTGCTTGTGGAAAAATTCTCAGCAGAAAAGGAACTTTTATTTCTGTTAGAATCCCTTCTTATCTTACCCGCAAGGATAAGATCATCTTCCACTTCAGTTGCCAAAATCTGAGCTACAGCAAGATCTACAGGACCGGCTCGCCTTAACAGAAAACTCACCTTAGGAAGTTGTGTATTGATAAAGAAACACTTAAGATTCTCTATTGTTGGCTCAACGGTGGTGGGAATCCTATTTCTCAACTTATTGAACTTAGCAATGAAGTCTCGCATAGGTTCATGAGGTTCTTTCTTCATTTGTGTTAGCTGCACCAATAATGCATGTGCATCTTCCGTAGGTTTAAACCTGGCTTCGAACTTGGTTTTGAGAGTATTCCAGTTTGTTATGGTCTGAGCTCGAAGATGATAAAACTAGTCTGTAGCAGCACCTTGCAGTGTTTCTACAAAAAGTCATACAGCTACATCTTCGTGCTCAACACCTATCACACCACAAGCTATGCAGAAAGCTGCAATGTGTTCATTAGGGTGAACTTTCTCGTCACCATAGAATTTGGGAAAATTCTTTCTTGAACTATGAGGTAGTTCATGCAATGGTGGGGTTAAATTTAGAGGACCAAAAGTGTTACCCCAAGGGCCTTGGGCTACCATGATGCGTTGATTAAAAGGTGGGATAACAAACCTTTGTGGAGTATGAACAGACAAAACTCTGCTAGCACAAGAACTAGAAGCTTCACTTGGTATTGGAGACCTGGCATTGGTAGGAGGAAAACTCCTAGTTCACTGAAGACGAGGTCATAGAGGCAAAAGACTAAAATTATTTTGCTGCATCAATTCAAATACAGAATCAATAATACCTTGAGCTCTCTTACTTCTTGTATACCGTGAATCTACCAGACTATAGTATGCTCAACAAAATTTTGCAACAAATGGAAAAGAACTGCAAATGCTTCAACTCAGAGCGTGAGGATTCAAGTTGCACGTTCCTTCCCTAGTAGAGTCACCAAAAAACTGTTGGGTGAATATTTTGTCATTAACTCACTAACGGCAAAATGGGTATATCAGCCACAGCTATGATGAGACAAAGTCTCTCCTCTCAGCAAGGGGAGGTTCCCTCTGGTTGCTTGACTATTTCAAACAAATAACTTATAAAACGTATGTACACTAAAAACTATATTTGTGGTGATTCCATTCCATCATATTCTCTTTTTTCAGAATATATGTTTATACTTCGAGATGATGATTTCAATGAAGGTAATATTAAAGAACTTACAAACTATCACAAAACCACAGAAACACAAAGTTTTATGTTGCCTTACTTACTAATTGCAAATAGAACTATTTGAAGTTGAATGCAGCCCGAAGTCTTCACTCTTCTCCAAGATGATAAAAGTAGATTGAATATAACAACTTGCGGCACAAAGTCTTCAAGCTGTTTTATCCTCGTGAACATAAACACAATCCTCACAAATGATTTTATAGCTAAAAGTCTATTGAAATCATATTTAGAATACTCCTTAATCAATTGAAATAAACTCACACTTCAATTACTTATCAAAGATAATATGATAGCAAAGACATAAGAACAATTCTATCATAAAACAAATAATCCCAAGACAAAAACTGGAATTGAACTTGCTTTCTTGTATTGATAAATATTTGATAATCAATTCTCACAAAGAAGCACAAAGTCTTGATTTGCTTTTCAATTCACCAGAGTTTTCTTGCAATAGATAAAAGATAATATTTACAAAAGAGGCCCTCTTTATTTATAGGGAGAGGCCTTGAGAAAGTTTAGGAAAAACCTAACTACTTTGACTTATTCAAAAATAGGAGTCCTTATTGACTTTTGACTTCCTATATTTTTACATGTAATTACATATGAAAAAAGTACATGTAAAAATGTCCAAAATTGTTTCAAAAGTACATATGAAGAATGGAAAATAAACTAAGGAAAAACTGCTTCAATTTGTATCACCATCTTTCCTCATATGAGCATCATACATAGTAAAGGCCACTTGCATCCCAATGGTATCCAGGTTAACCGTGTTCCTGAAGATCATCTTGGCTCTCACTATGGCATCTCTCACTGTAGTGACTGATTTTGCATGACCAGTTAACTTGGTTTTCAGATTATCCAAAGTTAACTGGTTGTCCAAAATATTGTCCACAGAAGTCAATGAAAATGTTTTATCTTCGAACTCTTTCTGGAACATATCTTCAAATTCCTAAACCATTTCTTCTGTAGAGAGAAAATGGTTGTTCTGTGACACAAGCTTACAAGGTAACTCCTCCAATTTATGTAAAAGGCTGACATCACTTTGTTCACTGATTTCTTTTGCAGCTTCAAGATCATTTATCAAATTTCTAAGCATACGGCTCCTGTACATCAATGCCTCATTTGTTTTCGTATAAGAATCCCGATTAGAGATGCTGCCAATTGATATTAGGGTGCTTATTTTCAATTTCCTCATCTCTACCCATTTATCATGATTCTTCTCTGTGCATTCAATATCTTGACAAATAGAATCAATGAGGTCATCAAGCTCTGCTCTTATTTTCCCCATTTTATCTGTCTTCTCAGATAGTTCTGTGAGCAGAGATATTCCCTATGTGTGCATCCTGTCTAGGTACTCTTTGAGCACTTTTCCTTTGAGGTGAGTCCTTTCTGCTTTCTGAATAATAGGGTCTTCTACAGAAACGGCTTCAGGCATTACTGCTTCTGAATTCAGAGTGATTTTCCTTACTACCGCAATCAATTGTTCTACCATTGCTTTGTCGTGATCTTTCATTTCTTTCTCCTTGTCAAATTTTTGAATCAAGATGTCCATAGCTAACTGCATATCATTCTTGGCACTTTCATGAGTTATCTTGCCCAGTTCAACTCTAGAGATAGAGTAATCATTCATATCAAAATTCTCCATGGTTGCATCCTGTGGAGGTTTGGAAATCTCCAAAAATTTATGTCCCTTATCCTCAAGCATTCTTGAAAGAATCTTTGGTTTCTTTAGGGCCTTGGGCTTTCCAGGCACCAGGTTACTTAAATCAAAGTCATCTGGGGAGATGGCTTGTTTTTTCCTTTTTGGTGTGTAAGCTGATAACCAAGGTGGAAGTAGAGAAGTACTCACATTGGGATTTGTTCCCATTGTTGGTGTTCCTGGAACTGTACTTGTACTGGTAGTAGAAACAATAGGTGGAGTGTTAGTGAAAACTGCACCTATTACATTTACACTAGAGACTTGCTCAGTATTTATTACAAAATGATCAAAAATAGAGGCATCCCCAATATCAAAAGATGAAGAAGACAAATTAGGAATAGACCCTGAGGAATGGAGAACATCTTCAAAAGTGTTTTGGGGATTGTCAAAAATTATTTTTAAAGGAGAGGGAGATTTAGAAGAAGGAATATCAATAGGGGAAATAGACACAAGAGCTGGAATAGGTGTATTGGGCAAAGGAGTAGAGACTCTCGTTTCTTGTTGTACATTCTCTTGAGAGGACAAAGCTTCTTCCTCTCATTGATTTGTAGTCCTATCTTCAACCTCCATATCTTTAGTAGCTGGTTCTTCAATAACTGGCTCCTTAATTTCCATATCCTTTATTTCAGGCTCTTTCTCCACAGTCTTTGATTTCTTAGTCACAAATCTGATCTTTGGCTTATGTGTTTTAGAGGATGAGGAAACATCACTCTTGTTCTTTGTTCTATTTTCTACCTATTTACCAATTTGCTCTTGAGTCTTAGCTTCTGATCTGGTGAGGAATTCTTTCAAAGTAATTCCTTTATCTGCCAGCCAGTTATTGGTGTTAGCCAATATAGGCTCAAATCTTTTTCTCAAAGAGGTCAACTCCTTTTGGGACCATTGGATTGGAGGGAGAGGGGTATTAGCAATCTGTTTAGTATTATATTTGTCATCAACCAACTCCCCATCATCCACTAGATCTTCTGGAATATCAGCAAGTCCCAGATATTCAATCTGTTCAAGGGACAACCTACTGTAGTCTAGTTTCCTGATATCTTCCTCTATTCTCAGATCTACCCAAACATCTTCAACCATGGATTCATGAAATTGAGTTTTCCTTTTGATTTTGTCCTTCACACCCCTATGGTCAAACTTTGGTCTCCTCTTGAATTGCTTCATGGTGACTAGCTGCATCTCAGTTTCTATGGCCCTTGCCTTTACAGCAGTCAATACTAAATATCTGCCAATTTCAACTGGGAATCTGAAATTGGGATTCTTGATTTCCATTTGTTTGTTATGCACGACAATCATTTGTGTGCACAACTCCATTAAGAAAAATTTGTCTGAAGGGAATCTTGGAAGCATATAGGGGTAACCTTGGAAAAATCCAACCCTCAAGTATGAAAAAGAAGGAAATTGCAAGAACATACACCAAAAATCATTTACCACTATCCATGCCTCATCTAAAATTCTTCTTTGTTCCAGTTGGGGATCAAAAAGACATAGGAATACTGCAAAGAATGCATCATTTACTCTTCTAAAATGATGAATAGAACCCTTCAATGTTAACTAAGAATAGTATTGGTACACTGGGATTACCCTCCTATCCCCTTCTGATGTCAAACCTGGGAAAATCCTCATAGAGGCTGCAATGTACACCAGATAGGAGGTCATGTAGAACTTGAAGGTAGTGGACACCTTTGTCAGTTGTTCATGCAAAGCGTTACTGATTTGTTCACCCCAGAAAATGGTTTGCTTACCCTGGAGTATGACCTTAATGAAAGGATACATCCGTTCATGAAACTGTGAAGAGGAAGACAAACCTATTATCCTACTGAGGATAGTAATCAAGTCACCAACATCCTCTACAAAGTCACTTCGAGGGAAACTACGTGGCCACCTTGACAAATTTGACCTCGCAGTCTCCATCCATTTATTGTTGATTACTTTCTTTGTCTTCTCCAGATTTTTGTCATATTCCTTCTGTGCTTCAACAAAGTCAAGCTTTAACACCTCTGTAGCGGGAGGGCACATAAACATAGGTTATCAATGAACTCAAGATCCAACCTAATTATCACATTACCACTGGCATCTACCACAGCTCTAGTATCTCTGTTATAGAAATGAGCACATTGAAGAACAAATTCTGTGTTGTGAGCTGCGACTGGGAAAGATGATACCAAATGAATATTACTGTCAATTATCTTCTTCATTGCAGCACTGGGGTTGCTTGACTTGGTTCTCTCTACAAACTTAGCCATGTCCACATGGCCAATCTTTGTATCTCTAATGTCATCAACATTAGAATTGACTTAGGTGATTGGGAAAACACCTTGATATTTGTACTTCATTGCCTTCGATTTCTTCGGGGACAACTCAGTCATCTGGATGAGCTATCACCAAAAGAATGTTGATGAAGAACAGAGATCCATAGAATAAACTGCTGCAAAAAGTCATGATCATGCAATTAGGGGAAATATTGGTAATCTGGGAAAATTGCATGTCGACAATCACGACTATGGAGACGTGCTTGAAAAAGGGCTATAGAGCGAGCAGGCCAAAAATTAGTGGAAAGCGGGCTCAAAAAATCAAAACTAGAAATTTTCCAGAGTTAGGAAAATTTGGGAGTGTTTACATGGGCGGCAAAATTTACTGCCCTTGCATATGAGGGGTTTTCTTATAATTGCATAGGCGGCAAAATTTGCCGCATCTGCATGTAGTAAGAAATGAATATGTCAGAGCAGCAAAATTTGCCGCCATTGTAGGTAAGTAGGGATTGTGTAATGTTTGATATTAAAGCAGCAAATATTGCTGCTACCGCATGTGGTAAGATTTACAAGGTTGTATGAGCGGCAAATTTCACTGACACTGCTCATAGGAGGATTTACAAGGTTTTCGTGTAAGGGCAGCAAATTTCACCACCCTTACACCTTGCCTTCTGATGAGTATTAAAAGGTTTGAGCGGCAGAAATTTCTGCCGATTGTGTCTTGGAAGAAGATCTTCAAAAGATATATGCCGACGCAGCTGATACAACCGATGCCGTAATACATATAAGGGCATAATGAAGTATAACTTGGCTTTGAGGTTTGATCGACAAAACCACCGACATCTATAAGGGTATAACTTAGGGCACAAAGATTGATCCCTTGTGAAGATATATTCGACGCAAAAATGAAACAAGATCAAGACAAAAAGATCAAAATAAGAAAACAACATTCGACAAAATCTTATAACCGAAATCAAACAAACAAAGCCATGGAAACCCTAAGAAAGAAAATGAAAGCAGTAAATTACTTACCTATCCAAACGGTGAAAAACCCTAAGTCCGTCGGTGGTGAATTTGCTAGAATCTAAAAACAGCGCGATCAAACGGTGCGAGAGGAGTCCAGCAGATAGCTAGGGAGAATGAAAATGAAATGACCAAAAAGATAATCAAAATACATTTAAAAGGTTGAAAACATGCCTTTAATGAGTGGCACAAGTGGCCATTAATGGCACTCAAAGATCAGGATCCCAGAGACCTTGTTCGGGTAGCAAATTCGGCCAACCCTGCACACATTTTACCAAAAATGTAAAAGCGGTGGATTCTGCTGATGCTGGATTCAAAACCTTGGTGAAACATGTAACGATGGCCAAAAGTGCTGCTCAGACACATTGAAAAAGAAACCAAACGTAATAGTGGCAAAAAGTGCCGCTACCGCACATCAAACCAAGAAGATGTCAAGTCGACAATTTCTGCCGACATCGCATAAGCAAACACAAAGACATATAATAGCAGCAATTTTAGCTGACTTTACCTGTGAACACTCAAAAACTTACTAACACTTGGAAAATGACCAAAATTGACATTTTTATTAGTTCACGACTAAATCGATTCATGCAAATATCAAGGAATCAATTTGAGGACATGTCACAAACTAGTTTAGGATGTCAAATGACTTCACAAAGGATCAAGAGAATTTTGTCTTGATTTGCGAACCTAGAGTGTAGATTTACGAAATGAACAAGTTTTGTGGGGGGTTGTCTACAAAAATGAGCATAGCTGATTTTGAGAACAACATTGCGAGATCATGGCCTTTTGCAGTTCTCAACCAGTGTTCATGGGAGACATCAATTTTAGAGTTCTCTCCAGAGCTAATGTTAGAGCCATCTCCATCCAAGGCAAAAATCATGAAGTACAAGTACCAAGCTGTCTTCCCGGTGACAGTAGTGCAGTCAAATATTGATGAAATTAGAGACACAGAAATTGGGCATGTGGACATGGCAGAGTTTGTAGATAGGACAAAACAGACAAATCTTTCTAAGCCTATGTAGAAAATCATTGACAGTAATATTCATTTGGTTGCATCATTTCCAGTTTCTGCACACAATCCTGAGTTTGTTCTTCAGGTAGCCAGCCATTACAACAGAGACACTAGAGTTGTGATGGATTCTCAGGGGAATGTAATCATGAGATTGGATGCAGAATTCCTTGACAATATATTCATGTGTCCACCTATTGAAAAAATGGGACAGCTTGACTTTGCTCAGGAGCAACAAGATTATGATAAGGATGTGGAAGCTGCCAGAAGGTACATAAATAACAAGTGGTTGAAATTTTCTAGAAGTAATTTGACCAGATGGCCAAAAGACCTTCATAGGAGTGACTTTGTAGAAGAAGTTTGTGATTTTATTACTCTTTTGAGTCACATCAGAGGACTCCCTTCTACTTCCAAATTCCAAGACTAGATGTACACTTACATCAAGGTAAGTCTACAGGGTAATCAGAGAATATTCTGGGGAGAATAGATCAGTAATGCATTGCATGAGCAACTGGTAAAGGTCAATACCACATTCAAATTCTATATGACCTCTTATCTTGTGTATGCTGCTGCAAGCATGAGAAACTTTCCAGGTTTAACTCAGGTAGGAGACAGGAGATTGATCCCAGTATATGAATATTACTGTCAAATCACTTTGAAGGGATCAATTCATCATTTCTGAAGGGTCAATGATGCATTCTTTTCCATGTTCATGTGCTTATGGGATAGTGAACTTGTTCAGAAAAGGGTCTCTGATGAAGCTTGGCACGTTGTAAATTCTTTTGGTTGCTTGTTCCTGCAATTTCCCACTTTCACATATCTTCATGTAGGATATTATCCTGGTTGCCCTTATATGCTTCCACGATATCCTAGTGACCATATTGTTCTGATGGAGCTATGCAAACAGTTGATTGTAGTGCACAATAAACAGATGGAGCTAAAAAAGTTGGGCATAAAATTCCCTGTTGAAATTGGGAGGTATTCGGTTCAATCAGCCAATAAAGCAAAAATAATTGATTCTGAATTGCAACTGGTCACCATGAGGACTTACAAGAAAAGAGACCATTTTGACTTCAGAAAAGTGCAAGATAAAATCAAAAGGAAGTCAACCTTCCATGTACCAATGGTTGAAGACATATGGGCTGATCTCAGGACCCAGAATGAGATCAGAAAGCTAGACTTCTACAGACTTCACCTGAGTCAGATTGAAGAACTAGGCCTCACTGATATTCCAAATGGAATGGAGGATGACGAGAATGTTCTAGATCCCAAATACAATACAAAAAATGTTGAGGCTTCACCTCTTCCAGAGATGAAATGGTCAATCAAAGAAGAAACATCCATCAGGAAAAGGTTTCAATCAATACGGGCTAACACCAATATGTGGTTGGAAAGTAAAGGGATTAAATTGAAAGAGTTCCTCACAGAGTCAGAGGCTGAGACACAGAAGTAGACAGGTAAGAAGGCTGAGAATAGAACTAAAAACAAGAGTGATGCCCCTTCTTCTTCTAAGATACGCAAACCAAAGATCAAATTTGTATCCAAAGGAGGGAAGAAGAAGGAAACTGAAGAGACTTCCAACATCATTGAGTCAAATGTTGAAGATACTAATGTTGATCAAATGGAGATTAAAGATGTAGAGGCTGAAGAACAAAATATTCAAAAGTCTAAGGATGGTCAACAGGCGATAGTATCTGATAAATCTGATGAAGACGAGGATGCAGAAAAGGAGAAAATTGGTGATCCACCTCAATCTCCTGAGAAAAATCTTCCCATAGGAACACAAGTTTCTACACCTCCTCCTCATGTTCTAGTTTCTAGTAGTTTCCCAATGACTTCAAATGTTCCCCTTTCACCTATCTCTGTTGTTTCCTCTGATAATACTCTTGTTTGTATGAAAACTAGTTTTGGGACTATTTTTGATTCCTCTGGTTCCATTCCAAGTCTATCTTCTCCATCTTTTGACATCGGTGAATAATCTATTTTAGAGAACCTTCTAGATGCTTCAGAAAAGGTTGTTGATACAGGTGTGGTTTCTACCAACACCAATCCTATTGTGACTATCACAGGTGTGAACATGGAGCTGGCCAAACAGGTAGTAGATTCATCCCTAGTTGTTGGAGCTTCTGTACTTCCCCCATGGTTATCTGCATATACTCCAAAGAGGAAGAAACAAGCTATCTCACCTGATGAGTTCGATATTGAAAAGCTGTTACCTGTAAAAGCAAAGAATCAGAAGAAGAAGCCTAAGACTGTTTCTAGGCTTGTCAATGAGAAAGGAATCAGGTATGCGGAAATTATCAAACAACCAGAAGATGCCACCATTGACACTTTTGACATGAGTGATTATGTCATTTCAAGGGTTGAGTTGGGCAAGCTGACTCATGAGGGTATAAAGGCAAATTTTCAAACCACTGCCAGCACTTTACTTGAAAAGTATGATGAAGTCAAGAAAGAGAAGGAACAGTACAAAGCTAATGCAGAACAACTTGTTGTTGTCCTTCAAAAGATAGTAAAGTCATCAGAAATGGTAGAACCCATGGTAGTGACGATGGAAGATCCCCTGATTCAGAAAGTTGAAAAAGCACAAGCCAGGGGAAGGGTGGTAGGAGATATAGTGGAACGCTTATTAGCTCAAGGGTGAATCCTATTGAAAACCACTATGGAAAGGAAAGAGAAGATGGACAAAGCTAAAACTAAGCTGGACAACCTGGTAGATTTACTTTCACAAGAGCTACAAGATCAAGAAGAGAGTCTAGAAGAGTGGATAGATATGAAAAAGATTAAGATAAAGAATTTAATCACCATTGGGGTCATTACAAACAGGGAATCATATCTCAAGACCAAGGAGACTCTAGTGCATCGAATCCACATAATAAAAGGTCTACTTGAAGATCTGTGTCAAGCTTGAGAGGCCAGTGAAGATAGTGATGTCACACTTCTACACTGGCTAGAAGAACTTCCATGCACCCTGATAGGGGAAGATCACAAGTTTCTCTCAGCAGAGGAAATGGTAAGTTCCTTTGAAGAGGAGGCACCCTCAGTGCTTTCAATGGATAATCTATATGGCCAACATTCAACTCTAGAGAACTTGAAAGATAATCTAGACAAGCATGAAAAGGAAATAAATGCAGTAAAAGACTCAATTCTCCAGGCCCGTACCATCTCAGAGAACACAGCAAAACCAGATGCATGCGAGATGGCAGCCATCCAAGCTATGTACTAGAACTTTCTAAAGAAGAATGATGGAGGAAGCTAGTGCCTTAGTTTATTTTTCTTGTATATGATATGTAATTTGGATTTTGTTTTGGACACTTTCACATGTAATTTTCCAAAATGTAATTACATGTGAGACAAGAGAAGTCCCAAGTCAAATAGGACTCTTTTGTTGAATAAGTCAAAGTAGTTGTAAATTTCCTATTTTTGCTCCAGGCTCCTCCCTATAAATAAAGAGGGCCTCTTTTGCAAATATTATCTTTTATCTATTGCAAGAAAACTCTGGCAAATTGAAAAGCAAATCAAGACTTTGTGCTTCTTTGTGAGAATCAATTATCAAATATTTATCAATACAAGAAAGCAAGTTCAATTCCAATCTTTGTCTTGGGATTATTTGTTTTATGATAGAATTGTTCCTATGTCTTTGCTATCATATTATCTTTGATAAGTAATTGAAGTGTGAGAGTTTATTTGAAGTGATTAAGGAGTATTCTAAATCTAATTTTAATAGACTTTGAGCTATAAAATCATTTGTGAGGATTGTGTTTATGTTTGTGAGGATGAAATAGCTTGAAGACTTTGTGCTACAAGTTGTTATATTCAATCTACTTTTATCATCTTGGAGAAGAGTGAAGACTTTGGGTTGCATTCAACTTCAAATAGTTCTATTTGCAATTAGTAAGTGAGGCAACAAAAAACTTTGTGTTTTTGTGGTTTTGTGATAGTTTGTAAGTTCTTTAATATTACCTTCATTGAAATCATCATCTTGAAGTATAAACATCTATTCTGAAAAAAGAGAATGAGATGAAATGGAACCACCACAAATATATTTTTTAGTGTACATAAGTTTTATAAGTTATTTGTTTGTAATAGTGAAGCAACTAGGGGGAACCTCCCCTTGCTGAGAGGAGATACTTTGTCTCATCATAGCTGTGGCTGATATACCCATTTTTCTATTAGTGAGTTAAAGACAAAATATTCACCCAACACAGAATAAGTAACGTACCCAAATAAGCCTAGTGTTTAAACTTGGGCTCTAATACCAAATATCATGCCCACAATTCCCATATGGTCACGACATGCATCACACATGTCATGTCCACATTTGTCATGTGGTCATGACATGAAATATCAAAAAAAAATTCCACGCTTCTCAAGAAACCCCCTCGCATGCATAAGCATGCTCGGTGGCATTACGCTTAAGGCGTAAACATGACAGTTGAACGTGGGGTAATGCGTTCACGTGCGCATACCAATTCGCAATGAAGGCCAACAAGGGGATTGAAACAACGTCGTTAACATCGCCAAAAGGGTTAAATTCCACTAACCTAGCTAGACCCTAAATTCTAAAAAAATCGGGTAGCATAATGCCTCACAGGCGTGATTAGGGTTTATTATAATTAAACTAATTTTGATCCAAAGGTTTACTGGTTTGGTTTATATTACCTACATCTCACTAGTTGAAATGATGGATCAGTTAAATAAGTTAATTGAACATTTTTCAACAAAGTCTGATCAATTTGTTCTTCTTCATGTTTTCTATAATTTGAAACTTTTTCAACAAAGCTCGATTGATTTGTTCTTCTTCACGTTTTCTATCAATCAGAGTTATCTCTGCATCCTTTACATTATTCCTAATTTCTTGGTAGATCAGAACGTTTTACTTCATTTTTATAGTTTACTAGGTTGCCGAGTTGGATTTAAAATAACGTCTAAATTAAATTCGTTAATTGAATTACCCCAGCATGATAAAAAAAGAATATTAAATTTTAATTAATAAAAATGTGGTTTAAATCATCCTCATCGAGTTAGGTTTTATAATCTAAGATTTAACCTGATTGTTTGAAATAAATACATCTCGATATTTAAATTGTCTAAAATTTAGTTGAATCAAATAAATCCTTCTATCGTGATCTAATTTATTTATTAACATCCACTAACAAATAAAAATAAAATTCCAAAAAGAATAAGTTTTACCCATTATTTTAATATTCTCAAACTCCTTTTATAAAATCAGAACTTAAAACAAATGAGCAAAATATTTAAAGAGGGGAAATTAAATTTTAAAAAGAATTTTAATTTCTCTTTGCCCTAAATTCCTCCAACAATAAAATATAATTTTCTTTAAGGGAAAAAAGCCCTAACCCTATTTTCAAACTGATTTATTTTCTCCTCTTTGCTTTCTTTTTTCTTCTCCTTTCTTTCTCTTTCTCTCATTCTTTGTTTTGGTTGTGTTGTAGGTTGTAATGGAGGCCACATATGAAATGCATATGATGGCATATATATATACTTTTATTATGATTATTAATAAACTAGATTTTCTTTTTGTAAAAATAAATATATTTATTTGAATTAGAACTGAAACCCCAAGGATTTTCTTTTAGTTTGTGTTGCAGCCATGGAGGTGGCGCTGTGTGGAAGAGGTCACAGGGCAGAGTGACCAGCAGCAGCGGAGGTGAGGTGTTGGGTCAGAGTAGTGGCGGAGGTCCGACGGCGGAGATAGCCAAGGTACTGAGTGGGGGCCGTGGAGGAAGGGGAGGTCTATGCAGTGGTTAAAGGGCTTAGCCTGCGGGAAAGGGTATGGTGTGGGAAGTGTGGGGAGGGGAGCGGAGCCCCCACCCACATCCCACGTAGTGGGGTGTGGGTGGGGGCTCCGCCCCTCTCCCCACACCCTTAATAAAATAAACGGTGGCGGGTTCGAACCCCCCCACCACATGTAATATATATATTTTTTAAACAGAGACTGCCCACTGTAAATTTTAAACCTGCAGTCTATTTCATTTTACACAGCGATCATTTTTTAATGGTTTTTTATAATAATATATATATATGTGTGTATATATATATGTGTGTGTATATATATATATATGTATATATACACAACAAAAGTACTATTACATTCAAATCACAGTTTTAATAAATATTAAAATATAACAATATATATATATACATAATGTATTCTCTATTTTTGTTGGCAGAATATTAAAATCATGGGAAGAGGAAAGGATGGGGTTGAGTGTTGGACCCACTCATCCTCTCTCTCCCATGCCTCCAATTTCGTCACTTTAATTCAGGGTGAAGTTAAAGTAACCAATTGGAGGTTTACCTTGGGTTACCCAAGCCAAAAAGGTCCCTAGACCCAAGGGGTACAACCCAGGGTCAAGTTTAGCTCATTTTGAGCACCAAGGGTTATGTTAAAGCACATGAAAAGGGGTCTAAAAATTTAAAATTGAAAAAATGAAATTTAAAAGATAATATTCTTACAACAACAATTAGAATTCAAAATGAAAGAGGGGTAGACTTAGCCCGACTAACAACATGCAATCAACATTACATAATTTCATCATGCAGAGAGTTGATCTTTGTTCCTCGTGGAACTAGATCAGCTTCACAATCATGGAACTAGATCAGCTTCACAAGGAATAACAACATCATGTGTGGGATGATCTCCAATTTCTGTGGCTTGTTAGAAATACTGACGCACTCAATTGAAAAGTTAATTCCACATATATATAATAGCTGAAGAAAATTTAAACATACACTCGCATAAAATATCACAAGTTCATATAAGCATAAAGGAAGTCACAGTACAATTAGATTCTAAATTATGCATTTCAAACATCCATTCCCAAGATTGAATCACATAACAAATTTCTATCTAACATCACCCAATTAGTTTTCCCATAACATCATAATATAAACCATATGTCTAACATCATCAGTAAAGCAATATCTAGGTCTAAACACATCATAAACATACTAAGCATAACAAATCCACATACAACATAAAGTCTAATAGTCCAGAAATTTAGGATCAATAATCCCACAAGTCAAAATGTATCATCAATAGTAAAATAATAGTCAAATATAAGGGAGTGAAAAGTAGGCCTCACAATTACACTTTACCTATGATAGTCATTTGAAGGTCTATGACTTTTTAAACTCAATCTTGAATTCATTGATTTTATTTTTATTTTTTATAACTTAATAAATAAAAAATAAAAAATATTAATTTGTATTTTATTCAATAAATTTGATTGACATATATATCATATTGTTGACAAATTAAAACAAGGAGTGAAATATCAAGGACATTGAACAAACTAACTAATTATAAATAGTTTTTAATTGATTACTATTTTTAGTTGATAAAATCAAGGATTTGGTTGCCTAATAATATTATGTAGAGATGATCTTATCCTAGAATAAAGACTATGCTTATACTGATCTTAAAGACAAATTAAATCTTTAAATTATTCAAAAACTATAAATAGTTCAGAGTTATATATGTTTGGTGCCCACATTAGAGTATTTAACTTTATTTGAACCACCACTTAATTTTAATTACATACTTTCAATATTACACTTTACCTATGATAGTCATTTGAACCTACAAATTCTACTTTAATCCAATACAGTTCAACTCAAATCCTTCTATTGTCATCTAGATGGGTGTTTATACATGTTATATATAGACTTGAACAATCTTGTCAATGATATTAGAAGTCATTATAAACCAAAAAAAAAGAATAATTCAAAGTTTTCTTAAGTTTTATTATCCATATAAAAACACATGACAAAACTATCAAATTCAATGTAGTGGACACATCCAATGAGAGACTAATTTGAAATACAAATATTTGATAAAAAACTATATTTTAATTCACAAGATTCAATAGATATAAATTAAATCAAATTATTCATCATTTTTAAAGTTAGTACACAACATAATATCTATTTTTCTATACATTCCCAAATAAGTATAGGAATACATGTAGAATAACTCTCATCCTTTAAAATAAAGTGATGGTCCTTGATTAGAAGCTATAAGTATGAATGATGTAAATATAAGATAGCTTTAATATATTATCATGAATTTAAAACTTTCAAACCAAATCATAGCACCAACAAATAATGTGATTGATCTAAGGACTTTTTAAGCAAATGTTTTGTTGTCTATTCCTATCAATGCCTAGGGTGTTGACATCATTTCTCAATCATTAAGAAAAAAACGTCTTTCAAATTTCTTCAAATACTAATTACAACGCAAATTACTCCTATATTATATACCAAATGATGGAATTTATATTAAGTTTGGTTCTTATTGAATTAATTTCCATAAAACTCAATTTAAATTTACATATAATTTATACATACATAGCAAGTTTCAACTATATATACATATATGTGCAAGTGAATATATATACAGGTGTAAGTAAATTTATATGCATCTACAAGTAAACATATATACACATTTAAACTATAAGTTAAAACTTGATTTTATCCAAATTAAGACTCGTATATGAAGGAAAACATCCATACACCTATAAAACTAAACATCTAAATGTGCATATACATATATCATATATAAAGAAATAACATAAAGTCTAACTGCAACATGTAAACTCAATAACATCAGGTCTAACTGCAACATCATGAGTGTTCGAGCAAACATAAAAAAGAACATTAATGTCTGACTGCAATGTGACTTGTGCCTCCTATGGACAGAATGGGCCTCACTCAACCCAGAACTAGAATGATGAGCGGAGCCCTATTGTGAGCCTTGTGTTGATCCCTGTCCTAAACCATGTGTATCTAATCTCATCCATCTATGAATATCTGAGTCATGTGTAGATCCTTGAACATAAAAATTATCTCTATTCAATTAAATTTATATATTAAAAAATATGTAATCTCAAGTACATGTTTAAATTTTATATATAATTAAATACTAAATACCTCGCATCTAGCCTTTACCACATCTGATGTCTGCTACATAGTGTCATTTCCTAGCACCACTCTAGTCGATCCCTGATGTAAGATTGATTAAATAAGAGTCAACACACATGATGCACAAGACTAAGTTTTATAATTTAAATATATTATTTATTTAACAAATAAATTACACTAGATTAAACACAAAATTTAATATATACCTCATCATCAACAACCTGTGTAGCTCCATGGATGACCCTCCCCATCCCACTAAGGTTAGATGAATTGAGGTTCATCACAATGTTTTCCTCAAACAAAAGTCCATGGAATGACCCTTCTGGGTATGGTGGCACAATACCAGTATTAGGCTATGATGGAACCTGCTATGAAGGCGTTCTGTCAGTCATATGTGTAGCTCGATGATCACTACGCTGATTGACAAACATGTCCACAGACTTGAGAGGGATCCCATATTCTAAACTGACAAACTCATATACTAATAATAGATCTTGCGCCAGATATGTACACAATCTGCATAGTGCACCCTCTCTAGAAGTCTATGCCACATCACATGGTGAAACTATGTGAGCACATATGTAAGGACCATAACTGGCAGAAGTCAAATCAACTGATCCTATGTTGGTGCATGGATGCAACATATATCTACCAACACGATCTGATGCCAAGTGGTCAACATCACTGGAAATAGAACCTAAAGTCTAAAAAATGTGCCATCTCAAAGATGCAACTACCGACTCAGCTGATCATCCTAGATTCAACCTTTTAGGAAGTAACAAAAGGTTGGGACCCACTAATGCCCTATTATCAATGGGTGGATCCTAATCAGGACGTCAGTATTGAGGTTTATCTGAAAACCTCCCAAGACCCTGTCTTGCATGAGGACGATAGATGTGAAATCAACATCAAGTCGTAAATGAACTGCAACATATAATTTTTTGCAAAAATATAAGGGCAACTCATCATTGTGTGTCTATCTATGATGTGCTGCTAACCACTTAGGATATATAAGTGGTGCAACAACAATATTTGTACACCTGGTGACAGGATAGCCTTGAACTCTATCCTGTCCTTGATAATGTGGAAACATAGAATGCACCATATCTAATGAAATGACCCTATTAATCACTGACCATTTCACTGTCCTAGTAACAGTAGTAGCAAGTGACAGATAGAAATCCTCAATACTCAAATCATCATATGGATTATATGATTTAATAATGTCAATCATCTGGGAAAATTGTGCTTTAATTCCCACCAACATGTCTCTATTAGATAGGTTGGGTGTACTATGGATCATATGATCTAAATGTGTCAAAGCATTCTTCAGTCTATCAAGAGTGCCAACATATATGTCACTCCTAGCACTATGTGCATCAACAATATTATGCTCACCATCATGTGTATCATGAGTCCCATCACTATGATGAGATGCCATATCAGCCATGTGATCTATATGAAAAAAATATGTACACGTGCGTGTATGTGCAAATCTGCATTTTAAAAAAATTGAACATACATTTAATTTATAAAATGAAAATACATTCAATTTTTACATTTAAATTAACAAAACTAAAAACATTTAAAATCTAATCTAATTAAATACATATGAACAATCTACACATTTAAATTAGTTACAAAACTATAAACAAATTTAAAATTAAAAAATTAAATACATTCAATATAAACATTTATATTAACAAGACAAAAAATATTTAAAATTAAAAAAAATAAATACATGAAGTGAGGTAATGATTGAACTAAGCTACAAGGTCTTTCCTGGCTTCTTAACAACTATGAAGCAATCTATGTCTAGATAGTTAATTAGTCAATATCTTGATTTGACTTCATAATTGTATTAACAAGTAATTAAGTCCACATCTTATGAGTTATTTTGAAGGTTTGGATTCTTCCTTAGTGAAAATATATAAATGAAGATTATTATTTCATTTGTTATAACAAGAAGATACTATTGTATTTAAATATATGTAATGAGAAACCTATGTCATGATAGCTTGACTATGACCTAGCTATGAAGACTAACTATAAATACCTAATATTAAATTTTTATGATTTCATTAATAATAAAAAAATTAATAGATATTCTTAGGATATCTATTGCTCATTACATTTGAAGACAAGTGATTTAATAGAGTATGTTTAGGTTACAATAACACAAAGTAAGATAAATCATGCTTATTTGTTTAATCATCTTAGCTTGTAGATTATACTTTATGGTATCTAGTGGAAGTAATTGATGTATGTCTCATAAGGATAAATAAATATAATTATACTTTTTTATTAAATATATTAAAGTATTCAAGCTAATAATTCTTAGCATATGATGAAAAAAGAAGACCTCTTTTAAGTCTTGAATGGGTAACATTTAGGATTGAACTTATATACATGGAACATGTTGTAACACATATTGAAGATTGGTAAACTGGAAAACCTAAGCGTGTTTAAAGATTTAAATTTTGTACATCCTATTTTAATCTTGGGAAATGTATGACCAATGTCCATACAATGATTTAAATTACGAGGATGTAAAAAACTTATTGAACAATTATTAAGATAAATTATACGTAAGGGTGGTCCCTATAAATTATTATCTAAAGGCCATTCAAGACTATTGAACATTGTCTCTAGCTTCTCTAAAATATGCTAAAATAAGATGTGAATCATCAAATGATTGATTTAATGTTAGTGAAGAAAAAATGACATGACCACAAGTATGACTAACTTGAAACATAAGAACAAAATCAAGAATGATTGTTAGACATGTATAAGGTATTGACATAGGACCAAGTCCATATATTAATAGGATTAACAATCTATATATACATTTAAATCTATACATTCAATCTATACATTTGATTGGTAATAAATTATTGAAATGTCACAGTCTTTAGTTATTTATAATTTTCTACACACAGTTAAGTCTATGAAAGAATCATGCTTCTAAAACATGATCTCTAAGGTATAAGGATTGATGTTACATCCATAAATATCTTCATAAAGAACTATATCTGGGAGGTGATGATAGGCTTTTGTAATTATGTCAAATGTGTCTAGATGTACCAACAAGGATTTGAATAAAATCACTCAATTGCATGTTATTTGAATGAACATATTCAAACAATTTGCATATGTAGGATGTGATTATCAAGATACTCTAGGCATAAGAAATAGAATGTTCCTACAAGATGAAATTCTAGATCTATCTCTTCCATAGTTCTCCTTGAGGAGTACTAGCTCTAAATACCATTGTATTTAATTCTCTTCTTGGATAATATTTTAAAGTTTTTAGACTTGTTCAAGTTGTTAATGACTTCAAAAATTGATTGATATACCCTTAGCTCACTCAGGATTGATTCTACCCCAATCCTCTCTAATTTCCATATATGCATTCAAGCATGATATGCCAAGTGTGAGTGAGAGGATCTATGCGAGTGAACATTCCCTTAAAGTAAATTGATTTATATCTCTTGTGTCAACTCATTTGTGGTTGGTAGTTTGATTTGGTTAAATATTACTAGGTTTGGAGCTCGTACCTAAAAAATACAAGGGCCTTGGGATTGTGTTTTGTTTTGTTTTTATATTTTGAGCTATTTTAAATCTAATAAAGTATGTATGTTTACAATTTATTTTTTTTAGTTTGGGTATACCCAGGTTTTTAACCTGGTCCAGGCCCAGAGAGACCCTTACGGGGGATCTCTTCCCATGGCTTTATCGTCGCCTGAGACCACAACTGGGGGGTCTCCATCCCAAATGGGCATTTTAACATGGGCATTAGCGCCCTTAGTTCAAATCCGTGAGCTCATTGGCCCAGCGAAGGCCCACAGCCTGTGAGCACCCTAGCCCAACGAAGGACCCGAGAAGGATCCTGCGAACACAGTAGCCCAGTGAAGGTACAAGGCCTGCAAGCTCGTTGGCCTAGTGGGGATTTGAACCCGGGTGGTGATCACCACAACCAAGGGAACTCACCACCACGTTGTGCCCCAAAGGGCTTATGTTTACAATTTATACTAAATGCTAAAGTGAAAGTTATTAAATGTAATATACTAAATATTATCCTATTTTTTGTGTTTTACCAATGAATAAATGAATTTCATTAGTGATCAACAAATGATTAAAACTAATTTGCAAACACAATTATTGTTTTTGTTTCTTTTCAAAATAACTAATTGTTAATTGATAATCAATTAATATGAATGCAAACAATATTTAAAGATATCAATGTTCTAATTTCAAATGATTAAAATGCTACTTGTATTCAACTTAAATGCAAGACTATATGGGATAGTACACATCTTGACATCATCTTATTCAATGTAGATATATAACTTTCAAAACTATACAAAGGCCAAGGGAGTACACTTATGGCCCAATTCGGATTTTATTTTAATAGGAAAACACTACGATGGTTGTGCTAGTGTACTAGGTCACTAGCATGCCCACATTAGTGTCTATGTGGACACAAGTTTCAATAATGTGAGGATAAAGGATTTTAGTTTAGTTTGCATAGCACTTTGTTGAAGGGTCACTTTAAGCTTAGAAATGGGCTAAATGGACCCTAAAACATGTCTCATAGAACATGGATACTAAAATGAGTGTACCACATAAAGTGAAAAGTATGAAGTATACATAATTTTTTACTCTACAATTAGACCCCATATTTAGGTCTTCAATTTGTCTTCATTGTAATTTTATATTTCTTATAAAGGAAAAATGCTAACACAAGGGAGAAAAGAACTATAGAAAGAAGAAAAGATCTAAAACCCAAAATTATAATTGTGATAATTATTGTTTAAAATCAATCAATTATAAATATATTATGACATCATCTTGTTCAATGTAGATACAATAAATTAGACATGAGAAATATGTTGTATCCTTTAAAGAAAAGCATTAAGAGACATAGGTTACTAGGTATCATGTTATGGATTTAAAGAGAGAAAAAAATGTAGAACAATCATTCTAGTTGATACATATCATGTTATAGAGTTTTAACAAGCAAATTTATCTTGCATTTCTATCAATTTCTAATCTAAATGCTAAAATGAAAGTTATTAAATGCAATAAACTAAATCTTATCCTATTTTTTGTGTTTTTCCCAATGAATAAATGAATGATTAGTGATTAACAAATGATTAACTAATGCAAACACAACTAATGTTTTTGTTTCTTTTCAAAATGACTAATAGTTAATTGATAATCAATTAATATTAATGCAAACAATATTTCTATCATTTTTATGATTTCAAATGATTAAAATGCTACAAAAGTATATGACTTAAATTAAACACAAGATTAGATGCATGGTTCTTTCATGGGATGTGGATAGGATGATAAGTAGGTGGAGTAGTTGGCATAGAGAGGTGATATATCAAGCTAGAGGAGAGCTTGTGTGGTGGTGGGAAGCACACTATATGGGATAAGACTCATAGATGATGTGATTCCAACATGTATAGTATTAGGTTCATTGTATTATGTGTCCTAGTTTCAAGTGGTTTAAAAGTTGATGATTGATATTTGTTAATTGATAGGGTGAAGAAAAGTGTTTGATGTTGCTCATTCTCTAAGTGGTACTAGAATGTTGTCTTTGGTTGTTTCAAGTTCGTGGGCAATATTTAACCTGTGACAATCGACCTTGCCTGTCGAGCAATTTTTTTATGACAATTATCTATTCAATGGTGCCTTTAAAATACTATGGCATGCCTTAGTATAAGTAATTCATATAAAAATCAAATATATATATCATCATAATCATATATAAGTTTTGACAGTTTGTCCAAAATCTCTCCTTTCATATGATACAGTCTTTCCAAAATTTTGATTGTATTTTACAACTAAAATGCCAAAATACAGCTATACAATTGTCAAATTTAAGCCCTGAATACCACATATCTGCCATTCATTTATCAATAGCTTAATATAAGCAATAAATAAATAAAAAATCATAAGACCACTAGCTCTTGAAAAAAATCCTAAAATATTTTAGTAGTGACTGTTTAAACAAAATAAACTAAGCAGCCCCATAAGACCTTCCTCTTATGATAGTATTTGTGTAGATTATTATGGAATTAGTGTTTGTGTGGTGGTAAAAATTGGGGCAAATTGTTTTTCCTAATAATAGTAATTGTTTCTATATGCTCTGTTTTTGTGGGATTAGAGAAACAATTGTTATCTACATGCTATTTTTAGAGTTATCTATGCAATTTTTTTATGGCAGTTATCTATTCAATGGTGCCTTTCAAATACTATGACATGTCTTAGTATAAGTAAATAATATAAAAATCAAATATATATATCATCATAATCATATTTAAATTTTGACAGTTTGTTCAAAATTTCTCCTTTCATATGATAGTCTTTTTATATTCCTTGATGTGTGGAAGAGTTATTCCCAATTCTCAATCCTATATCCCTAGCTAACATTATTAAATTAAGGAGTCTTTTTATATAATGTCTTAATATACAATTCAAATGTTTTTGTGCTTTTATCAGCTTAGAGAGAGGATCATCCTAATTAAGAAATAGTTAAGATCATTTTTGTGACTGCAGATTTAAAACAAGGTGATGAATAGAAAAACTTGGAGTCAAAATTAACTTAAGAGATGAATACAAATGTTAGAATTGGATTATTTTGAAATACTAATGAGTCCAAAGTGAAAAGAAAGAGTACAGGGCTTGCAAATTTCACCATTACAGAGATTACAATATGGTTTACATGTGAATTTTAAACTCTGCTCGTACCTTGTATTATTTTGGTTCTTACATTTAGGAAGTACAGCAACCCTGTTTAACAATGATAAGATTATGCATGCCATAAAGTGATATTTGATACAAGCTGTAGCTGTAGGTGTTGTCACATCCTAAGGCTGTCTCAACATTTTTGTCCCTAAATTTCATTCTAGATGGCATTGTAGAAATTTTACTTTCTGATCTCATAATAAAATTGTAATTTGTTTAGTAAAAGTCATTCAGGAAATCCACATACCATAGAATTTGTGGTCATTTCTAACTACAAATATTGCAGAATGATTGATTTGGGTACAATGCTTACTGTTTTTGCTCCTAACTCAGTCTATTAAAATGCTTACTACAAAGGACTTTTGTTGTAGAATTCCAAATGTTATTTATCCTCATCTAAATTATGTAGGACTCTACTGTAGTTTAATCAGATAGAATTAGGGCTATTTTGGTCCATGGTTGCTTCGGGATGAAAAATACATATTACCTTTCCACAACTGTGATATACAACAATGATGATAAACTAAGTAGATGATAACAAGGGAGTACCTAGAGGTGGTGGTCAACAAACCTGTGTGCTTGCTAGCTACCGTGGGCTCTAGGCAGAATACTTTAAGCTGACACAAATCCAGGCAAAAATGAAATTTTTGTCCTTTTCATTATTTTTATTTTATTTGGTTTCGCCTAGAACCTTACCAGGCGTAAACTTACCGCTCGATTCCTTTCTGCCTGGAAACGTACAACCATGTAGGCGCCACATGGTTTTGAGCGGAACAAAGTCGAGAAAAATTTTAGCACCTAGAAACTTTCTGCTTGGAACTATTTAATTGGCTGAAAGTGGGACACAGCTCCAAACTTTCACCCAAATGTACAAAATATAGGTGTGTTCAGGAGCCGGTAGGTAAAAACTCCCCAAATGGTAAATGCAACTAATTATCTAATATGCACCTAATTTAATATTTGTGTTGGATGCCTAAGTAAACTTAAGCATGGGTAAATATTATTTACTTATTTACTCCAACAAGTCTCAACCTATCCAACCCTCACTTTCTGGCACATGTAAACATGGGCACCTTCTCTTAGATTCTTTGTTGGCTTGGAGAGCACTGTGTCAAAAACATTGTCGGTAGGGTTGAAGATGAGGGATGAGTCTTTATGCACTACTCTGTAACCTCCTCACTAGAGGAACCTTTTCTTTTGGTTGTGTTAGTGCTATTGCATAGGGCTTACTAGTGCTTAGGTCCAAAGAACGATCTTCCCTTCTTCTCGATAAATTCCTCTTTCTTTGAGGTGTCTCATTGCTTGAGACATCTTTCATCAAATCCATTCCTTTCTATATCAACAATTTTATTTTTTGAATAGGTAGCCAATTATTGTGCAAAGTTGAATGGTTTTTTATTTGCAGAGGCACATAGCTTTGATACATTTGCAATAGCTTTCTCAGCATGATTGGCTATGAATTTATAAGGAAGGAGGCATGTAGGAAGAGTTTATTACCTTGTTAGACACATTAATGTCACAATCCTTGAGTGTCGCTCTGCATGTTTGGAAATTTCATCCTACATGTTTGAAACCTCTTTTCTTCTCCATTCACTCATTCTGAAATGATAGCTAGATATATAGTGATACTGTGGAATTAATACCCAATCCACAGGTAGTTGCATAGTCATTACTGAGATTTTATTAGGCTTTGATTGGATATTTTGTACTAATAAGCATGACACCTACCACCTAGTACCTTGGAAAAACCCTTTATTCAAAATGCCAAAACTTAATCGAATTAGACATGTGCTTGACTACACTTATTTGAAAAGAGGTAGGAAAACTTACCCATCTATCAAAAACCAAAATTTGAAAACCTACTACTCTACTAATATACAGAGTTGGTGTCACCTCAATTATGATGCTTCAAGTAGATTCCACTAATTGCAATCTTGAGTAACTCACTCGCTCCATCTTCTAGTACGAAGGCATTAAGCTACTTGCAAGTCACAATTTTGTATGGACTACTCCAAATGAATCAAATTTAGAATATCATCCAAGTTTTGATGCTTTCTTAGCCCGCTTCAAAATTGAGTCTCCTACTTTGAAGCCTAGGTTGGATGATCTTTGGTCAAACCATCATTTGACAATTTGTTGGTGACTAGCCATAGAATTGAGTCTTGATTCCCTCTTTTCGTGAAGTTATATTAATTTGGCCATTTGAACCTCCATAGCACCATTTTTGTCTACCTCACATTGCTTAACCAGTTGTAGCATAGGGATTTCCATTGATATCGGTATGATGGCATCCTGCCCATACACCAAATTATAGGGAGATGTTCCTAAAATTTGTTTTGGGGTGATCGTATAAGCCCATAAAGATGTCTTGAGGTTCTTATGCCATTCCCTCTAGTTTTCTAAGCCTATTCTCTTAATCAACCTACTCAGGTTCTTATTTGTTGATTTAGCTAGACCATTCCCTTGCAGATAGTAATTTGAGGAGGTCTTCAATAAGATGTCGGTCCTCAAGGTGAATTCAAAAATCCTAGGCGTGATGAATGCTTTCGCATTATCGGATATCACTGTGTGTAGGGAGCCGAATCTTGTGACAATACCTTCTAGGAAATCAAGAATTACTTTCTTCGTTGCCTCTTTTAATGTTGTTGCTTCACTCAATCTTGTGAATTAATATGTAGCCATCAGGATGCATTTGTTACCCATACTTGAAATGCGATTTATCATCCCAATGAAGTTGATGCAGGAGCATCCAGAGGCGTAAGGGCAATCTTGCATCACCCAAAAAAAAGTTAATTCAAAACCATTGTAGTTGTTCTCATTTCTTCCCATAATTAGTGTTTTTGGTTCCATAATATCCAGAATAATAATGTAGGACTTTCAGTTTTTCCAAAACTGCTAAAAATAGCGACCTGCCTATTTAGGAAAGTGTACCTGCTATTTTTAGAAAGTTTGCATTTGGGCACGTAATGAAGCAAAAACTTCTAGAAAGTTACATAACGAAAATATAAGACCTTTGGTGAGGGAATCAGGCAAAGATCATTTGTGAGCTGAAAGATATTAAAGTTTTTGTTTTCTGAAAAGCCCCTGAAAATTTACAGAACGAGATATGAGGCACTAAAACTTCTCATAATGTCTCAAAAAGTTGATGGAAATTTGTTTACGTATTTTAGGCGTGATAGTTCACATCATGAGCTTTCCGGTACTTAAAACAGTTCATCAATCAGACACCCGAATCAAAAGTTATGCTTCCCGGAAGTTGACCTACTTTTGGAGGGAGTTGCAAATTTTGAAATTTAGCTGGAGGCTGCCAAAAAGTGCTATTTATGACTATTTTGGGAACCCTGGGCAGTAGTAGAGTTAAGGGGGGCCAGTGTAAAGTCCAGAATAGGGGGGAAAATAGAAACCCTAGCTGATTTGGGGTTACAGAAGGCTGAAGATTCTAGAGTCTTGAGGTTGGGAAAGCTGTAATGTGTTCCAACCAGTAGAGGATTCATCCTTTGATTGTAATTAAGCTTCTGTAATGTAATGGGTTGCCCAGTTCAATAAAAGAAAGTTCTATTTGTTGTGTTTAATATTTGTTATTATGTGTTTTGTGATTTACCCCCTTCATCAAGTGGTATCAGAGCAAGGGTTACTGAGTGTGTAAACAGATCGCCGACTGTGAGGCAGTTTGCACCAGGACCTAAGGTTGTGGGTTTGCTACAGAGACCAAGATGCCTCCACGAAGAAATCATGTTGGGAGGAATGCTTTGACGGAAGAGGGTTTTAGATCCCTACAAAGGCAAATTGATGCATTGCAAGGGGAGCTACGAAGAGGGTTTGATCCGAGAACAAGAGAAGAAAGTGAAGATGAAGCCGAAGAGGAGCTATCTGAGGAAGAACAAGAAGTTGCAAGAGATCTTGTAGAGGTTAGGTTGTTGAGGGCCATTTCAAAGATTGGAAAGAGGCCCAGAATCGAAGTTCCTACATATTCTAGAGATTTGAATTCAGAACAGCTCATTGATTGGATCAATGACATGGAGGAGTATTTTGAGTATGAAGATGTGGAGGACCTAGATCGGGTCAAGTTTGCAAAAACAAAGTTGAAGGGCCATGCCAGTATTTGGTGGAAGGAGGTCCAATTAGAGAGGAATAGAAGAGGAAAAGGAAAGATCACCAGATGGGATCAGATGGTGGAGAAACTGAAGAAGCAGTTCATTCCTGTGGACTATGAGATGGAGTTGTTGAAGAAGCTGCAAGGACTAAAGCAAGGTAACAAGTCTGTTAAGGAGTATACAAAAGAGTTTTATAAGATTACTATCAGGACAGGCCATGCAGAGCCCAACAAGGAAAAGGTAGCCCGTTACATTAATGGGTTGAGGCCGAGTATTCAGGAGCTGAGCCTAGTTAGAATGACCACCATAGAATATGCATACCAGTTTTCCTTGAAGGTGGAAGAGAAGCTGAATAAAAGATTTGACAATAAGCAAAGGGGAAGAGGTCAAGGCAGAAGGACTGGTGGAAGACCCTATGGGGGCCGAAATGAAGATGCAAAGAAAAGTGAAGAAGCTGGCACCAGTCGAAATCAGAGAGGAGATAACACCTACCATCCTCGTGACCAGAACAATGGTGAGCAAAGAGGAAGAGGAAGAGGTGGACCTGGGGAAGGATCTGGAAGAGGAGGTTTCAGAGGAACCTATTTCCAATGTGGAGAAGAAGGGCATCGAGCATATGAGTGTCCACAACATCAAGGAAGGACAAATAGGAGACCTTAAGATAATGCACGAGTTGCACATGTAGATGAAGATGCACGATCTGAGCATTCTGAAGATGCTGAAAGGGGAGAAACCCTAGTTGTCAGAAGAACCTTGTTGAACGAGGAGAAAGAACCAAATCAGAGGAAGAGTTTATTCCACACAAGGTGCAAATGTGAAGGTAAGTGTTGTGATATTATTATTGATAGTGGAAGCACTGATAATCTGGTTTCAGAAGAGATGGTTGACAAGAAGAAAGCATCCGCATCCATATCGGATTGCATGGTTGCATAAAGACCATAGAGCTTTGGTCAATGAGCAGTGTTTAGTGAAGTTCAAGATTGGGGACTACCATGATGAGGTACTGTGTGATATCATACTGATGGATGCATGTCATATGCTGTTGGGAAGGCCGTGGCAGTATGATAGGAGCGTTGTCCATGATGGCCGTGCAAACACATATTCCCTAACAAAAGATGGAGTTCATTATAAATTGAAGCCCTTGAAGGAGGTGGAAGAAAAGGTATGTAGTACTACCAGAATTTGCTTGGTAGATGGTAGGAAATTTTTGGAGGGTATGAAGCATGAGCGTCATTACTTTGCATTGATTCCTAAGATTAGTCAAGAGAACTATTAAGATGTACCAGCAGAAGTTTCAAATATGTTGGAAGAGTTCCAGGACATTATCTCTGATAATGTACCAGAAGGTTTACCACCAGTAAGGAAGATAAGTCATCAAATGGATTTGATACCGGGAGCTAGTTTGCCAAACAAGGTAGCCCATAGAATGACCCCTACAGAGAATGAAGAGCTGAACAGACAAGTTTAGTAGTTGTTGAGGAAGGGACTGATAAGGGAGAGCCTAAGCCCATGTGTGGTACCTGCAATACTAGCACCAAAGAAGGATGGAGAATGGAGGATGTGTACAGACTCTCGATCCATCAATAAGATAACGATCAAGTATAGATTTCCATTGCCAAGAATGGATGACATCATGGATTGTTTGAGTGGAGCCAAGTACTTCACGAAAATTGACCTAAAGAGTGGATATCACCAGATCCGTATCAGAGAAGGAGATGAATGGAAGACAGCCTTCAAGACAAAGGAAGGTTTGTATGACTGGTTAGTCATGCCATTTGGGCTAACCAATGCACTGAGCACATTCATGCAGCTCATGAACGAGGTATTGAAGGAATTTTTGGGAAGTTTTGTTATTGTTTATTTGGATGATATTTTGATTTTCAGTAAGACTTGGGATGAGCATCGGATGCATATCAGAAGAGTTCTAGAGAAGTTGAGGGAGGAGAAGTTGTTGATTAATCTGAAGAAATGTAGTTTTGCAAAGGAGTTAGTGTACCTAGGATTTGTTGTCTCAGAAGAAGGTCTTAAGATGGACCCAGAAAAAGTAAGGGCTATCATTGAATGGCCTATGCCAAGGAGTGTCACAGAGGTAAGATCTTTTCATGGTTTGGCAAATTTTTATAGAAAGTTTATCAGGAGTTTCAGTAGCATTTGTGCACCCCTAACTGAGACAATGAGAGGGGATATAAAAGAGTTTAGATGAACTAAAGGTTCAGACAAGAGCTTTGATACATTGAAACAGAAAGTGGTAGAACAACCTGTTTTGGCACTTCCAGATTTTAATAAGGTATTTCAGGTAGATTGTGATGCTAGTGGTAGTGGTATAGGAGCTGTTTTGAGCCAAGAAGGTAAGCCCATTGCCTATTTTAGTGAGAAGCTTAATGATGCCAAGAAAAAGTATTCTGTTTATGATTAGGAGTTTTATGCAATAGTTCAGGCTTTGAAGAAATGGAGACATTATTTGTTGCCAAAGGAATTTGTTTTGTATACTGATCATCAAGCTTTGCAGTATCTTAATAGTCAAGGAAAGTTAAATCAAAGGCACTTAAAATGGGTTGAGTTTTTGCAGAGCTATACTTTTGTTTTGAAGCACAGGAGTGGGAAGTCCAACAGAGTTGCAGATGCCTTGAGCAGAAGGCAAAATTTGTTGACAGAAATGAAGATAGAGGTTGTTGGGTTCGATGAGCTCAAAAGTTTGTATCCTGAAGATCCAGATTTTGCAAAGGCTTGGAAAGCTTGTTTGGAACCTGTTACTTTAGACAGGACAAAATGGTTGGATTTCATTATCCAAGATGGCATGTTGTTTAGAGGAAGCCAGTTGTGTATTCCAAGGAGTTCCATGAGAGAGAACCCGATTAAGGAGAAGCATAGTGGGGGATTGGCTGGACACTTTGGTCGAGATAAGACCATTTCTATTATTGGTGAAAATTATTATTGGCCACAGTTGCAACAGGATGTGAGGAAATTTGTGCAGAGTTGCAGAGTGTGTCGGATGGCAAAAGGAACAAGTCAGAATATAGGGTTGTATCAACCATTACCTGTACCGGAGAAGCCATGATATGATATTAGCATGGATTTTGTTCTTGGTTTACCAAGGACACAGAGAGGACATGATTCTATTTTTGTGATGGTGGACAGATTCTCAAAAATGGCACATTTTATTCCTTGTAAGAAGACTAATGATGTTGTTCATATCGCAGAGTTATTTTTCAGGGAAGTGGTGAGACTACATGGTCTACCAAAAAGCATAGTTTCAGACTGAGATACCAAGTTTGTTGGTTATTTCTGGAGGACATTGTGGAAGAATTTGAAGACAGACTTGAAGTTCAGTCCTGTACACCATCCACAGACTGATGGACAAACTGAAGTGGTAAATAGGAGTTTGGGTAACCTACTACGATGCTTGGTAGGAGATAAGCCCAAGGGATGGGATTTGATTTTACCACAGGCAGAATTTGCTTACAACAATTCTATCAATAAGAGTACTGGTAAATCACCATTCCAGATTGTATATAGCAATAGTCCAAGAAATGCTTCTGAGTTAAGGAAGCTGGACAACGGAGAAAAGACAAGTGCCGAAGCTGAAGACTTTGCAGAACATATGAAGAATTTGCATGAAGAGGTGAGAAAGCACATTAATAAAATGAATATTCAGTACAAGGCTAAGGCAGATCAGAAGAGGAGATATAAGGAATTTCAGGTAGGAGATGAAGTCATGGTTCACTTGAGAAAAGAAAGGTTCCCAATTGGAACATACAATAAGTTGAAAATGAAGAAATTTGGACCATGTAGAATCATGAAGAAGCATGATTTAGGAAATGCATATGAGGTAGAGCTGCCGAGTGGGATCAATATTTCCCCTGTTTTCAACATTGCTGATTTATCAGAATATCATGAAGGTGGAATAGAGGATGGACCAATAGAAGTGCAGTGGAGTATTCCGGCATCTACTTCAATAGAGGAGATAGAAGAGATCTTGGATAGCCGTGTGGGAAGGAGCACTCGAAATAGGCAATATGAAGAATATCTAGTGAAATGGAAAGGAAGGCCTATTGAAGATTCTTCTTGGTTGTCTAAGGCAGAGGTTGACCGTTTGGGTTTTTCTCACACAAACACATGAGACATGACAGGGTCACTTCTCAAATTACCCTGGGTGTCTGATGCAGGAGCATCCAGAGGCGTAAGGGCAATCTTGCATCACCCAAAAAGAAGTTAATTCAAAACCATTGTAGTTGTTCTCATTTCTTCCCACTATTAGTGTTTTTGGTTCCATAATATCCAGAATAATAATGTAGGACTTTCAGTTTTTCCAAAACTGCTAAAAATAGTGACCTGCGTATTTAGGAAAGTGTACCTGCTATTTTTAGGAAGTTTGCATTTGGGCACGTAATGAAGCAAAAACTTCTAGAAAGTTACATAACGGAAATATAAGACCTTTGGTGAAGGAATCAAGCAAAGATCATCTGTGAGCTGAAAGATATTAAAGTTTTTATTTTCTGAAAAGCCCCTAAAAATTTACGGAATGAGATATGAGGCACTAAAACTTCTCATAACATCTCAAAAAGTTGACAGAAATCTATTTACGATTTTTGGTGAGCTTTCCGGTGCTTAAAATAGTTCGTCAATCGGACACTCGGATCAAAAGTTATGCTTCCCGGAAGTTGACCTACTTCTGGAGGGAGTTGCAAATTTTGAAATTTAGCTAGAGGTCGCCAAAAAGTGCTATTTATGACTATTTTGGGAACCTTGGGTGGTAGTAGAGTTAAGGGGGTCCAGTGTAGAGTCTAGAATAGGGGGAAAATAGAAACCCTAGCTGATTTGGGGTTATAGAAGGCTAAAGATTCTAGAGTCTTGAGGTTGGGAAAGTTGTAATGTGTTGCAGCTAGTAGAGGATTCATCCTCTGATTGTAATTGAGCTTCTATAATGTAATGAGTTGCCCAGTTCAATAAAAAAAAGTTCTATTTGTTGTGTTTAATATTTGTTATTGTGTGTTTTATGATTTAGCCCCTTCATCAGAAGTCCAATCCCCATTGAGCGAATGGTTCCTCTACTCAGACTGGTTTAAGAGGCAAGGCAATGTTCCTTCTCTTCCCAGTGTAGAATTGGTATTGTTGGCATTACCTAACTATTTTGTGGCAATCTAAGAAGATAGACAACTGATAATAACTGATGTATATTACCTTTGTCATTGCAGTTCTTGCCGAGAAATGCCCACTAGACACATCAAAATGGAATTTAGATAGAATTTCATCCATATGTTCTCCACACATCTTAAATATATACCATTAAATTTTTTCTTGAAGAGGACATCCTTGATTATAGAAAAGTTAGCTCCCCGAAGCCTATAAAACCTTCTCGTGAAAGGAGATAGTTGATTGGGATGCCTTCATGTCTCCATGAAGCACATCCTATCTTGAATCCATGTCCTAGATTCTTCTTAGTCATTAACCAGGATTATATTGGCCCCTTGGCCCTCTTCTTTTTATGGAATCATAGATTCAAGCTAAATGTTCACATAGCACCCTTCCTCTAACCAGCTTAGTTGACCTTACTTCAATATCATACTCTAGGATTTTAGTAATTCAATTGTCCCTTTTCTTTGTGATTTCTCCTTCCATTATGTATTCTTAGACACTTGAGTGAGCTACATAGATAGTGACCCTGTTTCTCAACACCAAATGCTTGAACTTTTTAAGTCCTTTAACAAAAGCATAAGCTTGTTTTTCAATAAAATTGTACCTCTTTTCATAGTCTTTCATGGTCTAGGAGTGGAACTTGCAATGGGGCACTCTCTTTTAGTTGATTCATCCTTATCTGTTAATATTGTGGCTATACTATGATCTCTCCCGTATGCTTACATAATGAAATATTTTGAAAATTCAAGGTTGACTAGGATCGGCATGGTTGATATTGATTGCTTGATTTTCTCTAAATCTTGCCTTCCCTTAAGGGTCCATTTGAAATCTACATCTTTCTTGAGCATCAGTGTGATAGGACAGACTAACCTTGCAAAGTTGGAAACCTACGCACAAAATTGATCTTTCCTAGGAAGGATTGGACATTTTTATGTTTACATGCAGGGGTAGCTCAATCATGGCTTTGACTCTATCTGGATCGATGGAGATTCCTTCCTTCGAAATGATGTTCCCTAGGATTTTGCCTTGTGGGACCCAAAAGATACATTTTTGTGGGTTTAGAGAGATCCCAAATTCTTGGCACCTTTGGAAAACCTTTTCTAGATGATCAAAATGATTATTTGACTTGGAGAACACAGTGGGATCATCTAAGTAAACTAGGATGATTTTGTTGATCAGCTCACTAAAAGCAATGTCCATAGCACACTAAAAAGTTGCTCTTGCATTCAAAAGGATGAAATACATATTTGTGTAAGCCAATCTACCATATTTGGTGGTGAACATGGTTTTATATTGCTCTTCCTTCTTGAGCCAAATTTGACTATAATTGAAGAAGCCATCAAGTAATTAAAACCTATCCGATCTTGCAACTATTTGCAATATTTTCTCCATTGATGGGAGTGGATAGTGGCCTTTCAATGATGCTCTATTAAGGTCTCTAAAATCTACACAAAGTCTTATCTCACCATTCTTTTTTCTCACTATGACCAGATTAGAATCCCACATTGAATGTCTAACTAAGAAGATTGTCTTTGAATCAACCAGCTTATTGAGTTCCTACTTCATGAGAAGCTTGATTTTTGGATTAACCAACGTCTACCTCTATCGAAATGGCTTTGATTCATGCATCAATTCAATGGTGTGTTGGATAATTCCTATGTCATAGCCTTTAAGGTCTTCATAGCTCTACACTATTACTTTGTCATACTTGTAGAAAAAAATCAACCTATCCCTTTTAGAAATTGAGCAATGACCTTCCCCACTTTTGCTCTTCTTCCAGCACTAACTTCTAGCTCCACATAGTCCTCTTTTTCAGTGGAAATATTTCTTTTATCCATCTTTGCATCATCCAAGTTGAATAGACTCTCTAGAGTTATCAGACCTTTGGGAATCTTATTTGACTTCAACTACATAATTTTCTCTTCATAAGCTTAGTCTATCTTGGGCTATAGCTGGTCCATGAATTCCACTTACTATTGGAGGAACAAGGAAATCTAAGCATTGCTCTTGAATACTTGCCACTAATTCTTATTATTGGGAATAACAGGCCTAATAATCAATTTAATTACATCCTCAGTCTTCATAAGCTCCCTCATTGGATCAAACTAGAATCTTATTTGAGTCATTCCATCAGTCTCCTTGTTTTGAGTCCTTAGGATCACCTTGATGTTTAATGCTTTAAAGAGTACAAGCAGAACCCATACACTGTGGCTGTATGACCTCATTATGACATTCTTGGATGCACCAATGCCTTGGACCTATCTGATGACCATTTTTGAATCACCAAACACTTGCAATTGCTTGACTTTCACATTTTCTTCTAGAAGGAGACCATGTACTAGAGCCTCATATTCTACCTCGTTATTGGTGCAACTGAGATGGAGCCAAAAATATTTAAGGATCTTCTTTCCTTCAGGAGATAGGAGACACATGCCTACTCTAAAACCATTTTCACAACATGGACCATCAAAATACAAATTCAACAATTGTGCAGGTTCATCTAAGTCATGAACAAAGTCTTTAGATGAGCTATCTATCTCTGGTATCAATTTCCCTTCATCATAGATCACATACATCCCCAAACTTGTGGAATCAAAGTTCCCATAAGAGTCAGTTTGGATAGACTCGAATAAGAGCGCCTCCTCTACATCGTTTCAACCATTTTCCCCAAATTCTTGATCCAGGGACTCCATGACGTATCTTTCTTCTTTTGAAAGCATAGTGTATTTGCTAGCTCAAGGTTTACCATCACTTCATGAGTGATGTGCTCCTTTTGGAGGGACTCTAATAGGATCTTCATTTTAGATCTGTATTTGGTTCTAATGATGAAATGAGACCAATCAAGAGATATATATCCTCCAATCTTGGTTGTGAAATCCCTAGAAAGGCATAGCCCAAAAACCAATCGGATGTCAATGATTACGACCTCTTATGGCACTGTGATATTTGAGAAAAATACAATGTAAGAGGCAACACTTTGGTGACTCCTATCATTTGAACCATCTTTCCATCTAATTACATGACTCCCTTCTCCATGGGTTCATACTCTAGTTAAAGAGCATATGCTATCCTTTTGGACATAATAGTGGTGCTAGCACTAGATTATATCATGGATTTGTATAGTAATTTCTTACCTACTATTACTTTCAATTAAAAGGGAGTAGGTTTAACTTTACTCACCTCTAGTTTTCCATTTGTGAGAATAGTGGGATGTTGATCTTGTGTAATCTCTCAAGGGTGTGTCATATTTTTCTTTACTATTGGCAGTCACTTGATTTGTTGAAGGCAAGCTCTTCTCCTCCTCAAGAGCCTTTTGAAGTAATATCTCTTGCTTTGGAATGGATAAGACATCCCACAATGAATGTTCATTTGAGCCTTCTTTAGTTGATCCACTAAATGCAGTGGTCTAGCTACTTGAGGCCTGGGAATGTATGTTGAATATCTCAGCCTTTTGGCTTGGATATTTGGCACTTCGTGACTATGTTGGTATTCCATGATTCTAAATTGGTATCCCATAATTTAATGCCTAAAAAATAGGAGTAGTTGGATTCTTTTGAGTTATTTCCTTGGAGTGAACAACTGCTTCTTTGTTGTCTACCACCCTTCTCTTGGAATGGGTGAAATAGTCATATTGCACTTGTGAGGCCCTGGAACTGGAAGAGTCATTGGAAAATATAGCTTCTTCCTCTTCTACCCAAAAGAACAATGCATACTCAGGAGCAATCTCTTCCTCTTGTTGCATGGACATCCCTTCCATGTGAGCCACTAGTATGATATTTCATTCCCATGATGACTAATATGAAGATTGCCCAACTTGGGTCTCCCCTTGAAAACCTTGGTGTTGTTATTCTACTTCCTTCTGATGCAAGTTCCCTCATAGACAAGCTTTGGGTGGATGAGGGTCATTGTAAGTAAAAAACCATGCATTTGAGTCATTTACAATGTTATTTTTCCTTGGGACCATATCTCATTCCGAGCTAGGAGGAATCTATTGTAATGAAGTAGGGATCAATACAAGTTGTTATTTAGAAGGACTCTGTTGGCAAGAGACACTACTAGGCATGTCAGGTGTTGTCATTGATGGTGACCAAATCTATTTTACACATTCGCATCTCATTAGTGGATCATACTGAAAGTCAGAGTGCAGATTTATCTAAGTTCAGATAGACAGGAATAGAGCATTTGATAGGGTTCAGCATATTAGTCCGTATTTCTCCACAGGTAATCACATTGTGTTGCAGATCTAAGGGAATGTTAAGGGATGTTAGGGCTACCTAAATCCAATATTTTAGCCTCCAGTGATGAAGGGATTGTAAGTTACAAGCATCTGAGTATCAGGTTCTGGTTAAACAGTTCAATCTAGTGAAGAACATACCGACTTAGTGTTTGATCATTGTGCGGATTAGTAAAAGTTGTTGGTTAAGTAATCTGTGAGATCCAATGGTATTAGTTGACATGTGTGATGACTTGGATGTATATGTTTTAGTCCACATTGGTATTTGGATATGGATTCATCCGACAGAACAGTGTTCTTAAAAAGACCTTAAGTTTTTCTCAAGGCTGACTGTAGTTGATGTTATCTCATGAAGCGGATATATATGATTGATGGATTTGAACATTTGAGGTTGTTGTTGTGTGAATATGAAGTAAGAGATGCGAAGGCTGGTAGTATCGAGTGCGAAGCAGAGATCTGATCCTCTTATTATGGAAGAACAATAAAATAGGGCAAAAAAAGATGAAGTGTGTGAAGTCGGTAAACAGAGCTTAATCGAAACTGTAATTTTGCATTGTTAGATTCTATTCTTTAGTTCAAACATTCCTGTGAACTTTTATAACTGATTTGTAGGCAGTGAGCTCTGGGCAGTGTGCCTGAAGGCATGTGCCTTCACCATTTGTAATACTTTTAACAGAGTATAAATTCTTGTGGGTTAACCCCCACCGTGGTTTTTCCCTTAACCAGGTTTCCACATAAAAATATTGGTGTTATGTGTGTTGATTTTGTTTCTGCTCATGTGTTGTTGATTCATGCTTTCATAGTTATATCATTCATATGTTAATAAGTGGTAAAGAAGTTTAATTGCAGCAAAGGATAAAATTTTTTGTGACAACTGATTCACCCCCCCTCTCAGTTGTCTACCCGTATTTAAACAATTGGTATCAAATCAAGGTTCCTTAGAAGAAGTTTAACAGCTTGAGGAAGATCTGGGAAGGTGTTTTCAATGGGTTCATTCAAGCATTCTGATGGTATCAATCAACAACTACAAGTAGCCTTAGATGATCTTGACATGTCCAAAGTAGAAATCAAAGATCTGCAAGAGAACCTTAAAGACATTGAAGATTTCATTGAGACCCTAAAAGAAAAATTGAGCAAATCTAATGAAAAGAGGAAGGAGCTACTTCTTCAACTAGCAAATCAGAATGAAGACAATGACATGGATGAGGCCCTAAAAGAGAAGACAAAGGAATGTGAGAAGTTAGCAAAAGAAGTTGTCCTAAAACATGAGATGGAATCTGAGGTGATGAGGCTAACCAAGGAAATTGAAGAAAGGAAGAAGACTGGAGAAAAACTGAATCAATGTCTAAAAGAAAGAATAGAAGAATGCTATAGATTAGATAGAATAATTGGCCATCTAGAGCTTGATCTACAAGAAATCAAGGAAAATGAGGAAGAACTTGAAAGACAAATTGTCATTCTCAAACATGACCTAGAAGTTGTAAATGAATATAAAGAGAAATTTAAGATAATCCTAACTAAACCTGAGGTGTTTCTTGATAGTCAGAAGAAGGTAGATGATAAGCATGGTCTAGGATTTGAGAAAGGTGAAAGCTCTGGATTTGGTCCAAGATATCTTGAAGCAATAAATCAAAGAAGGAATCCTAGAAGACCTCTAGTAAGACAACCTAATGCTCAAAGGTATCAATCTTTCAATGGCAATTATTTCAAATGCAATAAGTATGGTCATAGAGCTAATCAATATAGAAGTCAAATGAATCAAAACGCATCATCTTTCTCCAGTCAATGCTTTAATTGCAAAAGGATAGGTCATAAGGCTGAGGAATGCAGAAGTGGATCAAGGAATCCTCCTAAGAACAAACAAGTGTTCAATGGAAGATGTTTTACTTGCAATAAGTTTGGGCATATTGCAATGCAATGCAAATCTAAATCTGCTCCAACATGTAATTGTCAGAAAAATAAGATTGTATGTTTCAACTGCAACAAATCCAAACACATTGCTAAATTTTGTAGAAGCAAAAAGGAGAACTCACAGGTAGGTAAAGGAAAAATAAAGTAGAAGTTGGACAAAGGCAAGGGTAAATTTGATTTGAATGAGATCCATAATGACATGAACAAAACATGGGTGAAGAAAGGTGAAATTAAAATTGACAATGGGTCAGCACCTGAATCCGGTGCTGATAATTCCTCTGGGAATTGAATCAAGAGCTCTAGCTCAGGGGGAGCTGCCTTAAAAATCTAATTCCCCCTGCCAGTAAGTGGGTGCCTAAATTTGGGATGATGAATGAAGATAAAGAAGCCTATTGCAGACCTGTTGAAGCAAATTCTGGAAGAAAAGAAGCTAATGCGACTGATTGCGGAGCAATTGAAGATCGATTGTATGTAGAAATAGTGTAACCAGATGTATTAGGGTAGAACATTTATTACAATGAAGAATTAGGTTTTGTGGAGGATAAAAGGTCATTCATTCAAACACTTGAATCACTTTGCATTCAAAGAGAACAAGGAGAGGAGCACCTGAGCTAAAAATTTTAGAGAATTGAAGTGCAAAGAACGAACTTGGCATCTAACCCTAATTTCATGAAAGAAAAAGGTATTTTTCTGCAAAGCTTTAAACTTGTAATCTTTTGAAATGGCTACTCCTCTGGTTGTGAACATCATTGAGCGGCCTAGGTGAAAATTTAAGAAGCATCCTTTCAAGTCCACTGAAGTAGATCCAATGGGAGCACTTTCTGTTGTTCCATATGGAGTTCTTCATACAAAGGACATTAGGGCTTATATTCATGTGCTTCTAGAAGAGCATGGCGACTCAAGGTTTTCTGATCTATTCATGAATCACTTAAAAGGTGATGATTTTAAGCTCAAACCAAAATACCAAGCCCTGAAAGACAAGTTCATACAATTTGTTGAGTTTCCATGTTTTGTGGAGGACGAGTGGGTCCAGTATGTCTTGAGTCATATCCATGATGAGTTTCTATGGTTAAATCATACATTAAAAATCACAAAGGATGCAATAAGGGAAGTTACAGGACTGAATTCAACCAGTACCTTGCCTTAGTTGAAGGCTATGAAGAATCAAGAAGTCACCGAGGCAACCAGATTGAAATTTGACAAGAGAGCCATGACTATAAATGACATAGAGCATCATGGGGTTAGATTCGCATCAATGGTGATAGGATATATGATATATTACTCTAGTAGAGAAAATTTAGTTTTTGGAACAACAATCTATACTGCATATAAGATGGTGAAAGAAGGTGCAAACTATGATCTTTGTGAACTATTCCTAAACTAGCTCATGGAGAACCTAAGCAAGATAAAGAAGGACAAAAAATACTCATTCAAATTTGGTACATTATGTGTCTCTTCTTCTATTTCTTGAGTCAGCTTCCGAGAAACAAAAATATAATTTGGACAAGTGACAAACTGGTAGCAATCCAGATTAGGAATTATTTGAGTGATTTGGGTAGTCAAGATGCACAAAAGATGGCACTTTGGGGATTCTTCAAAAACTTCCAGGGTATGATGCAGGCTAGGGATAGAATACCTAGAACTATTGTTGAAAAATACAAGGACACCATCTATTTTATGGTTACTATTGATCAATGCAAAATGGAAGAAGTAGAGCCTAGAGTTGTGTGGACCATGCCCATGGGGTATGAAGTGGATGGGCATGTGTTGGAACTGTATGCACATCATTTATTAAGTCAGCCTAGTGATCTGGCTGAAGAGAGATTTGGAACTTATGAAGAAATTTCACAAAAACTACATCTTAGATTCAAGGCTCCTGAAACCAAAAGGAAAGTAAGGAAAGAAGTTGAGCAGTTGGCCAAGAATCTAGGCCTTACTAAGGAAGTTGTGAGGCAATTCAAGGAAAGAACAGAAAAGGTTGAGAAGGAAAAGTAGGACAAGGAATAGGAAAGTGTTCTGGCAGAACCTCCTTCCATGTCAAGGTCTACTAGGAGTACTACTTCAACCTTTAGTGCATCACCTTCTCCTGTTGCAAGGAAATCTAAAGAAAACCCTACTAGTAAGGAAGGAAAAGGAACAAAAACAATGGCCAAGAGGTCATATGGCAGTATGGAGAAGGAGGATGAAGAAAAGACTGATTCAGATGATGAGGTTAAAGAATTGAAGGCCTTCGGAACTAAAGCTGCTAAAGTGTCTAAGGAGAAGCCCTCTAGAAGCACAAAGTCAAGCAAAAGGCATAAGCCAGAAGCCAATTCCTTCTATGGAGGACATTGTTAAAACAATCACTTTAGATGGAAACCTAAAACCAATGACTAAATTCTATGATCATTGCAGTGATGCTAACAAAAGAATTTTGGAGGATGCTACTATAAAATATTTGAATGTATTCAATTGAGCACTAGTAGAGATCTTGTCAAAAATTCCAAAGAGCTTAAGAGACATTTTGGAAATGAGAAAAGAAGCTGCCAAGACAAAGGATGTGGAGCTGAGAGAACATGTATTATCCATTCTATGTTTGGTGATCTCCAATAAAGAAGCAAATAAATGTTTTAAAGAAGTCAAAAGTGAATTCAGAAGAAAGAAAAGGATGAACAAGCTGATGATTGGAGACATTGATGAAGTTTTCCAAGAAACAGAACAGATTCTAAGGAAAGCTCTAGACAAGAACAAGTTTTGAACAAAGGAGATGAAAAGATGGTGGAGGAAGTTAATTTTGATGGTGTAGAGGACACTCAAATTCCTTCGGACCAATCTGCTGAAGAATATACATAGATGGTTACAGAAGTAGATGCTCCTAGTGAAGATGACTCTGTGAAGAATAAAGAGCAAGAATCAAAGGAGGATAAGGACAAGGATGAATAAGAAGGAGAAACAACAGAGAATATTGAAGAACAAAAGTAAGTTGATAGTACTGACAAGGATCTGAAAAATGGAGCTACATTTTTGGCAAAAGACACTGCAGATGTAGTGAAGGAATTACTTGAGAAAGACAAGCTTGAGTTTGATGAACTAGAGCTGATTCAAGGGCCTATCAATTTTGACACTCTTTCCCCTCTACAAAAGATGAAGCTAGCTTCTATGGTACAAGAAAAAGCAAGAGAGGAGATGCTAAAAACTCACATTGAGGACAATGAGTTACTTGGTCTTGCCTCTGGAATTCTGGAAAAGATTATACCAACCCTTCAAAAGGATTCATCTGACTCTCCTTCCAATTAGTTAAAGAACCTGATAAACTCTGTAAGTTCTCATTTTTAAACCTTAGAGAAGTCAACAAAAGTTAAGGTCAGAAATGAATTTAGTGAGAAGAGGTTTGCTGAAATAAAGAAGATAATTAGTTATGATAGATCAAGGCTTGATACTAGTGTAAAGAGTATCCAAAATGCCCTCTCTAAAGGTGCAAAGATTTACAAGTTTTGTCTAAATCAGTCTAAAGCTATTGAGGATATTGATAAAAAGATTAAGGACTTAGAGCTTAAATTGTCTAACATCTCTCAATTCTATAGTCCTCTAACCGAGTTTGTAATAACCAAAGAATGTCAAGTAGTGAGTTTGCATGATGAATTGTGCAATTTGGAGAAAGAAAAGGCCAAAGTTTTTAGTAGATTGGATGAGCTTTGGTGACTGATTTCCCCTAAGCTGGAGACTATGTATGATATATTAGCAGAATCCAAAATTGTTGCTGCCACTAGTGATCCTTATGATCTTCAAAAGGCAGAATCACATGCATTTTTGTTCAACGGACATATATCCATTTTGGGCAACATAAAGAAGAACTGGGACAATGAATTGACTCAGCTAAAAAACATTTTGGTGATATCTTTTTGATGATGAACAAAGCCTAAGAATTGTACGTTCATATGCGGAAGTATGTAGAGTTTTGACCCTTGTACATAAAATTTTTGCATGACCTTTGGTATGCAGATCCCAGCCTTTGCCATTGATGTCAAAGGGGGAGAGGAAAAGCAGTGAAAAATGAAGAATTAATCTAAGGGGAAGCATTGGAAATCACAAGTGTATAAAGTAAAGGGGGAGTTGTTCTAACACTTAGTCATTTTTCACTAATTGTTGCCATCAATGCTAAAGGGGGAGATTGTTGGCAAGAGACACTGCTAGGCATATCAGGTGTTGTCATTGATGGCAACCAAATCTATTTTACACATCCACATCTCATCAGTGGATCATACCAAAAGTCAGAGTGCATATTTATCTAAGTCTGGATAGATAGGAATAGAGCATTTGACAGTGTTCAGCATATTAGTCTGTATTTCTCCACAAGTAATCACATTGTGCTATGGATCTGAGGGAATGTTAAGGGATGTTAGGGCTACCTAAATCCAAGATTTTAACCTTCGGTGATGAAGGAATTGTAATTTACAGGCATCTAAGTATCGGGTTCTGGTTAAACAGTTCAGTCTAGTGAAGAACAGACTGACTTAGTGTTTGATCATTGTGTGGATTAGGAAAAGTTGTTGGTTAAGTAATCTGTGAGATCCAATGGTATTGGCCAACATGTGTGATGACTTGGATGTATAGGTTTTGGTCCACATTGGCATTTGGGCATGGATTCAGCCAACATAACAGTGTTCTTAAAAAGACCTTAAGTTTTTCTCAAGGCTGACTGCAGTTGATGTTATCTCATGAAGCAGATATATATGATTGATGGATTTGAGCATTTGAGGTTGTTGTATGAATATGAAGTAAGAGATGCGAAGGGTGGCAGTATCAAGTGTGAAGTAGAGATTTGATCCTCTGACTATGGAAGAATAGTAAAATAGGGCAGAAAAAGATGAAGTGTGTGAAGTCGGTATACTGAGCTTAACTGGAACTGCAATTTTGAATTGTTAGATGCTATTATTTAGTTCAAACATTCCAGTGAACTTTTGTAATTGATTTGTAGGCAGTGAGCCTCTTTGAGCAATGAACTCTGGATAGTGTGCTTGAAGGCATGTGCCTTCCCCATTTGTAATACTTTTAACAAAGTATAAATTCTTGTGGGTTAACCCCCACCGTGGTTTTTCCCTTAACTGGGTTTCCACGTAAAAATCCTAGTGTTATGTGTGCTGATTTTGTTTATGCTCATGTGTTGTTATTTCATGCTTTCATGGTTATATCATTCATATGTTAATAAGTGGTAAAGAAGTTTAATGGCAGCAAAGGATAAAAGTTTTTGTGACAACTGATTCACCCCCCCTCTCAGTTGTCTACCCTTATTTCAACAGGACACACCCCTTGGGAATTTTGGTATCTATTTGGTTGATATTGGTGCCAAGGATTTTGGTCGTTCTAATAAGGAGGCCTCAAGTATGAAGCTTATTACCTCTTTAGGTTGAGTATCTCATTTGAGAAGCTTCTAAGGATACTCTTCATATTATCTATTTCTGATGCAGCTTGAGGAACTGGTACCACAGTTGTTGGCACTTGAGGGGAATGATACATGTACATGGACGAGGGAGCCTTATTTGAATTGGAAAAGGGGGTTCAACTTTAGTTGGCTCTTCTTGTAATGACAGCTTAGCAAACACTAGAATGGGAGGCCTCAGAGATAGCTTCACGACATCTATTAGATTATTTTCAGCTCTTACCACCAGATCATATGTTGTTGGAAGAATTTGTCCTCCCAACGATTGAATCATAACAACTATGTCCAAATTGAAAGCTTTGAGATAGAAAACAATAGCCATACTAGGAGGGGGTCATGTAGTAGCTAGAATCCTTTACTAGGTTTTATGAAACTGGGTGTTGAAATTGGTGACTACTTCTTGAGGTGCCCTCTTGATGGCTATGAATTGTTGCAATAGTGAGGATTTTGCCCCTTTCTCATTGAACCTTTCAAACAAGGTGTTTCCTAACTGGTCCTAGTTCCTATTGAATTTGGTGGAAGGGATCTAGACTAGTTGAGTGCTTTACCTTTGAATGATGTTGCAAGTAATCTTATGACAACATTTTTCTCTCACATACTGGACTGTACAAATACCCACTACATCTTGAAAGTGTTCCCTAGGAGTTTATGAATCCTCACCCATATATTTGGGTAGAGCTTTGAGTGCATTAGCTAGGATAGGATTCCATGTAGCTAGTGGTGCTGGTGGAACCTACAGACTATTGCTTCTCTAGTTTACAAAATTTCTAGGGACTCCTGGTGTAGCCATCTAAGCAGGTGACGGCTTTGGGTGCACTACTATTCTTTTAGGGAGAAGCATTAATGGAGGGGATAAAAGACTTGAATTTGAAGCTAAAAGTGATCTTATAGTTAGCCTTTTACTCATATAATTTGACTTCTAATCGATCAATTGTAGGTTCAAGTCCCATGGGGCATGCTAGAAAATTGTTGATGGTTTTATCTACACCTAAGATTACTCCTAGATACAAAACAACCAATACAGATGGGAAATATTATGAATGTGGGACCCTTGACTCATAAAATGAACTCCAAGATTTTAGAAGATCGCTCTTCTTGAGAATCTTCTTAGTTCTTGTGAATAGTGGGAGAGAAAAGAGAAGAGAAACTTTGATTAAATGAAACTACTCTAAGGCAATACCCAGAAGATGGTACTTAAATTGATGTAGGAATAACACAATGCTTTTCTATTTAAGTCACAATACTAACTCATGGCTTCAAAGAGCATAAATGCATGATTATAGACCATTTACTAATATCATTCATGGAAATGAAATCAAATGTACAACATCAATACACAAGATCTGAAAGAAGACTCAACAAACACAAGAATTAGCACAAAATGTTACTTTTATTCATTATTAAATCAAGAACATGTTATAGAAGGCATAATGCATAGTCATAAGACATTCAATTGGCACTAAGAAGCACCCATAAAGGTTGAGAATGCCTATCAACTCTTCTTGGGATCTTGAATTGGCTCATTGAATAAACATTGGCCAACCCTTATTACATCTTCTTTTCATGCATATATAACAACTTAGATTTTGAAAGTTTCCCCAGGAAGGAAACATTTACCCGGTCTACTCCTAGTAGCTTAGCATTGAATTTCCTTGACTCCACCTTTATACCACTCCATCTTAATGGCACCGATTTGAGGCATTAAATACTCACCAAGAATTGTGTAGGAGGCCCAACCACCTCTTTGATGCATTGCCAAATTGCCAAGTCACCCACCATGGCTGGAAGATGCCTCCATGTCCTCCACAGAAGCCTTGGAGGCTTGCTGACTCATCTGCTTTAGTTACCGATGCATTACTTCTACTTTTCTACTTTGAAAGGTCCTTCATAATGCACGGATCGTTAGATCATGTGGCCTTGATTATGTGATAACATGGCACAGTGCCTTAGAATTTTTAGGCCTATCTTGTTGGGGAGCTGCGATGCCATGCCAAGTGTCTGGTTTGCACTTGCTTTTAACCTCTTTCTTTGAAGACCCCGAGTACACCGCTCGATAATTTGAGTCAGCATCATTGGCTAATGGTGCAATGTGAACTATAAGTCAAACCTACCAAGGTCTCAAAGGAGTGTGGTGCCACCACATGGAGTCACTAGGGAGTCATGTGCCTTTCCTTTGCTTTGCTTGTCATGGGACTACTGGCTAGTGACTTATGACACTTGTCTCAAAGGTGCATCATTTAAACTGTGTCAAACCTACCAAGGTCTCGGATGTGCCAGGCCTTGCCACTTGGGATAAAAGGTGACATGTAACATTTGAAACTTTCTTAAGGAGGAAGGGATGCACCATAGTCTGACTCAGTGATATCATGGACCAATGGTGCAATGCTTGAGGGTTTTTAGGACTGACAACCTTTAAGCTTGCATCATGACTCCAAGTGGCAACCTCTGTGGCTTCTTACCTTTGTTGGAGCCTTTTAAGACTAAGGCCTGCCAAAGGGTGACTTAGGACACTCGAAGCCAAGGCATAGCACCTTGATGTGTTGGAACTGATAGCTTCATGTGGCTATGAGAAACCTCCATGTAGCAAATTATTGATTAACTTTGACAGCCTGCCATAGCTTGACTATAAAGGCTTAGAAGATGATGCCGCCCGACTAAGATTCAAAGGTCAATGCTACCTAACTGCTCATGACTCAAAATTACAAATGTAGAGCGAAATCTCTATAGTCACCATTAGTAGCCTTCATCAAGCTCTGAGGGTTCCATTCATAGTAGAAATCTTACACCCTTGGGATTTAAAGCTCCTTGGGGACAAAATTGCATGTGGATTAAAAATGTGGGATCTTTGTGTTTCTGTATAGGGTAAGAAATGTTATGAGAGATTGGCAATTGTAACTATGGATTTCCATTTGTACTCTAAAGGTTTTGTTGGAGCAATCTAAAATATGAAGAATCTTGTAGCAATAGAGGCCTCAAATAGAACTAAAACCATACTTAAAGAAGCCTGACAAATGGCATTTGGATCTATACTCAGAAATCAAGAATGGCATGTCACTACAAGATACTCCCATAGCCTCTACACCATCACAACTAGCAGATGACAATGTTATATTTCTCACAACAAACAAAAACAAGTTTAGGTTTAACATTTTTTAAGAGTGAGATGTGTTGATATTAGGTTTAGGGTTAGGTTTGCACAATAATATATATAATTAAAATATTTTGAATATTTAGTTTATAGTGGTAAGTTGTTTAGTTTACTAAATGTGTATTTACATAGGTGAATTAGATGTTTTAAAATGTGACAATATAAATGACATGAGTGTTTATCTATATTATATTTGGGTGCAAAATGTTTAATTACTAGTGTAAACAATTTCCAACATTGGATAGAATTGTCTATTATGGGACAAAGGTTTAAAAATGTTGGAATATATGCACCAACATTAATAAATGTAATAGTGAGCTATTCTGCATGTACACAGCTTGGCTATGTGCTGTTCACAATTTGTTAGATGTAGTTGTAGTTGCATCAATAGTTGTTAGTATGTTGTCAATTAGTTAAGTTTGTTGTCAAGTTAGATAGAAGATTTATAGGAAGTAGTTTAGTTAGTTTACTATTATAAATTGTAATCTCTTGTTCAATAATAGATAATTCAAAGTTTCATTTTTGTGTTATCTATTGTTAGATCCTTTTTATTCTTAGTTTTCCAATATGGTATCAGAGCTAGGTTGGGTGTGACTCCACCATTGGAGTGCCCAAGAATATTAGAGCCTATCTATTCTACTGTGTGGTCATTTAATTTGACCTGCATGCACATGTGGTAGAGAACAACGAGTTTTGTTGTGATTTCCTCTTTGTTGCCCATCCCTGTTTTTTCAGTATTAAATCAGAGATTTATATCTGCTGTTCTTCTTTTATGCTTGCTGGTCTGTATTGGTCTGTGCATCGAGCTATTGTTGGTGTCCATGTTGCAGATATAAGGAGATCTACAGCTACATAAAAGCTGGTTACATTTTGTCACTGCTGATATTTGAGGAAGGGATTTCTGAGGTGATGACTATGGCTGAGAACATCATGCAAGCGGGCAAAGTAGACTCTTTCTTACAACATACGAATGCATATATAGCATTCCAAAACTATCTTAAGTCAATTAAAAAAATGTGCTCTAAGAGTTGTCTCAGAAAATATCTACATTTTGACTGCCCAGGTGCATTAGTTATGGCGTTAAATATCTGGCGCTGGGCAGGTAGGGGATATTTTGGGTCTTGAATGCAAGCAGCTGCGTGGTTATCTTCAACAGTGAACACATAGATATCTGAAACATGGCAGTGGAGGGATATCTTTTACCATTAATGTGATCTGCCTAATCTTGGTGTAGCAATGAATGCCCCAAGAATATCTTCATCTGTTGAAAGTTGTCATTGAAATATGCATTTCCAGATCTGAAAATTGAAAAGTGACAAAAGCTCCTGAAACTCTGTCAAAAGAAAGAGGGGACAAAAACATGCGTCTTTGCCTCTTATAGCATGTCAAAATTCACCAAAATGGAGGCGATACAGGTGGTCAAAGTTTTGGTCAACTGCCTGTATATATCGCTTTTGCATCTCTATGTATATTGCTACATCTTGGCACCTGAATTGGCATTCAAAAATTCATTCTGCAACTCCTTTGCACATACATGGTGCTTTGCATATCAGCCCCTGTATATCCTTTGTATTTTCAAAATTGCATATACATACAAGCTGAAGAGAACTTCTGTCTCAAATTACTACTTGAACCTCTTAGTTGAACCTATGCATTGAACCACTTCATTGAACCTATGTGTTGAACCTCTTCGTTGAACTTACTGTTTGAACCTCTTTGTTGAACCTCTTCGTTGAACTTATTCTGTGAACCTCCTTGTTGAACCTCTTCCTTGAACCTTTCTAGAGTTCATTTTGTAGGTTCAATGAATTTAGTTCAACTGTTCCTTGGTTCATTGGTTCGAGGATATGCGATGTTGGCATCGCTGTGACGAAGTACTATCGGCAGGACTGTGTTGAAGACCATTGGTATCGATGAGACAAGGGCCATCGGAATAAGCATCGAAGGTTTGTCCGATACTGAGTGTCACCCCGATGGAAGCATTCAACCATCGGCAAGACAAGGCCTATCGGCCAAACTTTGTGGAGTTACTCCGACAGGAGTAGTCACTCCGACGAAGGTTACGGGTTGGTCGTCGACGAGACAAGGCCTATCAGCCAAGCTATGTGGAGTTACTCCGATAGGAGTAGTCACTCCGATGACTTATACCTATCGGCGGGAGTCTGAGGTTCGGCGTGACTTTTGACGTCTTGTCTAATATGGGTTGTTACACCGATGGCCTAAAGGTTGTGAGCCGATGTACTGCGGTCATTCCGATGGAGGTATCGGTGAGACAGAGCACTGTCAGAGCGGGAGCAAATTCTTGTGCCGATGGTGAAAGTTATTCCGATGGTAACCTTGGTGATCGGGGAGACTATGCTCATCGGTGGAAGGTGATGTCTGAGGGCCGATGGGAGTTGTTATGCCGATGGAATTGGAGGCTTGGAGGCTTGGTATTGTCGGCAACAAAATTGCCGAGAATAGCCTTTGGTTTGTTGGCGGTTATAAACTGCGAAGTCATCGGCGACTTGGTACATGTGGGACTAAACGTCTCACTGAAATATGAACCGTTGCGACGGTTAGATGGCTGCGACGCCTAAGGAATTTGTTCTATCAGTTAGAGCAGGAGTGTGTAACGACTTCTGTTCCTGCAGACTGGAAATAGAATGATATGTCTACAGGTGTCATTGGTATTATGATTATGAGACTTGAATAAAGGTTCATTCTGTAAATGTACAGTGTAGCGAACTGTGTATGATGTTGAGAATCAAACACCAGAGCAAGAAGCTGAGTTCTTTATTGTAACTGTATATCTTACTGTAATAAAGATTGTTTTCTTGTGGTGGTGGGTTTTTTACCCGTAAGGGTTTTCCCATGTAATTCAATGTGTCTGTGTTCTGAATATTGTCAATTTTGGTTTCTCTTGTGAATTCATCTGTGTTATTCAAATTTAAAAAGTGACTGGTCTACACTGTCCCCTGGGAATTAACATTAGGGAAGCTGTTTTCCGCACCTGTGCTTTCCTTAGAAGTGGTATCAGAGCCTGGCCCGTTGTGTTATCCTTGTGGGTAGTTTGGTTTTTTTTGTGTTAATTATGTTGTGTGGGAGTTCTGTAGAGTGTTATTTTTAAATTAAATAAAGATGGCTAGTACATCAGACAAAATAGACATTGAGAAATTCAGTGGCACAAACTTTGAGTTGTGGAAACTTAAAGTTGAAGATATGTTAGTCTATAGAGACCTTTGGGTTGCTATGTCTAGAGTTCAACCCACAGGCATGAAGCAAGAAGATTGGGATCTGATATGTAGAAAAGCCAAAGGACTGATAAGACTGAGTTTATCTGACTCTGTTCTATTGAACATCCATGAGGAGAAATCTGCAAGTGATTTGTGGAGAAAGTTGAATAATATTTATCAGGGCAAGTCCTTGGTAAATAAACTTTTCCTCAAAAAAAAATTGTATTCTCTGAAGATGGATGAAGGTGCATCTGTAGCAGAACATCTGAGTGCATTCAATACGATTGTTGCTCAGTTGACATCTATAGGTGTAAAAATAGAAGAGGAAGATCGTTGTATGCTTCTGTTATGTTCCTTACCTGACTCGTGGGACCATCTGGTGATGGCTATTGGAAGTACAACAACTACGTTTTCTCAAGAAATTGTTGTTGCCTCTTTGTTGTCTGAAGAGATGCAGAGGAAATCTTCTGGAATGGCCAAAGAGGCTCTGTCAGTTCGTGGTAGATCAAAGGAAAGAGGTAAGAAGAAGGACAAGAAGTCTAAGTCCAAATCAGAGGGGAAATCAAAATCTCCTGGCAAGAAGTCCAAGGTGAAGTGCTGGAATTGTGGGCAGAAAGGTCATGTCAAGAAAGACTGCAAAGAGGAGAAAAAGAAGAAGAAGAACTTCTTTGACTCTGAGTCTTCACACAGTGATGCTAATGCTTTCATTGTTGCTCTGGCAACACCTGCTTCTAAAGATGTTTGGCTGATTGATTCAGGAGCATCTTTTCATATGACATCTCATAGAGAGTGGTTCACGAAGTATGAACCTATGCTGGTGGCAAGGTGTTCCTGGCTAGTGATTCAATGCTAGAAATTATTGGCCGAGGTTGAGTCAGAATCCAGTTCTCGAATGGCAGAATAAAGGGAATGAATGGAGTTCTTCATATATCAGGTCTGGCTCGAAATTTACTTTCTGTTAGTAAGCTTAATGATGTTGGAGTGCAAGTTACTTTTGTGAATGGTGGCTATAAGATGACTAGAGGTTCTATTGTTCTGGAAAAAGGTGAACGCATTGGAACTCTGTATAGGTTAGATGCTAAACCAGTATGCTGTAATAGTGTCTCTACAAAATCTGGAAAAGCTACTATTGTAACACATGATGTAAATTCTATGGAAGTTAAACTTCCTGCAGAGAAAACAATGCTCTGGCATCATAGACTTGGTCACATAGGTGAGAAAGGTTTAAACACCTTGAAAAACAAAAATCTAGTAGATGGGCTGATTGATTGTAATCTAGAGTTCAATTTCTACGAACATTGTATATATGGAAAGCAAAACCGTGTTTCATTTTACTCTAGTTCTCATAAATCTTTTAGTGTTCTGGACTATGTGCATTCTGATGTTTTTGGTCCAGTTGATGTTCCTTCTTTATCTAAGTCAAGATATTATGTATCATTCATTGATGATTATTTGAGAAGGGCATTTGTATATTTTTTGAAAAATAAATCAGAAGTGTTCAGTCGATTTAAAAAATTTAAAACTCTTGTGGAAAATCAGACTGGTAGAAAACTAAAATGCTTGAGAACAGATAACGGTGGTGAATATTGCAATGTGGATTTTGATAAGTATTGTGTAGACCATGGAATCAAAAGGCATAAAACTACACCTTATACTCCACAACAGAATGGAGTTGCTGAAAGGTTAAATCGATCGTTGATGGAGAAAGCAAGAAGTATGTTGAGTTATGCTGGTCTTGAACAGAAGTTCTGGGCTGAGGCAGTTGCTACAGCTTGTTACTTACTGAATCGTTCTCCTACATCAGCATTGGTTGATAAGACACCTATGGAAGCATGGTCTGGTAAGAAGCCCTCTCTAAGACATATTTGAGTCTTTGGCTGTGAGGCATATGCTCATATTCCTGAAGTTAAAAGATCTAAGTTGGATAACAAGGTAGTTAAATGTATCTTTGTTGTCTTTGGAGTCAGTATTAAAGGGTACAAACTTTGGAATCCTGAAACTGAAAAGGTAATCTATAGCAGGAATGTAATTTTTAGAGAGCTGAAACCATTGGTTGTTGATCCTCAGCCGGAAAAGACAGAAGAAAAGAAAGAAAAGAGTGTTGTGAATGTTCCTTTGACCCCTGTAAAAGAGGAACAACAAGCACCAAGTGTAGATGGTTCAGATGAGAGTTCAAGTAGCTCCGAAGATTCTGATCCAGAGTAAGAACCTGAACATGCACCTCAACCTTTCAGGAGATCTACACGTGAAAGAAGACAACCAGATAGGTATGGATTTTTAGTACTTGATTCAACCTGTGCTTATGCTTTACTTACTGATACTGATGAACCTAGGACTGTGAAAGAAGCTATTAGTGTACCTAATTCAGATTCTTGGTTGGAAGCCATGCATAGTGAAATGACATCATTGGAGAAGAATGGAACCTGGGATCTGGTGCCCTAGCCTGAAGGAAGAAAAGCTGTAGGCTGTAAGTGGGTATTTAAGAAGAAATATGGTCCAGATGGTAGTATTGAGAAGTACAAGGCAAGACTGGTTGCTAAGGGGTATTCCCAAAAGGAAGGTATTGATTATGGAGAAATCTTTTCTCCTGTAGCTAAGCTGACATCCATTAGATTTTTGTTGTCACTTGCAGCAGCATATGATTTTGAAATTGAGCAGATGGATGTGACAACAGTGTTTCTTCATGGAGACCTTGAAGAAGAAATTTATATGTCCCAGCCAGAGCATTTTGTGGAAAAAGGTAAAGAACATCTGGTATGTAAACTTAAAAAGTCTCTTTATGGTTTGAAACAGTCTCCCAGAATGTGGTATCAAAAGTTTGATACGTATGTTTTATCCTTGGGGTATGTGAGATCTAAATCTGATCATTGTGTCTATTATAAAACTAAAGGTGACCAGATTCTTATAATTGCACTATATGTGGATGACATGTTGTTCATTGGCAATGGTAAGGGGATGATCTCAGAATTAAAATCTCAGTTGTCCTTGAAATTTGAAATGAAAAATCTGGGGGCAGCAAAGTACATTCTGGGAATGGAGATCAAAAGGGACAGATCTAAGAGAAAAATTTGGCTCAGCCAAAGGAAGTATATTACCAATGTTCTTGATAAGTTTCATATGTCTGATTCTAAACAGTTAGTTGTTCCAGTTTTGCAGGGAACGAAATTATCTGTTGAAGATTGTCCAGAATCTTCAAATGAAATTGATGACATGAAGAGAGTACCTTATGCAAGTGCTGTTGGCAGTTTAATGTATGCAATGGTCTGTACCAGACCAGACACTGCCCAAGCAGTGGGAGTTTTGAGCCGGTTTATGGCGAATCTAGGCAGATCACATTGGGATGCTATGAAAAGAGTTATGAGGTATTTGAAGGGAACTTCTGACTATGCTATTTGTTATCATGGAAACTCAAAAGGGTCTAAGAGATCTATCAGCATTCAGGGATATGTTGATTCTGATTGGGCAGGGGACATTGACAGTAGGAGATCCACCAGTGGATACGTGTTCACATTACATGGTGGTGCTATCAGTTGGATGAGCAAGTGACAGGCTGTAGTCGCTTTGTCCACAACAGAGGCAGAGTACATGGCAGCCACTCATGCATGCCAAGAAGCTGTTTGGTTGAAGAGGTTGTGTTCTGATGTTGGTTTTAATGCAGGGCAAATACAAATTCACTATGAAAGTCAAAGTGCCATATGATTGGCAAAGAATCCTACATTTCATGCTAGGACAAAACATATTGATGTCCAATATCACTTTGTTCGTGATATGGTGGAAGATAGGAAGGTGAAGCTGAAAAAAGTTGACACTTTGGAAAATGTTACTGATGCCTTAACTAAACCAGTGAACACAGCCAAGTTCAAATGGTGCTCAGATGAAATGGGTCTTCGGGCCCATAGTTCTCAATAATCGAATGAGGACTAAGAGGTAGCAGTAATGTCTTCGACAAGTGGGAGATTGAAGAGAACTTGTGTCTCAAATTACTACTTGAACCTCTTAGTTGAACCTATGCATTGAACCACTTCGTTGAACCTATGTGTTGAACCTCTTTGTTGAACTTACTATTTGAACCTCTTTGTTGAACCTCTTCGTTGAACTTATTCTGTGAACCTCCTTGTTGAACCTCTTCCTTGAACCTTTCTAGGGTTCATTTTGTAGGTTCAATGAATTTAGTTCAACTGTTCCTTGGTTCATTGGTTCGAGGATATGTGATGTTGGCATCACTGTGATGAAGTACTATCGACAGGACTGTGTTGAAGACCATTGGTATCGGTGAGACAAGGGCTGTCAGAATAAGCATCGAAGGTTTGTCCGATACTGAGTGTCACCCCGATGGAAGCGTTCAACCATCAGCAAGACAAGGCCTATCAGCCAAACTTTGTGGAGTTACTCCGACAGGAGTAGTCAATCCAACGAAGGTTACGGGTTGGTCGTCGACAAGACAAGGCCTATCGGCCAAGCTATCTGGAGTTACTCCGATAGGAGTAGTCACTCCGATGACTTATACCTATCGGCGGGAGTCTAAGGTTCGGCGTGACTTTTGAGGTCTTGTCTGATATGGGTTGTTACACTGATGGCCTAAAGGTTGTGAGCTGATGTACTGCGGTCATTCCGATGGAGGTATCGGTGAGACAGAGCACTATCAGAGCGGGAACAAATTCTTGTGCCGATGGTGAAAGTTATTCCGATGGTAACCTTGGTGATCGGGAAGACTATGCTCATCGGTGGAAGGTGATGTCTGAGGGCCAATGGGAGTTGTTATGCTGATGGACTTGGAGGCTTGGAGGCTTGGTATTGTCGGCAACAAAATTGCCGACAATAGCCTTTGGTTTGCTGGCGGTTATAAACTATGAAGTCATTGGCGACTTGGTACATGTGGGACTAAACGTCTCACAAAAATATGAACCGTTGCGATGGTTAGATGGCTGCGACACCTAAGGAATTCGTTCTATCAGTTAAAGCAGGAGTATGTAACGACTTCTGTTCTTGCAGACTGGAAATAGAATGATATGTCTATAGGTGTCGTTGGTATTATGATGATGAGACTTGAATAAAGGTTCGTTCTATAAATGTACAGTGTAGCAAACTATGTATGATGTCGAGAATCAAACACCAGAGCAAGAAGCTGAGTTCTTTATTGTAACTGTATATCTTACTGTAATAAAGATTATTTTCTTGTGGTGGTGGGTTTTTTGCCCGTAAGGGTTTTCCCACGTAATTCAATGTGTCTATGTTCTGAATATTGTCAATTTTGGTTTCTCTTGTGAATTCATCTGTGTTATTGAAATTTAAAAAGTGACTGGTCTACACTGTCCCCTGGGAATTAACATTAGGGAAGCTGTTTTCCGCACCTGTGCTTTCCTTAGACAAGCTCCCTTGTATATGCGAGCCCTACCACTTGTATGTTAGCTTGTATCTGGGCTTGCATCTTTGAAATGTGCAAGCGAACATACAAGCAGAAAAATATATACAAAGTGCCTACCTTGGTGGACCCAACCATTTGTATCTCCTCTTCTGCATATGCAACATACAAGCTGCGGACCTCAAAACACCATTAGCTGCATTTCATTATTTTGTCGGGTCTAGCTTGTATCACCTTCTCATGTATATTTTGACTTGTATATCACAATATACAAGCACCACATACATGCAAGCCATGGATTCCAAACCTTTTATGAAGCAGATCGGAAGCATTTTTGAAATCCGGCTTGCATGTGTCTTTGTATATATTCCTTTGTATGTCAAAACATACAAACACCTTTCAAACATGGCGGACCCGAAAACAACATAGAACAGATTGAAACTTATATCGGGTCCGAACTGTATATGTTAGCTTTGTATATCAGCTTGTATGTGCGAACATACAAACACAACATACAAACCCCCCATATACAAATAGGGAATCCTAATGGAATATTCCCGCAATGTACCTTTTACCTTGTATATTCCTGCATGCATGCAAATATACAAACACCCATTCATACAAATTGGACCTGAAGCCTGAATGAGTCAGAATGATATTCATTTGAAATCTGGCTTGCATATTGCTAATGTATATTCGCTTGTATATGCACAATATACAAGCCACTGTTCACGTGATCCTTTGTATGTCGAAACATACAATCCTCCTTGTATATGCGCGGGCCCCACCTCTTGTATGTTGGCGATATACAAATGCCTTTGTATATTTTCCCTGCAGCACTGTAGCAAATGTATCTTCACTTGTATATCAGTCGTTGCATATTTCCTTGTATCTTTTCTTTGTATATTTTGCTTGTATGTGCAAACATACAAGTGCAAATATACAAGCCACTGTAGCAACCTGCCAATATACATTACATTGTTCCTGATGCATATAGATCAGCCTTGTATATTTTTCATTGTATATTGGGTTGTATATGCGAATATACAAACCTGATATACATTCCACTGTAGCATATGTATCTCCGCCGGCCTTGTATATATTCCATGCATATTTCTTTGTATCGTTCACTTATACATGCGAATATACAAGCCAAATATACATTCCATCCTTGTATATTTTATGCAACCAGATATACAAACCAGGAATATTCTGGGAATCTGTGAAAGATTCCCCCTTTGTATATGCATTTCCTTGGCTCGATATATATTCAAAAAATGTATAAAACTCACTTTTCTCAATATTTTCTAAGGCAGATAGGGATTTGAACATATAGTTCAAATGTACATTTGAACTGTATGTTGACCAAAACTTTGACCATCAATAACTTCTTTATTTGGCCTAATTTTAGGGTGATGTAAAAAGCAAACCTGCCAATTTTTTCAAGCTCTTTCCAATGGTAAGGTTTTTAGGCAAGGCTTTTTGGGAAATTTGGCACTTTAAGCTTTATGGGAACATTTTCCAAAGGATTTTCAAGGAAAATACCAGGTGGACTATTTAGCTCTGGACAGAGGAAAATGGGTCAACAATTTGGTGACCTCTATGTAATGTTTGCCTACTAAATAAATGATCAGTGGCCTTAAGCATCCATTGGGCATGGGGTCAAGCCTAAAACATGTTGAAAAACTAGAAACTGCCTCCAAAACACAAAAAAAGGGGAAGGGCTTGCATTCTCCTAATGACAATGCAGCCTGTGCAGAAGCACTTAGGAAAAGGGAAAACTAAAACAGAAAGGAAACCTCCTCTAATCCTAAACTAACCAGTCAGACATAACCTTAAACAAAGCCATTAACTGGTTCTTGGAAGTAACTTCCCTTTCTTAACAATTTACAATGTTTCCTATTCATGTGGGCAGTTAAAAAGAGGTAAGGGGGAAATGTACATAGGACAAACTGATAAAACACCCCCCTCAAAATGGAGATAAACTCACCTATCCACCTGGACTAATTTCTGATGTTGCTAACTTGTGGTGAATAAATGTGATGATCCCACTCATTTTGATGCTCAACTTCATGCTTAGAGGTAAGCATGACAAGTGGTGACTCTTCTTTATGTATCTCCAGCTGGGCTAGATGTCTGATTGGGCATCCCCTTGAAGGTTTTGGATTGATTGCCTCTTGTTCTTCATTTGGTAAGAAGGTGACCTCCACCTTGCTCTCATGTTGCTCTTGTATGTGAAACAACTGACTTGGGACCTCATTTCTTTGTCCTTCCTCCTTCAAGGAAATCAAGAATATTGATATAATGTCATCATGGTTGCATTCCTCTTCTTGCTGATTTGAATACTCTAGCTCCTATGATCCTACCAAAAATATGGCTTCCTTTACTATATAAATAAGATGTTCATGATTTTCTGATGTAGGCTCATAAAATGAGCTGTGCACATGTTCAACGGAGAAAACCTCCACACCAAGAAGTTGATATCCATGCTAGATAATGAAGAACAAATCTTTAATTTGCTCTTGCCCATGTTCAGTCTTCTCACTATTTTTAATAAAGCATGGAAGCTCCTCAAGCATATTCAACATAATCATCCTTTCGATAATCTAGTATAGAGCAACATGCCTGGCCTTCTTTGTGGCTTGGAAAATCACAGTCACGCTCAAACTCAAACTGCAGCAATTTGTCATGATTTTCTGTGTTCTCTTATTACTGCCTATCTACAACTAGCTGCTCACCTTCTTCAACTTCAACATAGTCAGGTAGCTCATGAAGTAGGGCAGCATCATCCATCATTGGCATGACCTTAACAATACTCACAGGTGCAATAGATTCAAACAAGTTTTTCTCTGTGAGTATAGGAATAGATTTCTCCTGTAGAGGGATATAGGCTTTGAAACCTGGAAACTTGTCGAGTTTAGGTTGCTCTTGGTCAAGTATAGGTTATTGGATTGGATAAACACTCCTAAAACTTGGAATTATGTCAGGCTTGGATTCTATAACCTTTTCCTCTGCCTGATTTTGAATTGGTATGAGAGGACTGGCTTTTTCAAGGTTTGGCATTTTGTAAACAGTATGCTCGATCCAAGAAGGCTGCCATGATAGAGAAGTTTGAGCCGCCTTCATAGATTCATTTTGATTTAAAAGATGGACTTGTTTGAAGCTAGGAACAGGCTCCTGTGAAGGCTGAGGGCCTCTAAAACTTGGGATTTGAAAACTGGGAAACGGTTTTGGAGGTGTAGAGGGACTAACATTCCTAAAGCTTGGAATTTTAAATTTTGGGGCTCCTTCAGCAGCAGGCTGGGTAGGTGTCATCTTTATAGCAAGGTTTTCTTGAAAAATCTCCTCTTGTGCTTTTCGTTGTTGGTCACATGTTAACATTTCTATAAATTCATCAGCCTCCCTATTCAGATCTAGAGACAACTTCTTGAGACCATACATGCTTATGATGCTGAGGTCATAAAACTGCTGAGGACGACTGTACCCTGTTGCTCTTTTGGCCTTATCTAAATTTCTATCAAGCTTTAGAAAACCTTCCATGAGTTCATTGAAAGCATCAATATTTTTAGGGGCAACATTAGGGGTAGGAGGAAGGTAAGCATCATGAGGATGCTAATATTCTATAATGGCAGGGCTGTATGGCATAAAATCAGAGGCATTTGGGGCCTGGTATTACTGATACAGGGGCCAATAGCCTGTATATGGATTAGGGGTAAGGGAATAGCCATGATTCCCATAAAATTCTAACATTTATAGCATCTAAATGCTGGATAATCATAAGAATATCAGAATGAGAGAAGAATAGGTCTGCAACCAAAGAAAAATTGGATACATACTAGAGGAGTCGCCAGGTGATTGAAACGCTTCTAGAAGCTGAATAGACCAGGAAAATCACCAAAATCCTGACCTTTGCTAAAATTTTAGGTACTTGGGCTACTGAAACCAGTTAATTCTTTCAGTAGAGTCGCCATAGTGTTGTTTGTATTGCCTCCAAAGGCTGGTAATACTAGGAGAAACACCAAATCTCTTAATATCTTGATGAGAAGTTCATCAAACTAGTCCCACCGAGCGTGCCAAAAGCTGTTATCACCCAGTTTTGCAGCCTTGCATGAAGCTGTTAAAGCTCTACAAACTAGAATAACATGGGATTGATCTCTAAGTGTGGGACTTTGCTAAATGAGATCAAACCTCTGGAGAAGGTTGGCTTCCTTGTCTAGCTATCACTTGAAACTACTAAATTTTGGGGGAAAAGGGAGAGAGAATGCTTGTAATGAAAATGAATAAAAGCTTGAAAACATAAAAGGGTGATACACCAGACAGATTTAAAGAAACTTCCATAGAACTAAAGGATGCACAACACAATCAGAATATGGCAAGTAGGCATACACAGGTTAGATGACTCTAGCAGAGGTGAGAAGCAATATGATTGAGAGGAATACAACATTCATAGACAAACCATATGCAGATTCACACAAAACCAGAAAAATTAGTAAAAAGGTAAAAATAACTTGCATATATTTGACAAAGAGGCAAGGTTACAGTATATGAAAACTCTGTTTAGAAACAGAAAGACCTGGATGCCAAAAAATTTACAACCTTATTTACAACATACGAATGCATATATATAGCATTCCAAAACTATCCTAAGTCAGTTACAAAAATGTGCTCTAAGAGATGTCTTAGAAAATATCTACATTTTTTACTGCCAGGCGCATCAGTTATGGCGTTAAATATCTGGCGCTGGGCAGGTAGAGGATATTTTGGGTCTTAAATGCAAGCAGCTGCATGGTTATCTTCAACAGTGAACACATAGATATCTGAAACATGGCAGTGGAGGGATATCTTTTACCATTAATGCGATCTGCCTGATCTTGGTGCAGCAATGAATGCCCCAAGAATATCTTCATCTGCTAAAAGTTGTCGCTGAAATATGCATTTCTAGATCTAAAAATTGAAAAGTGACAAAAGCTCCTGAAAACCCCATCAAAAGAAGGAGGGGACAAAAACATGCATCTTTGCCTCTTAGAGCATGTCAAAATTTGCCAAAATGGAGGAGATATAGGCGGTCAAAGTTTTGGTCAACTGCCTGTATATATCGCTCTTGCATCTCTGTGTATATCGCTATATCTTGGCGCCTGAATCGGCATTCAAAAATTCATTATGCAACTCCTTTGCACATACATGGCGCTTTGCATATCGGCCCCTATATATCCTTTGTATTTGCAAAATTGCATATACATACATGCTCCCTTGTATATGCGGGCCCTACCACTTGTATGTTAGCTTGTATCTAGCCTTGCATCTTTGAAATGTGCAAGCGAACATACAAGCAGAAAAATATATACAAAGTGCCTACCTTGGTGGACCCCACCATTTGTATCTCCTCTTCTACATATGCAACATACAAGCTACGAACCTCAAAACACCATTAGCTGCATTTCATTGTTTTGCCGGGTCCAGCTTGTATCACCTTCTCATGTATATTTTGACTTGTATATCGTAATATACAAGCACCACATACATGCAAGCCACAGATTCTAAACCTTTTATGAAGCAGATCGAAAGCATTTTTGAAATCTGGCTTGCATGTGTCTTTGTATCTGTTCCTTTGTATGTCAAAACATACAAACACCTTTCAAACATGGTGGACCTGAAAACAACATAGAATAGATTGAAACTTATATCAGGTCCAGAATATATATATGTTAGCTTTATATATCAGCTTGTATGTGCGAACATACAAACACAACATACAAATCCCTCATATACAAATATGGAATCCTAGTGGAATATTCCCGCAATGTATCTTCTACCTTGTATATTCCTGCATGCATGCAAATATACAAACACCCATTCATACAAATTGGACCTGAAGCCTGAATGAGTCAAAATGATATTCATTTGAAATCTGGCTTGCATATTGCTAATGTATATTCGCTTGTATATGCGCAATATAAAAGCCACTGTTCACGTGATCCTTTGTATGTCGAAACATACAATCCTCCTTGTATATGCGCGGGCCCCACCTCTTGTATATTGGCGATAGTATATTTTCCCTGCGGCACTGTAGCAAATGTATCTTCACTTGTATATTAGCCGTTGCATATTTCCTTGTATCTTTTCTTTGTATATTTCGCTTGTATGTGCAAACATACAAGCGCAAATATACAAGCCACTGTAGCTACATGCCAATATACATTACACTGTTCCTGATGCATATAGATTGGCCTTGTATATTTTTCATTGTATATTGGGTTGTATATGCGAATATACAAACCCGATATACATTCCACTGTAGCACATGTATCTCTGCCAGCCTTGTATATATTCCATGCATATTTCTTTGTATTGTTCACTTGTACATGTGAATATACAAGCCAAATATACATTCCACCCTTGTATATTTTATGCAACCGGATATACAAACTAGGAATATTCTAGGAATCTATGAAAGATTCCCCCTTTGTATATGCATTTCCTTGGCTCGATATATATTCAAAAAATGTATAAAACTCACTTTTCTCAATATTTTCTAAGGCCGATAGGGATTTGCAAGCCCGCCAAATGTACATTTGAACTATATGTTGACCAAAACTTTGACCATCAATAACTTCTTTATTTGGCTGAATTTCAGGGTGATGTAAAAAGCAAACCTGCCAATTTTTTCAAGCTCTTTCCAATGGTAAAGTTTTTTAGGCAAGGATTTTTGGGAAATTTGGCACTTTAAGCTTTATGGGAACATTTTCCAAAGGATTTTCAAAGAAAATACTAGGTGGACTATTTAGCTCTGGACAGAGGAAAATGGGTCAACATTTATATAATGAATTATTTACAAACTGGAAGGAGGGAATTATTTGGACAATTATATTCAACAATGATGAAAGAAAATCTAGAAATTCTACCAGTAGAATCCATGTTGTGATTAATATTAAAGAGTCAAAACAAAATTAATATTCAATTAATATAGGAAAAACAGTTTAGAAGATCTACAAAAATAGCACGCACAAAACTATAGCATATGTAAAATCCCTATTTAAGAAGGAACATCAAAATCACAAGAACTAGTGGCTAGGATTTATAGCCAACAGATCCTATTCATCCTATAATTGGCACTATATATGTATATATCAGGATATACATCTTCTACTATCAATTAAGTTTGCTGGAAGATAGGCGCTCATGATATTTTGAGAAGGAAGAGGGAGGGTTGTGATATTTGTGGGCAATAGTTATTAGTAATCACAGTAAACTGATAAAAGATTCTGGAGCAGGGGGCAGCGCAATGTCAACCATTCCTTCTAACATCTGAACAACATTCTTCATTGCTAGTCTTAAAGATGGATTTTCTTGAATACACCACAGGCCCACCAACACCATTATTTCCATCTGTGATGAGTCAATTCTGATGCCTTCCAATCTCTACTTCTCCATTAATTTTTTCAAGTGATTGATGCTTCAAGCACTCGTAAACCCAGTCAGATAGAAAGATTTTATTTTCTAGGGCGTCTAACTTGATGGTTTTCCTGCAACAAATGATTTCCAATAACATCACCCCAAAGCTGTAGACATCCACTTTGACAGTAATTGCCATATTTTTATGCCACTTGGGCACTATGTATCTCTTTGTGCCCCGAGCTCCTGTAAATGTTCGAGTCTGCTCCACGTTCATCAATTTTACCAAGCCAAAATCTAAAATTTTTAGATTATAGTTGTCATTGAGCAAGATGTTTTGAGTCTTTTTATCACAGTGGAGAACCTGCGTTGTGCATTCTTCATGCAAATAGAGGATTCCCCTTGCTTTTCTTGTGGCGATTTGAATGTACGTCCTCCAATTGAGAAAGCTATTGTCTACAAATAAACTCTTGTTCAGTGACTAATTGAAGACGTATTCATAGACAAGAAGCTTGTGCGAGTCTTGGTCATAGAAGCCATATAGCTAAACAAGATTCTTGTGATGGCTCATGCCTATCACACTCATCTTTGTCCTCAACTGCTTCTCCACCAGGCCATCGCAAAGTAATTTATCAAGCATCTTCACAGCAATCAAACTGCCATCAGGCAATGTGCCTTTATAAACTTATCCAAAGGCACTTCTTCCCAACTCCTCTCTGAATCCTCCTGTAGTGAATTCTATGTCTTAATAAGCAAACGTTGTTCCCTCCTCAACCACATCTGCATGTTGTACACGACTGCACCAGTACTGCCAAATAATTAGTATGGATGTTGTCACAAGTGCTAAGGAGCAAGGCTTATGTCGATCACCACTTGCTCCTCTACCTTACCCTTTCTGCTACCCTCATTTGACTAAAAATGGGAGGGGAGGAAGGCTCTACCTTACCTACTTTTTTTGTAAACAGAAAAAGGTGACTAAGAACCCATAGATTAATTAAAAAGTTTTTACATAAAGTATTAAAATGTCCAAAACTAAAACATAGCCAAAATAAAAATAGAATGCCCTGAGATGGCTAGATCTAACAATAGAAAGACAACAAAAAAAGGAAACCACAAACCCCACACATCCAAACTAGAAACCAGAAGATCGCTTCATGACCGACCACCAAAAACACCCAATGCCCATGCCATTGAACACCAGGCAGGAAGAGGACCGTTCATCACTAGGAGCCGTCCAAAACAGAGACATTAACCCATGACCACTAACTACCATCAGAAGAAACACCATACATGTCCAGACCTCCGCCAACGACCAAAACATAGTGGAAACACATCCCGCCACCTCCACATCATGCTGCTGCAGGAGCTGCAGGAAGATTCTGCACGTCTAAGTCCAGAGCCGCGATTGGTTGAGCTCCTTCATCAGGTTCCTCCAGGGCATAATGAGGCATATGTGACGCCATGTCGGGAGCATGAACCCTTAAAAACCAAATAGTTGTGAAGACATCCTTAATCCTTTGGGCTTTTTTCTTAGAGATCAGAAAGCTATAGGAACACAAAACATTGTCAATTTCATAATTGCTCAGAGATTTAAGGCTAGATTGCAAGGCTCGGTAGATTCCTTGTTGTGATATAGAAGGACGCAGAAAAGAGAGGTTGAATAGTCCACTAATAAGTGCCTCCCCCTACTCCATACTATAAGCAGCCACCATCGTTTTCCACCTATCAACAGTATAGATGTTTTTATAAAATAGACCTGAGGCTAGAGCATACACATACTCACCATCCATGACTAGATCCATAATGTTGGATAGAAGCTGGAACACCACATCTGAATAGTTTAGAATATGACCCTCATATCCTCTTATCCAAGCATGTCCAACAACATTCATGACTGCAAATTGCATGAGAGTACAGTCCCAATCAAGAAGTATCATCAGGTTTGCAAATTTAACCCTGCCCCTAATCTTCGGTTCCCAATCAAGGGCTGGAAAGAATAGTCTTTGGTTCAGATGAGTATCCACCATGATATCTTGCCGCTGAGAAAGATAAGAGAGGCTTAGACATGGGAGCTCGAGAATAGATAATAGGGTAGAAGAACGATTCAGAAAAAAGGAACAAGGTGGCTAAAAGATCAAATGGGCCAACTTTCTCTATCAACATCCGTGGGAAGTGAAGCTCAAGAAAATCTAGCAAGGGACTAAGATGGCATCATGAGATCGAAAGACACAAGGGCTAGACTTGAAAGTACCATGAAAGGATGGAAATCAATTAGAGATTGCAACATGTCCACTGCACACTTCCCAACAAATGTGAAGCCATCATCATACAAAAGAGTGCCCATTAAAGAAGTGCAATAAATACTTGTCACCTCCAGTTAGGGTAGACTATTGAAATAAAGGATTCACAATCCTAATCTACCCACCAAACCAATTAAGATAGCGTATACTTTCTTGGATCATTAAACTTCATGAATGCTATCAAATCCTCTTCAACGGACTTGTCAAGAGTTGGTGGGAAAGAATAAAAACACAATTAATGAGATTGATCTAGGCATGCCAGAGGGACATTGCTGTATGATACCAATTTCAAACTAAGAGAGGTTCTACCACTTTTACCAACTCATATGATAGAAGATTGGCCAAAATGGTTGGCTAATCTAGATATCCATGTAGGAAAAGAGTGGTTGTACTTTCTTTCCCAATGACTAGATTAGCTAGAAGATCTGCCACCTTGTTGCCTTCCCTTAAAGTATGAGAGATGAGATAGTTATCAAACCTATTTAGGAGGGTGATGACCTATTGAAGAATATAGTTAAGTTTCCAGTTGTCTAATCCTTTTGCTTTAAAAACATTAATCACTATCAGAGAGTCGCCCTCAATCCAAACATTTTTAATGCCTTTTTCAATTGCCAGTTGCAAACCATGCACTAAAGCCCATGCTTCCGCCTCATTACTAGTTCCTATAGGAAGTTTGGATGATTTAGCTGCAATCAAAGAGCCATCCTCTTTTCTAATAACACAGCCTATGCCAGAGGGTCCTAGATTGCCTCAACATGCTCCATTCAAGTTTAACTTGTAAAAAGGGGAAGAGGGTGGGATCCATTTAACTTGATCTCTTTTTGAAATATTCTTAGACAGCCTTGAAATGCCACCAAAACCTAATTTACTAACTGATGGCCAGTGTAGCATTGTTGCCGCATCCCATTTAGTCCACACTGGTTGACTAGATTTTGAATGCCTGAGATTGGACACCACCAAATCAGAGATTGCCACTTCTAATTTATCATAGACAAGATGCACAGAGCTCGCTTCCTTTCTGAAGATATAGAGATTTCTTTCCCACCATAAATGCCAAATTATCATAAAGGAGCCTATGTCCCACAAACATGCAAGATAGGAATTATCAAACTGATGATGCCAATTCTTAAACATTGGTAGCAAAGATTTCGATAGAGGGTTAATCCAGTTTAACTTCCTAAAAAACCAAAGCCAACACTCTCTACTAAATGGTTAGAGAAGAAGAAGATGATCTACATACTCTTCCACACATCCACAGAAAACACATGGAAAATTTGAGCCAAGACCCCGCCTTTTAATTCTATCACCTGTCAGGATTTTATTATGGAGCGCACACCAAGCAAAAGCTCCTACTTTAGGGAGAAAAGCATTAACCCAACACAGGTTTAAAGGTCAATCTGAATCAACTTTGTTCATACAAGCTCTGTACCCCTCTCTAACTATATAGAAACCTGAATTTGACCCCGTCCAGATCACCTCATCATCCACGATAGAAACAATTACCATTCTCTTCCTCAGAATTTGACTTAGTAACACTTTTTGTTCCCTTGGAAAATTACATCCCTGGGTGCTCTTCCAAGCCACTGAAGTTGAAATCCCATTCCTTTTCACTTGCCAATAGTCTTTAACTTTGGTGCCCCAACTTGATTGGAGAAAAATTCTAGCTTCTGTAAGATCCTTCCTAGAAGAAAGGGTTGGCCACCACCGCAATAATCAAACTAGAAGTCTACCTTTTCTCCATTGTGAATTATCCAGATCAATTTAGGATGAAGAATATCTCTACTTCTAACAATGAAATTCTAAATTGTTGAACCCTTGGGAGGATTTTTGGCTGTAAAATTTCTCTCATTATCAAATGTGTCTAGATATTTTGCCTTCATAAGTCTTACCCATTTTAAATTAGGTTTTGTGTACATGTTCCATGCCAATTTGGCCCCTAAGGCCTAATTTTGAATGTCTATATTAAGAATCCCAACCCCTCCTGCATCTTTAGGCATACACACCTTATCCCATGCCAACAAGTGGATTTTCTTCTCTTGGTAAGAACCTTGCCACAAAAACTCCCTGCACACCCCATCTATTTTGGAAATAATACCTTTGGGGATGTGGAAAATGGACATCATATAGACTGGAACCATGGCTAGAACTACTTTTATCATCACTAATCTACCTGCAAGTGATAATCTATGCCCTTTCTAGTTTGATAATTTTGAATCTAGATTTCCTAGTATTTTATTCCATAGATCATTCATGTATCTACTATTAAAAAGAGGAAGGCCTAGATACCTTCCTGGTAAGACCAGTATGTCTAAGTTGAAGATGCCACAAATCTCATCCTAAAGTTGAAGAGGAACATTTTGAAAATAAACCATGGATTTGTTGAAATTGACCAGTTGTCCCAAAATTCAGCAATACAAATTAACAGTATTCATCATGGTTCTGGCTTCCTGCGTTGAAGCATGTCCAAAAAGTATGGTGTCATCTGCAACAAGTGCATGAGTAAAGGATTCTTGGACCCCTTTAATCTTAATGCCTTTCCATTCTAACTTCCTCTTAGCTTCCTTTATTGCCCATGTGAGGGCCTCTGTCATGATAATAAAGAGATAAGGGGATAAAGGATCACCTTGTCTCAATGCTTGTGAGGGTTCAAAAGTTTTTGACTCCTTACCATTAATAAGAACTGAAACCTTAAAGCCTGAAACACATGAAGAAATCCATTTTATCACTTCTTTGGAGAACCCTAATCGAGACCAAAAAGCAAAAAGCAAACTCCACTCCACTCTGTCATATCCCTTGGACATATCTAGTTTCACAATCATGGTTGCCTCCTTGTCTTTGTGAAGAGAGTGAAGTATTTCATGAGTTAATATAGCGCCCTCCAGAGTCTCTTTACTTGGGACAAAGCCCCCTTGCTCCTCTAAAATTAATTCAAGCATGAAGCTAGATAGCCGTTGTGCCAAAGCTTTTAAGATGATTTTATAGATAAAGTTACAGAGCAAGATTGGCCTAAAATCTTCAAAATTTTGGGAGGAATTTGATTTTGGAATGAGCATTAAACATGTGGACTTGATTTCCCTAAGCACATTCCTATTTTTCCTAGATTCTTCCACTGCCAAATAGACATCTCTGCTAACTATGTCCCAGCATTTTTGGAAAAAAATTCCCGTCCACCCATCTGGCCCCGAAGCTTTCTCACCTGCCAGAGAGAAGACATCTACCTTTACTTCCTCTATGGAGAATTCTTTCAACAATTCCAAGTTATGATTCTCCTTTACCAGTTTGGGGATAAAATTGCAGATATTCTGGTCCCTTGGAACTTTAGGAATGGACCTGGAAAGAAGATTTTTGAAAAAAGCTCTTGCAGCGGAGAGAATTTCTATCAGATCTGTGCAGACATGATCATTTTCCAACTAGATTGATTTAATAGAATTGGAGACATCACACACCTTTGTTGATAGGTGAAAGAAAGAAGTATTTTTGTCCCCCTCTTTAAGCCATAATTCCTTCGATATTTTCCTCTAGAAGATTTATTCTCTTTTTAAGACCTCTTCCAACTCAAATTTGAGTTCCTCTCCTATTGATAAGAAGAGGCATCCATGCCATTTTTAATTATAAGATCTGCTAGTGCTCTCAACTCCTTTTGTATTCAGGATTTTTCTACAAAAACATTATGAAACTGGGACTTGTTCCAATCCATCACCTTGTTTGTAAGAAATTTTAATTTACTTACTAACTAGAACATATGTGAACCTTTCACAAATGGGGCTTGCTTCCACTAATTTTGAATTTTTTTGATGAAGGGGAGATCTCTGAACCACATTGCTTGAAACCTAAACTTCTTCTTTCTAGGCAAGGAATCAAATCCTATTCTTAATCTAACAAGAAAATGGTCCGAACCCACCAGAGGCTGAACCTCCACCTCAAATCTAAAAGGAAGATTAAAACATTCAGGTGATAGCAATAATCTATCCAATCTTTCAACTATTTTTAAAAAGTCATTTCTTCTGTTAGACCAAGTAAATTTTCCATTGTTAGGAATACAATCTAGGAGAAAGTTTCTATTGACGAAGTCTTTAAAATCCTGTTGAGATCTAGCCGGATGTGAAATACCCCCAGTTTTCTCATAATCATCAAGGATGGAATTGAAATCTCCTCCCAGTACAGTTCTTTTTCTTTTCAAGAGTCCTAGCCACCTGAACAAATTTTCCCATACTTGTCTTTTCTGAGCTAAACCAATAGGAGCATACACATTAACTACCCAAAGGTCTACACCAGAAATCAAGGAGGGGAACTTACCTATTAGAAAATTATCGTTCTCATCCATCACCTCTAGGGGTTGAATATGCTTTCTCCATCCTATTGCAAGCCCTCTAGAGGCACCTCGTGCAACTGCTACCTCAAAGGCGTAGCCTTTCTAGCTTTTGAAAACTTGAACATTTGATTCAACAGACAATTTTGTTTCTTGTAACATTATAATATCTGATTTTTCCTTGTCAATCTAGAAGTTGATGAGTTTTATTTTGTTAGGAGTGTTGAGGCCCCTAACATTCCATGTGAGGATCCTCATGCTTCCCAAGGAGAGCCATGCACTCTCCTCTTGCTTGGACTATTTTTTGCCTGGAAACTCTGACCACTTGCTTGATCTTTATGCTTTCTCATCTGTTTCTACCTGGAATTTTTCCTAAGAGAAAGAGGAGTGCCCTTAGCAAAGGGACTATTCATGTCTATCCAGTGAAATCCTAGGGGCATATTTCTTTCCTCATCTAAGTCTTCATGAAGAACTTCATCAGCTATCTCCTCAATCATGTTATTTTCCACCTTCATCACTACTTGGTCAAGAAGCTCTCTCAAAGTTTCATTATCCTATAACAAATCCTTTGAAAAGTCTTTAGAGCTATGGGATTTAACCAATAGATCATTCCCCACGTCCTTCTCCTAAGAATTTTTAGGTGTTTGATTCATTTTACGTAGTGGAATATCATCTTCCTAGTTTAACCAATCCTCCTCCTCCCTTGAGGGCAAGTGACTTTGTGAGACAAGTCCCTGGACCTCCTCCACACTAGATTTTAAATTATCTTGCAAAGTATGAGTTGTTATTTGGGGCTCCTGAATGATCATCTCTTCATGCTCTTCCTCCCCAAGAATCAAGGACTAAACCCTTTCACCATCACAGTCAATATCCTCCTTAGTTATACCTAGGCATATAGTATTTGGAGCAGATATTACAACCTAAATATCCACTAAGCTAAACCTACCAGGCTCAGACTCCTTGTCTTTGTCTCTCTTCTCTAAGAGGCCTTCAGGTTCCCCATTATGGTTACGAACAATTTCCAAATTATTATCCTCTGCAACCGAGTCTAGAATTGTTGTATCCTTCTGAGGGGAGATCGGCTCTTGCTTGTCCATTGAATCTTTAAAGAGTAAAAACTCCTTCAACCTTTCCAAATCTTCTGAATCAACCCCATTTTCTAAAATAATCTCTTGGTACCAAAGGCCATAAATGGATTTCATTTTGAGTCTTTTGGGTAACAGCTCATTAGCATCTATAAGAATACACATTCTGACTGAAGACGAGGATAGATTTTCCTCTGGAATATCCACCTCTTGACACACCCTGATGGAATTACCTAAGCATTTCAAGACTTCAAAATGCCTGTATTCTAGTGGGAGATAAGGAAGTTGGATCCAGAAGGGTATCAGAGGAATTTGTTCTTTTCCAATATGAAAATTAGGTCTCCATTCTTGATAGCAAACTATTGTTTGATTGAACTTCCATAATTTATTTGAAAGAATTTTATCCCTTTCTTCCTTATCTGAGAATACAAAATAGAAGAACCCATTGCCCAGCTCACAAAAATCCTCTACCTTACCCCATGATTCTTGATACCATTATTTAAGATCTTCTACTGAAAAGTGAGGAGACAAGACTTTACCTATTAAGGCAGTTTCAGGAAAAAAAAAAAAAAAAAAGATGTCTTATCTCTCAATTTTTGCTCCACCTGATCCAAAGAAACCTCCCCAAACTCATTGCTTCTAGAGACTTTCTTAATTTTGGGGATCTAGACCTTTTTTTGTTTTGGTTCGTGCCCTTCCTCTAATCATCTCTCAGAATATCTGTAGAAGTTAGACCTTCTTCCCTTCCCAGAATCTCTGTGTAGAAAACCTCTTGAGGAATAGCTTGACTTCTGCAAATACCCCCTACTTCGAGGAAAATCATCTTCTATGTTTGCTTGAAACTCATAAAAAGCATCTTGCTAAGATTTCAAGGGCTTTCTGTGAACCATTGTATCCTCCTTAGACAAGAATTTCCATCTAGGCCCATTGTTTTGGAACTCCTCTTGAAACTTGACTCTTTTTCTCAGTGAATTTTGGCTATGGACTCCCAGTCCTATCTTCCTCAAAATGGAGCGAATCTGACCCCCTTGATCTTGACAACCATCTATTTTGCTTGCAATCGATCTAAAAGTCTTCTGATTCATAAGAGTCGTTCTGTAAGCCATATTCTTTACTCACCTATTTGGTTAAACTGTTAGCACGGCATGACAAGAAGAGATGACAAGGCCACTTCCTAATAGCCCATGATATTTATATTGTATGTGATGATGATGATTGTAGGAAGGAGGAGGATGTAAAGTTCTTCACATGTGCTTCTTTTTTCATTACTCCATATGAAGATGGGTCCTTTATAACCATTCTCTGAGTTATTTCGACTCAGTGAATAGTTGATATAGGATGACCTTCCTGCAAATTATTGAGAGAAATGAATTGTTGCAAAGATATAATTGATCCACTACCTAACGTAATCTCTTAGGAAAACTCAACTCTCCCTCTAATCTATGTTAAATTCACCTTCAAATTTATGTTTTGATCACTACTTAATTTCAGCCAAGCATTAAGCAGTGTTGATGTTGATAAGTGACACTCGCTACATGCAAGTGTTGCCTTACCTACTTTCTTGTATCGACAAATTAGTGGTCGTCGATCAAAGGCAGACGTTTCTTGTAAGAGAATGATTCTTCAAAGGTGACTACCATGCACACACAGTCATCCATGCAAGCCTACTTGCATTCGCTCTCGGTAACATTATTTAGCACCATGTAGTCATCATTACTTGAGTCGGTTAAATAGTTGTTGTATGTTGTCCAATCCGTGTTGTCAAGCTTAAACATTACAATAATTACAGAGCATCTCTGCCCTAGAGGTGAGTTCGGCGAACATCCACTGAAGGGGTGCTCTTTGTCAATGAAATGAAACCCTAGAGGACAAATGCAAAGAGGCTTTTTCAGGCTACTTACTTCACAGACGCCATTGCACCCACACTGACCCTTCACCTCCCCACATCGATCCCTCACAGGTTGCCATGTAGCTGACCAAGAAGTATCTCTATTTGCATTCCAAACATACATCCCTAGAATCTTGTCACTCTCCTCAGAAATCATCCCCGTTCGACCTCGCTATCAGTGATGTTTTTAATTATGGTGTTGTTTGTCAAATAAAAGTCTCCTCTCTCACCAAAAATCAAGTCGATAAGATTATCAAAATATTTATAGGTTTTGGTAGCCCAGTATGTGCCTTGCTACTCTCCCACCCGCTTCACTGGATAAAGGACCAAATTATCGTCCTCTTGTAAGACCAATTCGAACTGACCCGACAAGTGGTTTGTAGAAGAAGGCTTAGAATACATGGTAGACTTCCACTTAAGCTTCCGACCCTACAAGAGGGTGTCTGTAGGAAAATCAAAGCTCTACCAAACGTGGTCCCCTATTGGATTAATAAGCACAAAATTGCCATTGTCTAGCAATGTGGCCATAGATACATTTATGCCTTCAATAGGGCCTACGGCCCATAGCAGCGTCCTTGTGGAATCCAAGAGCTGAAGCCTCGCAGAAGAAACCTACAGAGTATAGCCCTCTTCAATTATAAGCCCTCTATTGTCTATTTTTGCCATCCATGCCAAAGTTTTACCAGATATGTTGTCAAACCAGATGCCAGCTACTAGGTAGACATCAGGAGTAACAGAATAAAATCCAAATGTAAATTCTCCATTAGGTGAAATCCATTTAGAATTGTTGGAATTAGCAGTAAGAGATGAGACAATAGGCATATAATGCTTCTGAATGGGCTGAGCTAGCATGACTAGGAATAGACTGATGGAAATGAGGGGAAGCAATGGATTTACAGATGATCACGACTCTCAAACTACCCAATCATGTAGCCACATCAAAACACATCCAAGTTCTGATACTACTTAATGGAAGAGGTACTCCCTCTAGCACACACAACTCAAAACTCCCAACACAATTTAGAGATTGCAAACACAAATTTCTATTTCATTTTATTGACATAAAAAAACTCTTATACAATCTACAAATCTACAACAAACAAATCTTCAATACAAAGACAAACAATGGCTTTCATGGCCTCTCAACTCTCTCTAGTTCACTTCATTCTCTTCAAACCTACACAAAAGTCCTTTTCCCTTCCTCTAAAATTTGTAAAACAATCAGCTACTTTCCTTTAAATAAATCAGCCTCTACATGAGGCGTCTCCCCTCTGCCAGGCACCTTCCTTACCTTTTTTTTTCACAACCCCTTTTTAAATCTGCATTTCTTTCTCTACTTATAGAGATAAGAATCTGCCCCCCAAATTCTCTCTGTTGGGCTCCCCTCTTCTATCTTTTTTTGGCAGTTAAAATACAATTTGCTCTCTAATCATTTCTCCCTCTTTCCTCAACTCAATGCACTTTTGCATTATATTATAGACTTCACAAATGTTTCAGTTGAACTTCCATAGACAATAGTTACAAACTGACTCAACCGTCGCTACCTTCTTCCTTAATCAAAGTCACATCGAAAGATTGAAGGGACACCAACTAAACTCTCTCTGACCTCTTGAAGTCATCTCAACAACTAAATTACTTGCCAAGTCACCCTCCATTGATCATCGATTAACACGTATCCAATCCTTTCTCTCCCTCGGAGTCTACCCAAGACCCACCACAAAGGATATGGGCCAACAAAGTCAAATGTTTTGTTGTATTAGAGGGATTGCATATTGTCTCCCACCGAAGTGAACAGGTCTCACTGAAAGCACCAAATAGACCCTACCAAATGCACACGTGGCATCCACATCACTACTATGAATACTATTCTCTACTCCACCATGAGGTACAACTAGCAGAGTTGCTAACTGCATTGATTAACGCTATCGACACATCGAAGAGACTACATTCTAAGTCCTGCCAAAGTCAACAGGTTACACTGAAACGAAGTCTCGACAAACCATCGTAGCATCAGAGAGACTTGAGTTTCTGTCCTAATGATATGACCACCTCCCACTGATGAACTTTCAAACCATCAAAGGGACTGTAAACTACGTCCTAGTGAAAAGGAGCTATCAGGACGATGAAGGCTTAAACACCAACCAACGGGGCTAGTGTAATGTTTTATCTTACTTCCTATGGCTATGGTGATAGGAGCTTCATCCATCTCACACAAAAGATTAGAAACAACAAGTTGGTGTGATGCTCCTGCATCAGACTCCCCAAGAGATAAAAGAAGGCATGCACTCTTGCACATAGGAGTAACCATCCATCAGTACTTCCTTTCATTCTTCTTCTTTCATTTCTTCCACAATCTTTCCCGCTCATCTGTCATATTCACTCAGCATAGTTTCTCATTACTCCTCTCTACTCTTATGAATGTATCTCCATCTTTTCTCAACCTCAAAATATCATGGAAATTAAAGATTTCCATGTCTTCAAAGTTACTCACCCCATACATTTGCATTACAATATCACCAATATTTACTATAGTTTCTCTTTCCATTTCATCATCATACTTGATCTCATTATGCAACATCTTTTCCAACCACTCTTCCTCCATGGTTAACCACTGCAATAACAGATCATTTTCAGACTCATCTTCTATTTCATGTCTCCCATCATTTTTATCAAATTCTGCAGATACTGCTACATCTTCTATCTTCACCTCTGCAACAACTTCTTTACCATTGGCTGCAATCTTCTTTGGGGTTTCCTTCGCTATCCCATATATGTTCATGCCTTCAATCTTTCCATTCCACTCTTTCTCTATAACAACAAATTGTCTCCATAAATCATTCTCATTGTATTGGGCTGTTGTTCCCCCTTTCATGTCCATCTCTGCATTGGCTTCCTCCTACCCTTGTTTGTCTTCTTCCTCTTGTATCATTGTTGCTCCATTATTATCCTCTTCAGCTATTGCTGCTTTCTTGTCCAAATCTACACTTTCATGCTTTCCACCACATGCTATTGCTGTCCTCTTTGGCTGTTTAGTTCTTTTATCCAACTCCTCTTTATCTTTGTTTATTCTATTTTTTCCAATCTGCCTATGCTTACCTTCCTTCTTTTTCTCGTATTTACTCCTCAACTATTTCTCATCCACAAGTCTCTACATTGCCATCTCATATTCATACATCCCATTCAAATTTTCAAACACATCATCCTCAAAATCAGATTGCACACCTTTTACTTTGCACATACCATGCTTCCTCTTTTCAAATTCTACTACATACTCTTGGCCATTATCTTCCTTTCCACCCTCTCTTAGTTTCATCATGCTTCCTTGTTCATTAGCCTTGGTCTCTTCTTCATATCTCAAACTCTTGGACATTGTCTCCTTATCCTCATGCCTTGTAACAACACATTCTTTTGCTGGGATCCTACACTTGACCTTCCACACTTTGTTTCCCATAGCCTTGGGCTGATCTCTCTTAATTGCTTCTCTTTTTCTCCATATGCCATAATCATATTTCTATCTAGAAACATCTTCTCTATACCTTCTTGCTTGCCAATTTTCCAAGTAATCTGGTTTCCACTTGTTCATCTACATATCTTTCATCCTTTGCCAACATGGAACTATATACCCATGATCCCTAACAACATTTAAATATTCCAATTTCTTCCTCTCCCTATCAACTTGTCTATACATATTCTTATCTCTACATTCATGATCAAAAGCAACATTTTTACCTCCATTTACATGTACCATAGCTTGTTGTCTTGATTATCTTCCACCATGGGCTTCTTTGTTTTCCAACTTTTCCTCTTCATAGGCATCTTGTCTCGCATGTACAACTTCTTCCAAGGCATCATGAAACTCTAGGGTTTCTTCCTCATCTTCTTTACCTCACTGAAAGTCTTCAACACCTTTCTCTTATTTATCTATAGATACTTCACAATGTATCTCTGTTGCAAAATTTTCTTGACACACTTCTACAACTAATCTCCTCTTGTTCTCAACTTTAACTTTTTCTTCAGGTGCTATTCTTGGCCCATCTTTCAGCATCTTCAAGGTCTCATCCTTGACCTTCCTTATCACATTCCTCATACCTGTATACACATCTTCAAACATAATATTAGAAAATAAAATTAGAGACCAAAATGTCTCTATAAGTGCCTCCTTTATGGACACTCTCCTCTCTTCTTTACTTCTCCTTTTGACTGCTTCTTTATGCACCTCTTCCTTATTTCCTTTCAAGTGCTCTTCAATGAGAACTTCCTTGACCTCTTCCAGTCCATGTTGCTCACTTGGCAACTTTCTACTATCCTAAATTTAGTGGGTTCCTCCTATATTTTCATCTTCTCTTCTTAAGGCAGTATTATTTTTCCTTTTTCTCTTTTCCACAATCATCTTCACTAGCCATTTCACTTTCTTTCTCATTGGCCACCACCAAGCATTATCTTGGTTTCTTTCTTCTAGATATTGCCTCACTGCCTCCAAATCTCTTCTCAACTCTACCAATTCTTTGTCAAAATCTGTATTTTGTCTTGCCTTCTTGGCTTTCATTTAGTCCTTCTCTATGAGACTTTCTTTCTTATTTGTCTTCATGCTTCCTTTCTGAATTTGTTGCTGCATTTCCATATCCTTTACCTTTTTCACAATCTTCTTCACAATACCTTACCTAGGGCCTTCTTCCCCTATCCTCTATCTAGTCTTCTGGAGTCTGGGCTCTTCAACAGCCTATCAATCTGCAACACACTTACTTTCCCAAATATCAATAAACAGAACTAATTTTCACTGTCCAGATCTTTTGAACTCTGATACCATTTGGTGCAGTCGTGACCAGGGGCTCTTCTCAAACTTCCCAATCACGTAGCCAAATCAAAACACATCCAAGTTCTGATACCACTTAATGTAAGAGGTACTTCCTCTGCCACACACAACTCAAAACTCACAACACAATTCAGAGATTGCAAACACAAATTTCTGTTTCATTTTATTGGAGTAAAAAAACTCTTATACAATCTACAAATTTGCAACAAACAAATCTTCAATACAAAGACAAACAATGGCCTTCATGGTCTCTCAACTCTCTCTCTAGTTCACTTCATTCTCTTCAAACCTGCATAGAAGTCCTTTCCCCTTCCTCTAAAATCTGTAACAACAATCAACTACTTTCCTTTGAATAAATTGGCCTCTACATGAGGCGTCTCCCCTCTCACAAGTGCCTTGCCTTCTTTTTCACACCCCCTTTTTAAATCTGTATTTCTTTCTCTGCTTATGGAGATAAGAATCCACCCCCAAATTCTCTCTGTTGGGCTCCCGTCTTCTATCTTTTTTTGGCAATTAAAATATAATTCACACTTTAATCATTTCTCCCTCTTTCCTTGACTCAATACACTTCTAGATTAAATTACAGACTTCACAAACATTTTGGTTCAATTTCCATAGATAAGGGTTACAAAATGACTCAACTATCACTACCTTCTTCCTTAGTCAAAGTCACATCACAATATCAAAGGGCCACCAACTGAACTCTCTTCGAACTCTCAAAGTCATATCAACAACTGAATTACTCACCAAGTCACCCTCCATTGATCATCGATTAACACGCAGCCAATCCCTGCTCTCCCTCAGAGTCTACCTGGGACCCACCATAAAGGATACAGGCCAGTGGAGTCAAACATTTTGCTGTATCAGAGAGACTACATTTTTTCTCCCACCTAAGTGAATAGGTCTCACTGAAAGCACCAAATGGACCCTACCAAATGCACACATGACATCCACATGACTGCTGCGAATAATATTCTCCACTCCACCGCAAGGTATAGACTGGGTCTCACCAATGGCACCACGAGGTTGCTAACTACATTGATTAAGGCTATCGGCACATCAAAGAGAATACATTTCGAGTCCCATCAAAGTCAACAGGTTACACCAAAATGGAGTCTTGATAGACCATCATAACATCAGAGAGACTTGAGTTTCTACCCCAATGATATGACCACCTATTACCGATGAACTTTCAGACCATTGAAGGGACTATAAACTACGTCCCAATGAAAATGAGCTATTAGGCCGATGAAGGCTTAAACACCAACCAACAGGGCTAGTGTAACGTTTATCTTACTTCATGTTGCTATGGTGACATGAGCTTCATCCGTCTCACACAAAATATCAGAAACAACAAGTTGGTGTGATGCTCCTGCATCAACAACCATCAGAATCTAGGATTTACTAGGCTAGGAGAGCAAATGTGTAGCCTAGAATGGGAAAGAAAAATTGAAATAGATATATGTGGACTATTTCCATAGTGGAGACTAGATTTATAAGGCGGGCCGTGGGGAAGGTGTAGACATTTCTAGGTGAACAATTTCAATGTCAATTGATGTGTTGGGGTTGCCTTTTGTTCACATTTTTGGAAATTGTATGATCAATTAGCTACTAAGTGAATTGTCTATCCAGCATTTTGGTTGTGCATTTGACCATATTTATTAATTAGGCCAATAGGTGTTTCAGTGCGAAGCAAGTCAAGCTCCGTATGGTGGTAGGTCACAATCCAATGGCATTGGTTCTCCTACAGGTATAGGATGACCATTTATTTCATCATGTCCATTCACGTGTTGTGTCACCGCTTGTGTTCAATATGGTAGGATTTTCTCACATGATCTTCCATACATGTTGGTGGAAATTGAGTGGTGATTATTTGAGAAAATGAAATGGCTTAGATATTGGCCAAAGCTGGCCTAACACTGGAGATTTCTTGCTTGTTGGGTTATCTTTTAGTGTTAATTCTTCCTTAGAGTGTAGCTGATGAGGCAGGGAGGATACATTTTCCTGATATCTCTCCAAATTTTGATGTCCATCTTCTGCGATGACCACACTCTCAAATCTTACACGAAACTTAAGCTTCTCGTTCTTCTTTATGAATTCTAATGTCTCTTGTTTGGACCCTTATTTTTATTTCAGAAGGCTTTTTCCAATGGCAGATAAGTCTCATGGTTCTAATGGTTGAATAGCAGAGAAGTCTTGTGGTGAAATATAGTGTATGTAATTGTTAGCCATTTTTTTTCTAGTTTTGTTGAACATTTCAAAGCTTCTCATGGTAAGGGCATAGTGTGAGTTCTAATGTTTCCTAGGCTCCTGCTCTGTAGCTGTACAACTACTTCAGAGCATTGTGAAGCAACACCAGTGTTGCTCACACAATGTTACAGATTGATGTCATGGCTGTGAATATTATCTGTAGAGGGCCTAAAGACATGAGTGTTAGGGTTTGGGTTCTTTTTTTCTCTTTAGTATGAGTTTGCCAAAGTTTTATTTTTGTCATTTATTTCAAGTTTAGCTCCTATAAATTGTGCCAATGATGATAACAAACTACTCCTTCCAAGAATTACAATGGTCGATTGATTCTAGATCAAATCTTAGACTATCATCTATAAGTTCATTAATAGATGATCTTAGAATTTTGAACCCCTTCTAATACATAGTATCATCTTCCCTGTTTAATCCCAATAAAAACTTCTTGTCAAATTTCTAGAATACAACACTTGATGATCTCGTTTGTCCAAACAACTCAATAATGAAAGAAAAGTGTTATTCCAAACTGCTCTACATTTTGGCTTCCATTTTGTGTGAGACCTTTTTTTTAGAGTTGCATTTTTCTAGATGTTAATTTTTGTGTTAATTTTTCTAGATGTAGATTTTGCCGGGGTCATTGCCATTGCGATTAGAGAGGAGGGCTTCAGATTTGCAATATTTTCATTTCTCCCGAGCTATCCAGGTGTTTACTTTGCACATGTAGTTCATCTAGGATTTCTTTTGTTCTATTTTCTTCCCTTCTCTTCCTTATATTTTCCTACTTGTTTTGTGCTTTCTAGTAAAAAATACACAAAAATATGAAACCCTGGTCATAAAAATGTGTTGTTCCTCTTTCAGAGGGAAATCACCCTGCTAGTGATATTCCTATGTAGTGTTACAGAATTTTTGGATGTTCATTGGGTAATTTACACACATATTCCACAAAGGACTGGGACAACAAATCCAGGTGTTAACACACTTGCAGTTACCTGTTGTCTGCCATGGTTTTCACCACATTCCATGTGGCCTTGCCTGCAACATAGTGGCAATGGTGGTGGCTTTGGCTGCAACAACATAGGGCCCAAGAATTGGGTGGCCTTGGTATAAGGAAAATCCCTCACCTTGACTATCTCATGGGTTAAAGAAAGAAGTTGAGTATACATTTTGCGGAAGTCTTCCACTAATGAAAAATGCCACTTGGAATGGTACCCATTTTGAAAAAAATGGGTACTCGTTTAGGATTGGGCTCCTGAAGCAAAATGGGTACCTGTTATGAAACATGTACCCATTTGAATGGGTGCCCATTTCAAAATGGGTACCCATTTTCAAAAAAGTAAAAAAATTAGCCATAGGAATGTAAAAAAAAACTTTTTGAAAATGGGTACCCATTTTCAATTTTTTTTTTTTTACATGCATATGGATAATTTTTTTATTTTTTAGAAACAGGTACCCATTTATAACACACCCGTTTATAACGCGCACTCGTTTATAACGAGTACCCATTTCTAAAATTTTGAAATTTCAAACCCACCAATTTCCATTGGTTTTAGGCTTGGAAACCCAAGCCTTAGCTTTGGACCTACAACTAGGAGACCATGAAAATAGCAAGAGAAAAAACTAGTTTCACCACTATGGCTAACGACTTTTTTTCAGAATATTTTAACGAAATTAAAACCCATTATAGATCAGAAAATCTAGTTTTCAAATATGTAATTTTTTTTACTATTGAACATAATTTTCTATTTATTATTTATTTTCCAAACAAACTAACTCATAAACTTGAAATAACATCTATAGGTTACTATTTTTTGAATAACTTTTGATTTTGAAAGTTTCTTGAAAAAAAATTATATCTAACCATACTAGACATCATTCTCTACATGATGAATTTTTTTTAGTGAATTGATTAGTTTAGCTCAAATTATGTTGGTCGTACATGAGGGGTTTTAAAAAACACTAATTATGGCCATTAAAAAATTAATAAAAAAAAATATTTATCAAAAAATTACAAAAAATATCCTGACCAATACTCAACATCCTAAGAATTTACCACAAAAGGAATTAGAAAAATACATTAATTTAGGTCAAATTATGTTGGCCGTACACATGCATGCTTTTGCAAAAAATAGGGGACTTTTAAAAAGCCACTTTTTTGTACATCCAATAAAAACCCAACTTGCATCAACTAGGTATTAGAAAATATTACATATTTGAAAACTAGAAACAAAATCCTACATTTCTTATTTTTACATCATCTTAATATTTTATGTGCAAGTGCTTCAAATTGTCACTCCAAGTATGACAAAATTTGAAAAACAAGAAAAACACTTCCACTTTTTGGCCAAAAAGTGAAGTCGTCTTCTTGCACTTGCCCTCACCCTCAATAGGATATGGAGGAAAAGGAAAAGAAGAAGAAAACTCTTGCTAGTTGGGAGCTCATACTTGTGGATTTAGGACCCTGGTCCTAGTGAAGTTTGAGGATGAGATTAATTCTAGTTTTAGAAATATTAAAAAATGGTAACAAAGGATATGGTTTTGTAGTCGAAGATCAAATGACATACTAACTAGATAGATTGAAAATTCTAAACTTTAGTATCAAGCTAAAGCAAGTTTTTGAAAACAGAAACACATTTTCTACAAAAGTAATATTTTGATGGAGATAATTGTAGACACCTAAAATTCAACACATCTAAAATAATTAATTAATTTCAATAATTAATTAAATCCAACCATTCACATCATTAGTCCACATGATTGATTATTAAATTAAAATAAATTAATCCATTGCCATCCCATTATTAAATTAAAATTAATTAAATCCATTTCCTCCCCATTAAACTAATTAAATTAAATAATTCCACTTCCACTCACTTAAAATAAATAAATAAAATTTAAATAAAGTTGTCCCTCTAAAATCCAAATAAATAGGTCAACATCATTCCCTCCACGATAATTAAATAAAACTAAATCATTTAATCCTAGTCATTCACTTTCACTAATAGAATCTCCTACATTCATATAAATTGAACATTATTAAATTAAAAGGCCCCTTACACATGACCTAATGTCCCAAGTGCAACTCCACCATCTATCCATCATTTAATCTCAATCATTCACATCCTCACTCAAGCACCCATAAATCAAGCCCTCAATCTCTCATCTATCAAGATCAATAAGCATGATGCATACATGATCTTACATCCATGCATAATGCCTCTCATATCATGTCAAGCATTTCTTCACTAGGAGCATCAATCAACCAAGCAATCATATAGATGGATCAAGCAACCACAACATGAAGCATAAAGCATGAATCCTTATCAAGAACACATCAAGCATATCAAGTGTCAAGCATTCACATTGATCAAGCATATCATTTGACATGTACGTGTTATACAAATCTTAGAGAATCTAAAATTTGATCTTATTTATGTTCAATCTAAAGGTATTTTATTTGATTTGGAATAAGGCGTCAATATGGCTTCAATCTCTTGCAATTGGTTCTAGATCTAGCATCATACAATAATCATTATAAATAAAGATGCCAAGGTTATTGGCATCGCTCAAATACCTAGACGTTGTAAATGGATAATAAATATTGATTTTGAAGACTTTTTATGATTCAAAATAATTATTTCCAACACTAGACTTACCTGGCCTAACTCACCTAGCCTTGAATGATAGATGATGTTGTTTAATGCACATGTAATTAATCCTAATATATCAATGCACGACACTAAGATTGAAGAGTATTTTTGTAATATTTTGGGATTAGTTAGAGACTTATACTTTTTCATTTATGATTTGTCAATGAAAACATTGATAATAGATATGACGTGCTATACTTAATACAAGAATCAGATTGAAGGAGGTGACTTGTGTGGGAATTGAACAAGTAAAAGTTGCAAATAAGTAATAAGTGCCACGTAGAGGTAAGTACTTGCCTTTGAAGTATTATAGTAATATTTGTTTTGTAATCTATATATGAGCTATGTCAAAGTGATTCTAAGGTTGATCTAATAACATTTTAAAACCAAAGATATAAGGTGGCTTAGAGCCAGATTCTTGCAAGCTGAATGTATGGCGATTTTATTGGGCCAATGAAGATTATAATTATTATGGCTAAGCTTAACTCTAAGTTTGATTCCTACTAGGTACAATTGTGACGAACTTGAGTTTGCTCCTTAGAATAAATATTTATTAAATATCAATGAGTAAGTCTTTTCTTAGTGAAAAGCCTTCACAAATTGATCCGTTGATTTTGTGTTTGATAGCTAAATCCCTAGTAGCATATTTGAAGTTGAGTTTGTTTTTTAGAATAAATATTTGTCAAATATCGATGACCAAGTGATTTCTTAGTAGAGTGGCTTCATAGATTGATTAGTTGAATTTTGAATGGTTGAAAGTATAGTTGATAGTAATTAGTTAAAGACAAACAAATATTGCTTATTGTAATTACTTTGCAACATAGCTGGTAATAACCAATTAAAGTAATAGAAAATATAAATTATTGTAGTCATCCAGGATGAAGATGATGAGGGCAACATAAAGAGTCACGTTGCTCCTATAAGTGATTTAAGTGTCATCACAAAATTTAGATCCATAAAAATTAACCACAAAGGAACTAGTAAGAAATTAAACTATGAAACAAATAGTTTGCTTTAATATTAGTACATAAGACAAAACTTGCATGAACAAAAGTCAACAACAAATTGTGAAATTTCTAACGATCATATTGTATATTCAGTATAATATACTATAATTGGAAAATTTCTATTGTTAAATCAAACCTCAATTGTTTTGTATATTGAGTATAATACACTATAATTGGAAAATTTCCATTGTTAAATCAAACCTCAATTGTTTTGGTTGTATTTATTGATTGATAATACAAAACATAGTGTATTTTATTACTCATTGCATTATTGCACTAAGTGAGGGGAGAGCAATTTCTTGATTTGTTAGACTATCCAAGTTATCATATGAAGTTGTGTTAACAAATGGTGGGTGTATTTGGAATTTGGTCAATACTAAGAAGCATTGGAAGAAGACAAGAAATATTGTCAGCTTAACCCTTTGAAATGTGATGGATGTGAATTTAAACTGCAATGGGTTTATCTATAGGATTTGAGTTGCACATGCCACTAATGAAACTATCTTAGAACTAGATTCATGCAGCCTGAATGTGTTGAAATTGGATCTTGATTTTATAAGGTCAATGAAAATCAGAAATATTTGGTACAATATTTAAAGTATTATATTAATTTAAGAATTTTAAGTAATTTAATATTTAGAAAATATAGAAAATAATAATGCTAGATTACAATGGAAAGTTGCACGTTGGAAAAAAATACAACAAATCAAATGATTGGGAAATACCACAAGAGCCAAAGCATGATTAAAAAAATACTCTTAAGTAAATAAATAATTTCAACTTTTCATTCTTATAATCTATTATGTCAATTAATATGTTAATCAAACTAGTATAGATATAGTTATTTTATTTACTACACATAAATATATATTTTAGTTTAGTTTAGAACTATTTAAGAACTATTTTATTTTTATTTACTTAAAAATTATTTAGTTTTACTTTACAACTATTTTATTTACATTGTTTACTCAAGAGCTATTTTAATTTACTTAATCGTTATTTTATTTACTTAAAATTAACTCTTTAAATAAAAAAAATAACTAAAAGTAATTCTTAATAAAATAAAAATAAATAAAAATAGCTCTTACATACATATTTAAGTTATCTATAGAACAATACAAGAGTTATTTAATTTAATTTACATTGTTTACTTTATTTTATTTTATGTTTATTTGAAGAGCTATTTTTATAAAGTAATTTTATAACTATTTTGTTTGTTTAAGAGTTATTTTATTTTACTTTAAAACTATTTAAGAATTAATTATATTTTTATTTATGAAGTGTTATTTCAGAGTTTTAATTTTTCAAATATATGTTCACTGTATTTTAATTTTTTAATGTATATGGTCATAACTTGATGTTTCATGGATGCCAATATAAATATATTAGGTGTTTTAGAAATAAAATAAAAACAATATGAAATTGTTGATAGGCTCTAGGACTTTAATTTGCTGGTAGACCCTACCTATCAAGCATAACTAAACATCGCATGGTCAATCGTTCTGATCAAATAAACGTTGTGAATAATTGTTTTCATTTATTTATGTTAGGAAAATTACATACAACATTAAGTTAGATATGTTTTTTTTTAATTGGATGAAGAAGAGTTTATAAATAGTTGCTTAAAATGCATATTAGCAAAGTGGACAAAGCCATAAAATGCACGAAAAGAAAACTTAATTAATTATGGCTGACTCATCTGTTGGTGATGCAGACATACAAATCTTCATTATCTCTCTATACAAATCTACACATGTCAAAGTTGGAAGTAATGCACGAGGCAAATTTATAGTTTTAAAAAAAGACATTGAAGACAATCCCAAAGATGATCTCGTTTCAGCAGAGGAAACCCTCTTTTTCTAATGCTTTCACATGGAGGGAGATCAAATTGAGGGAGCGGGCAGTGGGACGATGTGGATCCATTGCAAAACATTCTTCTATCTAGCATTAAATGCACATGTTTAGCTTAAATCTTTTTCTATTTTCAATAACTGATCCCACAAAATAAATACACTGTACAAATTGAAATGTTGGGTGTATTACAACCCATCAACAAAGAATGGCAGGAAGTCCATTTGAAATGCAAACTGCCTTGATTGCAACAAACTACCATGGCTAGTGTGTCAATTTGCAATTTCCAACATACATATCACCTACCTTTCTATTAAAAGTTTAGTCATATACAGCCTAACATTTTGAATTTAATGGGCCGTTGTAGGATATTACCTTTAAAATTTGTTGGGCTACCGATAAGATATGCCATTAATTCCAAGATATCACCCTTTAGCATATGCAGTTATAAATAAATCCCATTACTTGTCTTCCCTACTAAATATTATCTTGAGTTAGGAAAGAGTGAGTATGCATGTCAACAAATTCAAGGCCTAAGTTTAATGGTCGTAAACCTTTATTTAGAGATTTTAATTTTTTTTTTAATTCTTATGTCAATGTATTCGATTTATTTTTAAATATAGTGTTCTTCTACATACTTGTATTCTTCTAGAATATCCAATGGGCTGCCATCAAAGATAAAGTTGACTTTCTGTCATTTCCTTTTTAAAGAGAAAATCATGACTTTGGTCTTGCTAGTGTTCACTTGCATCCTTACCTCTTGGCAAAAGAGCTCTAAAGCCTTCAAGTGCTCTCTCAAACTATGGGCCATTTTTGCAATCATATTAAGATCATGTCTATATACAACAGTAACTTCACCACAAAAACTGCCAACTGGATACCCCCACCTACAATTTTGTTTAACCACTCTTCAATTTTATTGATGTATAGGCCAAACAAAGTGGGAGAGAGGGGACAACCTTGTTTGGCCCCAATGTCGCTACCAAAGCACTTTGACATATCCTCTCTACTTTGGATTTTAGCTCTAACCTGCTCATACAGCTTGTGAACAACAACCCTATATTCATCCAGAACCCCAAGATTGTCCCTCCTACTCCAATGTTTGTCCCTAGGAACCATGTCAAAAGCCTTTTTGAAATCAACAAAGAAAGAAAAGGCTTCCTCTCCTTGAGTGTCCCAAACTTTTTCAATGAAATGCCTAAGAGTGATGTAGTTATCTATGGTAGATTGTTTTTGCCTAAAACCAACCTACCCTTTCACTCTTTTTCCTTCCTTTTCTGCCCAACTGTTGATCCTGCACTCAATTAAGCTCCTGAATAGCTTTCCAAGAAGAGGATTAACCATGATAATTTGATAATTAGAGGGATTATTGATATCTCCACTCTTGAAAAGAGGAATAACGACACTAGTTATCCCCTCAGTGAAAAAAGCCCCTTGTGTAATGTCATTAAAGATTGTTTTGATGTGTGGGGAGAGGTGCTTTACTCCTTACTTTAAAAATCTAGCTTGTAGTCAGTCAACGTCTTGAGCTTTGCCACTTGCTAAATTCTTTAGACCTTGCTTGATGTCTTCCACCAAGAAGAGATCGATTTCCATGTTAATTATAGGAGGGTTAACTTTCTTTAGTGTTCACACATAGAGAAGCTTTGCATACTCTAACCATTGATCATCTGTGATATTATTTTTAGTTTGTTTTCTTTCTTGTTGTAGCTCCCTTTTCTCAAATATTCGTCGCTCAATTTCCATCGACCTGCACAGAAGATCCTATGAGAAAATCCTACCATATTGAACACCTACGTAGGAACAACATGTGAATGGACACAATGAATTCAATGGTCATCTTTTATCTATAGGAGAACCAACGCCATTGGATTGTGACCTGTCACCATACAGAGCTTGACTTGCTTCCAAGTGAAATGCCTATCAGTATAATTAATTAAAAAATAAAAAATCAATAGAAAGTAAAAAAAGTTACTTGGGTGCAAGGTTGCAGGTATTAGGGGTAAGTGCAAGAAGATGGGGGCCAAAAAGGGGTCTTAAGTGGCCACTTTTTTTCTAAAATCAGGAAATGTTGGCCTTGGATGAGAAATTGAGCATAGTTACACTCAAAATTTGGAGATGCAACCAAAACAATGTTCATAGTTCTCCAAGTCTACTTTCTAAACTACTAATTTTTTTTGAAAATGGTATAGATTAAGGGGTTCAAAAGAGGGAGCCACAGAAATTGGTGTTGTTTCTGTCAAAAAAACATAACATAGCATGTTTTGTGGCTCACTCAAAAGGTTAACTTTTTTTTGGTATTTTTAAAATCACTTTAGTGAGAAATTAGCTAACAGCATGAAGTTTATGCCCAATTTTTTTTATAATTTTTTGATGAATATTTGATTTTTTACTAATTTTCAAAGTGGACACATCCTAAAAAGTAGAATTTTGGCTGTGCTAACCCTATAAATTTTGAAAACTAATTGAAAATCATTTTTTCTTTTTTTTTAAAATCTGTAGAATGGAGTCTAATTTCTAAATATGTATTTTTTTTGAAATTTTGATGAATGGTTAATTTACAATGAAAAAAAGACCAAATAGTGGTTTTTTCCCAAAATCGGACACACAAACAAAAGAAATTAAAGACAAAAGGCTTAAGATTGTCAAAATGTGAAAAAAATTACATCATTAAATAGCTAAGAGAAAACCTAACATTGCCCAGGTGTTTGATTTGTTTGATCTTGAAACATGTGCAAATCTGAGGGTTAGCACGAACAAAATTATGTGAAATCTTGAAGAATTTGCAAAAACACGTATGTGGATGTTGAAAAGGCACTCCAAACCTTTGGGTTGGAAATCCAAAGCAAATCCCAAGCCCAAGGCTTGGGATTCCCAAAGCACAACATAACACGAGCACATTATAATGCAAGCGCATTATGTTGTGCTTTTTTTCTTTTTTGCATGTTTGTCGGTGTTTTCCCAGTTTGACATAACCCGAGCACATTATAATGCGCTCGTGTTATGTCTTCCTTTGAATGAGATATATTCAAATTTCATAAGTATGTTTCATGGATGTTTATATCTATTCTTGTAGGTATGTATGTACATGTATGCATGCTTGTATGTTAGCATCTTTGTATGTATGTATGTTTGTATGTATGAATGTATGTATGTAAGTGTTTTGGGTTTAATGTATATAAGGACCTGAGCCTGTATGTTTTGAGGGTTGAGGATTGAGGGATTAGGTCTTAAGTAATAGGTAGAGGGTAGAGGGTAGAGGGTTGAGGGTTACAGTTGAGGCTTAATATTTAGGTTGTTGAGTGTATAAGATTAAGTGTGTAAGGTGCAAGGATTAGGGTTTAGGGTTTACAATATGGATTGAGGGTATATAAGGCATAGGGTGACTTGGGTTGAGAGCATGTATGGTTTAGGTTTAATTTAAATATAGGGTTGAGGCACAATATTTGAGGTTTAGGATATAAGGGTGAGGTTATATGGTCTAGGGATGAGGGTTTGAGGGTGTAGGCTTAAGGTTTAAGGTATAGGGTTGATGATTGAGGTATTAGGGCTTAAGTATATTGTTGAGGGTATAGAGTTGGGGGTTTAGGGATAGGTTTTAGGGTTTAAGGTTTAAGGGTTGAGGGATAGGGTTTAAGGTTTAGGGGTAAGGGATTAGGGTTTAAGGTATAGTGTCTTGGGTTGAGGGTTTAGGAATAGGGATAGCATTTAGAGTTTAGGGACGAGGGATTAGGGTTGAGGGTTGAGGGATTAAGGTTTAAGGTATAACTTCCTAAGGCTTGAGTGTTTAAGGATAGGGTTTAGGGTTTAGGGTTGAGGGATTAGGGTTTAGAGTTGAGGGATTAGGGTTTAAGGAATAGTGTTAAGGGTTGAGGGTTTAGGGTTGAGGGATTACAGTTTAGGGTTGATGGATTAGGGTTTAAGGAATATTGTTCAGGGTTTAGGGTTGACGGATTAGGGTTTAATGTTGAGGGTTGAGGGTTGAGGGTTGAGTGATAGGGTTGATGGTCAAAGGATTAGGGTTAAAATAGAGTGTTGAGGGTAGAGGGATTAGGGATAGGGTTTAGGGTTGAAGGTTTAATGATTGAGGGTTGAGGCTTTAGGGCTAAGGGTTAAGGGATTGGGGTTCAAAATATAGTGTTGAGCATCAAGGGTTTATGGATAGGTTTTAGGGTTTAAGTTTTAAGGGTTAAGGGTTGAGGGATAGAGTTTAGGGTTTAGGGATAAGGGATTAGGGTTTAAGGTATAGTGTTGAGGGTTGAGGGTTTAGGAATAGGGATAGCATTTAGGGTTTAGGGATGAGGGATTATGGTTGAGGGTTGAGGGATTAGGGTTTAAGGTATAGTGTCGAGGGTTGAGGGTTTATTGATAGTATTTAGGGTTGGTAATTTTTCTCGAATCAGCAGAGGGTTTTCTAGTTCTAGTGCATGGGCAGATTTGGCCAATAGAGTACGGGAGGTTGCATGAGCTGCCTCCCCTTCACTTATGGTTCTGCCACACCAAGGGGGGTATCCCTATTTGCTAAAGATGTAACATTTGACTCACCCAATGACAGAAAGATTTAGCTTTAAAATCATAGGCAGAATACTCTCATGTGTGGACCAAGATGTGTATGATACATCACAAGTTTGGCAACATTCTTGGACATATGTGTCTGGTTGGGTACGAGAGTATGCAGGTGTCCTAATCCTACTCCTACAAACTAACAGGTTGGAAATATGAAAAGGATGGAATTGATGGTTTGGATGCAAGGCAGGGGCTTTGGATCATAATGACTTCACAAGGGCAGACTGGTGCCTATCTCAGGGCAAGGAGCCATGTAGACGTATACATGAGAATGGCTTGCAACTGTCATTCGAGTTTCAAGGGGTTAGGACTGGTGTTTGCCTTACAAACATCACCCAAGAATGGGTATTTAACTGTCTCTGCTTATAGATATCCCAGCTGACATACAATCTTCTCCACACTTTAACCTAAAACAATTTAATCCACTCCTTTAATGGAAGTTATAGAATAAGCATGTGGTACAACAAAACTATACCCTAGAATCTGAGAAACCCTTAGCAACCAGATTCAAAAGAAGAAAATGCATACAACAAGTGGAGACAAACAGATAAACACATGCAATAACGCATTTTTCATATACAATGACAAGAAACTGAATATATGTGCAAGATACAATTCAGATGCAATACATAAACTCCACAGAGATAAAGCAAACAGGAAAATGCTCTGTTTTTCGTTATTCACACAAAAAATTGCCCAAGTCTTCAACACCAAATGAATGACACAATTTGCCCCTCATATAGCCAAACTGTACATCCAGCAAATTAATTACAAGGCAAAACAAAAATCTGCCAGATTCAATGCATGAGGAATGGCGCCCAGAAATATTCAATGCTGCAGAAAGACAAAGAGGAATGAGTAGGTGGAATCGAGATCCACACAGCCGCTCAAGGACCTTCATCTTCAATCGAGTGGTTGACCTATCAATACGACCCATACTTCCCTGCACAACTGCCATCAATACTTCAACTACCCGCGGGCCCCTGAAGACGCAACAACGAACACATCCAAAGTTTGTCGCTCAAAACAAGTCTGCATATGCTCAAGAAAAAACCATCGCTGCAGGTTCAAAACAAGGCCGTCGATCCACTCCTATCGCTGAGATCCACGGCTCAAAATCTCACTAACTAGTCATCGGCCAGTCAAAATGCACCACGTAGGTACTTCCTATTCCTATCGCTGACCTTTCACTTTTGTATTTTGCCTTTTTCACCCTTTGTATATGCATGTTTGAATGCATATACAATCGCTACTATTCACCCTTCAAAAATCCCTTGTATATGCAAAATGCATATACATACAATTGTTCATCATATAAGGTGGACCCCAAACTATTATAGAGCAAATTGGAATTCTCAATCGGGTCCACCATGCATCTTCTTTCCTTGCATATCTCAATGTATATCTGCATATACATACAACTCATACATACAAGGCGTGGATTTCAAATTATCATGAAGCATGCTGAAATTGCTTTGAAATCTGGCTTGTATCTAACTCCTCTTGTATATTTCGAATGTACATTGGCACATACAAGCACCCAATATACATGCTGCGGTCTAGAAATATTAGTCACTACATTTGATTTTCAATCAGGTTCAGAATGTATGTTTCTTCATTGCATATTGGCTTGTATGTGCAAACATACAAATGAATGCACATACAACTGTTGGGCCCCAAACCTTGTATCTCCCCTGTAGCACTGTTCACTTTGCATGTCACGAGCCTTTGTATAATTTTCAATGTACATTCCTTTACACATACAAACAAGGAATCTTCTCAAGAATATTCCTGTAATGTATCTAACCATTGTATGTGCACCTGAATGTATATTGCATATACATTCAACCTTGTATATCCACAAACCCCTCCACATGCATCTTTGCCTCGCCACTGTAGCAAATGTATATTTGTACCTCCTTGTATATTTTGCTTTGTACATGACCCGATATATAAAGCGAGAATATTCTCGAGAATCTATGAAAGATTCCCCCTTTGTATATGCACCTTTTAGAGCCCGATATACACTTAGAAATGCATCTAACTCAATTTTTCAAAGGCCGATGGAGATTTCTGACTCGCCAATGCACATTTGACTTACATGTATATACAAGCAGCCTTGTATATACAAAGACACTTGCACCTTAACTGATTTTTTGCATTTCTTCAACTGTAGAGGTCGAAAGTGTTAGAGTTTTTGGATTTTTTGGGAAGGGGCTTACATATTTGAATGGTTGAATCTTTAGGAAGGTACCTGTAGATTTAAGCACTAATAGAGGCTCCATCTGGGGATGCATGCCTCTTGCAGGCATGGCGAGAACCTCAAAATCTCTGGGATGCAGACCAGTCCTTATCCATTGGGCAATAGAGTCAAAACTGCACCAACCTACATCACAAAACACATTTATTTAAAATTTACTTGGCGGCCCAGGGCCACCAAAAAGGAAAAACTAGAGCTTTCCTTTGTCGAACACTTAATTCTATTTTGATTTCTTCAAATGAAGCCTGAAAGCATTTAACCACTTGTAACACTCAGCATTGTGATTGTTTGTGCTGCTGCTCCTTTCTTTTTCATTGACAAATCTACAATGAGCCTCATCAGTGTACATTATCATGAGTTGTAGAATGTTATCATCATATGAGTCATTGATGTTGCTTGGGAAAATGACAGACTCACATGAAACTAATGAATCCACATCAGAATTTTTCCCTTCTTCAAAAAATAAGAGCTCCTCTATATCAAACATGCAATATTCAGGCACAAGCAACATCTCATAATCAAATTTATCTTTATAAGTATTTAGATATTCATCATTACTATGCTCAGCAATTTTATCATTTATGTCCACCTGGAATGTCTCAAAGGAAGGCAAAGATAACTCGAAATGTAGCCCTACACTGAAAGCTCCATAGTCATGGTTGTAACCAGCACTATCCCCAACTGTATAAGCACATACATCTACAACTTGTCCATCTACCTCTAAATAGTGACCCTGTCTCTCCTCCTCATCAATGCACTGATAATCAACAGCAACAGTATCAAACTCTGCATTGTGAAGGTGGTCAAAATCTTCAAGGAAACACTCATACTCAGCATCCATGTATATTTCACCATCTGAAAGGCTCACACATGCATCTGAATGTTGACAGTCACTAACATATTCACTATTATCCCTTGAAGCAGCATCTTCTACATTCAGAGTGAAGCTTGGCATATCCATTTTATACAAATAATTAGGAATAGCTAGGATATGGCTATTGCTGCAGAACACAACCTCATGTATATCTTTCATTTGATCAATTGGAGGGCATCTTGTGTCTACAGGCTTGTCTTCTAGAGCCTGATAACAATCTTTGTTTTCATTATTACAAGATGTGCCTACATTTTCTACAACATTTTCTTCATGCATCACATCATGGCTGCACACATTATTCTGAAATATATTTCCCTTTGCAAAATCATCCTTTAATGAAGATTGTGGAAAAGCAAAAATACATTAACTTTGATAACTGTTTTGACAACTTACAGCTATAAAACCTACTGGCATTCCATATTTCTCATTGTTTTGTATATCCATAGCAAATTGGTAAGCCTGGTGAAGTGTGGTTGGTTCCTTATCTCTCAATAGATAACTCATTTCCTCATCAAATGTAGCCAAATAAATTGCTAAGCACAATGGATTATTGGGTCTCATATATTCAGGGATCTTCTTGAGCAACTTAATAAATCTAAGGTTAAAGGCTAGAACCAGCTCCTCATCTTCCTTTTGAATATTCATAAAATGTATGATCAAAGAGCCCACATCAAATCTTTCACCAAACTGCTCTAGGAATGCAATTTTTAAATCTATCCATGAAGAAACTGAACATACAGGAAGGTCTGAAAACCACACTCTAGCATCATCTTCTAATGACTGAACAAAGAGTCTCATTACAACATCTTCATCCTCTACCTCATAATCTTCTATTAAATTACAAAAATTTTGCAAATGTTTGTTTGCCAATTCAGAATCTGATCCACTATATTTTGGCAAACATCTTCTAATTTTATTTGAAATAGCATTTGGGTAACCACCTATTCCTGTGAAATTTAGGGCTTTATACCTTTCAATAAAAAATGGTCTCCTTTGAGAGCACACCCAGGTTTGTTGTTCTAAACTCATCATTTTGAATCAAAGATGAATACGTGGATATATGTTGCAGCACTGATAGGTTCAGTCAACAGAGTCGCCACCTCTCATAGAGAGGACAATATATCAACAAGGCCATTTTGTTTTCTGGATTCACCACGCCAACAGAGTGCCACATGGTCATTTTTGGTATTGCTGCAACAACATCACTGGAAACATGATTTTCCAACCTTCTGATCGCTTGACTCTCTCTCTCCCTAGTAGAGTCACCAATTCTATTGGTAATTTTTCCCAAATCGGCAGAGGGTTTTCTAGTTCCAATGCACAGGTAGATTCAGCCAACAGAGTACGAGAGGTTGCGTGAGTTGCCTCCCCTTCACTTCTGGTTCTGCTGCACCAAGGGGGTATCCCTATTTGCTAAAGATGTAACATTTGACTCACCCAATGACAGAAAGATTTAGCTTTAAAATCACAGGTAGAATACTCTCATGTGTGGACCAAGATGTGTATGATACATCACAAGGTTGGCAACATTCTTGGACATATGTGTCTGGTTGGGTACGAGAGTATGCAGGGGTCCTAATCCTACTCCTACAACCTAACAGGTTGGAAATACGAAAAGGATGGAATTGATAGTTTGGATGCAAGGCAAGGGCTTTGGATCATAACTACTACACAAGGGCAGACTGGTGCCTATCTCAAGGCAAGGAGTCACATAGACATATACATGAGAATGCCTTGCAATTGTCATTCAAGTTTCAAGGGGTTAGGACTAGTGTTTGCCTTACAAACATCACCCAAGAATGGGTATTTAACTGTCTCTGCTTATAGATATCCCAGCTGACATACAATCTTCTCCACACTTTAACCTAAAATAATTAAATCCACTCCTTGAATGGAAGTTATAGATTAAGCATGTGGTATAGCAAAACTATACCCTAGAATCTGAGAAACCCTTAGCAACCAGATTCAGAAGAAGAAAATGCATACAACAAGTGGAGACAAACAATTAAACACATGCAATAACGCATTTTTCATATACAATGACAAGAAACTGAATATATGTGCAAGATACAACTCAGATGCAACACAAACTCCAAAGAGATAAAGCAAACAGGAAAATGCTCTATTTTTCGTTATTCACACAAAAAATTGCCCAAGTCTTCAACACCAAATGAATGACACAGTTTGCCCCTCATATAGCCAAACTGTACATCCAGCAAAATTAATTACAAGGCAAAACAAAAATCTGCCAGATTCAATGCATGAGGAATGGTGCCCAGAAATATTCAATGCTGTGGAAAGACAGAGAGGAATGAGTAGGTGGAATCAGGATCCGCACAGCTGCTCAAGGACCTTCATCTTCAATCAGGTGGTTGACCTGTCAATACGACCCATACTTCCCTGCACAACTGCCATCAATACTTCAACTACCCACAGGCCCCTGAAGATGCAGCAACAAACACATCCAAAGTTTTCCCACTCAAAACAATTCTTCATATGCACAAGAAAAAACCATCACTGCAGGTTCAAAACAAGGTCGTCGATTCAGTCCTATCGCTGAGATCCACGGCTCAAAATTGCACTAACTAGTCGTCGGCCAGTCAAAATGCGCCATGCAAGTACTTCCTGTTCCTATCGCTGACCTTTCACTTTTGTATTTTGTCTTTTTCAACCTTTTTATATGCATGTTTGAATGCATATACAATCGCTACTGTTCACCCTTCAAAAATCCCTTGTATATGCAAAATGCATATACATACAACTATTCATCATACAAGGTCAACCCCAAACTATTATAAAGCAAATTGGAATTATCAATTAGGAACCCCCTGCATGCTCTCATCCTTAACTAGACACACATGTCCAAGAGTGTTGCTAAACTTGTGATTTGTCAGTCAAATCTTGGTCCATACATGAGAGTATTCTGCCTATTATCACACAGTTAAATCTTTCTGTCATTTGGAGAGTAAATGTTAAATCTTTAGCTATAGGGATACCCCCCTTGGTGCGGCAGAACCAGAAGTGAAGGGGAGGTAGCTCACGCAACCTCCCATATTCATTGGCCAAATATGTCATGCATTGGAACTCACAAACCCATTGTTGATTCAGGAAAAGTTACCAACAAGGGTTGAGGGTTGAGGGATTAGATTTTAGGGTTGATGGATTAGGGTTTAAGGTATAGTGTTGAGGGTTGAGGGTTTAGGGATGGGGTTTAGGGTTGACAAATTAGCATTTAATGTCAAGGTTAGGGTTAGAGTGTCGAGGGAAGAGGCATTAGGGATAGGGTTTAGGGTTGAAGGTTTAAGGATTGAAGGTTGAGGCTTTAGGGATGAGGGTTTAAGGCTTAAGATATAGTGTCGAGTGTTGAGGGTGTAGGGATAGGGATTAGGGTTTAAGGTATAGTGTTGAGAGTTGATGGTTTAGGGATAGGGTTTAGGTTTGAGGGATTAGGGTTTAGGGTTGATGAATTAGGGTTTAATGTTGAGAGTTGAGGGTTGAGGGTTGAGGGTTTAGGGATAGGGTTGATAGTCAAGGGATTAGGGTTAAAGTAGAGTGTCGAGGGTAGAGAGATTAGGGATAGGGTTTAGGGTTGAGGCTTTAGGGATTAGGGTTAAGGGATTAGGGTTTAAGATATAGTGTCAAGTGTTAAGGGTGTAGGGATAGGTTTTACAGTTCAAGTTTTAAGGGTTAAGGGTTGAGGGATAGTATCGAGCCCATTGAGGGTTTAGGAATAGGGATAGTGTTTAGGGTTTAGGGATGAGGGATTAGGGTTGAGGGTTGATGGATTAGGGTTGAGGGATAGGGTTTAGGGTTGAGGGATTATGATTTAAGGTATAGTGTTGAGGTTTTAGGGATAGGGTTTAGGGTTGAGGGATTAGAGTTAAGGGTTGAGGGATTAGGGTTTGATGTTGAGTGTTGAGGGTTGAGGGTTAAGGTTTTAGGGTTGAGGGTTTAGGGATAGGGTTGAGGGTCGAGAGATAAGAGTTAAGGGTTGAGGGATTAGGGTTTGACATTGAGGGTTGAGTACATTAAGGTTTGAGGGTTGAGGGTTTCGGGATAGGGTTGAGGGTCAAGGGATTAGGGTTAAAGTAGAGTGTCGAGGGTATAAGGATTAGGGATAGGGTTGGAGGGTTAGGGATAAGGGATTAGAGTTTAAGGTATAGTATCGATCCCGTTGAGGGTTTAGGAATACGGATAGCATTTAGGGTTTAGGGATGAGGGATTAGAGTTAAGGGTTGAGGGATTAGGGTTGAGGGTTGATGGATTAGGGCTTAGGGATAAGGTTTAGGGTTTAGGATTGAGGGATTAGGGTTTAAGGTATAGTGTTGAGGGTTTAGGGATAGGGTTTAGGGTTGAGGGATTAGAGTGAAGGGTTGAGCGATTAGGATTTGATGTTGAGGGTTGAGGGTTGAGGCTTTAGGGTTTAGGGTTTAGGGATAGGGTTGAGGGTCAAGGGATTAGAGTTAAGGGTTCATGGATTAGGGTTTGACGTTGAGGGTTGAGGTTTGAGGGTTGAGGGTTTAGGGATAGGGTTGAGGGTCGAGGGATTAGGGTTAAAGTAGAGTGTCGAGGGTATAAGGATTAGGGATAGGGTTGGAGGGTTTAGGGATAAGGGATTAGGGTTTAAGTTATAGTATCGATCCCATTGAGGGTTTAGGAATAGGGATAGTGTTTAGGGTTTAGGGATAGGGTTTAGGGTTGAGGGATTAGAGTTAAGGGTTGAGGGATTAGGGTTTGATGTTAAGTGTTGAGGGTTGAGGGATTAGGGTTTAAGGAATAGTGTTGAGGGTTTAGGGATAGGGTTTAGGGTTGAGGGATTAGAGTGAAGGGTTAAGGGATTAGGATTTGGCATTGAGGGTTGAGGGTTGAGGCTTTAGGGTTTAGGGTTTAGGGATAGGGTTGAGAGTCGAGGGATTAGACTTAAGGATTGAGGGATTAGGGTTTGACGTTGAGGGTTAAGGGTTGAAGCTTTAGGGTTTAGGGTTTAGGAATAGGGTTGAGGGTCGAGGGATTAGAGTTAAGGGTTGAGGGATTAGGGTTTGACATTGAGGGTTGAGGGTTGAGAGTTGAGGTTCGAAGGTCGAGGATTTAGGGATAGGGTTGAGGGTCAAGGGATTAGGGTTAAAGTAGACTGTCGAGGGTATAAGGATTAGGGATAGGGTTGGAGGGTTTAGGGATAAGGGATTAGGGTTTAAGGTATAGTATCGAGCCCATTGAGGGTTTAGGACTAGGGATAGTGTTTAGGGTTTAGGTATAGGGTTTAGGGTTGAGGGATTAGAGTTAAGTGTTGAGGGATTAGGGTTTGACATTGAGTGTTGAGGTTTTAGGGTTGAGGGTTTAGGAATAGGGTTGAGGGTCGAGGGATCAGAGTTAAGGGTTGAGGGATTAGGGTTTGATGTTGAGGGTTGAGTACATTAAGGTTCGAGGGTTGAGGGTTTCAGGATAGGGTTGAGGATCGAGGGATTAGGGTTAAAGTAGAGTGTCGAAGGTATAAGGATTACAGTGAAGGGTTGAGGGATTAGGATTTGAAATTGAGGGTTGAGGGTTGAGGGTTTAGGGTTTAGGGTTTAGGGATAAGGTTGAGGGTCGAGGGATTAGAGTTAAGGGTTGAGGGATTAGGGTTTGACATTGAGGGTTGAGGGTTGAGGTTCGAGGGTCAAGGGTTTAGGTATAGGGTTGAGGGTCGAGGGATTAGGGTTAAAGTAGAGTGTCGAGGGTATAAGGATTAGGGATAGGGTTGGAGGGTTTAGGGATAAGGGTTTAAGTTATAGTATCGAGCCCATTGAGGGTTTAGGAATAGGGATAGTGTTTAGGGTTTAGGGATAGGGTTTAGGGTTGAGGGATTAGAGTTAAGGGTTAAGGGATTAGGGTTTGACGTTGAGTGTTGAGGTTTTAGGGTTGAGGGTTTAGGGATAGTGTTGAGGGTCGAGGGTATAAGGATTAGGGATAGGGTTGGAGGGTTTAGGGATAATGGATTAGGGTTTAAGGTATAGTATCAAGCATGTTTAGGGTTTAGGAATAGGGATAGAATTTAGGGTTTAGGGATGAGGGATTAGAGTTGAGGGATTAGGGTTGAGGGTTGAGGGATTAGGGCTTACAGATAAGGTTTAGGGTTTAGGGTTGAGGTAGACAAGGAGCGACTGAGAGACATAGAGAGGGGAGAGGTAGAGAGGTGAGGGGGAGAGATAAGTGAGATATAAAACATGAGCTAATGGAACTAGAGGTGAGATATTGTAAAGGTGCTATCGAAGGTGAGATAGGTACAAATATTTATGGATCAATCTATAGCAGGCCAAAACGCGAGAGCGTAATAATGCACTTACGTTTTGTCCTACTATAGAAATGGTAAAAAAGTGTTGACCCCCATGATTGAGGCCCACATGCTGTGTTTTCATGCTGATTATGTGTGTGTTCCAACAAAAAAGAAGTGATTTCATGCTGTTGGGAAGTTCACATGCACTTTTTACACATTCTACCACCTTTGCATGATCTTTCCACCACCTTTTCTGCTTTGCCAACTTGAGGTGGAAATAACATAGTTTTCACACCAAGTTTGATATATATCTATTCAAGTTTTAATTTTTGTAGTGTTGCAATGTTAATTGTGATCCAATTTTAGGAATTTAACATTATAGATTGGTTAATAGTATTGTTGTTAGTAATTATATTTGAGTGTTATTCAATTTAACATTGAAAAGGAAGCAAGTGGTGAAAAACTCAAATTGTTGAGGAGTTTGATGCAAGAAGAAAAAAACACTACATAATTGGGTACTCTCTCCATTTGAATCTTCATTTTTTAGGTATGTCAAGTCTTTACATGCATGTTCTTTACATTTTCCTTAATTCTATTTGAATGACTTTATCATGCTTTATCATACATGTTTAAAATAGACACATTCCCAATCAAGAAAGTAGCCTATAATCTCACATGATGCCATGTATATTTTCTACACTTGGGCTCTTTAATAATTATGTGTAATAAACAGACCTTAACATACCATAATGTCAAACTATACAAGAATAAATCCTTACAACATAATAAAAATACAATCCCACTATTATCTTGTCATATTAACAAGTTAAAATACAAATGAATAGGTGCCAAGATCATACAACTATGCACATGACATGATGATTTGTATGCACATATCATGGGCTAGGGCATTCCTTATGCACCTATTCATGATGATTTGTATATACACATGATACAACAATTGTTATCTATTCCTTCACAAACCACCCAAATCCTAGTATCACTAGTACCAACAAAACACCTTCTCAATTCCAAATCCTAGTAGCCCTAGTAACAATAAACATGCCAAATTGGGTCTGCCTCAACCTTTTCAAGCATGAAGTCCCCTGTACTCTTTTCATGGCTGCAATAATTTGCTTTGTATGCTTTGTACCTATTTTGGTTGAGTGACATTTACTCTTTTACATGATGATTGTATGTACATTTACTATGAAGGGTTGAATGACATATATTTTAGTTATTTGTATGGATTCATTTCTTAGGATCTAATATTGGTCTCTTTATCATGCTACAGACAAATTTTCCATCATGTCGAGGAAATGATCAAGAATTAAACCAACACAGGAAGAGATAGAAGCTAAGAATGCAAAGAAAGCAATGGCTATGAGGGAACTTCGTGAGAAGAGGAAATTAGACATTAAATGAAGACATGCCAATTTAAGAGGAACCACAACCATCACAAAAAGAATGAATGTAAAAACTTCATGCTATGGGAGATTTGAATACCATAGTTGGAGACAGTCCTCTACCACAAGTCAACATGTAGGGGCACCATCTACCACATCTCAAGTTGAGAGTACATCATCACTCACATGTGATGAAGGAGGTACACCATCATTCCCACCTTAACCTCAAGGTATGTCATCTATTCCATCTTCAATCGAAGGTATGCCATCTAGCCCATCTCATTTAAATATTGATGAAATTCCTAATGTTGAGATGAATTTACCTAACTTAACACCACCTAGAATTTTGCATAGAAAGCCAAAGTATTTGATTGATATTGATGAGAATATTTTTCAGCCAATAGAAGGCAAGATTCCAAAATGCACTTGTAGAAGATATGCTCATAAGATTTGGAGATTGTTCTTTGAAAAGTTAAATGAGACTGCAAGATGTCAACTATTCGTTGAAATGATGCGAAGTATAAAGTATAGTCCATCATGAAGATTCTTGGGTTGAGAACATTAGAGGCTTCAAGTGAAAAATCTATTGTCAAGAATCTAATGAGTGCGTATGAGAGTGTGGGTAACACCTCATGAACAAAAGATAGTAATGCAACACGGCGTGTGATTACATCGACTATAGAAAGTAGTCAAACGAGGAAAGCTCATCTCATTAGACAGACAAGTCAAGAATTAAGAATTAATAGGAAAACTTTATCAAGAGCCATTGGAAGATGCCAAAGAATTGAGGATACTAATGCCAATGAATTATGGGCATTCTCGGGGAGACTACCACAAAAAGATAAACCAATTGTTGAAGCATTGAGATCACTAATTGAAGACTTTTGGAAGAATTACACAAGGGTATCTCTGAATCAAAGGGATGTGGTAAGAAGGAGAATTGGTAGTCAGAACTGTGACCCACATCCAAAGCATTTTTTGAATGAGACTCAAACACAGTTTTATGGTAAATTTCTAGAGAAGTATCCTCAAATTAAAATTTGTCAAAGATATTTTGAAATGCTAAAACCTTTCTATGTCAAGATAAATCACACACGCACTACTTGTTGTAGATTACATATTGATTTTTCTAACCATTTTGATGTTTATAGGTCTATATGTTTAGATATGCATACTAACAATGTTTTGTAGGATTGTGCCATATGTGCCCCACAAACATCTTCAAGAGACTTCATATCAAGAATTTTATGTGAAAGAGAGGAAGGTCAAATATTCTACAAGAAATTATGCTTGGATGGCACATGTCATCGTTGAGGTGGCTTGCAACGTTTACCAATATGTGAACATATGGAAAGAACACATGTGGTTGGAAATGAACTAGTAGATTTTGGCAAGTATAAAATAGTGGCATACAATACAAAAGATGGTAAAGAAGCAAAGAGGTGTGAATTGGTTATTGAAAAGATTCCAGTGTATCAGTTTATGCCTATATTTCGTGACAGGATAGTGTATGAGTATGCAAGACATGCCCATAGAGCTCGATGGTTGGACTTGCAATTCAAGTTATGCAAGGACACATTTCTGATTGGTAGCATTTTTTCAGTTGTTGACTTTACAGAAAACTACAATCTACAGCCACAGCGTGAGGTGCAATCACAATATTACAACTCCACACAGGTTTCTATATTTGTGCACATCGCATTCATTCATGTGAATGATAGTACAGAGGATGATAGAAAGATCATAAGGTAGTATAATTTCTATATTAGTGATGATCGTACGCATTCTATGGAGTTTGTGTAAGGTTGCTTTCAGGTGTTCTACAATGATTTGGCTAGAAGGGGCATATCGTTCAGTCAGCATATCATATGGTTGTATAACTGTGCATCACAATTCAAGAACTTATGGAATTTCTATTGGCTAAGTAGGACGCATGATTTTACAGGTATTCAATATATGTGGAACTTTTGTGAAGCTGGGCATGGAAAGGGGGAGCATGATGGTGCAGGAGCATGTATCAAAAGAGCCATAGCATGAGAAGAGTTAAAGTATAAAGAAAATGCAAAGTTGACAGATGCAAAATCGATTGTTGAGTGGTGTAATGCTTCCATGGGTCCAGGTAATGAAGGTAAGTCTTCAGTTTATAAATTTTTTTGGTTGATAGATAATACTAACATTGCACCATATGAGGACTATTGTACACTGACAGGATGAAATGAGATGAACTCTTTCAGAAGCTCAATTGCAATTTCATGGAGTATCCATACGTGAAAGATGTCATGCTTTTGTTCTTCCTGTACAATTCAAGTTTGGGATGAGTGCAAGTCAAAGGAGTGGGTTGATGAATGGCAGTTAAGTTATCTTAGCCCACTTGACATGTATCAACCCACAACAGCACTGGAACTAACACAGATGGAATCATCAGTTGACTTTGACCACATATCAGATTTAGTTCAACCAGGTAATATAGGGCACATGTATGCATCTAATTTCATCTAATTTAACTAGGTAATGTCATCTTACTTTGTAGTATTTTTATAATGTTGACTAATTTCATTAAATTTGCTACACATATCAATGTAGGGCACGTATATGCAGTTATTGTAGATGAAGATAATGAAGAGGGAATAGATTATTACTTATGTCTTTGTGTTGAGGCCAAAAATAAATTGGAGGCCCCAGTTACAAATGGAGAAAACATCAAATACCCTACAGGCTCAGTGGTTATTACTGGAACATGGCTTAGAAGGTACCCACATAAGAGTGTTAATGTTTGGTTGTTTCAGGACTTTGACACACATCAGAAGATTCTTCATTACTTGAACCTTGTCATGGAATTTAATGTTCATTTGATACAGTATCGGGGTAGACCTTTGAACAAAAGCTTGTGGAAGGTGCGTGAGTCTGACCATGAAGCAATACCTGACACAATAAAGAGTAGAGCAGACCCGGATGGTTCATTGGATTAATTTTTAAGTATTCACATTGATTTTGTAAAGTCATGTTACATTGAGTTCTAAGTATGCACATTAATTTGTAAGGTTTGTCTTTTTTTATTTCCTGCTGCATTTTTACACATATACACATTTTTACATCATGTTATGCTTCATGGGGTTAGACCTAAGTGTTGGATGAAGTTGATCCTAAGAATAATGTATAAAATCTAGGTAATGTATAAAATATAGGTGTCTCTAGGTGTCTTGGTTTCTAGCTAGATAATAGGTGTCTCTAATTGTGTCTTAGATATATACGATATGTCAACTAGGTAGATAGAGACTAGAAAATAGGTGTCTTAAGTGTCCTGCGTCTACTAGACTACATGTGTCTTAGGTCTTAGGTGAGGCCACATGAGCTTCCACCTTCATGTGGTTGGCCTTGTGAGTATAGAATATTTATATTTCTTGAAGCTAAGGGAAGCTCTTTTTCTTAATAGTAAAACTTTATCGACTTCAGTTGCACTAATGGTGTAGGGGCACCTAGGTTGTCATGCCTCCAAGAGGGGTCAATAAATGAAATTTTGTTTTGATTGAGTCAATTGTATGTAATAAGGTCTTCTAAGACCATTTCATTTATTTTTAAGTCACTTTGAGTCATTTGGGGTCAATTTGAGTCTTTGAGTCCTGTTGCAAAAAAGTGTCAATGTTGTCAAGTTGCACAAAGCAACTTTTACATTTTTGGTGTCCTATTCCTAATGCGACCAAACTGATAGTTCCAACGTGTTCGAATGGGTACATTTAGGCTAGGCATAGTTTTGTTTTTCACCCAAATATGTTGAAACAATCCAAGCTACATTGTACTGACGACATCCCTGAAGAGTCCAAAGTGCAAAATGGTAGCAATCTTTGATGAGATGTTACTCAAAAATTGTGTCACTTAGAAACATTATGTCTGAGGCAAAGCAATCATGTAGAGTACCTCTACAATAACCTCTCTTAATTTTTTATATCTCTGAGGCATTTGCCCATGGTGAAAGGTTTTCTGTTGTCCCAAAAATCGTTAGGAGGGAGTGTAAAGTTGCAAAGGGGTGTAACTTTCATCCTGCTCCTGATGCGACCAAACTGACTATTCCAATGCATCTGTATGGGTACATTTATGCTAGGCATGGTCATGTTTTTCACCCAAACATGTCGAAACAGTCTAAGCTACATTGTACCGACGATATCCCTGAAGAGTCCAAAGTGCAAAAAGGTAGCAATCTTTGACGAGATGTTACTCAAAAATTGTGTCACTTAGAAACATTCTATCTAAGGCAACACGATCATGTAGTGTGCCTATACAATAACCTTTCTCAATTTTTTATATCTGTGAGGCATTTGTCCGTGGTGAAAGTTTTTTTGCTGCCCCAAAAAATGTTAGGAGGCAGTGTAAAGTTGTAAAGGGGTGTAACTTTCATCCTACTCCTGATGCGACCAAAATGACTATTCCAACGCATCCAGATGGATACATTTACGCTCGGAATGGTCCTATTTTGGACCCAAACATGTCGAAATAGTCTGAACTACATTGTGCCGATGACATCCCTGAAGAGTCCAAAGTGCAAAAAGGTAGAAATCTTTGATGAGATGTTACTTGAAAACCATGTCACTTAGAAACATTCTATCTTAGGCAATGTGATCATGTAGGGTTCCTCTACAATAACCTCTCTCAGTTTTTTATATCTCTCAGGTGTTTTCCCATGGTGAAAGGTTTTCTACTGCCCCAAAAATCGTCAGAAGGAGGTAGTGTAAAGTTGCAAAGGGGTGTAACTTTCATCTTGCTCCTGATGTGACCCAAATGACTGTTCCAACGTGTCCAGATGGGTACATTTATGCTAGGCATGGTCATGTTTTTCACCCAAACATGCCGAAACAATTTGAGCTACATTGTACCGATGATTTCTCTGAAGAGTCCAAAGTGCAAAAAGGTGGCAATCTTTGACGAGATGTTACTCAAAAATTGTGTCACTTAGAACCATTCTATCTAAGGCAACGCGATCATGTAGAGTCCCTCTATAATAACCTCTCTCAATTTTTATATCTCTGAGACGTTTGCCTGTGGTGAAAGGTTTTCTACTGCCCCAAAAATTGTCAGAAGGAGGTAATGTAAAGTTACAAAGGGGTGTAACTTTCATCCTACTCCTGATCCGACCAAAATGACTATTCCAACACGTCTAGATGGTTACATTTATGCTAGGCATGGTCCTTTTTTTCACTCAAACATGTCAAAATAGTCTAAGCTACATTGTACTGACGATATCCCTAAAGAGTCCAAAGTGCAAAAAGGGAGCAATCTTTGACGAGATGTTACTCAAAAATTGTATCACTTAGAAACATTCTAAGGAAACACAATCATGTAGAGTCCCTCTACAATAACCACTCTCAGTTTTTTATATCTCTGAGGCATTTTCCTGTGGTGAAAGGTTTTCTGCCACCTCAAAAATTATCAGAACGAGACAGTGTAAAGTTGCAAAGGGGTCTAACTTTTGTTCTTCTCCTCATGTGGCCAAATTAATAGTTCCAACGCGTCTAGATGGGTATGTTTAAGCTAGGCATGGTCTTTTTTTGCACCCAAACATGCCAAAACAATCTGAGCTACATTGTACCGGCGATATCCCTGAAGAGTCCAAAGTGCAAAAAGGCAGCAATCTTTGAGAGTTGTTATTCAAAAACTGTGTCACTTAGATACATTCTATCTAAGGAAAAGCAATCATGTAGGGTCCCTCTAGAATAACTTCTCTCAGTTTTTTATATCTCTAAGGCATTTGCCCGTGGTGAAAGGTTTTCTACTACCCCAAAAATTATCAGAAGGAGGCAGTGTAAAGTTGCAAAGAGGTGTAACTTTTGTTCTTCTCCTTGTGTGGCCAAACTGACAGTTCCAACGCATCTAGATGGGTACGTTTAGGCTAGGAATGGTCCTTTTTTGCACCCAAACATGCTAAAACAGTCTGAGCTACATTGTACCGGCGATATCCCTAAAGAGTTAAAAGTGCAAAAATGCAGCAATCTTTGACGAGTTGTTACTCAAAAACTGTCACTTAGATACATTCCGTCTAATGAAGCATGATCATGTAGGGTCCTTGTACAATAACCTCTCTCAGTTTTTTATATCTCTGAGGCGTTTACCTGTGGTGAAAGTTTTTTTGCTGCCCCAAAAAGTGTCAAAAGGAGGTAGTGTAACATTGCAAAGGGGTGTAACTTTTGTTCTTCTCCTCGTGCAGCCAAACTGACAATTCCAACATGTCTAAATGGGTACATTTAGGCTAGGCATGGTCATGTTTCACACCCAAACATGTCGAAACAGTCCAAGCTACAAACACTAACTAGTTTTCAATCTTCAAACACTACAAATACCATGATATCTTGCATAAAGTTGTCTTTTAGCCTTTTATAAAGGCATGCCCATCAAATTCAACTGCATAGAGATGATTTTTTGTATTCCAAATTCCTTTTAAATACCAACCTTCCAATATTTTTTCCCACTCTCATATCAATTAAATATGACCTTCGATTATGATATGGTGCTCGAGCTTATGAGAGTTCACCAGAGATGCCAGTTGAGTTAGGTTGAAGGGCCGGTGAACTAATGACTTAAAGACCCTTTAGTAGGTTGATTTAAGTGATAGTAACTTCTGATTATAAGGCAATATTAAATTAAACCAAAAGTACACTTTACACACGACAAGCAATTGAAGGTTTTAAAGTCTTAAGAAAAGTAGATTCTTTTTAGGGTTTAATGCCCAATATGCAAACCCTAACTATCAATAAGATTATGATTATGAAATCTTGTGTCTTCTCTAACTTCTTATTGCAAGAACAAAACCCCATCCACCATGAATATGAACCTTGCATCATATCAACCTTTCAAGATAGACCTTATCAAGAAAACCATATTCACAACAAAACCTTGCATGAACAAAACTACATCCACCATGAACATGAACCTTGCATCATATGAACCATGTTTGTCTTGTGAAGCATCAACTTGAATTGAGAGACCTTATCATGAAAACCATATTCACAACATCATACACCTCATGACCATCACCTACCTTGAATCACTATATCACCTTGTCAACATCATGGCATCAACCTTGACATCAATGACAAACAACCTTGACCCTTTGACTTCAATGACAACCTTGAACCTTGATTGTTGATGACTTATGGAAGCCTATAGCCCCAATGCTATGTTGCATACTAAAATTAGTTAAGACTCAATGTAATCTCATAACCTCGCCTTATATGCAAGATGAATTACATTTAATAACCATAATGGTCAGCAGGTGCTCATAAGCATATGATTTTGACTATCTTATTCAAAACAACAAACATACTCTTTGCATCCCAATATGGTATAATAACAAGAAACTAAGAAATATTTTCAATTGACCAACTCATAAAGAATATGGATCAGCATACTCATTTGAATATTTTCAATTAAGCAACTCATAAAGAATATGAATATTTTTCTGTTCAACATGATGATTCATTTTTATTTTAAATACATCTTTTATCATTTAGTTCCAAAATGAGGTTTAGGTGATACTTGAATAACAATAGCTAGCTTATTGGATCAATAAACATCCTATGTAATATAATTGGACTTTAAATATTTGAAGTAGCGATCTACAAATATCTATTCAAACGTGTATTTATAATGCAAGTATGGATGCCATCAATAAAAAAGATTTGTATTAACCAAATATCTATATAGACATACATCTATATATGTCGATATAAGTATAACATATATACAAAATGGCCATATAGGCTTACAAGAATGTCATATAGGCATACAATGTCAACTATATGCAATACAAAATATATGTCCACAAATGCCATATAGGCATACAATAAAGGAACACAATAAAAAGTCATTCCCCTCTGGCTGGTGAAGAGAATAGATCACGGGTAGCCTTTGACCTTCTAGGGGATGGAGACGCATATGTGGGTGGTCTACTATGAACCTAAGGAATGCTCCTCCTATTTAGTTCTTCCTGCATCTTTAGTTGTTACAATAAAAAGTATAGACATTAATATATAGAAATTACATGTTATAAAAAATGAAACATTTAACAAAATAATCACTTACCGCTACCATACAATCTATCTCCTCACTTGCCTTTGTAGCAGGAATAGGCGGTGGTGATGGCATGTCCTATAGAAACCATCCAAATAGAAATTAAACTTCAAATCAAGAATCTTTTGATTTTTCGAAAATAAAAAACTATAACAATGAATGTAAATTAAAATTACTAATTTGCCTCATACCCCTATCAATGGCATGGAGCTATGAATTGCAGAGGTCACACCATGCTCCATTTCCCTATGAACATCAGGAGGTGTCTCTGCAGCCTGCATCATTTAGAAATAAAACATTATTCAATTACAAAAACTATAATAGTGATGCAAATCATGGCTCCTAACATACACACACTTTCATCTAAACATGGAAGTACACACAATAAAGCACACAAGTCCCATACAAAAATCTAGTAAGTATAATTCATTCATTAAACTATTTATTTTATTACCTCTGTGAAGCTTTGAAGTCCACCACCGCTGGCAGGTGTTGCCATGAAATCTCCAATATTAACCTATTCAACATACAAAATCAGATATTAGAATACCATTCATATAACAATGCTATTCACATGTAATATTTATAATTGTTTACTAGTTACATACCCTGACAGTAGATGATGTAGTGTAATATGCAAGTGGAGAACCACTGAAAACTGCATGAACGCTATGACCCTGAAATTTCATTAATATCATCAAACTAAATTAGTTAAACTTGCATTTCAAAAATGAAATGTAATAAATTAAATTCAATAAACTTGCTAATATTTACTTGAGTATCAAGGCTGAAAGTCTCACTCAGGAGGGTATCTGTCATCACCATCTGCTTAGCTACAGATGTAGCCTGTGTACCTGCGTCCTGACTATCCATGGGGTCATAACCACAGGCTGACCCGTAAGTCTGACAAGCATGGGGTGGGACCCTACTCCTCGCACTATCTCCCAACCCACATTGTGTTGTAGGACTGGCATGCTCTATGATGCTCTGGGTCAAGGCACTAATGGACTAAAGTGTATCAACCTCAACACTCTTATTCACAATGGAAGGGATAGAAACATGCTCATGGGATGGTCTATTGATTACTCATCTCATTGGCCACTATGGGTCAACACATGTCCCTGGTCTATCTTGTGCTGACCCCCCACCTCTACCCTAGAAGTTTCACATATCAAAATAGTTTGGCACTTTATTGAGGACAAACTCACAATAGAGTTTCCTAAAAAAGTATTGTAGGACCTCATTATTATTGCATGGAGGATGGTCAAAAACCATCCACCACCTCTGCCCAAAATTATCCCTTATCACTTGCTTGTTGCACCAATGGATAGGGAACCTCTTGCATGTAATGGGTGGAGGTTGATTTGTTTGTGGGTTTGTGAAAATGGAACACAAGTCTAATTTTTGAATTTGTAATTATTTCACATCTTCATATGATAGCTTGTCTGCATAATACTCTCTAAACTCTCTCCTCTTATCCAACCAACTAGATATTTGCTTGCTAATTTAATCTACATTTGATAACATAGATTCAAGAGATTGAACAAGCGTGGACCTATGCAAGGTTGAAGTTGAAGGATCTTTCAACCTTGCAATTATGTCTTCAATTTTTTTTTATTGTTTTCAATTTGCCCCATTAGATTTTCTTGTGTTCCAAGGGCATGTCAAGGAATGGATGGAGGAGTTTTTTGTTCATATTGTTCTTCGGCGGGTATTTCCTCTTCAGGATTTTATGGATTTTGAGGAGGAGGAGGTGCATTAACATTTCCTGACAATTAAGGAAATTTACATCAAAAATCAACTCAAACCTACCTATTTAAAAACAAATTTAAATAAAAAACAAATAAAACTCACTCCTTTGGCCTACTCGACATCGTGGAAGCATTTTGGCAATGAATTTATAAGATTTTGGTGTTGAATCGAGTCTTCAAAAATGTGAGCGCGCTTCTTAGGGTTTGCAAGCCGTAGGTGTAGAGGAAGATAAAGAAATTAAATGAGCAGAAATGCTCTTTATATATATATATATATATATATATATATATATATATAGTAATAATGCACTCGTGTTATAACGCGAGTGCATTATGGTTTGGTTTTGCCAAGCCTTAAGCTCCTCATTACCAAACCATAACGCGAGCATCTATTAATTTTTTTTGAAAACATTTTGGCCACTTTTTGGCCCCCCAACTTTTTGTACTTACCCTTAGTAAGAATCCCAAAACTTTGGTGCAGAGGACAAGAGTGACGACATAGATCTTGGCCGAAGCTTGCCTGACACTAGAGATTTCTTGCTTGCTAGGTTCTCTTCTAGTGTTAGTACTTCCTTGGAGTGTAGCTGATGAGGCAGGTAGGATACATTTTCTTGATATCTCTCTAAATTTTTTATGTCTGTCTTCTAAGATGACCATACTCTCAAATCTTACATGAAACTTAAGCTTCTCGTTCTTCTTTGTGAATTCTAACGTCTCTGGTTTGGACCCTTATTTTTATTTCAGAAGGCTTTTTCCAATGGCAAATAAGTATCGTGGCTCTAATGGTTGAATAGCGGACAAGTCTTGTGGTGAAATACTATGTATGTAATTGTTAGCTATTTTATTTCCAATTTTGTTTAACATTTCAAAGCATCTCATGGTAAGGGCATAGTGTGAGTTGCAGTGTTTCCTAGGCTCCTGCTCTATAGTTGTATAGCTGCTTTAAAGCATTGTGAAGTGACACCAGTGTTACACACACATTGTTGCAAATTGATGCCATGCCTGTGGATATTATCTGCAAGTGGCCTAAAGACATGAGCGTTAGGGTTTGTGTTCTTTTTTCCTCTTTAGTATGAGTTAGCAAAAATTTTATTTTTGTCATTTATATCAAGTTTAGCTCCTATAAATTGTACCAATGATGATAACAAACTACTCCTTCCAAGAATTACAATGGTCAATTGATTCTATCAAATCTTAGTCTATCATCTAAAAGCTCATTAATAGTAAAATTAATGAGCAATCTTGAACTTTTAATTGATAATTCAAAGGTTTCAATATGCTACAATTTACATAATCAAATTTCCAGAATCAAACACTAGATGATCTTAGAAATTTGAGCCCCTTCTAATACATAGTATCATCTTCCTTGTTTAATCCCAATAAAAACTTCTTGTCAAATTTCTAGAATACAATACTTGATGATCTCATTTGTCCAAACTGCTCAATAATGAAAGAAAATTGTTTTTCCAAACTACTCTACATTTTAGCTTCTATTTTATGCAAGACCCTTTTTTTAGAGTTGCACTTTTCCAGATGTTAATTTTTGTGTTAATGTAGATGTAGATTTCATTGGGGTCATTACCATTGCGATTAGAGAGGAGGGCTTCAAATTTGCAATATTTTCATTTCTCCCGAGTTATCCAGGTGTTTACTTTGTACATGTAGTTCATCCAAGGTTTGTTATATTTTCTTCCCATCTCTTCCTTCTCTTTTCCTACTTGTTTTGTGCTTTCTAGTAAAAAATAAATAAAAATATGAAACCCTAGTCATAAAAATGTATTGTTCCTCTTTCAGAGGGAAATCACCCTGCTAGTGATATTCCTACATACTGTTACAAAATTTTTAGATGTTCATTGGGAAATTCACACACATATTCCACAAAGGACTGAGACAACAAATCCAGGTGCTTACACTCTTACAGTTGCCTACTATTTGCCATGGTTTTCACCACATTCCTAGTGGCCTTGCTTGCAACATAGTGGCAAAGGTTGTGGCTTTGGATTTAACAACATAGGGCCCAACAATTGGGTGGCCTTAGTACAAGGAAAATCCCTCACCTTAGCTATCTCACCCTGAACAGAATACAAAGGAAAATGAAAAGCAGAAGCAAACTATTGTTGGTTGGGAGCTCATACTTGTGGATTTAGGACCCTCGTCCTGGTGAAGTTTGAGGATGAGATTAATTCTAGTTGTAGAAATATTAAAAAATGGTAACAAAGCATATGTTTTTGCAATTCCTGATCCAAAATAATTATTTCCAACACTACTTACCTGGCCTAACTATCCTAGCCTTGAATTATAGATGATGTTGTTTAATGCACATGTAATTAATCCTAATATATTAACACACGACACTAAGATCAAATTTTGAATGGTTGAAAGTATAGTTGATAGTAATTAGTTAAAGACAAACAAATATTGATTATTGTAATTACTTTGCAACATAGTTGAAAAATATAGTTGATAATAACTAATTAAAGTACTAGCAAATATAAATTATTGTAGTCATCCAGGATGAATATGATGAGGGCAACATAAAGAGTCATGGTGCTCCTATAAGTGATGCCAGTGTCATCACAAATTTAGATCCATAAAAATTAACCACAAAGCAACTAGTAAGAAATTAAACTACGAAACAAATAGTTTTCTTTGATATTATTACATAAAACAAAACTTGCATGAACAAAAGTCAGCAACAAATTGTGAAATTTCTAACGATCATATTGTATATTGAGTATAACACACTATAATTGGAAATTTTCTATTGTTAAATCAAACCTCAATTGTTTTGTATATTGAGTATAATACACTATAATTGGAAAATTTCTATTGTTAAATAAAACCTCAATTGTTTTGGTTGTATTTATTGATTGATAATACAAACCATAGTATATTTTATTACTCATGGCATTATTGTGCTAAGTGAGGGGAAAGCATATTCTTGACTTGTTAGACTATCCAAGTTATCATATAAAGTTGTGTTAACACATGGTGGGTGTATTTAGAATTTTCTTAATACTAAGAAACATTGGAGGAAGCCAAGAAATATTGTTAGCTTAACCCTTTGAAATGTCATGGATGTCAATTTAAACTGCAATGGGTTTATCTATAGGATTTGAGTTGCACATGCCACTAGTGAAACTATCTTAGAACTAGATTCATGCAGCCTGAATGTGTTGACATTGGATGGTGATTTATTTAGGTCGATGAAAATCAGAAACATTTGGTACAATATTTAAAGTATTATATTAATTTTAAAAATTTAAATAATTTAATAATTAGAAAAATATAAAAAATAATAACAATGCTAGATTATAAAGGAAAGTTACACATTGGAAAAAATACAACAAATGAAATGATTGGGAAACACCACAAGAGCCAAAGCATGAAAAAAAAATACTCTTAGGTAAATAAATATTTTCAACTTTTCATTCTTATAATCTATTATGTCAATTAATATGTTAACCAAACTAGTATAGATATAGTTATTTTATTTACTACACATAAATATATTTTAGTTTAGCTTAGAACTATTTAAGAACTATTTTATTTTTATTTACTTAAAATAACTCTTTAAGTAAATAAAATAACAAAAAGTAATTCTTAAGGAAATAAAATAAAATAAAAATAGCTCTTACATACATATTTAAGATATTTGTAGAACTATTTAAAAGTTATTTTTTTATTCACATTGTTTACTTTATTTTTTTTTATGTTTATTTGAAGAGCTATTTTTATAGAGTAATTTTCTAACTATTTTGTTTATTGAAGAGTTATTTTATTTTACTTTAAAACTATTTAAGAGTTAATTTTATTTTTATTTACTGAAGAGTTATTTCATAGTTTTAGTTTTTTTAGACCCTACCTGTTAAGCATACATAAACATCGCATGGCCAAGCATCCTGATCAAATAAATGATGTGAATAATCATTTTCATTTATTTATGTTAGGAAAATTACATACAACATTAAGTCGGATATATATGTTTTAATTTGATGAAGAAGAGTTTACAAACAGCTACTTAAAATGCACACCAGCAATGTTGACAAAGCCCTAAAACATGCGAAAAGCAAACTTAATTAATTTTGGTAGACTCATCTGTTGGTGATGAAGACATTCAAATCTTCATTATCTCTCTGTACAAATCTACACACACCAAAGTTGGAAGCAATGCATGAGGCAAACTTATAGTTTTAAAAAAGGACATTGAAGACAATCCCAAAGACAATCTCATTTCTGTTGATAACTGAGAGGGGGGGTGAATCAGTTATCTTAATTATTTCAGCTTTCTAAAATTCTTTATTAATTAGTGCAGTATCAAATCAAATAAGCAAACATAACCTTGAAAAGGAAATAACATCAATACATATGACACAAAGATTTTGACGTGGAAAACCCTGTTAGGGGAAAAACCACGGGGTGATTAACCCAAGAATGTACTCTCTATTAGAAGAATAAGATAGTATAAAATCACACTTGCCAATTAGGGCTCACTGCTCGAGCACACTACTCACAAGAGGCTCACTATCTACAATAGTTTATGCAAGAAAACTAGTTACTTGAACTGATGAGAAGCATCCACATATGCTAAGGTTCAGTTTCGGTTAAGCTCAATATACTGATCTGCTGCACTTCATTCTTACTCTCTTAGGTGCTACTGTCCTGTTACATTCCGGACCTATTTTACTATCTTCATACTGCTCTTCTACTTTTATTCGCACAACACAACACACCACACACCCTTCATACCGAAATCAATCTGGTATATATATCTGCACCAAGGATTTCATCCACTTTCTAGTCGGCATCCAGAATAGTCAATATTTATCCAAATTCTGATTTGTCGGCTGAATCCTTACTTATCAAGTGATGCGTATCAAAGAGATAGTTATAGAAGTCATCTAACAAGTTGGCCAATTTTGAATGATACCTTAATAATCTTGATCACCATCAAAATCTCATCTGAAATAGTGTCTGATGCTCTACCGATCAGTTCTTCCTCTATCTGCTTTGCCAAACAGGACCCCAATACTTGAATGCTTATAACTCTTGACTCTTTCATCACCGGAGGCTCAAATCCTAGAATCTACCAATCAAGGTATTCCTCTTGACTTCCCCAAGTCTGCACTTTCCAAAGATACTTCATCTTAGAGATCTGAACCTGACTGTCAGACCTTGCCACAACACTCTATTCTTGCTTACCAGACCACAACACTCTTCAATCTGACTTCCGGTATAGGTACATTATGTCTTGCGGATGTGTGGGATGAACTTTGTTGCCATCAATGACAACAATCATGAAGCTCCAATGTGTCTCTTGCCAACAATTTCAGCAGAGGAAACCCTCTTTTTCTAATGCTTTCATGGCGGGAGATCAAATTGAGGGAATGGATAGTGGGATGATGTGGATCCATTGCAAAACATTCTGTTGTCTAGCATTAAATGCACATTTTTAGCTTAAATCTTTTTCTGTTTTCAATGTCTGATCCCATGAAATAAATACATTGTATACAAATTGAAATGTTGGGTGCATTACAGCTCATCAGCAAAGAACGGTGACAAGTCCATTTGAAACGCAAACTACCTTGATTCCAACAAACTACCATGGCTGACGTGTCAATTTGCAATTCCCAACATACATATTACCTACCTTTCTCTTAAAATCTCAGTCATATGCAACCTAACATTTTGAAATTATTGGGCCGCCATAGGATATTACCTTTGAAATTTGTTGGGCCACCAGTAAGATAAGCCATTAATTCCAAGATATCCCCCTTTAGCATAAGCAGTTATAAATAAATCCCATTACTTCTCTTACCTACTAAATATTATCTTGAGTTAGGAAAGAGTAAGTACACATGGCAACACATTTAAGGCCTAAATTTAGTGGCCATAAACCTTTATTTAGAGATTTTAATTTTTTTTTAATTCTTATGTCAATGTATTCGATTTATTTTTAAACATAGTGTTCTTCTAGATACTTATATTCTTCTAGAATGTCCAACAGGCTGCCATCAAAGATAAAGTTGACTTACTATCGTTTCCTTTTTAAAGAGAAAATCATGACTTTGGTCTTGCTAGTGTTCACTTGCATCCTTAACTCTTGGCTAAAGAGCTCTAAATCCTTCAAGTGCTCTCTCAAACCATGGGCAGGTTTTGCAATCATATTAAGATGATCATCAGTATACAACATTAACTTCACCACAAAACCTATCAACATTTCTCCTGAGTTATCCATGTGTTTACTTTGCACATGTAGTTCATCTAGGGTTTCATTTGTTCTATTTTCTTCCCTTCTCTTCCTTCTATTTTTCCTACTTGTTTTGTGCTTTCTAGCAAAAAATACACAAAAATATGAAACCCTGGTCATAAAAATGTGTTGTTCCTCTTTTAGAGGGAAATCACCATGCTGGTGATATTCCTATGTACTGTTACTAAATTTTTAGTTGTTCATTGGGCAATTCACATACATATTCCACAAAGGATTGAGACAACAAATCTAGGTGCTAACACTCTTGCAGTTGCCTACTGTCTGCCATGGTTTTCACCACATTCTAGGTGGACTTGCCTGTAACACAGTGGCAATGGTGGTGGGTTTCGATGCAACAATGTAGGGCCCACCAATTGGGTGGCCTTGGTACAAGGAAAATCCCTCACCTTGACTATCTCTCCCTCAACAGGATATGGAGGAAAAGGAAAAACATAAGCAAACTTTTGTTGGTTGGGAGCTCACACTAGTGGATTTAGGACCCTAGTCCTAGTGAATTTTGAAGATGAGATTAATTCTAGTTTTAGAAATATTAAAAAATGGTAACAAAGGATATGGTTTTGTAGTCAAAGATTAAATGACATACTAACTAGATAGATTGAAAATTCTAAACTTTAGTATCAAGATAGAGCAAGTTTTTAAAAATAAAAACACATTTTGTACAAAAGAAATATTTTGATGGAGATAATTGTAGACACCTAAAATTCAACACATCTAAAATGATTAATTAATTTCAATAATTAATTAATTCCATCTATTCACATCATTAGTCCACATCATTGATTATTAAATTAAATATAATTAAATCCATTTCCACCCCATTAAACTAATTAAATTAAATAAATCCACTTCCACTCACTTAAAATAAATAAATAAAATTTAAATAAAGTTGTCCCTTTAAAATCCAAATAAATAGGTCCGCATCATTCCTTCCACGATAATTAAATAAAACTAAATCATTTAATCCTAGCCATTCATTTTCACTAATAGAATCGCCTCCATTCATATAAATTGAACATTATTAAATTAGAGGTCCCCTTACATATGGCCCAATGTCCCAAGTGTAACTCCACCATCTATCCATCATTTAATCTCAATCATTCACATCCTCACTCAAGCACCCATAAATCAAGCCCTCAATCTCGCATCATCATCTATCAAGATCAATAAGCATGATGCCTACATGATCTTACATCCATTCATAATGCCTCTCATATCATATCAAGCATTTTTTCACTAGGAGCATCAATCAACCAAGCAATCATATAGATGGATCAAGCAAACACAACATGAAGCGTAGAGCATGACTCCTTATCAAGCACACATCAATCATATCAAGTATCAAGCATTCATATCAAGCATATCATTTGATGTGTATGTGTTATACAAATCTTAAAGAATCTAAAATTTGATCTTATTTATGTTCAATCTGAAGGTATTTTGTTTGATTTGGAATAAGGCGTTAATATGACTTTAATCTCTTGCAATTAGTTCTAGATCTCGGCTCATCATACAATAATCATTATAAATTAAGATGCCAAGGTTATTGGCATGGCTCAAATACCTAAACATTGTAAATGGATGATAAATATTGGTTTTAAAGACTTTTCCTAATTCAAAATAATTATTTCTAACACTACTTACCTGACCTTGTTACCAAATTATGTTTTGCAGCCAATTTGGATAGGTTGTAACATCAGTTTCTATTTCTACTTTGGAGAAGTAGATAGTTCAAAAGGAAGGGAGAAGAAAATTTAGGTTCACAAGCCAGCTTAGAAGCCCTACTATCCCAATAGAGGACCCTTGTAGAGATCATAGTACCAAGATCATGTATCAGCTCAATTAGAGTTGCTACATGAGCCAGATAAGGTGACATGATACTCCAGCATAGCAGGAGGTATCCTAGGTCTAACAGGGGAAGTTGAAGCTAACCTAATCATGGCAAATCATGTTTTAGTTGTGATCCATTGGAGTTCATTCATTATAGTTTGATACCATTCCAAAAAGGTACTTATAACTTGTCAAGTTTTCATGATTATAAACAATTATCACATGTAATAATGTTCAGTTATGTTGTGCAATTGATTTACAAGAAAGAGAAATTATATACAAGTCATTTTGCATGAAATAACTTATTATATTCAAAGGAGAAGTGTTTATATGGTCCCACACAAGCCGTGGGAGTAACTGTATGTGATTCAATGCACAACAACAAGTACTTCTAAACTAAAGGAAAGCATATAAAATAAAGATGGGACCTGTCATGCCTGAGTGAATGATGAATCCTATTGTCTGCATCAGCATCTCCAGTTGTCCTGGTGAGAACTCCAAGTAAACCTACAAGAGGAAGTAAACATGATGTTAGAGCTCAGGGTTTCATCTCTACTTCTATATGCAATAATTCAAAATGTACTTGTTATTCTACATTTGATCAACAAATGAAGAAGATAAAAAGACATTAGATGCAGATATCAAATCATGAGAAGAAGCAGAAAAGAGAAATGTCAGATCAAACAATCAAGAAGGAGAGGCTATCAGCCTACATATTTTCATCTAACGAGGTTTGTTTATTGTGTAGGTACAGGTTCATTAAGTCAATCACTAATGACATGTGTGAACATCTGTAGCAGTCAAGAAGACTAAAGGAGCAATCAAAGTTAAGGAGAAAAACATGAAGCCATGAAGTAACAGTTCAGGCTATATGAAAAGGACAGTCATAGCTAGAGAGCAACAATTACAGTAAGAGAAAAAGATCATAATTATAAGTTTCCAATGGGGAAACAACATATTCCAAATATTTATTAGCCAAATAGAAGTCATATGGTAGCAGTCAAAGGACAGAGAGTAAGTAGAAGACTATATCATAACAGTCACAAAATGTTGTTACAAAATGACAACAATCTTTAAGCTTTGAAGGCAATCACAAAATGTTTCAAATGATTATCAAATGGTTTTCATGACAATAGATCCAACATATAGAGAAGCTACATGTAAAGGTTATTGAAAGAAAAATCATTATATAGGCAGTCATGACAGATATAGGAGCAATCCTATACATCTTAAAAGAGCAGTAAATCATGTAAAAAAAGTCAACATCAATTATAATAATCAGATAGAAGGCTAATCAATATACTAGCAAAGAGACAAGTGTAGAGAGAGCAGAGAACATAAAGTTTTGAGGTCAAAGGAGGGTATGTAATGATGCATAGATGCAGGGTTACAGTGAAAAAATATGGGCATTCCACAGCCAAGAGAAAGGTACAGTACTTGCATGTCAAAATGGTCTTTAGATCCTTACAGATCTATGGGATAGTTATATTGGTACAAGCACATTATGGAGTCATGAAGAGAATCTTAGGCTTTGTCAAAGGTTACAAGGTACCACATAGAAGAATGCAAAGTTTGAGGTAGTCACCAATGATAAGAGTGAAGAAGCACAAAGAATAGTACACCTTGTCAAAATCCCTAACAACTTGCTTTATTCATTGCCATCTGGACTGGAAGAATTACAACAAAGCAACATATTTCTAGATCTCTATCATCTGTTAGTGCAATGGGCATTAACACAGGAATAAACATCAATGAAATAAATATAGCCAAAAGACTATATGCATTCTATAAGGTCATCATGGAAGTATACAGTATTCATAAACATAGAAGTCATCAACAAAGAGGTACAGTATGTGTCACTAAAGGACAAAGAAGGTCAAAGGTACCAATATGTATGCATGATAGCGACTAGGTGCCAAGCTAAATAGTAAAGCATTTTCCAGAAGCCTATGTTCCTATAGGCATCGGACATCAATAACAATACATGTATAGTGCTAGTGAGATAAGAGTACCAAACAAAGGAGTATCTATATAATGTTCATGCACAGCTTTCATCATTTTATATTGTTACAAAATGAGGCTTTTTCATCATGCTACAGGAGCATATAAAATGGAGAAAAAAAGTCTAAAGAGCATAAAGGAAGATTAACATTCTGTCAAATACATAAGTTTGAGCAAAACCAAAAGGTTGCCTCATACTAGTCATGAGAAGCAGTCATAAGTGTTTCAAGTAGCTAGAAGAGGGAAAAGTCAACTAGAGAAGCATGACAAAGGGAGCAGAGAGGCTACCATGTACAGTTGATGAAGGTACAGGAGGTTTCAACTCAAGAAGATAGAGGCATGCATGAGGCTCTGATCATTCAGAATTGCTATATAAAAATCTCCCAAAAAAATTTTTGCAGAGTATAGTCAAAAATATGGAGCAGCCGTTACAACGACAAAGAAGTCATACACACCACCACAGTGACAAAAGAGAGGGAGCAAACAAAGAGCAAGCAAAGGTGTCACAATAATAAATCAAGATGTTAATACTTTTCTTTCTTCACCAGAGGTATAAAGTACATTTTTGTTTTCAAGACATGTAGAAGCAACAATAATATACTCATTGTGTACAATGAATGAACAAAACATGTTGAAGGCTCAACAAGAAACCCTAGCTAGGGTGCATTAAGAGCACAGAGCCTTTAGGAGATGAATGTAACTGACTTTCATAAGTTTCTCTCAGAAGTAATATAGAGATAAAACAACTTTTCCTCCTTATTATCAATATCTTTCTTAGGAATTCTCATAGTTGCCTCAAGTTACAACAAGTCAAGGTCAACTCAAAACAGTCTCTAAAGGAGAAGCTTTTCAAGGGAGATAATATGGCTGACAAAAGGTTAAAATGCAGAGACAACATTCACCTATCCAGTTAAGTATACTATCCGAGTAGTAAAAGAACAAAAGCCTGCAACCTTAGTAGGGTTTGTCAAAATAATGAACGAGAACCATCATGATAGCAAGAGGAAAGATAAAAATAGACGATCAGAGCCTATATCTACAAAGAGCAATGATAGGGAGTTTTAGACTAAAGATAGGTTCTACATTATTTTTGAGGTTTCTTGACAATATACATCCAAAAATAGAGCAGGGAAAAGCTTTTCATTCTTTTATCACAAGAGCCAAAGCAATAAAAAGAATACCACATAGAAATAGGGTTTTCCTCTTATCTTTTCACAGAAAACAATAGTCTCAGAATGCCCTTTTTACACATTTCTTATAGAAAACAGAGAAATATCAAGAGTGAATACGACTATAAGTACAAAGGAGTTATTTTCATAATCTTCATTGAAATAAAGGAGTTTTCTTCACAAAAATGACAGATTGAAAGTATCTTTTCAGCATTTCCTTGTAAGAAGTTACAAAATAGTGTAGGAAAAGTGAGTCTCACCTTTATATTGAGGTATAGCAGTCTCAGAAAGCCCTCTACAAAGTTGCAAACCCTCAAAAGCACCATGGTAGTGGCAAAGCAAAGTTGAACAGCAAAAAGAGTGAAAAGAATGATTGGTTTTTAGGGTTTCAATTTTGTTTTGTCTCATGCCCGAACCCTAGAAGAGTGCCTTTTGAATTTTTAAGTTAGAATCATGAAAAAGAATCAATTATCCCCATGGTCAAGACATGAAGCTCATAACACCTAGTAGATATGATGATATCTAATGAGTTTAAAGAAGCTCGTGGGAGTTATAAGGGTTGGTGATGCCTTTTGAGGGTGTTTTGATGTCTTTTAATGATTCTCATGCCCTTTTGAGACCTTAAAACAATCAAAGACATATTATAGCTAAGGTATGAAGTAGAAAGTGGTTATAATGTTTCTTTTGACTTGGTTATTTGACTTAGGCAAATCTGGGTAGGGATATATGTTTTTGTAAGCCAAGGGTAAATTTGATGTGATGTGGACTTCATTTGATGACTAAGGGAAGAATGAGTATTTTTATTTTGCATGGAGATTGGAAGAGGGTTTATTTTTTGCCTTAAGGGCTATTGTGCATCATGTAACCCTTTTTCTATTTTTGCACAAATTGAAAACCAAAATAATGTAATTTAGCAATTATTAAGTACAATAATGTCAAAAAAATGCCTTAATACTTGTTATGTAATAACCTAGGGGAGAAATAAGCATTGCACAACACTTATTAATGCAAATCACATTAATTGGATTTAATAATTGTTAAAATAGGTTTTTTTTTCCCTCTAATCATTCAAAAATAGGAGAGGAGTTGAAGTCGAGTGTAAACTCATGCAGGAGGGGCATCTTTTTCTATTTTTGCCTTGGAGTCAAAATAGGCTAATTTTGGCTTTCTTTTTTGTCAACTATCTTTGGAGGAGCAGTTCTGAGCTATTTTTGCTCATCTTGGAGCAATTTGGGGGCCTTAATTTTAGGCTTTTCTCTTGTGCTCGCCCAGCAACTTGGAGTTGCTATTTCAGACTCATTCATGCATATTTTGGAGTCCAGTTGAGCTGGAGTTGACTTCCCATTCACTTTTTGGGACAGATTTTTGTATTATAGGGAAAAAAACCTCATGTTTTTTTCTTAGTTCTTGCTTTTTCCCTAGCTTTGTACATTGCAGAGAGAGAGATTCAGACTTCTAACTCAGCCATTTTACAGTTTTTATAGTAGCAATAGTTTATTTTCTAGTAGTTCATTGTTATTTTGCAGAGATTCCTTCTATTTATCAATACAATGAGGTGTTCATCTACACAGATTCAGGTGTCTTCTCTCATGTTGAGTGATTTGATAGGAATTTACTATGTTTTATCATAAAACCTCTAAGTTTTCTATCTCATTCTTTGGTTGCAAGTATACAAAGTTTAATTTTATTACAGATTATGCAAGTCATTTCATGCTTTTGTGTGAAACACTTTTGTAGTAAAATTGATCAGTTTGAGTTGTAAGAATAGGTGTGTTGAAGAGTAATTATGAATCATATTGTAGATTAGAGTTAAAATATTTGTGCATCACCCCCTTTAGGATAAATTTTCAATTCAGTTTCAGTTTGTTCAAGTATTCTTCTATCTCTTTTCCTTATCAGTTTACAGATCCAAAGGGGCTTTTAAAGGGAGGTTGCTCTTCCAAAGGTCCATTCTCATAACAAACAAACACACAGTATGAGAATGTTCCCATCTTGCATGAGATTCCCAAGCTTGTAAAGGCTTAGCATTCAGGGTGCAATCCTTTGTGACAATAATTTTTGGCACACTCAGTGGACACTGAATAGAGTTTTAGGCCACTTTAACACATTTTTTCTTTGTTGTTTGGTATGTACAACAGAGTTTTCAACCTTTTAGAGGTAAAAAAACAACATACTTGGCCACTCAAAATTCTATTTTTTTCAGATCTGGTGAATTTAGCACATGAGAAATATCTAAACAAGAGGAAGTTCAACTTCGTTTGAGTATCTACAGTTGTCACCTCCTAAAAGAAAAGGTAGAACAGCAGTAAGAACACCCAGTCCAGCAGGAAGAACTCAATCTACTCCTCCAAGTATCAAGACTACAGAGTTTGATCAAAGAAATTTGGTGATAAATCTTCAAATACAAACTCCACAAATCCCTCAAGCTCCACCAATGGCGAGAAGATATCCTTTTGTGCAATTCAATGATGGCAACCCATTGCTGCTTGCAGTACATGATGACATTCTAGTGGTAGCCTTGAGAGGCTTACCATTCTTCACAGGTAAAGACCAAACTACTCCAATTGAACATATAAAAGATATAGCTACGTTATGTTTAGTCCATCACATAACGTAAGAGAATGTTGCAGTGAGACTGTTGGCTGCATCTCTAAAAGGTAAGGCCCTTAAATGGTTTAGAGGATTGGTAGTAGGCTCAATTACATCATGGGATCTGTTAGGGGATGCTTTGAACAAGCAATTTAAAGACAAGTATGACAATCTATCATTGGTTGAACAACTCAGCATAATAAAGAGAGCTCCACATGAGCATATGACAGATTTCAACTTCTATTTTCAGCGGACTTGGGATAGAATACCAATAGCGGTAAGGCCTACTGATGAACATGCATTTCTATACTTTCTTAGAGCCTTAAATAGTGATATTGTAGTATGGTACAATCAATGGGTGGTACAACACTGCCAAGTGCTTATGTGGTTGCCATAAGAGCTAAAAATAGCCTAATTCAGGCTGGTAAATAGCCCCAAGGCTATCAATGCCTATTTTTCCAGAGATACAACCATCAATCCCATTGCAAATTCTTCCTCTTGATATTGTACCTACTATACCAGCTCTAAATTATCAAATTTCAGCCTAAACAAATGCTACCCCAGCCCCATCTCAAAAGGCAAAAAGGCAAATAGAGTTATTACAAAAGCAAACATAGCTATTACAAGGACAAGTAGAGATGCTGCAAACTATTGGCAAGGAGTTGACAAGCATTAAAAAGTAGCCAAATCAAATTTATAGACCTTATCAGGCCCCTTACCAGAACCAACAACAAAATAACCAGCAGAACCAGCCTTCTTATCAACCTGAAAACCAAGGCCAAAGAAGGAATTTCAACACAATGCCTTATCAACCCTATAATCAATATGCTGTTAGCTCATCTAGAGAGTTAATACTAGTGCAAAACAATATGGCACAAGAGTAAGATTGTGTTACCCCTGTAACCAACCGCACAACCAATCAACTTGCTCAGATGACATGACTAATCAGACCTTAATGGTGCAAAATAATGTTGGTGTCTAGCAAAGTACCATACAAGAAGTTTTAGAACAACAAGCTTATAATCCTAAACAGCAACACCCTGATGCAGCATTCATGAATTGGTAGGGTGAGGATTTTTGCAAGGTTAATCATATGCAAGGGCAAAATCAATCTACCCAGTCTACAACAGCTAACATAAGAGCCAAAAAGAGAGCTGTTGATATAGGATAGCAAGATGGAAGAGGCCAAAATCAAGCTCAATCAAGCAAGCAAGGAGCTGCCGGCAGTCAAATGTTCATGTTTTACCAAGGGGAGAGCCTATTCCAATCCAGAATCAACTGAGAGAGCAGCCACAACAAGTAGATCCTGCTGCTTCAAGGGGACTACTAAAGGTTGGTTCATGTTCTTTTAATATTATAGATTATATGAAAAAGGCAAATGTAAGCATGTCTTAATGGGACTCATTGTCTTTCCTAGGCCAAAAATATTTATTACAAAAGGCCTTATCTAATACTTCTGTGAATAATGAGACCAAACAAGACTAGTCAAGAGATCAACCTAGGGTGGTGCTTGCAAATGACCCACTAGTTCAAAAAGAATGGCAAATCAAAGATGTCAAACCTACACCATTTTATGTTTCACTGATTATTGGCAAAAACCTTGTGCATAATTGTATGATTGATTCAGGTGCTAGTATGTCAGTGATGCTAAAACAAATAGTGGACAAGTTAGGATTGACTTATGAACCAATGTCCAAACATGTGACATAGTTAGATGGTTCATCCATCAATACCCTTGGAGTGATCAAAAACCTAGATCTTACCTTGCATGCTTGCCCAAATTTTGCAATCCCGCAAGATATATATGTCGTAGATCTACCCCCATACTTTGCCTTATTTCTTTCTAGAGATTTCACAACAAAGTTAGGAGGTTATCTTTCAGCTGATTGATCCCATATGTGTTTTAGGACAAGGTATGGTACAAGAGTGACTATGAAGTTTGAAAATGTCACCAAGGACCACATTGAACCTTATGTTCCTAGTGTTGTTAATGCTAATTTGACCTACCATGAGGAGGAACAACCTACTGTTCATGAGAGTAGCACCCTGATTGAGAACATAGCAGACCTATTTTTAAATGAATGGGCATCAAAAAACCATGAATGATGAGGATTCATAGGGTATAATTATTCATAGGTTATAGAATAAGAATATTTTAATATTTTATTAGTTATCTTATTCTATGTAAAAATGTAAAAGTCAAAAGTTAAAGTAAAAGTTAGTTTCCTAGTTGTTAGGGGGTTAGTTTTATTTAGCTAATCATTAATTAGTTTTCATAGGATAGAAAATTGTTATTATCATTCCCACTTCACATGAAGATTTGGATGATATTTCAAATCTTTATTTTGGCAAACATAATGCCTATATAATAATGTATTTTCCTCCTTTCAGAGCATATTGGGAAATACAAGTTTTGCAATTCATTTTTGTTGCAAAGAATAATGTCCATTGGCTGAATTTGTTCTTTGACTTTTGTTTGCTTGGTTTTTCCATATCAGTTGGTATCAGAGCAATCTCTGATCCATGGGATTGGAATTATTCTTCAAATCCATTTGATCCATAAATTTTTGTTTTGAATCTCTCCACAATAGCCGCTAATTTATGAAGATTTTTGAATCCTTATCATGAGAATTTGTCATCAAGAAGCAACTGGAGGTGTTTGCTTGAAAAGTAATCATTTTCTTTTATATTTTTTGTGTGATTCCTTTGCAAACCCGTGTTGTTCTTTTATTAACAGCATTTTACATACTCAAGATATTGAAAAAAGGTTTCTGGGTTTTGAAGACTACACTCTCACCTTTCTAGAACATTTTATGGTTTTGAATGTGGTTTAGATTTGTGAAAGTTATCATAGTTTTAATACTGCTATTACAGCTAATGAATACAAAGGAAAATAGGCAGTTTTGTTGGTGGTTTTGAGTGCAAATATGTGGTATTGAGTCAAAAAATGTGATATTATCCTTTTTGGCATGGTTTTGCTTTTTAAAAAAAGAATTTATATTATTCTTTATTTTATAAAAGTTTATTATAGTTCTCCCAAATGTCTAAAAAAATATATATCTCAAGTTTGTCTGGGAGATTATTAATTCCATAGGTTGTGATTTGATCGGTATTTCACTTTGAAAATTTGTCAAATTGTGTCTAGTGGAGTTTCAAACATCCCTCTAAAGCAGTTTCATTTCTGCTATAAAGGATCTCTTGATTTAATTGTTTTTGTCAAACCCAAGTCTAGTAGAGTGTTGAACCTCATTGTCTGTCCATTTTTATTGTTGGGAGGTGTAAGATATTTCACTGGATCTAACCTACAATAACATGGCCACTAATTTGGCTGAGAGAGTTGTTGAACTCGCTAGTGTCATAATCGCATTGACTAATAAAGTCAATGATATTACAGTTCAACGGCTTCCTGGTCCTGAAGGCCACTGACCTATAAGCAAATGTGAGGTCAAGATTTATGATGGATCCAGAGATCTTGATGTGCTCTACACTTGGATTCTTGACATGGAGACATGGTTTGCCTACAATGAGATCCCTGATGATGACAAGGTTCCTTTTTCAAAATTGAAGCTCTTTGGTGTTGCTAAGGTTTTGGTCACTAAACAACAAAATGCTTAGAATCCTATCAACACATGAGATCAACTTGTCATAGTTTTGAAGGATACATTCTATCCTTCAAACTATGATCAAGATTTTCATATCAAATGGCTTCGCCTGTGACAAGGATGACAAATGTGTGTGCAAAATTACATCTACCAGTTCAACCGCTTGAGGATACTACTCCGAGTGCAAGATCTAGTTGTTTCTCTCATCCTAAAGTTCAAGAGTGGATTACAAGAACACTTGTTTAGGGAGTTGAAATATACTACTATAGAAACACTCGATGTTGCATTCAACCAAGCACAATTGGCAGAAGAAAAACGTGTTGCCCAATCTCGAGCATCTAAGCCTTCCTTTTCTACAGGTCCTCCAAAAGCTTCGAGTTCTCAGCCACAGCAAAATTTTTCTAAAGAGAAAAATTATTCTCCTTCCTCTTCTTCTCATGTTACTCATTCTCCTTCTTCTAATACTAAGAAATCTGGTAAACTTTGTAACTATTGTAAAAAGAAGGGTCATGAAAAGTCTAAATGTTTTAAATTGAAGAAGAAGAGTTTGATTGTATAGTGTCTTGATGAGGAAAAGAAGAATGTTCCCATCAACACTTCTGGTGATGATAGGACATACGATGAGTTGAAAGGTAGACTTAATAAAGTCACCTTGATGAACCATCATTCTATTTCAAGGGGACGTGATAATTTGTTTGTCACTCATGCTCACCTAACACATGATTTCTCTATGGATTATATCATAGATAATGGTTCACAAAAAAACTTGATTGCAAAGTCCATTGTCGACAAACTGCATCTACCGATGGATCCACATCCTCATCCATATTCACTTGGATGGAAGGATAGTGGTTCCTCCTCACAGATCACACATACATGTACTGTGTCTTTTTCGTTTGGCCCCAAATTCATTGATAGGGTCACCTGTGAGGTGACCACTATGGATTATTATGGTTTGTTGCTATGAAAGCCCTATCAATACGATAGGAAAGCTCATTATGATGCCTTTAATAACACATATACACTGCAGCAAGATAATAAGACATACTTAATCAAATGTACTAAGACACCACAAATCTAGTACTTAGTTGTAGACAAGCACGCAAAGCTATTAATCAAGCATACGAGCTTGCATTAATTTTCATAAGGCCACAATCTGATGATTCTAAAGAAAAAGTCACTATATCCAAACAACATGCTACTCTTGAAAAATTGTTGCAGTCCTATTCACATGTGTTTCAGGAGCCTAAGACACTTCCCCCAGAATGAGCAATCAATCACACTATTGACATTGTTCATGTTGCTTCTCTTCCTAATGCCCCATTGTATCGATAATCCATTCTTTAGAATAATGAAATCAAAAAGCAAATTCAAGATTTATTATCCAAAGGTTTGATTAAACCGAGTACATCCCCTTGTGCTTCACCAATTTTGCTAGTGCTCAAGAAGGATGGAACTTGGCATCTTTGTATTGATTTCTGGGCATTAAACAAGATCACCGTGAAAAATTGATATCCACTTCCACGCATTGATGACCTTTTGGATCAACTTCAAGGTGCCAGATTCTTCTCCAAGATTGATCTAAAAAGTGGGTATCATCTAGTTAGAGTTCAAGTAGAGGACACATGGAAGATAACTTTCAAGACCAAAATGAGTCTTTTTGAGTGGCTTGTGATGCCATTTGGTCTCACTAATGCTCCTATCACTTTCATGCGATTGATGTATGAGCGATTTCATGATTGTTTGGACAAATTTGTTATCATCTACTTGGATGATATCCTTGTATTTTCTCACACTTGGAAATTCCATCTCCAACATTTGGAACATGTTCTTCATACTCTTCAGTAGAACAGTTTGTTTGTAAACTTTCCTAAGTGTTCTTTTGGTCAGACATCCATTTCCTATCTTGGATTTGTCATTGATGCACGTGGCATTCAGGTAGATCCTGTGAAATTGGAAGTTCCTCTCAAGTGGCCTACTCCTTCAAATCTCACTAAATTGAGGAGTTTTCTTGGTCTTTCCAACTTCTACCGCAAGTTCATCCTACATTACTTAGACATTGCTACATCTTTGCACCAATTGACAAAGACCAATGTTGCATTCAAGTGGATAGAAATTCACTCACATGGTTTCAACACATTGAGAGAAAAATTATGTTCTGCACCTATTCTTGTCCTACCAGATCTCTCGCAGCCTTTTGAGATCAAGACAGACACTTCACAATATGCACTTGGAGCTGTTCTAAAGCAAAATGGCCATCCTGTGGCCTACAATTCAGAAACTTTCTTTGCTACTAGATAGAACTACTTCACATATGATAAGGAATTATATGCATTGGTCCAAGCCATCAAGTACTGGAGACATTATCTTTTGGAAAAAGAAACAATTGTCCATACTAACCATTTGCCTCTACAATTTCTTCAATCTCAGAACAAAATTGAAGAAGCTCAACATATGAAGTGGGCTTCATATTTACAACAGTTTCACTTGGTCATCAAGTATAAGAAGGGGAACACCAACAAAGTTGCATATTGTTTGAGTCGTCCTTCTACAGTACATGCTTTAACTATTGTGATCGCTTCTCATTTGGGATTTCACACATGGTCTTCTTAGTATGCTCAGGATCTTGATTTTGGTAATGCCTACACAAGTCTTCAGAATCCTTCAGCTTCTAACTTAATGCCTTTCCAAGATTTTTATATTAAGAAAGGGTTGTTATACAAGTTGGATAAACTTTGCATACCTCAAGATCATCGGACTTATTTTCTCAAGGAGGCACATTCTACTCTTTATGGTGGTCATTTTGGCAAGAAGAAAACACTTCATCATTTGCAACAGTTCTTCTATTGGCCTCATATGCAGCGAGATGTTCTCCATTTTCTCAAGAGATGTGCAGTTTGTTTCTGTTCCAAACCTACCAATAGAAATATGGGCTTGAGTATTCCTTTGCCTATTCCTTCTTGTCCCTGGAAGAGCATTTCCATGGATTTGGTTAGTGGTTTTCCATTGACTATTCGCTGCCATGATTGTGTTTTTGTGGTTGTTGATCGATTCAGCAAAATGGCTAAGTTCATCCCATGTTGCAAGACAAGTTATGCACATGACTTAGCACAACTCTTCTTCGACTCTATTTGGAGATCTTTTGGTTTACCAACTAGCATTGTTTCTAATCATGAATCACATTTTGTGGGCCATTTATGGTGATCTTTGTGGAAGATTTTGGGAGTTTCCCTTAACTTTTCCACTGCTTTTCATCCTTAGTTAGATGGTCGGACTAAAGTTGTGAATCGCACTCTTATATAGAGTTTGAGGATTTATCATCATAGTTCTCCTGCCAAGTGGGATTTGAGCCTAACACATGTAGAGCATGTATATAACTGGGCAGTTCACTCATCTACAGGTCACTCACCTTTTGAGGTATATCTTGGTTTTCAGCCTTTGGCTCCATATGAGTTGCCCTTATCTTTGCCCTCTCTAGCCACTATGCATATTCAGAAAGAGTGAGATAAGGCCCAAGCCTTCATTAAACATTTGTAGAATCTTCAGTCCAAAGTAATTCAGATTCTTCAAAAGACTTAATAAAAGCAAAAACAACTAATGGATCGGCATCGTATCCTTCATGTTTTTCAAGTTGGGGATAGAGTTTGGTTATACTTGGATAGATGTCTTTTCCAGGAGAAAGCAAATAGTAAGGTCAAGCCACTTCGCTATGGGCCTTACACTATTCTTCAGAAGGTGTCTGATAATGCTTTTAGACTTGACCTTCCTACACAATTGGGTGTCCATGATGTTGTCAATGTTAATCTTCTCAAGCTCTACCATGAGTCATCACTAGAGACTGAGCTTCCTATCAACCATCCTACAGATGTTGTTCCTAATTTTTAGCTTCCACTTGATGTTGATCAAGTTTTTGATACAAAGACTCGTCAAACCCGACATGGTTCTACCACTTCTTACCTTGTTGCCAAACAAGGTCAGCTTTTGCATCAGGTCCATTGGATCTCTCACCATCAAATGTCTCAAGATTTTCCTTCTCTTTTATGAGCATTGGAGTCCAATGCCAATATTGTTGGGAGGAATGATGAGGATTCATAGGGTATAATTATTCATAGGTTATAGAATAAGAATATTTTACTATTTTATTAGTTATCTTATTCTATGTAAAAATGTAAAAGTCAAAAGCTAAAAGTAAAAGTTAGTTTCCTAGTTGTTAGGAGGTTAGTTTTATTTAGCTAATTGTTAATTAGTTTTCATAAGATAGCAAATTATTATTATCATTCCCACTTCACATGAAGATTTGGATGATATTCCAAATCTTTATTTTGGCAAACATAATGCCTATATAATAATGTATTTTCCTCCTTCCAGAGTGCATTGGAGAATGCAAGTTTGTAGTTTATTTTGTAGAGAATAATGTCCTTTGTTAAATTTGTTCTCTAACTTCTACGTTTGCTTGTTGAATCCATATCAATGAAGATGACCCCTACAAGCAATTGGAGGAAGCTGGGTTAGGCATCTACATGATTCATGAACAGAATCACCATGTTCCTAACCTAGTGAAAGGAGAAAATGAACAGAAACAACAAGAGGGACAACAAGATAATGATTTGTGGTAGTTGTACTTTGATGAGGGCAAGAAGCAAAGTTGGTGCCAGTGGTGGAGCTATGCTCATTTCACCTAAAGATGAGAAGTACTATGCAGCATTTATATTTGTATTCAACTATACAAACAACACAATAGAATACGAGGCACTCATCCATGGCTTGGAATGGGCCAGGAAAAAGAATATCATGTGTTTGTAGGTATTCAGTGATAGTGATCTAGTTGCAAATCAGGTAAGGAACATTAATGTCACCAAAAATGACTTATTAAAGTCATATAAGCATCGAGTATGGAACTTAATTGAAGATTTTGATGCATTTAACTTATTGTTCGTGCCTAGGAATCAAAATAAATAGGCTGATAAACTTGCAGCCATGGGCGCTAAATTTGATATACCCAAAGAAATTAGAAATACTAAGAAACAACAATATGTGAAGGTGGTTGTAATGCCATCAATACCTAATCATAACATACATTGGCAGGTTTTTGAAAGTGTGACCAGATAACAAATTTTGCTCATTGAGGAAGCTAAGTTTTCAATTGGTACTCAGCAGAAATTGCAGCAACAATTTGAAGACTAGATTGTACAACTTAAAACAAATAAACTGCTAAAAGGCTTGGTAACTCTAGAATCAATCTTTAATTTAGATGATCAGTTAAGGAAGGAGAAATTCAGCATACTTATCAAGTAGGACCACTATGAATCGATGGAGATTTTCAAATCCAAAATTCTCAAGTTAGGAAAGGTATGTACCCCTGAAGATAAGCATGCATTTATGTTATTATGCCAAGAATTTGATGATATATTTGCATGGGAGTACAAAGACCTCAAAGGTTTTAACCCCAGGCTAGCTCATCATACTATAGAGCTAGAACCAGGTGCAAAACTAGTGAGGCAGAAGCCAAGGCCTCTTAACCCCAAGATGGAGGTTATGATGAAAATAGAATTAAACAAGCTGATTCAAAGCAGCATCATTTTTCCAATCAAACACACTTTTTGGGTGTCCAATCTAGTGTCTGTTAGGAATAAAAATGGTGATATTAGGCTATTTATTAATTTTAGGGACCTAAACAAGGCATCATTGAAAGATCACTACCTGTTGCCCTCAATGGAACAGATTCTGCAAGTGGTTTCAAGTTCTGAAAGATTTTCTTTGTTGGATGGCTTTTTAGGGTACAACCAAATTTTGGTTAAGGAGGAAGACCAGTATAAGACAACATTCACAACCAAATGGGGTACTATAGCTTATCAAAAGATGTTATTTGGGTTGTCAAATATTGGAGCAACCTTTCAGAGAGCCATCGATATGGCATTTCAAGGCATCATGAATAAGTTTGTTTTGGTTTATCTAGGTGACATAATTGTTTTCTCTAGGGATGCAAAAGATCACTTTTCTCATCTCAGATGGGTCTTTGAAAGATGTATAGAATATGGAGTCGTAATGAACCCCAAAAAGTGCATATTTGTTGTTCATGAGGGTAACCTATTGGGTCACATTGTTTCTAAACATGGGATTACAATTGATCCAGAAAGAGTAAGTGTTATTTCAGCCTTACCCTTGCCTACCCATAAGAAGGGACTGCAAAGTTTCTTAGGAAGAATCAATTTTGTTAGATAGTTTATTCTGAATATTGCAAGTTTATTGAAGCCTCTAACAGCCATGTTGAAAAATAATATTGGTTTCAACTAGACTAAAGAAGGAAAGGACAGCTTTGAAGACATCAAAGTAGCTATAACAGCAACTCCAACATTAATAAACCTAGACTTTTCAAAAGATATCATTCTGTATGCCTATGGAGGAGTTGAAACTATCTATGCTATTCTGACTCAACAGAATAAGGAAGGCCAGGAGCAACCAATAGCCTTTTTCAGCTAGGGGTTAGAAGGCTATGAGGAAAGGTACACATTTGTTGAAAAGAATGTACTTACTGTAATAAGAAGTCTTAAAAAATTTAGGCATATGTTATCAAATAATAAAATTTAGTTGATGGTTGCCCATCCAAGTGTGAAAGAATTCTTATTGAGCAAGGATCTAGCAGATAAAAGAGCTAGTTGGGTTACCAAAGTGATGGAGTAGGATGTTGATATTAAAGTCACTAAATTGATCAGAGGCAAAGGACTATGTGAACAGCTAGTTGAAACATCAGGAAATGATGTAAAACAACAAGAAGAAGTGGTTTTGATGGTTGATAATGCTGTTGTACCTTCTGTTACAACAAATAATACAAGTTGGACAAGAGAAATGATTCACTATTTGCATACTGGGGAGTGCCCAGCAAGGTTAAATGTAGCAAAAAGAAGGTATTATAGGCTGCAGGTCATTCCATATGTTATTGTCAATGATTTCTTGTTTAGAAAATACTACAATGGAGTGCTCTTAAATACATTGAAACAAATCAGATCGATAAAGTTTTGCATGAGTTCCATGATGGACCAGCGGATGGTCACTTTGCAACCCACACAATAGCCCTAAAGATCATGAAGGTTGGTTATCACTAACCATCTCTTTTCAAAGATGTGCATACCTGGGTAAGAAAGTGTTTGAAAAGTGTTGCATTTGCAGGCAAACAGAAATTAGCAGCCATGCCACTACAACCCATCATAGTCGATCAACCCTTCACCAAGTGGGGCCTTGATTTCATTGGAGCAATTAACCCACCTTCAAGTTCTAGTCATAAGTGGATATTAACAGCCATAGATTATTTTACTAAGTGGATAGAGGTAGTAACTTTGAAAGAAGCTAATGAGAGTGTTATTTTGAACTTCTATGAAGATCTAGGAGCCAGGTTTGGTGTACCAGATACAATCATTTCAGATAATACCTTGGCTTTCATTGGCATGAAAATAACTGACTGGGCCATCAAAAATGGTGTTTACCTAAGCATTTTGTCAAAATACTACCCTTAGGGGAATGAGCATGTTGAATCCACTAATAAAAACCTCATCAGGATCATCAAGCAGACAATAGAAGATAATCAGAGAACCTGGCATTCAAAGTTGAAATTAGCCTTATGGGCTGATAGAGTGACTCCTAAAAGGTTAACTAGTCAATCTCCATATATGCTTGTGTATGGTAAAGAAGCTAAGCTACCTATCTCAACTGAGCTACCAGCCCTAAGTCTCATGAAAGAGCTTGAGTTCATGGAGGGTGGTATATGGAGGTACGGTTGGTTGAGCTAGTAGAGTTGGAAGAAATAAGGAAGCAAACAACATAGTACTTGGAGATGTACAAGATGCAAATGAAGAGAACATTTGACAGGAGAGCAACATTTAAAGTTTTCAAGGAAGGAGACATTGTTCTTAAGTGGGATGAGCTAAAAAGTAGACCTGGAAAGCACAATAAGTTTGATGCTATGTCATGGATAGGCCCATTCATGATTATTGAATGCAAACAACATAATGCTTTCTAGATGGCCACTATGGAAGGAGAGTTGTTATCTATCCCAGTCAGTGGGATTCACCTCAAGCACTATTTTTGAGAAGTAAAGGTTGCAAATGTATCATAGTAGAGTAAGTTTTTTTCAGTTAATAAGTGTTGGATACATAGTAGTTTTATTTCAGTTTTGTTTTCCAAGAAGTGCAAATGCACAGTTGGCTAGTCCTATTTGGAGCCAACATTGTTTTGTTTTAGTTTTGTTTCTACTGCTACTGTTTTTCTCATAGCTAAGTTTCAAGAAAGTTTTCTGAGTTGTAAAAGCTAAGGAAAGACTCTATTGACCAATGGATAAACTAGGCAACTGGCCTTGGAGTTTTAGCAGGCGAAAATTGGCGTAGAGGTCGCCAAAAATGTTACCAAATTATGTCTTGCAGCTAATTTTGTTAGGCTGTAATAGCAGTTTCTGTTGCTGCTTTGGAGAAGCAGACAATTCAAAAGAAAGGGAGAAGAAAATTTAGGTTCATAGGCCAGCCTAGAAGGCCTACTATCCCGATAGAGGACCCTCACAAAGATCACAATACCAAGATCATGTATCAACTCAATTAGAGCTGCTACATGAGCTAGATAAGGTGACAGGATACTCTAGCACAGTAGGAAGTATCCTAGGTCTAACAGATGAAGTTGAAGCTAACCTAATCATGACAGATCATGTTTTAGTTGTGATTCATTGTAGTTCATTCATTACAGTTTGATACAGTTTCAGAAAGGTACTTATAACTTGTCAAGTTTTCATGATTATAAGCACTTATCACATGCAATAATGTTTAGTTATGTTATGTAATTGATTTACAAGAAAGAGAAATTATATACAAGTCATTTTGCATGAAATAACTAATTATATTCAAAGGAGAAGTGTTTAATGGTCCCACACAAGCCATGGGAGTAATTGTATGTGATTCAATGCATAACAACAAGTACTTTTGAACTAAAGGAAAACATATAAAAGAAAGATGGGACCCATCATTGCCTGAGTGAATGACGAATCATGTTGTCTCCATCAGCATCTTCAACTATCTTGGTGAGAGCTCCAAGTAAACCTGTAGGAGGAAGTAAACATGATGTTAGAGCTCAGGGTTTCATCTTTACTTCTATATAAAATAATTCAAAATGTACTTGTTATTCTACATCTGATCAACAAATGAAGAAGATAAACAAACATCAGATGTAGATATCAAATCATGAGAGGAAACAGAAAAGAGAAATGTCAAATCAAACAATCAAGAAGGAGAGGCTATCAGCAGACATATTTTCATATAACTAGGTTTGTTCATTATGCAGGTACAGGTTCATGAAATCAATCATTAATGACATGTGTGAACATTTGTAGCAGTCAAGAAGAATAAAAGAGCAATCAAAGTTAAGTAACAAAACATGAAGCCATGAAGTAACAGTTCAGGATATATGAAAAGGATAGTCATAGCTAGAGAGCAACAATTATAGTGAGAGAAAAACATCATAATTATAAGTTTCCAATGGGGAAACAACCTATTCCAAATATTTATCAGCCAAATAGAAGTCATATGGCAGTAGTCAAAGGACTGAGAGCAAGTAGAAGACTGTATCATGAAAGTCACAAAATGCTATTACAAAATGACAATAGTCTTTAAGTTTTGAGGGCAGTCACAAAATGTTTCATATGATTATCAAATGGTTTTCATGACAACAAATCTAGCATATAGAGAAGCTACATGTAAAGGTTATTGAATGCAAAATCATTATATAAGAAGTCATGACAGATATAGGAGCAGTCCTATACATCTTAAAAGAGCAGTAAATCATGTAAAAATAGTCAACATCAATGATAATAATCTGATAGAAGGCTAATCAATATACTAGCAAAGACACAAATGTAGAGAGAGTTGAGAACATCAAGTTTTGAGGTCAAAGGAGGGTATGTAATGATGCGGAGATGTAGGGTTACAGTGAAAAAAATATGGGCATTCCACAGCCAAGAGAAAGATATAGTACTTGCATGTCAAAATGGTTTGTACATCCTTATAGATCTCTAGAATAGTTATATTGGCACAAGCACATTATGGAGTCATGAAGATCATCTCAAGCTCTGTCAAAGGTTACAAGGCACCACATAGAAGAATGCAAAGTTTGAGGTAGTCACCAATGATAAGAGTGAAGAAGCACATACAATAGTACACGCTGTCAACAACCCTAACAACTTGCTTTCTTGATTGCCATCTGGACTGGAAGAATTACAACAAAGAAACATATTTCTAGATCGTTGTCATCTATTAGTGCAATGGCCATTAACACAGGAATAAACATCAATGAAATAAATGCAACCAAAAGAAGTCAATGCATTCTATAAGGTCATCATGAAAGTATACAGTATTCATAAACATAGAAGTCATCAACAAGGAGGTACAATATGTGTCACTAAAGGACAAAGAAGGTCAAAGGTGCCAATATGCATGCACAACAGTGACTAGGTGCCAAGCTGAACAACAAAGCATGTGCCAGAAGCCTTTGTTCCTATAGGCATAGGACACCAATAAAAATACATGTATAGTGCTAGTGAGATCAGAGTACCAAACAAAGGAGCATCTATATAATGAAGTTCATGCACAACTTTCATCATTTTATATTGTTACAAAATTAGGCTTTTTCTTCATGCTATAGGAGCATATAAAATGGAGAAAAGAAGTCTAAAGAGCATAAAGGAAGATTACCATTCTATCAAACACATAAGTTTGAGCAAAACTAAAAGGTTACCCCATACTAGTCATGAGAAGCAATCATAAGTGTTTCAAGTAGCTACATGAGGGAAAAGTCAACTAGAGAAACATGACAAAGGGAGTAGAGAGGCTACCAAGTATAGTTCATGAAGGCATAGGAGGTTTCAACTCAAGAAGCTAGAGGCATGCATGAGGCTCTGATCATTCAAAGTTGCTATATAAAAATCTCCAAAAAAAAGTTGCAGAGTACAATCAAAAATTTGGAGCAACTGTTATAAAGGCAAAGAAGTCATACACACCACCACAGTGACAAAAGAGAGGGAGAAAACAAAGAGCAAACAAAGCTATCACAATAATAAATCAAGACCCTAACATTTTTCTTTCTTCACCAGAAATATAAAGTGCATTTTTGTTCTCAAGACATGTAGAAGCAACATCAGTATACTCATTGTGTACGATGAATGAAAAAAACATGTTGAAGGCTCAACAAGAAACCCTAGCTAGGGTGTATTAAGAGCACAGAACCTTCTGGAGATGAATGTAACTAACTTTCATAAGTTTCTCTCAAAAGTAATATAGAGATAAAATAAATTTTCCTCCTTATTATCAATAGTTTTCTTAGGAATTCTCATAGTTGCCTCAGGTGACAGCAAGTCAAGGTCAACTCAAAAAAGTCTCTAAAGGAGCATCTTTTCAAGGGAGATAATATGGCTGACAAAAGGTTAAAATACCAAGACAAAATTCACTTAGCCAGTTAAGTATATTATCTGAGCAGTAAAAGAACAAAACCCTACAACCTTAGTAGGGTTTGTCGAAATAATGAACCAGAACCACCATGATAGCAAGAAGAAAGATAAAAATAGAATATCAAAGCTTGTATTTGCAAAGAGCAATGATAGGGAGGTTTAGACTAAAGATAGGTTCTACATTATTTTCAAGGTTTCCTGACAATATACATCCAAAACATAGCAAGAAAAAGATTTTCATTCTTTTGTCACAAGAGCCAAAGCAATAAAAAGAATACCATATAGAAATAGGGTTTTCCTCTTATCTTTTCACAGAAAACAACAGTCTCAGAATGCCTTTTTTACTCCTTATAGAAAACATAGAAATATCAAGAGTGAATATGACTGTAAGTATAGAGGAGTAATTTTCATAATCTTCAGTGAAATAAAGGAGTTTTCTTTGCAAAAATGATAGATTGAAAGTATCTTTTTAGTATTTCGTTGTAAGAAGTTACAAAATAGTGTAGGAAAAGTGAGTCTCACCGTTATATTGTGGTATAAGAGTCTTAGAAAGCCCTCTACAAAGCTATAGACCCACAAAAGCACCATGGTAGCGACGGAGCAAAGTTCAACAACAAAAAGAGTGAAAAGAATGATTGGTTTTTAGGGTTTCAAGTTTGTTTTATCTCATGCGCGAACCCTAGAAGAGTGCCTTTTGACTTTTTAAGTTAGAATCATGAAAAAGAATCAATTATCCCCATGGTCAAGACATGAAACTCATAACACCTAGGAGATATGATGATATCTAATGAGTTTAAAGAAGCCCATGGGAGTTATAAGGGTTGATGATGCCTTTTGAGGGTGTTTTGATGTCTTTTAATGATTCTCATGCTCTTTTGAGACCTTAAAACAATCAAAGACATATTATAGCTAAGGTATGAAGTAGAAAGGGGTTATAATGTTTCTTTTAACTTGGTTATTTGACTTAGGCAAATCTGGACAGGGATATATGCTTTTATAAGCCAAAGGTAAATTTGATGCACGATGTGGACTTCTTTTGATGACTAAGGGCAGAATGGGTATTTTTATTTTGCATGGCGATTGGAAGAGGGTTTATTTTTTTCCTTAAGGGCTATTTTACATCATGTAACCCCTTTTCTATTTTGCACAAATTGAAGACCAAGATAATGTAATTTAACAATTATTAAGTGCAATAATGTCAAGAAATTGCAAATTAATACTTGTTATGTCATAACCTAGGGGAGAAATAAGCATTGAACAACACTTTTTAATGCAAATCACATTGATTGCATTTAATAATTGTTAAAATACGTTATTTTTTGCCCTCTAATCAGGCAAAAATAGGAGAGGAGTTGAACTTAAGTGTAAACTCATGCAAGAGGGGTATCTTTTTCTATTTTTTCCTTGGAGTCAAAATAGGCTAAATTTGGCTTTCTTTTTGGTCAACTATCTTTGGAGGAGCAGTTCTAAGCTATGTTTGCTCACCTAACAACTTGGAGTTGCTATTTCAAACTCATTCATGCATATTTTGGAGTCTAGTTGAGCTGGAGTTGACTTCCCATTCACTTTTTTAGACAAATTTTTGTATTATAGGGAAAAAAGCTCATGCTCTTTTTTTAGTTCTTTCTTTCTCCCTAGCTTTATACACTGCAGAGAGAGAAATTTAGACTTGTAACTCAGCTATTTTATAGCTTTTATAGTAGCAGTAGTTTATTTTTCAGCAGTTCATTGTTATTTTGCAGAGATTCCTTCTATTTATCAATACAATCAGGTGTTCATCTACTCAAATTTAGGTGTCTTGTCTCATAAAACCTCTAAGGTTTCTGTCTCATTCTTTGGATGCAAGTATACAAAGTTTAATTTTATTACAAGTTACAGATTATGCAAGTCATTTTATGCTTTTCTGCGAAATACTTTTGTAGTAAAATTGATCAGTTTGAGTTGTAAGAACAGGTGTGTTGAAGAGTAATTGTGAATCATATTGCAAATTAGAGCTAAAATATTGGTGCATCACCCCCTTTAGGATAGATTTTTAGATCAGTTTCAGTTTGTTCAAGTATTCTTCTATCTCTTTTCCTTATCAGTTTATAGATCCAAAGGGGCTTCTAAAGGGAGCTGGCTCTTCCAGAGGTCCATTCTTGTATCAGAGAAACCCACAGTCTATGAATGTTCCCATGTTGGATGGGATTGTCAAGCTTGTAAAGGCTTAGCATTCAAGGCACAATCCTTCATGATTACAGGCCTAACTCACCTAGCCTTGAATGATAGATGATGTTATTTAATGCACATGTAATTAATCCTAATATATCAATGCACGACACTAAGATTGAAGAGTATTTTTACAATATTTTGGGATTAGTTAGAGACTAATATTTTTTCATTTATAAGTTGTCAATGAAATAATTGATAATAGATATGGCATTCTATACTTAATATGAGAATCAGATTGAAGGAGGTGACTTGTGCAGGAATTAAACAAGTAAAAGTTGCAAATAAGTAATAAGTGCCACGTAGAGGTAAGTACCTACCTTTGAAGTATTATAGTAATATTTGTTTTGTAATCTATAGATGAGCTATGTCAAAGTGATTATAAGGTTGATCTAATAACACTTTAAAATCAAAGACATAAGGTGGCTTAGAGCTAGATTCTTGCAAGTTGAATGTATGGTGAATTTATTGGGCCAATGAAGATCATAATTATTATGGATAAGATTAACTCTAAGTTTGATTCCTACTAGGCACAATTGTGATGAAGTTGAGTTTGATCCTTAGAATAAATATTTATTAAATATCGATGAGCAAGTGTTGTCATAGTGAGAAGCCTTCACGAATTGTTTAGTTGATTTTGAGTTTGATAGCCAAATCCCTAGTAGCATAGTTGAAGTTGAGTTTGTTTGTTAGAATAAATATTTGTCAAATATTGATGACCAAGTGATTTCTTAGTAGAGTGGCTTTGTTGATTGATTAGTTGAATTTTGAATGGTTGAAATTATAGTTGGTAGTAATTAGTTAAAGACAAACAAATATTGCTTATTGTAATTAAACTTTGCAATATAGTTGAAAATATAGTTGATAATAACCAATTAAAGTACTAGCAAGTATAAATTATTGTAGTCATCCAAGATGAAGATGATGAGGGCAACATAAAGAGTCACGTTGCTCCTATAAGTGATGCAAGTGTCATCACAAATTTAGATCCATAAAAATTAACCACAAAGAAATTAGTAAGAAATTAAACTATGAAACAAATAGTTTGCTTTAATATTAGTACATAAAACAAAACTTGCATGAACAAAAGTCAACAACAAATTGTGAAATTTCTAACGATCATATTGTATATTGAGTTTAATACACTATAATTGGAAAATTTCTATTGTTAAATCAAACCTCAATTGTTTTGGTTGTATTTATTGATTGATAATACAAACCATAGTGTATTTTATTACCCGTTGCATTATTGCGCTAAGTGAGGGGAGAGCCATTTCTTGGCTTGTTAGACTATCCAAGTTATCATATGAAGTTGTGTTAACAAATGGTGGGTGTATTCAGAATTTGGTCAATACTAAAAAGCATTGGAAGAAGCCAAGAAATATTATCAGCTGAACCCTTTGAAATTTCATGGATGTGAATTTAAACTACAATGGGTTTATCTATAGGATTTGAGTTGCACATGCCACTCGTGAAACTATCTTAGAACTAGATTCAGGTAGCCTAAATGTGTTGAAATTGGATGGTGATTTTATTAGGTCGATGACAATCAGAAATATTTGGTACAATATTTAAAGTACTATATTAATTTTAAAATTTTAAATAATTTAATAATTAGAAAAATATAAAAAATAACAATGGTAGATTACAAAGGAAAGTTGCACATTAGAAAAAATACAAAAAACCAAATGACTGGGAAACTCGACAAGAGCCAAAGCATGATAAAAAAAAATACTCTAAAGTAAATAAATAATTTAACTTTTCATTCTTATAATCTATTATGTCAATTAATATATGTTAATCAAACTAGTATAGATATAGTTATTTTATTTACTACACATAAATATATTTTAGTTTAGTTTAGAACTATTTAAGAACTATTTTATTTTTATTTACCTAAAAATTATTTAATTTTACTTTACAACTATTTTATTTACATTGTTTACTCAAGAGCTATTTTTATTTACTTAATAGTTATTTTATTTACTTAAAATGACTCTTTAAATAAATAAAATAACTAAAAGTAATTCTTAAGGAAATAAAATAAAATAAAAATAGCTCTTACATACATATTTAAGATATATATATTTAAGAGATCTATAGAACTATTTAAGAGTTATTTTATTTTATTTGCATTGTTTACTTTATTTTATTTTAGAACTATTTAAGATTTATTTTATTTTATTTGCATTGTTTACTTTATTTTATTTTATGTTTATTTGAAGAGCAATTTTTATAGATTAATTTTATAACTATTTTTTATTTAAGAGTTATTTTATTTTACTTTAAAACTATTTAAGAATTAATTTTATTTTTATTTACTGAAGAGTTATTTCATAGTTTTAGTTTTTTAAATATATGTTCATTGTATTTTAATTTTTTAATGTATATGGTCATAAATTGATGTTCATGGATATCAATATAAATATATTAATGTAGGTGTTTTAGAAATAAAATAAAATCAATATGAAATTGTTGATAAGCCCTAGGACTTTAATTTGATGGTAGACCCTACCTGCCAAGCATACCTAAACATCGCATGGCCAATCGTTCCAATCAAATAAAGGTTGTGAATAATCATTTTCATTTGTTTATGTCAGGAAAATTACGTACAACATTAAGTCAGATATGTTTTTTTAATAGGATGAAGAAGATTTTACAAACACCTGCTTAAAATGTACACCAGCAAAGTGGACGAAGCCATAAAACATGTGAAAAGCAAACTTAATTAATTTTGGTAGACTCATCCATTGGTGATGCAAACATACAAATCTTCATTATCTCTCTATACAAATCTACACACGCCAAAGTTGGAAGCAACACACGAGGCAAATTTACAGTTTTAAAAAAGGACATTGAAGATGATCCCAAAGATGATCTCGTTTCAGTAGAGGAAACCCTCTTTTTCTAATGCTTTCATGATGGGAGATCAACTTGAGGGAGCAGGTAGTGGGACGATGTGGATCCATCGCAAACATTCTTCTATCCAACGTTAAATGCACATGTTTAGCTTAAATCTTTTTATGTTTTCAATGTTTGATCCCACAAAATAAATACACCATGTACAAATTGAAATGTTGGGTGTATTACATCTCATCAGTAAAGAATAGCGGGAAGTCCATTTAAAACACAAACTACCTCGATTCCAACAAACTACCACGGCCAACGTGTCAATTTGTAATTTCCAACATACATATTACCTACCTTTCTATTAAAAGCTCAGTCATATGCAGCCTAATGTTTCAAATTTATTGGGCCACCATACCTGATATTGCCTTTGAAATTTGTTGGGCCGCCGATGGGTGTTGCCACAATAATGGCTCACACTTTCTGGGACATCCTAATTTTTGCTGAAATCACATATTTTTAGAAAATATAATGATTTAAGCCTTGAAAGGTTCCATTTAAAGGGTTTTAATTGAATAGGGTTTGATCAAACTTCCTTAGATTCAAACCCCCTTGGATAGAACCCCGCTAGTTTTAAACCATACCTATAATGGAGTCTCCTCTACACCTATCAAAATGCTGAAAAACCCCACTTTTGATTTACCTTTTAGGGGATCAAATGAATTCATTTAAAATTTATGTTTTCTAAGTATGTAGTCCTTATTATAAGCTTCCCAAAAGGTATAATTTTAAATATATTTAATTTTATTATTATATTTATTTTTTATTTCTTGTGAATGTAGGTTTTTCACCAAACATCAAGTTCTTTGTTCTACACATATGGAAAATTAGTAAATTAGTGAAAAAAATTCTAAAAAATATCTATGACCTAGGTATTGATGTCCTTGTTTCAACAAAAAAAGAAATATTGAATTTTGATACATACAGAAAAACTTATGTTTTACGAAATATGCCTATGCCTAAATTCTAATTGGTTTGACTTCAAAACTTAATTAAGAAAAATATATTCAACAAAATATTATGAAACCAAATGCATGCCCTATATATCTGTGTTACCAATCTAAATTCAAAAGAATAAGAATTGTATCCTTTGTAGAAAAGGAGTTATATCCTACGGAATACACATCACTTTAAAAAAATGTTGTTTACTATTAAAAACTAGTTATCAAAGGAGATGCAAAAAAAATTAAAATTTAACTCCGATTTTTTTTAAAATATATATATTTAGAATCTATAAACAAAATCTCACAAATCACTAGTTCACATCATCTTCAAATTCCTAACAGTTTAGCGGCTATAGGTGTCAAAAAGTGAAGATTTAGTTCAAAATGTTGATTTCAATGTCAAGTTTGGCCAAAAAGTGTAACCCATTATTGTGGGATGACCCCGGTAAGATATGCCATTAATTCCAAGATATCCCCCTTTAGCATATGCAAGAATAAATAAATCTCATTACTTCTTTTCCCTACTAAATATTATCTTGAGTTAGGAAAGAATAAGTACGCATGTCAACACATTCAAGGCCTAAATTTAATGGCCGTAAACCTTTATTAGAGATTTTAATTTTTTTAATTCTTATGTCAATGTATTCGATTTATTTTTAAATATAGTGTTCTTCTAGATACTTCTATTCTTCTAGAATATCCAATGGGTTGCCATCAAAGATAAAGTTGACTTGCTATCATTTCCTTTTTAAAGAGAAAATCATGACTTTAGTCTTGCTAGTGTTCACTTGCATCCTTACCTCTTGGCAAAAGAGCTCTAAAGCCTTCAAGTGCTCTCTTAAACCATGGGTAGTTTTTGCAATCATATTAAGATCATCAGTATACAACAATAACTTCACCACAAAACCTACCAACTGGATACCCCCACCTGCAATTTTGTTTAACCACTCTTCAAGTTTATTCATGTATAGGCTAAACAAAGTGGGAGAGAGGGGATAACCTTGTTTGACCTCAATGTCGCTACCAAAGCACTTTCAAATACCCTCTCTACTTTGGATTTTAGCTCTAACCTACTCATACAACCTGTGAACAATAGCCCTATATTGATCCAGAACCCTAAGATCTTCCATCCTAATCTAATGTTTGTCCTCGGGAACAGTGTCAAAAGCCTTTTTTAAATTAACAAAGCAACAAAAGGCTTCCTCTTCTTGAGTGTCCCAAACTTTTCCAATCAAATTCCTAAGAGTGATGTAGTGATCTATGGTAGAGTGTTTTTTCCTAAAACCAACCTGCCCTTTCACACTTTTCCTTCCTTTTCTACCCAACTATTGATCCTACACTCAATCAAGCTCCTAATCAGCTTTCTAATAATAGTTTTCTTTTTCCTTCCTTTTCTGCCCAAATTTAGCTTGCAGTTAGTCAATGTCTTTAGCTTTGCCACTTGCTAAATTCTTTATTTGTTGCTCGATGTCTTCCATCAAGAAGAGCTCGGTTGCCATGTTAATTATAGGAGGGTTGACTTTCTTTAGCATTCAGTCATAGAGAAGCTTCATATACTGTAACCACTGATCATCTATGATGTTGTTTTCAGTTTGTTTTCTTTCTTGTTGTAGCTACCTTTTCTCAAATCTTCATGGCTCAATTTCCACCGACCTGCACGGAAGATCGTGTGAGAAAATCCTACCATATCGAACACCTGCGTGGGCACAACACATGAATGGACATGATGAATTCAATGGCCATTCTGTACCTAGAGGAGAACCAACGCCACTGGATTGTGACCTGCCACCTTACGGAGCTTGACTTGCTTCGTAGTGAAATGCCTATCAGCGTAATTAATTACAAAACAAAAAATCAATAGAAAGTAAAAAGAGTTACTTGGGTGCAAGGTTGTAGGTGTTAGTAAGAATCCCAAAACTTTGGTGTAGAGGACAAGAGTGATCGCATAGATCTTGACCAAAACTTCCCTGACACTAGAGATTTCTTGCTTGCTGGGTTCTCTTCCAAAGTTAATGCTTCCTTGGAGTGTAGCTGATGAGGCAGGGAGGATACATTTTTCTAATATCTCTCCAAAATTTTTATGTCCGTCTTCTGTGATGACCACACTCTCAAATCTTACATGAAACTTAAGATTTTCGTTCTTCTTTTTGAATTCTAACATCTCTAGTTTGGAACCCTTGTTTTTATTTCAGAAGGCTTTTTCCAATGGTAGACAAGTCTCGTAGTGAAATATAGTGTATGTAGTTGTTAGCCATTTTATTTGCAGTTTTGTTTAACATTTCAAAGCTTCTCACGGTAAGGGTGTAGTGTGAGTTGTAGTGTTTCCTAGGCTCCTTCTCTGTAGCTGTACAACTACTTCAGAGCATTGTGAAGCGACACCAATGTTGCACACACAATGTTGCAGATTTATGCCATGCCTGTAGATATTATCTGCAGGTGGCCTAAAGACATGAGCGTTAGGGTTTGGGTTCTTTTTTCCTCTTCAGCATGAGTTTGCCAAAGTTTTATTTTTGTCATTTATATCAGGTTTAGCTCCTATAAATTATGCCAGCAATGATAACAAACTACTTCTTCCAATAATTACAATGGTCAGTTGATTCTATCAAATCTTAGTCTATCATTTATAAGCTCATTAATAGTAAAATTAATCAACAGTCTTGAACTTTTAATTAATAATTCAAGGGTTTCAATATGCTACAATTTACATAGTCAAATTTCCAAAATCAAACACTAGATGATCTTAGAAATTTAAACCCCTTCTAGTACATAGTATCATCTTCCCTATTTAATCCCAATAAAAACTTCTTGTCAAATTTCTATAATACAACAATTGATGATCTCATTTGTCCAAACTGCTCTACATTTTCACTTCCATTTTGTGTGAGACCTTTTTTTTAGAGTTGTATTTTTCTAGGTGTTAATTTTTGTGTTAATTTTACTAGATGTAGATTTCATTGGGGTCATTTCCATTGTGATTAGAGAGGAGGGCTTCAGATTTGCAATATTTTCATTTATCCTGAGTTATCCAGGTGTTTACTTTGCACATGTAGTTCATCTAGGGTTTCTTTTGTTCTATTTTCTTCACTTCTCTTCCTTCTATTTTCCTACTCGTTTTGTGATTTCTAGTAAAAATACACAAAAATATGAAACCCATGTCATAAAAATGTGTTGTTCCTCATTTAGAGGAAAGTCACCCTACTGGCAATATTCCTACGTACTGTTACTGAAGTTTCATCTATTCATTGGGAATTTCACACACATATTCCACAAAGGACTGAGACAACAAATATAGGTACTAACACTCTTGCAGTTGCCTACTATCTGCCATGGTTTTCACCACATTCCAAGTGGCCTTGCCTACAACACAATGGAAATGGTGGTGGCTTTGGCTACAACAACGTAGGGTCCAACAATTGGGTGGCCTTAGTACAAGGAAAATCCCTCACCTTGGCTATCTCACCCTCAACAAGATACGAAGGAAAAGGAAAAGCAGAAGCAAACTCTTGTTGGTTGGGAGCTCATACTTGTGGATTTAGGACCCTAGTCCTGGTGAAGTTTGAGGATGAAATATTAAAAAATGGTAACAAAGGATATGGTTTTGTATTCGAAGATCAAACGACATACTAACTAGATAGATTAAAAATTCTAAACTTTAGTATCAGGATAGAGCAAGTTTTTGAAAACAAAAACACATTTTGTACAAAAGTAATATTTTGATGGAGATAATTGTAGACACCTAAAATTCAACACATCTAAAATAATTAATTAATTTCAATAATTAATTAATTCCATCCATTCACATCATTAGTCCACATCATTGATTATTAAATTAAAATAAATTAGTCCATTTCCATCCCATTATTAAATTAAAATTAATTAAATCCATTTCCACCCCATTAAACTAATTAAATTAAATAAATCCACTTCCACTCACTTAAAATAAATAAATAAAATTTAAATAAAGTTGTCCCTCTAAATCCAAATAAATAGGTCCACATCGTTACATCCATGATAATTAAATAAAACTAAATCATTTAATCCTAGCCATTCACTTTCACTAATAGAATCTCCTCCATTCATATAAATTCTAAATTGTTAAATTAAAGGGCCCCTTGCACATGACCCAATGTCCCAAATGCAACTCCACCATCTATCCATCATTTAATCTCAATCATTCACATCCTCACTCAAGCACCCATAAATCAAGCCCTCAATCTCCCATCATCTATCAAGATCAATAAGCATGATGCCTACATGATCATACATCCATGCATAATGCCTCTTATATCATATCAAGCATTTCTTCACCAGGAGCATCAATCAACCAAGCAATGATATAGATGGATCAAGCAACCACAACATGAAGTATAGAGCATAAATCCTTATCAAGCACACATCATGCATATCAAGTGTCAAGCATTCACATCAAGCATATCATTTAACATGTACATATTATACAAATCTTAAAGTCTAATCTAAAATTTGATCTTATCTATGTTCAATCTGAAGGTATTTTGTTTGATTTGGAATAAGGCGTTAATATAGCTTTAACCTCTTGCAATTGGTTCTAGATCTAGCATCATACAATTATCATTATAAATGAAGATGCCAAGGTTATTGGCGTGGCTCAAATACCTAAACATTGTAAATGGATGATAAATATTGGTTTTAAAACTTTTTCTTAATCAAAATAATCATTTCCAACACTACTTACCTAGCCTAACTCACCTAGCCTTGAATGATAGATGATGTTCTTTAATGCACATGTAATTAATCCTAATATATCAACGCACGACACTAAGATTGAAGAGTTTTTTTGCAATATTTTGGGATTAGTTAGAGACTAATACTTTTTCATTTATGAGTTGTCAATGAAATCATTGATAATAGATATGACGTGCTATACTTAATATGAAATTTAGATTGAAGGAGGTGACTTGTGCGGGAATTATACAAGTAAAAGTTACAAATAAGTAATAAGTGCCACGTACAGGTAAGTACCGGCCTTTGAAGTATTATAGTAATATTTGTTTTGTAATCTATAGATGAGCTATGTCAAAGTGATTCTAAGGTTGATCTAATAACACTTTAAAATCAAAGAAATAAGGTGGCTTAGAGCCAGATTCTTGCAAGCTAAATGTATGGTGATTTTATTGGGCCAATGATGATTATAATTATTATGGCTAAGCTTAACTCTAATTTTGATTCCTACTAGGCACAATTATGATGAAGTTGAGTTTGCTCCTTAGAATAAATATTTATTAAATATTAATGAGAAAGTGTTTTCTTAGTGAAAAGCCTTCACAAATTGATTAGTTAATTTTGAGTTTGATAGCCAAATCCCTAGTAGCATAGTTGAAGTTGAGTTTGTTAGAATAAATATTTGTCAAATATTGATGACCAAGTGATTTCTTAGTAGAGTGGCTTTGTAGATTGATTAATTGAATTTTGAATGGTTTAAAATATAGTTGATAGTAATTAGTTAAAGACAAACAAATATTGCTTATTGTAATTACTTTGCAACATAGTTGAAAATATAGTTGATAATAACCAATTAAACTACTAGCAAATATAAATTATTGTAGTCATCTAGGATGAAGATGATTAGGGCAACATAAAGAGTCACGTTCCTCCTATAAGTGATGCAAGTGTCATAAAAAATTTAGATCCATAAAAATTAACCACAAAGGAACTAGTAAGAAATTAAACTATGAAACAAATAGTTTGCGTTAATATTAGTACATAAAACAAAACTTGCATGAACAAAAGACAACAACAAATTGTGAAATTTCTAATGATTGTATTGTATGTTGAGTATAATACACTATAATTGAAAAATTTCTATTGTTAAATCAAACCTCAATTCTTTTGTATATTGAGTATAATACACTATAATTGGAAATTTTCTATTATTAAATCAAACCTCAATTGTTTTGGTTGTATTTATTGATTGATAATACAAACCATAGTGTATTTTATTAGACTATCAAACTAGTATAGATATAGTTATTTTATTTACTACACATAAATATATTTTAGTTTAGTTTAGAACTATTTAAGAACTAAATTATTTTTATTTACTTAAAAATTATTTAGTTTTACTTTACAACTATTTTATTTGCATTGTTTACTCAAGAGCTATTTTTATTTACTTAAAATAACTCTTTAAATAAATAAAATAACTAAAAGTAATTCTTAAGGAAATAAAATAAAATAAAAATAGCTCTTACATACATATTTAAGATATCTATAGAACTATTTAAGAGTTATTTTTTTAATTTACATTGCTTACTTTATTTTATTTTTTGTTTATTTGAAGAGCTATTTTTATAGAGTAATTTTATAACTATTTTGTTTATTTAAGAGTTATTTTATTTTACTTTCAAACTATTTAAGAATTAATTTTATTTTTATTTATTGAAGAGTTATTTTATAGTTTTAGTTTTTTAAATTTATGTTCATTGTATTTTAATTTTTTAATGTATATGGTCATAACTTGATGTTTCATGGATGTCAATATAAATATATTAATGTAGGTGTTTTAGAAATAAAATAAAATCAATATGAAATTGTTGATAGGCTTTAGGACTTTAATTTGATCGTAGACCCTACCTGTCAAGCATACCTAAACATCGCATGGCCAATCGTTCTGATCAAATAAACGTTGTGAATAATTGTTTTCATTTATTTATGTCAGGAAATTTACGTACAACATTAAGTTGGATATGTTTTTTTAATTGGATGAAGAAGAGTTTACAAACAACTGCTCAAAATGCACACCAGGAAAGTGGACGAAGCCATAAAAAATGTGAAAGGAAAACTTAATTAATTTTGGCAGACTCATCCCTTGGTGATGCAGACATACAAATCTTCATTATCTCTCTGTACAAATCTACACATGCCAAAGTTGGAAGCAACGCACGAGGTAAATTTATAGTTTTAAAAAAGGACATTGAAGACAATCCCAAAGACAATCTTGTTTCATCAGAGGAAACCCTATTTTTCTAATGCTTTCATGGCGGGAGATCAAATTGAGGGAGCGGGTAGTGGGACGATGTGGATCCACTACAAAAAATTTCACTATCTAGCATTTAATGCACATGTTTAGCTTAAATCTTTTACTATTTTCAATGTCCGATCCCACGGAATAAATACACTGTGTACAAATTGAAATGTTGGGTGTATTATAGTTCATCAGCAAAGAATGGCAGGAAGTCCATTCAAAATGCAAACTGCCTCAATTCCAATAAACTACCATGATCTTCATGTCAATTTGCAATTTCCAACATACGTGTTACCTGCCTTTCTATTAAAATCTCAGTCATACGCAACCTAACGTTTTGAATTTATTGGGTTGCTGTAGGATATTACCTTTGAAATTTGTTGGGCCGCCGGTAAGATGTCATTAATACCAAGATATCCCCCTTTAGCATATGTAGTTATAAATAAATCCCATTACTTCTCTTCCCTACTAAATATTATCTTGAGTTAGGAAAGAGTAAGTATGCATGTCAACACATTCAAGGCCTAAATTTAATGGCCGTAAACCTTAATTTAGAGATTTTAATTTTTTTAATTCTTATGTCAATGTATTTGATTTATTTTTAAATATAGTGTTCTTCTAGATACTTGTATTCTTCTAGAATATCCAACGGGCTGCCATCAAAGATAAAGTTGACTTGTTGTCATTTCCTTTTTAAAGACAAAATCATGACTTTAGTCTTGCTAGTGTTCACTTGCATCCTTACCTCTTGGAAAAAGAGATCTAAAGCCTTCAAGTGCTCTCTCAAACCATGGGTAGTTTTTGCAATCATATTAAGATCATCAGTATACAACAATAACTTCACCACAAAACCTACTAACTGGATACTTGATGCAGGAGCATCCAGGCAGACTGGAAATCGGCATCACACAAAAACATTTTCAGGTTTGGTTTTTAGTTTTGATTTGGTTTGGTAGTCATTGGCATCTCTTGGCATCACAGAATTTGAAAGTTGGCACAAAATTGCTAGAATTAAACTTCCGTTAGTTCACAATTTCAACACTCCGCATGCAGTTTTGTAAAACATTTTCCCAAACATCCATAAGAACTAGAGTAGAATCCTTTTGCAGGGGCATTCTTGGAGGTACCATGCCCAATGTGAAAATAGAATTTAAGTCAAATATTTCATTGTTTGGGAGAAATTAATGCCAGAAATTTGTGTTTTTAGAGCCGAAAGTGTGTCACAGGTTACGGAAAGTTTAAAATTTCATAATTCTGGAAGACTGGAGTGAAATCCTTCCATGGAGGACCTGAGGGGATCATAACACACCTTTGGAAAAAAAATTTAGGCAAAATGGAGAACTTTCATTTTTTCACCTACCGGCACCCGATTCCGCACATTGTTAGAGTTGCAATTTCTCAAAATTGCTTATACAGCTTCATGAGGTATTTAAAAGGTATTTAAATTGTTTTATTGAGGCATTTCAAATGTCAATATGGGAACGAAGGTGGAAATTCTTCAGTTTTAATATTCAATTTCTCAAGTAACTCTCTCAAGTAAAATAAGAAACATTGCCAGAAATGAAGAGACATTGTTTTTGTAACATCTCATGGGAAGAAAATATAATAATAAAGAGAATGGATAGTGCCACAAAATAGAACACAATAATTTAGAAGTTTAAGGGACATACAGAGGTATTTAATTGGAGTTTGTTATAGGTTTGAGTAGCGCTAAGTTGGTTAAGGAATAGAGGGAAGGCGCTAGATATGTTATAGGTTTGTAGAGGTTGTTAAAATGCAAAGATTGACATAGAGTATAGCAGAAAATAGAGGTTTTTGAGAGGGAAATTTGCTGTTCTAAAATAGAGAGGAGTGATGAGAAAGTATGCAGATTGGATGTGGATATGACAGGCCATGAAAAGGTCATTGTTTGTCTTTGTATTGAAGATTTGTTTGTTGCATATTTTTAGATTGTATAAGAGTTTTTATTTCAATAAAATGAAACAAAAATTTGTGTTTGCAATCTCTAAATTATGTTGTGATTTTTGAGTTGTGTGTGGCAAAGAGAGTACCTCTTGCATCAAATGGTATCAGAGCCAGAGATCTTGAGTGTGTAGAGTCTACACCAAGACCTGTGGGTAGAAAAGAGAAGTGGTGAAGCTACGGATAGTAGGTTATGAACTTTGTGCAGGTTGCAGGTTGAGGTTGCGTGGAAAGTGTTCGACAAAATGTCTTGGAAGCCATGAGAATGTTTTATGATGAAGAAAGAATTTCTAAAGCCACAAAAAGAGAAGTAAGAGCCCATCCAGAGGAGCAGTGTGTTTCAAAATATTTGCAAGTTAGGTGGAAAGTGTTGCAGAGTGGTTGTGGATAGCAGAAGTACAGATAATTTTGTGTCATTAGAGATGGTCAAGAAGCTAAAATTGAAGAGAAGCATCCAAACCCTTGCAGTATTTCTTGGTTGGAAGGAAATTGTCAGATATGGGTAAGTGAACAATGTATTGTTGATTTTCAGATTCGTAGATATAAGGATGAGATTGTATGTGATATAGTACCCATGGATATTTGTCATATTTTGTTGAGTTGACCATGGCTCTATGGTAGAGAAGCTATACATAATGGTAGAGAAAATACATATGGCATAATAAAGGATGAGGAAGAGTATGGCGAAAGAAGTTACAGCAGTATGCCCTAATGGAGGCATAGAAAAAGAGGTTGAAAAAGAAGAGGAAAGTGCAGTAGTGGTTGAGAATAAAGAAGAAAGAGAAGAGGCTATGGCAGAGGTTTCCAAGGATGAAAAGAAAAAAGATATAGTTGTAGAGGAAGATGGTGAGATCGCAACAGAGATCAAGGAGCAATGTAATTTTACAGCAGTTGAAGAGGATAATGTTACAGCAGTTGTGAGTCCTTTGGAGGACACGATGATGGTGGTAGCAGTGGCTGATGAATATGAAAAAGTTGTGGTAGAGGATGAGCAAGATGTTGTCATAGCAGCAAAGGAGGAAGAGGTAAAAATTAGTTTTCTTGAATCTTATATTGTAGATTCAAATGAGATGATGAATGTGAAAGAAGAAGTGAATGTAGAAATGGTATAGATAAATATTGTTAGTACAAGGTTATATGCAGTTGTTATGCGGAATGGTGAAGTTGTAGGTGCAAATTTGTATGTTGATGCTGAAGGTTGTGATGAGGGATTTTGGTGGAGGAACTCAGATGATGGTGGGTTTGATCCCATGAAGGAGGAGAGGAGAGTAGAGAGTATTTGGAGGAGGAGTTTGGGTTGTGCTATAAATTAGTCCACAAGAGAAAGGAGCAAGAAGGTGCACACTTGGTGGAGGAGGACGGCAAGTGTCCCGGCAAGATGCTGGAAGAGGTGGAAGAAGAAATTTTCTTAGCCTAATACAGAAATAGAGTTTGCTACAGGTATTTTTCAACCTGGAAGAGTAGTCCCATTACTCAACTCCATTTTGTGAGTCCTAGTCACAAAATTTTCCTACCTGGCATGTTTGATGTAGGAGCATTCGGGCGGACTGGCAATCGGCATCACACAAAAACATTTTTAGGTTTAGTTTTCAGTTTTGATTTGGTTTGGTGGTCATTGGCATCTCTTGGCATCACAAAACTTGAAAGTTGGCACAAAATTGCAAGAATCAAACTTCTGTCGGTTTGCAGTTTTGACACTCTGCAGGTAGTTTTGTAAAAAAAATTCCCAAACATCCATAAGAGATAGAGTAGAATCATTTTGTAGGGGAATTCTTGGAGGTACCATGCCCAATGTGAAAAAAGAATCAAAGTCATATCTTTCACTGTTTGGGAGAAATTAATGCCAAAAAATTGTGTTTTTAGAGCTGAAAGTGTGTCGCAGGTTACGGAAAGTTTAAAATTTCATAATTCTGGAAGGCTAGAGAGAAATCCTTCTATGGAGGACTTGAGGGGGTAATAACACACCTTTGGGTAATTTTTTAGGCAAAACGAAAAACTTTCATTTTTTCACCTACCGGCACCCGATTCCGCACATTGTCGGAGTTGCAATTTCTCAAAATTACTTATACAACTTCATGAGGTATTTAAATTATTTTATTGAGGCATTTCAAATGTCAATATGGGTGGAGGTGGAAATTCTTCAGTTTTAATATTCAATTTATCAAGTAACTCTCTCAAGTAAAATAAGAAACATTGTCAGAAATGAAGAGACATTGTTTTTGTAACATCTCATGGGAAGAAAATATAATAATAAAGAGAATGGACAGCACCACAAACTAGAACACAACAATTTAGAAGATTAAGGGACATACAGAGGTATTTAATTGGAGTTTGTTACAGGTTTGAGCAGTGCTAAGTTGGTTAAGGAAGAGAGGGAAGGCGCCAGATATGTTGCAGGTTTGTAGAGGTTGTTAAAATGCAAGGATTGGCATAGAGTACAGCAGCAAATAGAGGTTTTTGAGAGGGAAATTTTATGTTCTAAAATAGAGAGGAGTGATGAGAAAGTATCCAGATTGGATGTTGTTATGACAGGCCATGAAAAGGCCATTGTTTGTCTTTGTATTGAAGATTTGTTTGTTGTAGATTTGTAGATTGTATAAGAATTTTTATTTCAATAAAATGAAATAGAAATTTGTGTTTTCAATCTCTGAATTGTCTTGTGAGTTTTGAGTTGTGTGTGGTAGAGGGAGTACCTCTTGCATCAATACCCCCACCTACACTTTTGTTTAACCACTCTTCAAGTTTATCGATGTATAGGCCAAACAAAGTGGGAGAGAGGGGACAACCCTGTTTGACCCTGATGTCGCTACCAAAGAACTTTGACATACCCTCTCAAGTTTGGATTTTAGCTCTAACTTGCTCATACAACTTGTGAACAACAACCCTATATTCATCCAGAACCCCTAGATCTTCCATCCTACTCTAATGTTTGTCCCTGGGAACCATGTCAAAAGCCTTTTTGAAATCAACAAAGCAACAAAAGGCTTCCTCTCCTTGAGTGTCCCAATTTTTTTCAATCAAATGCCTAAGAGTGATGTAGTAATCTATGGTAGAGTGTTTTTGCCTAAAACCAACCTTCCCTTTTGCTCTTTTTCCTTCCTTTTCTACCCAACTGTTGATCCTGCACTCAATCAAGCTCCCGAATAGTTTTCCAAGAAGAGAATTAACCATGATAGTTCGATAGTTAGAGGGATTATTGATATATCCACTCTTGAAAAGAGGAATAATGACACTAGTTATCCCCTCAGTCAAAAAACCCCCTTGCATTTAATGTCATTAAAGATTCTTCTGATGTGTGGGGCAAGGTGTTCTACTCCCTACTTTAAAAATTTAGCCTACAGCTAGTCAATGTCTTGAGATTTGCCACTTGCTAAATTATTTATTCCTTGCTTGATGTCTTCCATGAAGAAGAGCTTGGTTGCCATCTTAATTATAGGAGGGTTGACTTTCTTTAGTGTTCACTCATAGAGAAGCTTCGCATACTCTAACATTGATCATCTGTGATATTGTGTTCAGTTTGTTTTCTTTCTTATTGTAGCTCCCTTTTCTCAAATCTTCACCACTCAATTTTCACTGACTTGTACAGAAGATCATGAGAGAAAATCCTACCATATTGAACACTTGCACGGGCACAACACATGAATGGACATGATGAATTCAATGGTCATCTTGTACCTACAAGAGAACCACACTATTGGATTGTGACATGCCACCATATGGAGCTCGACTTGCTTTGCAGTGAAACGCCTATCGACATAATTAATTACAAAATAAAAAATCAATAGAAAGTAAAAAGAGTTACTTGGGTGGAAAGTTGCAGGTGTTAGTAAGAATCCCAAAACTTTGGTGCAAAGGACAAGAGTGTATTTTATTTCATACCTTTTTTTATATGTATAAATGGATGAATTGTAAAAGAAGATACTAGAAAATCAAAATTAATGTATGTGTACACATTAGGTATGGCCGTATGTGTAAAGGAATGGGTGCATCTGTTCAGAGGCCTAGTGCACATTAGGTTCCCCTATAAACTATGAAGTAGACATACAATTGTAGTTTTATCTTTCCAACATGCCTCAAAACTTTATGTTCTTGTTATAATTTTATATCAATAAAATATCTTGTAAGTTGGGCATTTAACATGTTCATTGTTGTAATACTCTTCAATTCCAGAAGATAAAAAACATTGGCTAAGATTCTATGTAAGATTGTTTTTGCACTTAAAGTTCTCATCTCCCTCAAACAAATTATATAATAGAATGATTCATTCAATACTCTTAGACATCGTTGTTAGGATTAGAATTAGTTTCTTAGCAAACAATGATGAACCCTTGTTGCCATAGTCATAGTAGTGTTAATATAGTGGAGGAAATCCTTGTAGAAGAATCATTAATATTGTCATGTTGATTTGTATCTTGTAGGAGAAGGCCTCAAATTGTTAGTTATCGAATAGCTAGCCACCAAAAGAGGGTTATGTGCTCATGGAGTAGAAGATCAATGATCATATGGTTGAGGAAGCCAACTTATTCGTTCTGATTATTCATCAATGGTAATTTTCAAGCCTCTCTATTATATAATAGAGGGAGTTCATACATTTATTTTCATGTCTAAAGGTTGCAGATTACAATTGTGCATAAGCTTACTTATCATGCAGGGTTTGTCTTCTAGCCATAGCGTTAAGTTCTCAAGGCCCAAAAAAGATTGTCAGGCTTCTTGGAATTCCCTTTGCTTTGGATCACTCCCTCAAGCAAATGTGAAGTTGGCTCTTTACAAAAATAGAGGTTAAACTTAAAAGATGGAATAGGTACGCACTTTCTCTTGCTGGTAGATTTCAAGTTTGTCAAAAAATCCTTTCTACTTATATACTATGTTTCAATGTGGCTTTTCTCCAACCTATAGATAGAAAGCATTCAAAAAGAAATCAGGTCATTCCTTTAGTCAGATGGTAAAGGGCATGGTAAAAAAACATCATGTAAAGTGGAAATGGTGTTGCTCTAGTAGAGATCATGGTGGATTAGGATTGAAAGACTTGAAAATACATGGGATTGCATTAGTGGAAAAGTGGATTATAAACTCCTTGGAGGGCTCTGAGCCTTGGAAAGTACTTGTGAGAAACAATATTAAACTAGCTTGCCCTAAAGATGCCCAGAGCTGGAAAAACTTGCATCCTCTTGACATTCTGTTTGGGAATTTCAGAGTGAAACCTATTGGCTCAGTTATGTTTGCTTCCATTTGGAAGGCCTGGGAACTCTGTAGACATCTAGTTGATGCTCCTAATAGTGACAAAGCTTTGATACAGTGGGGTTATCATAATTCTATTTGGTGGAATCTAAAATACAAGGAGAAACCCCTGGCTGTTATCCAAGGTTTTTATGAGTGTCAATGGTATAAATTGGGCCTGGTCTCTTTCGAAGAGCTATTCTGTCCTACTGGCATGAAAAGTTTGGATAAGTTGAAAGGTGAATTTGGCCTGAAAGATTCTTAGAAGAAAACTTATTCTATGTTGGTTTCTGCTTGCTTAGTCATTCCTGCCCAGCTAAGTTTCTTGTGTGTATAGGAATGGGTGAACATGCTTAGGTGGAAAGATGGAGGCACATTGATAGGTTTTGTTGCTAAGAGGATTTATAAGTTACTTGGTGATTCTGATGAGATCTTTGAACATTGTGCAAAGGCATGGGGCTGTGATCTTAGTTATAGTGAATATAGTGCTTGCTTTATGTCTTTTTGGTCTAAGTATCTAGAGCCAAAAAGGGTTGTTTTAGATGGATGTTAGGTTTGAAGAAATTGCCAATTGATTTTACTAGTTTTTCTTGTAGGCTCTGCAATGTCATTGAATCTTGTGATCATATTTTCCTTGATTGTCAATTTGCTTATCAGGTCTGGAATATGTTTCTTAACAGTCTTCCTAATTGGTCTTTATCTGATTCTAAATGTAAAGGAATTATATTTGGGCATTTATCTAGTCTTAAAGCTAAACATAAAGTATTTTGGTTAGTTCTAACAACTGAAATCTTGTGGATACTGTGGAAAAAGAGGAATGAGAATCAATTTCAAGGCAAACCTAGAACTCTTGTTGGGTCTAATTGTAGACTCACACATATTGATATTTACTTGCATGTAGTTTCAATGGAGGATCAATTGGCTAATCTGTCCATGATGGCAGATAAAGGGTTCTCCTCATCACATGTCTTTGAACCATCTCTTTTTGAAATGAAGCAACTTGACATTGATAGAGCTAGACAATCTTTTGACTCTAGGATGGAAAATTTGTTACTGTAGTTCAAAAATTTGCATCTATTCAAAGCAGGTAATATTGTTAACTCTCAGGAGATGTTGCCTCAGGAATCCTTCATACTGTAAGTTGTTCCTTGTGTGTTTGATGAAGCCAGGATATATATGGATAGCTCTAGGGTGCGTCATACTACTCCTGATCTAGATTGTGTTCCCACAGAAAGTGATATTATATGTGTTGAACAGTTTCTTGCCTTGCAGAAGATAAGTTCCAACAAAATTAGTTCTAATTTGGGATGGAATAGCATATAGATCTCCTCAAACAAAGGTAGGGCGTATAGTACCAATTTTGTATGATGTAACTTTGTTTATATTACTTGTGGTTGTAAAACCTTTATCTTGGATGGGTGGCTATCTTGGCCATTAGTTGTAATGACACTTATATATTTTTGGTAATATGAATAGACTATCTTTAATCCAAAAAAAAAATTAATGTATGGGTGTACATTAGGTATGGCCTTATGTGTAAAGGAGTGGATGCATCTGTTTAGAGGCTTGGTGCACATTAGGTGCCCCTATAAACTATGAAGTAGACATACAATTGTAGTTTTATCTTTCCAACATGCCTCAAAACTTTATGTACATGTTATAATTTTATATCAATAAAATATCTTGTATGTTGGGCATTTAACATGTTCATTGTTGTAATATTCTTCAATTCCAGAAGATAAAAAAACATTGGCTAAGATTCTATGTAAGATTGTTTTTGTACTTAAAGTTCTCGTCTCCCTTAAACAAATTATGTAATAGAATGATTCCTTCAGTACTCTTAGACATCATTGTTAGGATTAGAATTAGTTGCTTAGTAAACAATGATGAACCCTTGTTGCTGTAGTCATAGTAGTGTTAATATAGTGGAGGGAATCCTTGTAGAAGAATCATTAATCTTGTCATGTTAATTTGTATCTTGTAGGAGAAGGCCTCAAATTGTTAGTTATCGAATAGCTAGCCACCAAAAGAGGGTTATGTGCTCATGGAGTAGAAGATCAATGATCATATGGTTGAGGAAGCCAACTTATTCATTCTGATTATTCATCAATGGTAATTTTCAAGCCTCTCTATTATATAATAGAGGGAGTTCATACATTTATTTTCATGTCTAAAGGTTGCAGATTACAATTGTGCATAAGCTTACTTGTCATGCAGGGTTTGTCTTATAGCCACAGGGTTAAGTTCTCAAGTACAAAATATAAGTTTTAACTCATGTAATCTCTTTTTATAGAAGCTACATTGTTTCCTAAAAGAATTGCTTTGATTTGGCATATAAGATCTATTTTTCATAATCATGGCCAACAAAGAATTTGCTAGATGCTTATTTTATGTTGACACTACTATATGATGTATCCAATGTACAAATTGGATTAATGAAACTTATATTCATTTTTCTTGGTCATATTTTCCTAGTCTCGCATACAAAGATAATGCCATGAAATGATAATAGTAAGAAGGTGCTCGAAGTTTTTGCTCCAAATCCACCTCATGCTAAAGTTTTTTTACAATTATAAACCAAGAAATGATAAAGTTTTTTTTGTAAATTACTCTTTTCTTATTTTTAAAATTTTGATGTATAGATTGGTTTTGTATTTATTTTAGTATAAAAAATAATTAAATCATACTACTTCTTCAGTTTAAATATACATTTTTTTGTTCTGATGAAGGATCCACTACAAAATGGAGATATAGTGGTCCATTTCATGCCCTTGCTTCAATTGTAAAGGATGAGGGTATCGAGGAATTAGTCTGACTATTCAACAAGTAGGAATTCTAAATGATGCATAAGCACCTAGTTATGAACATGCAAAACATATTCTTTTGAATACCAGTATACTACAAGAAGGTGTTTCATGCCACCTTGTATCATCAATGATAGCAGGTTTTGTGATTGCTATTGTAATATCACCTATTGACCTTATTAAGACAAGGTATTATTTAATTTTTCATTATAATTTCAATAGAAAAAATTCTTAATATTGAAAAATTATGTACATTTAGCAAGAGTCGCTTTTAATTATTTTGTTTATTTTGCCACCTGGTTACTATATGTGAAATTTGTCAATAAGAAAATATAGAAAATGAACTTAAAAGACAATGTAGGGCTAGTCAAATAGACCATAATGATTTTCTTAAATTACCCTCTTTAATTTGAAAAATATAGTGATGTTCATCTTAATTTGATGATATTGGAGTTGCAACTGCATGATTGCAAAAGCTAATTGCTTGTCTTAACTGATCTAAATTAATTTTCATAATGGAAAATAATGGCTACAACTAAATCGTAACACCAAGTATTGATAAGAATCCTTTACCTCCCTCATGGTAAACATAATGTTCTTCCTAGTTATATTATAAAAATATCTATCATTCCTTATTTTCATGTACTTGTACATATTATAATCATGACATTATGCATTTTGAACATGGGCAAGATACTGCAACAATGAGTTGGTGTTGATGAGTGAGGAATTCTTTACTGATCTTCTTTTGATTGCTTCAAGAAAACCATTAGATCAAGAGTGTTACATTTATACAATGGATTTGTTCTAGTTTGGATGAGAATTTTCTGCCACACAATTGTGACATTCATCATCTTTGAACAACTTAGGAAAGCACTTGGTATTGCACCCATGTAAACATTCATTTAGTATTACATAAACTTCAATAAAGTTTGATATTAATATGAAATATTGTTGGGCATTTGTTTCCAACTTTTCTCATGGGAAATATTGTTCATGCCTTGTGGAAAATGTTAAATCTGTGAAGAAAAAATTCAATAGGAACTTTTTATTCTCATTTATCAATACAAGTTAATCATATTTAAGGTAAGGAGTCAAATACTTTTTTGTAAAAGGGACTATTATGATTTGAAACTATAATTAATTTGAACATAATATTTTGATGGATATGTAGAAAAGAACCATATTCCAAATTATATGCAATAGATAGAAAAAACACTTAACATTTGGCATTTCATTTTTACTTAGTTGAAAATTTCTTGAAACTAAAAGTAAATAGGTGGTTGCGATTCCAATATTGAAACTTGCAAAGCTTTTGTGGGAATACAATTCTTCAATGAAATTGATTTTCATGTCAAAATGACTTCTCTTAGGTCTAAGTGTAAGATAAATTGCATTACGTTATTTGGCTTGCACAAGCTTACTAATGTTGAATTGAATTTGGGTAATATCAATTATCTCCTTTGATCCAATTTGGTGTTTAGTTTGTATACTTTCTTGAATCATGAACCTGCATTCAATCCTACTATGCTTTCACATCCTTGAAATAGTGTATCAACGATTCTGTAAAGACAAAAAATAATGTATTTATTTCTTTTTTATTGAAAAGTCAATATGAGACTTAGTGAAATGGAGGAGTGTGACATAGTTTGGAGAGGCATTGCAACATATTGTTAGAGATTTATGATAGCAGAGGTGGTTGGTAAGCAGGATTTGGTGAGGTTTCAAACAACCATTTTCTAACTAAGAATGATGAGCCATCAAACCCTGGGGGTGGCTCAACTGAAAAGGCAACCAACCTAGGAAGTCAAAATCTTATGCATTACCATTATGCGCCAAAACAACATAGGTAAATCTATTTATAAGATAATTAGTGAGGAAAGAAGGCATTTGGGGAGAAGTTAAAGAATGATTGTTTGTCTTAAAAAAATTCTCATCTCATTGATCTCATTAACATTGTCATCCTTTGATCTTGTTGATAGATTAAATTAAAGAATATTGATATTATGATTAATCAAAAAAAGATTTTACATGCCACTATTCTATTCCACCATGCAGTCCCCAACTATATTCTAAAATATGCAACAAAATTTAAACATATTTTAGAGACCTAGCATGATATGCTTGCTCGTATCTTTGCTAGTGTTGATTCTGGTAGACCTACCACAGTTGTATTTCTCAAGTTCCTAATACAGACCATGATAGCAATGCCCATTAGTGCTATCACTTGTTAAAACTCCCACTAGTAGTGTGTAGTAGGCCCTTTATGTCCTTGAATGTGAACAGGAAACATTTGTGCCATGTCAATCCTTGTGATGAAGATAGTGTTAGCACTTCAACATTTGTTTTTGCATACATGGCCCACCCAACAATGTTGGAATCACTAACATTGATTCAGGTTGCAAAGAAGTAGAAGCTCATAGCCTCTCATAGAAACAATCATTAGGTAAGGCGCCTTATCCCTACAATTGTATAGGTGAAGTCCTGCTTCGCAAACATTCCCGCTAGGGAATTTAACTTATGTTTCCTTCTAATGGAGTGAGCATAATGCCCCATCATGCAACCCTAAAGTGCTAGACAAAAAGTGCAGATTTGTAGAAATATTTTTTTTTTAAAACCAAGAAAGTGCAATAACAGTAACCAAATAAATCCTTATGCACAACATAAAGGGAATTGCTCTTCTAACAACTCTAGGGCAACATAACTGCATTAGTGCAATGAAAGCTAATCCACACAAGTGATAAACATTTAACTGCCAAAATAACTTTTACAATAGCAAGAAAGTTTAATTACAAAGTCTCGGTATAAGATTACAAGACTGATCATGTCGGTTTACAAAACAAATACATATGAAAGTATACAACACTACTGAAGTATACTAGGTCGAAGTTACAATAATGACACCTTAATGTAAGCTAATCCACACAAGTGATAAACATTTAACTGCCAAAATAAATTTTACAATAGCAAGAAAGTTTAATTACAAAGTCTCGGTATAAGATTACAAGACCAATCATGTCGGTTTACAAAAAAATTACATATGAAAGTATACAACACTACTGAAATATACTAGGTCGAAGTTACAATAATGTCGGTAAGGTGCCTTATCCCTATAATTGTATAGGTGAAGTGATAAACATTTAACTACATTAGTGCAATGAAAGCTAATCCACACAAGTGATAAACATTTAATTGCCAAAATAACTTTTACAATACCGATACTTTGTAGGGATAAGGTGCATTATCCCTGAGGTCCACCCCATCGAGCTAGGAGATAACACCGAGGCTCCACTAGGTTGAAGTTACAATAATGACACAAGAATGGAATACAGACTACATCTAAACATACAAGAACAAGACTGCACAGAAATTACAGCAATCCACCTGACAAAATCAACATCCAATCAAAATCAACCAAGAAACCAAGACTATACTCCAGAGATAACAACAAAATAAAGAGGAAGAAACTGAGTTGCGTAAGGAGAGTGTCATCGCATGGTCCTAGCATGGGTTACCCAGGCTATCTATCACCAGAAGCTGGCCCCCATCTATAGTTACCCTGGCAGTCCCTCTCTAGGCACCAACCCCATAGGGTGACACATGCAGAGCCGACAGTTCCTCTTGTGGGAACAAGGAGATTGGCCTTGCCAACCAGGCCTTCTCATCCCATCCTTAGCCTGCGACAGCACTCAAGGCATGGGCGAGGTATCTTACTTATCTTGTTAAGTGTTTTACTACCCCAACCCTCCTAATGAGTTATTAACACTTGCTCATAACTTCCATGGGGTTACTCAGGCAGCCTCCCCCTAGGCACTGGCCCCACCATAGAAGCCACTCCCTTAGCAATCTCTAAACAAACATCCAAACCACCACGAGAAAAGATAAGGTACAAAATGCCTTCCAACCATTCTCATATCGTTCACTTGTCCTTGACAATACAAATCCCATTGCCTTGACATGACACTATATGAACCAAAACCCAAAACAACACACCTCTAGAGATAGGTACAAAATCAATGAAAAAGAACCCATTATCTGACGGGAACCATGCTTCCACATTTTGACACCAAGAGGTCATGACATCTCACATGTTTTCCCCACTTCTCAAATAACCAACACAAAGACATAACTCCACCCAAGGCAAACACCAAGATCCCTTACAAGTATACAGATATGATAAGGAGGACCACAAGACAAAGTGACTCAATATACTCCTCCTATAAAACAAGAAACCAACCATGCGATGTAACATCAATAAAAAGAAGATTCAAGTTCATGACATCAACAATTTTTTTTAATGAAACCAAACAGCATAAACGAATATTTTCCTAGCATCTCACCATTTTCTCACATCTATAAGTAAATACTTTTACCTATATCAATTATAATAACTACCATTTGTAAAAACAACATCTATCGCTATAATTTCCTTTAGTAAACCTACTAACTCACATATTCCCACATCCAAACACAATAAACCTAAATAATGCATCTTACCATTTCTAATGAAACCATATAAAAGCATCTTAGCTATGAACTATAACACAATAATTTCTTATAAGCATAGTCTACCGTATCTCAATACACAATTTAAATTTCAAGACAAGGCACTGCACATTTACCCTTTAAACATAAGCTACCATTTAATGCTTAACAATTACAATTTCTAACGACATCGCTATAAGCATACATGTATATTTTCCCAGCATCTTACAATTACTAATTCTAATAACCACAACTATAAGTAAACAAAAACATTTCCCTAAAACAATATTTTTTTTTATATAATTACCAATTGCTAAAGCAACAACTCTATTTAAAATACACCTAATTTCCAAAAACATTACTTACTACTACAAAATTTAGATCAAACATTATAAACATATAAAAATATATCCCTATTTGCAAGGATACCCATCTACATTTTTCTATCTTCATACCTTAACAAACAACTACACTAATCATGTAAATCTGCTTCATTAAAAGTGTTAACTTCTAAATTTGCAAACTAAAACTTTAACCCCTAAATAAATAATCTACCCAAGACACATTCATTGAAACCTACCTAACATATGATGCAGCAGAGATTATTACAAAGACCTCTTAACACTAACACTATATTTAATTCACTGTGATAAAATGACTACAACCAAGAACTACACTCCAGTTTCGTGACCCTACCTATTTTATGAAAGGACAGTGGTTAAAATACCATAAGCTTATTAAATGGATTACTAACTATTATATAGAAATCGAATAAAATCTGACAGTCAGAGAAGCATCATATTTATAGCACTACAAGATATTCTAGTCTGTGGAGCAATTTCCTTGAGGTAAGATTCTAAAGCAACTACGAGAATAACTCAAAAAGGATTTATTACTTTGAATGAAATAGAAACTGTTAAAAAGAAATATGCAATCATTAAATCACAACACCATCGTCAAACAGAATGGAGGACAAGACTGGCATCAAAAATGAAGGGTTGAAAGAATAGAGTCCAAAAGATTTACTGAGGTGTGAAATGCATTCAGAGAGTGATTGAATGGCCATAAAAAATTAGAGACATCACAAGGTATAGGGCTTGCACAAAGATTGAGGCCGATTCCATGGTTGCAGGGTGCTATTCGAATGAGAGATATCAATTTTGAAAAAGGTAACTCCCGTGGTAGTACAATTAAAGGTGAGCAGAATCGTATATCAGCAACTGAGATTTCAGTATGAACTCTGTTGTCCAACAAATGGTTGCTATGACATAAAATTGGCGCATGAAGACAAAACAACAAGCAAAAAAGGAAAATGGATTTAGTTTGGTTGCGACAAGGATCGCTCAGAAGATTAAAACTCTCAGCTATACAAAGGATCAACACCAATTCCAAAATGGAAGAAAGATAACCAACACTGTGAGCAATCGAATTTATGGTCTAGAAGAAACAGCTGACATAGCCGGTTATAACCAACTTGAAATTTGGCATCAAAAGAGTTGGCTCCACTTGATTAGAAAAGAGGAATATTCAGAACAAGCACAAAATGTAAAATAGAGTGGTATCACATACCTTCAAACATCCTAAAGGCCGATGCAAGGATCAAAGATTTGCAAGGAAGCTTCTCTTAAATGTCACAATCTTTTGAGTTAAATAGTTCACGAAGAATGGAGGAAAGGCAGAGAATAAGGAAAATTGGATAGATTCTCAATGCATACCAACAATGCGATGGTGAGTGACAAAGGAAGTGATGAACATGGAAAGGATAATCCTCAAGCATGAAAAGAAACAATTATCAATCAATGCAATAGTTACAGTATCTTGGAGTACTAGAATACTTAGAGCAGAGACATGCAAGTTTCACCCATAGAACATACCGCAATAACTTTTGAAATCAAAGCTATAACCATTGCAAATTTTTACAGAGAGAACCAAGTCACATACCTGGATTCCAGTCCCTCTTCGAGAATTCTTCAAATCTTGCAACCAATTCTCTGTTCTTCTCCCAATTTCTCTGTTCTATTTTCCAACCCCCTCTGAACCAAATTTTCTTCCATAAAAAAAATGATTCAACTCATAAAATAAATGCAGACATGCATCCGTTATCCAACAACCCACTCCCCGAGAATTCAAAAAATTTCTATAACAAGATATTCCAAATCTTCTAATTACAAAATTGATGACACAAGGCATTAATTTTGCCTGCCAAATTATTGTCCCAAATAACCACTAATTACCCGTACCTCCATTAATGACATAAATATTTTAACATAGAAGATAATTTAATTCCAAACTATTATAAAATTTAACCAAGGTGTCATTCAAAGCTTTAAGCTAATTCAATAATTATCTAACAAACCAAATAGGAACATTATTAATAACACTAATTCATTAAAGTATCTTCCAACCACACAAGAACATAATTAAACATTATAAAACACAACTCAACTATACACCACGACACAAGACAACCAATAATAACAAGGCAAGGACCAAGTGACACAACATGACCCGAGACCACAACAGAAAACAAGGACTGACCTAGTGGAGTAGACCTCATGTTATCTCCCATCACTAATATCCATTGGTGAAAGAACCCGCTCAAACCTGCTATATCAGGTGGAGTCGAGGTTTGGTACCTGCAGCTTGCATCCAAACAACTTGTTGTATACGATCAATTACATATATGTCTACACACAGAGTCAGAGAGTCGCAGCGCAGTAGGGTGCTTGAAGCGAGTAATGCTGCACTGTCCCTGCTCTTGAACAAGATTATAATCATAGCATTTAAAATCAGATATTAACGAATCTAATAAAACATGTAAATAATAATCCATTACTAAACATGTCCAACACATCATAACTAAAGTAATCATAATGTCAGCATCACTCATAACACATGTCTAAATATATCCATCGAACATAGTCCATCAAGGTCAAAGAGAACATAAACCATAACATACTAATCCAAATGTCTCGAAACTGTAAATATGCAATAAAAGATTATCAATTGTTTCAGAATCGTCAGAGAGAAATATGAAACTAACATCTATCACAAGCCAAAAAGTGAGGGGCATTACAGTGAGCTTCTTCTATATAATGAAATTTGTATCATTGCAAATGGCATTGGCTCATTTGTGGATGGGATCATGGAGAAATGGGAGTGACTAGAAGGGACTTACAATGCATGGCATGTTGACCATAGACCTATAGATGTTTTCTCCACTTCTAATGATGAGGGCACCCTTGGTAAAACAAATGCATTGGATGTGGCCATAGTTGAAGAGTGGTAGCTCCTTTCTTCCTTGTGCCTTGACTTTCTTGGCAGACATGACTTTGATATTGCCCACAATTGGAATAGTTCTACAATCCCCAAAGCTTGCAAGTTTTTGTAGTTGATTTCATTGATGCCAGCCGAATAACCTACAATCGTGCATATGATAGGGAGAATATGGGCCTTGGTATAGGTAACCATTTTGTGGTGCAACATGCTATGTTGGATATTGTTCTGTCACATTTTCAAAGGACAAGAATTGAGTATCTACTTAGGATGATTGTACAAGGAATTATTGGTACTAGAAAGTTATACTTAACTCATATATTGAAGCATGGACTCTCTCATGTTCCCTTGCCTTAGTCACCATTGTTGTTACTTGCTTCAACAGGGGTTGCATCATTCAATATCAATGCATCCATGATCCATGCCACCCTTTGGATACCGTTGAAAGAGATGAACTCACTTGAAGGGCAAGCATTGGCAACATTTCAAGAGAGTATGTATTTTGTTGAATACATTTTAACTGATGGAATGAGCTTCATCGGGATGGTGCTTTTGTCTTGTATTGATAGATTTCCAATGTGCATCCACGTTCCCTTTGGTAGTTGTTCTTTTATCCTTGTAGGTGATTTGGGTCAACTACCACCTATCAAAGGCATTCCATTATATGTAGGCAATTCATACGAGGCAACCTTGTGGCATGCCTTGAAATAGTTGTTACATTGAATGATATCTTCTATCAAGAAGGCAGTGGTCATGCATAGATTCAATTTCAATAGCTTCTAGCTAATCTTAGACATTAGGATCCACGACTATCTAACTGGGAACTACTCATGTCATGGACTAATACTTTCCTTGGCCATGAGCTTGTTGCATTCCACTCCTCCATACATTTGTCTCCAACAAATGCCTTATTTTCTCAACACAACAAACATATGTTAAGGTCGTTGGGGGTTCTCATTGCACAGTGCTATGCTTAACAAACAACGGGGAGATCTAATATAGACCTCAAGGATGAGCAATTGCCTTCCATAGTTTTTTTCTGTGTTGGCCAAAAGGTGATGCTCACTTCAAATCTGTGGGTTGCCATTGGACTTTTCAGTGGGGCATTGGGAATTGTTGTAGCTATTGTCTACCCAAACAGTAGTAACCCTCATGAGCTACTGAGCTTCATCATGGTTAGGTTCAATAACTATGTAGGACCACCTTGGACTTTATGTGACTCGTGCTTGCTGGCAACTACTCCTATGACTCGTGGTTCTCACCAATACCTCCCCCCTCAAGATGGCAGCGGATTTGACCATCCATAGAGACCCAGGTCTTACACCTGACAAGGCCACAATAGAAAATGTGCCTATCAAATGTCAAGGCTTTCTCTTCACTATAGTCGCCCATGTTAACGCTTGCTATATGTGCACATCTCGCCTAACTTTCCCTTCTAGCGATATGATCACATGCAAGACAATGCATGTGTCTCTCTTAGGCAAAGGGAGGAAGCTTGTCTCATGGCTCTTGAAGCCTCGCTTTCATAGCACTTGCATTCATTTGTGCACTCTAAAGCCCTCACCTCCAAATTGTGTACATTGCATTGTTTTTGTAACCCCAATACAATATTCCTTTTCTCTTATTATTCTTCTCCACCTAAGAAAACAACACTTATTCAGATGCCTATGAGCGTGCCCATTACACATTTCGTGCAATTGCTAGTTAATTGTAATTCAGAATAAACAGTATTCTGAATTTAAATTAATTAATAAATATGGTCAAATGCGGTCAAATGTGCATCCTGAATTCTGGATAGACGTTGCCGCTACTAATCATTCCCCAGGATAGTTTGATTATTAAATGTTTTAAAACTAAATTGTTGAGCATCTTTAAAGAAAATGTAGACCTACATTGTGGAATGTAACAACCCTTATTCATTTGAAACGGACAATTACTCATTAGACACCTTTGACAAGTCCAAGTCATGGTCGTTTTACTGGGCGAAAGCATATCAACTTAACTTTCGCATTAACTGTTCATTTGCACGGCGAAACACGTTTTCATACGTCACAGGTCAACAAATGCAATGAGTCCGTTCTTTCGCATCCGTAGAATATAGCGAAGACTTGACACTCTGTGAGTGTTGTACAGAGATTAAAGGTGGTCTTTCTCATAAGTCCTCTCATTCTCCCTTACACGGCGGAATTAAGTTGGTCTTCCCCGATTTTTCAGTGTTTGTGTTTGCAGGCGTGATTATTAATTGGTATAGAGTCTAGAGTCAATGGTTTTACGCAGGAATTTTTAAAGTCCATCCACCACAAAGGAAACTTCTGTGCAAATCATATACCTATAGCCGATCTTCCATTTGTTATGGCATTTGACTCTATAGGAGCAATAGATTTACCAACGCGGTAGGAACAATCAAAACTGTTTGAATGAATTGAGGGCAGCCGCTATTCTCCATACAAAACGGCATGCCTAAAACATCATAACATACAAAATAGCATGTTAAGACATCATACTATATTCTCCATAAAATGATATTACAATGATGGGACCCACAAGAACTATTAACTTCAACATTTCAATCTATGTTTATCAAATTTAAATTTGAAGATGTTGTCCAATCAATAAAAAGCGGCAATTTTATTACGCCAAAGGCCTTTACTGAAATGGACCGGCTTAGCTTGACAAACCTAAAGTTGAAAATGATTACAATTTAACAATATAAGAGGACAATTGAGAAGAGTGGTAAAAAATACTAGAAAATGGAGGAAACATCCTGTTTTGATTGAATTGAGAGTACATAGTAAATGGATGAAGAATGTACTAGTATATTTGGGCACTAATGTGCACATAATGCATAGAAGGATTTGGGAGAAATTAGGTAGACCAACATTACATAATACATTATCCAACATCATGTTGGCAAATGGAACATCTATAAGCATGATAGGGACATGTAGGAATAAAGAGGTTAATTTGTTAGGAATAAGGAGAAAGGTATATTTTGAAGCAATAAACATGAAATATCCATTTGATGATTTCAATGTCTTGCTAAATTTAGAATGGTTTGTCAACTGCGATGAAGTGTTTGATTTGTAGAAAGAGGAAATAATATTCCATAACAAGATAGGGTTGTACACATACCCCTTTATACTTGTACATGAGCATGACATGCATTGAAGACATAGCACAGGAGGAGGATATAGATGAAGAAGATAACTACAAAGGTTTATATTCATTAAGCAAGATTCCAAAAGAGAAGGCTGATGAAGATTCATACCTTGAGATTGAAATAGTGGTAGATAGTAGTTACTATAGCATTGACAATGAAGATGTAGTGGAATCTTGGTTGTTGAATGGGATAGAAAGAAGTTCTAGAAGATTCCTGGGAGCAAGAAGAGTATACAATCTGAGAATGATTGAGAAAACATTCAAAGAAAGTACAACAAGAGACATAACATACCACAAACATAAATAGTGGGGAGAACTATTATAGAAGAAGGAAATATATAATAGACCATGTAAGCACTAAAAAGATGCATGGGCATACATGGTAATCTTATGATGAGTTGTAATCATAAACACATACATGTAAGTGTGTATATATGACCTCTCAACAAGCATTCTTCTTGACAACACGTGGATTGGATTTCCCTTCTTCATCCTTTCTCATCTAACCCCTAGCCAACCTGTGAAACATTGTTCCTTCTTCATTCCCCCTTTGTCACCATTTCATCTTCTTCACTTTTTGGCCTTGTCAACACAACCTACAAGTGTCGTAACATGGGAAATTCATCTTCCCTAAGTTCATTTTATATGTTTCAAACCCCTAGAGGCTTCCATTTGACCTCCCAGATCTATCCCCATTTTCAATTTTTGCCTAGCTTTCCTCCTTTTTGGGTTGCCCCTAGGGGATCTTACTAGTGAACTAGTGGATCATGCTTAATTTATCCTTTTCACCAATTTTAAAAGCTAGATGGCATCTTTGACCTTCCAATACCTTGCTCTAACCTTTATTTTTCACCCAAGAGTCCTCCTTCCAAGGGTCGCCTCTATTTACTTAGGGTAGCTCCCTGGGGGATCCTACAGTCAGCCCTGGGTAACCTTACTAGTGAACTTGGTGATCATGTCATGTTTTCATGCATGAGTTCCTTTTTAGTTTAGGCCTAAAATTAGCCCCATTTTGAAACAAAATTTCTCTATTTTGAACCAAAATTTCTCTAGATTGAACCCTGATTTGCATAAGTCACCTTCCCTAACTGATCATCAACTTTTCTTGACTGATTCAAGACTCTCAATCACTCCATTCTAACTTATAAATAAATTCTACTCTTCTCTCAATCAATCTCATGCTAACTCCATTGCTTCTTCTATGAAAGGCTATCAAAGCATGTTCACTCTTAATCAAACCCAGTCCTCTCCCTAATCAATCCTATTAACTCTCCAATCAAGGGAGTTAACTGTTCAATCAATTTCCGCCTCTTCTGTGCTCTTCCAAGCTATAAATACCCCACACCTCTTCATTATTTCTCATGTTACAGAATGTTCTTCTCATTTTCACAAGCTTTTTCAAGCTTCTTTAAACACAGGACTTTGAGTGTCTTTCTTCATTTCTTTCTCTAGTTTCTCAAAGCTTCAAAGCTTTAATTTTATTAGTTTTCATTGTTTCAAAGCTTGAAATATTTCTCTTAGGAGGAACATTTATTAATCTAGCCATTCATTAGCTTTATTTTTGCTCTCCACTTAGCATTCTTATGCTCTTTGTAGGACTTAGGTGCCTTTTGCTTTTAGTTGTATTGGCCAAGATTTTCAAAAAGATTCATTTAGCATTGTTAGGCTCGCCAAATTTTAAGCCCAAGTGCTTCAATCATAGATTTCATAGCTCACCCAATCATAGATTTCATAGCTCACATCAAATCAATAGCCATTCAGTCCCTGTCGCCAAGAGGAGTACCCCACTACTACAAAAGAAAGGAAAGGTTGCTACACAAAGGATTTGTAAGGATACACCAGGCTCATGTGCCAAAGAGGATATAGGTTCTTTATTCTTTCAATAGTTAATTAAATCATCTTTTCTCTTAGGAATAGTAATCTTGTTGTAATTTCCTTGATAGGTTTATTTCAAGTTGATTAGATTAGCTTTACTTTTAGTAGTTAAATTGCAATTCTAGATTAATTTCATTCCAAGTATTCTTAGATTAAACCAAAAATCACTTTCAAAAATACAAAAACATAGTATAGCTTGCATTAGAAAAATCATAGTAGATTGCATACATATTTTAATTTCTAGATTAATTAGATCACTTTACATTTGAGAAAAGGAACAAAAAATCTATTGCATTCATAAATTAGTTGCATACATCAAAAACACAAACATTAAAACATTAGAAAACTTAAAACCCTTTACTCGATCATGAGGAATATTCCAAAACACAAGGTCAAACCCTCAATACCACCATGAGGTACAATTCACAAGTCAAACTAGGCAAACCCTAGGACAACTCTTGGTCAACCCTAGTTAACTCAATCTTCTCTAAAGCATTTGATGTGCCCTAGAGTTAGAGGCGAGTGGGTTAGGGATATCCTTGAGGAGATAGACAAAATACATCCAAGACCATGATTGACACAACAATTAATTCAAGAACAAAAACAAACCCTTAGGATCATCCAAACAACACATGAACATGAAAACTATCTAGAATTCCTAAGAAGCATCAACAAATACAATCGACATTGATCTAGGGGTTGGAACACAAGGAATCCTAACAGGAGATCAATAGCCAGTGATCCTTCGAGTCATAGGTTTATCTCCACCATCATGATTGTAGAACAAACAACAAAAAATAATAGGCCTCAGAACTGGTCAACTGCTCTCTACGATGTTTTGATCCCATAAAAAACCACCTCGGTTTATGCCTCCACTCAACTATTTTATGCCACAAGAGTGGGAGTGACATAGAGGTCGCCCACATCAAGGAGATGGTTCATGTTTTATGTCAAACCTAACTCATCTGCGTTTGCACCTAATTCCCATTTTGAGGAGTACATATTTTGGTGAACTTGACATGAAAAACAAAAACTTATGATGGGCTCTTTTGTGTTTTTTGCATGCTTCTATCATTCCATGTCCATATCTAATTTCCATCTTCATTTCATGGTGTTTCCTGCACCCCAAAACTAGGACAAAATCACTGTAGAAAGTTTAGGGAAATGTCCCCTCCAATGAAACTAGCACACGTTCAAATTTAATAACTTCAATCTCAAATCAGTTCTAGTCTTTGAAAACTTAAATTCAAAGAGCATCCAACAATATCCCCACAACTTCAATCAAATCAAAATATGCCAAGTGAGTGTTCATTCTGAAATCCATCAACAAAATCTACCCATAAAAAGCCATAAGAAAATGTCCACCCAAATGGACAATGAGGTGAGTCATTAAGAGAAGAGCTCGCAAGATGCTCAATGGGCACAAAAATCCCTCCATGTAGCACATTAAGATAAAAGACCCATGACATGTCAAGTGTCATAAAAAGAACAAGTGGGGTTAGTCAAACCCCAACACAAAACAATCGACTACAAGGTGGAAAAACTCATAGAATAAACAAAGCCTCACCCATAGACCTTGTAGCAACCTTTGTCCAACGAATCAAGACCCTTGAGGCTAAGAGTGTTGAAAAATATGGCCAAAACAAAATTAAAGAAAAACCTAGGGCCTCAATCCACTCCATAACTTCATCAACATTCATCTTGCCACTGAACATTGGAATCTCCATCCGAGCCTCTGAAGAGTCTTTGCCAGTTGCCTTGATGGCTTCAAGGAAATGTTTTTGATCTATAGGTACCTCTACCTCTTCTTGATCTTCTTATTCCTCCTCTTTTTCTTCTTCTTCATCAGAACCTTCATCTATCCTCTTCCTTATCCTCAATACCTTCAATTCTGCTTGGAGTGCTTCCTTGACTCCACTTTTGATATTTTCTTCCATCTCCTTGAATTTCTTAACCACTTCAGTGGTCATCCCTTTTGGAGGCATGTTGCTAGCCTCTCCCTCACTCTCCTCTACTGACATATACCAGGTCTTACACAACCAACAATAGAACCTTTTATGGCTCTGATACCACTATGATGTAGAGGCACTAGGCTAGATAGAGGGTTTCACAAATAGACAAGGTTTTCTTCACACTCTTGAAACCAAACTCAAGGATCAACTTGCAAAAGTGGGAACAACAGTTAATATCTTTGAAACCATCATGAAAAGGTTGATTTGACATGCCATGGGACCCATCTAGACCATTGGCAAAGGCTAAACAAACTTGGTTTTGGTACTTCCTTCTTTAGGCCACTAAACTCCTTGTAGCCCTCGAAACATGAACAAACAGTAATAAATTTTGAGATAGGTCTGCAAACCCAGATCTTAGACAATCCTAAGATACCCATTTGGACTCCCCACAACATATCCCAAATTGGGCAAAACAAAAATGGATTGTTGTGCTACTTTTTGTTTTAGAATTTCAAAAGAATCATTGGCTGCCTTTGTCCAAGAAAACTTACATTTCTACCCCCCTTTGATGGTATCCAAAATTGGTGCACAAATATGACTAAAACCCCTTATGAACTTCCTATAAAATGTTGCCAAACCATGAAAATATTTTACATCACCTGTTGTTTTTGGAGTTGACCATGACAAAATGGCCTCTACCTTTGCTGGATCCATCTTCAAACTACCTTGGGAAATGACAAAACCAAGATAGGTGAGTTCTTCCTTCATGAAGACACTCTTTTCCATGTTAATCATCAATTGTTCATCATGTAACTTCTTTAAAACCTGATCCAAATGTTCCAAATGCTCTTCCTTAGTCCTGTTGAAAACAAGAATGTCATCCAAGTATACCACAACAAATTTGCCAATGAAATCTTGCAATACTTCATTCATGAGACGCGTAAAAGTACTTGGGGCATTAGATAGGCCAAATGGAATCACCAACCACTCATAAAGACCCTCATTTGTTTTGAATGTTGTCTTTCATTCATCCCCTTGCTTTATGCTAATTTGATGATACCCACTCTTAATATCAATCTTAGAAAAGTATCTAGCCCCTCCCAAATAGTCCATTAGGTCCTCAATCCTTGGCATAGGGAACCTATATCTTATAGTAATCTTGTTAATGGCTCTAGAATCCATACACAACCTCCATTTACCATCCTTTTTAGGGGCTAGGACTGTTGGGACAGCACATGGGCTAAGGCTCTTTCTTACCAATCCCTTATCCAACAATTCTTGCACTTGCTTGGCAATCTCTTCATTTTGAAAAGGTGTCATCTTGTAGGCTGCTTTGTTTGGCAAAGTAGATCCTGGTATGAAGTCAATTTGATGGCTTATATCCCTAATAGGTGGAAACTCATTAGGCATTTAATCTACCATGATACCCTTATACTTCTCTAACAATTGTTGCACCTCCTTAGGAACCTCTTCCTTACTAAGATCATGCAAATTAGGACTATTTTTAGGCTTCAAAATTAGAGCATACCCTTAGGTTCCTTCCTCCTTAAGGGTGTCTAGAAACTCTTTACCACTCACAATCATGACACTTGACCCAACACTCCTCTCTACATTCTCATCCGGCAATGGATCCATTCTATACTTCCTACCATTCTTGGTTATGACAAAAGAGTTATATTTACCATCATGTTGGGATTGAACATCATATTTCCATGGACGTCCTAACAACAAATGACAAGCATCCATGGGAATTATATCACACAAAATCTTGTCCTTCTATTCTCCTATCTCAAATTCTACCCATGATTGTTCATCTACCAAGACTTGTTGTCCCTTATTCAACCATAATACTTTATAAGGACTAACATGAGGGAGTCTTTTCAATTTCAACTTGTCTACCATTTTAATAGAACCCAAATATTTAGTTGAACCTGAATCAACAATTACCTTGCAAATCTTACCATAGGCCTTGCATGTTGTCCTGAACAATGTCTTCCTTTGAGGGGGTTCTTGAGTTTGAGGCACCTTCAGCATGGTTCTCCTCATCATCAAAATTTATCCTTCATGGATTGGGGCTGCACTTCCAATTGGAGAGTTAACACTTTGGCAATCTTCCTCTTGGATCAATTGGTTCCTTCTCTCTCCTCCATGAGAGCTTGAGGCTTACTTTTTAGGATATTTGAAGGTTGGATGTCCCACTTGGTTGCAATTGTAGCACCTTCCTGTGAAGACATTAGGACCTCTCCCTGGTCCACCAAATCTACCCCTTCCATTGGGTCTCCTTCCTCTAAAGCCTCCTCTAGAACCTAATTCTCCACCTTGTTCTTGGGAACTAGATTCCCCTTGACTTCTTTGGAACTGATTTCTACCTCCAAAACTACCCCTACCTCTAAAATTTCTGCCACCTCTTCCTCTATTTTGCTGCTCACCTTTCCTCTTCAACTTCTCTCTAGCCCTCAATGCCACTTGAAAGCATTTATCCATAGCTTCAGGGGTTAGTAGACTGATTTCATCTTGGATATTGAACCTCAAACCATTTAGATACCTTGCCACTTTATCTTTTTCATCCTTCATGTATCTACAACGAAGAGAGAACTTGTGAAACTCCTCGGTGTAGGTGGCCACATCCAAATCTCTTTGTTTGAGATTTTGCATCTTCTTGTGGATTTGCACCTCATAGTCTAATGGAAGGAATTGGGACTTGATCCTCTCCAACATTCTGTTCTATGAAGAGATCATGCTCTTCTCATTCTTTACCCTCTCACCTTGGGTGTGATTCCACCATGTAAGGGCAGCACCTTTGAGTTTAGTTTTTGCAAACTTCACCCTCTTGTTCTTAGGAACTTCTTTGTATTCAAAGTAGTTGTTTAGGGCCTCAATCCACTCCATAACTTCATCAACATTCATCTTGCCACTGAACATTGGAATCTCCATCCGAGCCTCTGAAGAATCTTTGCCAATTGCCCTAATGGCTTCAAGGAAATATTTTTGATTTGCAGGTACCTCTACCTCTTCTTGATCTTCTTCTTCCTCCTCTTTTTTTTCTTCTTCATCAGAACCTTCATCTATCCTCTTCCCTATCCTCAATTCCTTCGACTCTACTTGGAGTGCTTCCTTGACTCCACTTTTGATCTTTTCTTCCATCTCCTTGAATTTCTTAACCACTTCAGTGGTCATCCCTTTTGGAGGCATGTTGCTAGCCTCTCCCTCACTCTTCTCTACTGACATATACCAGGTCTTACACAACCAATAACAGTACCTTTTATGGCTCTAATACCACTATAATGTAGAGGCACTAGGCTAGATAGAGGGTTTCACAAATAGACAAGGTTTTCTTCACACTCTTGAAACCAAACTCAACGATCAACTTGCAAAAGTGGGAACAGTAATTAACATCTTTGAAACCATCATGGAAAGGTTGATTTTACATGTCATGGGAAACTTCGTTTTGGTACTTCCTTCTTTAGGCCACTAAACCCCTTGTAGCCCTTAAAACATGAACAATCAGTAATAAATTTTGAGATAGGCCTGTAAACTCAGATCTTAGACAATCCTAAGATACCCATTTGGACTCCCCACAACATATCCCAAATTGGGTATGGGTTGTTTAGGACAATATGGCCCAACCTATAACCCCTCCTAGTGGCCTAGAGCTCCAATTAGCCCTGTTTTGCGAAGCAACCACCCTCAAATTTGATTATAATACTTGACCAATCATTTGGGCATCTCAAGACCATGGAAAAACTAAGGATTCTTCAGGTGTTGGGTCCACAAAATGAACTGCAACCGATTGGTCCTATGTTGTTCCTTACTAAGCTTCTACCTAACACATGAGGATGTTAGGTTTCTTCAACAAAACCTCCCTCTTCTTAGATCCCTTGCCCATATCTCATTATGATACATGAAAAAAGATAACAACAAGTCCATTCCACTGATCTAGGGTGAATCAAACCAGTGGAATGGAGAACAAAAGCATAGTTTCTATCAGAAACCCTAGGTTAGGTTTTGGTAATCAGTTTTTTAGAAAAATGTAGAGAATTCAAACATAGATATGTTTCAAGACTTCTAACCACTTGAAATGAAGACTTAACTCATACCTCTAACATTTCACCAACACTTGCCTTATGGTGTTTCCGTACAGAGCCGTACCACGGGCAGGAACAACAAAAAACACAGAAATTTGCAGGAAAACTAAATTCTTCTTATTACTTGCTTCCACCAATTCACTTTTCTCCATTCAAGGAACATCTACAATGCTTTAAGAAGCCTATTACAATAGCTTGGGACAGTTGGAGGGTAGTTGGGTCGATGGGAAGGTATGGCAACCATCAAACTGCCCTGTTCTATTTTGAAACTGTAACTAATTACATAGTTTAACATAGGCATCGGTTGTTTTTTAGACTTGAAAACACCTTTACAATGTAATTAAGATTTTGATAGGGTCTAACACTCCTTGACACATGCCAAAAGTCTTACAATGCATGACAATGTATGACTATCCCTATGACTCTATGACTGCCTCTTGCAACCATGGCATCTTGTGGACATAGTCCTTATTACAAACATGAAAAATGGTTTGTCAAAACCTTATTCATCACAAACAAAACATGAACAAGTCTCCTTCATGCCCCTACACCACACAGGGAAATCATTTCATTGACAAGACTGAATCAAACCAAGGGCAACACAAAATCCCCCTCATCTAAAATTCCATTCTCATGACACACATAATGAAGCATTCATGCCACCCTTGCCCTCATCATCTAATATGACAAGTATCAAACAAATAGGTGGGATTGCTATAACAAAAAATAAACCAAAAGTGATCCCACCTAATTTTCAAAACATAAACATGATTCTGTCTAGTTATCCAACTTTTTCAGGATATCAACAATCTATCATACCCTTTTAACAAGTGCAACAACCTCCACCTAAAGTTTTCTCTTTCTGTACTTCTAAGTCTACAAAATACATCTCATCTACATGGTTTTATAAATTTGTTAAAATCTAACTCCAAGAACTTCTATTCATATTATGACCTTGAAAACACCCAATGGGAAGGTCAATGAACAAAGAAATCACGAGCTAAGGCCTCATAAGTATAAGTCCAAGAGACTTTAATACTATAGAGGATTATGTCACATAATTTAACTCAATGAGGTTACAACTAAAAGAAGGTGGGATTGAGAAATAGGTGGATCATTTGACTCTTACGAACACCTTTCAAATTGAGAGCCTATGGTAAATGATCCATAATCTTACAACAGATTCACATCGGTTCACATCTCACATTGAGAGCCTATGGTAAATTAACCTAAATCTTGCATTAGATCACATCTCAAATTTGGTTAATGTTCCTGAATCCTCATGATACTAGCTTCTATGGAGACATTTTAGTCACAGTTCAACATCGACATCAAGGTACACAAAAAGCTTCCAGATTCATGCATCTTTTCTCTCTTTTGGAGGGTAGTTTTTTTCCCATAGGGTTTTCTACCTTATCTCCACTTCATCAGAGATTTTTATTGTATATGGGCACTTGATCAGGCCTAGCTGCTAGGATCCATCCTTATTTGTGCCCACCTAAGCTATTCTTAAGGGGCGTGTTAATGTATATTTTACCTTACATGGGTAAAATACACGTGTCATAAGCCTACTTAAGTGGGTTGTTTGTCGACTTGGAGAGTTTGACACAACTCTCCAAAGACACATGTTGACATACTTTTGACACTTGGTGGAAACCTTCTTCCACCTCTACTTGAGTGTTGAAGTTGACTCAACCTCTCTACACTATATGTACTTGCTATTGTGCATAGTTTATCTATTGTAATTCTTATTGCTTTCACTCTTGATTCAATACTTGCATTCGTCTCTTTCATCTTGTTTCTTATGAATAACATCATTCCTTCTTTACAAATAATGTGCCCTAGTAGAGTGCCTAATGGAGTAGTAGCTATGTATATCTTTAAACTTAGTGCAATTCTAAGGCTATGGCATCTTTCAAACATCAACCTTGGTAGGTAGATATGATCCTTTAACATTCCATAAATTGTCCAATTATATAAGTATACTTCTAAGAAGTCATAGATACAATATTTGAATGCATATACTAGAATTATATAAAAACTACAAATACATTCTTTAATCCAAATCAAGCATCACTATATACATGAAAGATCCACATTTAGTCAAAAATGTAGTTTTAGACTAGTCTTCCTCTTTTATCTTTACTTGGTGATACCTCGAGAATCCATCAGTAAATGGGTATACTTCTCTATCGATAAAAATTTCCAGTACTTCTTTCCTAAAGTGGGTTAGAAATGGATCATGAATGCATGATTTATTGAGTTCCTAAAAGTCTATGCATATTCTTATTTCTCTAATCTTTTTATTCTATACCACCATGGTGATGAAGGTAAATTGTCATTGATGTCAAAAAGGTGTTTGAGTTGATTGTCATTGATGTCACAAGGTGTTGCAGGTTCACAAGGTGTTGATATTGATCATACAGGAGTTCACATGATTCATATACATGATATAGAATATAAATTCTAGATGCTCTCAATTGATATGTTGCTTCATGGCTAAGTCAGGACATGTTAACTTGTTTGTGTTGATTAGAGGATCAGTACTGAGTCAAGTTGAGTTGTGTTGGCCAGAGGATATATGTTGTGTGGAGTTGGTTATGATCTTGCTTCATGTTATGATCAGTTTCTTGCTTCACATGAAAGGGTTTAGATGCTTAAAAGGTCATGGTTACATAGAAGATGATTGTTCTCTCACACTCAAGGTTGCATGGTAATGTTGATGGTTCTACTACATCAATTTATGGTCAGATTGAATATTGCTATGATCACAGTGATGGTGTAAATAATCAGAGTTAACAAGAATTCACCTTAACTCATTCTTGGTATTACAATGATAGTATCATTGTTATTATTGTGATCTTCTCAGTTTGCAATAACAGTGAGCTTATTTAGTGTCTTGATATCATTGGCATTGAAACAATTTTATCTTAAGGTCTTTAAGTGCTTTGTTTAAAAGCTAAGTTTAAATCTATTCTAACTGTCACTATTGATAAGCACTTTATCTTATAAAATGAAGTTGACCTAAGATAGCAAGTCAAAGGGCCTTTAGTTACTGCTTAAGGGTTCTAATGTCATGAAAAATTGGCCCCTTTCATCTAGTCTCCTGATCACCTTTTAAAGAGCTCGAGCAGGAAAAAGGCTATCAAATGATTTCAAGAAGGGCACGATTTATGCCTTGGTTTTAGAGCTTGATGGATATTAAAGTGGAGATGGTATTTTTTAAGTTTTGACTTTGCTTTGTTTTAAAGTTAGAATGATTCTCATGCGCATCGAATGTTTGAAGGCGAGTATAGTTTTGGGAGCTCACTTTATATGCCATCAATTATCTTTTTGTTTTAGTGAGTATTATATAATTTGAAGGGAAAGGTGTCCATTATTAAAGCCATCAAATTTCATAAATGTCAAGTTGGAGTGTTTGATGCATATCATTTGAAGATATTTAATGGAGTTTTTTTTATAAAATGCATCGAATATGGTTTGTATGTGTTTCATAAAGTTTCAAAGGCTTTTTGAAGGAAGTGTGGATTAGTCATAAATGGATTTGTTTCTAAAGTTTAGAAACTTTTTAAAATTTCTATTTTATTTGCCTTTTAAAAGGCATGACATCGAATATGGGAAGTATATGAGTTTTTTAAGGAGCTTTAAAAGGAGATGGTTGATGTGTTTTTAAAAGAAATTTTCTTTTCTATTTTCTCTCCCATGCCATTGAAGAAATTAGTGAAGATTTTTTGTGAGAAATTTATTGAAAAGAAGGTGAGAAGTTTTTTTTCAAAGAGCTTGCTAAAAAATATTAGATCAAGGAATTTTGCACAAGATTTATGAAAATAAAATGAAAGATTTTTTTTGTGAGGAAATAAAGGTTTTTTAAGAGCAGAGGAAGAGATTTTTGATAGAGAGAGGACAATGAAAGATCAAGGGTTCAAGGATATTTGGTGACAAGGAATTTGATTTAATATTATATGATCTTATTTTGTTTGGAAATGATTTTTACAGGAAGGTGAAAAGAAGATGAAAGGAGATGAAATCTTTTTGAATGGGAATATGAAACATAATTTTCATAACATTGTATATAAGTTTTTTTCTTTTTAGGAGAATATTTTATTATTTTGCAGGAGGATAAAGAAAATCATTGAAGAAGAGAAATTTATAGGGAAGATGAGAATTGAAGAAGATAACTTTGTTTTTAGAGAATGTGAAAGGATATTCAAATTGCATATCATGTTTTTATAGGTACATTGATGGTGTGTGTGAATTGAAGACATCCTTGAAAAGATACAGATGATTTTTGTATGTAGGAGATCATGTTTTGCAGGGGTAAATAGAGAGAATGACAAGGTCATTAAATGTTTATTGAAAGAGTGAAAATTGAGCTGAGAGAGTTGATGTGAGGACCATAATGCAGAAATGATAATCTCCTTGTTGCAAGATATTTTCATATTGAACCTTGAAGACAATGATGGTGTATCAAGTGAATTGTTATGCAGAGATAATCAGGTGAATGAATTAATGAATTGAATGGAAACAGAGTAACCCTCTGATTTTGTTTATCTTTTCTAATGGTGATTGTATTTGCCAGTGAGGCTAAGTATGCCAGTGAGGCTTATAGGTCAGTAAGACCGTACATTTGTCAGTGAGACACATATTGTAGCCAGTGAGGCTTGTATGGTCAATGAGACCTATTTGTATGATTAGGGGTTGGTGCTCCTTGAAGTTGGTGTTTCTAAACATTGTAACCAGTGAGGTTTTTGCTTAAGCTAGTGAGGCAGTTTTGAGTGCTTTTTCTACCCCAGAAGGGTTTTCCACTCGTGAAAAGCATGTGTCATGTCTCATGTTGTCTTCATCTATATGTGTGTATATTAGTGCTTTGCTTATTAAGTTTTGTTCACATCCTTCATTATTAGTCTTGTTCATATGAGATCAACAAATCATTAATGTATTCCTCCCCATTTGTCCTGCAAGATAAAGTTTACAAAAAGTTGTAAAAGATTTGAAAACTAATACAACACTGATTCACCCCTCCTCTCAGTGTTGTCCTGGACTCCAACAATTGGTATCAGAGCATTGGTTCCCTTTTGTAGCCTAATCAACTTGGGTAGATCCTGTGTGTGGAGTACCATGGGAAAGAAGAATAGAAATAAGGTCTTGAATAGAGAAAAGAATGATGCTGATCAAAAGATGGTAAAACAAGCCTCAGTTAAGCCTAGTAATGATATGTTGCATATGTTACCCCTGAAAAATAATGATCCTACAGTTGAGAATTTTGATAAAAAGGAAGAAATTATTGTGAATGATGGAGAATAAGAATTAAATGAAAGAAATGTTTTTGCTGTTGAGATCAATGATGAAGAAATAGGCCTCTTTGTGGATGAAGTTGATTGTGAAGTTGATTTTGAAGGAGAACTTCTATGTGCCCTAGATACAATCAAGAAACTTAGTAAAGAAAATAGGAGATTAAAAGACCAGCTTAAACAAGAGAAAGAATCCAAGCACAAAGTTGTTTTAGATCTTGAAGAGGCAAGAAATCTAGTTTTGAACTTGAGAAGTCAAGTTGGTGAATTAGACAAATTAATTATCAATTTGAATGTTGAGGTTGAAGAAGTTAAGAGGATAGCTGAAGTAACAAAGTTTGAGTTGGAAGCTAAGACAATTGAATGTCAAAAGCTTGAAGGAGAGATAGTCTCTTTAAGAAAAGATCTTGAGAATGTTAAGAAGTAGTTGGAAAACAATTTGAAACTTGGAGAGAGCACAAGTAAGTTACATGAAATGTTGGGTAAACAAAAACTATATGGAGACACTACTGGACTTGGTTATGAAAAGAGTCAGTCCTCTAATGTTAGAGAGATTCCTAGAAGAAAAATTGATCACCTTGCTACTCCTAAAAGAAAAGTGAACAATAAAAGAAGAAGAATTGCTCCTATAAGACAAGCATACATGTATAGGTATAACTATTCATTTAATGGTTATTGTTATACTTGTAATCAATTTGGACACAAATCAGTTAATTGCAGAAGAAAACATTTTTCTTAAATCAGGAATACTAATATTGTCTGTTTCAAGTGTAATTCTCCTGGTCACAAAGCATATAGTTACAGAAGGTTTGGAAGAATAGATTTACATGGTTTGATAGATTGGAAAAAGAACAAGGTTGAAAAGGTTTAGATAAAGAAATCTGAATAGAAGCAAGAACCTGAGAAAGTTTGGAGGCAAAAACAAAAACAAGAGAAGATAAATTCTAAACTTGTGCATCTTGCACAAGTCACTTCATCAGTTGCATAACGGATAGCATAAAGTAAGGGGGAGTTTTTCATGATCTATCAATTATCCCCAAGAAGTTTTAGGAAGGAGATCATTTGAATGATGATCTTGTCATATTAATTCTTGTCAAATGAATTCTATGATGATATTGCTAACTAAGTTGATCTTCAGTATGTGACAGTGATTCAGGAAGAACTTGTTAATGTAGTTGGTTTGTTGGTATGCAAAATTGATGGGCTGATTTGAATATTGGCTCTTGGGTATTTTTAAGAAGTTCTCTTCAGATGTTTGCTTATGTGGGCTAAGGAAGTTGCAAACGAAAGAAGTCAATTCATTTATTTTTGTAAAGGTATTGATAGTGGTTATGTTTATATCAGATTTGACATGGAGTTGTAAAAGTGTCATGTGCAGGATGATCTTCATCAAAATAGCCTTCATTTTAGATAATCTTCATTCCTTTGAAAAAGGGCTTGATTCTTTATCATATCAAGAATTGTGTGCAAGAGTAAAGTGATTGATTGTTGCAGATTTATTGTCATGGAAATATTGGCAAGGTTCTCTCTTGAGTGGTTGTCATCTCATCTTGAGTTGTGAAATTTGTAATGAGTAGTCTTCATGTGGTTATCAAATTTTTGTTTGTTAAACCTGCATTGTTGTTCATCATAAGTATTGATGTGATTATGGTATCTTTGCATGAAGTTCAAGTTCGGATAAGTCATATCAAAGGAGTCAATTTTTATGATCATACATCATGTTTTATTCTTTGGGAGATCTTGGAGATTTATTATTTCAGGTCAAAAAGTGTTGGTGATTGTGGAAGAAGAGTGATGTCATCAGGAGTTTGTTAAAGGAAGTAATCAGAGGATCCCATTGATGTCAGTGTTTCATCTTCATCTTCATATTTGTGTAGTGATAAGAAGTGGTATAGTATAATCTATGGGCAGCTTCTATCAGTGTTTTGATGCTTGGTTTGGTATGTCTTACATGGCATTTGATGTCTTATTGCTCACAAGTCAAAAAGTTGCTCAATATGTAGATGAACATGGATAGAGCTCTCAGGATAAGTTTAGGTCAGCAAATTGCCTTCAATCTTTTGAAAGACAAGTGATATCAAAGATTTTGGGGGAGTTATTTTCAACCTTTGTCATCAGATGTCAAAAAGGAGGAAAAAGAAACATTGCATCATGTAGTTTTTCCATCAATAACAAAAGGGGGAGATTGATGAAGGTAAATTGTCATTGATGTCAAAAAGGTGTTTGAGTTGATTGTCATTGATGTCACAAGGTGTTGTAGGTTCATAAGTTTTTGATATTGATCATACAGGAGTTCACATGATTCATATGCATGATATAGAATATAATTTCTACATGCTCTTAGATGATATGTTGCTTCATGGCTAAGTTAGGACATGCTAACTTGTTTGTGTTGATCAGAGGATCAATACTAAATTGAGTTGAGCTGTGTTGGCAAGAGGATTTATGTTGTGTGGAGTTGGTTATGATCTTGCTTCATGTTATGATCAGTTTCTTGCTTCACATGAAAGGGTTTAGATGCTTAGAAGGTCATGGTCAGATAGAAGATGATTGTTCTCTCACACTCAAGGTTGCATGGTAATGTTGATGGTTCTACTTCATCAATTTATGGTCAGATTGAAGATTGTTATGATCACAGTGATGGTGTAAATAATTGGAGTTAACAAGAATTCACCTTAACTCATTCTTGGTATTACAATGATAGTATCATTGTTATTATTGTGATCTTCTCAATTTGCAATAACAGTGAGCTTATTTAGTGTCTTGATATCATTGGCATTGAAACAATTTTATCTTAAGGTCTTTAAGTGCTTTGTTTAAAAGCTAAGTTTAAATCTATTCTAAAGTTGTCACTATTCATAAGCACTTTATCTTATAAAATGAAGTTGACCTGAGATAGCAGGTTGAAGGGCCTTTAGTCACTTCTTAAGGGTTCTAATGTCATGAAAAACTGGCCCCTTTCATCTATTCTCCCGGTCACCTTTTAAAGAGCTCGAGCAGGAAAAAGGCTATCGAATGATTTCAAGAAGGGCACGATTTATGCCTTGGTTTTAGAGCTCGATGCATATTAAAGTGGAGATGATATTAAAGTGGAGATGGTATTTGTTAAGTTTTGACTTTGCTTTGTTTTAAAGTTAGAATGATTCTCACGTGCATCAAATGTTTGAAGGAGAGTATAGTTTTGGGAGCTCACCTTATGTGCCATCGGTTATCTTTTCGTTTTAGTGAGTAAATTATAGAATTCGAAGGGAAAGGTGTCCATTATTAAAGCCATCTAATTTCATAAATGTCAAGTTGAAGTGTTTGATGCATATCATTTGAAGATATTTAATGGAGTTGTTTTTATAAAATGCATCGAATATGGTTTGTATGTGTTTCATAAAGTTTCGAAGGCTTTTTGAAGGAAGTGTGGATTAGCCATAAATGGCTTTGTTTCTAAAGTTTAGAAACTTTTTTAAATTTCTATTTTATTTTCCTTTTAAAAGGCATGAGATTGAATATGGGAAGTATATGAGTTTTTTAAGGAGCTTTAAAAGGAGATGGTCGATGTTTTTTTAAAAGCAATTTTCTTTTCTATTTTCTCTCCCATGCCATTGAAGAAATTAGTGAAGATTTTTTTGTGAGAAATTTATTGAAAAGAAGGTGAGAAGTTTTTTTTTCAAAGAGCTTGCAAGAAAATATTGGATCAAGGAATTTTGCATAAGATTTATGAAAATAAAATGAAAGTTTTTTTTGTGAGGAAATAAAGTTTTTCTAAGAGTAGAGGAAGAGATTTTTGATAGAGAGAGGACAATGAAAGATCAAGGGTTGAAGGATATTTGGTGACAAGGAATTTGATTTAATATTATATGATCTTATTTTGTTTGTAAATGATTTTTACAGGAAGGTGAAAAGAAGATGAAAGGAGATGAAATCTTTTTGAATGGGAATATGAAACATAATTTTCATAACATTGTATATAAGTTTTTTTCTTTTCAGGAGAATATTTTATTATTTTGCAGGAGGATAAAGAAAATCATTAAAGAAGAGAAATTTACAGGGAAGATGAGAATTGAAGAAGATAACTTTGTTTTCAGAGAATGTGAAAGGATATTCAAATTGCGTATAATGTTTTTACAGGTACATTGATGGTGTGTGTGAATTAAAAACATCCTTTAGAAGATACATATGATTTTTGTATGTATGAGATCATGTTTTGCAGGGGTAAATATAGAGAATGACAAGGTCATCAAATGTTTATTGAAAGAGTGAAAATTGAGCTAAGAGAGTTGATGTGAGGACCATAATGCAGAAATGATAATCTCCTTGTTGCAATATATTTTTAGATTGAACCTTGAAGACAATGATGGTGTATTAGGTGAATTGTTATGCAGAGATAATTAGGTGAATTGTTATGTAGAGATAATTAGGTAAATGAATTAATGAATTGAATGGAAATAGAGTAACCCTCTGATTTTGTTTATCTTTTCTAATGGTGATTGTGTTTTCTAGTGAGGCTCAGTATGCTAGTGAGGCTTGTAGGTCAGTGAGACCTTACATTTTTTAGTGAGACACATATTGTAGCGAGTGAGGCAAATTCAGCGAGTGAGGGTTTTCCTTAAGCCAGTGAGGCAGTTTTGAGTGGTTTTTCTACCCCAGAAGGGTTTTCCACTCGTGAAAAGCATGTGTCATGTCTCATGTTGTCTTCATCTGTATGTGTGTATATTAGTGCTTTTCTTATTAAGTTTTGTTCACATCCTTCATTATTAGTCTTGTGCATATGAGATCAAAAAATCATTAATGTATTCCTCTCTATTTGTCCTGCAAGATAAATTTTACAAAATGTTGTAAAAGATTTGAAAACTAATATAACACTTATTCAGCCCCCCCTCTCAGTGTTGTCTTGGACTCCAACACATGGGACTATTCATTCTACATTTTCCTCCAATTTGATAGCTCGTCTAATGAGCATTCTATTTATTTTATTTTTCACAATTACTTTTAAATTTGGATTTAACTAGTAAGGTCTCTACTTTTGTACTTTAGTGTCATCTTTTAGTTGAATCTTCATTAGTCTAGTTTCTTCTTTTATACTTTTTAATTCTATAAAAGTTCTAGGAAATAGATCTTCATACTCCTTAAGTATCTCTATTATTTTTAATACTTCTTCATCACCCCAATAATCTGAATTTTAGTCATTTTTAGTTCTCCTTCTTTGGCTACATTTTCTTATTTTAGTTTTAGAGGTTGGTAGAAGTATTAACTTTTGTCTTAAATTTTATCCACTACATCTCTCTCATCTTCACCTATCTACACATCTAAATTATTAACATCTTCTTTTCCTTCTTTCTTGTTTGAGTGGAATGTTTTTTGAGGTACCACAATCATTTGTGTTATCCAGTCTCATTACTTTCTTCCTTGTGAGGTACTATCTCTTAAGGAGTAAAAAGTGTGCACATGTCTTTTTACCTCCTTGTTTAGCTCCTAGTTTGCCTTAATTGCATTATATCATCAAAATGTTTCTCCCAATGCAGAATTGCCTGACACCAAGATGGAATTGGGACGTGGGCCCCTTGATTTAGCTTACCCTAGACCTAAAGAGGGCTAAAGGACCTAGGTAGTACCACCCATGTCCCTCCCTATTGGTCGGGGCTAAATCAAGTGTGTTTCATCCTAACACCTCTCTAGAGGTTTCTCCTTCTTATCTCTTTTGGTTTGAATTGTCAATTGTAAGTGGGAATGCATATATAAGTGTGTTTTTGAGTTCATTATCAACTAAGAAAAGAGATAGAAAACTTTGAAATCTTGAAGTGAAGCAAGAAAGAGCATTCATTATGATTCTAGAGCAGATTTGTGTATTGTCATTGTGTTGTTATTGCAAATATGAAGCTATCATTTATTCTTCCTTAGGAGTTGAAGGATCTTCATCATTCTAAGGGTTCATCACATAGGTGATATCATTGTTTGTTTATCATCATTTGGATAATCATATCATCATTGCTTTTAGCCTTTGCCCCCACAAGGGCATGCACTCTTTATCAATCAACAGTGTTGGGAAGCCTAAATGCTATTCCAAATTTTGACTAAGGCAAGTCCCTAAACACCATACCCCTCAAACCCCTTCTTATCTTCTTGTGTGCAAGTTATAGGAGCGATTTTTGAGTAATACAAAGCTACAGTAAAACTAAGTACAGAATAAAGGTTTCAGGATCTGAAGATTGTTACAGAATATAACCTCACCAGGGACTTGGGTGGCACCACCCATGTCCCTCTACCTTTTCTAGGTCTGGATCTGGTATCAGGACAACATTTGAAGTAACTTTTTAGTTTACACCTTCAGTAGAATCTTCCACTCATGACTTGGGTGGTCCCACCAAGGTCCTCTAACACCTCTACTTTCTGGAGATAGGTCCTATCATTCCTCTAATCAATCTTGTGCAATTAGTTTTTGGGTTTTTGTCATATTTTCTCTGTTATAAGCAAATCATTGTATAACTAGGGTTTCATGCATTATTAACCTAGGGTTTGAGGAAAAGACTATTAAATCTTATCCATCCATAGCATACATGATTACAAGGTCAATAGCTAAGTTCACCTTCATTTAGTAGTGATTTGGCTCAACCTTGTCCTTGAATGTTATATGGAAAAGGGTTTGATTTAGTTTGGGTGCTAGTTGTTGGCATTCTCCTTTTTCATATAAAACACTATCAATGTCTCTTTATTCTTAATTTCTCTTACTATTTTTGTTGGTAGGGTTATTATTTCTTGAATCTTTCTTAATACGTTGTTTATATTTTGATCTAGGTCACAAAATTTGAAAGTCCTACAAAAGTCAATTTTGATCATATCCCAATATTTGGTTTTTGCTCTTTGCTCTTGATGTATGTAACACACTCTTGCAATAGTGGATAATATCAAATAAAACAATTGTATTCTTAGTCTTTCATCTATTTCTCCTAGTTTTCCCAGATTTGTTCAAATCTATTGATATGATATTATGAATCTTCAATTCCATCATATTTATTATCTCATTACTACCCCCTCCTTCTTGAATTTAGCATAGATAAGCACCTCAAGAATGATATCTCTTAGCGCCTAGGATAGATAGGGGCCTCAAGGTTAATATCTCTTAGTGTGTTTTAGATAGATGTTTTAATATATTTATGCTAGTAACTTGTACATGTGTATCATGTAAAGTGTTAATTTAGCATTGATTTTTTTGTGTTTCTAAAAAATCATATTTTCCTTTAACAAATAAGGAAGCCTATCATATTCATCTAAATGCATAATATACATAACATTTATTGAACATTATTGAGACAATTAATGAGATATTTCATATATATTCAAAACCAATATGTACATCACATTAGAGAAGTAAAAAGTGTTTGATAGAAGAATTATATGTCAATATACATTAAATATAGAATATACATGAATATGTCAATATACATGAAATACATAACATTATTGTTATTCTAAAGATTTGAATCTCTCTTCCTCAACTTTCTTTTTTGGAGAGTTGTTCTCCTATTCTTATTTTTTGTAGTGGTCATATGAAAATGGTGGCAAAATTCTTAGTCCATCTAAAGACTTAACATGTGATATACCCAAAAATGTTAACCCTACTCTATCTCTTTGTTCTATGTCAATTGTTGCTTTGGGAAGAGTCAATCCTTGTGATTTGTGTATTGTTAGTGCCCAAACTAACCATAAGCGTAGTTGACATGTGAGTTCCCTTTGTATTGGTGCAATTGGAATCATATTTGGATATCTCCAAATGGCATTTTAGAGTAACTGTCAACTTCTACTATAACATTGTTCATGGTTTTAGTGGGGCACTTCCACGTTTTTATATTATATATCGAATATATCCTAGAGCTCTATTTACAAGACTTTCTTGTATCCATAGATTTGAGGTTAGCATGACCCTTGCATCATTGGCAATTAATAACTCAACATTAAAGTTTATCATTTTTACTTCTCGATGAATTGGTACTCCCTTCTTTGGTTGCAATGCTATGAGCTATCAATCTTTTCAATGAATAAAATTTCCTTTTGTTATGGTTATGTACCTTATCATTAATTGCAAATAGATGAATATTATTATCAAACTCTTCCCTAAAGGTTGGATCCAATGCAACATTAGTTCTTCTCATCAATAATTTCCAATCATCAATTATTAGATGTGCATGTCTAATATTTATCAATAGTTGTTGAAACCTCTCTTGGTCCTTACTTTCACCTTCTTGTCTAAATATATTAGCCAAAATATAATATTATTAAATTGAAAAAATAATTTTATACTATTAATTAAACTTTATGATAAAATAAATCTATATATTATTTTATAATAATTTAGAGATCACTAAGAAGTGGACAAAATGAATATCAGACCAAAAAACTGAAAAAAAATACAAAGTCAACATTAGAACATGCACCTTATTAACAACCTTATAAAATATAATTTAATTTGAAATTTTGAAAATTTGAAATTTATTTTTGTGAATAGAGAAATCAATTACAATTTTTTATCATCTCCATCTGATTCAAGATGATAAATGGATTTTTTTTAGGTGAGTAGTTGTGAATTACTATTCAAGCATAGAGTCATAGTGGAATTATAAATTTATTTCAAGCGAAGATATTGTACTTAAATATCACATTTTTCAACGGTTAAACACTCAATAGTAATTTTACACATCATCCCTAACAAAAAGTGATAAATAGTTGTTCTACATTTATTGGTCTAAATTTACTTTTAACCATTGAAATGGGTGATATTTAAGAATAACCAAGCCAAAAGCCAAAAAAGCATTTACAAAGAAATAAAACTATGAAGGTAATACAAGTAGGAGAAGGGGTTTGGACTTTCTTAGATTGAGAGTATTACATTGAGGGGTTGACATGATCGTGAAAGCAGTTGCATGTATTTTGATATTGCTACTTATCTCTAACAGCAGAATGGGAAGCAAGTGATGGGTGTGGTGTGATAAAAAATCAAGGAGGTGACGGTACTGCGATCTCAACTGTTCCTTCCAACATCTGCACAACCCTTTTAATTGAGGGCCTCAGAGTAGGATTGTCTTGAATGCACCATAGCGCCGTTAACACCATTCTTTCCAGCTGTCTTGAGTCAATTGTATTGCCTTCTAATTGCTGCTGCTCCACCAATTTTACAAGTCTGCCCTGTTTGAAGCACTCGTAAACCCAGTCACACAGAAGGATTTCGTTTCCTTGGGCATCTAAGCCGACGGTTTTCCTGCAACAGATGATTTCAAGGAGCATCACTCCAAAGCTGTAAACATCCACTTTCACAGTGACGGCGATATTCCTGTGCCATTCAGGTGCCATGTAACCCTTGGTGCCACGAGCCCCGGCAGTAAACGTTCGAGTGTGTTCCGCCTTCATCAATTTGGCTAAGCCAAAGTCAGAAATCTTAGGATTGTATTTTTCGTCGAGCAGAATGTTCTGAGGCTTTATATCACAATGGATGATTTGTGTTGCGCATTCTTCATGGAGGTAGAGGATACCTCTGGCTGTCCCAATGGCAATTTCCACGCGCAACTCCCAGTTAAGAAACCCGCTATCAACAAATAAAACGCCATCCAAAGATCCATTGCTCATGTATTGATAAACCAGAAACTTGTGCGCGCCCTCGTCGCAGAAACCATACAATTGAACAAGATTTCTGTGATGGCTTGTACAGATAACACTTACCTCTGTTCTGAACTCCTTTTCTCCTTGGCCTTCTTGAACCAGCTTATCAAGCGTCTTCACAGCAATCGCCTTTCCGTTGGGTAATTCGCCTCTGTAAACTTTACCAAAGGCACCCCTTCCTAATTCCTGTTTAAAACCTCCTGTAGCAACCTCGATCTCTCTGTAACTAAAAGCTTTCAACTTGCGGCTCTTCCCGGCGTTATCCTGCACCGTACTGGGGTTATGAATAGAGCTACGGAACCATGTTATTAGAAACGTTGCTGCAGCAAGGATTGAGGAACAACCCACCAGGCTTATTCCAACCATTAGAACAACCTTTCCCTTCCCCTGCATCTCCTCTTTGGTTGCGTTTACAGGGTGAGCGCGAGGTAAAAGGATAGGAGAGAAAGGGGCAATAGAAAGGTGGGTGACTTTAACAAAAGCTTTACTCATAATGTCAGAGCCCTGTCGGCCATCTATTAAAGGCATACGTTTCTTGTAACAAAATGTATTCAAGTAAGTAACTACGGTACACATACAATCGTCCCTACAGGCCTGCATGCATTCACTTTCAGAAACACCCCGCAAATTTGAATAATCATTACCTTCAGCCCAATCGGTCTCTGCAAGCTCTACCATTTCGCTCCTTGCACTGCAGCTGTGGTCTTGGGATGAATTTGAGCTGCATCCCTTCGAATGGTCCTCTGTATCCATGAAATCGAATCCCGGTGGGCATAAACAATTGGGCTTTTTCAACTCAGTCAGGTGACAAACGCCGTTAAGCCCGCACAGACCCTTGACAGTACATGGATCGTCCACAGCTTGCCATACAGATGTCCAAGAAGCGTCGGCGCCGCCATTGATGTTCCAGACATACTGCCTTAGAACTCCGTCGGTATCAAGCGTCACTCTGGGAAGAAAGTGACCCGCTCCGGCCTCACCAGCAGTGAGCGTTGCCACTTTGATGTTGCTGCTATTCACCAAATACAATAGTCCACTGGGACGAAACTTCAATTCAAGGTAGCCGTAAGAGTTTTCATCACTTTTCGTCCAGTAAGTGCTTTCATCCTTCGGCCGATCCGCTCGATAAAGCATCAGACCCTCGTAATCAATGGCGAGCCCGAATCGGCCTGAGGAGTAGTCTGTCGTTGAAGCTTTGGAATACATGCTATAATTCCAGCTCAGCGTCTGACCAGGCAGCAGGGTATCCGTAGGCTCATCAAAGCTCTGCCAAATGGCAGCAGCAGACCGACTAAGCAACACAAAGTTGCCACTGTCCATGATTGCGGCGGCATATACACTTTCATTTTCATTTTCAGCGGGGCCTGCAGCCCATTGTAGCCTTAATTGGGAATCCAACAACTGAAGCCCTGCCTCAGAGAGCTGCAGGGTAGAGCCCTCTTCAACTCGAAGCTCTCTGTCGCCCGTCTTGGCTGTCCACGCCAGAGTGTTGTTGGGTATGTTGTCAAACCAGACGCCCATCAAGTAGAAGGGAGGAGCGATAGAATAGAATCCAAAGGCAAATTCTCCATTCGGTGAAACCCATTTGAAATTTCTGGAATCAGCAGTAAGATTTGAGCCAAGGCTGATATTATGTGTGAGAGGGGAATGAGCCAAAACACACACGAACATGCTAATAAAAACCACAGGAAACGCTGGAGTTGTAGAGGCCATGGAATGCACTTAGGGCAATATGCACAGGGAAATTGAAACAATGATGTCGATGATGGAGTGGTTAGGCATTTAAGTGGGAGAGCTACGGTGCGACTGTATGATGCGTACAAAACGCGGAGCGTAGACAAGTCTCTAGACCCGACAAAACCGGGCCAATGGAAAATGAATGTGCTTTGAAATCGAAGTCTTTCATTTATTCCCAAGACTTTCTAAGGTCCAATGGAGGGGCTAGGCACTGGTTGTTAGAGAAAATTTAGAGTTATTTAGGTTGAAACAATGATGGTTTTAGAGATTGGAGTCAAACTTTTGACTTAGATGAAGATAATGAAAGATTGTAATTGATTTCTTTGTATATTTTTGTAGAAAAATTAAGAATTGCTTAAATTATCTTAAAATATTACTACTTGCATAAGGGAAAAGACCCAATAAGTTAGATAGTTCCAATCGCTGAGACAATATTTGTACATTTAAGGCCCAACATTTTTTAAAGTTTAGTATTAGTAGTTGTGACTTTAAGGTTGTTAGTGTTACTATAAGTACTAATAATTGAATGAAATGTGCCCTTTAGATTTAGAAAGCAACCAATCATGTGATACAACATCAGCCCACCAACAAAACATGACTTAATGCACACCTATTGGTCTACCCTTTTTGGGGGGAACTATTTGACACCTCAACAAAAAGTATGCCAATGTGGCATCATATTTGATGATGTGGCCCTAAAACCTTAGTTATAAGTAGGGGCCTTGCCAAGTAAGCTACTGTAAATTTTTTGGAGTGATTCAAAATTGCCACGTATGATTTTGAGAGGCATGAAGTTAGGGTGCTCAACAACTGGGTCCTCTCCCCTATCTTAATGGTTGATTTAGAAATTATGCAAGTAGATGTACCTTGATAATATCAAATGCATTTGTATGGTGATAATGGGTGTTTCAACATTTTGATATTGGGATCATTTCTTGGAAGCTATAGGTCAAATCTTACATATGTAGAAATAAATTTGAAGGCATAAATTTGTCAGTCAACCTTGTGAGTATAAACAAGTAACAGTTATTCGTTCAATGTTGCCCTTCAAATATATAAATATAATAAATTATATATACTCTTCGCTTATGCACCTTGGTACTAATTTTTTGTTACATTAGTTCTCATTGTTAACCATATTTATATACTTTATTTAATATTAAATGAATAAATTCTTCCTAAAATCTCTCCTTTCATGTGATATAGTCTTCTTTAAATTTTGATTGTATTTTAAGATATAAGTAAAAATAACTATATGATCATCAAATTTAAACTTTTGAAATAACTTGATAGTAATTTGATAAGATATTAACCACATGTAAATTATTAACCACATGTAAATTATTACCAATTGATTTTATCAATGTCATACATTCGTGTGTTATGAAAGACACAAACAAGCTTCACTTCAATATTGTTTGATGGGTATAGATAACTTTTAAATTAAAAAATTGCTTGATGAATATAGAAATGAGACTATTTTTTTCTTATAATATCATTTTTATATTTAGATATAGTGAAACTTAAGGTACTTACCAAAGGGTTGTCGAGTATAATTGGTGAGGATGATGGTATGTTCTTTGATTATGCCATCCACCAAGGTTCAAATCCCCCATATGTGTGATTGGGCTAGGTTCAACCCCTTGATGACTTTAACAGACTAGATCCCTCTACTCATGCCAAATTAGGAGAAAGATGACTTCTAGTTTAATCCATTATATAAAAGTAGAGATGCCAATATCTATGTGATCTAATTATTTCCATTAAAAAAAAATGAGATATTTTGCATCAAGGTAATTTAACAATCAATCTTACTTCAACTAAACTAATCCTATTTATTCCCTTACACTTCACTCACTATAATTAAACTGATCCAATATAAAAAATGTCTCTTACACTTGAATGAATTGAAACTAATAGAAAAATATTATTTCATTATACTTAATTTAAGTTAATAAAACTAAAAAAAAATTATATTGCTAGATAAATTTGAAATAGCTTAGCGACTCCATGCACAATTGAACTACAAACCATTAACTATTCAAACTCAATTCAATTTTTATTACTTTAACAAATAAATATATTGTTAATATAATACATATATTACTATAAACTTCACAATTAAATTTATTAAACAAATTTTGTAAGTAAACAATAAGTGTGCTTTTATAAACAAAATATCAATAAGTAAACAATAAAAATATAATTGTGCATAAACTGTAGCAAAAAATTAATTGAAATTTTCCATAAACTAACGGCAATGAAGTTAACAAATAAGTTAACATTTTTCTTAAAATATTATTTCAAAGGTGATAAGACTTGTGTAATGGTATTGAGTCAGGCTGTTCTTAAATATCATCCACTTCAGCAGTCAAAGGTCAATTTTGACCAATAAAAATAAGACAAATATTTAGCACTTTTTATTGTGAATGAGGTTTAAAATTACTATCGATTGTTTGACCATTGAAATGGATGATATTTAAGTAGAGGGATTGAGTCATTCAGAACATAGATTTCTTTTGGTTTGCACAGGCTTTATGTGTAAGTTGATCTGTTAACTCTAGTCGTTGAATAGGAGGACATTAGCTTCTCTTATTTGTAAACACTGAAATTACTGACAAAATGAGATAAACAACGTACGTTGCCCGGGGAAATTTATACACGACCTAAGTAACCGTGGATGATTGCAATCGAATGGATTTAATTTTCCCTTTTAATGCTCAAGTAAATTCAAGTCTTTCAACGCAACTATTGCTTGACAGAATACGCAAAGAAATTATTAATTCTGAATCGGTAACGTAAAGCAAACGGAACGCTAATTGACAATTGGGAAACTTGTATACTGTTGGCGTAGAAAAGTGGACGTTTGATGGTTGAGACGCAGCTTCCACCCAGTTTCGTTCTATCTATTTCACCTTTCCCTCGTGAGCCCAGGCTACACATTGCTTTTCTGTCGTAGCAAATCCTAGATTCCTACGCCTCTTAAAATATCAGCCCATTCGGAAGCTTACTATCACCCTTCGCTCATCTATTACAGATGATTCCAAATATTCTAAATGGATTTCATTTCATGGATTTCATTTCATGGGAAATTTGCATTTGGATTTTATCCTAGCACTCGTGCTGTATACATGGGGAGAGGACCCAATAGCTCATTGGACCTCAAGGTGTTGTATATTTGTACTTGATATCTAATTGGCACGTTGATAGGTACCTTTATTTAGTATAGTGCAATACACAACCATGAAATTTTGAGTAGATGTATATTTTTTATTTCTTTTTGAATGGAAGGCATGGAAGGCACTATAAAAAGGTACAGAACAAGGAGTTGAAGTACATTTTTGGCATTATGAGACAATAGATCAGTTCAAAGGACCAAAGAAAATCTGGGTAAAGTACCACATGATTGATGTCAAATCCTTCACACCTCAAGGCTTGAGCTTCCAATCCGATGCAATACATCTCACCAAACTCCTTCAAAATAAGTGGGCACCTCCGGACATGCAAAAACATTCCACAACGAACTTGAAACTACTAGTAAGCTTGTTGGTGAGCCAAGATATATACAAGAGCTTGGTTTTGCCAAAGAATATGCAAGACAACATTGGACGCAAAAAGCCAAATAGACTTCATTAATGTGAAGTCTTGGTCTACAAACATCCTAAGCTTCCAAACTCGAAACACACTTTTTATAAGTGAAATATCTAGGGCTTTTTGCATCCAATATTCACTTGTCTTATATCTTGCAAACTTGGGTTGCCTTGTATAATTGAGTTAAGTAGATGTTTGCAATCTGAAATATCAATTTGAATTCCATGGCGCCCACATTTGGTGGTTCCTAAGAATTTCACTAGTCAAATTCTAGAGGGACCTTTGCATTAGAAGTTCACTTTGCTTCATGCCTATGTTCCCAGCAAACCCCAAAAACTTTATACAATAGAGCTTAACGAGTGGCCTAATGTTTGTGCTAACTATACTCTCAAGTACATGGTTGTAAGTTGGTGGCCAACTAAATTGAGGTTTCACATGTGAACAATGTGTTGAGACAGAGGAACATGGAGTTATACCAAGCTTTGAAAAATGGACACAAAAGTGTGAGTCATGTTATATTCAAGGATGCAAATCACACCTTCCAAGTTCTCAATCTTGACTCTCAACCAATCCCCAAGCTATTATGTGTTTTACACTTCATTAACAACAATTAGAGTGTGGGCCCCTCAACCATGTAAATAGAGTGTCCTTGCTAGGATTGTTACTATAATAGTTTTATTAATCATCCTTCTGTGTGATATTATTACATTTTTTATTAATCTCGTGTGCATAGAAAGTGTATGATCATATCTATTAGTGTGAATAGGGTATATTTCCTAACTAGTTTATTTCCTAGCTAGTTCTCCATTTTGGTCCTTTTCATACTACAAGTTAAGGTTACATAGGGATTTTTTTCCATTTTATCTGGGCACATTGGTTGTGTTTTTAGTCTCTTGGGTGGTATATCCTACATATACTCACCTATAGCTCATATTGTAATCACTCAAGTATATATGCTTTGCATTCTTGTTGAATAGAATATGATTTATTCTTTGAATTTTGATTTCCTATTTATGCTTTCCTTCAGTCATTTGCATTCTAGATGGCTTCACAACTAAATCTTACATGGTATCAAAGCATGGTTGTGAGTTGTGGGTTAGTGGTGTAGTCACGGTCGGAGGGTTCACAGAATTACTGTCTAGGTCGTGTAGCAAGAGTAAACACAACGAAAACAACTCAAATATAGAATGCAATGAATGATTCAAATGCTCAATATATCATATAATCAAAATGCTTATATGTCGAGAACATGTGGGCTTACAAACTAGGGCTCACAAGCCTGAATTCTGGTTACAATAGATATGCAAGATATGGCATTGAAGTGCCTATCCAGAAAGAACCTAACCATCTAGCTTATGAATTATGCTAACTTATGAACTACTCACTTCCTAATACATCCTATATATATATATATATATATATATATATATATATATATATATATATATATATATATATATATATATATATATATATATATCATCTCCAAGCTTTGAAAATCATTCACGTCAACCAAGGAAGGTTACAAACTCCAATGAAGAGTGTAACATGTAGAAGAAATAGGTTGGCCTTAAATAGCTGGTACTCCTCTGCAAATGAATGAAACTTGATGCAGACCTCAAGGAAGGTCCATCTGATCATTATGTGATATGTGACATGTTCCATTTAGCTCCACAAGTCATGGAAGTGCTCTACAAACCTTCTCCTTCAACTGACTATTTGTATGCTTTGTTTTGTGAAAACATGTGATCTTCTGATAGCGATAACTTTTAGCAGACAAGTCTAAATGACCTAAATTTTGGATATGATGTAGCTAATGATGTCTAGATGCTAAGTCCTACTCCGCAAGCTGTGAAATAAAAATGCAACAAATTGCGGTACAAAATGTTGAAATTGCTACTGACTGAACTGAATTGAACTAAACTACAAAATGAAAGAAAACAATAAGAATGCAAATGTTTTTGGTTGATGCAAGATTTCTCTGCAACCTAGGATGCTCCTACATCAAACACCTGAGGTTGTTGAAAAAGTGAGTCCCTCATTTTGCTAGGGCTAGAGGAAAACCAAGACAGTCCACCTCAACCTAAGAAATCCAAGTTGAGTCTTCTTCCGATCTGCCCTTCCACTTTACCAAATATTCCTTATATTGATTTCCTCTAGTACTACGTCTAACTCTGCTATCTAAGATGTCTTCTATCTACTCCAGTTGTTGTTGTGGTAACTGATTCTTTAAATCGTCTTAAATGTTGTCACTTGATTCTTCTTCATGATACTAATATAGGTCTACAATGTTGAATATAGGTGATATGCCCAATGTCTCTGGTAACTCTACTTCATATGTATTTCCTGAATCAAATTTCTTGAGTATCTTACATGGTCCAAACTTCATCTTCAACTTGTTATATGTCCCTATTGGAAATCTCCCTTTTCTCAGATATACCATCACTTCATCTCCAAATGAAAAGTCTTTGTGTCTTCTCTTCTCATCTGCTTGCTCCTTATACTCACTATTCATCTCCTCCAAATGCTTCTTAACCTGATTATGCACTATCTCCATATGTCCTGCAAATTCTTCTACCTCTGCACTTCTCATATTTTCCATACTGATATCTCTCAACTCTGCAACTCCTCTAGGGTTTACTCTGATTACAATCTCAAAAGGTGTCTTCTCTATACTCCTATTCACTAAAATATTGTATGCAAACTCTTCTTGTGATAGAATTAGATCCCAATTTCCCATCTGCTCTCCTACCAAACATCTCCACAAGTTTCCCAAACACCTATTTACCACTTTTGTTTGTCCATCTGTCTATGGATGAAATGTTGAACTGAACTTTAGGTTTGTCTTCATCTTCTTGAACCACAATGTCCTCAAAAAATATCCAATGAATGTTGTATCCCTGTCTGAAATTATGCTCTTAGGTAATCCATACAATCTCACATATCCTTGAAAAATAGGTCAACAACATGCACTGCATCATTTGTCTTCTTCCAAGGTATGAAATGTGTCATCTTTGAAAATTTATCCACCACTACAAATATAGAATCATGTCCTCTCTGTGTCTTTGGAAATCCCAATATGAAATCCATGCTTATGTCTTCCCAAGGTCTCTCCGGTACTATCAAAGATTTGTACAAACTAGTATTTTGACTATTTCCTTTTGCAATTTGACATACTCTACAACTCTGCACAAACTTCCTTACATCCTTATATATCTAAGGCCAAAAGTAATGTTCACGTACTAAAGCCACTGTCTTGTCAATTCCAAAATGTCCTACTAATCCACCACTATGTTTCTCCTTTATCAAATTATATCTCATTGAACTCCTAGGTGTACACAACTAATTTCCTTTGAACAACATATCCTCCTGAATGAACTAATCCAACCACTTACTTCTATATGTCACAACAGGTTCCTTACATGCTTTCCATGGTTCTGCAAAATCAAGATCTTCTTCATACATATGCTTCAGTTCTTCAAAACCTAATACTTCAACTCTCATCTCTGTCAGCAAATTCCTTCTTTTGCTCAATGCATCAACAACTTTATTTGACTTTCCACACCTATGCTTCAATACAAATGTGTAACTCTACATGAAATGTACCCATCTCATAAGTCTCTGATTTAACTTTCCTTGACTATTTAGATACTGCAAAGCTTGATGATCTGTGTACAATACAAATTCCTTATATGTCTCCACTTCTTCAAGGCTTGAATTATGGCATAGAACTCCTGATCATAAATTGAATATTTTTTCTTACATCATTCAACTTCTTGTATACACCTAAAACATGACACCACACTGTCTAAATAAATATTCTTAATATTTATTCCATTTAATTCCTCTATCAATAAATAAATAAATCAATTTATTTATTTGGTTCATATTCCTCCCATTAATTGAATAATTTACCTTTATTAAATTAATTTCATCGAAATCAAAATCATTCTTCCAAATAATTAAATAATTTTAATTATTTAATTAAATCAATTATTCCTCCAAATATAAATAAATCAATCAAATTTATTTAAATTATATCAATCTCTAAAAATAAAATATAATCAAATATTTTATTTATTCTTCCAAAGCATGCACAAAAATTAAATACATTTATTTATTTATTTTGCTTTCTTATCTTTAAATTCTTCAAAAATCTTCCAAATCTTCTAAAAATAAATATTCTTCTTCATGCACACAAAATTAAATAATTTATTATTTAATTTCTCTCAAATCATGCAAAAAGTAAATCACAAGTTGGGTTAATTGATTTAATCAATCTTGTTTTTATCAACAACTCTTAAATTAGAAAAAAAAATTCTAATTTAGGAAATCAAATCTTATCTTTATAAAAGAAAGTAGTTAACTCAAACAAAACAACTTTTTATGTGACACTTGTCTTCTTTCTATTCACGCACATCCTCTCGAGGTTTCTCAAGCGTTGATCTTCTTATTCTTTCTATACCATTGATCTTCTCTCTCGTGAGTCTATAAATTGAACCCAATTCCTCCATTTCTATCATCCAAGCTTTTAGTACCCTTACTCTGTAGGAATTACAGCGCGCCTTTGGCACCAAACCATTCCATTCCCTGTGATCAACTTGTTACCATTACCATTGGTGTGAAGTTCATCTTCATTGCAAGAATTATCATAGCCATTCTCCATTGACATCTTAAAGAAAAAGCAAGGAAGTGCACTTTCTAAAGGCCATATTCATACACAAGATTGATCAAGATAGGTGACCAATGGAAGCTATGAAGTATTGAGGTTTGCAAAGTTTTGTCTTTGTTTGTTTGATCTTGATTATTTCTTTTTCCATTGAGTTTATTGATACTATTGATAATCATTCCAATTTTTTAATAACATTTTTGGTGCCCACCATGGGGCCTTGCCCCGATTTAACCTCAAAACTGAGTTTTTGTGTGCTAGGTTCCATACACAAGAGGATTTTGCACATCTGTTCATTTCTAACACACATCTATTCTATGTATCAACGCATCTGTTCCATCCTGCAGCGCATCTTTTCATCCTACAGTGCATCTGTTCCATCCTGTTGCGCATCTGTCTTCTGTTGAATTTTTAAAAGTTTGATTCTGCACATTTGTTCATTCTTTCAATGCATCTATTTCTGTACATTTGTTCATTCTTTCTGCACATTTGTTCATTCTTTCAACACATCTGTTTATGTGAATTTGTACTCTATTTCTGTGCATTTGTGCTCTATTTTTGTGCATCTATACTCTATATCTGTGCATTTGTTCTCACAGTGATTTAGGAATTATTTCTTGTGATTTCACTAATGCTAATATTTCTCGCAAGAATATTCTTAGATCTGCTTGCAGGTTAGGGGTTGGTTTAGTCATATAGCTACATTTGTTAACTCATCTTTAGATTTAATTAGCCAAGGAAAGTAATTGGATTGTTCATGCAAATCTCATTTAGCTCTAACTAGGAGGATTATAATTTGATCTTGTTACATCAACAACTCAAATATAGTCCCTACTAGAAAGATATAAAATTGAACCATTGCTAGCTTGCTTCTTTCAAAGTTAACAAATCATGTGTGTGCCTAAGTAGCTTAACTCATTTAGTCTTTTTCATTTTAACTAGGATTAAAGAATCATTGTCTTTCGTATTTTCAGAATGATAATAGGCCTATGCTCTCCCCTTTCTTGGGTGACCAGAATGCTAAACATATCATTTCACATGTTTAACCTTTAGAGAGGGCCACCCTTGGATATCTTTCTGTCAAAGTGGGAACAACCTTAAGTGGTAACAAGCTAAAGCCAAGCTCTGCCTAGCCACTATAAATAAATTATGCTTGAGGCAAAAACTTTATGCAACAAGTGATGATTAGTTATATAGACAAACAACCTTCCCCAAAACCCTTCAAGGCGCAACCCTTGAAGTATGGGAGACTCCATAACAGAGAGTAGCGTTGTCGCATGTATAACCACTTGAATGGTTGCACTTACTAATTATCCATTGTTTTAGAAGCCAAAATCCCCTATAAACCAGTGCCAGGAAGGGCGATTATCACCTCCCAAAGATGCCTCACATAATAGTGAGAATTTAGTTTATATTGCCCTTGCCATCCTAGGATTTGTACTTGTTTTCTGTCAAAAAAGTCAAAAAAAATCTTAAAAAATAAAAAATTGTGAAAATATTCTGTGTTTGCTATGTCTTCTTTCCATAATTGAAAATCAAATCAAAAAGACCAACTTTTAGACAAAAAAACTAAAAAACATTTAAAAATGTGCTAAAAACATTGTAAAATCAGTCAAAAACACAGAGCTGCGCATTTGTCCCACAGAGCTGCACATATACTTCGACTTTCCACGCATTTATTGTATGTTCCCGCACTTTTGTTATTTACCAAAGCTGCGCATACATTACAACTTACTGCGCATTTACCTTCTGTTTCGGTGCATTTATTGCTGCGCATATATCACAGTGAGCACTTCCAGGTCTTTTTGTGAGAAAAGTATCAACCTTTCCGAGTACCCATTTCGATCTTGTGTCAGTTTCTGAGGATATGACAAACCAATTAGAAGCACTTGCTCAAGAACTCCAAGCCATACAACAACTGGCAATCTTACAAACAAAATCTTCCAAAAAGTAATATTCGCCACAGGGCATATCTCCTTATCCATTTGATAAAAGCTTGGCCAACATAACTTCCCATTCTTTTTTTAATGTGCCCAAATATGACAAATATAGGGAAAGAAATGATCCACGTGAACCAAACCTCTCCAAACATGAGCATGCTAGTACTAGCTACACCTCACACCAAGATCGTACATTCTTTTCCTATCTTAATGATACTCTTGACAAGGGAAGCACCACCTTAAGTTTGAAATCATATACCACTCCATCTACTAGTCCTCCTTCACCATCCCCTAGAAGGCATAGCCCAAAGCATACCAGTCCTATACCAACACCGACATCAAGTTCCCCAAGCTCTAATCTGACAACCAAAGAATCCTCAAATGATCTTTTCCAAAGACTTTTTCCAAATTTATACAACAAAAGAAAAGTTATGGAGAAATCCAAATCCACTCATCCAATTTCATCCCCATCTAGCACGAGCAATCCTCACCATGGGCCTAAACCATCTACCATTATTCTCCATTCGTTGTATTGTCCATTTACCCATACACTCATGAAGGATGTGATCCAATGGCTATTAGCAAGGAATCAACCATGTCCATGTCATAACACTCCTATCCAAGAGCCTATCAAAGAGCCTTCAAACATGCCCATTGCTCCAACCTCGTCATGTAATCCACAACCCCTTGAGCTTCTTGAAGAACCTCCTACCATGAACCAAAGTCAAGGTCCATCGTACCTTCATGTTGTTGACCAAGAGCTTATCCAAGAGTCTTCTACCTCCACTTTAATTCAAGCAAATCAAGTGTCATGTCAAGAGTACACTTTAGAGCATGTGGAAACATCAACCCTTTATCCAAATCAAGATCAAAGCACCCCCATCCAACCCATCCATAACCTACATCTTTTCTATGATCAAGATACTATCTTTGATGAAGAAGCTATCCATGAGCAACTTGATCCTATACCCATACATAGAGAAGAAATCCAAATCCAACCCATCCATAACCTATATCTATTCTATGATCAATATATTATTGTTGATGAAGAATCTATACATGAGCACATTGATCCCATCACGCTTAACCCTATCTATGATCAAGATCCCATCTATGATCAAGAGCCTATCTATGATCAAACGAACCATGATGATCCCCTTAGCCAACTTTATGCATTCCATGGTCATGAGCTTATTAACCCATCTAGTCCTATCCATGATCCAACAACACACACTTTCCTTGATGAGACGCTTGCCTCCCAAGTGCACATAGATGATCAAACCAATAACTTGGATTTTAATGAGCATAATGATAATCAAGATCCTAATGATCCTCCACCATCCATTATCGACCATGTTGCAAATCTATTATCCTATCCCCTTGGTCTCACTACCTTCATGCATGAATGTTCTTCCTTAGGAGAACGTCAACCGATATCTACCTCTTCACCTTCCCCATCAAATAATGAGCTCACTGCTAGTGTCCAAAGCACACATAATCCCATTGTCCACCACATACTCCAAAATATGAACTATCAAGGTAAAGGCTTAGGCCTTTGTGAACAAGGTATTTTGGAGCCTATCCATGTCGAAGTCCTCCACCCTCTTATGGCCTTGGATACGTACCCCAAGGTGAACAATCCAAAGATGTTGGTATTTCCTCCACGCCTCCTAAATCCACCACTTTCCATTGCAAACCCTATCGTATCCCCAAAACTTATGTTGCCATTCCACCTCCCTTATCATATACATCCCAAAAGCATGTGACCATACACCTTCCACCATTCAATCTACCTCCACTACTTCCAACTCCTAACATCCCTACATGCATTTTACCACCACTTCTTCCAACACCTTATCTATCCATCCATAAATCCTCTAAAAACCCCAATCATGGCCAACAAATGCACATGTTGTCTAAACAAAGAGCTTCCATCAACCCCACTTCCACCATCCCAAGAGAATTCAACAGCAAAAATCTGGATGCCTCTACCTATAAACTCAAAAATCCTAAAGGTCCTCATGCCTACTGATACAAAAGTCAAGAATCAAAGAAAAACGCATCTCAAGAGTTGCATACACCCACACATCTCAAAGCAAAACTAAAAAAGGTGTGGGTCCCCAAGCAACAAATAATTATCTCAGAAGATGCACACAAGCTGCATACACCCAATCCCATACCTTCACAAGTGAAGTCTAAAGGCAAAATGGTTTGGGTACCTAAGCAAAAAGCCATCAAGTTAAATGAGGCATCGCAACCATCCACTTTCTCCATTTCCATCCAAAAGTCTTAAATCCCTCCATCCCACATGACAAGCAAAAATCAAAAGTATACTAACTCTATGTGGGTCCCTAAATGCCTAAATCATTTATCCACCAAGAAAAACTCTCCTTTGCTTCCTACACCACCTTCTCATCATAAGCTTCAATGTTTATCATGGTATGTGCAACCGTTGGTCATGGTTCCCTTCCATCCCATGACACTTCCATATACCTCCATCTTCCCTTCTTTCCACTATTATCCTACATATCTTCCCCATCCTATTCCTATGGTCCATGCTTTTGCATAAGCCTTCCCTCCACCCTTACATAGTTCTTACATAATCCGCATCATTCACTATCGCACCTTCCATAATCTGCTATCTACCTTCTCCATCTCACTTTCATGCAATCCCCTACCAACATCTATGGGTGACACTTGACATAGTCCATGCGATAGCATTCATCTAGCGGGACTATCACCTTTTATGGACCTAGACACTTGAGTCTCTCCCATCCATATCCACCTTCTCCCATCCAAATGTTTCAAAAAAGTAAAGAGAAATCCCTTCATCCAATAGTGAAAATCTGGTAAACAGGCTCCTTGGATAAGTACCATGATGAAAACCTGGCAAACAAGCGTCATGTGTAGGTTGATCTTCTGTGTCACCTACACTTGGGGGTACCTTGTCTCATTGGCATATCACTTTTCTCCTTTCATTTCCTTCCATACCATTTCCTATCCTATCCTTCTATCCATTACATACCTATCATGTCGAATCCATCCATCCTAATCTTCCCTTCATCTATTTTTTTCTAATCTTGATAAAGATTGGGGGCACAATGTTGACAAATGTTTTGGATGTCTCTTGACATACCTTATCCATCTAAACCACGCAAATCCTTCATTATCCTCTCATCCTCCTATCATCATAAGCATTGTCATGAAAAATCCTAAGTATCCTACCTACAATGGGGCATGTTAATCCTATGCAACTTAGTCCTTGGCAATCACATCCTTTCCCTCTTTTGCATGCATTCCTTCCATCCACTATTGCCGACCCTCATACCTACCCGTCCGTTTTCCACTATCACCCATCCATCTACCTATCCATGAGGTTCCCTTGCATCAGTATCTAGCACTTAGGCTATCCAAATTGTAATTCAAACAAAAGTCCCCAAAGTGTCATAATATTCCTAGAATCCAAAAACACAATCGTCAACATTATACCGGAAGCAAAAAAACTACTCCTAATGCAAGTGCATTTGTCTACATACCGATTGCCAACATTTGCTACATCAATCACTTGTCTTATACAGGATGTTCCATTGTCGAAACCGGACCAAGCATCTTATGCGACATGTTTTCATTTCCTGAAAATAGACATTATCCTATTAGTAGATCAACACCCTTTAACAGATATATCGTTCCTGCAATAAGGCTATTATTGGTCCTATCTAATTTGTCATGAGCAACCTCCTTGGCAAGAGGGTATGTTGTTTGTGTTTTTGTTGTGTTAATCAGTTAATTTCTTTTCGGGTTTATCCCTAGTATCAACCTACCATAGCATCCATCGTTAGTATCAAGGTTCATCCCAAACTATGTTGCCTTTACGTCGTCACGTAGGCAAGGCCATTTAGCAATACACCCCCGAGGCATTAGGTTAGTCCCTTGGGGTCCGTTTCTTTGTATCCATTGTCAGTTCATCCATAATAAACCGGATACCTCTACTTGACCGGGGGCAAGTCCTCAACCTGATCAAGGAGTTGTATTTTGTACTACAACATGGTCCACGAGGACACCAATAAGGATTGTGATACCTTTCACCAAGCATGCAAGCACAGAAAAGTCCGCTTCCAAAGTAGAAATTTTGACGCAAGACATCAACCTATCTAAAGCAAAGAAAAAAATGATCTAAAAACACTCCAAATGATTTTACCTAAATTATGGCAAGAAAACACATTTAATGCGGGAATGTTTTGTGTTTGTGAGCAGGTTAAGTTACAGAGTCTTGATTTTTGTTATCATGTCTTTCTACGCTACTCAAGGATGTCAAAAACTAGAGATGCTATGATGGGGGCATGATTATCTTCTTTGTTTTCTCTTTGTGGATTAATCTTTAGTAATGTGATGACTTTTTGTCTAACGACATTATCAGCAAAAGATCATCGAGGACTCCAGAGGTCTAAACATGAAAAGGGGCAATCCTTGTCTATTGAAATGCAAGAAATACTCAAGTCATCTAGATTCAATTTTGACTAGATGCTTGTATTAACTTGCTATATCAAAATCTATGTAAGTAATACTAGGGTCATCTCAGTTCAATTATACCTAGCTGCTTGTATTTTCTTACATCTTAAAAGTCCAATGATGAAACAAGCACTTCAAAATACTTGCAATATCAAGATGAAAAAATCCACATCCATAATACATCCATGAATACATCCATTTGCATTCCATATACCATCCATCAATAAAGATTCTACAGAGTTTACAAAAGCTTGTGAGTCCTTCTGTTGAGTCATTCTTCTATCAAATTCTATTTCTATCTCTCTTTGTGTCTTTCATCGAGTCTCTTCTACAATGATCCAAATGCAAGTCACTCCTTAATCCATACCAATCGAGTAAAGTCAATCTTGTCAAATTATCCAATCGCAATCAGTGGTCTTGATCCTAATCTTGTCGTAAACCAACTCAATCAATCATAATTATTAGTGGGATGTATCTTTCCCATGCCTATCGTGCTGCTCCAGGGATATATCATTCCCCGCCATGACAACACTATCCTTTGTGTTGATCTAGGGATATATCGTTCCCCACAATGACAACACTATCGTCAATCAGTATTGATTAATCATTGGTTTACAGCTTGACAAGGGCAATACCTTGTTTGTTCTTGTATCATTTGGGCATACTTGCTTACTTGCTTGTGTGTGTTATCATTTTATCTTGCATAGCATATCATTTTGGGTCTTTCTTCAACCTAACGTATTTTTCACCTTCTTCATCGTGAGATTGTCCATCTCATGCCCTTAACCTTTTCTTCCCATCCAATCTCCCGAGGGAGCATCACGTCATCATAAACCTATACCAGGGGCAAACTGAGACATGTATCATTATCAAAAAGTCTATTCTTTGAAACAACGTGATAAAACACATTGCATCAAAGAGGGGCAAAATGTATACACTTAAAAATGACATGACTTTGTCTAAATAAATATTCTTAATATTTATTCCATTTAATTCCTCTATCAATAAATAAATCAATCAATTTATATATTTGGTTCATATTCCTCCCATTAATTGTTTAAATTACCTTTATTTAATTAATTTCATCGAAATCAAAATCATTCTTCCAAACAATTAAATAATTTTAAATCAAGTATTCCTCCAAATTTAAATAAGTGAATCAAATTTATTTAAATTATCTCAATCTCTAAAAATAAAATATAATCAAATATTTTATTTATTATTCCAAAGCATGCACAAAAAATTAAATTAATTTATTTATTTAATTTGCTTTCTTATCTTCAAATTCCTCAAAAATCTTCCAAATCTTCTAAAAATAAATCTTCTTCTTCATGCACACAAAATTAAATAATTTATTATTTAATTTCTCTCAGATCATGCAAAAAGTAAATCACAAGTTGGGTTAATTGATTTAATCAATCTTATTTTATCAACAACTCTTAAATTAAAAAAAAGCTTTCTAATTTATGAAATCAAATCTTATCTTTATAAAAGAAAGCAATTAACTCAAACAAACCAACTTTTTGTGTGACACTTGTCTTCTTTCTATTCATGCACATTCTCTCGAGGTTTCTCAAACCGTTGATCTTCTTATGCTTTCTATACCATTGATCTTCTCTCTCGTGAGTCTATAAATTGAACCCAATTCCTCCATTTCTATCATCCAAGCTTTTAGTACCCTTACTCTACAGGAATTACAGTGCACATTTGGCACCAAACCATTCCATTGCTTGTGATCAACTTGTTACCATTACCATTGTTGTGAAGCTCATCTTCATTACAAGAATTATCATAGCCATTCTCCATTGACATCTTGAAGAAAAAGCAAGGAAGTGTGCTTTCTGAGGGCCATATTCATACACAAGATCGATCGAGATAGGCGACCAAAGGAAGCTATGAAGTATTGAGGTTTGCAAGGTTTTGTCTTTGTTTGTTTGATCTTGATTATTTCTTTTTCCATTGAGTTTATTGTATTACTTTGATACTATTGATAATCATTCCAATTTTTTGATAACACTTCTCACTGAAATATGCTATTGGTCTACCTTCTTGACTTAACACTGCTCCTATTGCATTTCCACTTGCATCACAATCTACTTGAAATACTTTGTTGAAATCTGGTAATTCTAACATTGGTTGCTTTGTCACTTTCTGCTTCAACAATTCAAAACTTTTATTTTCTTCTGATATTGACTCAAAGTCCTTTCTGTCACCTCTCATTGTTTTTGTCATTGGTGTGCATACTGAACTAAAATTTCTAATGAACTTCTGGTAGAAACTAGGTAATCCATGAAATGATCTGACTTGTCCAATGCTCTCGAGTGTTGGCCACTCAACAATTACTCTAACCTTCTCAGGGTCCATCTTCAATCCTTTCGCAAAAATCACGAATCCCAAGTATACCAATTCTTCCTTCATGAAACTACATTTCTTGATGTTTATCAGCAATTTCTCTTCTCTCAGTTTCTGCAATACTTGTCTCAGGTGCCACAAATGTTATTCTTTTGTCTTACTAAAAATTAGAATATCATCCAAGTATACAATAACAAACTTACCCAAGAATTTCTTCAAAACTTCATTCATCAACCTCATGAAAGTACTCGGTGCATTTGTCAATCCAAAAGGCATCACTAACCATTCATACAATCCTTCATTTGTTTTAAAAGCAGTCTTCTATTCATCTTCTTCTCTAATTTTGATATGATGGTATCCACTCTTCAAGTCTATCTTTCTGAAATACTTTGCTCCACTCAAACAGTCCATAATGTCATCCATCCTAGGCAATGGAAATCTATACTTAACTATGATCTTGTTGATTTCTCTAGAGTCTGTACACATTCTCTATTCTCCATCTTTTTTCAGTGCTAGCATTGCAGGTACTGTACAAGGGCTTAAACTTTCTCTGATCAAACATTTCCTCAACAATTCCTATATTTATCTATTTAGCTCTGCATTTTCTATTGGTGTCATCCGGTGTGCTTCTTTGTTAGGCAAACTAGATCTAGGTATAAGATCCATATGATGACTGATACTCCTAATTGGTGGCAATCCTTCAAGTACATTATCTGATATGGTGTCTTCATATTCTGTCAACAATTTAGTTATCTCATCTAGTTGTGATTCTTTAGTTTTTGTGATTAGGGTTCCAAGCTTCTTAGGAATAAAAGCATAACACATATTCTCATGTCTCAATCCATCCAAAAAATTTCTTCCATCTACCAAATAGATTCTAGCATTCCCACACATCTCACTCTTAGGCTCATCTTCCAAAGGTATCAAGGTGATTTTCTTTCCATTAGATACTATAGTGTAGGTATTCTTTCTTCCATCAAGTATAGCTTTTCTATCGTACTGCCATGGTCTACCCAACAATATATGTGTTAGAAATGAAAGAAACACTACTTTAATGGAAATCTAATTCAATATAATTTTCTGCAATCTTTAACTGTGTGTTATTAATGGAGATTGTAACACAGAAACAAAACTATGTTTCACAGAAATGCAAAATTAAAAAACTTGAACACATGACACAATGTTTAATGTGGAGAAAGCCCTTTTGGGTAAAAAACTCCACATAAGAAAGAGGAACAATGTTTGTATTAATCTGAAAATGATTTACAATACAACACCACCAATCTCTCCTTCAGTCATCAATCTGACAACATTTCGGCAGCACCTGAGTACTTAAATCTGTATTGCAGCAACAAATACATGGAAAATACTTATAGAAATATTTTCCAACTCATTCTAGGCATTCACCTTCTCTCTCATAAGATTCCCCAACATGTAAACATTAAATGCCATCCTACAAGCACCTTCCACTTGTCCAAAAACAACCATGCAAAGGTTGGATGCCTAAGACTAAATCTGACCTCTTACAACATCTTATGACACGTCATAACTGTCATAGATTCCACAAAAGAGTATCTTTCTAAGATAGGAACCTTGGGCTAAATATAGAAAATATACAACTAACATATTCGTCATATGCATCATAGAATCATAGAATCTTATGACAACTTGCAGCTGTCATATATTCACTTACCAAACATTATGACAGTTGTCATACATGCCAAATATAGTAGATTCCTTTAGGGAAAATGCCTACCCTCATTTACTTTGATTTTTTACATTTGCCAACAGTAAAAGTCATTTTGTAATTACCTCCAATTACTCCGAAATTACCCCTGCCAGTGAAACTAGTACATCTCCTCATGGATAATTACAAATTGCATATAATAAATGGAATAAATACAATATTAGGATTTACAAGGTTAATGGCACCTTATCCCAAAAATATGACATACATCCATAGGCATAATATCACACAATACTTCATTATGATAAGATCCAATATGAAATTTCACCAAACATTGTTCACTCACCAGTACCTTGTGTTCATCATGAATCCATGTTATCTTGTAGGGCTTAGGGTGCTTTAATCTCTCCAGGTTTAGCTTAGTCACCATCTCCTTTGAAACCAAATTATCAGTACTACCACTATCAATGATAACCTTATAACATTTACCTCCTGATTTGCATCTGGTCTGGAACAAACTTTTCCTCTGCAGTGGTTCCTCATTTGCTTCTACTTGAAATAGTTCTCTCCTCATGACTAATGATTCTCCTTTCTCTAGTTTTCCAATTGAATTAAGTGACCCAACAGGTTCTTTTTCTACATAAGCTACTCTTCCACTATTCTGTCTTCTTTCTTGTACTTCCCTGATGACATTCAAATGCTTTATGTCCTTCACCTCCACACTTAAAACAAGTTCCTCTGAATGTTCTCTTATCAAATCCTCTTTCATCTCTCTTGTACCCTTCACTTCAATAAGAATTAGGGTTTCCTCTATGGTAGAAAGTTCTATCATCTCTCTAGGATGCATTGCTATCTATGTCTTCCTTCTTGAATGTACTATCTTGTTTGTTCTGCTTTGCATATGATCTGTCTCCAAGATGAAATATGTTCTACCTCTCTGTATCTGCTCATGCTTCTTATTCAACTTGTCTTTAACTTTTAGGGCAAACTAGTATGCTTCTTCTATTGTTGTTATCCTTATCAAGCTCAGTTCTTCTTGAATATTCAATCTCAGTCCATTGATGTATCTTGCCACTTTCTCCTTGCTTGATTCACTGTGTCCAATCCTTATGATCATCTTATGAAATTCTTTAGTATACTCATTCACAAATTTCTCCTTTTGTTTCAGGTTTTGCAATTTTTTCAACAATTCCAACTCATAGTCAGCAGGTATAAACTGGTTCTTCAACTTTGTCACCATTCTGTCCCATTTTATGATCTTTTCTTTTCCTCTCCTATTTCTATCGAACTGAACTTCTTTCCACCAAATAGTAGCATGTGCTTTCAACTTCATCTTTGCAAATCTCACCTTCTTCGGATCTTCAATTTCTTCATATTCAAAGTATTGAGACTCTAAGTCATTTATCTAATCAATCAATTCCTCTAGATTCAAATTTCTAGTGTAATTCAGTACCTCCACTCTAGGTCTTTTTCCAATCTTTGAAATAGCTCTCAACATCTTCACTTGATCTAATTCTTCTTCTTCTTCTAGGGTTTCTTCATTTTGATCAACGGATTGAAATTCTTCATCATCACTTTCAATATTAGGTCTCAGTGTTAATCCTCTTCTTCAGTCTTCTTTAATAGCATCCAATCAAACTTTCATTATTTTCATCATCTCCATCATTTTGTCCATTCTTCTAGCCATAGTGCTGGGTAAGTGCAAGAAGTTGGGTCCACATAGAGGGGAAGTCACGGGAAACAAAAAAACTGGACAGGAACAGGTACCCGTTTAGGAATGGGTGCCCGATCCTAAATGGGTACCCATTTAGGAACAGGTACCCGTTTCTATATCGATGTTTAAATTTGAAAAAGAACCATGCACGCTTTTTTTTTCCCACACAAAAGGAACGGGTACCCATTTATAACACGTCCCTATTTTAGAACAGGTACCCATTCCTAAATATTAGGCTCGAGAAAGGCATGGTAAGCCAACCCCTTGCCTTAGACCTACAAGTTTTTCTAAGTATAGAACAAGAGAAAAGACTAAGTTTACCTATATCGCTGACAACATTTTTTTCTGAATTGTTTTACGAAACTAAAACCCATTACAGATGGCAGTGTCTAGTTTTCAAATATGTTATTTTTTTTATTGGACTTGTTTTTCTATTTATTATTTAATTTATGAGCAAACTGATCCAAAAACTTGAAATGACAGGTGTTTGTATTTTTTTAATAACTTTTAATTTTTAAAGTTTTTTGAAAAAAAAATTATGTCATCAATCTACATAACATTCTTTACACAATGAAATTTTTTTTTTCATTTTATGATTAGTTCTTCTCAAATTATGTTGGTTGTACACGAGGGTTTTTGAAAATAGCAATTAGGGCCAATAAAAAATTAATAAAAAAAAATTTAGAAAAAAATATCCTCATCAAACTTCACTGTACTACACATCTTTCCCCAAAAGGATTTAGGAAAATACTTTTATTTAGGTCAAATTATGTTGGCCATACACGTGCATGGTACGGTAAAAAAAAGTGACTTTTAAATAGTGGTTTTTAGAAATGCCTATTGAAAATCAATTTCTATCATCTGGGTATTAAAATAAATTACATATTCGAAAACTAGTCTTTGAGTACTACATTTCATATTACTAACTTTTTTCAAGATTCAATATTTAAGTGCCTCAAATGTTTAGGTCACATGTGACAAATTCTGAAAAACAGGGAAAACACTTCCACTTTTTGGCCAAAAAGTGGACCCAACTTCTTGCACTGACCCTTCTTATAGTAGGTATTCTCCTCAACGTCATCTCTTCCTTGGATCCAGTGTAACTGCCTCAAATTTGGTGATCTGGCTATGTAAGGTATTAACTACCTCACACTTGGCGATCTGTTGACAAACACAAGTAGACTGCCTCAAGTTGGTAATTGGTTCACCACAAGATCTTACAGAATGCCTTCACAACTTTGCTCCCAAAGGATTCAAACTTTGCTTTGATACCACTTGTGTAGTCATGGCCAGAGGGTTCACAGAATGAACTATCTAGGCCATACAACAAGGGTAAACACAACGGAAACAACTCAAATATAGAATGTAATGAATCATTCAAATGCTCAATATATCATATAATCAGAATGCTTATATGTCGACAACATGTGAGCTTACAAACTAGGGCTCACAGGCTTAAATTCCAATTACAACAGATATGCAAGATATGGCCTTGAAGCGCATATCCAGAAAGAACCTAACTATCTATCTTATGAATTATGCTAACTTATAAACTACTCACTTCCTAATACATCCTAGAGATCTATATATATCATCTCCAAGCTCCAAAAATCATCTGTGTTGGCCAAGGAATGTTACGAACTCCAATGAAGAGTAAAACATGTAGAACAAATAGGTCAGCCTTAAACAACTAGTACTCCTCCATAAATGAATGAATTTTGGTCTGGACCTCAAGGAAGGTCTATCTGATCATTATGTGTCATGTGACATGTTCCATTTGGCTAAGCAAACCTTCTCCTTCAACTGACTATCTATATGCTCTATTATGTGAAAACAGGCAATCTTCTGATAGCGATAACTTTCAGCAGACAAGTCCAAATGACCTGAATATTGGATATGATGTAGCTGATGATGTCTAGATGCTAAGTTGTTCTCTACAAGCTCTGAAATGAAAGTGCTGCAAAATCTGGTAAAAAATGTTGAAACTACTACTAACCGAACTAAACTAAACTGAAAAATGAAAGAAAATAAAAATAATGCAAATGTTTTTGGTTGATGCAAGATTGCTCTACAACCTAGGATGCTCCTACATTAGTTATAATTAAAGAAATTTGGGAGTGCACATCTGTTATTTTCTTGAAGCAATGAGTATTCTCTTCTCTAGCATCCTTAGATGATTGAGAATAAAAAAGGTATGAAAAAAATCAGATTGTAGAGGGTTCCTTTTCTAATTTGTTATTTGTAGGTGCATTATTAGATATTCTTGGAGAAAATCTAAGCTCAACATTAAGCTTAGAGTAGCCAAGATAGTTAGATGTGCATTTTATTTCATCCCAATTGGACACTGGAGGCTAAATATGTAAAGGTTTAAAGATCAATGTTTTTCTACAAGATCCAACATGCTTCTCATTTTTGGGGCATTTTGAGGCCAAACGGACCTTTCCATTGCATCTACAAGGCCCACAAACCCCCATTTTCATATAAAATTTATCCAATTTAATCAAAGTTGCCTCTAAGGCAAAATATTTTCCATCCCGAGTCGTATGACCCCCTATGTGTTGTACTATCTAGATTTTTGAAAAAAAAATGCATGTAGTGCCATGCACTATAGTGATAGAGCCACTCTTAGTAGACTCCACCACCACCACTACACCAATGTATGCCACTGAAGCTATGGCCACTGCATAGCCACCAATGGGTGGCCCAATCCTCATTGTACTAGTGCCACAAGGGTGGAAAAATCCACTAGCACCACTAGGCCTATGCCCCACCTTTGCTGTAGAATATCACTATGAATATTCTTTCAAAACAATAGTTTTTTGAAAAGTGGTTTTATGCCCAATCTAGGTAGTTTCAAATTCAAACAAAGCAATTTTGAATACTAACAATGGTTTTGTAGGAAACTGTAAGTGGTTTTGGGATATTCTGGTCGATAAGAATATTTTAAAGGAATCTTGGCATATTCTATGATGGCTTCATGCTAACCTTAGCATTCTTAAACCAAATTGATGACCCCCTCACCATTGTAGCTTTTGATTTTGCATATCAATTTTAGAAGCCGATATCTTGAGTGTACGACCTCCTTTTTTAGCACAATTTTCTATATTTGTGATAAAATTTTGTACTCTTCATAGTGGTGTGCTTATTTTCTTCTCAAGTGATCCTAGTTTTCTAGAAAAACAATTTTCTCATCATATCTAGTAGATAGTCACAAAATTTTCAACTTAAAAAGGATTGTAAATTTCACATATGATCTCAAATTGAGGTGATTCTTGTTTTGAAAGTGAATATTTTTTTGAGCACTACACATTGGTACTATTTTAAAGATTTTATTCTAATCTAAGACTATACTTTCAGTAGTTGATCTATTTTGGACATTGTAAGACTCTAGAAACAACTCCAACATTGTACACACATTGATCTATAAAGTGTCAAATCATATTGTTGGGGGTGATTATATAATTGAGTAAATTTGGGGTGGGGGGGTCGCTTGGTGTATTTTATGCTTGTGCATATCTTTTCTTTTCACTTGTGCTCTATTTTTCCTTCACAAGTGGGTCATTTTAAGTTTTAATTGCTAACTCCATATAACCATAGTTCATGGCATCAAAATCTATGGAATGCCTTAATACAACAAGGGTGTATTCCCTATGTTGAACAAAAGGAAGTTGAACCATAGATGGTTTTGACCTTATGATGACTCCTTTAGATTCCATTTTTAGGCCCTCCTTCTAGCACTAGTTCTATTGATGCATATTTTGACACAACATGTTACATCCCCAATTTTTGTCTTTCTATACTTTTACTTTTTAATTGGACATGAGCAAATTTATAATGGTGTTTAGATTAATGACAAGGAAAAACATGGATTATATTGAATGTCATTTATGAAATTATGGGAATAATTATGTCATTATCAATTTAATATTCAAATTATGAGATTTGATCTATTATTTGAATAATGATGCACTGATCATAATTTCTTTGGTAACAAGTTTGATATAGGATTATAGGTTTTTAGATGACTCTCGAAGAAAAGAGAGAGAGAGTGTGTCTTTCTAAGAGAGATATAGATCTCGGGTTACAAGTGGTTTATTTGCCAAATCGAGTATAAGTGTTTAACGAAAATGTGAACCAATGTGTCGTAAGAGGTAAGTATTGTCTTGTTAGTTTACTTCTGAACCTAATCGATAGGTAGTCGATATTGTTTTCAAATCTTTCTAAGTCGTAGTAAGTCATCTTAATTGTTAATAACGTTAACGATGTCATTTAAGTTTGATTTGTGACTATTTACCTTTAACATAAATATTACGACGTTATTGTCGTAAAATGGTATCATACTATTTTGAGCCACTTGAGGTGTTTTAACCAATTCTTAATGTTAAGACTTTATCGGCAAGTTAAGATGAAGTATTTTTGTCAATAGATCGTGATGGGGAGACTAGCTCAACCCAATCACATTTTCTGTAATCCTTGTTTTAGTATTATCCTTTTATTGATTAAATCATAATAATCAAATAGAGATAATGATATGAAAATAATATTTGATATAATCAAATATAATATATTTATTAGTCGAATGAGGTAATACCTCATGATAAATTATTATGGTTTTTAATTGAGCAGCCTTAAGCATCTATTGAGGAGTGCCTTAAATGTTAAAACATGATGGATCGAACTACTCATTAAGAGTAATCAATTGCTCTCTTCCTGTTATCTAGTTGGCGGCCTCTTAGAAGAGGAGTGATAGATAACCCAGCTATCATCGCTGATCTCCTCAAATGATGCTTTCATCATCAACATTTGTTGATGTTTGCATATTTCCAGCTAGTGTTTGGAATCCAACCATAAAGCAAAAACCGTTGGAATAAATAAATTTTCAACTGCTAAGAGTGGGAGAGAATGAAGAGGACGACTCATTATGAGTCTGTTTGAGCTCTTAAAGCCACGACTTAGCTAGTCGATGGTGTATCTTTTAGGTGGACATGTTTTGTTTGCTGAGTTTGGGTGATTAGAAGGAAAGAACTCGCGGTGGGCAATAAGGAAAGAAGATATAGAAAAGTGGAGAATGTGGCTATCTGGGATGAACACAAAAGTTTTCTACCTACCCATTAATCTCTATAAACTGTCGTTGTTAGCTAAATACTCTTGCAAGATATGCTTTATAAGATAATGATAATTTGAATGATTGCTTGTCTTGGATAATCGTTAATTCAATTTGGTTATCCTTTTAGTATATTGTGTAAACTATGCAAAGGAGATAAGCTGACTGTGTCAACTTGAATACTATCAATTTACCTTGATTGACTGAGTCAACTATGTATGTGTATGTCTTATTATAACCTGAGAAGCGTTGACTTAGCCTAAAAAGATCGATGCAAGCTTTTGCAATGATATCTGTTTTGAATTATCAATTCAGGTCAATAATACTTCTTTCGTTAAATCGATATGTTGACCCATTTATTGTTTGGGAAATAAACAAACTCTTTAGATGGAGATTATTATAGTTTTCTAGTGTTTAGAAAACCAGTCGCTCTGTTGAATGAGCAATCATTTTGAAATAAGTCGATTACTTTATCATAGGATAGTTATGTATTAAACTCTCAACAAGATTTGTGTAAATGGTACTAGTTATAGAAAACTTACCAACCAAGAGTAATACGAGATAAAGTATTAAGTGGTGTCATTATTATTTTGAAACCATTCTTGTTTTAATTTCTATACATTGTCAAAACAATATCTTATCCAAAGAACTTAGATTCTTGGTGGTCTATGGTAACTATGGTATAACCTATTGAATGGTAGAAGAACTAGGGATAGTTAGATAAATGGGTTAAATGTCAAAAGATCTTCTTAATGTCTATACTAGTAATCTTGATGAGTATAGCTTATAGGAAACCATTATGTGGAAATAGACTATGTCTATATAGAAACAACCTTGTATAAAATCATATATGAGTATATATGTAGTGATGGTTAATGGCATCACGTAGAGGTAAATTGAAAGGTATTCATATTCCATTTGAATAGAAGTTAATATCTTTACAAGAATTATAGTATTCCTAACCATGGTTGAGTTAAACCAAAGGTCGATTATGAACCTTAGCCTTACAGAAATGAGATATGATATATATTGAAATATTGTAATATTCAAGGGTTGTTTTAAAACCCTAGAGTCGATTATGAACCAGATGAATGGTTATGTCATTTAGACCTATCTAAGTCAAGAAAATTATTATCATGACAAAATGATTCTACCATTTACGTAAATATAGTCAGTGTCAATTACTGCGAGAATATGACAGTATCCAAGTCGAGTAGAGGTGGGTGAACACAACAACTACGTTCATTATGAATGATATTGATATTAAAAACTTTAGCCAAAGTAATGCATTTGTTTTCTACATGCATTGTCGGTTCACTATATTCAGATTACTCATCCTATCGGAAATCATACTTAGCTAGAGGCTATCTAGGGTTGTATGGTTGATAGAGTTGAGTAGAATACAACACTATGTACTCGGGAAAGGAAAATTACCACTGGTCACCTAAGGTCTATATTCCTTGTGAAGGGTAGGGCCACTTCCTATGTGGAAGATGTGTGGGAGACCACCGGTTTGTGGATGGAGGTAAATCACTAGAAAGATACTCTCTCTCCAAGCAGGAAACATGCCAGGACTTGTGATAAAGATGTCAGATATTCAGAAGTAGTATTTAATCCAAAATTTGTATATGTAATTGATTTACATTTGTAAACATTGTAATTGAGAAAGACAATATGGTTTATTGTATTTTGTAAAAAGAAATCTTGCAATTGTAGTTACTTGATTATTTGTTGAATAAAAGAAAAAATTTCTCTCATTTTTACCTTGTTGATTTACACTATGGTAAATTTCTGGTTTTACTATGTTTTTAGAATGTGGATGTTACATATGGTATCAGAGCTACTAGGTTCAGCATTAGGGCTTATGAGACCACTAGATGCTTGCCTATAGTCAACATTATGCGATTAGCTAATGTTTGAAAATTTCTATGCTAGGATGGTACATTTTAAGAACACAACAAGAAAGTTTGTTAATTTGAGTCAAAGTTTCCTTAAAGTAAAAAGAGAATGTGAGGCCATTATCAAAACCTTTGAGGGAACCAATGATGAGAGTGACATTTGGTTAAGTGATACTGAAACTCTGGCAACTGCCTTAACTCGAATCAAGCGAGTGAGAAGAGAAAACAAGGAAAGAGTTAAGATCACTGCCAAAATCATAGAGTATATGTCAGATCATAGAGTATCCCCGTATACCCCCAACTATTGAGATTGTACAAGTTAGGTCCAATAGTGAGTTAGAGGGATATATACCTCGAGATTATGTATCTAAAAATGAGTTTGAAGGATATACTCCTCTTCAGCATGACTTTTGAAGTCATTTCTTGTATAAAAGAAGAATACTCTTTACTTTTGATATGAAATAAAAAAAAGAGTTGTTTTTGTGCCAAACTATTGTTTAAATTGAGTTTATTATGCTTAGATTTAATGGGATACATTATAATCTTGAACTAATGGACAACTCAATTTTCTCAGGTGTGAGAAATTAATAAACATGGTTCAGACAAGAACTAACCAAGGAGAAAGTGAAGAGGAAAACCACCTGCCAATTAATAAACTGGACCAAATCATAACCATGCTTGAGGAAACCAAGAAAAGATTGGGTGATTTGGAAAAGAAGGTGGATGATAAAGGGAATACTGAGGGAGGAGGTGAAAACTCTCATGGTGAAAGCAGAGAGAATCATGAAGATCAAAGTAAGAGTACCAAACCTCATAAAGAGGCAAGGGATAGATTAACCTCAGAGCTCTCAAAGGATATGAAGAAGGTTACTCCACCAAAATTTGATGGGACAGAGACTGGAGATGATGCAAAAGCTTGCTTAATAGAGATGGAAAAATATTTTGAGATAAGAAATTACTCAGAGGTGACCAAGGCAGTATGGGGAGCATTCAAACTGGCAGGAGAAGCATCCACTTGGTGGATGAATAAGAAGATGGAATTGAATTTAAGCTCTCTAAGGGTAACCTAGGATGAGTTCGTGGAACTCTTTCGTAAGAGATGGTTACCACAACTCCATTTTGATAAAAAACTGACTGATTTTTAGAATCTTCGACAAGGAGATATGATAGTGGTGGAATATGGAGAAAAATTCACTCCACTCCTGAAATATGTTCCATAGTATCAAAAGGATGAAAAATTCAGGATCAAAAAATTCATCATGGGCCTAAATGCTCAAAGTGGTGGTGAAGTGGATGTGCATGGTCCCACAACAATGGATCAATTGTATGAGAAGGAGATCAAACAAGAGCAAAAGCTGAAATCCATCTCGGCTTAGCGTGATAGAAGCCGCAAGAGGTTTAATGGAACTCCTAACAATCAACCCTACAAGAAAAGATATGAAAAGAGCTATGATAACAAGAGAAATTATAAAGGACCTCAAAAGAACAAAGGTGGATCTGGTAATGAGAAGAAGAATGGTAACTAAAAAAGAAATGAGGATAACAATGGGAAGACTTCAGATAAGAAAGGACCCATTGGAGGATGCTTTACTTGTGGGGGCAACCATTACGCAAATTGTTGCCCTAATAAGAATCAATATGGTCAACAAAGAGGTACTGCACTACCTACTCAACAAGAAGCATTCCACCAAAGGATTCATGCATCTCTCGACAATCATCAAGAAGAGTATCAAATCACACCCATTGAGATGATAGGTACTTTTTTTAGAGTCCTTATATCTATTTTGATTGATACAGGAGCCACTGAAAACTTTGTTTCTCCTAGAATTTTGAATAAATTTTCTAGAAAAGCTGGTCACATGTCTTAACCCTAGTCAGTAGAATATGCTAACCAATCTAAGGCTCGGGTAGAGAAATATTTGTTTGAGGCCAAGATTGATCTTCCTAGTTTCTCAACTGAAGTAAATCTGTATGTAACTCTCCTAGGTTCCTATGATGTAATCCTAGGAATGAGTTGGTTATGGAAACATAGAGCTAAGGTTGACCATTTTTCAAAAATAGTTGAATGCTTAGATGATTTGGGAAATCAAACCCAATTCCAAGGGATTCAAAGAGAAGTTAAAATCAGATGTATCTCTACCAAGAAATTAAAAAGGGATAGAAGGAAAGGTTGTCAGTTGTTTGCAGTCAAAATGGAACAAGTGTTGGTGTTCGAATCGGTAGAGGGTTTGAGAGTTCCTATGCACAGGCAAATTCGGCTGACAAATACAGGAGGTTGTGTGAGTTACCTCCCCTTCACTTCTGGTTCTGCTGCACCAAGGGAGGTATCCCTATTAGCTAAAGATTTAAACTTTTTGGCTCACCCAATGATAGAAAGATTTAGCTTTTCAACAACAAGTAGAATACTCTCATTTTAGGACCAAGATTTGCATGATAAATCACAGGGCTGGCAACATTCTTGGACATATCTAACTGGTTGGGGATGAGAGTATGCAAGGGTCCTATTTCTACTCCTACAAACTAACGGGTTGGAAATTTGAAAAGATTTGTATTAATTTTTGGATGCAAGACAAGGGGTTTTGGATCATAACTACTAACCCAGGAGCAGACCGGTGCCTATCTCAGGGCAAGGAGTCAACTAGATGTATACAAGAGAATGGCTTGCAACTGGCATTCAATTTTCAATGGGTTAGGACTGGTATTTGCCTTACAAACACCACCCAAGGATAAGTATTTAACTGTCTCTTCTTACATACATCCCAGCTGACATACAATCTTCTCCATACTCAACCTAAAACAATTTAATCCACTCCTTGAATGGATGTTAGAGATTAAGCATGTGATACATAAATCTATACCCTAGAATCTGAGAAACCCTTAGCAACCAAATTCAAAAGAAGAGAATGCATACAACACATGGAGACAGACAGATCAACACATGCAATAATGCATTTTTCATATAAAATGACAAGAAACTGAACATATGTGCAAGGTGCACTCAAATGCAACTCATAAACTCTAACAGAGATAAAACAGCCAAGAAAATGCTCTGTCTTTCATTATTTTTCCTCCAAGAATGCCTAAGTCTTCAACAACAACAAATGAGTAACAAAGTTTGCCCTTTATAGTAAGACTGTGTACTCAGCAATAATTACATGGAATTTCAAAATTCTACCAGATACAGTGCACTACAGAATGGCGATCAAATAATTGAATGTTCCAGGCAAAAAGTAGGAAGGGAGCAAGTGAGATCAGGAACTGTGCAGCCGCTCAAGATTTTCATCCTTGAATGTGGTAGCTAGCCGATCACTTCGACCCATACTTCTCTGCAAATCTGCCATTAATGGCTCAACAGCCTACAAGCCCTCTCAAAATTTGTAGCAATGTGCCTTTGAAGTTTTCCTACCTGAAAACAACTGCAAATACAAAGAAATCACCCCTATAGAACATTTGAACCATGGCCATCGATTTTCCCTCCTATCACTAAGATCTGCGGCCCCCAAATCAAGCTGAAAAGTTGTTTGCTAGTTAGAACATGCCACGTAGGCATTCTATGCTTCCATCGCTGACTTTTCTCCCTTCGAATTAGCCTTCTCCACCTCATTTGCCTTTTAAATTCTTGTATATGCAAAAGCATATACATACAACAGTTCTAGACACATGGCAACCGCTGATTTGCTCTCCATCGCTAGGAAATTGCATATCCATCAGTCATCGGAAAGACCCTGGGAGTATTTGCTAATAAGCAATGCTATGCCGATGAGCCAATGCATCTTTTCCTTTTGCATATGCAGGATATACAATGCTTCACATACAAGGTGGACCCCAAAACTTTATGAAACATATTTAAACTCACCATCGGGTCCAGCTTGTATCTCCCCCATGCACATATTCTTGTATATTGCATATACATATGCAACATACAAGCCATGGATTCCAGCTCATTTATCAATTGAAATGTATAGACTCTTGAAATCAAGCTTGCATCTTGACTTTCACATTCCAAATTGTATATTTTCATTGTATGCTCATTGGCTCGTATATCGCATATACAAATACGAATATACATACCACGGACCTCAAACCTGTATCAACCAGAATGTATAATTTCTTGGGTCTGGGCCTTGCATATTTGGTTGCATGTGCCAACATACAATTGCCTTTGTATGCAACTGGTGGGCCCGACCCTTTGTTTTTCTTCTTTGCACATTGACAATGCATATCTCCTTTGTATATTGCCACCAATGCACATTCTACCTTGCATCTTGGCAATGTATATTTCCATTATATGTGCATCGGACATCGAGGAGACAATTTGTTGAGTTGCCGATACATACCCTCATGTCGATAACAAACCACCATCGGACAGACCACCATAGTCGGCCAGACATCCTAAAGCTCATCCGATAGTTCAAATCACACTGATAGCAATTCCATCGGGAAGACACCACCCATTTGCCGAGACCACACAACACTCCACCGATAGGCAAAAGTTACACCGACGGCCCTTTGCATGTGGCAAATGTATAAGACCCTTGCACATTTCCTTTGTATGTTGAATATACAATGTGAACATACAAACCTTTTTACATACAAGCAAGGAATCTTTCCTGGAATATGCCTACAATGTATAACCCGATATGCATACAAAATGCATACAACTATTTTTTGCACCTTTCAAAGCCTGATATGCATACAAGGAGGCATATAACTAATTTTTTCTATTTTTTGAAGGCTGATTGAGCATTCTGCAAGCCCGCCAAGGTATATTTGCATTTGTACATACAAACCCCTTTGTATATACAAACATACATGCATTTAAAACTATTTTTTGTAGTTTTCAACTGCAAAGGCCAAAAGACTTAGCAATTTTCTAGTTTTCTTTGGAAGGTGCCTACAAAATTAACTGCTTGAAACCTGAATGTTTATGCAGGCACCACCATCGGCTCTGTCTGGGGACGCATGCCTCTTGCAGGCATGGTGAGAACCACAAACCTCTAGGATGCAGACCAGTCCTTGTCCATTGGGCAACACAATCAAACAATGTACCAATCTACACCACAAATCACACATTTTTTAAAATTTACTTGGTGGCCCAGGGCCACCAAGAAGGAAAAACTAGAATTTTCCTTTGTCAAATACCCTGTTTTCATCTGATATCACTAGATCAAGCTTAAAGATACTGCCATTGTCTGGCCTGAAACAAACCTTGTCATTTGCATATTCAAACATCTGATTGAGCTTACTCCTGCTAACCTTATGCAAATAACCATCAGCATCAAGCAACACGTGAATGTCATATTCATCAAATAATGCATTTTCATATGAAATATAACATTTATCATCATCTATATCAGCAGTATGCATTGTAAAATGATCTCCTAGCTGGACTGAAAATTGAAAGCACTCATAGTTCATCATATAGCTAGGATCATCAGGTCTCATCTTATCATGAGCTGGCATGTCAAAGAAAAAGCTTTCACATTCACACTTATGCACATCATGCAGACAATCATCAGCTACATCAAACTAGAAAGGATCAGACTCAAGCACATATTTACAATAACCTTCATGACATATGTTGGTTTTTCTTTCATCAGGATGAAATTCAAAATCCTCATAAAAAATAATACTCAAATCTTCACCATACTCAAACAGATCCTCCTCAGCATATGTATCATCTGAATGGAAGAGGGTTAACCCAAGTGTTTCAACTTCATTATAATATGCCACTGGTTCATGGGTATTCAAACATGCACTTTCATTACCAATGAATACCTTATGTGGAGGAGTATCAGCCTGTGTATCACAAACAAAACTATAATCAAATAAAGAACAATCATAATCAACACTAGCATTTGTTTCAATCTCTGATTGCTCTTCATCATCTCCATGTGTCTGAATAAAAGGCAATGATTTAAACATGGAATTGCCCCTCTATTTTCTTAATTTTTCTCTATCTTGTGCACAATACTCACAATCATCTCCACAAACCCATTCAAATAGGCACTCATTGCTATCCACAACCTGATCACTATTTTCATAACCAGATACCTCAACCCTGAAATGGGAGTCATCATTGATCCTCTCTTTGACATCCTCAACTGGTGAGCAATCCAGTTGAGATTTGTTATCAACATCATGTTCAAACATATCATCATTGTCAACTTCAATCTTTTCATTTTCACATTTATCTTCAAATGATGCCATGATCACTTGGTCATTTGTAGCTATACAACTATTTTTCATACCATAACCTATGGACAGGGAATTCTATATGTGCTCACTCCTCATTTTTTTCTATATTTTCTAAAAACTTGTATGCCATCTGCATACTTGTTATCTTGAATTCCCTCAATATTGCAATAGAGCCCTTCTCAAAAGCTTCAAAATATATGCCAATGCAGGCTTGAATATCAGGTCTGAAGGCTTCATGGATTTGTGAAAGGGCAACTGCAAACCTATGACTGATATCAATACTGGGCTCTTCATCTTGTCTTCCAATTTCCATCAACCTTGCAACAAGATCAGCAGATTCTCTTGCAAATTCCTCTCTAAAATAGTCAACAAGTTCATCCCAACAGGCAAAGGATCTCTTTGGAAAGCTCAAATACCAATCTCTAGCTCTAGCACCAAAGGATCTAACAAAAAATCTCATCCACATATCTTCATCTCTAAATGAGTGTTTCTCCATAAAGCTATGGAAGTTTTGGATGTGTGCACCCCCATCACACACACTGTGTCCACTAAATCTAGGCATCTAGTTGTAAATCTGAGCAGGTATACTTTCAACTTCATAATCAACCCATGACAAATCTAATTGGTCATACAAAGGATCAAAAGGGCTGACAAGAGGTTTAGCATTTTGGCTGGTAGACACAACAGGGTTACTATTTAACAGAGACTGCCGAGCCTCTAAGGATATCAACCTATTCTTTATCTCTTCAATTCTTTTACACAACATTTCATCCCCCTCTTGGATGAGCATGGGTGAATACATATTTGGATTCATGAAAATTTCAATCTCAGACATTTTATGTCTACCTAAGACCTAAGGCTTCCCCTTGGCATCTACCTTATGCAATAAAATAAAAAATACAAGTGGGAAGATGCCATGTACCTTTTCTCATCTAGATGCTGAAATCTTGAACATAATACCCCCTTTGTTTATCACAACAACATACATCAACCTTTCATGTGCACTCAGAACTTTTTTGTAGAGTCGCCACCTCTCCAAAGAGGATAAAAATTTCAAATAGCTGAAAGCTCATCACATGACAAATAATTTTCTAAGTTCATTCCACCAGCAGAGCACCATTATTCACATGAAAGATCCAGATATCAAATCCCTAGCAGAGTCACCATTTTGTTAGTGCTTGAATCAGAAGAGGGTTTGCCAGTTCCTATGCACAAGCAGATTCAGCCAACAAATACAGGAGGTTGCATGAGCTGCCCCCCCTTCACTTCTGGTTCTACCGCACCAAGGGGGGTATCCCTATTAGCTAAAGATTTAAACTTTTTGACTTGCCCAATGACAGAAAGATTTAACTTTTCAACAAAAGGTAGAATACTCTCATTTTAGGACCAAGATTTGTATGATAAATCACAAGGCTGGAAACATTCTTGGACATATCTAACTGGTTGGGGATGAGAGTATGCAGGGGTCCTATTTCTACTCCTACAAACTAACGAGTTGGAAATTTGAAAGGATTTGTATTAATTTTTGGATGCAAGGCAGGGGGTTTTGGATCATAACTACTAACCCAAGAGCAGACCAGTGCCTATCTCAGGGCAAGGAGTCAACTAGACGTATACAAGAGAATGGCTTTCAACTAGAATTCAAGTTTCAAGGGGTTAGGACTGGTATTTGTCTTACAAACACAACCCAAGGATAAGTATGTATCTATCTCTTCTTACATACATCCCAACTGACAAACAATCTTCTCCATACTCAACCTAAAATAATTTAATCCACTCCTTGAATGGAAGTTAGAGATTAAGCATGTGATACAAAAATCTATACCCTAGAATTTGAGAAACCCTTAGCAACCAAATTCAAAAGAAGAGAATGCATACAACACATGGAGATAGACAGATAAACACATGCAATAATGCATTTTTCATATAAAATGACAAGAAACTAAACATATGTGCAAGATGCACTCAAATGCAACTCATAAACTCCAACAGAGATAAAACAGCCAAGAAAATGCTCTGGCTTTCATTATTTTTCCCCCAAAAATGCCCAAGTCTTCAACAACAACAAATGAGTAATAAAGTTTGCCCTTTATAGCAAGACTGTGTACTCAGCAATAATTACATGGCATTTCAAAATTCTGCCAGATATAGCGCACCACAGAATGGTGCTCAAAACATTGAATGTTCTAGGCAGAAAGAAGGAAGGGAACAGGTGAGATCAAGAACTGTGTAGCCACTCAAGATTTTCATCCTTGAATGTGGTAGCTAGCCAATCACTTCGACCCATACTTCTCTACAAATCTGCCATTAATGGCTCAATAGCCCACGGCCCCTCTCAAAATTTGCAGCAGTGTGCCTCTGAAGTTTTCCCACCTGAAAACAACTGCAAATACAAAGAAATCACCCCTGTAGAACATTTGAACCATGGCCATCGATTTCCCCTCCTATCATTGAGATCTGCGGCCCCCAAATCGAGCTAAAAAGTTGTTTGCCAGTTAGAACGTGCCATGTAGGCATCCTGTGCTTCCATCACTAACGTTTCTCCCTTTGATTTGGCCTTATCCACCTTAATTGCCTTTTAAATTCTTGTATATGCAAAAGCATATACATACAACAGTTTTGGACACGTGGCAGCCACTGATTTGCTCTCCATCGCTAGGAAATTGCATATCCATCGGCCATCAGAAAGACCCTGGGAGTATTCACCGATAAGCAATGTTGTGCCAATGAGCCAATGCATCTTTTCCTTTTGCATATGCGGGATATACAATGCTTCACATACAAGGCAGACCCCAAAACTTTATGAAACATATTTAAACTCACCATCGGGTCCGGCTTGTATCTCCCCCATGCACATATTCTTGTATATTGCATATACATATGCAACATACAAGCCACAGATTCTAGCTCATTTATCAATCAGAATGTATAGACTCTTGAAATCCGGGTTGCATCTTGAGTTTCACATTCCACATTCTATATTTTCATTGTATGCTCATTGGCTCGTATATCACATATACAAATGCGAATATACATACTATGGACCTCAAACCTGTATCAACCAGAATGTATAATTTCTTGAGTCCAGGCCTTGCATATTTGGTTGCATGTGCCAACAGACAATTGCCTTTGTATGCAACTGGTGCGCCCGACCCTTTGTTTTTCTTCTTTGCACATTGACAATGCATATCTCCTTTGTATATTGCCACCAATGTACATTTTGCCTTGCATCTTGGCAATGTATGTTTCCATTGTATGTGCATCGGCCATCAAGGAGACAATTTGTTGAGCTACTGATACATACCCTCATGTTGATAACAAACCGCCATCGAACAGACCACCACAGTCGGCCAGACATTCTAAAGCTCATCTGATGGTTCAAATCACACCAATAGCAATTCCATCGGGAAGACGCCACCCATTGGCCGAGACCACACAACACTCCACTGATAGGCAAAAGTTACACCGACGACCCTTTGCATGTGGCAAATGTATAAGACCCTTGCACATTTCCTTTGTATGTCGAATATACAATGCGAACATACAAACCTTTTTACATACAAGCAAGGAATCTTACCTGGAATATGCCTGCAATGTATAACCCGATATGCTTACAAAATGCATACAACTATTTTTTGCACCTTTCAAAGCCTGATATGCATACAAGGAGGCACATAACTGATTTTTTCCATTTTTTGAAGGCTGATTGAGCATTCTGCAAGCCCGCCAAGGTATATTTGCATTTGTACATACAAACCACTTTGTATATACAAAGATACATGCATTTAAAACTATTTTTTACAGTTTTCAACTGCAAAGGCCAAAAGACTTAGCAATTTTCTAGTTTTCTTTGGAAGGTGCCTATGAAATTAACTGCTTGAAACCTGAATGTTTATGCAAGCACCACCATGGAGGAAGGGGTAGAAAACCCTAGTTCACCTTTTGGAGAACAGTATCCTTTTCTTCAGAAATTTTAGGATGTGTTTCCAGAAGAACTTCCAAGATTGCCTCCCAAGAGGGTTTTTGATTTTGCTATTAGCATTAAACCAAGATCTGAGCCTATATCAAAAGCACCCTACCATATGACAACTATGAAGTTAATGGAATTGAAAGCACAATTACAAGAATTATTGGCAAAAGGTTTGATTAGACCCAGTGTTTAACCTTGGGGTGCTCCGGTTATTTTTGTTAAGAAGAAGGATGGAACCCTTCGATTGTGTATAGATTATTATATGCTTAATAAAGCATAGGTAAAGAAAAAATATCCTTTGCCATGTATTAATGATCTTTTTTATTAGATGTGTGAAGTTGATGTGTTTTCAAAGATTGATTTACGATCAGGATATTATCAGTTAAGACTGAAAGATGAAGATATTCATAAGACAGCTTTTAGAACCAAATATGGGCACTATGAGTTCACGGTGTTGCCATTTGGTTTGACAAATGCACCTGCTGCATTCATGAATCTCATGAATAGTATATTCAGAGATTGTTTGGACAAGTTTGTTTTAGTCTTCTTGGATGATATACTCATTTATTCTAAGAATGAAGAAGAACATCAATGACACCTGCAAATAGTTCTGCAAAGGTTAAGAGAACATAAGTTATATGGGAAACTGTCAAAGTGTACATTCTTCCATAAAGAGATTCAATACATAGGGCATATTATATAAGCTAATGGAATATCTGTTGATCCTGCAAAAATCACAGCTATTCTAGATTGGTCTATACCAACAAATGTGCATGAAGTGCGTAGTTTCATGGGCCTGGCAGGCTATTATAGGAAGTTTGTTCTAAATTTCTCTAGTCTTGCTAGTCCAATCACTTCCCTGCAGAGGAAAGGAAAAAGATTTGAATGGACAAATAAATGTCAGGAAGCATTTGATCTCTTAAAAGAAAAGTTAAATACAGCTCCAATCTTGAAAGTCCCTTACCCCAAAGGACAATTTGAGGTAATTACAGATGCCTCAAGAGAAGGATTAGGAGTGCTTATGCAAGATGGAAGAGTTATAGCATATGAGTCAAGGAAATTGAAATCCTATGAGAAAAATTATGCACTTCATGATCTGGAATTGGCAGCAGTAACTCATGCCTTATAGATGTGGAGACATTATTTGTTGGGGAAGACTTTTGTACTTAAATCAAACCATCAAAATCTTAAGTATATCTTCTCTCAACCACATTTAAATGCTTGACAAAGGAGATGGTTAGAATTCATTTCTGACTATGACTTTGAGATAAACTACATCAAAGGAAAAGAGAATAGAGTAGCTAACACTTTGAGTCATCGAAGACATATAGCTTCTATTGTTTCTATTCATGGAAATTTCAAGGATTTGGTGTTACAAAATTTGTCTAGTGATGAGTTTTATGAGTAGGTTAAGAAAGTTATGAAAGATAATCCTAGAGATCCAAGGTATGATGGTTTTCTGTTTGAGTTAGATGGACTATTGAGGTATAAAGATAGAATTTATGTTTCTGATTCAGCTGGATTAAGGGATCTAGTATGGAAAGAAGTTCATACTACACCATATTCTGGACATCCAGGAGTGACCAAACTTCTAGCAGATGTTAAACCTCTTTATTTCTAAAAAGGAATGAAGAATGATGTCGCAAGATTTGTAGCAAGCTGTTTAGAATGTCAAAGGGTAAAAGCAGAGCATCAACACCTTGCAGGATTGTTGTACCCACATGATGTGCCAGAGTGGAAATGGCAAGTTATTAGCATGAATTTTGTTCAAGGTCTTCCGATGTCAAGGAATAGACATGATGCCATTTTAGTGGTGGTTGATAAACTCACAAAGGTAGCACATTTCATACCAGGGAATTTGACTGATGGAGCACTTGTGTTAGCTCAAAAATTTGTGCAAGAGGTGTTTAGATTGCATGGATTCCCTGAAAAGATTATCTCAGATAGAGATGCGTGTGTAACATCAAGGTTTTGGCAAACTTTGTATTCTGTGCTAGGGACTAAACTCAATGTGAGTACAGCTTACCATCTTGAAACTGATGGGCAAACTAAGAGAGTTAACCAAGTCTTGGAAGACTTTTTGCGAATGTATTGCATGGATCAACAATATAAGTGGAAGAATAATTACCACTTGTGGAATTTGCTTACAACAATTCCTATCATTCCACTATTAATATGGCGCCATTCGAAGCATTGTATGGAAGAAGATTTCAAACTCCTATAAGCTGGGATAAGCTAGAAGATAGGATTAGCATCGGACCAGAAATGCTAGCTGAAATGGATGAGAAAGTTAAGCTAATCAGAAAAAGATTGGCAGAAGCTAATGATAGGCAAAAGAGCTATGTGGATGCAAAGCGTGTTCTGAGGCAAGTCTCTATTGGAGAAAAAGTTCTTTTGAGGGTCAAACCTCAAAAAAGTTCTATTAATTTTGGGAAGTCTTCTAAGCTAGCCCCTCGATATGTGGGACCCTTTGAAGTGCTTGAAGTAGTCAATCTGGTTGCCTACAGAATTGCTCTACCACTAGCCTTATCTAGAATGCACAATGTTTTTCATGTGTCTTATTTGAAGAAATATATTGCAGGTAATAATCATATTTTGACTTTGAATTATTTACAGATGCAAGACCCAGGGGTGGTCATGATCGATCCACTCAAGGTGTTAGAAACACGTAAGCTCCGCTTGCATAACAGACAGGTCTTGTAATGCAAGGTCCAATGGGACTAATATGTTGAGGAAATTGCTACATGGGAGGATTACCATGAATTTATCAAAAGTTTCCTCATTTATATAATAATGTTACTAGTTGAAAATAATGAACTTGCTTTTTAGTTACTTTTTAATACTTTATATCATCGAGGATGATGAATATTTAGGGGAAGGATATGTTACATCCCCAATTTTTGTCTTTCTATACTTTTAGTTTTTACTTGGACATAAGTAAATTTATAATGATGTTTAGATTAATGACAAGGGAAAACATGGATTATATTGAATGTCATTTATGAAATTATGGGAATGATTATGTTATTATCGATTTAATATTCACATTATGGGATTTGATCTATTATTTGAATAATGATGCACTAATCATAATTTCTTTGGTAACAAGTTTGATACAAGATTATAGGTTTTCAGATGACTCTCTGAGAAAAGAGAGAGAGAGAGTATCTTTCCAGGAGAGAGAGATAGATCTTAGGTTACGAGTGGTTTATTTGCCCAATCGAGTATAAGTGTTTAACAAAAATGTGAACAAATGTGTCATAAGAGGTAAGTCTTGTCTTGTCAGTTTACTTCTAAACCTAATCAATAGGTAGTTGATATTGTTTTCAAATCTTTCTACATCGTAGTAAGTTGTTAATAACATTAACGACGTCGTTTGATTTTGATTTGTGACTATTTAGGTTTATCATAAATATTACGACGTTATTGTCATAAAATGGTTGTCATATTATTTTAAGTCACTTGAGGTGTTTTAACCAATTCTTAACATTAAGACTTTATCGGCGAGTTAAGATGACATGTTTTTGTCAACAAATCGTGATGGGGAGACTAGCTCAACCTAATCACATTTTTCGTAATCCTTGTTTTAGTATTATCCTTATATTGATTAAATCATAATAATCAAATAGAGATAATGATATGAAAATAATATTTGATATAATCAAATATTATATATTTATGAGTCGAATGAGGTAATACCTCATGATAAATTATTATGGTTTTTAATTGAACAGCCTTAGGCATCTATTGAGGAGTGCCTTAAATGTTAAAACATGATGGATCAAACTACTCATTAAGAGTAATCGATTGCTCTCTTTCTGTTATAGAGTTCGCGGCCTCTTAGAAGAGGAGTGGCAAATAACCCAATTGCCATTGCTGATCTCCTCAAATGATGCTTTCATCATCAACATTTGTCAATGTTTGCATATTTCTAGTTGGTGTTTGGAGTCAAACCATAAAGCAAAAACTATTGGAATTAAATGAGTTTTCAACTGCTAAGAGTGGGAGCGAATGGAGAGGATGACTCATTATGAGTCTGTTTGAGCTCTTCAATCCAAGACTTAGCTAGTCGATGGCGTATCTTTTGGGTGGACATGTTTTGTTTGCTAAGTCTGGGTGATTAGAAGGAAAGAACTCGTGGTGGGTAGTAAGGAAAGAAGATATAGAAAAGTGGAGAATGTGGCCATTTGGGATGAACACACAAGTTTTCTACCTGTCCATACATCTCTTTAAACCGCCGTTGTCAGGTAAATACTCCTACAAGATATACTTTATAAGAAAATGATAATTTGAATGATTGCTTGTCTTGGACAATCGTTATTTCAGTTTGGTTATCCTTTTAGTATATTGTGTAAACTATGCAAAGGAGATAAGCTGACCGTGTCACCTTCAATACTATCGATTTAACTTGATTGACTAAGTTGGCTGTGTATGTGTATGTCTTAGTATAACTAGAGAAGCATTGACTTAGCCTGAAAAGGCTGATGCAAGATTTTGCAATGATATCTATTGTCAATTATCATTTCAGGTCGATAATACTTCTGTTGTTAAATTGATATGTAGACCCATTTATTGTTTGGAAAATAAATGAACTCTTTCGATGGAGATTATTATAGTTTTCTAGTGTTTAAAAAACCAGTCGCTCTGTTGAATGAGCAATCGTTTTGCAATAAGTTGATTAATTTATCATAGGATAGTTATGTATTAAACTCTCGATGAGATTTGTGTAAATGGTACTAGTTATAGAAAACTTACCAGCCAAGAGTAATATGGGATAAAGTATTAAGTGGTGTCATTATTATTTTGAAACCATTCTTGTTTTAATTTCTATACATTGTCAAAACAATATCTTATCCAAAGAACTTAGATTCTTGGTGGTCTATAGTAACTATGGTATAACCTATTGAATGGTAGAAGAACTAGGGATAGTTAGATAAATGGGTTAAATGTCAAAAGATCTTCTTAATGTCTATACTAGTAATCTTGATGAGTATAGCTAATAGGAAACCATTACAATTATGTGGAAATAGACTATGTCTATATAGAGACAACCTTGTATAAAATCATATATGAGTATATATGTAGTGATGGTTAATGGCATCACATAGAGGTAAATTGAAAGGTATTCATATTCCTTTTGATTAGAAGTTAATATCTTCACAAGAATTATAGTATTCCTAACCATGGTTGAGTTAAACCAAAGGTCGATTATGAACCTTAGCCTTACAGAAATGAGATATGATATATATTGAAATATCGTAATACTTAAGGGTTGTTTTAAAACCCTAGAGTCAATTATGAACCAGATAAATGGTTATGTCATTTAGACTTATCCAAGTCAAGAAAACTATTATCATGACAAGATGATTGAACCATTTACGTAAATATAGTCAGTGTGAATTACTACGAGAATATGATAGTATCCAAGTTGAGTAGGGGTGGGTGAACACAACATCTATGTTCATTATGAATGATATTGATATTAAAAACTTTGGCCAAAGTAATGCATTTATTTTCTGCATGTATTGTGAGTTCACTATATTCAAATTACTCATCCCATTTGAAATCATACTTAGCTAGAGGGTATCTAGGGTTGTATGGTTGATAGAGTTGAATAGAATACAACACTATATACTCAAGAAAGGCAAATTACCACTGGTCACCTAAGGTCTATATTCCTCGTGAACGGTAGGGCCACTTCCTATGTGGAAGATGTGTGGGAAACTGCCGGTCTATGGATGGAGGTCAATCACTGGAAAGATACTCTCTCTCCAAGTAGGAAACATGCCAAGACTTTTGATAAAGATGTCAGATATTTAGAAGCAATATTTAATCCAAAATTTGTATATGTAATTGATTTACATTTGTAAACATTGTAATTGAGAAAGATAATATGGTTTATTATAATTTGTAAAAAGAAATCTTGTAATTGCAGTTACTTGATTATTTGTTGAATAAAAAAAAAAATTTCTCTATCTCATTTTTACCTTGTTGATTTACTCTATGGTAAATTTCTAGTTTTACTATGTTTTTAGAACGTGGATGTTACAAATGGTATCAGAGCTACCAGGTTCAACACTAGGGCTTATGAAACGACTAGATGCTTGCCTGTAGTCAACATTATGCAGTTAGCTATTGTTTAAAAATTTCTGTGCCAGGATGGTTCGTTTTAAGAAGATAGCAAGAAAGTTTGTTAATTTGAGTCAACCTTTCCTCAAAGAAAAAAGAGAACGTGAGGCAATTATCAAAACCTTTGAAGGAACCAATGATGAGAGTGACATTTGGTTAAGTGATACTGAAACTCTGGCGACTGCCTTAACTCGAATCTAGCAAGTGAGAAGGGAAAACAAGGAAAGAGTTAAGATCACTATCAAAATAATAGAGTATATGTCAGATGAGGAAAAAACTATGGTTAGGCGAGATCCACGTATACCCCCAACTATTGAGATCATAGAAGTTAGGTCCGATAGTGAGTTAGGGGTGAGTGCGAGATCATGATGGGCCAAATAGTGGCAATGGAGAAAAAAATTGTTGGATGAAAAATTTCTAACATTTAGACTAATATTTAGATTTGGATGGAAAGGGTGTTAATTTTTCTAGCTGAAATATTGATTCCCTCCAAAAATGCCTTGGGATTACCTCATATTTAGGCAAGTGGGAGTCCCAAAACTTGCCAAAGAAACTTGCAAAACCACTCATTTATTGTTATCTTGAAAATTTCCACAATTTCATCCTTGAAGCTGACAGACTTTTTTGTAACTAAATTTAATCAAATGAAAAGGGTTTATAGAGGAAGCTATTAAGATTCTAAAAATATAATATGCACCTCATAATAATTTTAATTGGTAATTATTATTAATTTTCTACATACGCTATGTCTGATTTCCTGATAGATATAAATATTAAAAAACACCCATAACTTTCAACATATTAATCCCTTTTTGAATCCAAAAGATGCATCACATTTTAGGATTTATCGGGTATACATTAAAATTTAAAATTTTTGATTTTCATATATTTTTGACCAAGTTAGGTTGGCTGGAAAATTATTTTTTTTAAGAAGTCACAGTAAAAAATTCATAAATAATTATTTGTTTACTTAAAAATTTCAAAAAAATATGCATCACAACAGCTCATGTGTCCTTTACTTAAATACAAATCATAGAGGAAAAATATTATCTTTTTCTCATACTTAGGTTGGCTGGAATGACACCTACATTTTACGTTTTCCTAAAAATTTTAGTAGTGCTTCGTTGAAATATCCAGTTTTTACCAAACTATTGTTACAATTTTCAAAAAAAAAGTAATAGCTCATAAACTACACTCAATTTATTACAACTTTTATTACTACCTTATTTGTAGATTATGTAGATAACTCATTCAATTTTTGACATGAAGTTACTTAAGTCTATTTTTCATATTTACATTGCCACTTAGGGGTAGTGTTTGGCCCATCATGATCCTGCACTTACCCTTAGAGGCATATATACCTCAAGATTATGTATATGAAAATGAGTCTGAAGGATATACTCCTCTTGAGCATGACTTTTGAAGTCATTTCTTTTATAAAAGAAGAATACTCTTTAATTCTGAAATGAAATAAAAAAAGGAGTTGTTTTTGTGCCAAACTATTGTTTAAATTGAGTTTATTATGTTTAGATTTAATGGGATACATTATAATCTTGAACTAATGGAGAACTCAATATTTTCAGGTGTGAGGAATCAATAAACATGGTTTGGACAATAACTAACCAAGGAGAAAGTGAAGAGGAAAACCACCTGCTAATTAATAAGCTCGACCAAATCATAACCATACTTGAGGAAACTAAGAAAAGATTGGGTGATTTAGAAAAGGTGGATGATAAATGGAATACTGAGGGAGGAGGTGAAAACTCTCATGGTGAAAGTAGAGACAATCATGAAGATCAAAGTAAGAGTACCGAACCTCATAAGGAGGCAAGGGATAGATTAACCTCGGAGCTCTCAAAAGGATATGAAGAAGGTTACTCCACCAAAATTTGATGGGACAGAGACCAGAGATGCTGCAGAAGCTTGGTTAATAGAGATGGAAAAATATTTTGAGATAAAAAATTACTCAGAGGTAACCAAGGCAGTATGGGGAGCATTCCAACTGGCAGGAGAGGCATCCACTTGGTGGATGAATAAGAAGATGGAACTAATTTTAAGCTCTCTAAGGGTAACTTGGGATGAGTTCGTGGAACTCTTTTGTAAGAGATGGTTACCACAACTCTATTTTGGTCAAAAATTGACCGATTTTTAGAATCTTCGACAAGGAGATATGACAGTGGTAGAATATGGAGAAAAATTCACTCGACTTCTGAAATATGTTCCACAGTATCAAAAGGATGAGAGATTCAAGATTAGAAAATTCATCATTGGCTTAAATGGTCAAATTAGTGGTGAAGTGGACGTGCATGGTCCCACAACAATGGATCAAGTGTATGAGAAGGTGATCAAACAAGAGCAAAAGCTGAAATCCATCTCGGCTTATCATGATAGAAGCTGGAAGAGGTTTAATGGAACTCCTAACAATCAACCCTATGAGAAAAGATATGAAAAGAGCTATGATAACAAGAGAAAAGATAAAGGACCTTAGAAGAACAAAGGTGGATCTGGTAATGAGAAGAAGAATGGTAACTACAAAATAAATGAGGATAACAATGGGAAGACTTCATATAAGAAAGGACCCATTGGAGGATGCTTTACATGTGGGGGTGACTATTATGCAAATCGTTACCCTAACAAGAATCAAAATGATCAACAAAGAGGTACTGCACTACCTACTCGGCAAGAAGCATTCCACCAAAAGATTCATGCATCTCTCGACAATTGTCAAGCAGAGTATCCAATCACACCCATTGAGATGATAGGTACATTGTTTGGAGTCCCTATATCTATTTTGATTGATACAGGAGCCACTAAAAACTTTGTTTCTCCTAGAATTTTGAATAAATTTTCTAGAAAAGATGGTTACATGTCTAAACCTTGGTCAGTAGAATATGCTAACCAATCTAAGGCTTAGGTAGACCAATGTTTGTTTGAAGCCAAGATTGATCTTCCTAGTTTCTCAACTGAAGTAAATATGTATGTATCTCCCCTAGGTTCCTATGATGTAATCCTAGGAATGAGTTGGTTATGGAAACATAGAGCTAAGGTTGATTATTTTTCAAAAATAGTTGAATGCTTAGATGATTTGGGAAATCAAACACAATTCCAAGGGATTCAAAGAGAAGTTAAAATTAGACCTATCTCTGCCAAGCAATTAAAAAGGGCTAGAAGGAAAGGTTGTTAGTTGTTTGTAGTCAAAATAGAACAAGTGGAGGAAGGGTTTGAAAACCCTAGTTCACCTTTTGGAGAAAAGTATCCTTTTCTTTAGGAATTTTAGGATGTGTTTCTAGAAGAACTTCCAGGATTGCCTCCCAAGAGGGTTTTTGATTTTTCTATTGACATTAAACCAGGATTTGAGCCTCTATCAAAAGCACCCTACTGTATGACAAATATGGAGTTAATGGAATTGAAAGCACAATTACAAGAATTATTGGCAAAAGGTTTGATTAGACCCAGTGTTTCACCTTGGGGTGCTCCGGTTATTTTTGTTAAGACCCATGGAACCCTTCGATTATGTATAGATTATCGTATGCTTAATAAAGAAACCGTAAAGAACAAATATCCTTTGCTACATATTGATGATCTTTTTGATCAAATGCATGAAGCTGCTATGTTTTCAAAGATTGATTTGCAATTAGGATATCATCAGTTAAGACTGAAAGATGAAGATATCCATAAGATAGCTTTTAGAACTAGATATGGGTACTATGAGTTCACAGTGTTGCCATTTGGTTTGACGAATACACCTGCTGCATTCATGAACCTCATCAATAGTATATTCAAAGATTGTTTGGACAAGTTTGTTTTAGTCTTCCTGCATGATATACTCATTTATTCTACGAATGAAGAAGAACATCAATGGCACCTACAAATAGTTCTGCAAAGGTTAAGAGAACATAAGTTATATGGGAAACTGTCAAAGTGTACATTCTTCCAGAAAGAGATTCAATACCTAGGGCATATTATATCAACTAATGGAATAGTTGTTGATCCTACAAAAATCACATCAATTCTGGATTGGCCTATACCAACAAATGTGCATGAAGTGCATAGTTTCATGGGCCTAGCAGGCTATTATAGGAAGTTTGTTCTAAATTTCTCCAGTATTGCTAGTCCAATCACTTCCCTGCAAAGGAAAGGAAAAAGATTTGAATGGATGGAAAAATGTCAGGAAGCATTTGATCTCGTAAAAGAAAATTTAACTACATCTCCAATCTTGAAAGTTACTGATCCCGAAGGATAATTTGAGGTAATTACAGATGCCTTGGGAAAAGAATTAGGATGAGTGCTTATGCAAGATGGAAGAGTTATAGCATATGAATCAAGGAAATTGAAATCCTATCAGAAAAATTATGCACCGCATGATCTGGAATTGGCAACAGTAAATCATGCCTTACAAATGTGGAGACATTATTTGTTGTGGAAGACTTTTGTACTTAAATTAGAACATTAAAGTCTTAAGTATATCTTCTCTCAACTGCATTTGAATGCTTGACAAAGGAGATGTTTAGAATTCATATCTGACTATGACTTTGAGATAAACTACATCAAAGGAAAAGAGAATAGAGTAGCTGATGCTTTGAGTCATAGAAGACATATAGCTTCTATTGTTTCTATTCGTGGAAATTTCAAGGATTTGGTGTTGTAAAATTTGTCTAGTGATGAGTTTTATGAGCAGGTTAAGCAAGCTCTGAAAGATAATCCTAGAGATCTAAGGTATGATGGTTTTTTGTTTGAGTCAAATGGACTATTGAGGTATAAAGATAGAATTTATGTTCCTGATTCAGCTGGATTAAGGGATCTAGTATGGAAAGAAGTTCATACTGCACCATATTCTAGACATCCAAGAGTAACCAAACTTCTAGGAGATGTTAAACCTCTTTATTTATAGAAAGGAATGAAGAATGATGCTGCAAGATTTGTAGCAAGCTGTTTAGAATGTCAAAGGGTAAAAGCAAAGCATCAACACCTCATAGGATTGTTGTACCCACATGATGTGCCAAAGTGGAAATGGCAAGTTATTAGCATGGATTTTGTTCAAGGTCTTCCTATGTCAAGGAATAGACATGATGACATTTTAGTGGTGGTTGATAAACTCACAAAGGTAGCACATTTCATACTAGGGAATTTGACCAATGAAGCACCTGTGTTAGCTCACAAATTTGTGCAAGAGGTGTTTAGATTGCATGTGTTCCCTGAAAAGATTATCTCAGATAAAGATGCACGTGTAACATCAAGGTTTTGGCAAACTTTGTTTTCTGCGCTAGGGACTAAACTCAACGTGAGTATAGCTTACCATCCTAAAAATGATGGGAAACTGAGAGAGTTAACCAAGTATTGGAAGACTTGTTACAAATGTACTGCATGGATCAGCAATATAAGTGGAAGAATACTTACCAATTCTGGAATTTGCTTACAACAATTCCTATCATTCTGCTATTAAGATGGTGCCATTCGAAGCATTGTATGGAAGAAGATGTCAAACTCCTATAAGATGGGATAAGCTAGATGATAGGATTAGCATCAGACCAGAAATGCTAGCTGAAATGGAAGAGAAAGTTAAGTTAATCAGAAAAAGATTGGAAGAAGCCAATGATAGGCAAAACAGCTATGCGGATGCAAAGAGTGTTCCGAGGCAATTCTCTATTGGAGAAAAAGTTCTTTTGAGGGTCAAACCTCATAAAAGTTTATTACATTTGGGAAGTCTTCTAAGCTAGCCCCTCGATATGTGGGACCCTTTGAAGTGCTTGAAGTAATCAATCCGGTTGCCTACAGAATTGCTCTACCACTAGCCTTATCTAGAATGCACAATATTTTTCATGTGTCTTATTTGAAGAAATATATTGCAGGTAATAATCATATTTTGACTTGGAATTATTTACAGATGCAAGACCTAGGGGTGGTCACAATGAGGCACTCAAGGTTTTAGAAATGCGCAAGCTCTGCTTGCATAACAGAGAGGTCTTGCAATGCAAGGTCCAATGGGACCAATATGCTAAGGAAAATGCTACATGGGAGGATTACCATGAATTTTATCAAAAGTTTCCTCATTTATTTAATAATATTACCAATTGAAAATAATGAACTTTCTTTTTATTTACTTTTTAATACTTTATCATCGAGGACGATGAATCTTTAGGGGAAGGATATGTTACATCCCCAATTTTTGTCTTGCTATCCTTTTACTTTTTACTTGGACATAAGTAAATTTATAATGATGTTTAGATTAATGACAAGGAAAAACATGGATTATATTGAATGTCATTTATGAAATTATGGGAATGATTATGTTATTATCGATTTAATATTCACATTATGAGATTCGATCTATTATTTGAATAATGATGCACTGATCATAATTTCTTTGGTAACAAGTTTGATACAGGATTACAAGTTTTCAGATGACTCTCAAAGAAAAGAGAGAGAGAGAGTATCTTTTCAGGAGAGAGCTATAGATCTTGGGTTAGGAGTGGTTTATTTGCCAAATCGAGTATAAGTGTTTAACAAAAATGTGAACCAATGTGTCGTAAGAGGTAAGTATTTTCTTGTCAGTTTACTTCTAAACCTAATCGATAGGTAGTCAATATTGTTTTCAAATCTTTCTAAGTTGTAGTAAGTCATCTTAGTCGTTAATAACGTTAACGACGTCGTTTGAGTTTGATTTTTGACTATTTACGTTTAACATAAATATTACGATGTTATTACTGTAAAATGGTTGTCATAGTATTTTGAGTCACTTGAGGTATTTTAACCAATTCTTAATGTTAAGATGATGTGTTTTTGTCGACAGATCGTGATGGGGAGACTAGCTCAACCTAATCACATTTTCCGTAATCCTTGTTTTAGTATTATCCTTTTATTGATTAAATCATAATAATCAAATAGATATAATGATATGAAAATAATATTTGATATAATCAAATATTATATATTTATGAGTCGAATGAGGTAATACCTCATGATAAATTATTATGGTTTTTAATTGAGCAGCCTTAGGCATCTATTAAGGAGTGCCTTAAATGTTAAAACATGATGGATTGAACTACTCATTAAGAGTAATCGATTGCTCTCTTTCTGTTATTGAGTTGGCGGCCTCTTAGAAGAGGAGTGGTGGATAACCTAGCTGCCATCACTGATCTCTTCAAATGATACTTTCATCATCAACATTTGTCGATGTTTGCATATTTCTAGTTGGTGTTTGGAGTCGAACCATAAAGCAAAAACTGTCAGAATCAAATGAGTTTTCAACTACTAAGAGTGGGAGTGAATGGAGAGGACGACTCATTATGAGTCTTCTTGAGCTCTTAAAGCCACGACTTCATTAGTTGATGGCATATCTTTTGGGCGGACATGTTTTGTTTGCTAAGTCTGGGTGATTAGAAGGAAAGAACTCGCGGTGGGCAGTAAGGAAACAAGATATAGAAAAGTGGAGAACGTGGCTGTCTGGGATGAACACAAAAGTTTTCTACCTGCCCATACATCTCTGTAAACCATTGTTGTCAGGTAAATACTCCTACAAGATATGTTTTATAAGATAATGATAATTTGAATGATTGCTTGTCTTGGACAATCATTAATTTAGTTTGGTTATCCTTTTAGTATATTATGTAAACTATGCAAAGGAGATAATCTGACCATGTCACCTTCAATACTATCAATTAAACTTTATTGGCTGAGTCAGCTATGTATGTGTATGTCTTAGTATAACTAGAGAAGCGTTGACTTGGCCTGAAAAGGCTGATGCAAGCTTTTGTAATGATATCTATTTTGGATTATCATTCTGGGTCAATAATACTTCTGTCATTAAATCGATAGGCAGACCCATTTATTGTTTGGGATATAAACAAACTCTTTAGATGGAGATTATTATAGTTTTCTAGTGTTTAGAAAACCAGTCACTCTGTTGAATGAGCAATCATTTTGAAATAAGTCGATTACTTTATCATAGGATAGTTATGTATTAAACTCTCGATGAGATTTGTGTAAATGGTACTAGTTATAAAAAACTTACCAGCCAAGAGTAATACAAGATAAAGTATTAAGTGGTGTCATTATTATTTTGAAACCATTCTTGTTTTAATTTCTATACATTATCAAAATGATATCTTATCCAAAGAACTTAGATTCTTGGTGGTCTATGTTAGCCATGCTATAACCTATTGAATGGTAGAAGAACTAGGGATAGTTAGATAAACAACTTAAATATCAAAAGATCTTCTTAATGTCTATACTAGTAATCTTGATGAGTATAGCTTATAGGAAACCATTATGTGGAAATAGACTATATCTATATAGAAACAACCTTGTAAAAAATCATATATGAGTATATATGTAGTGATGGTTAATGGCATCACATAGAGGTAAATTGAAAGGTATTCATATTCCTTTTGAATAGAAGTTAATATCTTCACAAGAATTATAGTATTCCTAACCATGGTTGAGTTAAACCAAAGGTTGATTATGAACCTTAGCCTTACAGAAATGAGATATGATATATATTGAAATATCGTAATATTCAAGGGTTGTTTTAAAACCCTAGAGTCGATTATGAACTAGAATTATCTAATTCAAGAAAACTATTATCATGACAAAATGATTAAGCCATTTACGTAAATATAGTTAGTGTGAATTACTACGAGAATACGATAGTATCCAAGTCAAGTAGGGGTGGATGAACACAATGACTACGTTCATTATGAATGATATTGATATCAAAAAATTTGGCCAAAGTAATGCATTTGTTTTCTGCATGTATTGTCAGTTCACTATATTTGGATTACTCATCCTATCAGAAATCATACTTAGCTAGAGGGTATCTAGGGTTGTATGGTTGATAGAGTTGAGTAGAATATAACACAATGTCCTCGGGAAAGGTAAATTACCACTGGTCACCTAAGGTCTATATTCCTCTTGAAGGGTAGGGCCACTTCCTATGTGGAAGATGTGTGGGAGATCGTCGGTCTATGGATGGAGGTAAATCACTGGAAAGATAATCTCTCTCCAAGCAGGAAACATGCCAAGACTTGTGATAAAGATGTCAGATATTCAGAAGCAGTATTTAATCCAAAATTTGTATATGTAATTGATTTACATTTGTAGACATTGTAATTGAGAAAGACAATATGATTTATTGTATTTTGTAAAAAGAGATCTTATAATTGTAGTTACTTGATTATTTGTTAAATAAAAGAAAAATTTTCTCTATCTAATTTTTACCTTGTTGATTTACTCTATGGTAAATTTATGGTTTTACTATGTTTTTAGAATGTGGATGTTACACAACACATGGAACATGTGTTCCTTACTTGGAAGGGAATTTGTTCCCACATGGTTCTTTTATCTCGAATTTGATTTCACTTAAATAACATAGTGGTAGATGTTAACTATCCCATTTAAGGGGCTCAAACATAACTTAAAGAATGGACCAAAAGTAATTATTTACAATGATGTTTTAATTAATAAGAGAGATCAAACAAAGGAATATATGTCCAATTTAAGATTTCGTCAATCACCTCATGCATGAGTATAGGATTGTAAATGAATGAATTTTAACAATTTGAAATATAACATAAATTTGAAATCCTAAACCAAGTACTAAATTAGTCCTAATTCTAATCCCAGTCTATTTTTTTTATAAAAGACATAAAAAATGGTGAGAAAGAGAAAGGTGAGAATGAGTTTGATTATCCTACCCTGTAATCTAGTTCTTCAAATAGACAAATTCAACTTGAAACTAATATTGCTTGAGTAGCTCCCCACAATTGTACATAAGATGGTGCATCTACTAAAGACTAATTAGCTATGATAGAATCAATCAATAACCACCACAATCATGCATAGGTTAAGAACCCAAGCTATCACAACCTTGATGTAAAATTAATAATTCATTAGAAACCATCTAGAATGTCCAAGTTGATCACATAAATTGCTTCACAGTTAACAAAACAATTGTGATATGAAATATTCATTTGAATTCATCAAATAATCCATGAATGTACAATTAAGATTGTAAAATATTTGGACTTAGATTGAAAACCAAAGATCAAAATAGTAACAAGACCAATTAAACCAATACAATTGAAGTTTTCCTTGATTTCCAACCCTTTAGAATGGCATTATTTTTGTATATATATAGGCTTCTAAAGTGGGGAAGTTCAAAAGATTTCCCTCCAATTAGACCACACAGTATAAATTTAAATTTAAATTTATAAATTTTACACATAAAAGAATCAATTTCCAAGTAGGGACATTTATAATTCAAGTTATGACTTTAAATAATGATAATTAGTCCTTTTAGGAATCTCCAAGATCATCTCCCTTTGAAGTCTTCTTTGAACTATACAAGTCTTTTAAGTCCTATTGTCTATTGCTAAGATTGGTCCAAATCTATTTTCTCTAATAGTAGAACAATCTTGTGATCTTCATTTTGAATAGTGCTATTATTTCTAAGAGAGTAGCTATATTTTTCTTTTCTTTCCTCAAACGTTGGCACGTAAAATTGCTTCAACTATATTTTGTTTTAAATATATGCTCTTTCTACTATACATAAAACCATTCAATTAACCTAAAAAACACCAAGCAATATATTAATTTTATTCTAAAACAAACTAGCAAATATATAAAAATATTTATAAACAAAGCTTCTTATTGAACTTCCAAGTAATAATTGACTCCATTCATAATGTTGATATATTACCGTCGCAATCTCCATTTGTTACTCACAATCCTCATTCTACATGTGCACTAAATATCAATTTAATCTAACAATGTCCTAGAAGAGCAATAGAATAGAGCATTGCATTCCTTATATATAACCTTCAAATTACCTGAATTTAAACCTCATCAAATAATTGACATATGTCTATGACTATGGTATTGGTTAGCTTATTGCAACTAGTATAACTCTTTTTCTATCCTATAGAAACTATCATTTTACCTCTCGCGGACAACATAAGGTAGACCTTGAAATTAAATCAAATTCCATGTTAATTCGATAGTCAAGGTTCCATATTAGGGCCTGCGCTATGTAAACATGCTCATAGGCTCGAGGTCCTTAAGACCAAAGCTATCACAATAAAAACTACACAATTTATTTACCTTTGTAAGATACAGACATGGTAGCATTCAAGCTTTGTCACAAATTTGCAACTATCAATGAATTTTCTAAATAATTCAAGCTCTCAATTTTAATGAACCATTGAATTATGAACACCGAGTCACTTGATTTGATTTCTTATATAGTTTATCTTAGATTATAATTTGTATTAGATTGGTCTCTATATGCATACAAGTTGGATCTTCAAGTGTGAGGAACTACCAAAGAGTTGTAGTTCCATTGGTTGAGCACAATTGATGAGGGTGATGGTATTTTCCTTTATTACACCATCCACCAAGATTCAAATCTCCTAGAGGTACAATAAAAAGAGATGAGGCTAGGATTGTACCTCAAGTGACTTTAATGGAATGGATACTCCTTCATACTTGACTATCAACCAAAGAAACATCCGCTTAAACTTATACTCTATCTTAAGTAGAAAAAATAACCTAAATTTGATATATGTGAGGAACCATAATTAAATAACACAATCCATAGTTTACAATGCAGTTGCTCATCTTGTAAATTCCTTGAAGGGCTTTGGGTCAAAGATATTCAGTTTGGAATCATCCTCTAAGAAGGGGTAATGGACAGACAATAGATGAATGAAAACATTCAAAACTAACATTGGATGGGCCTAAGCCCATCATTTCCTTTTAGACATACCCATCACATTTTCTCTCCAAAAATCCAACGTGACAGGATCTAGCGAATCATCCACGTAGGACACTACTGTCCACTTGCATGGCTAAGCCTCTCCACACATCTACGATGTAGACAGGCTATTTTTAAACATCATCCACTTCAACAATCAAAAGTTAATTTTGGCCAATAAAATAGGACAAATATTTAACCATTTTTGTTGTGGATGAGGTGTAAAATTGCTATTGACTGTTTGACCATTGAAGTGGATGATGTTTAAGTAGAGCCATGTCAACATGGCTACCTACATCTGATGACTCATGCTCAAACACACTATTGAAGTTGCACGGAGCTTGTCTTTAGCCAAATCACTAATATGCCTTCCCCACTTGAATATGCCACCCCTGGCGGTAAGCTAAAGTACCCTCTAATTCTTAAAAACTCGGCTGTGTGTTTTGATATGTATGTGTGCTCCCTGTATTGGTTCACTATATCACACTGTGTAAATGGCATGTCAAGTTTACCTCCCTATGTGTCCTACCAATGAAATAGTAGCATGTGGCATTATTTGGAGGAGGGTCCATGACCAAATGAACAAAGAAATAGTGAAGGCTTTTGTTAATGCTGCTTTGCCGCATAAGCCAAGTGAATGAATAACCCATGTTGGTGTCAATATTCTATTGGCCCCATGTGAATCACCACCACGTGTGTCCAAATCATCTCTTATTGGACACCTTTGACTAGTCATGTTATAAACTAGTGCATAGACAATAGCTCATGACTAAATGACTTTAAATGATGGCACAAGGAATTCTTTTGTCATTTTGCCAAGGAACAAGGATAGGAGTAAACCATGCTCGCTACCTTTGAGACTGGTTAGACCTTAACCATGAGGTGATAAGTTAAAAAATGGTGACCAACCATAGTAATTCATTGATGAATTAAAACAAAAGCACCTATATATTACAAAGTGGGAAATTTTGGACAATGACTATGGAAAGTTTGATCTAGTAGGGTCTTTGACCATATAGATTTTTACAACATGTGAATTTGACAGTAGAGGTTTGAATTAATTTCAATGCACTTACAAGGATTCTCATAGGATTTAGAGGAAGCTTTTATGATGATCATAAAAACTTAAAATCTTTGAGCTAGTAGGGTCTCTAACCATATAGATTTTTATAGCATGTGAATTTGAGAGTAGAGGTTTAGTTTGAATTGATTTCAATGCACTCACAAGGAGTCTCATAGGATTTAGAAGAAGATTTTACGATGATCATAAAAACCTAAAATCTTAATATTGAATTTGAGTATGATATGAGCACAAGATTAGAGTAGAGATACAACACCATCATTTCAAGTTTGAGCATTTCCACATGCACATGAATGAACAAAATTCTTTATGATGGATTAATAAACTTAATGAGCCCAAAGGGAAAATGTACACGTGAATTAGAATTTTAAAACAAAGTCATACAAAATAAAACCAATACATTAAAATCACAAAGAATTGTTGAATATATATAGACTTAATCTTACTGAAATGACACGTGCTAGAACTAATTTGAACCCAAGTGAATCACATTCTCCAAACCTGTAGTTGAAAGAAGTTGTATTGTCAACTCTAAAGATCAAGCATATATAGGACCAAAAAATTGAGAGAGGGGTCCCAATTATGAAGAATAAGGGTGTATTTTGAAGGTCACAACGTATTGCCCATGAAAATTTCAATTTTAATGTTTATGAATGATGTGTTGTAGAAACATAGCATTGTGATGAGATTACTTTCTTGCATGTTGGTTTTTTGTTTTTGTTTTTTTAAAGCATGTCAAAAATAATAGCTTATATCAAATTGATTTGATTTAAATTTGGCTTGTCTTTGGAATATAGAATTGTTTTGTTTAATCAAAATTCTAAAACACGTTAAGATTTTTTTATTCATTTAGTGTTGCATTGTGATTTTAAATAATCTAGATAAATCATGCATTTGATCCTCATAAGCCACCATGATTCCAAACCTAGAATAGGCTTTAGTACATATGTATGAAAAATGAAAAAAATAATAGAATATCAAAAGGAGAGGAAAACAATAATACTAATTGAATTTATGTTTAGATGGGTGATTCAAATATCTCTACTAGGGCTATGGATTCTCAACTCATAATGATGCTATACCTAAAGTGGGACTAGAGATATCTCCTCTAGAGCTATAGATGTCTAGTTTGTAGTAGAGCAATGTTCAACATTAAGTAGCATGTCTACTCATTGTTTTCTTAGGAATCAAATTAAGTAATCCCAACTATTATTACTTGCCATTAATACAATCTTTACAAATTTGAAAGGGTAAATGAATACACTCACACATAAAGTTTGCTCAAATGATGTAAAAGTAGCCCCTTAAATAAATGTTTGGTTTTATTAAGTTGACTTAAATGTTTATTGAACACTACTTTTTATCTACTTGTTTGAAATATTTCTTAAGTTGAGATTATGTATTTCAAATATAACATAACATTTTCCCATCGAAAATGTTCTTTTGTTATGACTTCTCTACACATATACCTTAGTTTTATTTTTATTCTTTCACATTTGTTGTTGCCTCTACAATATACCCTAGTTCTTTAAATCAAAGATCATCTTTGCATGGAAGTCCTTCAATTAATTTTGCTCCATATGATATTTTCACTATTACATGATAATTCTCTAGGTGTATTTTCTCTAATTTCTTGAGTCAAAATGTTCTTTGCCCGATGTTGTGGTCAGTTTCAGCTTGTCTTTGTGTTTAGAATTCCCTACTTTGGTCTCTATTCAGTTGGGTTTAAATTTCTAGTCCACATGTTTAGTTTTTCACTTTACCTTGGTCTTCTTGGCATTCCTTCTCAGGACCAACAATAGTTGAACAGGGTCCAATTGTTATTGTAGTACTTGTGGGTATAGGACCCAATAGCTGAACACTTTATCTACTATATATTGTCAATGATTATTCCACAAGTAAATCAAAAAATGACCAAATGTTGAACATAAGTACTTACAAATGAATGAAATTTTCAAAAAGCAACAAATCATGTGATCCCACATCAACGCACCAACAAAACATGACTTAATGCACAATTATTGGTCCAATCTTTTTTTGCATGTTTTTGGACACCACAACAAAAAGCATGCTGATGTGGCATCATATTTGATGATGTAGACCCGAAACCTTAGTTATAAGCAAGGGCCTTGCCAAGTAAACTGCTGTAAAAATTTCAAAATAATTTGAAATTACCACATATGATTTTGAAAGGCGCAAAGTTAAGATGTTCAAGTAGTGGCACCTCTCCCCTAGATACCTCACATTTGTTGCCCCGTGCAATGAAATGAGTCGTTTGGGCCTTCCAAGTGTCTTCCTAGCTACTGGAATAAAAAATAGATTAAAACTCTGATTTGATTTTCCCTTCGCATCCCACCTTCGGTTTTGTTTTTTCTCTTTCCCACATCTGTTTTCTTCTAAGTTTCTGAATGATCGACGGACCGTAAATCATGTTTACAATAGAGTAAGCCTCACAACCGCCGCTTAGAGTCTGAAGTCTCTTTTAAGGCCTCGAAGACCAAAACGCCCAACGGACCCAAAGCAGTTATTAAGTCTGGTTTAAATATGGTTTTGCAACTAGATTGGTCGGCCTAAGGCCTCTATATTTTCTACGAGACCTGAGACTGCTTTAAGCCATGATTTAATAATTATCTTGCATTCGAAGTTCTCACGTCCTAGGAATCTTTGACATTCAAGAAATCTTTTATCACCGGAGCCAGTGGAATCCTCCAACCCAATTTACAATCTTATCAAATCCGGATGTAAAGCCCACAAATCATTGAGGTACATGTGGTCGATTCTGTTTTCTCGTTGACTGTGGGTCATTTCATATTATGGGTGACTAAAATACTTTACCCTTCAGCATTCCCTGCACCCATGAGGCTACAATAGATTTGAACCAATGGATCTAGGAAAACGGTGCCTTTAACTCAATGAAGTAAAATATCACCATGTGTCATTCAAAGACATGATTTTGGGGCCTATTAGGTAAATAGCAAATTGTTGGTTTCTATGGAGCAATTTTTATGCTGATAGGCGTTTCCTTAGTGAGGAGCACTACATGAAATATATACATCGATGGTCCAAATTAAAAGGACTACCATCAAACAAATCTTGACCATAGATTTTTGAAACAAGTCATAAATGTTGAGAAACAAAAAAAATCTTATTTATTACTATTTTAATTCAATATAACACTAGTGGATGGTAGAATTCCTTTACATTAAAAGCTAACACAAAAAGCTAGGGAAGACTATAGAAAGCTCTTGATATTTTGTTTGGTCTCTAATTCCTCTCAGTTATGGTCCAATCCCTCTTTAATCACCAACACGACTGGATTTGATTTATTGATTTGGTCTCCCACTCGAATCACCCACATCACTTCACTATTTCATGCCAAAGGTTCGGTCACTGTGTGTTAATTTCAAATCAGAATGTAATTGTTTCTTACTTGATCACCTTTGGATGGTGAATCTACTGCTATATATATGATTGATTTTGAGAGTCATGACTATTCCAAGAGTCATGACTTTAGGCTTACCTCCCGAAGCTACCAAAATATCAACACTCCCTCTTAGCTAGGGAGGTATCCTTCCAGATATCCATGTCATGGAGTCTCTCAACATGACATCCACAATGGCTACACCCATTTGTGAAATAGTTCATCATGGAGTTTCTCAATGTGATATCGTCATGGAGTCACTCAACATGACGTCCACCATGGCTACTCCCATGTGTGGAAGGGAACATGTGCACAAGTGCCCATCACGAAGTCTCTCAATGTGATGTCATCATGGAGTCTCTCAACATGACGTCCACAATGGCTACATGGGACTCCCGTGTGTGGAAAAAACACAAATACAAAGGATTCATCACGGAGTCTCTCAACGTGATGTTGTCATGGAGTCTCTCAACATGACGTCACATCTCAATCTCAGAGATGAACAAGGGCTCGCACCTCATATTTCTCTATCTCAAAGAAATATACACTACAAGGGCTTTCACCTCATATTTCTCCGCCTCAGAGAAATATACATTATAGCAAAGATCACTAATGCTGAGTCTCCCTCTCAGCAAGGGCGACATTCTCCACTACTCCAAGCTTGTCTCAAAAATATGCAAACTTCACTCTGGCAAGAGGCTTCGTGAGAATATCAGCCATCTGATCATCAGTGCAAATGTACTTGAGTTGAATTGCTTTCCTCAGCACCATTTCTGACCCTATCATACTTGATGCACATAATGTACCAGAGACTGGTTCTCCCTCTTAGCTGTGAGTCCTAGACTTAACCCCTTGCAAGATCTACGTGTAACTTCTTTACGAGTTCAAACACTTAGGCATACTTTTTCTAGTCTCTTTTCAATGTCACAACTTTTCTCATCGAGCCACTCCAATTCCTCGTGTCATAGGACTTCATGGGATCTCCCTGCGCCCATTCACATCCAAGACCTTAAGAAAACAATATCGCCCCCCTTCTCTACTTTTCACCCACCGGATACGTCTTCAGAATCAGAGAAGAGTTAGATGCTAGACTATTTTCAGTGGAACCAATGCCAACTGTAGAGGCACACAATAGAAGGGACTTCTCCTCATCCGAACCACATTTGCTGAGTAGTAATTGTGCTATTCCTAGAGCGTCTTCAACATATTCTCCTTGAACGACATAATGTAGAGTTGTTTTGCCATCATAGTCGTGCTCATTTAAAGGGTGGGCTTCCTCGTCCAGAAGCTTTTGGACCACCCATTTATGGCCTCCGCAAGCCGCTTTATGGAGCATTGTTTGACCCAGCACGTCTGCCACACGAACAAGATCTTCTCGTTGTTGCGACTTGGACATCAATCTCTTTGAAAGAAGCTTTTCCACCATTTTAATGTTGCTTGTTGCAGCTTTCATTGGACACAAATTCATTTGCCAAAAAATGGTTATCAAACCGATCACATATCCTCACACCTACATTTCCTCTATTAGTAGATGCATCTCCAGAAAAAAAACATTTACAGGCTCTCTCTCTTAAGAGAAATGGAATTTCTTTGAAGCTTCGCTCATGGACCCATCATTTCACAGGCACAGAAATATATCGCTCTGATACCATGTTAATTTCAAATCAGAATGTAATTGTTTCTTACTTGATCACCTTTGGATGGTGAATCTACTACTATATATATCTGATTGATTTTAAGAGTCGTGACTATTCCAAGAGTCATGACTTTAGGCTTACCTCCCGAAGCTACCAGAACATCAACACTATGAATTTCCAAATCTATTCAGCAAAGCCTATCTTGTAATGCCTTATTTAAATAGTTAATTAGTACAATATTTAAGCCCTTATATCAGATATGGTATTAAGCCTAAGTTACCATCAACTGCCCTTCTTTGGGGCTACCTTATTTATTACTTGCAAACAAAAGATAAAGCTTATCTTGCATAGAAATTTCTCTCCGGTAAATCTCTATATTTGAGCAAACTACAAATGGCACATACAGGTTTTAGTGTATTTCTTTTGTTCTAATAAGAAAAATATATAATTGAGTTGTTAGCATAGATAAACTAAGTTGACTTCTAAATTGGGTGATTGTGAAAATCTCAAAGTGATTAGAAGAGATAATTGGGTTCAAGGATAATTTGGCAAAGTGAGGAGTTATTAGGGGAGCTCTGCAATGGATTCCGTCTTTTGGCACATTCCTAGAAATGGGTAATAACTCTGCAAAGTCTGAAGGAGGATAGACTGTGAGTAATGACTGAAGCAGTCGATCTTAATCACCATGGGGTTGTTGACTAAAATGCATTCTGTGTTGTTATGGGGAGGCTCAACCCGTCATTAATGATAGAGGCTCAAGATGGCTAGAAAAAAACCTCATCCGCATGATCGAGTCTTGACATAATTGTATAGCAAAAATATTATAAAATCAATGCATTCTAATTTCATTGGGCTTTTGACAAAAAATCACATCTTAGGAATCGAAAGGAGCTCCTTAAATGTTGAGTTTAACAAGTTAGTTTAACATATCCATAACTATCTTGAGGAGAGAATACTCACTCCACTTTCCTAGTGGTTATATTCTTATACCAACAAGTCATTAGCAAAGCCTAAATTTGATGGCCTATGATCATATTTGAGTTTTTTTTTGGGTCATAAAATGCAATTAAATTTTAAAAAAGATTATATCATATTAAAGAAGAGATTTTGGATAGATTGTTAATTTATATAGAATTATGATGATACATATATTTGGTTTTTATATAATTTTATTTATACTAAGGTATGCCATAGTATTTTAAGGGCACCTTTGAATGGATAACCGTCATAAAAATTTGCTTCACATGTAGTGTGGACCATTAATTTAGGCCTTGGTCATTAGCTATCTAATATTTTAAATCAAATGTACAAATATGAATTTAAAATAACCTGCATATTATTTTAAGGGCACCTTTGAATGGATAACTGTCATAAAAATTGCTTCACATGTAGTGTCGACTGTCAAATTTTGGCCTTGGTCATTAGATGTCTAATATTTTAAATCAAATATACAAATATGAATTTAAAATAACCTGCTAAGAAGTTCACTAGGGTGTTATTTGGTGAATTTATTATTTATTATTCAATGTTGTATGAAAGTTATGGTGTAATGATTGATGTTGCTTTCCCATGCATTGTTTGGCATAGAATTCCAATTTATTTGTACAAAGTTATTTTTATTAAACTTCATCAATACATGTCTGTTCTAATATTGATTATCAATGAGTGTTTATTTTTTAGTTGATCTCGGTTTTCTTGTAAGTATTTTGAATTCTTGTAGTTGTTAAATTTATTGTTCCTTTAATCTTAACTATTGTTGGTTTGTTAGTCACTATAGGTAGTACTTTTCTCACTATTTTTACTCTTGAAATCTTTTTTATTATGGTTATTATAATCTTATTTATGACTATCTTTGTTCTTATCTCTAAATTATTTTTCATTTAAGAATGCTTTAGGGTTAAGTAGTAGTAATTGAGTTAGCTCCCTTAACTTGCATAGATATGAATAAAAGGAAAGACAATAAATTATGTAGAGTTATTGATGAGTTAGAAGTGATGTTGCCCCCTTATTCTACACAATATGTGCTTAAAAAAGTGAGAAACCCATACATAGGGTTATTAGGGTTATTGAGGATTTGCAATTGAATTGACCTCCTTAATCTATGCATGGTCAAACATGCAAAAGAATAACGATAGTATGCAGTACCGAAAAAATGAATGAATCATAATTGAAATGATTTAGGAGAAGAAAGATAAAAAATATTCCAACATATAGAAAATGTCTTTGCTCCAAATATATGAAAAGATATACATGAAGCATGCCCATAGCAAGCTGGAGATGAATAAGGTGCCCCCAAAATATTCTACAAACATACATATTAAATTAAAATACAACTTAACCAAATACCACACTACACAAAGGCTATACCCAATTTAAATTCCAAGAAAAAATGCATTGCAAATAGCTTCATGACCACATGTAAATCAATCAAAGTGCTTGAATATCCAATTTAAAATATTATTATATAATTCAATTTTAAATTTTAGTTTGACTTATACACTTTATTTATAGAAATTGTAGTAACCTCCTTGTGCTTTCTCCACTCACTTAAAATGTTTTTTCATGGAGCACCTAGATAATAATATTTTGAAGCCCAATCTTGCTTTGCTCCTAAAACCAATTCACTTCTATGTCCATCAATTTAATTAGCCTGCAAGAAAGGTTTAAAAAATAAGTACCATGTCTTTTAACAAATTCAACTTTTATTCTTAGGTGTTGAGTAGCTAAGTATTTTTAAAAACATGTATAACATATACTAATAGCTCCTTAGTATCATAGATGAGATACCACATATCTCTTTTGTGCTTGAACAACTTGCTCTAGCTCAGATGTTGTTTTTGTATATACATGAATTTGTGCACTTCCTGTAGACAACCACCAATATATTATGTCACACAAAACAACAACTGCTTGGAACACAAATATTTGCATAGATTGTGATTTTCTTTGTGTAAATTCTCGACAAGGTATTCTAATAATCTACATGAAACAAACAGGTACATAAAAAGGTAAGAAGTTTGAATTATATGCTATGTTTAGATATGTCTCAACAATATTGTTTTTTTGGGGTAATATAATAATTTAATTGGAGGAAATATTTTTATATAGGTATATGTTTACTCAACGTATTGTAAAGAGGCGTACCTTTTATGGACTTTTGAACTATTCATCTAAAAAAAGATGCGACTTTCAATTTGTTCCTAATCAATTGTCGAGCTCCATACATTGTTAGTTTGGAATCAACAATCTCCTTTCTAGCGCGAGTACAGGATGACCATTAGAGAAATCTAAGCCACTGTACTATCAAAGGCATTCCCCTCTGGAAGGCATTGAGCTCGTAATATAGCCCTGACTGGAAATCAACTATCTATTTGGTGTCGTACGTGGTGGAAAACCATAGGAAAAAACTAAACCAAACACGCTTTTTATCATGTCGATTTGACAAGGAGATTTGGTGGATTAGCCTTGTGGTGTAGAGTGTGTTTTAGTTATTTTCCTTATCAATTCATCTTGCATCCCAACATATGTTTAAGTGGACAATGAATGTCTTCAAATACCATGATATAAAAACATATTATGTTCAATAGACATGCATTTAATCTGTCAATTATTATATGTTTCACTATTCATCTAGAAAAAGATGGACTTTCAATTTGTTCCATTTTAAACTTATTATATTTAATTGTGATGGATGTGAAAACTTAGAGGGGTATGATATAACCCTTATGATATTAGATTTGTCTTCAACATTTTTTTATGATTAAATTGATTGAAACTCTAGCTGCCACATGACCTTGTTGACTAATGCTCATACACTTCGTATCATATTTCATATTATTGAAGATTTGATTGTGTAAATTACATATGTTAACAAAAATTTACTATGATTATAAAATTATCAGCATGCCCATTGAACCTATGGGTCCAATTGCTAGTTTATAATTGCTTTAACATGTGGCCACTTTAATTGGCTACGGATAAACATGGGTTGCAAGTGATTGAAATACTTAAATTACTTTTCCACATAGTGCAATGATTGCTAGCCATTGATCTTGAGAGCCTTTGCTACGATGAGTATCAACCATTAATCATTGTCATATTTTGATGCAAAAAGTAAAGTAGTCTAAGGCAGGCACAAATACATGAGGAAAACCATAATCATAGATCAAAACACATCTATTGGTAAAAAATGCTCTTTTAAACCTACTAAGAGTATGTGTCTTTTAGGTCTATTGTAAGATGCATTGCTTCTAAGAAAATACCCCAACAAATAACCCTTGGAAATAAGTGATGTAAAAGATCTATAATTTGAGATCAATGTTGAGTGGGTCCCAACTAATAAAATGTTTATTAATATGTGTGAGTATTCTTCCATCTATGTTAAAAGCAATAGTGGCTAGATGTCACAGCTCACGTGCATACTTATACCAAAGGAAAAGATGGCCTCTAGATCCATTTTCCTTCTAGCAATTCTAGGAACAAGTTGGAACATAAAGGATTTAATTTTAATGAATGGTCAATTGGAAATGCTCTTGGAGTAAGGAGATGGAAGCTAATGAATGGTCAATTGGAAATACTCCTGGAGTAAGGAGATGGAAGCTAAATTAGTTTAGGAAAGGTTAGATGAATTCAAACTGATCTAACAAGATCAATTTGATATTGCAAATAATGTTTTACATAATTCAACTTCCATAGTTTCATGGTTAAGTGACTGTGTGAGTGGAACTCTAAGAGAAGGGGCCAATTTTTTTAAAAAAGGATCATAGTCAATACTGGAAACAATGAAGTCTCTATATAAGAAAGATCCCTGGATTTTGCTATTTGTTGAAGTTGCTGAAGTTTTGGGATGTTTGCAAGAGGTTCTTGGTCATTCGACCCATCCCACCAAAATAGAAATTGATCACTTGGATTTATTTACTAAGTAATGTATTTCAAAAGATTAATAAACCTTATCATGTAGGCTTCCATATTATTCATCCAATAGAGTCCTAAGTGGAGCTAAGTGCAAAAGAAGATGAGTTGATTCACATATATATTCTGTATGATGAGTTTCCATATTGTATTAGGTTGAGCGTGAACAGAGAAGGCTTATTACATGCTTAGTGCTTGGTTAAATAGATGAAGGTATTTGAAATGGAGACCCCCCCTATGTCCTTTAGAGTAATGATTTTATGCCATGAAACTAGATACAATTTAAAATTTTCTAATGTTCCTTGTGAAAGAAAAGTTTGTTGAATGATTAGCAACTCTTGGTTTGCCTTTGTGACTCCTACTCCTTTGGAGCTTATCAGAGCTCCAACACCACAAAAAGCCTCATAAACCCTTAGATTTGAACACATCAATGGTCACTAATAAATGAAGAACATCACATAATCATTTACTCACTACATTATCACTTATGATGGTTGGACACGTCAAGTGGCCATGTGTTAACTTTTGCTTAACCTTGATAGAATGTATAAAGGTAATTTCCTACAACTTTGGATTTACTTATTTCATCCTCCACCATAGATCTTATTGTAATTGAATCAAGATGTTGGATGTGCTCAATGTTTAATAAAAGGTGCAATTAGACTTATACCACTGCAATGTTGTTTTTATAAGCTTAACACATCACCATCAAATGAGAATGAATTTGATGCATGTTTCTAAGTTAAAATGTCATATGACATAAATAAAATGAGGGAGCTCTCCAATGCTTTATTACAATGAATTATAAACCCAACCATGATTATAGACTCAAACTATAAATGATTGCAACTGTAGAATAGGTTATCAAATAAGGTAAAAACACAAACTAATATGCAATAAATCAAAAAAGTTATACCTCACTTGAAGACCCAATCTCATCAAGGGAGAGGAACCATGCACCCAAAACAAGTTCCTAAGACAAGATTATCCCTAGACAATGGATTCTAATGTGAAATTCTATTCAAATTGTGCAACTCACTATCCTAGCTCAAGAGTGATTTTGGCATTATAACATTGCATAAACTTGGATCCTCAAAATGGCTTGGGAGAGGTTCTATTTATAGATTTTTGGAGGGGATTTTGATCCAAGGGTGGAGATTGATTTGGGAGTCAATGGTGGAGGATAAAAGTGATGTGGAGGGCCTAGATTTAGTCTTGAATGAATGGAGGGCTAGGAATAAAAGTAAATCTTTTATTCATTTTGGGAAAAGGGATATTAAATGAGGTTGGGTGAGATGGATTATTTTTGAATTAAAGATTCATATGGGGGAATGGAAATGAATTAAAAATTCATTTGGGGAAGAGGAGAAATAAATGAGGTATGGGGATGTAAAGAGAATTAAATGTGATGTGGGATGTTTTTAAATAAAAAATTGACTTATGTGGCTTTATTTTAATTTTTTATTTGGAGGATGTGGGGAAGGGTGTTAAACAAGGTTTGACCACCCAAATGAGAGGTTAGAATTAATTAAACATTAGGTTTTATTTAACTAATCCTAGGGCTAAGATGAGGTAGGCTAGGGTAGGCAATTAAATAATAGCTATTTAATTTCCTAGGGTAGGGATAGGTTAATTAGTAGGCTGGATTAATTAGTTAACATGGTTTTGACTAATTAATTGTATTTAGTGGAAAGGGGGAAAGTGATTTAATAAATATTGCATATTTATTAAATCAATTGGCTAAGGTTTGGACTATTGAATTAATAAAATTAATTCAATTTTGGGGATAAAATGATGGAAAATAGTGTAATGAAGGGGTAAAAATAAAAATTTAATTAATTGGTTAGGAGGGAAATTGACATGTTTAGGGATGTCAAGAGTCAGTTTGGTGGTCGAGACATTTTTAGGTGTCTACATTTGCCCCTCTTTGACGTGGCATCAGGACCTAGGAGGGAAGTGGCCTCAGGTCAAAGAAAAGTATGCCCCAGCTGCTAGGAAGGAATAAGATGGATAGGGGATGCCCCCTCGAGAGGTCGGCGAGAAAAATAAAATTTTTCCAAGTGAGCTCTCGAAAGGATGTGACGGAAGTGAAAGTTGGGTAGGCAATAGAAAAAGAGGATGGTAGGAAGAAAAACAGAGAAAAAAGAGGTTGAGATCTGCACCCTGGAGGAAAAAAAAGAAGGGGTGGAAGGATGACATGGCCCACTATATTAGGAAAAGTGGGCCCTAAGAGTGCCACATTTGCACACTTTGACCCTAGAGAAGAAGGAGCGAAAGAGAGATGGCCAACTGTAACCTCTAATTCCTGTGACTTCAACACATCTCAGAGCGATTCTGAGAGTTCAGCCGGTCACCTGATGCTGGACCCCAGGTAGGGCCTAACCCTGACTTTGTAATTTTTTTGTTTTACATGCATTTTTTAGGGTTTGGGATTTGGGGTTGGAGCGCGTAGCGCCAACGGTCAGGTGGATTGGCACCATCCTCTAGATTGGCGCTATCTGCAAGGGTAGGGGAGGGTGATTTTGTCACCATTCGGAGGGTATTTTAGCACTATTGTCTGGATTAGTGTGATTCCCTAGAAGAATATGGTTTGGACTTTTGTAACGCCAAACAGGGGTTAGAGTAGTGCTATCCTTTATAATGGTGCTATTGGGGGAATTGGCGCCATTCATCCGAATGGCGCCAAACGGTGTTTCGACACCATTTTTCAAAATGACACCAAAGGTAGTGCACAGTGGTACTATCCTGGGATTTAGCGCGAAATGGGGGATTAATTGGCGTGATTCTCTGAAATGACGTGAAAGGTTGTCTGTTTTAGCGCCAATTATGTTGGCTTTAGACAGTAGAAAAAAAAGGGGGATTTTTATAAAAAGATAGGTTAATATCTAACCAGAAAGTTATGGATGCAGGATATGTATCAATTCATATTACAATCACGGGAGCAATGAGTGCCAGCCATGATGGCACTGTTTGATGGTTTTGATGACGCTATGTGGGCTCGACCCACAAGGGTAGGTACATCTCTATGGTATGGTCTCCTTGACCCATAAGCTATCTCTGTTGAAAAGTAAATGGAAGATGAATAACATCATCTGGCCACTCCTCTACATTGATGTATGGTCGCCAGGTCACGCTAATCACATCATCTAGCATCCTCCACCAATATCGCACCTAGCCAATATACGTGTACTCTACATCCTGATACAAAAACATAAAGGCCTCAAAAGGCCGCCAATAGTACCCACATGTTGGCTGAGTGACAGGGATATGCTCCCAAATCCATACATGTAGCAGAGTAACTCCAGTGGACAAAGCTCTATCACGCAGATAGGCGACTGTGTGCATCTCATGGTATAGCTCCGCTAGCATCACCGGCCCCCATGCATAGACAATCTCATGCCCCACCATCCCCTCTATCACCCCTCCCCAGCCAACCGGAAAACCCCTAGCTCACCTATCAAGCATCACCACGCCTCCAATCAATGCGCAAAGGAACAAGGCAAAGGGATCTACACCCACAGCCAATGTCCCCTCGTAATCCATCTCCCTCTCGTCTGCTGAGAGAACCAGGTGATCCGGTCCAAACACTCTAACCAATGCAGTCCGCCCCCTCCTCGTGTCATATCTAACACGTCGGCCTTGGATAGGTAGCTTGAGGATGCGATAAACATTCTCAAGTGTGATGGTAATCTCTCCTGTGGGCAACAGAAAGATGCAAGTCTCAGAACGGTATTGCTCTACAATGGTCGTCATCAGAGCTCTATGAGCTCACAGAACTGGCATCAACGCCACCATCAGAAGCTGCAACACAAAAATGAAGATGAAATATAAATCAAATGCAAGTACAAATGATTATACCTTCCTTTTGACTCACAAATCGAAGAGGGAAGGAGTTGCACCCATGAGCTCCTCAGATTTTACCCATGACTAGAATGTATGTGGATTGCTCAATGCTTTTCAACACAATAGGATGAGAGACAAGTGGATTCAGATAGAGATTGAGATGGAGATGAGGGATAATTTTGGCATTATGATGTTAGGATGAGGAGAGATTTTGGCAGAGGTTTGATGTATGAAGAAGTTCCTCCCAGTGGCTTAGAGAGGGGTCTTATTTATAGAGTTTTGGAAATGAGGATGGAGGGTGAGGATCAAAAAATGAGATCAAGGGCTAGGAATAAAAGTAAATCTTTTATTCATTTTGGGGGAAAGGGGTGATAAATGAAAATATGATAATGTTGGGAGATTGATTGGTGGATGATCATTGTACTGAAAATGATTTAGAGCAATCCTAGGTTTGATATAGCAAAGTAGATATTTTCACCAAGGTATAGAAGACTAGGGTGATGATGTTTATCCAACATTTGCATGGACTAGACGCGCAAACAAAGGGATGATCCCATGCATGCCCAAGATAGTACAACCTTGTCCTGACAAGGGAAGGGGACTCATAGCATAAGTCCTTAGTACACAAAAGGTATGATGAACCTTAGATGCATAAAGAGATCAATATGCTAGAACCGACCCTATGATCAACAAGATATGAATACTAGCTTAGAGTAATGAAACCAACCCACAAGCACAGCATACAAAGCAAGACTATGCCCCATTCTAGCTGTTTTCACCACATACCATGATATAGTGAGATCAAGGTAGTTTTGCTGTGATCTTCGAATATGACAAAAGATAAAAATCAAAAACGAAAAGACCAACAAACCAAAAAAGTAGCCATTGTATCTATTGCCAAGATGGATGATGATTGGATAGATTCTGCCTATCGTAGGAACAATATATCCTAAGGCAGGAATCGATTGATGATTGGATCATGTTTAGTTGATGTTGTAAGATTGGCTCAAGATATGATGGTGACAAGTTGTGGTTGATGCTGATTTGATATTTGATGATTTTTTATTAAGGGACAATGCTTTGATAGGTGATGCGATGCTTGGATCTAGTGTAAGCTTAGCGGGTTGGATGGGTACATTGTATGTACCTGAGTACTGGAAATGTCTATCGTATCCTAGACTGCCTACATACCCTGTATCCACGGGATCAAAACACATTAAGATGCAAGTGATTATGATATGTAGTTCTGATTTGTGATGATGATGTGGGATGATGATAGATGTGATGATGTTGGAAGATGATGTGTTGGATGATGAGATGTTGATGGAGCAATGTTGATTTTGTGATGGATAAATTATTTTTGCAATTTTGTGTGTTTTCTATTGTTTTGGTATTTTTTTATTTTTGTGATGTTTTTAGATTCTTTGATTTTGTGATGTTTTTTGAATTTTTTGATTTTGTGATGTTTTTGGATTTTTTGAGTTTGTATTTTTTTTTGGATTTTTTTATTTTTGGAAAAGGAATGGTTTATTATGGGATGGTTGCATTGGATTTCATGTGGATAGCCTTTACACTAGATACCAATGACAAGGGAACACCAAGTCTAGACGTGAAGGTGATGGGATTGGATAAGGGGATGGCGAGGAAAGGATACTAGATAGGAGATTCTAATAAATGAATAGTTACATGTGGATAAGGGGTATGATGGGGGATAAGGGATCTAGTAGGGATACATGATAAGTAGATGGAGGGATTGTCAGTGGAAGGTGATAGAGAGGGGATTCATGATAGATGGATTGGAAGATAGAGATAGGGATGCAAGATAGATGGATGAGAGCTGGGGATAAAGATTTACTCCAAGGGCTATGTTGCAAGGAATCATATGCCCCCAATACTTAGGATTTTGCATGATGGGTTTATGTTTGAATGGATGGACTTTGGAGCAAATGGATGGAGGATGTACTTGGAAAGGAAGTATGCCAAGAGGTCTCCATTTAATATGTACGACTATAATCCAATTAGAATTCATTTACTAGTTGGCACTAAGCTTACATTAGATATGCATCCCAAGTGTGAAGATGTTGATTTGAGGATATGTCTAATGTGCCACATGCTAGTGTTTTAGAAAATTTAATGTATACAATGGTGTGCATTGGGCTTGATATTGCCCAAGAAATGGGAGTTTTGAGTAAGTTTATGCTTAACCTTGGTAGAGAGCATTAGAATTATGTAGAGAGGGTGTTAAGATATTTGTGTGGTACTTCTTATTATTATTTGGTTTGTTCTAGTACTAATGGTGAGGAAAAGACATTAGACATACAGGGTTTTGTTGATGTTGATTAGACAAGTGACTTGGATAGTCAAAGGTCCACTAGTGGCTGTGTTTCCTCTGTTTGGGGGAGTTGTGAGTTGGATGAGTAAAAGGCAGCCCACAATTTCTTTTTCCACCACTAAAGCAGAGTATATGGCTGCTACTCATGTCTCTAAGGAGGTAGTATGGTTACAAATATTGTGTACATGTATTGGTTTTGATTGCAAATCAATTCAGATTAGTTGTGATAGCTAGAGTGCAATTTGTTTGGCCAAGAATCCTATGTATCATGCTTAAAATAAGCACGTGGATGTTTAGTATCACTTTGTTCAAGAAATGGTTGCAAATAAAAAGATTGAGTTGAAGAAGATTGATGCTCAAGTGAATGTTGTATATTATCTTACCAAACTTGTTGGTGTAGACATGGTCAGAGGATTCACAGAATGAACTATCTAGGCCATGTAGCAAGAGTAAACACGATGGAAGAAACTCAATTGTAGAATGTAAAGAATGATTCAAATGCTCATTATATCATAGATTCAAAATGCTAATATGTTGGCAACATGTGTGCTACAAATTAGGGCTCACATGCCTGATTATCCAGGTATAATAGATATGTAAGATATGACACTGAAGCACCTTCTAGAACAAAATACATATTCTAATCTATCATAATCACTAACTTATGAACTAACTACTTTCCTATGAATCCTAGAGATCAATATATATCATCTCCAAGCTTAAGAGATCCTCCGCATCAAACAAGAAAGAAGTTGCAATCTCCAATGAAGGTGTAACATGTGGAAATAAATAGGTCGGTATTAAACAATTATGGTGACTTATAATATTTATTTATTTTATCTTGAGATAGTAAACAAGTGAAATAGGGGCATCCAACTTCATTAATTGATTTTATGATAGTTGTAAGAGAATCTCCTAGATTGTAGCTTACCTGTTATAAGAGAATCGATTAATTTTGGATAGTTATGACAGAGCATCTTATGAGAACTTATAAGAAGGTGTAAGAGGCAAAAAATAAGCTATTTGTTGACTATCCACTATGAGGGAATTGGATTTTGGCCCAATTGGGCACCACATGCTATTTGAAGGCTATGACAGGTGTAAGTAACATTAATTAGTCAAATTCCCAAAGTGGGAGTGGGATTTTCACATATATGGGTGTCATGTTCTGGATACTTTTTTAAAAAACTTGTTTTTCTATTTAACAGAAGCTAGGGGAAGTGCAACATATGAGAGTTGTTTGTTTATAGGTACATAGGTGTAGTTGGATTGGATCCAAGATTGAATGAAATTGATGTATTGTAATCTCTTTGCAAATAACACAAATTTTCCCTCTTTTCCTAGTGGAGTTTTTTACTCAAAAGGGTTTTCTCTACACAATATCTGTGTCACATGTATGGCTTTTGAGTATTTTTTATTTCTTCATTGTTAAGTCACATTTCCATTGATATTCTACAATTTATATTTCAGATTTCCAAATTGTAGTGGTTTCCTTCATTTCTAACATTTGGTGTCAAAGCCTGGCCAACTTTGTTTATTGGGTGGAAGTGTGAAGGTTTTCTGTGTTCCAGTGAGAGTTCTAGTTTTGTAGATTTGTGTGTGTGGAAATCATGGTTGCATCTACATCTTGAATAGACATTGAAAAATTTAATGGATCAAACTAAGAGCTGTGGAAGTTAAAAATGGAGGATCTCCTTGAAGAGAGGAATCAATGGTTCATGGCCTCAAAAGATGAGAAGCTCAATAAAGTTAGTTAAGAGGAGTGGGACAAGATGGATAAAAAGGCACGTGGCATAATCTGGTTATGTATTGCAAAATCTATCCTACTGAATGTCTCTTAGGATAATATTGCATATGCTTTATGGAAATTACTAGGTGAGATTTATCAAGCCAAGAGTCTAGTAAACAAGTTGCATTTAAAAACAAAATTGTTTCCTCTTAAGATGAGGGAAGTTGAGTCTTTTACAGAGCATTTAAATTATTTTAATTTAATTTTAAGTTAATTAGTCTCTATTGATGTTAAGATTACAAGGAAGAAGACAAATGTGCTATGCTTCTTTTTTCTTTACATGAGCCTTGGGAGAATTTCATTATTATTATTACTGCTAATCTCAAAGATCCAATGTTGGATGCTTTTATTGCAACTTTTCTATCACAAGAAATCAAGAAGAAGACTATGGATAGCTCGGTGGATGCTCTTAATGTCAGGGGTAGGTCAAAGGAGAGAGGACCAAAAGGAGATTAGAAAGTGCCTAAGGATAAATTAAAAGGAAGGTCTAAAACTTTTTGAAAGAAGAACAATGTTAAGTGTTGGAACTGCAGAAAGAGGGGACATGTTAAGAAGGAATGCATAAACAAAAAGAAATAATGGGATTCCTCCATAAAAATTACTTTGATGCAGGTGATGAGGTTTTACAAGTTCTACTTGTAATGTTGTATCTAACGAACATTGGTTTGTTGACTCAAGATGCTCTTATCACGTGACTCCTCATAAGGAGTGATTCTCCACAAATGAAAAATATGATGGAGGTAATGTCTACCTTGGGGACAACACTGTACATATCTGATAGTTGGATGAGGAAAGGTATAGTTGTGTTTCAGTGATGGGAGGATTAAAACCCCCCCTAGTGTTTTACATATTCTTGGATTTGCTACAAATCTTATTTCTGTTTCAAAGTTGAATGATTCAAGAGTGCATGTAACATTTAACAAGCATGGTTGTAGATTGATGAGAGGAAGCTTGGTGGTAGTAAGGGGAACAAGGATTGGGACTCTATTTAGGCTTGATGCAACTACTATTTACAAATCCACCTATGTGATAGAAAAATATGAAAATACATGTATGTTGTGGTATCGTAGAGTGGGCCACATAAGTAAAAATGTTTTGAAAACTATTATCATTAAAAAAAAATTGAATGCTTTTTACTATTCTGATGAACCATGTGTGTTTGGTAAACAAAATAGAGCATTATTTCCTTTAGGAATTAATAAGGCAAAAGATAAATTAGAAATTATTCATACATATATGATTGGTCTTATGGATAATGATTCAATTGGAAAGTCACATTTTTTTGTTACCTTCATTGATGATGTATCCATATTTACATGGATTTACTTTATGAAGCATAAATTTGAAGTTTTCACTAAGTTTAAGGATTTTAAAGTCTTAGTAGAAAACCAATCATGATTGAAAATAAAAGTATTGAGATATGACAATAGAGGGGAATGTTGTTGTAAATAACTTGATGAGTTTTGCAAGCATGCAGGTATCATTAGACAAAAGATAACTCTATATACACTACAATAGAATGGTGTTGCAAAAAGGATTAACCCAACAATTATTGAAAGAGCCAGAAGTATGTTGAGAAATATATAGTTGGACAAATGATTTTGGTTAGAAGCTGTGAATATAGCTTGTTACTTGATAAACATATCTCCTTGTAAGGCTTTTGATTTGGCACCTTATGAAGTGTGGATAGATAAGAAACATTCTATTTCACATTTAAGGGTTTTTTCATTGTAAGGCTTTTGTTCATGTGCCTAAAGAAAAGTGTTCTAAGTTGAATCCAAAAGCACATAAATGCATCTTCATTAGATATGGTGAAAATGTTAAAGGTTATAAGCTTTGGAATCCTCTATCCAAGAAGGTTGTCCATTCTAAAGATGTGATTTTTAGAGAACTTAGAGCTATTTCTGATTCTATACAACCAAACAAAAAAGAAAGGAACAAGATAGTGTATTTTGATTTAAACAAAAAGATGTACATCAGGAAGAATAGAATGATGGATTTGAGGATGGAGAAGAAGAAGAGGATTTGATGAAGGGAGTAAATCATGAAACACACAATAATAGAAATTGCACACAGAAAATAGAGTGATATTTTATAATAATGGGCAAAACATTACATTACAGAAGCTCAAATACAATCAGAGGATGAATCCCCTACAGGCTGTAACACATTACAGCTCCCTCTCTGAAGACTCTGGAATCTTTAGCCTTCTGTAACCCCCAAATCAACTAGGGTTTCTATTTTCCTGCTTTTTCTTGACTCTACACCTTCCCCCTTAACTCCCGCCCCCCAAGGGTTCCCAAAAAATGTAATATATAGCCCCTTTTTGGCGGCCACCAGCTTAATTTCAAAATTTGCATCTCCCTCCAAAAATAGGTCAACTTCATGGGGCCATAACTTTCGATCCGACTGTTGGATTTTCAATTATAATACCTTTTCGAAAAGCTCTCGAAAAGATGGTTGTGCACAAGCAATACTTAAAGGTAGACTGCTTGGGTTTCCCACCAAATTGTTGGCCCATCCAGAGCCTCTAAGTGCCTCAAATTTGACTTTGAATATTTCAATAAGATTTTTGGAATTTGAAATTTTAATATCTCACAAATGACAAATGATATTGAAGTGATTTCTTCACCATTAGCTTCAATTCACCATTCTGGAGGTCCGTGTAAAATTTTTTATCCAACCGTGCACAAATGCAAACCTACTAAAAATAATAACCCTACCAAATTTAGCCCTTATTGAAAAGAAACAATTTTTTTTTTTGTTGATGCAAGATTTCTCTTACACCCTGGATGCTCCTACATCAGGATTCAAGTGAAAGTTTTGAAGAGGAAGACTCGATGATTACAAAAGAAGTTGAGCATATAGAAGAACAAGAGGAAGAATCCCTTACTCCATCCTTGAGAAGATCCACAAGACAATGGAATCTAGTTGATAGGTATAGCCCACCAAATTTCCATTGTGTATTTATTTTATTGAGTATTGATGATGAATGTAGATCCTATAGGGAAGCTATTCTTGCAAATGATAGTGAGTCTTGGCAACAATCCATGCAGGAGGAGATGATGTCTATAGATTCTTGTGATACCTGGGATCTTATTCATTTTCCCAAAGAAAGGCCATTGGATGTAAGTGGGTCTAGAAAAAGAAGTTTGGAGCAGATGGTTCATTGAAAAAGTACAAGGCTAGGCTAGTAGCTAAGGGCTACTCCTAGAGATGGGGAGTTGATTTCGATGAAATTTTCTCTCCTATTGTTAAATTATCTTCTATTAGATTTCTTTTATCCATAACAATTTCTTATGATTTTGAAATTGAGAAAATGGATGTTAAAACTACTTTTTTGAATGGAGATCTGGAAGAGGAAATTTATATGCAACATCTAAAAGGATTTCACCTAAAAGGGAAAGGACACTTGGTTTGCATGTTGAAACAGTCTCTTTATGGATTGAAACAATCACCCAAGATGTGATATCAAAAGTTTGATTCTTTTATGCTGAAATTGGGTTTTGTGAAAAGCAAAGACGATCACTGTATTTACATTCTAGATGTACATTGAGGATCATATACAAATCATTGCCTTGTATGTGGATGCCATGTTTTTTAGTAACACCAAGGGTATGATTAGTGAGTTGAAAGATTAACTTTTAGGTGCATTTGAGATGAAGGAGTTGAGGGTAGCAAGGTACATATTGGGAATGGAAATTAGAAGAGATCAAGGTAACAGAAAGATTTTATTATCTCAAAGCAAGTATGAGAATACTATTTTGCACATATTTAATATGTAGGACTATAATCCAATTAGAATTCATTTACCAGTTGGCACTAAGCTTACATTAGATATGCATCCCAAGTGTGAAGATGTTGATTTGAGTATATGTCTAATGTGCCACATGCTAGTGTTTTAGGAAATTTAATGTATACAATGGTGTGCATTGGGCTTGATATTGCCCAAGAAATGGGAGTTTTGAGTAAGTTTATGTTTAACCTTGGTAGAGAGCATTAGAATTATGTAGAGAGGGTGTTAAGATATTTGTGTAGTACTTCTTATTATTATTTGGTTTGTTCTAGTACTAACAGTGAGGATAAGACATTAGACATACAGGGTTTTGTTGATGTTGATTAGACAAGTGACTTGGATAGTCAAAGGTCCACTAGTGGCTATGTGTTTACTCTATTTGAAGGAGTTGTGAGTTGGATGAGTAAAAGGCAGCCCATAATTGCTTTTTCCACCACTAAAGCAGAGTATATGGCTGCTACTCATGTCTCTAAGGAGGTAGTATGGTTACAAATATTGTGTACATGTATTGGTTTTGATTGCAAATCAATTCAGATTAGTTGTGATAGCTAGAGTGCAATTTGTTTGGCCAAGAATCCTATGTATCATGCTTAAAATAAGCACATGGATGTTTAATATCACTTTGTTCAAGAAATGGTTGCAAATAAAAATATTGAGTTGAAGAAGATTGACACTCAAGTGAATGTTGTATATTATCTTACCAAACTTGTTGGTGTAGACATGGTCAGAGGGTTCACAGAATGAACTGTCTAATCCATGTAGCAAGAGTAAACACAATGGAAGAAACTCAATTGTAGAATGTAAAGAATGATTCAAATGCTCATTATATCATAGATTCAAAATACTAATATGTTGGCAACATGTGTGCTACAAATTAGGGCTCACATACCTGATTATCCAGTTACAATAGATATGTAAGATATGACACTGAAGCACCTTTTAGAACAAAATACATATTCTAATCTATCATAATCGCTAACTTATGAACTAACTACTTTCCTATGAATCCTAGAGATCAATATATATCATCTCCAAGCTTAAGAGATCCTCCGGATCGGCCAAGAAAGATGTTACAATCTCCAATGTAGGTGTAACATGTGGAAACAAATAGGTTGGTATTAAACAATTATGGTGACTTATAATATTTATTTATTTTATCTCAAGATAGTAAACAAGTGAAATAGGGGCATCCAACTTCATTAATTGATTTTATGATAGTTGCAAGAGAATCTCCTACATTGTAGCTTACCTGTTATAAGAGAATCAATTGATTTTGGATAGTTATGACAGAGCATCTTTTGACAACTTATAAGAAGTTGTAAGAGGCAAAAAATAAGCTATTTGTTGACTATCCACTATGAGGGAATTGGAATTTGGCCCTATTGGGCACCACATGCTATTTGAAGGCTATGACAGGTGTAAGTAACATTAATTAGTCAGATTCCCAAAGTGGGAGTGGAATTTTCACATATATGGGTGTCATGTTCTAGATACTTCTTCGAAAAATTTATTTTTCTATTTAACAGAAGCTAGGGGAAGTGCAACATATGAGAGTTGTTTGTTTACATGTACATAGATGTAGCTGGATTGGATCCAAGATTGAACGAAGTTGATGTATTGTAATCTCTTTGCAAATAATACAATTTTTCCCTCTTTTCCTAGTGGAGTTTTTTACTCAAAAGGATTTTCTCTACATAATCTCTGTGTCACGTGTATGGCTTGTGAGTATTTTTTATTTCTTCATTGTTAAGTCACATCTCCATTGATATTCTACAATTTATATTTCAGATTTCCATATTGTAGTGGTTTCCTTCATTTCTAACATTTGGTATCAAAGCCTGGCCAACTTTGTTTATTGGGTGGAAGTGTGAAGGTTTTCTATGTTCCAGTGAGAGTTCTGGTTTTGTAGATTTGTGTGTGTGTAAATCATGGTTGCATCTACATCTTGAATAGACATTGAAAAATTTAATGGATCAAACTAAGAGCTGTGGAAGTTGAAAATGGAGGATCTCCTTGAAGAGAGGAATCAATGGTTCATGGCCTCAAAAGATAAGAAGCTCAATAAAGTTAGTTAAGAGGAGTGGGATAAGATGGATAAAAAGGCACGTGGCATAATCTGGTTATGTCTTGCAAAATCTATCCTACTGAATGTCTCTTAGGATAATATTGCATATGCTTTATGGAAATTACTGGGTGAGATTTATCAAGCCAAGAGTCTAGTAAACAAGTTGTATTTAAAAACAAAATTGTTTCCTCTTAAGATGAGGGAAGTTGAATCTTTTACAAAGCATTTAAATTATTTTAATTTAATTTTAAGTTAATTAGTCTCTATTGACGTTAAGATTACAAGGAAGAAGACAAATGTGTTATGCTTCTTTTTTCTTTACATGAGCCTTGGGAGAATTTCATTATTATTATTACTGCTAATCTCAAAGATCCAAATTTGGATGCTCTTATTGCAACTTTTCTATCACAAGAAGTCAAGAAGAAGACTATGGATAGCTCGGTGGATGCTCTTAATGTCAGGGGTAGGTCAAAGGAAAGAGGACCAAAAGGAGATTAGAAAGTGCCTAAGGACAAATTAAAAGGAACGTCTAAAACTTTTGGAAAGAAGAACAATGTTAAGTGTTGGAACTACAGAAAGAGGGGACATGTTAAGAAGGAATGCGTAAGCAAAAAGAAATAATGGGATTCCTTTGTAAAAAGTACTTTGATGCAGGTGATGAGGTTTTACAAGTTCTACTTGTAATGTTGTATCTAACGAGCGTTGGTTTGTTGACTCAAGATGCTCTTATCACATGACTCCTCATAAGGAGTGATTCTCCACATATGAAAAATATGATGGAGGTAATGTCTACCTTGGGGACAACACTGTACATATCTGATAGTTGGACGAGGAAAGGTATAGTTGTGTTTCAGTGATGGGAGGATTAAACCCCCCCTAGTGTTTTAAATATTCTTGGATTTGCTAGAAATCTTATTTACGTTTCAAAGTTGAATGATTCAAGAGTGCATGTAACATTTAACAAGCATGGTTGTAGATTGATGAGAGGAAGCTTGGTGGTAGTAAGGGGAACAAGGATGGGAACTCTGTTTAGGCTTAATGCAACTACTATTTACAAATCCACCTATGTGATAGAAAAATATGAAAATACATGTATGTTGTGGTATTGTAGAGTGGGCCACATAAGTAAAAATGTTTTGAAAACTATTATCATTAAAAAGTTTTTGAATGCTTTCTCCTATTCTAATGAACCATGTGTGTTTGGTAAACAAAATAGAGCATTATTTCCTTTAGGAATTAATAAGGAAAAAGATAAATTAGAAATTATTCATACATATGTGATTGGTCTTGTGGATAATGATTCAATTGGAAAGTCATATTATTTTGTTACCTTCATTGATGATGTATCCATATTTACATGGATTTACTTTATGAAGCATAAATTTGAAATTTTCACTAAGTTTAAGGATTTTAAAGTCTTAGTAGAAAACCAATCGTGATTGAAAATAAAAGTATTGAGATCTGAAAATAGAGGGGAATGTTGTTATAAATAATTTGATGAGTTTTGCAAGCATGCAGGTAACATTAGACAAAAGATAACTCTATATACACTACAACAGAATGGTGTTGCAAAAAGGATTAAGCCAACAATTATTGAAAGAGCCAGAAGTATGTTGAGAAATACATAGTTGGACAAATGATTTTGGTTAGAAGCTGTGAGTATAGCTTGTTACTTGATAAACATATCTCCTTGCAAGGCTATTGATTCGGCACCTTATGAATTGTGGATAGGTAAGAAACATTCTATTTCACATTTAAGGGTTTTTTGGTTGTAAGGATTTTGCTCATGTGCCTAAAGAAAAGTGTTCTAAGTTGAATCCAAAAGCACATAAATGCATCTTCATTAGATATGGGGAGAATGTTAAAGGTTATAAGCTTTGGAATCCTCTATCCAAGAAGGTTGTCCATTCTAAAGATGTGATTTTTAGAGAACTTAGAGTTATTTCTGATTCTATACAGCCAAAAGAAAAAGAAAGGAAAAAGATAGTGCATTTTGATTTAAACAAAAAGATGTACATCAGGTAGAATAGAATGATGGATTTGAGGATGGAGAAGAAGAAAAGGATTTGATAAATGGAGTAAATCATGAAACACACAATAACAAAAATTGCACATAGAAAATAGAATGATATTTTATAAATATGGGCAAAACATTACATTACAGAAGCTCAAATACAATCAAAGGATGAATCCCCTACAGGCTGCAACACATTACAGCTCCCTCTCTCAAGATTCTGGAATCTTCAGCCTTCTGTAACACCCAAAACAACTAGGGTTTCTATTTTTCCGCCTTTTCTTGACTCTACACCTTCCCCCTTAACTCCCCCCCCAAGGGTTCCCAAAAATGGTCATATATAGCCCCTTTTTGGCGGCCTCCAACTTAATTTCAAAATTTGCATCTCCCTCCAAAAATAGGTCAACTTCGTGGGGCCATAACTTTCGATCCGACCATTGGATTTTCAATTATAATACCTTTTCAGAAAGCTCTCGAAAAGACGGTTGTGCACAAACAATACTTAAAAGTAGACTGCTTGGGTTTCCCACCAAATTTTGGGCCTATCTGGAGCCTCTAAGTGCCTCAAATTTGACTTTAAATATTTCAATAGGATTTTTAGAATTTGAAATTTTAATATCTCACAAATAACAAATGATATTGAAGTGATTTCTTCACCATTAGCTTCAATTCACCATTCTTGAGGTCCATGTAAGATTTTTTATCCAACCATGCACAAATGCAAACTTACTAAAAATAATAACCCTACCAAATTTAGCACTTATTGAAAAGAAACAATTTTTTTTTTTTGGTTGATGTAAGATTGCTCTTACACCCTGGATGCTCCTACATTAGGATTCAAGTGAAAGTTTTGAAGAGGAAGACTCGATGATTACAAAAGAAGTTGAGCATATAGAAGAACAAGAGGAAGAATCCCTTACTCCACCCTCGAGAAGATCCACAAGACAATGGAATCCAGTTGATAGGTATAGCCCACCAAATTTCCATTGTGTATTTACTTTATTGAGTATTGATGATGAATGTAGATCCTATAGAGAAGCTATTCTTGCAAATGATAGTGAGTCTTGGCAACTATCCATGCAGGAGGAGATGATGTCTATAGATTCTTGTGATACTTGGGATCTTATTCATTTTCCCAAAGGAAGGCCATTGGATGTAAGTGGGTCTAGAAAAAGAAGTTTGGAGCAGAGTTCATTGAAAAACTACAAGGCTAGACTAGTGGCCAAGGGCTACTCCTAGATATGGGAAGTTGATTTCGATGAAATTTTCTCTCCTATTGTTAAATTATCTTCTATTAGATTTTTTTTATCCATAAAAATTTCTTATGATTTTGAAATTGAGAAAATGGATGTTAAAACTATTTTTTTGCATGGAGATCTGGAAGATGAAATATATATGCAACATCTAAAAGGATTTCACCTAAAAGGGAAAGGACACTTGGTTTACATGTTGAAATGGTCTCTTTATGGTTTGAAACAATCACCCAAGATGTGATATCAAAAGTTTGATTCTTTTATGCTGAAATTGGGTTTTGTGAAAAGCAAAGATGATCACTGTATTTACATTCTAGATGTACATTGAGGATCATATACTAATCATTGCCTTGTATGTGGATGCCATGTTTTTTAGTAACACCAAGGGTATGATTAGTGAGTTGAAAGATTAACTTTCAGGTGCATTTGAGATGAAGGGTTTGAGGATAGCAAGGTACATATTGGGAATGGAAATTAGAAGAGATCAAGGTAACGGAAAGATTTTATTATCTCAAAGCAAGTATGAGAATACTATTTTGCACATATTTAATATGTAGGACTATAATCCAATTAGAATTCATTTACCAATTGGCACTAAGCTTACATTAGATATGTATCCCAAGTGTGAAGATGTTGATTTGAGGATATGTCTAATGTGCCACATGCTAGTGTTTTAGGAAATTTAATGTATACAATGGTGTGCATTGGGCTTGATATTGCCCAAGAAATGGGAGTTTTGAGTAAGTTTATGTTTAACCTTGGTAGAGAGCATTAGAATTATGTAGAGAGGGTGTTAAGATATTTGTGTGGTACTTCTTATTATTATTTGGTTTGTTCTAGTACTAACAGTGAGGATAAGACATTAGACATACAAGGTTTTGTTGATGTTGATTAGACAAGTGACTTGGATAGTCAAAGGTCCACTAGTGGCTATGTGTTTACTCTGTTCAGAGGAGTTGTGAGTTGGATGAGTAAAAGGTAGCCCACAGTTGCTTTTTCCACCACTAAAGTAGAGTATATGGCTGCTACTCATGTCTCTAAGGAGGTAGTATGGTTACAAATATTGTGTACATGTATTGGTTTTGATTGCAAATCAATTCAGATTAGTTGTGATAGCTAGAGTGCAATTTGTTTGGCCAAGAATCCTATGTATCATGCTTAAAATAAGCATGTGGATGTTTAGTATCACTTTGTTCAAGAAATGGTTGCAAATAAAAAGATTGAGTTGAAGAAGATTGACACTCAAGTGAATGTTGTATATTATCTTACCAAACTTGTTGGTGTAGACACAGTCAGAGGGTTCACAAAATGAACTATCTAGGCCATGTAGCAAGAGTAAACACAATGGAAGAAACTCAATTGTAGAATGTAAAGAATGATTCAAATGCTCATTTTATCATAGATTCAAAATGCTAATATGTTTGCAACATGTGTGCTACAAATTAGGGCTTACATGCCTGATTATCCAGTTACAATAGATATGTAAGATATGACACTGAAGCTCCTTCTAGAACAAAATACATATTCTAATGTATCATAATCGCTAACTTATGAACTAACTACTTTCCTATGAATCCTAGAGATTAATATATATCATCACCAAGCTTAAGAGATCCTCTGCATCAGCCAAGAAAGAAGTTACAATCTCCAATGAAGGTGTAACATGTGGAAACAAATAGGTCGGTATTAAACAATTGGTACTCCTCTACAAATGAATGAAACAAGGTATAGACCTCAAGGAAGGTCTATCTAATCATTGTGTGTCATGTGATATGTTCCATTTACCTCTGCAAGTCACGAAAGTGCTCTAAAATCCTTCTCCTTGAGCTAACTGTTTGTGTGCTCTATTATGTGAAACCAAGTGATCTTCTGATAGCAATAACTTTCTAGAAATTGATCCAAATGATCTAAATTTTGGATATGATGTGCATGATGATGTCTAGATGCTAAGTCCAGGTCCGCAAGAGTTGATATAATAATGCGGTAAAATGCAGTACAAATGTTGAAACTACTACTTATTGAACTGAACTAAAATGAACTAGAAAATGAATGAAAGTGAAAGGAGTGCAAATATTTTTGGTTGATATAAGATTGCTTTGCAACCTAGGATGCTCCTGCATCGGACATCTAGGGTTTTTGAAAAGTGAGTCCCTCACTTTACTGGGGCTAGCGTAAAACCAAGATGGTCCACCTTAGCCTGAGATATCCATGATGAATCTTCTTCAAGTCTACCTTTCCACTTTACCAAATATTATTTATATTATTTGCCTCTAGTAGTGCATCCAAGTCTATTGTCCACGATGTCCTCTATCCACTTTGATTGTTGCTGTGGTAACCGATTCTTCAAATAATCTTCAATACTGCCATTGGATTCTGCTTCATGATACTGATATAGGTGTGCAATGTTGAATATAGGTGATATCTCCAATGTCTCTAGTAGCTCCACTTCATATTCATTTTCTGAGTCAAATTTCATGATTATCTTACATTGTCCAAACTACTTCATCTTCAATTTGTTATATGTCCCTACAAGAAATCTCTCTTTTCTCAGATATACCATTACTTCATCACCAACTGAAAATTTGTTGTGTCTCCTCTTCTCATTTGCTTGCTCCTTATACTTACTATTCATCTCCTCTAAATGCTTCTTAACCTGATTATGCATTGTCTCCATATGTCCAGCAAATTCTTTTGCCTCTACACTTCTCTTAGTCTCCATACTGATGTCTCTCAATTCTACAACTCCTCTAGGGTTTACTCTGCTCACAATCTTGAAAGGTGTCTTCCTTACAGTACTCCTATTCACTGAATTATTGTATGCAAACTCTTCTTGTGATAGGATTATATCCCAATTTCTTATCTTCTCTCCTACCAAGCATCTCAACAAGTTTCCCAAACTCCTATTTACAACTTATGTCTGTCCATTTGTCTGAGGATGAAATGCTAAACTATTCAAACTTCAAATCTATCTTCATCTTCTTCCACAATGTCCTCCAAAAGTATCCAATGAATATTGTATGTTTGTCTGTTCAAATTATACTCTTAGGTAATCCATGCAATCTCACAATCTCTTTGAAAAATAGGTTAGTAACATGCACTACATCAGTTATATCTTACAAGGTATGAAATGTGCCATCTTTGAAAATCTATCCACCACTACAAATATAGAATCATGTCCTCTCTATGTCTTCGGCAATCCCAATATGAAATCCATATTTATGCCTTCCCAAGGTCTCTCTGATACTATCAAAGCTTTTTATAACCCAGTATTCTGATTACTTCCTTTATCAACTTGACATACTCTACAACTCTACACAAACTTCTGTACATCCTTATATATCTGAGGCCAAAAGTAATGTTCACTTACCAAAGCCACTGTCTTATCAATTCCAAAATTTCCTACTAATTCACCACTATGTTTCTCCTTTATCAAATTATCTCTCATTGAACTCCTAGGTATACACAACTGATTTCCTTTGAACAACGTATCCTCCTAAATGAAATAATCTAACCACTTACTCATATCTATCACAAGAGGTTCTTTACATGCTTTCCAAGGTTCTGCACAATCAAGATCTTCTTCATACATATGCTTCAGTTCTTCAAAACCTAATGCTTCAACTCTCATCTCTATCAACAAATTTCTTCTTCTACTCAATGCATCAACAACTTTGTTTGACTTTCCACTTATATGCTTCAATACAAATGTGTAACTCTACATGAACTCTACCCATCTCATATGTGTTTGATTCAACTTCTCTTGACTATTCAGATATTGCAAATCTTGATGATCTATATACAACACAAATTCCATAGGCAACAAGTAATGTCTCCACTTATTCAAAGCTTGAATTATGGCATAGAACTCTTGATCATAAATTGAATATCTTATCCTTGCATCATTCAACTTCTCACTAAAATATGCTATTGGTCTACCTTATTGACTTAACAATGCTCCTATTGCATTTCCACTTGCATCACAATCTACTTGAAATACTTTGTTGAATTCCAGTAATGCTAACACTAGTTGCTCTATCACTTTCTACTTCAACAATTCAAAACTTTTATTTTCTCTTGATGTCCACTTAAAATCCTTTATGTCACCTCTCATTGTCTCTATCATTGGTGTGCATACTGAACTGAAATTTCTGATGAACTTATGATAGAAACTAGCTAATCCATGAAATGATCTAACTTCTCCAATGCTCTTAGGTGTTGGCCATTCAACAATTGATCTAACTTTTTCAGGGTCTATTTTCAATCCTTCTGCATAAATCACAAATCCCATGTATACCAATTATTCCTTCATGAAACTACATTTCTTGATGTTTATCAACAATTTCTCTTCTCTTAGTCTCTGCAATACTTGTCTTAGGTGCCACAAATGTTCTTCTTTTTTCTTACTAAAAATTAGAATATCATCCAAGTATACAATAACAAACTTACCCAAGACCTAAATGTTCTTCTTTTGTCTTACTAAAAATTAGAATATCCTAATCCCTCAACCCTTCACTCTAATCCCTCAACCCTAAACCCGATCCCTAAACCCTCAACACTATACCTTAAACCCTAATCCCTCAACCCTCAACCCTAAACCTTATCCCTAAACCCTAATCCCTCAACCCTCAACCCTAATCCGTCATCCCTCAACTCTAATCCCTCATCCCTAAACCCTAAATGCTATCCCTATTCCTAAACCCTCAACAGACTCAATACTATACCTTAAACCCTAATCCCTTATCCCTAAACCCTCCAACCCTATCCCTAATCCTTATACCCTCCACACTCTACTTTAACCCTAATCCCTCGACCCTCAACCCTATCCCTAAACCCTTGACCCTTGAACCTCAACCCTCAACCCTCAACATCAAACCCTAATCCCTCAACCCTTAACTTTGATCCCTCGACCCTCAACCCTATCTCTAAACCCTAAACCCTAAACCCTCAACCCTTAACATCAAATCCTAATCCCTCAACCCTTCACTCTAATCCCTCATCCCTAAACCCTAATCCCTCAACTCTAATCCCTCATCCCTAAACCCTAAATGCTATCCCTATTCCTAGACCCTCAACTAGCTCGATACTATACCTTAAACCCTAATCCCTCTACTCTTGACACTCTTATTTAACCCTAATCCCTTGACCATTAACCCTATCCCTCAACCTCAACCCTCAACCCTCAGCCCTCAGCCCTCAATCCTCAACATTAAACCCTAATTCATCAACCCTAAACCCTAATCCCTCAAACCTAAACCCTATCCCTATACCATCAACCATCAACACTATACCTTAAACCCTAATCCCTATCCCTCAACCCTTAACCCTTAAAACTTAAACCCTATCCCTACACCCTCAACACTTGACACTATATCTTAAGCCTTAAACCCTCATCCCTAAAGCCTCAACCCTCAATCCTTAAACCTTCAACCCTAAACCCTATCCCTAATCTCTCTACCCTCGACACTCTAACCCTAACCTCGACATTAAATGCTAATCCGTCAACCCTAAACCCTATCCCTAAACTCTCAACCCTCAACACTATACCTTAAACCCTAATCCCTCAACCCTCAACCCTAAACCTTATCCCTAAACCCTAATCCCTCAACCCTCAACCCTAATCCATCATCCCTCAACTCTAATCCCTCATCCTAAACCCTAAATGCTATCCCTAATCCTAAACCCTCAACAGACTCGATACTATACCTTAAACCCTAATCCCTTATCCCTAAACCCTCCAACCCTATCCCTAATCCTTATACCCTCAACACTCTACTTTAACCCTAATCCTTTGACCCTCAACCCTATCCCTAAACCCTTGACCCTCGAACCTCAACCCTCAACCCTCAATGTCAAACCCTAATCCCTCAACCCTTAACTCTGATCCCTCGACCCTAAACCCTAAACCCTAAACCCTCAACGTCAAATCCTAATCCCTCAACCCTTCACTCTAATCCCTCAACCCTAAACCCTATCCTTAAACCCTCAACACTATACCTTAAACCCTAATCCCTCAACCCTAACCCTAAACCTTATCCCTAAACCCTAATCGCTCATCCCTAATTTGTCATCCGTCATCCCTTAACTCTAATCCCTCATCCCTAAACCCTAAATGCTATCCCTATTCCTAGACCCTCAACGGGTTCAATACTATACCTTAAACCATAATCCCTACTCCTAAACCCTCCAACCCTATCCCTTAACCCTAATCCCTCGACCCTCAACCCTATCCCGAAACCCTTAACCCTTGAACCTCAATGTACTAAACCCTCAACGTCAAACCCTAATCCCTTAACCCTTAACTCTGATCCCTCGACCCTTAACCCTTAAAACTTGAACCCTAAAACCTATCCCTACACGCTCGACACTCGACACTATATCTTAAACCCTAATCCCTTAACCCTCATCCCTAAAGCCTCAACCCTAAATCATTAAACCTTCAACCCTAAACCCTATCCCCAATCCCTCTACCCTCGACACTCTACCTTAAACCTAATCCCTCAACCCTTAACCCTAAATGCTATCCCTAAAGCCTCAACCCTAAACCCTAATCCCTAATCCCTCTACCCTCAACACTCTACCTTAAACTTAATCCCTCGACCCTTAACCCTAAACCCTAATCCCTGAAGGTCCTAAACTCTAATCCCTTATATCTAAACTCTAAATCCTATCCCTAAATGCTCAACCCTCAACCTTAAACCTTAATCACTCAATCCTTATCCACCCCTCTTCTTCCCTATCTAGCTCACTCCCATCTCTACCCTCCTCTGCCCTTGACACTATACATAAATACATATAGGCATACATAGATACATACATACATACATATTGGCATACATAGATACATACATACATACAGGCATACATAGATAGATACATACATACATACATATAGGCATACATAGATACATACATACATACATATATATAGGCATACATAGATACATAAATACATACATATAGGCATACATACATACATGATTAATAGCCTTGAACATAAAAAAATTAAGGGGAACATAACGCGAGCGGGTTATAATGCGCTCGCGTTATGTCAAACATGACACAACACTTGCGGAAAAGGAAAAATGCAAAGCAAAACATAACGCGAGCGCATTATAACACACTCGCATTATGTCTTGATTTGGGAATCCCAAGCCTTGGGCTTGGGATTTTCTTTGGATTTCCAATCCAAAGGCTTGGAGTGCCTTTTGAACAATCACAAACATGTTTTTCTAGATTCTTCAATATTTCACATAATTTCGTTCATGCTAACCCTCAAATTTGCACGTGTTTCAATGTCAAACAAATCGAACACCTGGGTAATGTTAGGCTTTCTCTTAGCTATTTAACGATATGATTTTTTTCACATTTTAACAATGCTAAACCTTTCATCTTTAATTTCTTTTGTTTGTGTGTCCATTTTTGGGCAAAAACCACTGTTTGGTCTTTTTTTCATTGTAAATTAACTATTCATTGAAATTTCAAAAAAATTACATATTTAGAAACTAGACTCCATTCTAAAAATATTAAAAAAAGAAAAAAATGATTTTCAGTTAGTTTTTAAAATTTATAGGGGTAGCACGGCCAAAATTCTATTTTTTAGGATATGTCCACTTTGAAAATTAGTAAAAAATTAAATATTCATAAAAAAATTAGCAAAAAATCGGGCATAAACTACATGCTATTAGCTAATTTCTTACCAAAGCAATTTTAAAAATACAAAAAAAAAGTTGACCTTTCGAGGGAGCCACAAAACATGTTATGTTATTTTTTTGATAGAAACAACACCAATTTCTGTGGCTCCCTCTTTTGAACCCCTTAATCTATGCCATTTTAAAAAAAAAAAAGTAGTTTAGAAAGTGGAATCGGAGCACTATGAATATTGTTTTGGTTGCATCTCTAAATTTTGAGTGTAACTATGCTCAATTTCTCATCCAAGGCTAGTATTTCCTGATTTCAGGAAAAAAAAAAAAAAAGTGGCCACTTAAGACCCCTTTTTGGCCCCCCATCTTCTTGCACTTACCCCCTCAAGAGAGAAAATCCCTCCAAAAGAATCAATACTCAATGTATTATTAAGCAATGAAACATTACAATACACTTACAAAGTCTCATGAATACTCTTGAAACATCAAGCTCCTTCAATTCATCCTCCATGTGTCCAAGCATGTGACCACACATCCCATGCCATGCTTCACATATACACTTCACAAGAGAAACCCAATACAATGACCACCCACTCAATTAGCCAAACCCAACTACTAACCATGTGATTGCTTTTATAGAATCAATCTCACACAAATACAAGATGTAGTATAGGGAAAACCATGTGTCCCAAAACCATGGGAACACAAAACCATTAACCCTTTATTTAATATTTGCAACTAAGTTTTCACTTTATGATACTAAATTTTTTAAATTTTAAATAATTTTCTTAAATAAATAATTAATTATTCTATGTGTCCTACACACATAAAATAACTAACCAAATGTTACACACAACTTTTACAAGTGGCCCCAAATAAATATTTAATGTGTCTAAACACATCAAGAAAGATTCACCACAAATAAATATTTATTTTACATAATTAAATATTCAATGTTATGCAAGGTGTACAATACACCCATTTCCTAACATTCTCCTAGGGTAAGTGCAAGAAGACGACTACACTTTTTAGCCAAAAAGTGGAAGTGTTTTTCCTATTTTTCAAATTTGTCATAATTGGAGTGACAATTTGAAGCACTTGCACATAAAATATTAAGATGATGTAAAAATAAAAAATGTAGGATTTTGTTTGTAGTTTTAAAATATGTAGTTTTTTCTAATACCTAGATGATGAAAGTTAGTTTTTTATTGGATGTACAAAAAGTGGCTTTTTAAAAGTCTTTTTTTTTTTGGTCAAAGCATGCATGTACACAACCAACATAATTTGACCTAAACAAAGGTATTTTTCTAATTCATTTTGTAAAAAGATGCATAGGATGTTGAATTTTGGTCAGGATAATTTTTTATAATTTTTTTATAAATTATTTTTATTAATTTTTTAATGGCCTTAATTAGTGTTTTTTTAAACCCTTCGTGTACGGCCAACATAATTTGAGCTAAACTAATCAATTAACAATTTTTTTGCATCATGTAGAGAATGAAGTCTAGATTGGTCAGACATAATTTTTTTCAAGAAACTTTCAAAATCAAAAGTTATTAAAAAAAATAGTAACATATGTTATTTCAAGTTTGACTCATTTTGTTTAAAAAATAATTAATAAATAATAAAATTATGTCTAATAGTATAAAAAATTACATAATTGAAAACTAGACTTCCAGATCTACAAGATCTTTTAATCTCATTAAAAGATTATGAAAAAAAAGTTGTCAGCCAGGTGTGTGCAAGAAGTTGTCCACTTATTGGCCAAAAAGTGGAAGTGTTTTCCCTGATTTTCAGAATTTGTCACATTTGACCTAAAACTTTGAAGCACTTAAAGGTGGAACCTTGGAAAAAGTCACTAAATATGAAATGTAGTACTCAGAGTCTAGTTTCCAAATATGTATTTTTTTCAATACCCAGATGATAGAAATTGATTTTGAATAGGCATTTCTAAAAACCACTATTTAAAAGCCACTTTTTTTTTACTATACCATGTACGTGTACGTCATCCATATTTTGACCTAAATAATCATTTTTTTAAAATCCTTTTGGAAAAATATTTGTAACTCACTGAAGCACGTTTTCCATATTTTTTTGTAATTTTTTATTGAATATTTTTTTAATTAATTTTTTATTGGCCATTTTTGGTCTTTTAAAAAATCATTGTGTACGTCACGCATAAGATGACTTAAACTTAACATTTTTAAAATTTTTTTTTAAATTGAAAAGAATTGTCTAAAGTACGTTTTCGTACAATTTTTTTACAAAAAAATATTTTAATAAAAAGTTATTAAAATACTAAAAACCTTGATAATTTAAGTTCATTAGAAATTGATTAAAAAATAGAGAAAATTAATCCAATTGTAAAAAAAATTACATATTTAGAATCTACACTGTCTCATCTATAATGGGTTTTAATTTCGTCAAAATATTCTGCAAAATAGACCTTCAAATATATGCCCAAAGTCACTATTTTGTTGTGACATTGACATGACCTTCAAGGACCTTCAAGTTGCAGGTCAAACCAAGTCCAGAGGTCAAGTTCGGGTCCCCAAAGCATTTCCTAAACTGGGTTACAAAGTAAAACCTGAGCTTAAAATTCAAATTTTAAATAATGGGATCCCGTTTCTTACTCCACCAGTGAAAAATAAAATGGGATCCTGTTTATTATTTGTCTATTTTTTAATAACACTGTACTATGACTGTCAGCCCTACAACTTGCTCTACAGTACGGCCAACAGTGACATTTGCAGCATTCTCTACCATCTTTTTTTCTTTTGCAGGTCCATCAACTTAGAATATTATTTGAATTTTGATAGAAGTCATCATTGAGACACTGTTTGAGTAAAATTTTGTTGAATTGGTACTTGTTTGAAGGACTTGAACAAAGAAGAAATGCTTTCAAGTTTTTGACATTCATTTGTACATGCTTCATAAATTTTTTAATCACGGGATCACAAAGTCGTAATAAGAGGAAAAATAGGAAGCTATTAACCCCTAAAGAAATTGAAGCAAAGAGAGAAGGAGGCAAAAAGACAAAGAGATAGAAGAATAAAGATTCAATCAATGAATAATGCTGAAGCATTCAATTCCACAACTATTAAAGATAAAAACATTGAAGAGACCATAGATGTAGATGATGTAAATTTGCAAGAGGTGAATGTGGAAACTAATACGATTATACAAACTACTCCTGGTATGTCTTCAAATCCCTCTGTCAATGCTATGGAGAATATTTTAATAGGCACAAATCCAAGTACTTCTTCAAATCCACCTTTGAATGAAATGGAAATAATGTTGATAGGAGATTTAAAACAAGCTGGATATAACAATGTTGAGATTGATAATATTCGTAGAGATCAAAATTTGAAACAAATTGTTGTTAAAAATGAAAATAAAAATCCTTTTGTTGAAAATGAAAATGAAAACTGTTTTATTGTTGAAAATGAAAATGAAAACCATTTTGTTGTTGAAAATGAAAACGAAAATCCTTTTGTTGAAAATGAAAATGAAAACCGTTTTACTGTTGAAAATGAAAATGAAAACCATTTTGTTGTTGAAAATAAGAATTGTTTTGAAGTTAAAAATGAAAATGAAAATCCAGGATGTGATGTTGAAAATAAGAAATTTTTTTAAAAAAATTGAAAGAGATGTTTTGGATAATCTTCCTGGTAAAATTTCTTGGAAAGAAATAAGAACACATGCCAATAGATTATACAAGGAATTTTTTATCATAAAAAACTATCATTTTAATGTCAACTAATGATGCAATTAATGAGAATGTGGAAAATAAGAAAAGTAGTGAAAATGTTAGGCATTTTTGTTAAACCAAGAAGAAAAGATCAATCACTAAAACATGCTATGTCTACTATTGCTAGTGTCATTGAGTCTATTGGAAGTAATAGTTGATCCAAAGATAAGAATGCAACAAGACGAGCTATAACAACTGCTATAGTGAATAAAATAACTTTGAATAGAAGAATGGTAAGCAATATTAGTGGAATTCTAAAAATACATCCTAAAACATTGGTAAGAGCGGCAAAAAGAAGAGAAAGTATAGAAAATGATCTAATTAACCAATGTTAGAGTTTTAGTGGTCGACTTCTGAGATCTGACATGAAACTGAATGTTGAAATCAGATCTTTGATCAAAAAATATTGGCATGATAATACTAGGGTATCATCTAATGCTAGAGATGTTTTAAAATTAAGAGTGGGGTCTAAAGTTCGCGATCCTCATCGCGATCCTCATCGAAAACACCTATTAGATACAACGCAAACTAAATTTTATAGAAAATTTTGTGATGAATTAGTGTTACCTGGTAATATTAAAATAAGTCAAAGATCTTTTGAAAAATGCAAACCACAGTATGTAAAGATTAATAAGCAACAAATATCTTGTTGTTATAAAATGCATGTTCAATTTTGTTATTATTATAATGTGTTTCAATATATACGTTGTACTTTACATAGTAACATGATTATACAAGAATGTGATATTAATATGCCAACTGAAGCAATAAAAGAGTTTATATCAAGTTTGTTCTATGAAAGATCTAATGAAAAATTATTTTATTTAAGTTCATGTATTTCTGGACAATGCACTAGTTGTGACAATCTTTCTTTGTTAAGAGTTTGTATGCATAAAAGTGTTGAAAATAATTTTGGACAACAATTAGTGGATATTAAAATATTTAAGAATGTTGAATATTCTTTAAAAGATGAAAAATTTGTAAAGCGTTGTGATTTAATTACAGAAAAGGTTAGTGTGCATGCATTCATATCATAATTTAAGAGTAAAATTGTACCAAAATATGTCAAGCACTCTCAACAAGCTCGATGGCTTGATGGACAATTTCATGAATGTAGAAACACATTTCCAGTTGGTACTATACTATCAGTGGTTGATTTTGTGGAAAACTATACTTTAGCTCCACAAGAAAAAATTCAATCACAATATTACAATTCAGTTCAGGTTGCTATGTTTGTTCATATTATTTATAGAAATGCAAATGATAGCATAGAGAATGATAGAAAAGTTTTGAGGGAGTATCATTTCTATTTGAGTGACAACTAGTTACACTCATTAGAGTTTGTTCAATATTGTTTCAATATATTTTATACAAATTTAAGAGAAAGATGAATCTAGATGTTTGAACATCTTATATGGTCAGATAATTGTATGGGGCAGTTCAAGAATGCTCAAATATTCTGTTGGTTAAGTAGGGTTCACAAGGAGAATAATGTCCAACATATGTGGAATTTTTTTGAAGCTAGACATGGTAAAGGAGAACATGATGGAGCTGGTGCGTGTGTTAAAAGAATTCTTTCTAGACAACAATTAAAATTTGAGGATGTAGTTAAATTTAAAGATGCATGTGGGATTATAGATTGATGCAATACAATATTATGTACACCTGGATCAAGCGAGTACTCTACAGTTCGTCGATTCTTTTGGTTGGTTGAAGAAGAAAACATTCTACCTAGACTTGATTGCTAGACAATCAGTGGATCTACTAAATGGCATTCATTTAGGAGTTTAAATGCAAGTACATGGACTATCTGGACAAGGGAGCTTGCATGTTTTTGTCAATTTTGTCTTTCAGGAGATTGGGAAGCATGTGAGAATATAGAATGAGTTGAAGAGTGGAAGCAAAGACCATTGACACTTACCAAGCACATGATCAAAGTGAAACAACAATTGAAGACAATGATCAATTGTTTCTATTAAATGATTATGACCATGTTTCAGACCTTATACAAGAAGGTAATTTAATTCAAATTATTTCATTTTATTTCACTTCATTACTAATTTGTAGTACTTTTATTTATTTATATGTGAACATATGAATGCATGTATGTTGATTGGTCAAATTTTATAGACATGTGCAAGTTATTGAATCAAAATTTGTTTGCAGGACATGTGTATGTTGTTGTTGCATCAAAGAAGAATGAAGAGGAAACAAAATATTGGTTGGCTCATTGTGTGGAGACTAAACATAAGTTAACAGCACCTCAAGAAGATGATGATGGCTTTCCTTATCCAACAGGTTTGGTGATCCCCTTAAGACATCCCCTTAAGCAAATTTTAAGAATTTCTTTGATGATGGCTATCATTATCCAATAGGTTCGGTGGTGGTTGTTGGCACTTGGCTACATAAATACCTAATAAGGAAGAATGGTTTTCTTGCATTCGAAGATTATGAAACACATAAGAAAATTATACACTACTCACATTTGGTGTTGGCAATAAATATAAAACTGGAGAGGTATCGTGGAAAACCTACAAATAAAGAGCTATGGATAATTTCTATGGAAGACCATGAGACAATCATCGATGCGTTGGAAAAAAAGAGAGGATGGAGATGGTACAATGGAATAAGTAAATATAGGTAAATATAGTTAAATAGATTTATATTGTTCTTTTAAATACATTAAATACATGTTTTGATATTTGTTGTACATTATTAGTTGAAATTGATTTAAATTGTCCTTTTATATCCTTAGGCCATCATCACAAATTCATCACATACTTTGAAATAAAAACTTGAGAGGCACTTGTAAATACAAGTACAAATTGTGTATATCTAGATAGTTTTATATAAATTAAAATACATGTTTTGATGATATATTAATAAATTGCTTGTATTATTTTTATATTAGGTGGCGTGAAGACCTGTTACATTCCCCACATGTTTTGGACTTTCTTGAGATGGCATAACCACATTTTGTAAACATTATTTTGAGTTGGCATATATGTACATACACAATTACATTATTACACATTTTGTTCAAAAATTTGTATACATGTGTATGTACACAATTTTATATATCAAAATTATTATTCTATATATTTTATTTGTTAAATGCACATGTTTTTCTACTTTGAATTTACTTTAAATTTGATTTTATTATATTGTTAAATTTGGTTGCCTTGGGCAACTTCACCAAATTTTGAGAACTTAAGACGTCCGCTTAAGACATCGTAAATTAGGACCCCTTAAGACATCCAAAAAGTTAGCATCTTTGTAGGTTAATTAGCATGGCCAATTTGAAATTGTTAATGGACCATAGTACATCCTACGTGCAGTTATGTTACTTCCATGTTTCAGTAACCATATATCTCTCAATCCAACCATTACACTATCATCTTTATTCTATCCTTAAAATTTCTTCTTTATTTGACATGCTCAATAATGAAGATGAACTATTATATGTCCATGATGTGAATCATGCATGTATATGTCCTCTCTGTGTTAGCAATGATATGAAATTAACATATTTCACTACATCTACGAGAGGGACTCAAAACTACATGGATATCACCTAATATACCTTCATCAAGTCTAATAATATACATCATATATCTAGAATGATGTAATTGATTAGTATTGGTCCTCAATTGCTTTCAATTGTTGAGTAAGAGTGGCTTTGATTAGATTTGTCTACTCAAAGATTCAAATTGAAGGACAATATAAAACAAGATCATTCTAACCAATTAGACATAGTTACATCAACATGCATGTTTTCAAACTATATACATTGGCCATGAAGCTTGACTACTATTAAGGAAGTTAAATGGTGTTTCATCTTTTTATAACATACTTCTAAAGGTACTTTTCAACACCATCAAGTTTTCATACATAGGTACAAACATGGGTGAACAAATTCTATAAGTCAAAAGGAGTGGTGACAAAGCCTTTGATGTTTAGATTTATAGTTATGACCTCTTCCCAATGTAAACAAAAAGTAATGAGAAAATCCATGATTGTCAAATAAATTCTAATCCAATAGCATAATCTAGATCTTGATTATCAAGCACATTTTAGAAGAAATAATCTAGCATCAACCATATAAAATCTACAACTTAGGGAGATAAGCTATTCTAAGCCTCTTGTTTATATTTGCATTTATGAGTCTCAACTCATTTATTTTATTTTAACTAATTAATAAAATTTAAAAAGCATTCTATTAGACCTAAATAACTATAGGCTATGTTTATTTTCTTACACAATCCTAGACTAGAAAAAAAAAAGATTTTTTTAAAATTAAACAAATATAACTTATAGATCACTATGACTAAAGTTATGAGCAAGTTCTATTTTGTGTATCAAATTCTTAAATGAGCCATGACCTTTTACTATTTAGATGATGTGATATATTATTGTGGGCTTAGGTTGATACTATTTAGTTAGTTCCATAGAATAGTAAGATATTGTTAAGAAAATATTAACAATAAAAAATTATTATTATTAGCCATAATTAGAATTTACTTGTCTAGTAAAGCCCATATGTGAAAGCAAGACATGCTAGTACACATCAACACACGGTAGCCTTTTTGGGTGCTCATCAATAGCTAACAATCCTCTACCCTCGTCTATTAGCATTCATGTGCACTTATATAAACTAGAATTTGTGGTTTTTTACCCTCACTATTTTCACATCATGATGAATAACCCAAGTGATTTATCTCATGATTTATAGTTCTCTAGTTTTTTTTTTTTTTTTTTTTTTGTATTGGAAAATTTTCAAATATTGATGTGTTAATTGGTTGATATTTTCTAGAGTGAAGAAACGGTGACAAATCTTAGAAGCCCTAGTGAAGGATATCAAGAAATGGGGCACAAGGGTAGCCAAAGCTCCACTAATAAATCTTACCAAGACAAAGCAATTGAAGAGTGTAGCTTCTCCTTCTCACCTTTATTTTGCAATTTTCTTATAAAATATATTAGATTTGGATTAAACTTAGTATTCTAGATTAGTATCTAGTCTAAGATGTTAAATTTTTACCATGTTTGAAATTGTTAAAATTCCTTGGTAGGACTTGTATGTATTCATGTATGAAATTATTAATGAATGTCTAAAACTGAAGATGTACATGTTTGCTTTATCTTTCTTGCTAAGTAACAAGAATAATTGCAAGCAATGCCTTGTGTTTCATTCCATTGATTTCATTGGAGCCCCTCATATGGGACAATTGACATCTACCACTATGTTATTCACACAAACCAAATTTTTTGATAAAGAACCTTGGGGGAAGAAGTTCCCTTTCAAGTAGGGAACAACTAGTTTCATATAATATTGTGTCAAAATATGCATCAACAAGTGGTGAATCAATTTTGCACATCATCAACATTATTCTTCTATTGTTGATATTAGAACTAAGTAATTAATTCCTCATTTAATTATCATATTATTACTATCAATTTATCAGCCTGACTCTAGATTTTATCTGGTTTAATTTAATGCTTAATTATTTGCATTAGATTAATTATCCTCTAGATAATTTATGTAAATCATTTATTTATTTACATTTATTAGTGAACCCAACATTGCTTACATGACTTAAGGTCCCCCCTTAGGGTTTCTCTTTGATTAGGGTTTTTTAGATCAATAATTTCTAATTAGTTTATCATATTTGGATATCTTGTTAGGTTTTATATGCTCTATTCTATTGTACTTTATAGTTATAAATTTATTTAGGTTTTCATGGATCATTGATATATCTAGTCTTTTACCCACTCTAACCACCATTACTTTGGCCTTCAAGGTTTGAAATCTCTTGCACTCATGTCTACTTGTGAATCACACGTATATGCATAACATATGCTAGCATATTCTTGAAGGCCTAGCTAGACAATCACTTGTATAAATACATGTCCTATATAATGTATAGATAGAGAAGTTCATACCATTAAACTATGGCATGTATAACACTATACAATTCTTCTTTCATCCAATACAATTATATTACAAAAGTATTATTCTCATCTTGAATGTGTATTTATCTAGAGTTTTTAATGGATATTCTACAAATTCTATAACATAACACACTAAATTACAAGTTTGTACATCCTCTAATCCTCCTAGGATTCAAATCGAATAAGACCTTCAAAACATGTTTTTTCAAGTGGTTTTTTTTGTATATACAAGTTTTGGAAAGAACTACTCATAAATTTGTTAAAATAAAATACTTTTCAACCAAACAAAAGAGTACAGAGGAAACTACCAGACCCCCAAAGGGTTCTAGAAAAGTCAACATGAGGATCCTACCATAGGGGAGTAGATGCCACCACAAAACCCATGAATCTAACACAAAATCCAAGATACCACTATAATTCTACAATTTCTCCTAAACTATAAAGAAAGATGAGACTTTTGCATATGTTTTCTACCATTACATACTAACCCTCCATTGGAACACAAATTAACCCAACAATAAGATTCAATTTTTAAAATTTGAAAACAATATTTTTGAAAATAACATGCTAATTTTACCATTGCTTAAAATGTACATAAATTATTCATTTACAACTTCCTTTATATAAAGTCACAAGGGGAAGATTACAAATATATAACCTTACAAAATCCATAATTATAAACTATAAATAAAACAACAATATCCACAAGAAGAAAACAATGCCTACTTTGATCAAATTCTTTGAGATCAAGAAAGGATTGTTTCAATGGAAGATGGACTAGAATGTTATAGAAGTATGTCATGTTAAGCAAGAAGATGCCATAGATGATGATCAATAAGGTTTCTTATTTTTGTATTCAATTGTTTATCCAAATAACCCACACAAGAACAAATAGAGGAAGGTTGGGCTGTATAAACTCCAGGTCCATGTTCAAAAAATACACAAAGTCCCATATTTTCAAAATATAAAGTCCATGACAAACAGTTTATAACATAGTCCATGAAATAATCAAATTATGTAGCCCATGTTCAATAACCTATCACATACTATCTCTATAATCAAGAGTCCTCTTCACACCATGCGAACTACTCAGATGACCTGGATCACTCTGTAGAAGAAAAAGATTTAGATGAAATCAGATGTAAGATGATTAAAAATGATTTAACGATAATTTTTAAATTTATAATTTATCATAAAATTAAATTACCGTGTGAGGCTGAGAGGCATGCTCTGGTGCACCTGGCCCTGTCTCTACATGCTCTAAATCAATCTATTTAATACAAGAGAAAGTTCAAGTTGAAATTAGATGTAAGACGATTTTAAAAATGATTTAATTCAATTTAATTTATAATTTATCATATTTAAATTATTATACCATAAGAGGAACTTGTTGTGCATCCTCTATTCCAGGACCTGTCTCTACAGGCTTAGCTACATGACATGTCTCAAGCTATAAAAGAAAAAGAATTTTGAACACATGTCAACATATATATCTATCAAGAAATTTACTTTAAGTTCATATAATGTATATTTTAATTGACTTTAAATATAATCTAAATTTTAAATTATACCGTATCAAGCTGCCCATCTCCTCTGTCCTCCTGCTCTGCATGTGTTGTGTGTTGATGAAACATGTCACTAACAAGCTCCTACAAGTTCATTTATAAGTTAGCACATGTGTGTATAAATTAGGTTTTAAATCATATATATAATTGACTTGTGTACATGTTATACATTTTTGAACAACTTGAAATGCAGTCGACTCCTGATATTAACTTGGATTATCCAAGTGTGTTGCAATGCCCATCCTCATTATTGTGTCAACCTACATAGACATATTTTTAATATATATTAAATAGTACATGCATGTTTTCAGATACAGTGATATCAAAATAGAAAAATCTAAGTATATATATAGTTTTTTAAAACAATATACATATTGTAAGAGTGTTATGTGAGATGCCCAATGATGGAGGAGTGCTTGAGACACCCTGAGATGGAGGATTCAATGTGGAAGAACCCTGAACCAGTTCATAAATATTTAATGTAGACACATTCAAGACTGAATTACAAATTAAAATCAAGTAAATAAAATTAATATTTAAAATATAAATCATTCAAAATGTACCCCAAATGGGTGCCCGAGATGAACAGGTGTCAATGAAAATTAATTTGATCAATGGTCCCTGTTGCCATCATCTACACGAAACAATTTGATTGTTAAAATATTACAATTTAATTGATCTATATGTTGTTTAAAAAGACGTGCTTAAAAAATTGTTGTAAATTCAACATGTGTACATAACCTATATATACCTATGTTGAATGATCAATGGGATGATCCTCAGCAAATAGATAATCAACAAATGATTCACCCACATTAGCAGATGATGCATGTGTAGCTGAAGTGGGTGCAACTGCCTGATAAGGTCCATAACATAATTGATTGCAACTCATACATGTATGAGGCATCGACACATGTGGAGTGGTACTAGGACCACTTCCATCATCAACTCCTCCATGGTCTCTAACTCGAGCTACCATCATAGAAGTCTGCTCATGTAGGCTACCTGAGAGTGCACTCAATGTGCCTAGTGTGGATACCACTGCATGATGCTAGAAGGGCGAAGGAATGGCAGCAACAGGAGGGTCAATAAGAGGTTGAACATGCACGGGTCGTTGGGGATCAACTCGTGCCCCCAACCTCTGTTGTGGCATGCCACCACCAATACCCTAGAATGATCTAAAATCAAAGTAGTTGGGTTTTTTATTCAGAAGAAACTCTGCATATAATTTTCTCAAAAAATATAAAGGAACCTCACAATTAGCATGAGGTGGATAATCAAACACCATCCACCATCTCTCCCAAAAATTGGTAGACATTCCTTCATGCCTACACCACTTGATTGATATTCTTTTCTTATTTGCAGGAATAGGTTCATTTGTAATGATATGTCTAAAATATTGCACTAAATGAGCTTTTGTGATTTTAAGATCCAAAATAGTCTTATAGGAGAGGCTATCAGCATAAAATTGGTGCCTCTCCTCTCTCCATTTCTGGAATCCATCAAAGTCTGAGTCAATAGACCTCATAGAATCTACAATGTTTTGCATCAAAGCTGCAAAACGTACCACATGAGGTGGCATGAATTGTTCATTGCGAATGGAATTAATTTTTCTTGTATGGAATCCACATTTTCATTAATTATGTCTCGTAAGTGAGCCTAGTCAGTTCCAGGTGGGGGTGGAGCTAGGGCATTTGGCACTAGGGATGGGGGTGGGGGTGGGGGTGGGGGTGGGGCCAGATCATCTTGTGCATTGAGGAAGTCCTCAACATCAAAGTGAATATCATCCAGATTCATGATATATATAAAAATAGATATGAACCTGTATATATACATATAAACATACAAACTTGAGTACAAATTTAAAATTAAATCAAGAATATATATATATATATAAACATATAATGTACATGTTCAAAAATTATAAATTATATGTATGTTTCAAGAAATTACACTTGAAATAAATTTAAATTAAACATACAGATGCATAAATGCATGTACAAATTTCAAAATGTAAGAGAGCTATTAAATAGTGAACTAGATGTAATTTTCAAATTGAAATCAAGGGATTTTCATTCGAGAGCTAAAGTTTGATTCTTATAGTGAGGGACACAAGAAAGATCAATTTAATACTATACAGATCAATTTACTAGTAGGGCTATTAGGACTACCATAATGAATTTGTTCTCAAGGTTTGTTATCATATGTTAGGTCCAAGGTTTCAATTTTGTTAATTTTTCTATGGAGTTCACTATTGGTTTGATGTTAAGTACTCATTCTAGGAGATCCAACATTTCCTATGGCAAAGCTACAAATAGTTTGTAATGGTTTTGGATGAATTTCTCTAAATAAATATGACTAATAATCTTGGTCAACAAACAATAGTCATGCTTGCATTGGTTTGAGCATTGGATCAATCATGAATTCATAAATTGGATATTTGTTCAAGAGTATGTGAAAATTTGAGTGAATCCTTACCATTTGATAGGAAAGAGGAAATCATTGAATGTGAACTTTAGTATCTTGTATAATGTTGTCATGACCATTAAGGACTATTCTTAATTGTTATTAAATTCCTAGATTGTTATGTGGACCTTTAAGATAGCCTTAAACCAATAACAGACTTGTCATGAGGGACAATGAAGTACAAAGGGACAATGAAATTGTTGTTAAAATGTAAGACTCCTCTAGAGATTCAATTGCATTATCTAGATAATCAAAGAGACATATAACCATGTGGTAATGATTAAATCTTCTACTTTTAAGATAGATGATGAGGTAAGAAGGTTAGGATGCTTTGCTTAGCTTGTGATTGTAGGGATGATCTAGCTAGAAAAAAGATATTAGTTGATGGTGAACTAGATTGATTTTGTTTCCTATTTCCTATTTGCAATTGTTCTTTTCTATTTAGTTGTTAGTCACTTGACTCTTATGTGTGTTATTTAGCTTCAGACTAAGCCCATTTAATTTAAAGTCTAAATAGTCTTAATTTGCACTAGATCTTAACACTAGATGATTGTCCCAAACCTTAAGAACAATTTAAAACTCTATTTTACTATCAATATATATCAATGAAGGTTGAATGCCTAGGATTAGGTGGATGGATAATAGGAGGAAATGGATTAGGATTGGGAGTGATCAAACTTAATAGAGAGGGATGGCATATAGGTTTGTCTTTGTAATATAGTTCATAGTACATCTATAGAGGCCATTTAAGAGAGGTGATTTAAATTTAGGATATGAAATTGGAGGATTAGATGGTGGTGAGGGTAATGAAGGGATTGATGGATTAGAAGGTGGATGGACTGATGAATTAGGATTGGGATTACATGGTGGTGTTGGGATAGGACTAGTAGGCTCTTGGATAGGCATTCGATTGGATGATGATGAAGGATACCCATAAGATGCATAATCTAGAGTGGTGTTCTCCTTGTCAAAGGTAACATAAGGACTTAAGGACAGTTGATCTTGGTGAAAAGGGTAACTTTGACTCGCACGTTCTTGTTACAAAGGAACTTGATAGTCTTGTAAATGGATTTGATGATGACCTGAAATGTTGGAATAAGTAGTTGGATGATCTTTGGGTATGGATTGATATGGATATTGGTTGATATTGAAATAAGTGGAATAGGTTGATGTAGAATTGACATGTGATATGTGGATGGACTAGGTTGATATGATGATGGAGGTGACACATAGGATTGAGGTAGAATTTGTTGATGTTGTGATTGTGTTTGTTGGGTTTGGGATTGGTGGGTGGCTAGGAGTTGTTGAATGAGGGCTTGTTGTTGTGCTCAAAATTGTTGTTGGGATAGGATCTTTTTCTCTTGTGTTGGGATGGATTTCCACATATGTTGAAGTCTTTGTATTTCATCTTGTTGTTCAAAATATGCATCATGATCTACAAGGTTCTCATGATCATTGGGAGGAAATTGGGGACCTCTTAGGATTGTGACTTTGGGTTTGGCATGGTCAACTTGGTGAGGTTGTGTGGAATATCCCTATAAGAGGATGAAGGATGATAGGAGGTTGTAGGATGGCTAAAAGAATTCACATGATGATAATGTTCAAGTTTATCAAGATATGCATCATGGTCTACAAGGTTCTCCTGTTCAAAAGGTTCATCATATTCTACAAGGACCTCACAATCATTGGTACCAAATTCAAGACCTCCTATTATGACCAGGGGTTTCCTATTGACTATGAGTTCAATAAGCTTCTTTTTTATTGTCACAACCATTTTGGACAAAAGAAATGAATTAGAACAGATGCATCTATGCTATTGAATGATGTCATAGAAACTAGTGGACTATCATACCACCTAGGTAGAATCATAATGAACATATGCTTGACACTATAACTAGACTTGGAAAACTACCTTGAGGTGGATATCTTGTGCATGCCACGTGATCTGAAAACCTAAATTTGGCGAAGTTACCTATGGCAACCAAATTTGATAATGGAGATCTAGGATTGACTACTAGTTGCCTAGTACTAATCTGAGTATGAAGATGAATATATTATGATGATTTGTGATTTAAATTTAATAAAGAATTTGATGCTTTAATTAACTTGTGATTGTAGGGATTCAATCTAGCTAGAAAAAGATATTAGTTGATGGTTCTAGCTTGATTTTATTTCCTATTCGTACGTATGTGCAATATTATTGTTTTCTATTTAGTTGTTAGTCCCAACTCTTATGTGTGTTATTTAGCTTGAGACTAATCCCATTTAATTAGTCTAAATAGTCTTAAAATTTGTGCTATCTTAACACCATGATTGTCCCAAACCTTAAGAATAATTTAAAACTCTATGTAGTAGTCTACCTCTACATATACAAGTTTTTGTTAGGAGAAAATATCTTTTGCCAAATTTGTATAGAGTTGTCTATAGTGTGTTCTAGGGTAATCAAATGATGCAAGTCACAATTTAGAGGGTTGAGGGATAAGTTTGTGTTGAGTCTATAGGAGGTGTTTTCTTACATAGACCTCTCCATAATCTAGGTGTCTCCATGTCTAACTCAAATGTTTCAAGGGATATTATATCTAGATTAATGATAAAATTTTATATATATGGCTATGAGATCCACGATCAAATCAATGTTTGGTAGAGAAAAGTTATCTTTAGGGTATCCTTTTTTGATGTCTCAAAAGTTAGTGCAAACATGAATTCCCTTAGTTTTCTTGCTAACTAAGACCACATTAGAGATCCATTTAGGATAAGTAATAGTCTGAATGAACCCCACATCCAAGATTTTATACAATTCTTCTTTCACCAAGAGGGCTACTTGGGGGTGCATTTTGCATAGCTTTTATTGAATAGGTTTGGCATTGACATGAACCACAAGATGATGCATGACTAAAGATGGAGTCTCAAGGCATATCACCATAAGACCACATGAAGAAATCAGCGTAATCTCTAAGGGTGATGGTTATGCCTTCTTTGATGTCAAGGTCCAGTGAAGTTTCTATCTTAGAGAGTTTAGGGTCCTCTTCTATTCATAGGTTGATGTCTATAGCATCCTCAACAAGGAGGGGGGAGTCATCTTGTATCTAAGTGGTATCTAATGGAAGGTGAAGTTTGTCATTGAGAAGCTCTTGGGAAGTGTCCATTTTTATTGTATCATTTTAATCGATCACAAGTTTCTTCTTATATCTTGTTTCTATTCTACCTACTAGGGTGCCTTAGGACTAAAGGGTTCTTCTTTCTCTCCAAAATAAGCATAGGTGTTAAGTATGGTGGAAAAGTCTTTCTTATGATTACCATGGGGATGTGATCTTGACACTTCATAAGTTTCATGATGGCTTCATCATTTTGGAAAACATCAAATTATAAAGGGTCATGTTGGTCCCAATCGATAAGCTCAAGGTATTATAGGTCTAAGGAGATGGTGAGGATATAGTGACCTATCATGAAAGAGGTTAGTGGTGGTAAGATCTTTGTAAGGATCATGAGTGGGGCCTACATCAATGTCATTAAGATTAGGGGAAGCATTACCAATGAGGTTAGGCTCGTATCACAATTAAAATCATGATGTTCATCTTAGAGGCATAACCTAGCTAGTGAGGACAGCTACAAGTGTCTCGAAAGTTACATTTGTTGGCTTGATTTGATTCTTGATTAGTTGGCTATCACAAAAATTGTAAAATCTTCTCAATTCTTGATTAGTTGGTTGTCTCTAAAGGTTTGATTATGAAGGAAGTGATAAAGGTTTTATTATGGTTTGTTGTAATTTTTTTTACATGACAATTACCTATTCAACAATGACTTTAAAATACAATGACATACATTGATATAAGTAAATTTTATAAAAACCAAATATATATATCATCCCAATGCTATATAAATTTTGACAGTTTGTTCAAAATCTCTCCTTTCATATGATACAGTCATTTCAAAATTTCAATTGTATTTTACAGCTAAAATGTCTAAATATAGTTATTCAACACTCAAATTGAAATCAAATTTTGACAGTTTATTCAAAATCTCTCCTTTCATATGATACAGTGTTTTCAAAATTTTAATTGTATTTTACAGCTAAAATGTCTAAATATAGCCATTCAAATCTTAAATTTAAACAAAATTTTGACAGTTTGTTCAAATTCTATCCTTTTATATGATATAGTATTTCAAAATTTCATTTGTATTTTACAACTAAAATGTCAAAATATCGCTATTGAATTCATAAATAGAAACCCTAAATAACACTCTACAATTTCAATTTTGATTGTATTTTACACCAAAAAAAAAGGAAACTTCAAAACATTCATTGCCAAATTGTAGAAGTGGAAAAATCCACTTACCTGATGTTTTTGATGGTGAAAATTATCCTTCTTCAACTCAGGATCTTGTTATCACTTGCCTCCTGTCGCTGGGAAAAATGGGGTTGCAGCCTTTTTTTAAAATTTAATACTTTTTAAAAATGGGATCCTGTTTATAAACAGGATCCCGTTTCATAAAACTCAATCCCATTATAAACAGAATCCCATTTTGTGAAACGGGATCCCGTATTTGGGCTCTAGGTTCAGGATCCCACTAAGAACGAGATCCCATTTTTTATTTTAGGCTTGGGATTCCATTCTAAAACAAGATCCCGTTTTATAGAAACGGGATCTCATTTTTAGTTACCCGATTTGAGATTTTTTTCTAACTCTGAAACTTCCACCTTAAGTGGACACAACTTCTTACATTTACCCAGCCATAGTGGTAAAACTAGTTTTTTTCTCTTGTTGTTTTCATGGTCTCCTAGTTGCCGGTCCAAAGCTGAGGCATGGGTTTCCAAGCCTAAAACCAATGCAAATCCGCGTGTTTGAAATTTCAAAATTTTTAGATAGGGTACCCATTCTAAAAATAATGGGTACTTGTTTCTAAAAAATCAAAAAAATTAGCCATGGGCATGTTTCAAAAAAAAAATACTTTTTGAAAATGGGCACCTGTTTCATAATGGGTACTCATTTTGCTTCGAGTGCCCGATCCTAAACGGGGGCTCACTTCTTAATGGGCACCCATTTCAGGTTGGGCTTTTGTTCCTAAACGGGCACCAGTTATTTTCAAAATGGGTACCTGTTCCAAGCAGCATTTTCCATTCACAAAAGACTTCCATGAAATCTATACTCATCTTCTTGCACTTACCTCCCACTTGTATACATTGCATAAGGGTCAATCAATGAAATACATCATCATAGCCATACATGAAACCACATGAATTTCCAACATGCTCTCATGTTCCATCAAGATACCTTCAATAAAACCAAGGTAACCACCATCTCAAGCAAGAACTCCTCTAATCCTCCAACATGCCACTTATGGAAGAAAAAGGAACAAGCCATGGTGAAGATGACCAATCTAAAGAACACAAGCATCAAATCCAAGTGACAACAAATGCTCAAAGATGCTATCAATGATTAAAAACCACATGACAGGAAATAACACCCATAGCATATGCTAATACATCAAACCATCCATACCTCTAATCCAAGGTATATCAATCATAACAAGTAAACCTTATGCCATCAACATATCCAACCCAAACAATGATCACAAGTCCTTGTATATAAAACCTATCAATGAAGAACATACATATCCAAGAAATCCCACTACATGGGTAATGTGAAATCTGAAAATAGATCAAGGCATATCAAGTCTACCAATCAACACTCAAGTTAAGGTGTGGCTAATGATAAAACCATGTAGTGCCAAGAGAAATCATAGTGATCCACACATGCAACATAAAATGCTACGTAATCCCTCACAACATGTCACCATAACTCTCCCAAATCATATGAACATGAACCTCTAGGAAGTACCCATAAGACAAATATAGAAAACTTGTAAATCATATCATGTCCTACTACCAACACCTCAAAGTGCTAAGTTGTGTCAAGTATGATCTCCTTCAAAACCCCAAATGGAAAGCCTCAATAACACCCAACCACTCAATCTCATAGATCAAATGAAACATATGTATCATGTGTAACCAACATCGATGTAAACCTCTCTAACCAAGGAAGATCAAACTAGAATAACGATTCCCAAAATCTAGAAATAAGCCCCATCACATCTCCTAAATCCTCATAAATGATATCATAAATCAAACCCATATGAACAAGGAGATAACCATGCTAACACCCCTCAAATGAATCCTCAAAAACTAACAATTTTAGGTCAAGATCCTTAACCATGAGAAGATAAAGCATAAAGTGAAATGCATCTAAAAGGATGGGAAATATCTCTTATATCATAAACTATCAAGTAGACCAAGAGTGGGGAATGAGAATCCCCTCCAAAATACAGCAAGTCACAAATTTGACTCTCTCCAAAAAAATCACATGATTGATCAACATGACATTGTCTTAGCTATGTGCCTAGTGTAACATTAACCTACAAGGATGAATCTATCTTGGATTCAAAAGGATCATCATTGATCTTTGAACTCCCACTGCACTGGATTTCTAGATTGTGGGTCACATAATGGAGCTCCACACCCTTATGAATCCTATGGTTTCTTAATTTTTGGTGAAGGATATTATGGTGCATCCCCTAGGCACATGAATATTAGATACGTGACCATATTTGGAAATTGTCCTAAGCAACATGGAGAATCCTTGCATGATTTTCCTAACATGTGAAGAAATATTTTGGCAAAGCTATAAAAGTGGGATCTTCCTCTATTTGCATTTGGAAAGATGGAAAATAGAGTCCCTCTTATGAACTATGCCTGTGAATGTAATGATGTGTCTCTTTATGCCTAAGTGAACAAGCTCTTCTGCATTAGTTGGACCATGTGAAGGGTGCTATTGTTGCCATGATTGATTCCAGTGAATGTTATAAGGCTGCAAGCCATAAACATGATCAACACCTCTTTGAGCTCTTTTTGGCCAACATGGTTGATATTCTAGGGAAAAGATCTTAGGGGAAGTTGGAGGCAACAAACTCTATTCAGTAGAAGTTTTGAAGCAAGGTCATTGATGTTGTGGGCGAGTGTGGTATCATAATTCGAGTAGACAACTTAAGTGGAGTATTTTGCTACAAATGGTTAAGGAAACAATACTATGAGGGAAGCATATCCTCTCCTCAGGGTTGGACTGATTAAATGCAACTTGGAGGAATACTAGAAGCTAATGAAAGACAACCCAACTCTCTTGTCTTAGGAGCAACAAGCACAAGTGACTTAACTAATCAAAGGCCTATTCTACATCATACATAACAACACTCAAGAAGGTTATGATTTGATGGGAAAGATATGTAGAGAAATTTATTTAGGAAGATGAGGAATAAGTTATTTTTGGAAACCTTTTGCTTACAAGGTTTTGTAATTTCTTCTTTTCAGTTTAATATAATGGAAGTTAACCCTAAATAACATATCACAGAAAATTATAAATATAAAATTATTATGACAAACAAAATAGAATATAAAAAAATTATAATAATAAAATAATTATATTTAAAAATAATAAAAAAAATTCAAAACTTAATTTAAAAATTTAACTAAAATTTTTAACATTAACTACTATAAAATCTAAGAGACCACTAAAAAGATGTTAAATTTAATGAGTGGTTGAATCCTATAAACACATCATAATAGCTCTTAAATTTCTTCAAAAATAGGTAGCCCCCTCCACAAGACAATAGGCTGAGTCAATGTAGAAATTGGCCTTGAATGTCTATAATTTTCCATGTACTAGATTTGCAATGCTATTACTAATTGAGAGAATTGGCATGAGCACAATGTGAAGAAAATAAAACTCCAACATGTCAATTGACAATTAGGCAAATTCCAGACTGTAAGCATAGAAAAATGTAGAAGCCTTAATAGTTGATTTATGATTGACACTGCACTGTCATAGCTGCCCCTCCTTTCAAACACACATATCTCAAAACCATAGGTACTTAAAATCCATCAATTTCAATTTTCCCTTGTTAATCCAGGCTACACGTTGCTTTTCTGTCGTAGCAAATTGTTGATTTGTTCAACCATCTCTCCCACTCATTTTTAGTGCAATGCTGATAATCGTGATGACACCATTCTATTTAAATATTCATTTCAATAATTAAATAGTCAATAGCAATTTTTTACCTCATTCACAACAAAAAGTGGTAAATATTAGCCAAAATTGATCTTTGACTCTTGAAGTGGATGATATTTAAGAATCATCTATTGACACGGCCCATTTAAAAGCTTATCATCACCCTTCGCTCATCTATTACTACTAATTTCAAATAAAATTTATTTGACCATCATTGTTTGAGTTGGGAGTGTAGTACCCTCTAACTTCCTTCATCTGTCACTCCATTTATGTCATTACTACACATTTTGAAAAATTCACTTGATGTTACTCTCCCATCTCCGACTAGTCTTGTACTACAAATGAGATTTGGTGTTGCAATTAACCTAGTTAAAATCCAAGAGAGCACTCTTTTGAGGTGAGTGGAAAGATTTTACCATGTATCAAACAATTATAGAGTTGGAACTAGGGTTTGAAACTACTCTAGTAGGGCATCTCTAGTAGACTTATGCAAATTGTGGAATTTTGAACTGCCCTATATATTGTCTTCAATGGTCATTTAAAATTTTTGTGTCTTGACTAAAAATGTCCCCATTGCCCCTATTCAAAATTCCTCTATCATTTAACCCATTAAATCTTCCCTTATCTTGAGCCATAATAAAATGTATTCATTTGTATATGAATTTAACTGAATATTTTATGGAAGTCTTCAATGAGGCTATAGGAATATGTAAATTTAGCTTAGTTGCCCCTATCATAATCTCTACCATCTATATATTATCTATAAGAATATCAAGCTCAATAGATTTAAATAATCAAACCATGGAATGAAAAACTATAGTTAATATAGTATATTTTATTACTATACATTGAAATTGAAAAGCTATTAATAAAACATTTTTATCTTTTCTTAGAGCTTAAGAGAAATAATTTTCTAGATCCAAAGGATCAAGCCCATAAAGATCCACTTTATTCTTTATGCTAGATGAAATTACTATCTTGTATGTTACTGGTCAAAGCCTAGGGGAATGAAGTCAGATGTTGTTGAAATTGTCCTAGTAGACATGTATGCAAAATGTAGAATTTCACATAGGGGCCTTACATATTGTCCACATTGCCCATTTAAAATTTAAATCTAACCCTAATGTTTACATGATCACACATTACTGCTAATGGGCCTTTAACAAATTAAATATCCCCATGTCTGGAATCAATGTTGTAAAAATTTACTACTAATCAACGTAAAATAAAGTGTTTAAGGTTCCACATTTGTCATGCATGTCTACGAGGGAAGTTACAACTACAACTTACAAAAATAATGTATCCTTTATGTTGTAAAACTTGAAACAATAGATGATAAATATCAAGAGAAGACATCATTCAGTCTATTAGCACCCATCCCTATTTTTTTGCAAAATGTGTGCAATTTTCCTCTCATGCTAGAGATCTTAACCCTATGTTAACAATTGATTTTAGGTAACTTATACTAGGGTTTAATATATCTATGTATGTAGTTTCACCACATGATCTAACACTGGCCAATCTAATAATTTCCATTAGACTGGCCTAATCATTCTCAACACTAATATCTTGTGCCCCCCTAGCTATTTGTCTTTTAATTTCATGTGGATGGACATCTCAATTGTGATGGGGTACATGGACCACTTACATGGTGCCACATGTCACCTTGCTAAATTTGGATGTTAAGCCCATGATCTTTTTGTTTTTGATGATTGTCACATGGGTGCTACCTACATGTCTTCAGGAAGCCAATCTTGATCTTTATGATGGTGGTTGAATCGTATATATGTTATTTTGGTCATTGCCCTACACACCCTAAATGTGTGATTTTCTCCCTCTAGTTGGCAATGAAAAGGAATTATAATACACAATTAATTTTATTCTATCCTTGGCTACATGATCAAGTAGAATGGTGGCCTATAAAGTTGTAAGAAATTGTTGCAAGTATTATAGGTCCATGTGCAGGGTAATAGTAGAGGATTTCAATCTCAATAGGTGCCATATTGGTTGGTTGATACATTTATTGTAGTGTATGGGTTGAGGTGGTATTTGTACAATGTAAAAGGGTGTTCCATGCTATTACAAGATTGTGAATTCAAACTAAAGCTATCAATCATATTAATGAGAGGAATTTTCTATGCTCTTATGTATTGGTTGATAATCCAAGGTTGATTTCTTTAGTAAGGAAAATATAAATCTAAATTCTTGTAATGAATGTAGACTATGACAAGTGTCAAATGTTGTTGTAACATGACTTGCCATGTGTGTATATTCCTAGGATGTTGAGTTCTAAACTATATTTCTATTTAAGCATGCCAAACAATGAAATGTGAGTTGGTTAGTTTAGTGGGTAGGGCCTTGTTATAAATCCTCTATAGCTTAACTAGTAAATTCTAAGGCAACAAATATTGTATGTCTTAATCTATCTTCCATGCTCTCACTTGCTATAATTTTTTAGAAAAGTAATAAAATGCAAAAATATTTATTTATGTTATGATTGTCTCCATGGTTGATTGAATATTTTCGAGTGGCATGATATGTCTAGTGTTGAGGTTACACTTTCTAACTTGTTGATATGTTGATTAATTGATCCATGCAAGGGTTGTAAAATTGATCAAAATGTATTTGAGTTTATCTCTTCAATATGTCATATATGGATTTGTTTTGTTTGATTAGAGATTATTAAATGAATGTGGTGCAGGAGCACCTAGTTGACTTCATGCCTTCATGAGACAAATTATTCATTTTTTTATTTAGTTTTGTGCTTTTGATGTAATAAGGTCAATTAAGAGCATTTTAGGTGTGTTTGAGTCCATTTATAGGTTATTACGTGATTTAAGTTGTTAAGTTGTCAATATTGCACAAATATTGTCATAGTTGTAAAAGTGCAAAGAAACATGGAATACTGTCCCATGTTGCAAGACACCCACCTCTGATTTCCACATATGTTGAATAACTTCCAAATGGGTACTCAAAATAGGTTTTAGATTTTGGATATGAGGTCTAGTCTGCAACTTATGTCAAAAAAGAGGTGTTTGTTGTCCTACTAGGAGAATAGAGGAATTTGTGAAGAAATTCACTTTGATTGTTGGGTAAAGAGTTTGGTAGATAGTTGATTGAGTTAGTTTGATTGTGAGATCCCCTGCTCTGCATCAAATTGGTATCAGAGTCAGGTTCCTAAACCTGATAAAGCAACAATTGTAGGGGCAAAGCATCATGTGGGAGAGGGGGAAAACAAAACTAAAGAGTTTAAGGATGAGTTGCAAAGGAAGATGGGCAAATTCAAGCATGCACCTAAAGTGAAGAAGAAGAATGGAGGAGGTATATTTGCAACAGGTTCAACAATGTTTTCAAATGAGGAAGGAATACACAAATTTCTTGTTGAGATTGTAAGGAGGGATAGACCCAAGTTCATGATGAAGCACCTACATATTGAAGTTGACAAATGCAATCAAGGGATAGATGTAGAAGTTGCATCTTTACTTTTTGCTTTGTTCTTTTCACAAGTAATTGTGGTTGTAGGTTGTGGTGCAGGGTCTCATGTATTTGCAGGTCCTCACATAAGGGAGTTGAGTTCTTTTCCGTTCTTTTTCCATGGGGAGTATGGTGCAGGAGCACCTAGTTGACTTCATGCCTCCATGAGGCAAATTGTTCATTTTTTATTTAGTTTTGTCTTTTTGATGTAATAAGGTCAATTAAGACCATTTTAGGTATGTTTGAGTCCATTTATAAGTTATTAGATGATTTAAGTTAAGTTGTCAATATTGCACAAATATTGTCATAGTTGTAAAAGTGCAAAGAAACATGGAATATGAAGAGTCATAAGTTGTAAATGAGGGAATTTGAATGGTTGTAAGTTGAAAAGTTTATTGAGAACCATTGAAAAATGGTTAAAAATATTTCAAAAAGGCTTGGTAAGGTAGAAGACATGGAGAGAAGGTGTGGTTGTTGAAACTTTGGAAGTTGAAGCAATAAAAATACCTATATTTTATGCAGTTCTGAGTGTTTCCTTGTTGTTCTTTGATGTAGTACGGATCTCTACGATCCCATAATGACTCCAAATCAATTTTTTTGGTAAATTTGTGAATCTAGTTTCTTTTGGCATTAGTTTCATGTAATTTCATCAAGTTTCAAGAAAGTTATTTCTATTTTACTAAATCAGGTCTGAAACCCTAGTAGGTCTAATTTGAGGGAAAATAGTCTAAATTTGAGGGTTTCTGTACAAAATAACCTATCCTAGTTTTGAGATATGTTAAATAAGGGACAAAGGGGTATTTGAATCAAGTCTTCTTTCTTAAATATCAGTTCTAGTTTGAAAATTATGGCCGAAAAACCCTATTTGCTGCTCCACTTCAAAACCTAGGCAAGAGAAGAACAGTAAAGTTTTGAACCTTTCCTTCCAAAGTAACCATATCTAATTTCTTAATATGTTGAATAAAGTCATAAAGGGTATCTTAAATGGTGATTTGTTTATGTGTTTGAGGCCTTACCTAAAATTTTTGCTCAAAAAACCTAGTTTGTTGTCCTAATTAGGCCTTTATCAAAACGGGACAGTCAATGTTAAAGCCCTATGTTGCAAGACAACCACCCCTGATTTCCACATATGTTGAATAACTTCCAAATGGGTACTCAAAACGGGTTTCAGATTTTTGGATATGGGGTCTGGTCTGCAACTTACATCAAAAAAGAGGTGTTTGCTATCCTACTAGGAGAATAAAGGAATTTGTGAAGAAATTTAATTTGATTGTTGGGTAAAGAGTTTGGTAGAGAGTTGATTGAGTTAGTTTGATTGTGATATCCCCTGCTCTACATCAGAATGCTCAAGAATTAATATTTACAGTTACTTAGAGGTTTAAAATTGATAGTTGTAGAACCTAGCTTATGACCTTGACATTTGCTTGCCTGATTTTCATTGAGAACTTGTATTTGTGTAAGTGTTGAGGCCAAGTTAGTGAGTCAATTTCCCATTAGATCAAGGCATCAATCTATAGTGGTTACCCCTCCTACCATACCATACTTAAATCATTCAAGAATAATTTTTTCTTGAAGTTTAATGTCAGTTATTGTCCTACCTTCTCTCATGGATCTATAGAGTATTTTATACAATTAGTTAAACATTTAGTGATTCATATAGGAAGTAATTACAAGATGCATATATGCATATAATGAATGGGATTCATCTATGGTGGTTGAGACTTGTTTATATCTTTAGTTGCATATGCATGCTTGTCTTATATTTGATTAATAGTTGGGTCAAAAGGTCTATTCATCGCTATCATTAGGGCATGGAAACCAGAGGCCTGGTTGTAATTCTTTAATTTCTCTTCAATTACTATGTGGCCTCAAGTGAAACACCCCCTAGGATTAGTAGATCCAAAAGGAGAAGAGGAGTTGCTCACTCCTATGCATTAGCCTTGGGCTATCCATTTCTTGTTGGTTAGTTGTGTCTCTCTACTTGCATTGTCTTGTCTCCTCTTGCATAAGTAGTGAGTGCTTCCTTTAGAGATTTAGAGTTATAAATTTAAGTTCTAAAAAATAGAAACTCCACTAGGAATAGCTCTAGTATAGTCCTATTCTAGGGTTGAGTGAATGTGAAGAGTCTATTTGTGGAGAAGATTCATAAGTTTTTTAGCCTTAATGGCTTCTTTTGCATCAAGGATTTCCTCTTTTAAAGAGGTGGTGACTCTACTATTTGAGATTAAGATTATAATGGTGATTGAACTACTATGGTGATTCAAAGTAATATTTCAAGTTGGCGTAGCAAGGAGTGTTAAGATTAAATAGTGCTCTTTCTTCTTTCCTTGGTGAGACAAATTTCTTTCATACAAAATTACATGTTTGTACACATGGATAGTATAGTTTTAACATGCTATGAAGTTGTAAAATATAGATTCATGGTATGAGGATTGCCTTAGGTCCATTCCTTCTCATGCTCCTCCTTATGCTTCTAGCCTTAAATACCATGATAATTATGACAAACATCATTGCTTTAGTGATGATTCATTTATCTATGCTAGTAGTGATGTATCCAGCCCAAATTCATGTTAGGACATAGATGTACCCATATGAGATCTTGAAAACCTTGAAAATCATATAGAAATGCTAGAACATGATATATATCATAACCTATTGTCTAGCTTGTTGTATTAAAGACTCAAAATGACAAGCCAGTTATATCTTTCTAAAATCCATGTCAAAGTCTAGATGTAGCCATGTAAGAGCTTAATGACCTTATGAGCCATACAAATATGATAGAACTTGATTTCCAATAACTTGTTACCCTTAAGAATCAAGAGGATAAACCCCCTGTTATGTATCTACGGATATGATAAGTGGATGAAGATGCTGACATATGACACATATCCCTTAAGTCAATTATATTGGGTCATATGGACAACTTGTGTAATTAATTATATTAATTAATGAGTAGGCCTACATTGGAATTAGTAGTTTACCTCTCCATTATGCTATTAAGAGGAGGTCTATATAAAGGAGTTGATTATTATTGTACAGGATATGTAGATTATGTTATGTATTTGGGATGATCTCTTGGAGATATAGTGTGGAATGATTTCTTCCATAATGTAAGGAGTATTGTACGATGTTGCACTACTTCAAAGGTTTATTATATTTCTACATATATTGAGTATTAGGGCATCTTGGCCCACATGCATCCCTTATGTTGTGTTTGATCTATCAGCTACATTATCTTATTTCCATTATTATATGAGTAGATCTTATCAAGTGGTACCAAAGCTACAATTTGGGCAAAGGTGAGGATGAAACCCTAACTTTTGAAAAATTGCATATATCTCACAAACAAGTACAATTCTTTTGCAATCTTTTTACTGTAGTTGGACGATTAGATAAGAGAGATATATTCCTTAATTTAGCTTATTTAGAGTTGACTAGGTGTTTATAACTAAATTCTTTTAATATATCAACTTTCTATCTAATTGTTGACAACATTTTGAAATGAGCCAATCAAATTTGGGTCAATGATTAGATATAAAGGTGATATATTAAAAGTTTTGTTCTAAACACCTAGCTTTAATGTGAGAGCATTCTAATTTTGATGGAAGTGAAGATGTATTACAATGGTGGCACAATATGAAATATCTTAAGGTCAAAATATAATATGGAAAGCATATTCTTTTATACACTTAAAAGGTGAAGCTAAGCATTGGTACATGCCATTGCATAATGACATTTCTTCATTGGATGAACTGAAACAAGCTTTCTTAGATAGATGGTCATCAAAAGAAATAATAGGAGGAGGAGGAGGAGGAGAAGAAGAAGAAGGAAGGCAAGAGGATGATGAAGAAAATATGAAGGATAAAATTAAAGCATTTTAGTTCCAAGGAAGGAATATTTCAATTTCATGGTTGTATTGAAAAGGCATGTTTTATTCTTTTTCGCAATCTTTAGCGAAGTGATCACACTCATGGCATTTATTACATTTAAATGGTAATTTGTCATAGTTAAGCTCTTGCATATATGACCACCCATCTAGATTTAGTTCAATGGTTTAGGGAGACCTTTCTCCAAATCTAGTTCTACACATATTAAAGCACATCCAAAGTTACCTTTTGATTCAGCCTTGTCAATAAATTGGCCCAAAATACTATCAATAGTAACCAAATTTTATCATCCCAAAAAATAAGAGGGAGATAGGAAAGTTTTACATAAACAAAGTCTACATTAGATATATTTTCAGCTGGGTTATTTCACCTTATTAACAACCTTAACAACCTTACCTCGTAAAATATAATTGAATTATAAAATTTGAAAATTCAAGCTACCATTTCAAAATGATTGGAAAACGGATTTACCCCATTAATCATCGCAATTTTCTGGGAATTATCTTTTTCAAAGTTACCTACAAAATTGCGGGGAATTTAGAAGTTAAATGCTAATAAAGAAGAGTAAAAGTCGAGACTGGAGCTGACTAGCTGCCAATTACTATTCAAGCGTAGAACCAGCCGTGGAATTACGAATTTATTTCAAGCGAAGAAGCATATTGCAATAAAATAAAATTATAATAGTCATACAAGCAGCAGAAGAGGTTTGGACTTGTTAGATTGAGAGTATTACATGATTGTGAAAGGAGTTGCATGTATTCTGATATTGCTACTTATTTCTAATAAGAACATGGGTGTGTAGTGTGATGAAAAATCAAGGAGTTGGGGGTACTGCGATCTCAACTGTTCCTTCCAACAACTGCACAACGTTTTGTATTGACGGCCTCAGAGCAGCATTGTCTTGAATGCGCCACAGCGCCATCAACGCCAGTCTTTCAAGCTGCCTTGTGTCAATCGCATCGCCTTCTAATTGCTGCTGCTCCACCAATTTTACAAGTCTGCCATGTTTGAAGCACTCGTAAACCCAGTGGCCCAGAAGGATTTCGTTTTCTTTGGCATCTAAGTCAACGGTTTTCCTGCAACAGATGCTCTCAAGGAGCATTACTCTAAAACTGTAAACATCCACTTTTACTCGTTATTCTTAAATATCATTCATTTCAAAAGTCAAAGGTCAATTTTAACTAATAAAAATAAAACAAATATTTACCACTTTTTTATTGTAAATGAGGTGTAAAATTACTATTGAATGTTTGACCATTGAAATGAATGATATTTAAGTAGAGTGGTACCACTCAGGTGCCATGTAACCTTTTGTGCCACAAGCCAACCCCGGCATTGGCAGTAAACGTTCTAGTGTGCTCCGCCGGACCGCCCCCATCAATTTGGCTAACCCAAAGTCAGATATCTTAGGATTGTATTTTTTGTCAAGCAGAATGTTCTAAGGCTTTATATCACAATGGATGATTTGTGTTGAGCATTCTTCATGTAGGTAGAGAATGCCTCTGGCTGTCCCAATGGCAATTTCTACGCGCAACTCCCAGTTAAGAAACCCGCTATCAACAAATAAAACGCCATCCAAAGATCCATTGCTCATGTATTGATACACAAGAAACTTGTGTGCGCCCTCGTCGCAGAAACCATACAATTTTACAAGATTTCTATGATGGCTTGTACTGATAACACTTACGTCTGTTCTGAACTCCTTTTCTCCTTGGCCTTCCTGCACCAGCTTATCGAGCATCTTCACAGCAATCGCCCTTCGATCATGTAAATCGCCTCTATAAACTTTTCCAAAGGCTCCCCTTCCTAATTCCTGTCGGAAACCTCCTGTAGCAGCCTGGATCTCTTTGTAACCAAAAGCTTTTAAGTTGCAGCTCTTCCCGGCCTTATGCTGCACCGTACTGGTGTTGTGACAAGAGCTACTCAACCATGTTAGCAGAAACGTTGTTGCAACAAAGATTGAGGAAAAACTCACCAGGCTTACACCGATCACTAAAACAGCTTTCCCCTTCCCCTGCATCTCCTCTTCGGTCGCGTTTGCGAGGTCGCTAGGAAGAGGGATAGAAGTGGAGAAGGGCGCAATCGAAAGGTTACTTTGACAAAAGCTTTACTCGGAATGTCGAAGCCCTGCCGGCTGTCTATTCAAGGCATACGTTTCTTGTAACACTTACCATCCTCGTAAGTAGCTACGATACACATACAATCGTCACTGCAGGCCTGCATGCTTTCACTTACAGAAACATCCTGCAAGTTTGAATATTCATTATCCTTGGCCCAATTGGTCTACCATTTTGCTCTTTGCATTGCAGCTGTGGTCTTGCGATGAATTTGACTCGCATCCCTTAAAGGGCTCCTCTGTATCCATGAATCGAATCCCGAGGGCCGGCGGGCATAAACATTTGGGTTTTCTCAGACGACAAAAGCCGTTAAGCCGTTTGACAGTTTTACACGGATGTCCAAGCTTGCCACATGGATTTTTAGGATTAGGTGTGTCATACAACTTGCAAGTCTTAATATTTGATTTATTTGTATTTATTATGCATGCACATATTTTGGTCATCCCACTTGGGGTGGCATGATGTGCCACTTGTAGTTTGTATTTTGGCAATTTATTTTTTATCACTTAGTGTCATGGAAGTTGCTAAATGCAACTATGACAACTTATAATGTGTAAGAATTACTAAAATGGAAAGAGCTTGTAAAAGGAAATTATTGTTGGAAACTTGACAAGCATGATTTTAAGAGATTGCAAAAGCGTGATTTTAGGAGCCAAAAATGGAGTGCCATATTTCGAGAGTCAATTATGATTTGAATAACTTTTTATATTACGGTGGATTTGATTCTCCATGACTAGGCATTGTAACTCATGGTTTTGAGTTTCCATTTTAGTGGTTTCTTGTATTGGAACTCCTATAAATTGAATGCTTGAGGAGTCATTTGTGAGAAGAGGATCTTTATGCAAGGTTATGCTATCAATTTTCCTCCTAAGAAGTAAGATTTAAATCTCCATGTTAAGGCTTTGAGTCTGTAACATTGTTGTTGTAGATTATCTTTCCTCTAAGGGTTAATGTGATTGGAAATCAACTATGTATGTTTCCACTTTAAGGGCAAAATAGTATGTGCTTGCATCAAGTTATTGAATATATGTTTAAGTAAAACATAGGATGTTGTAAGGTGTATGTTGGGTTCTCTTTTCCCTTTCAATTGGTATCAGAACTATGTTGGTTCATTGGTTGCATGAGATTACATGTGTTGGTTCCATGGTGTTTAAGGTTTTGGGTATTTCTTTTGTTGTGATTTCTTAGGTTGGCAAGATTGAGGGAATCTTTAGGAGTGAATTGGTTGATTATTAATCCTTATTTGAGTGGAAGTCTTGCAGTTGATCTTGTTTTCAGGTTACAACAGACATTTGAAGGATGGAGAAGATGGTGTATTATGGAGTTGATCATGTGGTTACATTTAATATGATATTAATTTGGAGCTCCTATTTGATAGTATGTAATAACACTCATGCATGGTGGTTATGTTCTTTCATTCTATGTTCATTTGCATCAAAGTATTCATACTAGGTGTTTGTTCTTGGTTCCCTGATCACATAGAGAAACTTGGGTTGTCATGACTATGGTTTGATGTGCTTATGTTGGGTGCATGGTTTTAGTCCCTGGAACTGGAAGGCATTGTTTTGTTAACCTTAAATGCATGTAGACTATGGATTTGGTCAATGGATGATTTGAAAGCTTTTGGAACAACCTAGCTCCTCTGTATGTTTGTACATGGTGGTGGTTGTGGAGTTGGCCTACAAGTGAGCCTGAAGTTCCTAGTGTAGAAAGAAAGAACTATCATGGAAGATTGCGAGTACTGGCATGACTCACGAGAGATCAACAATCACACACTCAACACTGTCAAAGACATAACCAATATGCAAAGCAAAACTAGATAATGAATTAGCTCAATGATCAAGTACATATAGGCATCCACCCTCTAAGAATAGACATGCCAAAAATAGGAAAGCAAGCCTAAGAATAGTAGTGGCCTAAAGATAGGCATGTAACTACTTAACTTAGGATAAGCTAATTTAGACACCTAGCTAATCACAGACATGCTAATAAAAGCACAAAAGTACCTAATTTTAACATGTGCCCAATTAAGGAGCACAACTAAATATAGTCGTACCTAAGTGAGCTTAATTTACACTAACACCCCCTTAAGCAAAGCTTAGGGGAGGAAGTAAAGATGGGTGTACCCATGTACAATGCAATACAATGCAATCTCTCATAAAGAAGAGAAAGGGAGAAAACCTCATGGGAAAAAAACTCTCCCCCCCCCAAAAGAAAGAAAAAAGAAAGTGGAGAAGCTAGAAAGCCCCTTGGAGGATGTTGCTGGTAGTGAAGTGGACCGTACTCCAAGAAGATCTCACAAATGAATGAGCTTGCTCTTAGTGAAGGGTTTGGTGAAGATGTTAGCAACCTACTCCGATGACTAACAAAAGACTAAGTCAATGATATCTGCATGAATAAGCTCTTGAATGAAATGCATATGAATCTCAATGTTCTTGGTTTGCTAATGCTAGACTAGATTCCTACATATCTGAATGATGCTCTAGTTGTCACAATAGATGATTGTGGGTTGTCAAATTGGAATGCCAAACTCAGTGAGAATGCCCTAAAGTCAAAGAGCCTCAGTAGTTGTGTTAAAGAGCCTTAGTGAGTGCCATATGCCCGTGTCAATCACACCCACTATATCATCTTTTCCAAGGATATTAATTCTAATTACAATTTGCAATGGTGGATGATGAAACAAGATATGATCACCAATAATGCAATTGTTGAGTTTCACCTATGAATTTCCTCAATATATTCTCTAGACCATTTATTTTGAGAAAGAAACATTTCAAATGTGGATTGCATTAATTTTCATGACCTACTAAAGTACATCTAATTCCCACAAGTGACCAAGGAGTTGGAAGAAACTAAAATGCTATAAATATATGATTGTTTCTCATTCAAAGGGTTGATCATTTCTTCTCTTCCATGCATTTGTGAGTGTTGAGGGTCATCAAGGGTTTGAACTCTTGCCAATCTAGTCCCTTTGGAGTAGCATTTTTTGTACTTCACAAGCAAGTTAATATTGTAAATGGTGTTTGTAACATAAGGTCTCCATGACTATTTCTATATCTTTAGGGAAACTCTTAATCACAACTATGGATGTGGACTCTTGCCACATTTTCTAGTATTATTGTAATAGAGATTTGATAAATATTGTAGCATTTTAGTTCATTACAGTATTTATAATAGTCATTTCTATATAATTTCGTATGGATATCTATAGTATAGGGATGGATAATTATGTAAGCTTTGTTATTTGGTGTCATATCTTTGATGTATGTTTATGCATATCTCATATTCCTTTGCGATTTTAATTTGTTGTTCTTATTAGAAAACTATGACTCTATTACCCATTGGATAGACATTGACCTCCTAGAAGTTCATGGTCAATTATGTTCCTTAAAATTAAAAATATCATTTCTTAGTAGTTTAGGTTCCTATACTACTTGCATTCATAAACAAGTTTTATTACTTTTGTATATCTCCAATGAGCTTATGTTAGATAGATATTTAGAGGTTTGTGCATGTAGGATTTCGGCCCATCATTGTAATTCATCGCTTTGCAAGTGCATATTTCTAGTGAGCTCATGTTAGATAAATATTTACAGGTTGTGATAATGTGGATGCAAGATATAAGTGTGTATGTGACATCTTTGGTGATTTAAATGGATTCTATTTTGGGTGCACTTAGATTCTTGTTTGTAATCTATTGTTAATGAGGTCTAGTAGGCTTGTTCTTGACTGCCATTAGGGCATGGGATTCAAAGCTTTGTTCAAATTGTTACCATTTATTAAGACTTCAAGGGAATACCCCCTAGGTTTCATAGACCCTGAAGAAGAATATTACTTTCTCTAATCCTATGCATTGGTCGAAGACTGCCCTCTCTTTGTTGATGTATCACTCTCGCTACTGGATTATCTCGTTCCCCTTGTCTCACTCTTGGGTTGTGGTGCTAGAGGAGAGGGCCTACAATTTTGGGACCCAACAGAATGATGACTTAGCTCCAGGGAGAACTCAAGTTAGTCCTATTCTAAGTTACCAGAAGTTGATGACTTTGCTAGTGAGAAGACCCAGAAGCATTTTAATGTTGGTCATTCTATCTACTCCAAGGATATCCTCATTTTATGAGGTGGCAACTCTACTGTCATAATGTCAACATTTATGTTCCTGATACATGCTTACTGGTGATGCAACAATTATTTTTCACATTGGTGTTGTAGTAAGTTAAGGTACATGAATTTTTTCTTCTCCTTGATGTGACTTTGTTTCTTCCTTAAGAGAAACGTTTTCTTGTAAGAAGTATTGTCCTTTTTCAGCATGCTATGAAATTGTTGTCATGGCCTTTAGGTTTAAGAGTTACTCTAGGATAGTTTCCCCATATCTGCAATCTTATTATTCAAGCCCTATGCATTATGTAGATGGGGATGACTCAAATTGTTATAGTTGTAGACACCTAAAAAATAGAATCTTGCAATGATAGAGGGCTTAGATAGAACCAGAACCGTACTTAAAAGAAACCTAGCAAATGGCATTCAGCTCTTTGCTCAAGAATCAAGAATGGCATGCCACTGCAAGAGACTCCCATGGCCTCTAACCCATCACAACTACTAGATGGCAATGTTGCATTTCTCACAACAAAGAAAACAAGTTTAGGTTTAAAGTGTTTTAAGAGTGAGATATGTTGAAATTAAGTTTAGGGTTAGGTTTGTACAATAATATATATAATTAAAATATTTTGATTAGGTTAAATATATTTAGTTTATAGTGCTACGTTGTTAAGTTTACTAGATGTGTATTTACATAGTTCGATGAATTAAATGCTTTAAAATATGATAATATAAATGGCATGAGTGTTTATCTACATTATATTTGGGTGCAAAATGTTTATTTATTCTAGAATAAACAATTTCTCACATCGGGTAGAATTGTCTATCATGGGAAAAGGGTTAAAAATGTCATGTTTTGACACTTTTTATGATGGGGGCATATTTGTGCATTGAATTTGATGATGTGACTGAGAAACCTTAGGTTTAAGAATGAACTTCCCAAATAAGTTTCTATAAAAAATTGATTTAACAATGTTAAAGATGATTTTGAGAAGTGCAAATTTAGGATGAACAACTACTAGATCTTCTCCCCTAATTTATTTAGTGAATTATTTACAAACTGCAAGGGAGGGAATTATTTGGACAATTATATTCAACAATGATGGAAGAAAATCCAGAAATTCTGTCAGTAGAATCCATGTTGTGATTAATATTCAATTAATACAAGCAAAACAGTTTATAAGAGCTACAAAAATAGCACGCACAAAAATGCAGCAAATGCAAAATCCCTACATAAGAAGGAACAACAAAATTACAAGAAATAGTAGTTAGGGTTCATAGGCAACAAATCCTATTCATCCCATAATTGGCATTATAGATGTATATATCAGGGTACACATCTTCTACTATCAATTAACTTTGCTGGAAGATAGGCTTTGATATTTGTGGGAAACAGTTTTGTAGTAATCACAGTAAACTGATAAAAGATTCTGGAGCAGGGGGCGGCGCAATCTCAACCGTTCCTTCTAACATCTGAACAACCTTCTTCATTGCTGGTCTTAAAGATGGTTTTTCTTGAATACACCACAGACCCACCAACACCATTCTTTCCATCTGTGCTGAGTCAATTGTGATGCCTTCTAATCGCTGCTTCTCCACTAATTTTTCAAGTGATTGATGCTTCAAGCAGTCGTAAACCCAGTCGGACAGAAAGATTTCGTTTTCTGGGGCGTCTAACTTGATGGTTTTCCTGCAACAAATGATTTCCAATAACATCACCCCAAAGCTGTGAACATCCACTTTGACAGCAATTGCCAAATTTTTATGCCACTCGGGCGCTATGTAGCCCTTTGTGCCCCGAGCTCCTGTAAATGTTCGAGTCTGCTCTGCGTTCATCAATTTTGCCAAGCCAAAATCTGAAATTTTGGGATTATAGTTGTCGTCGAGCAAGATGTTTTGAGGCTTTATATCGCAGTGGAGAACCTGCGTTGTGCATTCTTCGTGCAGATAGAGGATGCCCCTTGCTGTTCCTGTGGCGATTTGAACGCGCGTCCTCCAATTGAGAAAGCTGCTGTCTACAAATAAACTCCTGTCCAGCGACCCATTGGTGACGTATTCGTAGACCAGAAGCTTGTGCGAGTCTTGGTCGCAGAAGCCATACAGCTGAACAAGATTCTTGTGACAGGTCATGTCTATCACGCTCATCTCTGTCCTCAACTGCTTCTCCGCCAGGCCATCGCGAAGCTGTTTGTCAAGAGTTTTCACGGCAATCGCACTGCCGTCAGGCAGTCTGCCTTTATAAACTTGTCCAAAGGCGCCCCTTCCCAACTCTCCTCTGAATCCTCCTGTAGCGAATTCAATGTCTTTATAAGCAAACGCTGTTAAACCCTCCTCATCCGCATCTGCATCCGCAAGCTGTACACGACGGCACCAGCACAGCCAAATAATTAATATGGATGCTGCCACGAGCGCTGACGAGAAACCCATTAAGGCTTATACCGATCACCACACGCTGCTCCACCTTGCCCTTTCTGCTACCCTCGTTTGGCAGGCGAGGAAGAGGCGCCTCACTAGAAATGGGAGGTACTTTCACGAAAGTTTTAGCACCAAACTCTAGACCTTGATAGCCGTCGATTAGAGGCAAACGTTTCTTGTGACACAATGGATCTTCAAATGTGACTACCGTGCACATACAGTCATCCATGCAAGCCTGCTTGCATTCGCTTTCCGTAACATTATACAGCACCATGTAGTCGTTACTTAGGTTGGTTGAATAGCCGCCGTCTGTCGTCCAATACGTATTGTCAAGCTTAAATATTACAGTGCTTGCAGAGCAGCTCTGGCCTGGAGGCGAGTTGGGCGAATATCCCCTGAAGGGGTCCTCTTTGTCAATGAAATGGAAGCCCGGTAAGCGCCTTGCTGCTCTCCCACCCGCTCCACTGGATAAAGGACCAAATTGCCGTCCTCTTGTAAGACCAATTCGAACCGACCCGATGAGTAGTTTGTATCAGAAGCCTTAGAATACATGGTAGACTTCCACCTGAGCTTCTGACCTGGCAAGAGGGTGTCTGTTGGAGCATCAAAGCTCTGCCAGGCATAGACTTCTATCTGATTAAATAGCACAAAATTGTCATTGTCCAGCAGTGCAGCTTTAGATACATTTACGCCTGCGGCCCACAGCAGCGTCCTTGTGGAATCCAAGAGCTGAAGCCCCGCGGCAGAAAGCTGCAGAGTAGACCCCTCTTCAACTGTAAGCCCTCTGTTGCCTATTTTGGCCGTCCACGCCAGAGTTTTATCAGATATGTTGTCAAACCAGACGCCTACTAGGTAGACAGCAGGAGTAACGGAATAAAATCCAAATGCAAATTCTCCATTAGATGAAATCCATTTAGAATTGTTGGAATTAGCAGTAAGAGATGAGCCAATAGGGATATAACGCTTCTGAATGGGCTGAGCCAGCACGACTAGGAACAGACTGAGGGAAATGAGGGGGAGCAATGGATTTACAGCCATCGGAATCTAGGATTTACTAGGCCAGGAGAGCAAACGTGTAGCCTGGAATGGAAGAGGAAAATAGATATGTTGGAGTATTTACATAGTGGAGACTACATTTATAAGGTGGGCCGTGGGTGAGGTGTAGACATTTGTAGTCACCCGATAGGTAATCAATGGATATGTTGGGGTTGCGTTTTGTTCACGTTTATCTATTTAATAATAATAATAATTCGGCCAAAACATCTCTCCTTATTCAAAGGAGTGGTGGTAATTCTGTGTTCACTGTCCAATCAAAGAGAGGGGCTCCAAGTTCATATTTTGCCATAAGATTAATTACCAAATGATGATTTTGCCTAATAATGTCTATAGCATGAAATCGCATTGACAACTCCCAGAATTTGGTGAGCACTATGCAGGCCGGTTTGATTATTAAATTGTCTTTTAAACTAAATTGTTGAGCATCTTTGAAGAAAATTTAGACCCACATTGTGGAATGCAACAACACTTGAAACGGATAATTACTCATTAGTCACGTTTGATAAGTCCAAGTCGAAAGCATATCAACTTAACTTACGCATTAGCTGTTCATTGGCACGGCGAAAACACGTTTTCTAACGCATTAAGTGCGTAAGAGTCACGGGTCTACAAAGGCGACAAGTCCGTTCTTTCGCATCCGTGGAATATAGCGAGAGACTTGTTCACACTAAGTGTTGTACACAGAATAATGGTAGTCTTTCTCATAAGTCCTCTCATTGTCCATTACACGGCGTAAGTAACTCGGTCTTCCCCGATTTTTCAGTGTTTGTGTTGGCAGTCATTATTATTAGTTGGACATGGCATAAAGTCTAGAGTCAATGGTTCAACTTACGCTGTAATTTAAATAATTTTGAGTCCATCCAACACAAAGGAAACTTCCGTGCAAATCATATACCTATAGCCTATCTTCCATAGTGTGGGTGCAACGTTTTTTGTGTCATTTTCACTGTATACTATACTTTATTAGGAACAATCCAAACTGATTGAATGAATTGAGACCGTCATTTGAGCTGGCTGAGTGGCTAAGAATATGATCACTTTCAACTCATTGAAGACAAATCATCTGCTACGAAATGCATGAGATAAAGCATAGGCTTGAATTAATTGCCAAAATCGTTCTTTGGTTTACGTAATTGCCATTGAACGAGAAATGAGAAGTAATATATCCTTGGCTGAATATAAAGCACCCTTTTCTAGGGTAAATTAACTAGCACTTGCACCCATAGGAAGTTCAAGAAATATGCCAATAGGAACAACTGTCTTTAGAAAGTTTTCCAGCATAAATTTTACGATGTGAGACAATTCTGAGCACTCTAATGCTCACATATAAAAGCCTATCGGTTAATAAGTTACATAATAATTAGATTTAACCTTAGGATTTATGACTTTGAGATAATAAAGTTTAAATAGATATATATATTTTTTGAACTGATGAAGATGGATTATCCAGAGTTATTCAGTTTTATGTGTGGCTTGATGGTGTTGGATTATATATTGTCGCTTTATGATTTAAAATGATGCTTTGATATTATATATAATTGTATAATGTTCTTGTAGATAGCAAATTGAACTTTTATTCAATCTAGGGAGACATTGTGGTGTAGAATCACTTTGGAATAATTGTGTAGCATAAAATTGACCTTTTAAACACGAAATCAACTTGTTGGGTTTGATAATCTAAAAATTGGTTCACCCCTTTTTTATATTTCAAAATAGATTGGTGATGTTTGGAAACACCTTTGAGGAGCTTGATAGGTAGGGTGTATTCTCCCATGGCTAAACCCTTAGGTGAGCTAATTCAATAGCTTGTGAACAAAGATTGAAGACATCAAGCAACCACATGATATGTCTATCTATCAAGTATGCATACAATGATGTTGTAGTGAATTCTTAGATGTGCTCCTTGAATGATAATCCAAGTAGTAAGTGAGAGTTCCTTGAAGTGTTAAAAATGAATTATGGTTGTCTTTTTATGCAACTCCCTAAAATATAATTTAAAATGTTCAATGCTTCAAGTTGCAACACAATGGTTAGTTGAGGGGGACAACATGGGTTTAAGTTGAATTTTAAGTTTTAAAATGGCAAGGATCGATTTTGTGTTGTAGAGTTGAACTAGTTGTAATTTCATGTTGCAAAATTGATCTAGGTAGGCAAATGGGTAATCGATTCTGATGATTTGGAGTACAGTGAAGATGTTATTGTTAAATTCAATTTGCTTGTGGATATCTCTGGATCGTGTGTCCATTGTGTTGGAGGTCCGCATTGAAGATTGAGCTTGTTGAAGATTTCTTCCTTTGTGTTGCTATTCTTCCCAGTCTTGGCTGACCGAATGTTTCAAGCATGTTGCAGATGATCTAAGAGAAATTCTCTAGAGAGTAGCATGTTGATCGAAGAAGATTCCAGTCCCAGCTATGTTTGGCTGATAGTATAGTGATCCGCATTGAATCGAGCCGACCTTGATGTTCATTCCAAGGTTGATGAAGCATATAAATACTTGTGGATGAGTTGTGGAAAGTTGTCCTTGTGTGAAAATGATAAAATCCTAAGAAAGATATAGAGGCAAAGAAGAGAAGAGGAGGAGAAGAGGAACAAGAGCAGTAAGGTATGAAGAGATAGTGAAAAAGTGTTTAGAGGCAGAGCAGACGTTTTGTGAGCTTTCAATGGGACTAAACCAGGCATGAAGAAGATGATATTTCTCAGTTCATTCTTCCTGTACTAAACATAAAATCTTGTAGGCAGTGAGCATCCTGTAGGTAGTGAGCCTCTTTGAGTAGTGAGCTCTAGGTAGTGCACTCGAAGGCAAGTGCCTTCCAATTTCTTTTAAGTACTTTTAACAGGGTACAAATTTTGTGGGTTAACCCCCACTGTGGTTTTCCCTTAACCAGGTTTCTACATAAAAATTTTGGTGTTATGTGTGTTCATTTTGTTTCCGCTCATGTCTTGTTAATTCATGCTTCAATGTTTACATCATTCATTTGTTTGTAAGTTGTAAAAGAATATTAAAAGCAAAAAAGGTTAAAAATGTGGACAACTGATTCACCCCACCATCTCAGTTGCCAGACCTAATTCAAACACCCTTTGTATTGGTGCAATTAGAATCATAGTTGGAGATGCATCTCCAAATGGAATTCTAGAGTAACTGTCAACTTCTATTGTAAGATTGTTGGTGGTTCTAGTGAGGACTTCCAAGTTTTAATATTATATCTTGAATATATCCTAGAGCTCTATATACAAGACTTTCTTCTATCTGTAGATTGGAGGTTAACATTGTAGATTTAAAACATAGACAAAAAGAGTTGCAGAAATTTAAAATAGAACACACAGAAAAGAAAGAACAGAAGACACAAGAGAATTACAGTGGTTCACCATTAAATGGCTACATCCACTCTCAAGCAGTAGGGAATTCAACTTTTATTAAACTCTATTTCAGTATATAATACAGCTAGCACTCTGACTACAGAGAAAAATACAATACTTTAAACTCACTCCAACTCCAAACGTTCAGCCCAGAAAAACATATTCTCTCACACCAACTGTTCAGATCAAGATGATTCAAATTCAGAATAGCCAAAGAAAACCAAGAGCTGGCAGTTAGAAGACAATGGTTACATAAATGTGGAGATGCTTTCAAAAGAAGTTGAAGGATCCAACTATTACATTGGACTTCAAATAAACCATGTACCCAACAATCTCCCACTTGAAGACCAATGGGATCGGCAAAAGTACTGAATAGAGAAATCCCCCATAACAGGCACATTATCACATCAAAACAAGACCGAGAGAAGATCTACATAACCCAAACTTCTCTCGTGGTACAATCGTTGTTAATGCATCCGCCGAATTGAGCTTCATGTCAATTTTCTCCACCTTCAGCTTACCCTCATCAAGAACATGGCAAATAAAATGATATCTCAGCTCAATATGCTTTGTCCAACTGTGAAATGCAAAATTTTTGGCCAAGTGAATAGCACTATTGCTATCATAAAAACAAACTAAAAACTAATTTTGGACACCCCAGTTCAGTCAACAAATGTTGTAACCATATCATCTCCTTTGCTCCTTCACTGAGAGCAAAGTATTTTGCCTCAGTTGATGAGAGAGAAATGACCTATTGCAAGCATGAAACACAACTAATGGCAGCCTTTGCGAAGGTAAACACATGTCCAGTGGTAGACCGACATTTATCTAAATCTCTAGCCATATCTGAATCAACATATCCTCTTAGCTGAGTGTCCTGACCACCAAAACATAAAACATAATGTGAAGTACCTTTTAAGTACCTCAAAATCCATTGAACTGCCTGCCAATGCAATTTCCTTGGATGACTCATAAATCTGCTCACAACTCCCACTGCATGAGCAATATCTGGATGAGTACACACCATTGCATACATCAAACTGCTGACTGTGAATGAATATGGAATAGAGCACATTTGTTCTTCCTCTTCCTTAGTTTTAGGACACATAGCTGAAGATAAGCGAAAATGATCAGCCAAAGGAGTAGAGACAGACTTGGCATTAGTCATATTAAATCTATCCAAAACTTTGGAAATATATTTAGATTGGGATAATCTGATTTCTCTGTTATTTTTTGTCCCTGATTATTTGCATCCTAGGAATCCTCCTTGATGTGCCTAAGTCTTTCATGGCAAAATGTTTGGCCAAATGTTGCTTCAACTCATTAACTATCCGCATACTAGTACTAGTAACCAACATATCATCAACATAGAGCAAAAGAATAACAAACTCACCAATAAAAAGCCTTTTATAGTAGACACATGGGTCTAATTCACAGCAAATAAATTTTTGATCAGTCATGAAGCGATCGAATTTAAGATACCATTGGCTTGGGGCTTACTTCAGTCCATACAAGCTATGCTTCAAGCTGTAATATAGATGTTCCTGACCCTATTTGGAAAATCCTTTTGACTGCTCCATATACAATTTCTCTTCAATATCTCTATGAAGGAATGTTGTTTTGATGCCAAGCTGCTCTAGCTCAAGATCCCAAATAGCTACCATGCCCAGAACAACTTAAATTGTTTGCATCTTCACAACTGGTGAAAAACATTCATTAAAATCAAATCCCTTCACAACGAGTCTAGCCCGGTAGCATTTATGGCCTCCATCTTCCTCTTTTAGTCGATAGACCCATTTATTTTTCAAAGGCTTACGATTTGGTGGAAGAGGAACCAAATCCCAAGTATCATTGGCTCTCAAAGACTCCATTTCATCTCTCATTGCCTCCATCCACTTCACAGAATATGTATCTTTACAAGCCTGCTTAAATGTTGTGGGCTCAGATTGATCAAAGAGAAATAATTCATAGCCATCATATTTCATCGGATGCCTCTTCTCACGGGTAGACCTTCTCAATTGAGGACCCTGTTCTGGTTGCAAATTTGTGTCTTCCAAATTCAATTTTGTAACTGATGTTGAACTCCTAAATCAAATTGTAAACTCCCTTATTGGTGGACACTGCCTTCACTAGTTTTCCTTTGTAGCAAATTGCCCTGTACATTGCTATGTTCAGGGAAACTTCTATGCCTTTGTATATTTTGTCCAATGCTCTAAATCTATCTTTGTTGATCAAAATTGTCATGCCCACATTTTCCATGCGGTCACGACATGCATCACACGTGTCATAGCCACATCTGTCATGTGGTTATGACATGAAATATCAAAAAAATTTCTCACGCTTCCCTAGAAACCCCCTCGCATGCGTAAGCATGCTCGGTGGTGCACGCTCAAGGCTAAAACACTACAGTTGTCGGCGGGGTACAAAGTACAATTACGTTCATCCAGACGCAAGCAGTCCAACAAGGGGGTCTCCACGACGCAGTTAACGTCGCTACAAGGTTTGTAATTTCAAGGTCCCCAACCTTAAATCTCGGAAGGTTCCAGCAGCATAATGCCTCACAGCATAAGTGGGAATTAACCAACACTATACTTCTTATGGGGTTCCCTGAGAGTTTAACAACTTCCCACGATGCCGTCTTCAATGTGAATGTACACTTGATTTCCCTATTTGGTCATTTTTTAACAAAGCACGATTATCCGTATCGTTTCTTGTTTCCTGAAATATACTCCTCCTTCGAACTTAGTATTCTCAACAAGGTCATGCATTTGCCCTCTCTTTCATTTCTTTGGATCTTAATTTTGATTGTATTTCTATCGTGATCACCTTAACTATTTCTCTGAAGTTTATTTTGTTTATATTTCGGTCCCTCTCTTTTGGTTTCTAAGTTTTTTTTATGTTTATCCTGTCTTTACTTCCTATTCTTCATCAATCAGAGTTATCACTATATTTTTAAATTACATTAATCCTAATTCCCGGATGGACCCGATCACATAAACTGGTTTACTACTTCGCTAGACTTAGTCTCTTAGTTTACTCCGCTCTAGGATTTACCTCTATGTTTGTAATAATTAAAAAAAATTGTCTTGTTCCTAAACAAGGTTATCGGAAGAGTAAATCCGCTTAGTTCTCTTAGCCCCGTTTGGATACGCCACGCATTTTCTCCTCTATGTTTTCCAATGTTAGTTTTTCTTCTTCTTTCTCTTTTTTTTTTCTCAATTGGATGTTTATGAACTACAGTTGAGTTTAAAATGGCCTCACATGGAATGTCTATGATGGCTTCTTTACGTTTAGTTCCAGTGTTCTTTTAAAAGGAAGGAACGTAATTTCCTCTTCATTTTCCTGATTATTAATTTACGTTGATTGTAGAAACTTCCGAGAAACTCTTCCTGAAATATTAAATTATAATTACTTATGCTCTCTCTAAATTTCCATTATATCTCTTTTTTTTTTTGTAAGGAAAACGGCCTCTCTAATAAATTTATATCAAATAAATAATATACGTATGTATCTATATGTATAAATATATTTATAGGTTTATATATATACAAATATATTTATTTTATTGTCATTATTACTATTGTTATTATTTTATTTATATAAATATATATATATATTTATTTATTATTATTATTTTTTTAAAAATATTAAGTCATCCTTTATAAATCCCATATCTAATTTCATTGAAGGGTTGAAGCCCTAATATCACTAGACCTTTCCAAATGTGCCCTAACTTTTTTTTGTTTTTGCAGAGGCGAAGGAGGTGGCACTTGGGTGGAACGGACCATGACAGTGGTCACTGGAGTGGCGAGGTCGAACCAGGGAGGCGAAAATGGGGATGGCCGCCGTGGGAGGCAAGGGTGGAGCGCGGGGTTAAAGGTCCGCGCAGGAGGCAGGACGTGGCGGGGGAGTGGAGGCTGCACCAGGAGCGGCGGTCGGGAGGTGTTCACAGGCGGAGGTCTGCGCGAAGAACGGCGGGAGGGGCAGAGTCTGGGCGGCGCAGTGGTGACCGCGAAGAGGGAAGGCCGGAGCCATGGTTTCATTAGCCCGCGGAAAGTTTGTTTGGTGGTGGGGGTGTGGGGAGGGGCGGAGCCCCCACCCACATCCCACTACGTGGGGTGTGGGTGGGGGCTCCGCCCCTCCCACACCCAAAAGCTCGTCAGTGGTGTGGGAAGGTTCAAACCCTTCCCACCACCACCATTTTTTAACAAGCTGTATACACAGCCAGCGAATCATTACAGTTAATTATTCAATGAAACTTCTTTCTATTGGTGTAAATAAAACCTCTCTAATTATCATTAGATATATATATATATATTCTCAGACTTATTTCTTTCACAGAGAATTTAAAAAAAACTACAGAGAATTAAGTAAACAAAGTTATTAAATATAATTCTATTTAACAATCTTATTAATATATTTCTTTCACAGATAACTTTATAAATACAGAGAAATGAAAACAAATAAAGCCATTTTATCTTGTAATCACATTTTCATATAATAATTGAACATTTCAAATACAGAGAACAAACTATAATTCAATCTAAATGCCATTTACAATCACCGTTCGGTTAAGAGTTGGAATTTTTTTTAAATGCAGAAAATGAAATATAATTCTATTTTACTGCCATCCACACTTTCCTTAGTATGCAATCTTCTGAATTTTGACTTGATACAGATAGTGTTAAACCAAAGATTTAGTAAAATCAAATTTCCCTTATAACTTGTTAAATTCAATTTAATATAAATTCATATACAGTTCAACTTTCATTGGCTCACATTTAGAAAATTTATGACTATACCACACCACATTTTTATGCTAATATATTTACTTCGTTATATATATTTATTTCCAATAATAAAAAAAAAAACAAATTACAATATATAACAAGGATAACTAACTAAAATTCATTCTTTCCTTCCGAACAAAACTATAACTAAAATTTATCTTTTTTTTTCATTGATCTAATTCAATAACAAATTTCAATACTAGAGATAAATTTATTCATTTGTCTAAATCAATACAAGTTTCATTTCTTAACACTTAGTTTCACTAGGTATAAAATAATAGAAAAATCATTCACAACAACAATACTGAAGGGAAGAATTTCTCTCTTTCCCCAGACAATAATTCTTACAACTTAAGAGGGAGAGAGTCCCTCCACAATGACCTTAAACAGGGTGAAGGTCAATGAACCAAACTCTCCTTATAGCAAGGGTGAAATACTTTCTCCCTAAACACAGAACTCCTCCAATTCCATCAAAAGCTTCAAGAGAAAACCTGCATATAACAAAAAACAAAGAAGAAAAAACCACTCATCTAGCTCTCCTCCCTACCGTAGACCCGCAAGAGGGTCACCCCCGAGCTAGGGAGATCATCCACACACCTGGGTAACTCAAGCAATTCACTTCACAACATGGAACAACAACAAAACCAAAACTCACAAACACCCGTGGATAAATTACACAACACGAAGACTCAACTACGATGAGCTTCACAAGGGGTAGGAGAGTGGACACACTCGACTCCAGAGTGTCGCCCTTACAGATAATATAACCAACACAATTTCTCTTGGCCTCAAGCCTAATTTGATCACAAAATTTTCCAAGGAATCTGTATTTGACTCTCAAGCCAAAGAACCAGTCACATACACATACCCTCAAGGCTTTCAACATCCCAAAAGAACCCGGTATGCACCTGAGGAGGATCACTCCTCCCCTACCCTGCACTTGATGAGCATTTCTTCCAAGTGGGAGAAGCTCTGTCAACAACCCGCCAACATTTCTCACAAAACAAAATCTACAACACAAGCAAATAAGCAACTTTCACACACTTTTCATGGAACAATCAGATAAACGAAAGAAAGGTAATAACAAACCAAACTTACAAAGCCCTTCAAGGATGAAGCTGATGTAGAGCTCCACTGAGATCTTCTCCAACCTAAGCCACCCAACTCCCTCTCCCTTTTCCTCTCTAAGGCAAATTTCCTTGGTAAAAAAAATAATAAAATAAAACTCTCCAAAACAACTCACTCCCTCTCCATCCCAAAATGGGATTCAAATAACCCAAAACTCTATGAGTTTAGAGGAATGGGGAGGTGACACTTGTCACCTCCTCACTCTTCCCCAAACTACTATTATGTCTCAAGGGATGAGTGTTGGCTTATGTCACTCACCCATCCCTAAAGTCCTCCTTATCCCTTAACTCATGTCATTTCTCTTACGCATGGGAGAAATAAAAGGAGTTAAAGGAGGAAAAGACAGGTGACCCATGCCTCTTCTTCCTCCCTTCATTATGGATGACCACACAACTCATGGGGAATCTCACTAATGGTGAGGGTGCCTTCAAGTCAATTCCTCTATAATGGATGGGTTTGTAGTCATCTCTTACCTTGGGGATTGAAGAGGGATGGGTTTGGGTGTTGGTACAACCCATCCTATCCCCCCCATACCTCCAATTTTCGTCACTTAACTTCTAGGTGAAGTTAAGATGACCATATGGAGGTTACCCAAGGGTTAACCATGCCAAATTAGACCCTGAACCCATGGGGTATAACCCAGGGTCAACTTTAACCTATTCTGGACACCCAGGGTCAAGGTAAAGCACAAGAAAAGGCCTCAAAAATTTAAATAAAAGAAAGAAATTCAAATTCAATTTTTTTTACAACACAAATCATAATTCAGTGTTACAAGAGGGTAAACCTAACCCATTCGACCTTATGAAAGACCACATTACAATACCACATCAAACATAGAGTGATCTTGGTTCCTCGTGGAACCAGATCAGCTTAACAAGGAATAACAACAAAAAGGTGCGAGATGGTCTCCGAAATCTATGGTTTGATTAGTAAATCCTGCACACTCAATTACAAGATCAGTTTCACATATAATCATCGTAGCTGAAGCAACTTAAAACATGCATTACCATGACATAGTTCTAAATAGCATAAATGAAATCATATTACAATTTTCTTTCCATCATCACCTAATTAACTTTTCTGAAATGTAAATGTTATCCAAACATCACCCAATTAGTTTTTTCGTTATCATAATAAAGTTTGATACTTTGAAAAATCTGGGAACTACTATCCCACAAATATAAAAAGTATCAGTAACAGTAATATAAATAGTCACAAGAACAGAAGTAAAAAGGGTAGTCCTAACATCCTCTCCCCCTAAGACTGTACTTCCTCCTGGAAGTCATCAAAGAGGTGAGGATAAAGGGCCTTCAGTCTCGCTGCATCTTCCCATGTCGCAGTGACTTCGTCGTATAGGTCCCACTGGACCCTAACCTAGTCCAGCTCGCGACCTTGAAGGGCCAGCGTCCGATGAGCCAATATGCGAATTGGCTCCAACGCTAGCTGTCCGTCTACCTCTACCTGAAGAGCACTCCAATCCAACACATGAGATAAGTCAGAGATATATTGACGTAAAACAGAGACATGAAATACATCATGGATACATGACAGGCTAGGTGGCAAGGCTAGACGATTGGCTACAGGTCCTATCCACTCCAAGATCTCAAAAGGTCCTACAAACTGAGGTGCAAGCTTAGAGCCCTTCCCGTAATGGATTGAACTCTTGTGCGGTCGCACTCTCAAAAATACTCTATCACCCACAGAGAAGCTTCAGTCTGTTCTCTTAGCATCGGCATACTTCTTTTGCTTGTCCTGTGCCTCCTGAAGTCTCTGTCTAATCTGTTTGACCTGCTGTTCCATATTCTGAACTATCTCGGGACCAATGGCCATTCTGTCCTCTATCCAATCCCAACTCAATGGTGTTCTGCATGGTCTGCCGTATAAAGCCTGGAAAGGAAGCATACCCAACAAGCTGTGATGCCTATTATTGTAGGCGAACTCAACTAGATACAGGTACTCCTCCCATCTAGATTGATGATCCATTACGTACATGCGGAGCATGTCTTCTAATACCTGGTTAACTCTCTCTGTTTGTTCGTCAGTCTCCGGATGGTAAGCTGAACTGAAGTTGAGCAGCGTGCCCAACACCTGATGTAAGGCTCTCTAGAATGATGAGGTGAATACGGAGTCTCTGTCGGATATGATGCGGCAAGGTACCCCATGAAGTCTAACAATCTGATCAAGAAACACCTTCGCCACTGATGGTGCATTGTACGTTGTGCATATCGATGAAAAATGTGCCACTTTGGTTAGCTTGTCAACTATCACCATAATAGCATCATGGCGACGTGATGACATAGGTAGGCCAATGATAAAATCCATAGAAATGGTGTCCCATTTCCATTCAGGTATCTCGTGAGGGTACAACAGTCCTGTCGGATGCTGATGTTTGGCCTTGACCCTCTAACATTCTAGGCAACGAGCAACATATTCTACAATGTCACGCATCATCCTAGCCCAATGATAAAGCTGTCGTAAGTCAGCATCCATCTTCTTCACTCCTGGGTGTGCTGCGTAGGGTGCTCTATGAGCCTCTGATAGAATTACGGTATGAAGATTACTCGCAAGAGGTACATAGATGCGCTGCCAATGTCGAAGCAAACCATCAGACTCAAGGGTATATCCTACGAATTTTCCCTCAAGGGCCCTTTGATTTAGAATTTCTTGCTGCACTTCAAGAAACCACTCATCCTCCGGCAGATGCTGTAAGATGCGATCTCTCAAGTCCACCCTCAAAGTCAAGCAGGATCTCGTGGCGCCTTCAACTCAAAGCATCAGCGACCACGTTCTCCTTCCCTTTGATGTAGTGCACATCAAAGTCGTACTCGCATAGGAATTCCATCCAACGCTGTTGGCGGGCGTTCAAGTTTGGCTGTGTAAAAATATACTGTAAGTTATGATGATCCGAATGGAGTTCAAAGCGTCGACCTAAGAGGAAGTGTCTCCAGCGGACAAGAGCATGAATTACTGCTGCGAACTCTAAGTCATGAGTAGGGTAGTTTAACTCATGTGTCTTAAGCTTTCGCGATTCGTATGCAATCGCTCTACCACCCTACATAAGCATGGCTCCCAAACCCTCTAATGATGCATCTGTGCAAACAACAAACTCCTCTGCAGGATCTGGAACTGCTAAAATAGGAGCATTGGTAAGACGCTCCTTGAGGTCTCTAAAGGCCTTCTCACACTGCTCGGTCCATATGAAACCCTTCCCTTTTCGCTGAAGGGAAGTGATGGGATGTGCTATCCTGGAAAAGCCCTCGACAAACCTTCGGTAGTACCCTGCTAATCCCATAAAGCTTCTGACCTCTGTCACATTGGTGGGTGCTAGCCACTCCTGAATTGCTCTGATTTTAGATGGATCAATGGAGATGCCATCGCCTGATAAAATGTGTCCCAAATACTGCACCTCTGTTCTGAAGAAGGCACACTTCGCCAAGTTGCCATAAAGCTGCTGTTCTCGTAATCACTGCAACACTTGACGCAAATGCTCTACATGCTCCTCCTCAGTCCGTGAATAAATCAAAATATCATCTAAAAATATGATCACGAACCGATCTAGGTAGGTACGGTACACCCCGTTCATGAGACTCATGAACACTACAAGGGTGTTCGTCAACTTGAAGGGTACCACTGTGAATTTATAATGACCATATCTAGTTTGAAAAGCAGTCTTATGAATATCTGCCTCTGTGATGCACAATTGGTGATACCCAGATTTTAGATCAATTTTTGAGAACACTCTGGCTCCCTGCATCTGATCAAAAAGGTCATCAATCCTAGGCAGAGGATAACGGTTCTTCACCGTCACCTTGTTCAACTGCCTGTAGTCCATGCATAATCGAAGGGACCCATCCTTCTTCTTCACGAAGATAACTGGTGCACCCCAAGGTGAAACGCTAGGTCAGATGTGCCCCTTCTCAAGTAATTCCTCTAACTGCAGCTTAAGTTCGGTAAGTTCATGTGTAGTCATCCTATAGGGTGCACGGGATATTGGTTCCGCACCCGGCACTAAGTCGATGTGGAAGTCCACTTCTCTGCGTGGAGGCATACCTGGTAATTTCGGTGGAAATACGTCAGCAAACTCTAAGGACAGGGTGATCATCTAAAGTAGCCTCAGGTTCATCCGCTGCTCTATCACTTATCGTAATAGCAAACATCAGACAACCCTTCCGCATACAGCACTTAAGCTGCTGAGCGGATATCATACGAACAGCCGTGGGCTTTTGAATGCCCACTATCTCAACCGGCAAACCATGATCGTCTAAATAGCTAATCATCCTCTGGCGATAATCTAGCTTGGCTCTATTTACCGCAAGCCAATCCATACCCAGAACTACACCGTAGGATCCTAATGGCATAACCCTAAGGTCACATGATGTAGTGAAGGAACCTAGTGTGATATCGCAGTCTTTAACCAAGGTATCTACTGACATCCTGGCCCCAGAGGCCAACTCAACCTCCCACCTAATGTCTTGCCTAGAAGCCACCAGCCTGCAACGTTCCACTAATGATGTAGACAGAAAGGAGTCAGTAGCTCCAAAGTCAAAAAGGATAGAGATGGGGAAGTCCCTAATCGTACCTGCTGTCTCGATGACTGAGGCTTGGAAATCAGCCTGGCGGTTTTCAGCTGTTGCAAACATGTGGTGGGATCTGTCCATGTCACCTACGGTCTGCTTAGATCCTCCTGATCGGGGCTGTCCCCCTGCTGTAAATCCCTGCGGGCACTCTCTAGCCAAATGCCCTGCCCCACCACACACATAACACGGTCCTCTAGCCTGTAACTGCCCTAACTATGTCCTGCCCGATTGTTGCTATCCAGTCAAGTGGACCCCTGTGAGCCTCTGTAAGGCTGCTGAGACCTCACAGGTCTTACCGATGAACCCTGTTGTCTTTGATCTCTGCGTGGACCCTGCTGCTGCCAACCACGGTTCTGTCCTCCCTGACCCCTCTGTTGGAATTTAGATTTTTGCTGATGTTGCTGCTGCTGTGGAGGCCTAGGAGGTAATGATGAAGAATTATATCCTCCTCTCTGTATTATGTTTTGAGGCCTTCAAAATTTCTACTGTTGTTGGGGATTACGATCCTGATACTGCGGGCGAGAATTCTGCCCTCGTCCCTGAATTTCTTCTGATATAAGGGCCTTCTCAACAACCTTGCTCATGGTCTGGGGATCTGCCATACGAACTGGTCCTGCTATCCCGTGATTCAGCCCTCTGATGAATTTGTGTATCATGAGTTTCTCGTCATGGAGATACTCCGCGTAACGAGAAAGCTTAATGAATTAGCTCTCATACTGAGTAACAGTGAGTCCCCTTTGCTGTAAATCATGGAACTCATCGATCCTGCGCTGTCTGTAATGCTCTGACAAATATCGCGCATTAAAGCGCTCTATGAAGATGTCCCAAGTGAGTGTCTCTACGGAAAGTCAGCACTTGCACTCCTCAGTGCGCCACCAGGTAGCTACGGCATCTCTCAGGAGATGTACTGCCACTCGTGCTTTCGTGTTACTTCCATAGGGTCACAACACGAAGCACCTGTCTAAGCTAATCAACCAAGCCTCAGCCACAGCTCCCTCTGTAGCACCTACGAAAGTGGGTGGGTTGAGCCTAAGTAGATCTCTGATGGGGTCCCCTCTGTCTCTAAGTCCCACAACTGGCTCTTCCACCCCATCCTCATACAATCCATGATGTACTTGTTCTGCCCTCTGGGTCTCATCTCGTCTCAAATGTCTCGGAGGACTCCTGCTTCGTGCACGGTAGGCTAACCCTACCTCCTCTACTGTAGTGTCGGGGACCTCAACGAAAGGCTCCACACGTGGCACCTCTCGCAGATCAACGCGGGGCTCCTCACGTGGCTCAACACATGGCTCAGCACGTGGCTCCTCTCGCGGATCAACACGAGGTTCAACACGTTCTTCAAGAATCACTGGCGGTAACCTCTCTAACATAGCCTGCAGTGCCTGTAAGATCTGTGGACCTATATCCAATACTGGTGGTGCCTGTGATACTAGTGGTGCTTGTGGTATAGGTGGTGCAGGTGGTGCTGCTGTAACTGCGGGTGCCCGTCCCTCGGCTGAGGAATCGCTGTGCACCTCGGCGGACGCTGTGTGGCGTGATCGCACTCGTCGAACACGTCGGGGAGGCATACTACAAAACAAGGTAGAGACTAATTAATCAAAGTTGCGGAATAATAACGTGCCCAAATATGCCCAGTGTTTAAACCGGTGCTCTGATACCAAATGTCATGCCCACATTTTCCATACGGTCACGACACTCATCACACGTGTCATAGCCACATCTGTCATGTGGTTATGACACGAAATATCAAAAAAATTTCTCACGCTTCCCTAGAAACTCCCTCGCATGTGTAAGCATGCTTGGTGGTGCACGCTCAAGGCGAAAACACTACAGTTGTCGGTAGGGTACAAAGTACAATTGTGTTCATCCATACGCAAGTAGTCCAACAAGGGGGTCTCCACGACGCAGTTAACGTCGCTACAAGGTTTGTAATTTCAAGGTCCCCAACCTTAAATCTTGAAAGGTTCAGATAGCATAACGCCTCACGGCATAAGTGGGAATTAACCAACACTATACTTCTTACGGGGTTCCCTGAGAGTTTAACAACTTCCCACGATGCCGTCTTCAATGTGAATGTACACTTGATTTCCCTATTTGGTCATTTTTTAACAAAGCACGATTATCCGTATCATTTCTCGTTTCCTGAAATATACTTCTCCTTCGAACTTAGTATTCTCAACAAGGTCATGCATTTGCCCTCTCTTCCGTTTCTCTGGATCTTAATTTTGATTGTATTTCTATTGTGATCACCTTAACTATTTCTCTGAAGTTTATTTTGTTTATATTTTGGTCCCTCTCTTTTGGTTTCTAAGTTTTCTTTATGTTTATCCTGTCTTTACTTCCTATTCTTCATCAATCATAGTTATCACTGTATTTTTAAATTACGTTAATCCTAATTCCCGGATGGACCCGATCACATAAACTGGTTTACTACTTTGCTGGACTCAGTCTCTTAGTTTACTCCGCTCTAGGATTTACCTCTATGTTTGTAATAATTAAAAAAAATCGTCTTGTTCCTAAACAAGGTTATCAGAAGAGTAAATCCACTTAGTTCTCTTAGCCCTATTTGGATACGCCACGCATTTTCTCCTCTATGTTTTCCAATGTTAGTTTTTCTTCTTCTTTCTCTTTTTTTTTCTCAATTGGATGTTTATGAACTACTGTTGAGTTTAAAATGGCCTCACATGGAATGTCTGTGATGGCTTCTTTACGTTTAGCTCCAGTGTTCTTTTTAAAAGGAAGGAACGTAATTTCCTCTTCATTTTCCTGATTATTAATTTACGTTGATTGTAGAAACTTCCAAGAAACTCTTCCTGAAATATTAAATTATAATTACTTATGCTCTCTCTAAATTTTCAGTATATCTCTTTTTTTTGTTGTAAGGAAAACGGCCTCTCTAATAAATTTATATCAAATAAATAATATACGTATGTATCTATATGTATAAATATGTATAAATATATTTATAGGTTTATATATATACAAATATATTTATTTTATTGTCATTATTACTATTGTTATTATTACTATTGTTATTATTTTATTTATATAAATATATATATTTATTTATTTATTATTATTATTTTTTAAATATTAAGTCATCCTTTATAAATCCCATATCTAATTTCATTGAAGGGCTGAAGCCCTAATATCACTAGACCTTTCCAAATGTGCCTTAACTTTTTTTTGTTTTTGTAGAGGCGAAGGAGGTGGCGCTTGGGTGGAACGGACCATGACAGTGGTCGTTGGAGTGGCGAGGTCGAACCAGGGAGGCAGAAATGGGGATGGCCACCGTGGGAGGCAAGGGTGGAGCGTGGGGTTGAAGGTCCACGTGGGAGGCAGGACGTGGCGGGGGAGTGGAGGCCGCACCAGGAGTAGCGGTCAGGAGGTGTTCACAGGCGGAGATCCGCGCGAAGAACGGCGGGTAGGGCAGAGTCTGGGCGGCGCAGTGGTGGCCACAAAGAGGGAAGGTCGGAGCCGTGGTTTCATTAGCCCGCGGAAGGTTTGTTTGGTGGCGGGGGTGTGGGGAGGGGCGGAGCCCCCACCCACATCCCACTACGTGGGGTGTGGGTGGGGGCTCCGCCCCTCCCACACCCAAAAGCTCATCGGTGGTGTGGGAAGGTTCAAACCCTTCCCACCACCACCATTTTTTAACATGCTGTATACACAGCCAGCGAATCATTACAGTTAATTATTCAATGAAACTTCTTTCTATTGGTGTAAATAAAACCTCTCTAATTATCATTAGATATATATATATATTCTTAGACTTATTTCTTTCATAGAGAAATTAAAAAAAACTACAGAGAATTAAGTAAACAAAGTTATTAAATATAATTCTATTTAACAATCTTATTAATATATTTCTTTCACAGATAACTTTATAAATACAGAGAAATGAAAACAAATAAAGCCATTTTATCTTGTAATCACATTTTCATATAATAATTGAACATTTCAAATACAGAGAACAAACTATAATTCTATCTAAATGCCATTTACAATCACTGTTCGGTTAAGAGTTGGAATTTTTTTTAAATGCAGAAAATGAAATATAATTCTATTTTACTGCCATCCACACTTTCCTTAGTATGCAATCTTCTGAATTTTGACTTTATACAGATAGTGTTAAACCAGAGATTTAGTAAAATCAATTTTCCCTTATAACTTGTTAAATTCAATTTAATATAAATTCATATACAGTTCAACTTTCATTGGCTCACATTTAGAAAATTTATGACTATACCACACCACATTTTTATGCTAATATATTTACTTCATTATATATATTTATTTCCAATAATAAAAAAAAAAACAAATTACAATATATAACAAGGCTAACTAACTAAAATTCATTCTTTCCTTCTGAACAAAACTATAACTAAAATTTATCTTTTTTTTTCATTGATCTAATTCAATAACAAATTTCAATACTAGAGAGAAATTTATTCATTTGTCTAAATCAATACAAGTTTCATTTCTTAACACTTAGTTTCACCAGGTATAAAATAATAGAAAAATCATTCACAACAACAATACTGAAGGGAAGAATTTCTCTCTTTCCCCAGACAATAATTCTTACAACTTAAGAAAGAGAGAGTCCCTCCACAATGAACTTAAACAGGGTGAAGCTCAATGAACCAAACTCTCCTTATAGCAAGGGTGAAATACTTTCTCCCTAAACACAGAACTCCTCCAATTCCATCAAAAGCTTCAAGAGAAAACCTGCATATCAAAAAAAACAAAGAAGAAAACACCACTCATCTAGCTCTCCTCCCTACCGTAGACCCGCAAGAGTGTCACCCCCGAGCTAGGGAGATCATCCGCACACCTAGGTAACTCAAGCAATCCACTTCACAACAGGGAACAACAACAAACCCAAAACTCACAAACACCCGTGGATAAATTACACAACATGAAGACTCAACTATAGTGAGCTTGACAAGGGGTAGGAGAGTGGACACACTCGACTCCAGAGTGTCACCCTTATAGATAATATAACCGACACAATTTCTCTTGGCCTCAAGCCTAATTTGATCACAAAATTTTCCAAGGAATCCGTATTTGACTCTCAAGCCAAAGAACCAGTCACATACACATACCCTCAAGGCTTTCAACATCCCAAAAGAACCCGGTATGCACCCGAGGAGGATCACTCCTCCCCTACCCCACACTTGATGAGCATTTCTCCCAAGTGGGAGAAGCTCTGTCAACAACCCGACAACATTTCCCACAAAAATAAAATCTACAACACAAGCAAATAAGCAACTTTCACACACTTTTCATGCAACAATCAGATAAACGAAAGAAAGGTAATAACAAACCAACCTTACAAAGCCCTTCAAGGATGAAGCTGATGTAGAGCTCCACTGAGATCTTCTCCAACCTAAGCCACCCAACTCCCTCTCCCTTTTCCTCTCTAAGGCAAATTTCCTTGGTAAAAAAATAATAAAATAAAACTCTCCAAAATTCAACTCACTCCCTCTCCATCCCAAAATGGGATTCAAATAACCCAAAACTCTATGAGTTTAGAGGAATGGGGAGGTGACACTTGTCACCTCCTCACTCTTCCCCAAACTACTATTATGTCTCAAGGGATGAGTGTTGGCTTATGTCACTCACCCATCCCTAAAGTACTCCTTATCCCTTAACTCATGTCATTTCTCTTACGCATGGGAGAAATAAAAGGAGTTAAAGGAGGAAAAGATAGGTGACCCATGTCTCTTCTTCCTCCCTTCATTATGGATGACCACACAACTCATGGGGAATCTCACTAATGGTGAGGGTGACTTCAAGTCAATTCCTCTATAATGGATGGGTTTGGAGTCATCTCTTACCTTGGGGATTGAAGAGGGATGGGTTTGGGTGTTGGTACAAACCATCCTATCCTCCCCATACCTCCAATTTTCGTCACTTAACTTCTGGGTGAAGTTAAGATGACCATATGGAGGTTACCCAAGGGTTAACCATGCCAATTTGGACCCTGGACCCATGGGGTATAACCCAGGGTCAACTTTAACCTATTTTGGACACCCAGGGTCAAGGTAAAGCACAAGAAAAGGCCTCAAAAATTTAAATAAAAGAAAGAAATTCAAATTCAATTTTTTTTTACAACACAAATCATAATTCAGTGTTACAAGAGGGTAAACCTAACCCATTCGACCTTATGAAAGACCACATTACAATACCACATCAAACATAGAGTGATCTTGGTTCCTCGTGGAACCAGATTGGCTTAACAAGGAATAACAACAAAAAGGTGCGGGATGATCTCCGAAATCTGTGGTTTGATTAGTAAATCCTGCACACTCAATTACAAGATCAGTTTCACATATAATCATCGTAGCTGAAGCAACTTAAAACATGCATTACCATGACATAGTTCTAAATAGCATAAATGAAATCATATTACAATTTTCTTTCCATCATCACCTAATTAACTTTTCTGAAATGTAAATGTTATCCAAACATCACCCAATTAGTTTTTCTGTTATCATAATAAAGTTTGATAGTTTGAAAAATCTGGGAACTACTATCCCACAAATATAAAAAGTATCAGTAACTGTAATGTAAATAGTCACAAGAATAGAAGTAAAAAGGGTAGTCCTCACAAAAACATTCATGTTCCTATAGTGTAGAAGGAGGAGGCAATGCATTAATTTGAGGAGGTTGCATATGAGGAATAGAAGGGTGCAAATACACATTGAGAGGCAATGATGTTTGAGATGGGGACTGTATAGAAGATTGATCTCCTATCTGCATTGGGATAGCGTTGTGATATCTATAAGTAGGCAGCATTGTATATTCAAAAAGCTACATATGACCAGTAGAGGATTGCGTTGGGCTTCCTAAAGGCAGCATTGAAGAATGTGTAGAGTGCGTCGGTATTGAGGAAGGGTCACACATTTGATAAGTCTACTCTGCACTTTGAGAGAGATGCGTATGACCAAATGCTGGCTCAACATAAGTATAAACAGGGGTGACTATATTTGAAGTTAGAGAGGTTGTATTTGAAGGCGGAGTAGAAATTATTAAAGGCTGAGAAAAAGAAACTGTGGTATGCTAATTCATGCCATGTTGTCAAACAAATCAACATCTATGTATTCAATTGAAGAGGTGCTCTGTTTGTGTAAATCTGGGAAGACTTTTTCGTTAAACACTACATCTCGACTGTAAATTATCTTTTTGGTGACGAGATCCCATAGCTTAAAACCAAATTGATCCTCTCCATAGCCTAGAAATATGCATCTCTTGGATCTAGAATCAAGTTTTGTTCTCTGCTTCTTTGGTACATGCACAAAGACTTCACAGCCAAACACACGCAAATGATTGTAAGAAATCTATTTTCTAAGCCATCTCTCCTTCGGAATGTTAAAGTCTAATCAAGATGAAGGAGCTCGATTTATCAAATACACCACTGTATTACAAGCCTCTGCCCAAAACTCTTTTCCCAATCCAACATTCGAGAGCATACACTAATCTCTCTCAAGAATCATGCGGTTTAACCTCTCAGCTGCACTATTCTCCTAAGGTGTATAAGGAACTACCTTCAATCGACAAATACCATGATTTGCACAAAATGTGTCAAACTATGAAGAGCATAATTCTCCACCATTATCTGCTAGTAGGCATTTAATTTTATGCCCAATCTGATTTTCAATAGCAGCCTTAAATGTCTTAAATTTTGAAAACACCTCTGATTTTCTATTCAACATATAAATCCAAACTTTATGAGTGCAGTCATCAAGGATAGTAACAAAATAATTAGCACCACTGAAAGAAGTTACATCAGTGGGTCTGAAAACATCAAAATGAACAAGTTCCAATGGAGTAGTCTTCTTGTCATGGCCTATCCTCAAGAAGTCGGTCTGAGTCTGTTTGTCATAAAGGCAATGTTTGCATAACTCCAAATCAACTGATGTGAGGCCTGGTAGCTGATTCCGTTGAAGCATAACTTAAAGTCCTTTTTGGCTCATATGACCAAGCCTCTTATGCCAAATTTCTGAGCCACTATCCATTGTTAGCAAGGTAGCTCCCACTTCACCATGGCATTCTAAAATATAAAGATTACCCAACTTATTTCCATTTGCAAGCACTAAAACCCCTCTAGTTACTTTCCAAGTATCTAGAGAAAATTTAACATTACACCCACAAGCAATAAGTTGGAGTTGACAGATATTAAATTTTGTTTCAACAAAGGAACATAGCTCACATCCGTCAAGATCCATTTATCTCCATTTTTCAAATGCAAAGTAACATCTCCCTTACCTAAAATTTCACATTCCTTATTATCACCAAGGAAAACCTTACCGAATGTACCTTCGTGGATATTTGAGAAAGCTACCTGGCATGAAGTAACATGGAAAGAGGCACCAGAATCAAGGTCCTGTGAATCTACATTTGTGTTACTAGCTGATAAGACCAAAACACTGTCACATGCAGTGTTTACTTCATTGTTTTTACTGACTTTGTCTTGGGCCTTCTTGAAGTTCTGACAATTTTTCTTTGTGTGACCAGGGTTTCCACAAAACCAACAAGCATTATTTTTGCCCCTAGACTTGGATCGTGGAGCAAATTTAGATCTTCATCGGTTACCATTTCGACCTCTTTCTTGACTTCTTCTACTATTTCTAGTACTTACAACTATTAAAGCATCACCAGAAGAGGGTTCTTGATTCTTCCTCCTCATATATTCACTGAGAAGGGTGGCTGCAACATCATCAAAAACTAATTTACTTTTGGCTGCTACTGAAGTGCTCATAGCCATCACAACACCTTCCCAGCTATTTGGTAAGGAACACAACAACAAAATTGCCTTAATCTCATCATCTAACTTTATACCCACTAAAGTCAATAGGGTAACTAAGGTATTAAATTCATTCAGGTGGTTTCACATAATCCCACCTCTCATTTTCAAGTTATATAACTTTTTCATAATAAATACCTTATTCGATGCCGATGATATCTCATACATGCTAGAGAGTTTATCCCAAAGCTCTTTCGTAGTATTCTTAGCTGAAACATTGAATAACATGTTGCTGGACAGCGAGAGAAAAATGGTTGCCCTGGCTTTCATATCCATTTTCTCCCAATCTTCATTAGACATTGAACCTTTTCCTTTTGTTTTCCCCAGCAAAGCGAGTGAGAGGTCATGCTTGATCAATAGCGACTCCATCTACACTTTCCACAAGACAAAATTTTCCCCTGCAAACTTCTCTATCTTCCATTTGTCTACGTCATCTATGATTTGAGAAAACTCCACCAATTTTCGAACAAGCTTCACAAATGATCTTCTTGGTAGAGCTACTTAACCACATCTCTAATACCAATTATAGATTTAAAACATAGACAAAAAGAGTTGTAGAAATTTAAAATAGAACACATAGAAAAGAAAGAACAGAAGACACAAGAGATTTATAGTGGTTCACCATTAAATGGTTATGTCCACTCTCAAGTAGCAGGGGATTCAACTTTTATTAAACTATGTTTCAGTAATACAATACAGCCAGCACTCTGACTATAGAGAAAAATACAATACTCTAAACTCACTCCAACTCCAAACGTTTAGCCCAGAAAAACATATCCTCACACCAACCGTTCAGCTGAAGATGATTCAAATTTAGAATAGCCAGAGACAACTAAGAGCTGGCAGTTAGAAGACAACGGTTACATAAACATGGAGATGCTGTCAAAAGAAGTTGAAGGAACCAACCATTACATTGGGCTTCAGATAAACCACGTACCCAACAAACATGACCCTTGCATCCTTGGCAATTAATAACTCAACATTGAAGTTTATCATTTTTATTTCTCGATGAATTGGTGCTCCCTTCTTTAGTTGCAAATCTATGAGCTATCAATCTTTTCAATGAATAAAATTTCCTTTTGTTATGGTTATGTACATTATCATTAATTGCAAATAGATGAATGATATTATCAAAATCTTCCCTAAATGTTCCCTAAATGTTGGATCCAATGCAACATCGGTTCTTCTCATCAGTAATTTCCAATCATTAATTATTAGATGTGCATGTCTAATATTTATCAATAGTTGTTGAAACCTTTGTTGGTCCTCACTTTCACTTTCTTGTCTAAATACATTAGCCAAAGTATAATATTACTAAATTAAAAAAATTAATATACTATTAATTAAACCTTTTTTTATAAAATAAATGTATATATTATTTTATAATAATTTAGAGATTACTAAAAAGTGCACAAAATGAATATCAAACCAAAAAACTAATAACAAAATACTAAGTCAACATTAGAACATGCACCTTATTAACAACCTTATATAATATAATTTAATTTAAAAATTTGGAAATTCTATTTTATTTTTTTGTGTTGTGAGTAGAGAAATCAATTACAATTTTTTATCATCTCTATCTGATTCAACATGATAACTGGATTTGTTTTTGAGGTCAGTAGTTGTGAATTACTAGTCAAGCATAGAATTAGTAGTGGAATTATAAATTTATTTCAAACGAAGATATTGTACTTAAATATCACATTTTTCAACGGTTAAACACTCAATAGTAATTCTACACATCAATCTTAATAAAAAGTGATAACTAGTTGTTCACTTTTATTGGCCAAAATTTACTTTAACCATTGATATTTAAGAATAACCAAACCAAAAGCCAAAAAGCATTTGCAAAGAAATAAAATATTATAAGGAGAAGGGGTTTGGACTTCTTAGATTGAGAGTATTACATTGAGAGTTTGACATGATTGTGAAAGCAGTTGCGTGTATTTTGACATTGCTACTTATCTCTAACAGCAGAATGGGAAGCAAGTGATGGGTGTGGTGTGAGATATAAAATCAAGGAGGTGGGGGTACTGCGATCTCAACTGTTCCTTCCAACATCTGCACAACCTTTTTAATTGAGGGCCTCAGAGTAGGATTGTCTTGAATGCACCATAGCGCTGTCAACACCATTCTTTCCAGCTGTCTTGAGTCAATTGTATCGCCTTCTAATTGCTGCTGCTCCACCAATTTTACAAGTCTGCCCTGTTTGAAGCACTCGTAAACCCAGTCGCACAGAAGGATTTCATTTCCTTGGGCATCTAAGCCGACGGTTTTCCTGCAACAGATGATTTCAAGGAGCATCACTCCAAAGCTGTAAACATCCACTTTCACAGTGACGGCGATATTCCTGTGCCATTCAGGTGCCATGTAACCCTTGGTGCCACGAGCCCCGGCAGTAAACGTTCGAGTGTGTTCCGCCTTCATCAATTTGGCTAAGCCAAAGTCAGAAATCTTAGGATTGTATTTTTCGTCGAGCAGAATGTTCTGAGGCTTTATATCACAATGGATGATTTGTGTTGCGCATTCTTCATGGAGGTAGAGGATGCCTCTGGCTGTCCCAATGGCAATTTCCACGCGCAACTCCCAGTTAAGAAACCCGCTATCAACAAATAAAACACTGTCCAAAGATCCATTGCTCATGTATTGATAAACCAGAAACTTGTGCGCGCCCTCGTCGCAGAAACCATACAATTGAACAAGATTTCTGTGATTGATTGTACAGATAACACTTACCTCTGTTCTGAACTCCTTTTCTCCTTGGCCTTCTTGAACCAGCTTATCAAGCGTCTTCACAGCAATCGCCTTTCCGTTGGGTAATTCGCCTCTGTAAACTTTACCAAAGGCACCCCTTCCTAATTCCTGTTTAAAACCTCCTGTAGCAACCTCGATCTCTCTGTAACTAAAAGCTTTCAACTTGCGGCTCTTCCCGGCGTTATCCTGCACCGTACTGGTGTTATGAATAGAGCTGCGGAACCATGTTATTAGAAACGTTGCTGCAGCAAGGATTGAGGAACAACCTACCAGGCTTATTCCAACCATTAGAACAACCTTTCCCTTCCCCTGCATCTCCTCTTTGGTTGCGTTTACAGGGTGAGCGCGAGGTAAAAGGATAGGAGAGAAAGGCGCAATAGAAAGGTGGGTGACTTTAACAAAAGCTTTACTCATAATGTCAGAGCCCTGTCGGCCGTCTATTAAAGGCATACGTTTCTTGTAACAAAATGTATTCAAGCAAGTTACTACAGTACACATGCAATCGTCCCTACAGGCCTGCATGCATTCACTTTCTGAAACACCCCGCAAATTTGAATAATCATTACCTTCAGCCCAATCGGTCTCTGCAATCTCTACCATTTCGCTCCTTGCACTGCAGCTGTGGTCTTGGGATGAATTTGAGCTGCATCCCTTCGAGTGGTCCTCTGTATCCATGAAATCGAAACCCGGTGGGCATAAACAATTGGGCATTTTCAACTCAGTCAGGTGACAAACGCCGTTAAGCCCCCACATACCCTTGAGAGTACACGGATCGTCCACAGCTTGCCATACAGGTGTCCAAGAATCGGTGCCGCCGACATTGATGTTCCAGACATACTGCCTTAGAACTCCGTCGGTATCAAGCGTCACTCTGCGAAGAAAGTGACCCGCTCCGGCCTCACCAGCAGTGAGCGTTGCCACTTTGATGTTGCTGCTATTCACCAAATACAATAGTCCACTGGGACGAAACTTCAATTCAAGGTAGCCGTAGGAGTTTTCATCACTTTTCGTCCAGTAAGTGCTTTCATCCTTCGGCCGATCCGCTCGATAAAGCATCAGACCCTCGTAATCAATGGCGAGCCCGAATCGGCCTGAGGAGTAGTCTGTCGTTGAAGCTTTGGAATACATGCTATAATTCCAGCTCAGCGTCTGACCAGGCAGCAGGGTATCCGTAGGCTCATCAAAGCTCTGCCAAATGGCAGCAGCAGACCGACTAAGCAACACAAAGTTGCCACTGTCTTTGATTGCGGCGGCATATACACTTTCATTTTCATTTTCATTTTCAGCGGGGCCTGCAGCCCATTGTAGCCTTAATTGGGAATCCAACAGCTGAAGCCCTGCCGCAGAAAGATGTAGGGTAGAGCCCTCTTCGATTCGAATTTCTCTGTTGTCCGTCTTGGCTGTCCACGCCAGAGTATTGTTGGGTATGTTGTCAAACCAGACGCCCATCAAGTAGAAGGAAGGAGCAACAGAATAGAATCCAAAGGCAAATTCTCCATTCGGTGAAACCCATTTCAAATTTTTGGAATCAGCAGTAAGATTTGAGCCAAGGCTGATATTATGTGTGAGAGGGGAATGAGCCAAAACGCACACGAACATGCTAATAAAAACCACAGGAAACGCTGGAGTTGTAGAGGCCATGGAATGCACTTAGGGCAATATGCACAGGGAAATTGAAACAATGATGTCGATGATGGAGTGCTTAGGCATTTAAGTGGGAGAGCTACGGTGCGACTGTATGATGCGTACAAAACGCGGAGCGTAGACAAGTCTCTAGACCCGACAAAACCGGGCCAATGGAAAATGAATGTGCTTTGAAATTAAAGTCTTTCATTTATTCCCAAGACTTTCTAAGGTCCGATGGAGGGGCTAGGTACCTAAAATTTCGCACTTTTGTTAGAGAAAATTTAGAATTATTTAGGGTGAAACAATGATGGTTTTAGAGATTGGAGTCCAACTTTTGACTTACATGAAGATAATGAAAGATTGTAATTGATTTCTTTGTATATTTTTGGGAAAAAATTAAGAATTGCTTAAACTATTTTAAAATATTACTACTTGCATATTTTAATGGTTGATTTAGAAATTACGCTAGTAGATGTACCATGATAATTACGTTGATTTAGAAATTACACAAGTAGATGTACCATGATAATTACATTGAGAGTTGTTCTACAATCACGACAGGGTTGGAGTTGAAGAGCTGAAAGATTCTAAGATTCCGCGTAATTTTGTAAGATTCCAATCTAAAAAACAAAAAAAATAAGATTTATATGCATGAGATTATTAAGATAGAGGAGAATAATGAAACGTGACAATAAATACACCACTAACCCTGACACCACTCTTAAAGATGTTTTTGCTATTTTAAACCAAAATGCAAATATTCTAGTTACGAGTAATTTATAAATGCCAAGAATAAGAAATATATTTAATGGGAAATGAAAGGCTTGCATTTTAGCTGTCAGTTTAAAAAAAAAAAAAAACCAAAAACCAAAAAAGAAATTGGAAGATATCTCTCGATGTAGTGTAGATATATTTTTCTAAATATAAATATACTAGTATAAAATGCATTTGTATGGTGATAATGGGTGTTTCAACATTTTGATATTGGGATCATTTCTTAGAAGGTATATGTCATTAGTCACAAAAAACATCAAATCTTATATCTATAGAAATAAATTTGAAGGCCTAAATTTGTTAGTCAACCTTGTGAGTGCAAACAAAATTTTAGAAATAGTTATTGATTCAAAGTTGTCCTTCAAATCATTCCTTCATCTCAACCGTACATATCACAGATAATTCCTCCAGTCATGGATCTATTGACACTTGGATTTGGTCCATCCTTAACCTATAAAAACAAGGTTCTTACACCCATTTTGCATCCACTCAAGCTTTAGTAATCTTACTCTATAGAAATCCTACAAGCGTGCCTTTGGCAAAGTATCCTCATTGCACTTGCATAATCTTGTTATCATCACAATCATCCAACCATGTCTCCATATCTCCATTATCCATCATCATAGAGTTGCATTGTTAGTTTAATCTCCATTGCACAAGCCAATCATAGTCATTCTCCTATTGTCATCTTCAATAGCAAGGAAGTATAACTTCTGAGAGCTCTAATCATACATAAGATCAATATTCACTTATCCACCTCGGTGCTAATTTTTTGTTACATTAGTTCTCATTGTTAACCATATTTATATACTTTATTTAATATTAAATAAATAAATTCTTCCTAAAATCTCTCCTCTCATGTGATATAGTCTTCTTTAAATTTTGATAGTATTTTAAGATATAAATAAATATAACTATATGATCATCAAATCTAACCTTTTGAAATAACTTGATAACAATTTGATAAGACAATAATCACATGTTCTTTCTTATGAAAGACACAAACAACCTTCACTTCAATATTGTTTGATGGGTATAGATAACTTTTAAATTAACAAAATTCTTGATGAGTATAGAAATGAGACTAATTTTTTCTTATAATATCATTTTTATATATAGATATAATGAAACTTAAGGTACTTACCAAAGGGTTGTCGAATATAATTGGTGAGGATAATGGTATGTTCTTTGATTATGCCATCCACCAAGTTTCAAATCCCCTAGA